>OZ010795.1:182312077-183667577 GCA_963932465.1 Maratus speciosus | reverse complement strand
TATACCAATTTTCTGCTCGATAAATGTCTGACAGTTCGAAACCCCCTGTAAATACTAATTCTGCATTTTCCGATTTTTAAATACATGAAATGAAAGAACACACTTATATCTTTCATCCCAATAAATATTGTGCTTTAAAATCGTATACACTTTAAGATATTAAATGTTGAAAATGGTCTTTTTTTTTTCCTTTTCTCTAATTTTAAGAGTCCTGAGACCCGTTAAAAATTCCTCACGTTTGCAGGCCTCCTACAGCTCACTGTTGTAAAATTAGGATATAAGTTTTTATTTATTGTTAATGCTAATTATCTGAACCCACAGTTGGCGGGCGAAGCTCGCAAGAGGCTAAGCCCCTTAGTATGTATATCTCTATATACCGGATGTCCCGAAAATGACTGATAGATTTTAAAATTTAATAACTTGCAAACGGTGACAGATATTTAAAAAGGTTTTTCGGGAGGGTTATGTAAGATGTCAGGAGTTTTTACGCTACGATTCCCAGTTTTAGTTACAAATAGCAGCGATAGATGGCGCTCCAAGCAATAGGTGCTAAATCCAGGCTCAATTTTTCGGCATCTCTCTTCTCCCATACGAAAAAAGGAGATTAAAATGATTTGAATGGATCTCGAAGTACCCAAAATCGGGTCTGGAATTAGCACCTACTTCTCGCAGCGCCACCTATTGTTTGAAATTCGAACGAAAATCAAGAATCACAGTAAAAAAAACTCCTGATATCGTACATAACTCTCCTGCAACATTTTTTTTAAATTTGCAAGTTATTGAATTTTAAAATCCATCAGTCATTTTTGGGACATCCGGTATACTTGAAGATTCCGGTGCAAATAAGGCAATTTAGGATTAAAATTATGTAGTATAAATAATATATCACCGCATTTCAATGGGTCAATGAGAAATCTCAAACAATATTGTGTTGAGGGGCAAGTGCAATAGAATTTGACACGAAAACTATTTTTTTCCTCCACTATTTTAGACACTTGAGAAAACATACGCTAAGTCAAATTAAAAGTATCAAATAGTTTGTGATGATTATGCCTTATAGTGAGTTTCGCCCCAAACTATTACCTCATTATTTATTGATTATTAATTCCTTAACTAACTGCGTACAATACGAGTACCCTTGGAAATTCAAAATGTAAAAAAGAAAAGTAGCTCAAAAATAAAAGTTCACACCAGAAGATATCTAAAGAAAAAAAATATATAATATACACAGCTAAATAGAATCTTATTACTTAATTTTACTTGTGTAGATTCTAGTAATACTCCAATTACTCATATGGTAGGAGTAACAACAACAGCAACAAAAAAGTTACATCCAACAGGGGAATTAAACAGCAAAGCCACCCTACGGCGATTTAATCATGGATCTGGGCTTCCACAGGCGACTATTTTAATATTCTGTTCTCACCACTATTTTTAAAAAATACATTTTGCAGTATATTTCTCTTGCAAATGTTGTCAAGATGTATGTAAAAGATTTTTGTTTTAAAGGAGTGGTGCAAAATAGAATGAAAAAAATAGTCGCATGTGGTAGCCCTGATGGATGGATGTATCATTAAGCCCTTCGGGACGAGCGTCTTTTACAGGATTTTTAACCTTTTATCACCTGTTTTTCAAAACAGAAAATTTTGCCTAATTGAATCGGGAAAATGTTCATATTAAATAAGGTAAAATTTACAATAAAAATTTACTGGTGAGAATAATAAAGGATTCCAAGCACCTTACGCGGCTCGTATGCCGGTCGCTCGTCCCCAAGGGCTTAACACTTAACGGACCAATGCCACCATATGAGTGGCATTGACACAACTAAATTTATTCGCTTTGCACCACTTTTTTAAAGAAAAACTTTTGCTTGTACTTTGACAACATGTGCAACTACTCATTTTTTTTTTTTTTCTAAAATACGTTCTTAAAAAAAATACGCTTTTTGAAGTATTAACAAGTATGAAATAGAAGAAAGTTTTGTTTTATAGAAAAAGTTTTGTTTTTAACTGTGAAATCCAACCATTTGATTGCTAAAGTAAGAGAAAGGTTATTGAAAATTAATTTTCCTTTCTTTAAATAAACAGTTTTCAGTTCACGGGTCAGTGTTTTACTGTAAAATCAGCAGATTTTTTCATTATACTTCAGAGTACAAAAAGATTAAAGTCAGGACTTAGCTCCGCCTACCTTAGAATGGGCATTGTATGAAAAGAATTAACTATGCTATGAGCTATCAATTCTAATAAATATGCCATTGATCGAAAATAACATAGAAACAGTAGAATGTGAAATCTAGCATAATAATTAGCAAGTAATTCTTAAATATTAGAAAATCTATAAGACTAGCAAATTATAAGATTGGCAAATTCGACTAGTATGAATTTCAAATTCTTATTTGTGTTTAATTTAAAAATATTTAACCGTGAAGGCGAGAAGGTGGTAATCGAAAATTTTTAATGGATCATTAATTTGGTTAGATTATTTATAGGCCGAGAGGCGGCAGCACATACAATTACCTCATCGAGTTCACGGCTGAAATTCCAGAATTAGTTAAAACTCGGTTCGCATATTAAAACTCAATCGGTCTGCCAAGTCATATCTTGGTGGAAAAACCTGAAAACCCGATTTTAGTGGTTAACTCGTAGGTTTACTATAGTGTTTTTCTGCTCCCAGTCCTCCATATTTTCATACCTTCGGGTGCAGGATGGTTGTGTTTATGACGGCTAATTATCAACACGAGGGATATAGGCCGTAAGTCGGGTGCAGAAAAACACAATGGTAAACCTACGAATCAACCTCTAAAATCGGGTTTTCAGGTGTTATCATTTTTATCCGAGCAAAATTTTCTTTTTTTATATGTAACTTGGTCTTTACATCAAAATAGTATGTTATCTTTTTTTAGTCTGTTAGCTACTTTTATGAGAATACAAAGTTATTAAATTTTTAAATTATTATAAAATTATTTCATTCCAAAATATGGAATATCCCCAATGTCCTTCAATTCTTCTGTCATATGTGTATGCATATCCGCTGTTCGAGAAATCATATGCGAAGTACGTTTGAAATTATACTAGTGTTTACTAGTAAATAAAAGAGAAATAATGTTGGTCGCATGTTTTGTTGATAAGTTCGCTTTGTCCCCCACAGTACGGGGGCAAGTGCAAGAAGACATTATTACTGTTGAATGCAATATGTAACAAAAAGCTATTATTAATTTTTTTTTAATAGTAAATATTTATTCTAAATGTTATTTGATATAACTTCATGTATAAAGTGATATTTTATTGACTTCTCTTTATTTTGAATCAATAAAGTATGTGAAAAATAAAACGTAATCATATTGTATATCCCTCCAAACAAAAGAAAAAAATTCCAAAAACCAAAAGTATTTTTAGACATTGGTAGCGATATCATTAAGGGGGGGGGGGGGGTCGATGAATGATAACGTATGATATCCTAAGGGGGGGAGGGGGGTGCAAAATTACCAAAAAGTTGATAACGTTATATATGCACAGACCCTTAGATATCTCATGTTATTTTGTTGAAAATCAGGGTTCGTACGGGTACCGTTATTTTCAAGGCCAAACATCAGAATTTTTTTATAGAAAAATAAATCTAGTTTAAATGGAAGAAATTTTGCCTTATTTAGGGAGAGATTTTCCATAAGAAAATACTGGTACCGAAGAATTTCTTAATCTGTAAATTCAAGCACCCGTACGAACCCTGAAAATGTAGTATGCACTTCAGTTAACGCATTAGCGAAACCGAGAACACGAAATTACGCTTTTATTTTAAAAAATACAATAACTAAGAGCGTGACTTCTACCTTACAGAAAATGTATTTATATCATGTTGTCTATATTTTCTTAAATTGTAAAATATTTTATATTAAATCCTTATATTGAAAGATATTTATTCAAAGATATTTAGTGATTCTCGATAAATAACCTACCTCGGAAATCAATTTACGAAAGACTTTCAAAAGAGGGAGGAGCTTCTATCGTTTTAAAATCCAGTTTACAAAAATATATGGTCGAAAATATGTTAACAATATCCCGTCTATGAGATTTAATGAAAATCAAAACTTTTTAATAAGCTTCTAAATCTTTGGTCGTTATAACAATGCTTTATTCGTCACAACCAAGTTTTACACAAAGTACTTTAATATGAGAGCAGCCGTTTCTTTTAAATTTGCTCGTTAAAACAGGATATTCGTCAACCGCCACACGGTGGGAGATTTTCCTATTCTAGCTGGCCAAAATAATTTTTAGCATCAATATAGTCGCATCGCCATGAAATTGAAAAATGTTATTGATATTCACTATTGAATGTTAGGTGTTGCAAAATGTAGCGTGTAGCAGTCATAATTTCATTACAGAGACATCCAAAAGAATTTCATTACATTACGGCCTATGGGGGAAAATCGTTTTGGGTGGTTTTTAATGATGTTTCATAATTTCAAACATTTTGAAATTTATATACATACCTATGAAGTGCACTACAAGATGATTGCTATAGAATATAGTATGGGTAGCATTTATCGATCATTTACAGGGACATTAAAAATCATTATTTTACATTACGGTCTATGGAGAAAAATTGTTTGTAGTGTATTTTGTTCATGTTATACTATTTCAAAAGTATTTAAGTTTACATATATCTCCGAGGTGCTCGATAAGATGTTTACTATCGAATATGATGTGCATAGCATTCACCTTTCATATACAGGGGAACACAAAATAAATCAGTTATATTTCTCTTTTTATGAAATATAATTGATGAATGTGCTTTTCAGTTGTGGAACACTTTTTTAAATTATAAAAATTGCATACTATTTAGTGTGTATAAATTCTATAAATCATATACAGGGCTGCACAAAACATCTGAAGTGCATTTCCGTTTATTGGCGGAAATTGCTGACGAGGAATTTTCAACTGTGCTATGCGTTCACTAACTGTTCTAAATTTTAGCATATTGTGAATTATATGATAAATCTATAGTTCATATACAGGTATGTACAAATTTTTCAGTTAGTTTTTCGACTTTGGTTGAAATTACGTTTTCAAACATGGTATATGTTTTGCAAATTATTACTTAGACATCGTTTTTCGCATTATTAAGCTTTAGAGAATGCATTGAAGGGAGATGATAAAAATATCTCGGTGACTCAAATAATCAGAAGGTTTTGTAGAAAAATAAACTTTATTAACATAACAACACATAGTCAAATATTCGCCATCGTCACTGACAGAATAATCTGCCGCTCTCTACAGAGTTCGAATGTTACTGCGTCACGTGACTTCAAAAGCTCTCCGCAGAAAACGCGGGGGGAGGAAATGCGCCTCATTGCTATTGGCTGGCTCCTCGCGTGCGAGAGAGAGAGAAATAGCAGACGGCTACAGAGTATGCCCCCAGTGACGAAGTCGCGATTACAAAAAGGTAGCAATTAATAAGATACATAAGAAAGGTCTTGAGTAAAATTAAAGTACATATGATGCAAAAAAAAATAGAAAATATATTATGCATTACATAAAAAAAAATATTTTTGAGAAGGAAATAATATGCACACTATATACATTAAATGTTTTAAACAATATAATCCGTAACGAGATGTTTCGGAAAACGAACTTTACGACCAGATTTGGTGGTAGGGTGTTCAACAGGAGTAGTTGGAAAATTTATGGGCTCATTTTGTTTTTGAGGTTGGGAAGGTGAAATAGAATCTGCTAATTGATACGCTGGTTTAATGCGATCAATAGATACAGTACAGCGCTTCCCATTTATTTCCAAGTCAAACGTTTTCTCAGACCTGTCAATCACTCGATGAGGTCCTGTATAAGGGGGTGATAAGGGAGGATTGACTTTATCTGATCTAAGAAACACGTGTGAACAGGTTTTTAATGAGGGATTGACATAAATTTTAGGATTGCCGTGCATTGCAGTGGCAATGGGATTTAACTTTCTCATTTTTTCAGTTAACTCAGTGACGTATGTAAGAGTAGGTGGTTGATTAATAGTTTCAGTGTTAATGAGATCAGAGGGTAGTCTGATATTTGTGCCATAAACAAGTTGAGCACAGGTCGCTTGGATATCATTTTTAAGAGCAGTGCGTAAACCAAGTAAGACAATGGGGAGGATTTCAGTCCATTGAATTTGATTGTGAGCTTTAAGAGAACTCTTCAGATGGCGATGGAATCTTTCAATAAAATCGTTAGACTGTGGATGGTATGCTGTAGTTCTGATGCGTTTACATCCTAATCTATCTGTAAGCTCTTTGAAAAGAGTGGACTCAAAATTTCTACCCTGATCAGTAGTGATGGTAACAGGGGTTCCAAATCTGGAGATCCAACTGTGTATCAATGTACGAGCAGTTGTTTCTGCAGTCATATCAGATGTGGGTATAACTTCGGGCCATCTCGTGAACCTATCAATGATGGTCATGCAATACTGATTGCCATCGGATGATGGTAAAGGTCCGATAAAATCAATATGAATATGGGCAAAACGAGCATCAGGTTCAGAGAATGTACCAATTGGTGATTTGGTGTGTTGAAAGATTTTAGCTTTTTGACATTTCGTACAGCTGCGAACCATAGATTTTATATCCTTACGCATGCGAGGCCATACAAATCGTTTGGAAATTAAATCTAATGAAGCTGAGATACCAGGATGTGAGAAATAATGCAAAGTTGAAAAAACTGATTGTCGCATACTTTTAGGAACAAATGGTCGAGGATGTTTTTGTGACATATCGCAATATAAATGTACATCTTCGAGTGGAAAATAATGTTTTCCTAATTTTAATGAAGTGGTGTCAAATTCGAGAAGTTGTTTTAGCTCTTCATCATTGGTCTGAGCAGTGGCAAACTCTTTAAAATCTAACACATTAGGAGAAATTGAATCTATCTCAATTCGAGATAATGCATCGGCCACAATGTTGTCAGAGCCTTTAGTATATCTATTATCAGTAGAAAACTGTGAAATATAGTCTAAATGTCTCAATTGACGTGGGCTACATTTATCAGGGTTTTGTTGAAATGCGAATGTAAGGGGTTTTTGGTCTGTATAAATAATGAAATTCCGACCTTCTAGCATGTGTCTGAATTTTTTTATAGAACAATAAATAGCAAATAATTCACGATCATAAGTAGACCAATTTCTTTGAGATTTATTTAATTTACAGGAATAAAATGCTATTGGTTCCCATTGGTTCTCGGAGAGTTGCATTAAAGATCCACCAATTGCGACATTGCTGGCATCGACCCATAAGCTTAGCTGGGCGCCAGGAATTGGATGTCGTAATAATGTAGCTCGAGCTATAGCTTCTTTTGAAGCAGTGAAGGAAAGAATGGCTTCATCGTTCCATTGCATTTGCTCAGTTTTGTTAGCATTGGAACAAGGATGATGTTTTTTCGTATTTTTGTATCCTTCTAAGAATTTAACGAGTGGAGCTAAAATATCGGCAGCTTTGGGAATGCACCGTCGATAAAAATTGAAAAGACCTAAGTAGCATCTTAGTTGAGTTAAGGTAGAGGGCTGGGGGAAATCTAGGATGCATTTTACACGATCAGGTAAAGGTTCAATTCCTTCAGCTGAAAGTTTGAATCCTAAAAAATCGATAGTGGATTGGCCAAATTTACATTTATCAACATTAATACACAGACCATACTCTTTAAGTCTAGAAAACAACAACTCAAGGTGTTCTAAATGTTCAGTTTCATTATTTGATGCAATTAGAAAATCATCAAGAAATGCGTAAACAAATCCTAAGTCACGAATTACGTCATCAATAAATCGTTGAAAAGTTGAGGAAGCGTTACAAAGGCCGAATTGCATACGAGTGCTTTCGAAAAGTCCGAATGGAGTGCAAATCGCAGTTTTATGTACATCATCAGGATTTATGGGAATTTGATGGTAGGCTTTTACAAGATCAATGTGACTGAAGATTTGTTTACCATGTAATTCAGCAGTGAAATCTGCGATACAAGGGATAGGATATTTCTCTTTAACAGTTTGTGCATTTAGAGCACGATAATCACCAACAGGTCTCCAATCGACAGATCCTTTCTTCGGCACCAGGTGCAAAGGCGAAGAGTAATTACTTTTAGAAGGTCTCATATGACCGAGTTGTAGCATGTGCTGAAATTCAGCTTTGGCAATTTTTAACCGATCTGGAGCTAGCCGTCTAGGCTTAGCAGCGACTGGAGGCCCCTTAGTGTTTATATAATGCACAGTATTATGCTTAACTGGTTGGTTAGGATCCGGTAATTTCGTGATTTCAGGAAATTTAAATAATAATTTACCATATATATCATTTACAACATTGGGTTTCACAGAAAATATATTACAAGTACTTAATATAGCAGGAGCTTTTAAATTAGTAGTGGAATCAATAAGACGACGATTCCGTAAATCAAGTTTTAAATTAAAATTATGCAAAAAATCAGCTCCTAAAATAGCACATGAAACATCACAAATATAAAAAGAATATGTAAAATCTCGGCGTAGGCCTAAGTTGATATTAATACATTTACGACCATACACATTAATTTTTGTGCCATTAGCAGCACGAAAGGTTTGAAGAACAGGCTTAGTTTTGTCATTTTTATTCGCGGCCACAAGTGAGGCATCAGATCCAGAATCGACTAGAAAACACATACCTGTATTTCTGTCTCTAACGAAAAGGCGACGAGAAGGTGCTGGGGAGAAGTCTGTCGCCGCTACTCTTCCCGCTTCTGGTTTTCCGAATAAGAACAAGGCGCTAGGCACTTTTTTGCTTTTTCTTGATATTTTTGGTGATACCAACACATTGTTGCATCCCTATGGCGGGACTGAGAACGATTTCGCTGATGGTTATCACTTCTAGATACACTTCTTGAACGACGAAGATGAGCGACCTCTTGGCGTAATGCTTGGATTTCTTTTACGAGCATATCAATGGCTGGTGGTGTCTGAGATTCAGTTGTTGGTGTCCGAATCGAAACAGAACTGATGTTGGAAGGCGTTAATTCAATTATTCTATCAGCAATATCCGCCGCTTTATCTGGAGTAATTTTTTCAATGGAAGCTAGAATCGTTTGCACAGTGGTTGGCATTTGTTGAGTAAACAGTTCTAGAAGAAGATCGTTACTAATATTATGGCTTTCAGCCCGTCTTTTCATTAATCGAAGTAATTCAGTTGGTTTTCTGTCACCCAGGCTTTCTCCAGCTAGCAGTTTCCGTATTTCTAAAGTGCGACTTTCTCCACAACGTTCGATAACTTTTGCTTTCAAAATCTGATAAGGATCAGTAGGATCAGGACTCATAATTATATCTCGAACCATAGTAGCAGTAGCAGGCGGTAGATGCGCTACAACATAATTATATTTTGTTTTCGACTCAGTGATAGCTGTAGGAGTAGCTAGTTCGAATGTGCTATCCAGCATATGAAACCATAATGTAGGGTCCACAGGGATATAGGGTGGAATGACTACGGCAGATGTTTCAGCAGTTGCCATTTTGCTAGTTAAACAAAACGTTCCATGAAACAGTTGAATAGTTCGACGTTCTATGAAATAGTTGAAGGTTCAAAAATCCGCGGTCACCATTTTAGAGAATGCATTGAAGGGAGATGATAAAAATATCTCGGTGACTCAAATAATCAGAAGGTTTTGTAGAAAAATAAACTTTATTAACATAACAACACATAGTCAAATATTCGCCATCGTCACTGACAGAATAATCTGCCGCTCTCTACAGAGTTCGCATGTTACTGCGTCACGTGACTTCAAAAGCTCTCCGCAGAAAACGCGGGGGGAGGAAATGCGCCTCATTGCTATTGGCTGGCTCCTCGCGTGCGAGAGAGAGAGAAATAGCAGACGGCTACAAAGCTATGAAGTTTTATTATAGTAGTCCGAATGCATTAAAAAAAGGTTTCATAATCTGAATGACGCATGATTTTGCGTTCTTCTTCATAATTTTAATGATACTTTCTTAACGGTATGGAAACTAATGTGATAAAATTATTTTTGTATTGTTATAACAAATACTAAAATTTCTTTTTCTAAAATTTAAGATACGGGGCAAACATTCGACAGCTTTAATTAAAATTGCCGCATTGTATATTATTTTGTATATTTATTTTTATCTGCATAGAGGAACCTTATGTAAAAAATGGGAATCATAAGATATCATAAGAAAATGTCTATATTATGTTTCGCATTGTATCAAATCTGAATTTGGAGAATTTGTCTGGATCAATTTTCTAACCACTTGAAATTTGCAGTCATGTAATATATTTTACATCATTTTTTCCTGGGATATCTACATACAACTGGCAACACTTGTCCAAGTTTGGTCATAAGTTTAAACATTTCGCGCTTGCAAAACTTCATGTGCTCTTCATTGTAATTTTCCTCTATAAACAAAACATTTTCAACCAAATTCACATTCTCGTTATATTTTAAATCTTATTGCCGTTGCATAATGTTGCAAAAGTTTATTTATGTGACTAACTTAAATTCTGCTGTCTTTGATGTAAAAAAAAATGGTACTTGAACTAAAATTTCAAAAAAAATTATTTAGACTTAATAAGCTATAAACAATTCTAAAAACTAGGGGGGCACCTAAGAGCAGAGAAATTAAATTGGAATGAAAAGGTAATAATCTAAACTATATAATCATATCCAAAATTGAGCTTGATCGTGCTTTATCATATAACTTTTTCTATATTAAAACTGAAAAACTGTAAAAAAATTACAGTTTTTTGCGACGTTAAATATGAAATAACAGCTGATATGTGCAAAATTTATGCACATGCCTATAAAATAAAGTCCATATTTTGTTTGGAAGCGTCCATAATCGAGCAGTATATTTTATTTCGCTTCAAGTAACAGATTAAAGAACTATACTGAGATTGATTGATACATTCCCAACTAAGAAGTACCAACTTTGCACTTATCTATGGACCATGCAATTATATTTATAGCAAATCCAATAGAAGGGTACAACGCCCTAACTATTGCGCTATAACAGGCAAAAATAAATTACGCAAGGATAAACTTTTAAAAATCGACTTTTGGCCAGCTAGAATCGGCAAATCACCCACCGTGCGCCATAGTCAAACTCGCTTTTAAACATTATTTCTGCGGTAAAGAGGGGGCCATAGGAAAGATATTTTGTTTTCAAACAGGTTAGTATCCTTTGTTGCTTCCGAAAGCAAAGGAAATATAAATGAGGGGGCGAGGTGTACACACCGCCCACTGAATATTAGGTCTAAGCCCTTACACAAAAAATGGCGGCTGTCGTTGGTGGATTTTTTTCAGCGTTTGTACGGCAACTTTAATTTCAATACCAATAATTTTTTTAAGTTTTTTCAGCTTTTTTTTCTGAGATTAAATATGTCAAAGGAAACTTTTGTAAAAATCTGGTGTCGAAATTCAGGGGATTGTACATTGGTTTAAAAAATCCACCTACGACAACCGCCATTTTTTGTGTCAGCGCTCAGGCCTTGCATTCAGGGGGCGGTAGTATTTTATTCAATGGCTTACTAAAAATGTATGCGTGATTTTATATATTTGTCACAAATATACCGTGTCTAACCCTTTCGGAATAAGCGTTCGCTACACTTCTTTTAACTTCTAAGCATCTTATTTTCTGAATAGAATTTTTTTGCCTTGTTAAATCTCCGCTGAACAGTGGCGAACAATTGAGCAGCATTGAGCGGTTTCCTAGCTGTGATCAGCTTAACACCCAGTCTGTTAATGAAATGTCTTATGTTTTTGTGAGCCATTGGGAAAAGAAAAAATGTAGTGTTAGGCTGGGATTACGGTGCCTGGCTATCTTAAATCTTACGCTCGATCGTAGGATGGGCGTTCCTGCAATCGATCGTAACTTGGTATTACGGTGCCTCAGCTTAAGTGCTCGTGCTTCGGCGTAAGTCCTCCTGCCGTCAACCAATCAGAGGCCGCAGTTACATTTGTTGTGTTTGCGCGCGCATCCACTTGCGTCTTATCTTACGGCTGCTTCCAAGCTGTCGTAAGATCGCGAGGCACCGTAATACCGTTTACGTTTTGTTTATATCGTAAGTCTCTAAGTTGATCTTAAGTGAGGCACCGTAATCCCAGCCTTAAACTACTTAATGGAAAAATGAAGAACATTAATAAAAAATAAAAAATTTTGAATTTACGGATAAAATTAAAATTAAGCATTAAGTATTTAAACTTAAGTCAAGTTAGATAGTAGAAAGGGATCTTAATTTTAGGCTTAGCTGTAGTTATAAAAACTACTATATAAGAGGAAAATATGTAAAAAGGAAATTAAAGTTAGCACTTGCTCAGAAGTCACTCTCATCAAGCATGGGCAGGAAAAGCTGTAAAGGAGGCAACAAAAGCCACTTAACAAAAAAAAGCACTAATCAGGGCAATATAAGGAAAGGGCATGTTTACAAACAAACACTTCCGTCAACCAATCTAATCACTACATTTTTATCATAGCGATCATTGCAGGAATCAACATGGCGACGTAGGCCAATCATATCATAGATCTGTTAAATCAATCTGTTAAAGACCAATCAAATTCCCGAAATTCATGTGTATAGTAGGAGTCATAATAAATGAACAGGTTTTTCTTGCTGACCAACAGTAATTCGACCAACAGTGACGTCAGCTGCCCTTTCCTTATATACTATATTTTTTCTATATATATAATAATATATAGAATGAAAAGGTGTTTTTTTTTTTTTATATGAAAGAAAAGACAGAAAGCATTCTAAATGTGGTGAACACAGAGTTCACTGGGTGTCCATAATAATGGTATATTTGGAACGTTTTCGGTGATGGGGCTCGAAGGCGTCATAATCAGGTAGATTTGTCTACGATTTCGTTAGGAAGATTATAAATTTTAATACATATAAATTTTTAGCAAGATTATTGATGCGTTTACTTAGAGTTATGGTTTTGAAATCCTTGCGGACAGTGGAGTTGCCTAAGTAGCGTGAAGCGTTACGTACGGTACGCAGGTGTCTGTTGTGCAGCCGACTTATGTTGTCCATAAAAGAGGTGCAGGTGAAGCCCAAACCGGACTAACATGGGTTATTATATGAAGGATGCAGGAGTTATAGAGGATAAATTTGTTATGTGCCGAAAAGGTTTTGCTATTTAAAAGATGTTTAAGTGAGATAAAAGCTCCAGCGTCGAAATTAAGCTCCAGCGTCGAAATTCTGCAATTAGATAAAGCAAATATTTCTGTTCAAATTTACTGGTGCCCTAGGATTTTCTACATCCTAAATATCACATGTATCTCGTAGAGAAGGGGCTAATGGGGACCAATAGGACCAAATTTAAGGATTTGTACATACTAAACAGCACATGTGTCTCGTCGCGAAGGCGCTAATGAGTACCTTACTTTTTACATACAATATTTTTTATTAAAAAAGTGTGCATTATACACGAATAAATACGGTGTTTCATATAAAATTCTTTGTTTTTAATTGTGAAATACACCATTTGATTACTAAAGTAAGAGAAAGGTTAATAAAAATTCATTTAAAAAAATATATATATATATAGTTTTTTGTATTAAGGGTCAGTGTTTTACTGTAAAATCAGCAGATTTTTTATACGGTGAAGGTGATGCATTATGCACTGGTGTGCAAAAATTAAGGACGAAATGAAGAAATTAACATAGCAGTGGCACGAAAAGGCACAACGGGTTTGTATCTTTTTTTTTGGGGGGGGGGGGGAGGATTCTGTTCACTTTTCCTATATTCTTATACCTGTTGGCTATTATGGTACAATTTGTATCGATTTGCAGAACTTAAAAAAAAAATCCCGTCCTTAATTTTTGCTTACCATGTGAAATTTCGCAAACCCCTTCCTTTCTCGAGCAATCAGCCAGACCTACTTAGGCGTCAGTGATCCCAGATCACGTGGTCTGACTAGAGAATTAATATTAAAAAACATTTTTTCTTTCTTGTTCCCTTTTTAGGGTTTCGTTCATCTGACGAAACCCTATTCGTCTCGCTCCTCTGTCTGTCTGTCCGTCACAGAGCCTGTTCTCAGAAACTATACATGTTAGAGACATGAAATTTTGGGTACTTATAGCTGAACACCCCACATCATACGACAAATCATAAAATTTTGAAAAAGTCGTACATTTAACCCTTTGGGCTCCCGCATGTGTATTTCAAACAATTCTTTCTAAGTCAGCCCCTAATAAGGTTGGAGCCATGAAATTCCGCATACTTATAGCTGAATACCTGAGACAGCAAGAAAAATCATAAAATTTTGAAAAAAGTTTTATATTTAACACTTTGGGCTCCAACTTGTGTATTTTAAGCAATTTTTTCCAACAGAGCCCCTAATTAAGTTAGAGACATGGAATTTTGAATTGTTATACTTAAACACATGAGCCCACACAACAAATCATAAAACTTTGAAAAAGTGTTATATTTAACCCTTTGGGTTCCAATTTGTGTATTTTCAGCAATCCTTTATAACAGAATTCCTAATCAAATTGGAGGCATGCAATTTAGTATTCTGATAGCTAAACACCTCAGATCACACGACAAATAATAAATTTCGAAAAAGTTTTATGTTTAACCCTTTGGAGTCCAGCTTGTGTATTTTAAGCAATCCATTTTAACGGAGTCCCTAAGTGAATTGGGGACTTGAAATTTTGCATACTTATAGCTGAACGCCTCAGATCACACGCCAAATAATAAATTTCGAAAAAGTTTTATGTTTAACCCTTTGGACTCCATCTTGTGTGTTTCGATCAATTCTTTTTAATAGAGCCCCTAATTGTATTGGAGACTTGAAATTTTGAATACTTATAGCTGAAAACTTCAGATCACACGACAGATAATAAATTTCGAAAAAAGTTTCATATTTAACCCTTTGGACTGCAGCTTGTGTATTTTAAGCAATTCTTTCTAACTGAGCCCATAATTAAATTGGAGATTTGAAATTTTGCATACTTATAGCAAAACACCTGAGGACAGGCGACAGATCATAAAATCTTGAAAAAGTCGCTCGTCATATTCGTCTCGCTCCTCTGTCTGTCTGTCTGTCTGTCCGTCACAGAGCCCGTTCTCAGAAACTATACATGTTAGAGACATGAAATTTTGGGTACTAATAGCAGAACACCTCACATCATACGACAAATCATAAAATTTTGAAAAAGTCGTACATTTAACCCTTTGGGCTCCCGCATGTGTATTTTAAACAATTCTTTCTAAGTGAGCTCCTAATTAATTTGGAGGCGTGAAATTTTGCATACTTATAGCTGAACACCTCACATCAAATGACAAATCATAAAATTTCGAAAATGTCGTAAGTTTAACCCTTTGGGGTCCCACATGTGTATTTTAAACAATTCTTTCTAAGTGAGCCCCTAATTATGTTGGAGACATGAAATTTTGGGTACTTATAGCTGAACACCTCACATCATACGACAAATGATAAAATTTTGAAAGGGTCGTACATTTAACCCTTTGGGTTCCCGCATGTGTATTTTAAACAATTATTTCTAAGTGACTTCCTAATTAGTTTGGAGACGTGAAATTTTGCATACTTATAGCTGAACACCTCACATCAAACGACTAATCATAAAATTTTGAAAAAGTCGTACATTTAACCCTTTGGGCTTCCGCATGTGTATTTTAAACAATTCTTTCTAAGTGAGCTCCTAATTAGTTTGGAGGCGTGAAATTTTGCATACTTATACCTGAACACCACACATCATACGACAAATCATAAAATTTTGAAAAAGTCGTACATTTAACCCTTTGGGCTCCCTCATGTGTATTTAAAAAAATTCTTTCTAAGTGAGCCCTAATTAGGTTGGAGGAGTGAAATTTTGCATACTTGTAGCTGAACACCCCACATCCAACGACAAATCATAAAATTTCGAAAATGTCGTAAGTTTAACCCTTTGGGGTCCCACATGTGTATTTTAAACAATTCTTTCTAAGTGAGCCCCTAATTATGTTGAAGACATGAAATTTTGAGTACTTATAGCTGAACACCTCACATCATACGACAAATGATAAAATTTTGAAAGGGTCGTACATTTAACCCTTTGGGTTCCCGCATGTGTATTTTAAACAATTATTTCTAAGTGAGCTCCTAATTAGTTTGGAGACGTGAAATTTTGCATACTTATAGCTGAACACCTCACATCAAATGACAAATCATAAAATTGTGAAATTATAGCTGAACACCTCAGATCTCACGTCAAATAATAAATTTTGAAAAAGTTTTATGTTTAACCCTTTCAACTCCAGCTTGTGTATTTTAAGCCATTCTTTCTAACCGAGCCCCTAATTAAATTGAAAATTTGAAATTTTGCATATATATTGCAGAACACCTGAGGCCTGGCGACAAATCATAAAATCTTACGTTTAACCCTTTGAGCTACCACATATGTATTTGAACAATTCTTTCTAAGAGAGCCCCTAATTAAGTTGGTGACATGAAATTTTGCATACGTAGAGCTGAATGCCTCAGACCACAGGACAAATCATAAAATTCTCAAAAAGTCTTTTATTATTTACCCCTCTGGACTCTAACTTGTGTATTTTAAGCAATTTTTCTAACCTCCGCTCTTTTAACCCGGGGCGAAATTTTCCAACTTTTGCCGACACCCCTTTGACCATTCTTTCATATTATGCACCATAACCTTACATATTTTAGTTCCATTTTTTTCCGCCAGGTGCGCCTACTTATCTCGGGTGCTATGGGCCCAATCCCCTCGATTAATATATCTACTGATAGTATGTAAAACGGATTTTCGTTCGGATACAGGTTTGTTTAGAATCAAGTGCGCCCCCTGGTCGTGAAATGTGGAACTTACAGAATTTTCAAAAGGATAAAGTGTTTTGAAAGGAATATTAAACGAAACCCTCTGTGCGATCTGTGATCACACTTACCCACTTGTTTTAGTTTAGTTTTATTGTGAATGTGAACCTTGAACGCAGCAGGTAGTCTGCGTATGTTTTTTGTCATGATCTTCAAATCGAAGAAATGATGTTTTGATTTTAAAAAGGAAAATTTATTTTCGAATCTGAAATCATGCTATTTTCTTGGCTTCTTTACAGAAGAAAATAATTGTTGAAATTTTTAATATGAATATCTTGGATTCCCAGCGAGGAATAAGAAATATTATCCAAATGTTTTCATTGTAAATATTGTAAATAGAATTTTCAAGTTTTTTATCATCATGTGCTCTTTTATTGAACAACACCTGCGCCACTTTCAACGGGAAATATGCTTGATTATTTTAATGTGATTTTACACGAATCCTGAATTTTTCATCTAAGCTCTCCCAACTTTGATTTAAATTAAGAATAACATGAAACTCTTGAATATCATGAAGAATATTCTTTATTTTTTGGTGCCTCAACAACCCGGAAAAAGGTAAGAAATACCTTTATTATTCTGCATGACTATTGACTCTTGATTTATTGAAAATACGTAGTTGCCAACCTCCCGCTTTTTTGGATACCAGTAAAATCTTACAAAAATGTTCGCTTTATTTAATTGCGTAAATTGTGCGATTGCATACAACAAGTATATTTGTATAAAAATATTGGTATGAAAAAAATCGGGAGGTTGGCAACTATGAAAATAACGCTTTTTCATGATAATTTATTTAGAAAATTGACTTAAAATTTAAACATGGATAAACCAGAAAAACTTAAAAGTAAAAGAGCTACTGTTCGCGCAGCTATTACGAAATTAATTACAAAATGTGATACATTATTATCTGTTGATATTGATAAAACTGATTGCGATTCTTTAATGGAATCGTTACAGCTCGTAAATGAAAAGGAAGCTCTAATAAAGGAATTAGATTCCGAAATAGATGAGCTAATTCAGGAAAAATTGAATATGAAAAAGAACTAAAATCGGTAAAAGAATATTCTGAAAAAATATCAAGTTTGAAATTTAAAATTAAGATGAGGCTTAAAAAATGTAAAATCGAAACTGAACCAAAAGTTTTACTAGAATCAAGTAACGGTTCAAAAACCAGTTTCGGCAGTGAAGCTGCCTAAACTAAACATAGGAAAATTTTCTGGTGATGCAAGCCAGTTCTTAGAATTTTTTAATTTATTTACTAGTGCGATAGATTCAAACGAATCGTTGTCGAAAATTGAAAAATTCCAATATCTGAAATCCTTGTTGTCTGGACCTGCATATAATATTGTAGCTGGTTTTGAACCAGGGGCGTCGCCATGGGGGGTATGGGGGGAAGCCTCCCCCCCCCAATATATGTGAAGTTGGGAAATTTGAGCTTAGAGTTGGGAAATTCTAGATTTTTGAGTATTTTTTTTTTAAGTAATAGTAAAAAACATTACGAAATTTTTATTGTTTTGGTGATTATTTTGAGTACTGCAACAGTAATGAAGTTAAATTTTCAAAAGAAATACAAAAAGAAATCAGCCACATTCAGTCTATCATTGTATTTTTCAGTTTTACAAAAATATTGTACATCTACCAGACCTAAATTTCTCTACTCCTGTCCATCAATAACTGACTAACCAGTTCCTTTATTTCCTCCAAAACTTTGTTCCTTTCTCAAAAATTTCACCCTACCTCCCCTTCTCCTCCCAAAAGAGAATCCAGCTATTTTAATCCAAAGGGACTGCAGCTTCTTTTGAAAATTGGAGATCACTTGTAGCACAACAGAAAGGAATGTAGTAACGTACTTGAAACACAGCTATGGGCAAGAAGATTTGATGAGTTTCCACAACTTTTTTGACTCATTTTGCGATTTTTGGACAATATTTTACTCATTCTCGTGATTTTTTTGCCGCAAAAATTAGTTAAATCTTCGCTGCCAAGTAAAAAGCGTTATATGAGCAAATGCGGATATAAGAAGTCGTTAGTTTAGATAAATTTGTCACATTTTACTTTTATTTGTGTGCGGAAATATATATCAGTCCTGTTCGTTTATATTCTTATGTGTTTATAAAATTTTAAACCAAAAGTCCAGTGTTCTGTGTTTAAAGCTGTTCTAAAAAGTTACTATAAATCTCAGCACGAAGAAACCCTTCATAATAGGAAAAGAGTTTTCGTGCATTATTTTGGAGCATCTAAAAATCCATTCGAGGATGAAAAAGGTAAAAAATGGACGATTTTAATTTGGAACAGATATATGACCATGAAAGCAGTCCATCAACTGAAGAAACAATCGACCTGCACTGTAACACTGACACGTTGCACTTGAATAAAATTTTGAAGAAATAAAGATTCCCTTACAGACAAGCTCACAAACAATTATGAATATTAGGATGTGACTGGAGAAGCTGAGTTCTGAAAGCACCGTAGGAAAACGGTTTCACCAAAGGCATTAGATAAAAATAATAGCACAGCAATGGACATTGATACACATGAGTTTTACAGTAAAGAATTATAAGAAATACAAGAAAATTTCGGGAATCTAGTAATGGGCTTAAATGACAATGTTCCCTATATCAGGAGAATATTGCAGCAATGCATTCCATATTTAAATTACAATTGTGCAAGGGAAAAGTTAATAATGTTTCCACCTGGATATGAGAAACCGGATGTACATGACTTGCAGAGTCAAATAGAAATAAACCAAATCCCAACTCACTTAACAAACCTTTTATTCATGCCATGAAATTCAAAGACTATTTGGGTCACGCCGTCAAACTATATACTCGTACCTTAACATTCACAGCAGCTTATCTTTATGGCATTGCATCTAATGAAAGAATCTTTAGTCAAATAAAAATTAAAAAATATATATATTGCAAGCTACAATGAGGGATTGCAGACTTGATAGCCTAATGCTTTTAAAATATGAAAGTGAAATAGGAAATTTTATTAAACTAAGCGATGTTATTAGCAGGTGGGCTTCTTTGAAGACCACAAGAATTAATATTAAGTGAAAACTAGTCGGATGTGCCAATCCCAAAATTTTCTTCTACTCCATACATGTTAATGCCTCAAAATTTGCAATCTCAGTGCCAAAATTAAATGACAATTCTTTGCCTATAATAACAAACTCTAAAGGTATAGATTTGTTGAATTGTGTGCATTTAAAAAGGAGATATAAGCATAACATTTTTCAAACAAATCATTGAATTTTGGCATCCAGCCTCTTAGATAGCTGCAACCAAAATTCCTTACTCAAAGTGCACAAAAGCGATAGCTTTGGACAGTATAGGCCCAAGCCTAATAAGGACTAATAAGTGCCTAATAAGTGCTACTTATGTGGAATATGAAGTTTGACTAAATTCCGTGCATTAGTTTTTGAGATACAGCTATCACAAAATCGTGAAAAATGCTGCATAGCAGCGCCACCTGCTATATGATATACATAAAAAGTTAATCTGCATCAAATTATGTCAAGGTTTAACAGAATATGACGTTTGATCAAATTCCGTGCAATAGTTTTTGAGATATAATTATCGCTAAAATCATGTAAATCGTGAAAAATGCCGCATAGCAGTGCCACCTGTTGGACGATTTACACCAAAAACAAATCAGCACCGATTTTTATCAAGGTACAGTCAAACCTCGTTAACATGAACTGTTTCCGATTGCCTCGTCCAGTTGTATGTAATGTAGTTAAGTTCCGATAACACGAACTACTTTTAATACGAACAAAAAAAGTTTCTCCTTGAGTGTTCGCGTTAACGAGGTTCGACTGTATAAGTGAATCTCTAAAGTTTTATTAAATTTCGTGCATTAGTTCTTGTGTTAGAGCGCCCACAAAATTTGTATCACATATAGACAGACAGATATTTTCTAAAAACAGTCGAATCGTGTTTAGGACTTACTAAAACGTATAAATCAGTCTAAAACACGAAGTCGAATTTTTTCACGAATCCAATACTTTCTTCCTGTAAAGATAGAAAAAATTAAAAAGTGTATTTTTTTTTTTTAGTAAACAAACCCATAATTAGAATTTCTATGTTTTCAGTTTCAGAATTTTTCTTTGGAAAGGAATTTTTTATGCAAAAGTGTCATTATAATTGTTACACACGTTGTGCATATCATTTTAGTCGAAAATTGGAGCAATTTCTTTCAAGTTGGGAAATTTTCGAATTCTCCCCCCCCCCCCCCCCCGAAAAAATATCTGTGGCTACGCCCCTGTTTTGAGCTGACAGATCAAAATTATTCAACGTGTTTAAAATTGTTAGAAGAGAGGTATGGTAAGCGGGAAAATATCATAAACTGTTACATGAACAAAATTCTGAATCTTGAGCGCCAGTAAAATCCTCTAACAATGTTATTTCTTTAAGAAAGTTGTATGATAATATCGAAACTTGTATGAGAAATCTTGATACGTTAGGAGTGACATCAGGCTCTTACGGCCATTTATTACTACCCATATTATTAAGGTTATTACCCGAAAATTTGATACTAGATTTCCATCGAAAACGTGACCCCGATAAGGACTGTGAAGTCACCGATTTAATAAATTTTATTAAAACGGAACTAAGATGCCGGGAAGCTACTAATTTAGTAAATAATTCCCAAAGCAAGGCTTATGAAAATTCTAAAACCAAATATGAAAATTCTTCAAGTAAATATCAAAAATTTCCTCAAAAGAAAAATATACCTTCAGCTGCTGCTTTAAATACATCTACAAAACAGTTTTGCATATTTTGCAAGTCTTCTGATCATGTAGGACTAAATTGTTCGAAATTCACTGATGAACAAAAACGATATAAATTAAAGAAAGAAGGTCGCTGTTACAAATGCTTTTACAAGTCACATTTATCTGTAAATTGTAGAACAAAAATTAATCCTTGTTCCAAATGTGGTAGCAACACCCATAGTCATTTGTTTTGTTTTAAAGAAACAACAAAAGAAAATCCTGAAAAAGAAAAGAAAGGTGCAATTGTATCTATGATGTCAGAACAAAAATATAAACAAAATAAAGCAACATTATTGCAGACTTGTACAGTTTCTGTGTGTGCTGGCAAACAATGCTTGTTGGCTCGCGTTTTATGTGATAGTGGTTCAGAAAAATGCTTCGTGAAGAGATCTCTAGTACAAAAATTAAAATGAACAGGAAATAAATATTTTGCTAAGGTCTGACTTTTTGTGGAAAATATTAAAGGGAATCGAGGGAAAATTGACAAAAGAATTATACGTTGCAGAAACTATTTTCGGTCATACGGTGCAAGGGCAGATAGAGTCGAATAAAAAAGAAGTAGCTTGTTTGCGTGTTTCAGTTGAAAATATAAATACTCAACTGAAAGCATTTTGGGAGCTGTAAGCTATTGGCATTGCTAAAAGCAATGAAAAGAACATTACCGATCATGAGGTAATAAAAGAATTTAAAGAAAATTTAAAATTCGTAAATATGCGTTATGAAGCAAAATTATTGTGGAAAAATCCTCGTGAATTGCTTAGAAATAATCTTGAAGTAGCAAAGAAGTGGTTTTCTAGTTTAGAAAATAAATTCTTGAAAAACGATTCTTTATTTAACGAATATAACTCCATTTTGCTAGAGCAGTTTAATGAGGGTGTAATAGAATTGCACACTGAGAAACATTCTAATAATTCTTATTACATGCCACACAGACCTGTTATCCGTGACGACAAAACTACAACAAAAATGCTCATAGTCTATGATGCTTCTTCCAAATATGATGATTCTCTAAACGAATGTTTGTATCATGTTCCTAACTTGAATTCTAATGTTTTAGATGATGAAAACATTCCTGAATCGAGTTCCGAACCCGCAAATACTTCCTTGAAATTTTTAGGATTGATCTGGAACAATACAGAAGATAAATTTGGACTAGAATTAGAACCCTTGCTAGAAAAATTAAATAATGATTCTTCTACTAAACGCAATGTTTTGAAATTTGCACCTACGTTGTTTGATCCAGCCGGATTTATTGTCCCTTTTGTTATTCGTGTCAAATGCCTTTTAGAGCAATTGTGGGTAATGAAAATATCATGGGATGAAAGTTTTTGTGGTGAGCTAGAAAATGATTGGCAAAATTGGCTTTCAGAAATCCCGGATCTCGCACACTTGAAAATTCCCTGGCAGTATTTTAGCAACCTGATCATGGAAAAGGAGCATCTCCAGTTGCTTATTTTTCCTGATGCTAACCCTAATGTATATGTTCCTGAATTTCTTTCCTTACCCGAAGATCAGTGGCCTAGCGTTAAAATTGTCGCTACACAATTACCTGATGTTTCTAAAGAGAAGTCTCGAAAATCAGCAACCATTTCTTGTGTTGTTCAAACAAATAAAGCTGATGAAATTCCCATTTTTAATCTTGAAAAGTATAGCTCCCTAAAGAAATTGTATCGAGTAACTGCATGGGTATTTAGATTTATTTCTAATATAAAATTAAAGGTAGAAAAAAGAAAATTTTCAGAATTATCAGCTGAGAAAATGTTACATGCTGAAAAATTTTGGTTAAAGCTAGTGCAGGAAGAAAGTTTTCCTGAAGTTACAAAATACTTGAAATGTAACAAGAATATCCCTAAAGAATTGAATCTTCTACAGTTAAATCCTATGTTGTCAGATGAAAGTTTGCTGTTGGTACGAGAACGGTTACAAAAGTCTGATTCCTCATTTTATGAAAAACGTCCTGTTGTGATTCCTGTAAAACATAAACTTGCCGAAATAATCGTGAAAGATGCACATGAAAAAGTTTTTTATTCAGGAGTGTCCAGTACATTAGTACAAACTAGTGAAAAGTTTTGGATTTTAAAATCTAGACAGTGCATAAAATCAATCCTAAACAAATGTGCAATCTCCAAGAAATTTAGCGTTCGCCCTGGTCAACTAGTTATAGCAACTCTAAAGCATATCTTGTGTTTACCTGCAACCAAGGAATCCTTAGTGAAACGTTTCCGTTTGCGCGAGACTCTTCTGAATCATTTTTGGAAGCGCTTGAAAAATGAGTATCTTCTCAACTTACAATCTGCTCACTACACGGACCAGAATAAAACTTCTGACTTTGAAATGTATGATGTGAATTTTATGCATATGAACATGTATCAAGAACTTTCTGGAAGTTGGGTATTTGTGGACAGAGATTTTTTTTAAAAAAAGGGTCTTATGAACTGAAGACAAATAATTCCATCATTAAAAGACCTATTAATTTTTTGCATAACTTAGAACAAACAAACTGAAAAAAAAAAATCTCCGAACTGATTTTAAAAGACTCAAAAAAACTCTCATTTGACATTTGACTTTTAAAA
Organism: Maratus speciosus; assembly: GCA_963932465.1. Lineage (NCBI taxonomy): Eukaryota > Metazoa > Arthropoda > Arachnida > Araneae > Salticidae > Maratus > Maratus speciosus. The sequence goes on along the minus strand of OZ010795.1, from coordinate 183,643,389 downwards.
AAAAAATTTGCTTTTTGTTTGATAACATTTCTAATTTTTAGTTTAATTTTCGTGTTGAATATTCCAGAAAGGTTGTATAGATTTAAACTGTTCTTTCTATTTTTAGTAGCAGAAACCTGTTCGCAAATGTTTTAAATTGTTTTAATTATTTTAGTGAAGTCCAGTATGCAAGTATATATTTTGATTTGTATTTTATTTATGTAGAGTGTAACTGATAATTTTTTAGAATAATTTTATTTCTACTTTAATTATTTTGAATCCCATTTTTGATGAACCCTTGTTCATCGGGGGGGGGGGGGGAGTTTGTGAAATTTCGCAAACCCCTTCCTCTCCCGAGCAATCAGCCAGACCTGCTTAGGCGTCAGTGATCCCAGATCACGTGGTCTGACTAGAGAATTAATATTAAAAAACATTTTTTCTTTCTTGTTCCTTTTTAGGGTTTCGTTCATCTGACGAAACCCTATTCGTCTCACTCCTCTGTCTGCCTGTCTGTCTCTGTCTGTCCGTCACAGAGCCCGTTCTCAGAAACTATACATGTTAGAGACTTGAAATTTTGGGTACTTGTAGCTGAACACCTCGCATCAAACAACAAATCCTAAAATTTTGAAAAAGTCGGTAATTAACCGAATTACGGGCTAATTAACTTCTAAAATTAACCAATCCACCTTTTTAACATAGGTTCAAACGGACATTCTCCAAAACTTCGGAGTTTCTCCTAAGGGTTGCCAGTAAAATCAGCCGGTGCACGGTTACCACGGAGGAAATTAAGCCGAAAAATGAAGTGGGCATTTTAAAGCGAAATCGCATATCAGAAAATATTGGTACGAGAAATTTGTAAATGGTATAGACAGACGCTGAAAAAAAATCTACTTTCATTTGGTATAAAGTTCACATTTCTGCGTTGGGTATAACGCAAAAAATCCACTAAAAATCGATGGATAAAAATTTAATTTCTGTATTTGAAAAGATAATGAAAAGAGATTTCATTTCGGCGCGAAAGCAGGTGTGCTCAACTTCAGACATGACGGCGACCTTGCGGTTTTCGGTAGTGGAATATTTTAATACGAAATTTTAACTTTTTAAATATTAAATTTTTTGATAAAATTTTTTGCCATCCGGACGGGAAATCTATCGCAGATTTCATACATACCCAGTTCAAAGCGATAACTCAATTAGAAGCTGAGATATTAATTATTATTTAATTAATCTGTTTCATTTCTATCTAATGAATAGAATAAAATGAAGGCACGTGCTTTTTTAACCATGAAATTATTTAAATTAGGAAATCTAACAATTTGCGTGAGGTTTTTCGACGCCGCTCTATGAGACAAGTATAACTTATTCATTATAAGAAAGTTTGTAAGTATTCATACCACTATTTTAGAATAGTAATTTCTGCAAATATCTTAAATTATTGGTTGAGATCGCCACTCGATCTGGTTGAAACTTTAAAATAGTTTATAACGCATAAGAAAAATTGTAAAAAAAAAATGGAGTGTGATATTTCGAGGGGAGACTAGCGTGCTTCGCCCGCTATCGTATAATTTGTATTTGTAAGGTTTGGGTAAATGGAAAGGAGGGAAATACTTTTGATTAAATATCCCAACAGAGTTTCGTTCTGATGCTCTTTTGTTATGAATAGTGTGCGCTCCCTGGTGGTGGAATGTGGAACTAACATAAAGCGATTTTGTTAAAATTAGGAAAGTTCGCATTACAGATATTATTATGACGTAGACTAACGTGTTTCGCCCGCTATCGGATTATTTCAGTCCGTGCGAGGCTGATGTAAAATGAGATTCATTCTTCCAGCAAAATTGAAAAGCGTGCTTCGCCCGCTGTCGCATAATTTTATTTTGTTAGGTTTGTGTCAATGGAAAAGGGGGAGGGAGGGAACTACTTTTGATTAAATATACCAGTTAGTGCGCATTACAGATATTATTATGACAAAGACTAACGTGCTTCGCCCGCTACCGCATAATTTGTATTTGTTAGGTTTGTGTGAATGGAAAAGGGGGGGGGGGACTACTTTTGATGATAAAGACTAACGTGCTTCGAAAATCTAATAATTTGCGTGGGATAATTGAACAGCGCTATGAGATAAGTATAACTCATTCATCATCAGAAAGTTTACAAGTATTCATACCACTATTTTCGAATAGTAATTTCAGGAAATATCTTAAATTATTGGTTAAGACCGCCACTCGATTTGTTTGAAAATTTAAGATAGTTTATAACACATAAGAAAAAGTGTAAAAAAGAATGGAGTGTGATATTTCGAAGAGGGGGAGGGGAGCTAGAATTATTTTTAAAATCTTAGCGTTTGTTACCGCAGACCGCCACCATCCGGACCCATGTATCTACGGAAATATTGCGTAAAGGAGTTTCGTTCAGATATGCTTTTGTTAAGAATAGAGTGCATTCCCTGGTGGTGGAATGTGGAACTAACATAACGTGATTTTGTTAAAATTAGGAAATCTAACTAAGATATTTTATAAGATAAAGTGTAAAAAAGAAAGGCACGTGAAATTTCGGGGAGGGGGGGGGGGAGGTGCTAGATTTCTATTTAAAAAGGCAGCGTTTCTAACCGTTTTAATTGCTATTTTTGAGGGAGTCCTGAGATATACGCTACTTATTTAATATAAAATTGTCTGAAGTTTAGTTACCACTATTTCCGAATAGTAATTTCAGCAAATATCTTAATTTCTTATTAAGACCGCCACCACCTCGAGTAACATATCTACTTATAGGTTGTTTAACGGAGTTTCCTTCCGATACAGTTTTGTTAAGAATAGAGTGCGCTCCCTGGTGGTGGAATGTGGAGCTGACATAACGCAATTTTGTTAAAATTAGGAAATATAACAAGGCGATCTGTTTGAAACTTAAAGATAGTTTATAACACATAAGAAAAAATTTATAAAAATGGCGCGTGAAATTTCGGGTAGGGGGAGGTGCGCTAATTTCACTAATTGATTTATTTCTATTATATACTTATTTTACAAGGCAGTCACGTGATGTTTCATTGCAGTATACTTCTGAACGGTGTCCGATTTTTAAAAATACAACATAAATGTTACTTATGCCAGATAAAAATGTCAGAAGTATTGATACCACTATTTTCGAATAGTAATTTCAACAAATATAATAAATTCTTGGTTAAGACCGCGACCCCCTCGACTAGCATATCTCCTGATAGGTTGTTTAACGGAGTTACGTTCAGATACAGTTTTGTTAAGAATAGAGTGCGCTCCCTCGTGGTGGAATGTGGAACTAACAGACCGCGATTTCATTTAAAGTAGGAAATCTAACAAGGCGATCTGTTTGAAACTTTAACATAGTTTACAACACACAAGAAAAAGTTTATAAAAAATGGCGCGTGAAATTTCGGGCAGGTGGGGAGAGGGGGGGGTGCAAAATATTTATTTTTTGTTTCATACCGTTTCAGGTGCATTTTTTTTTACGGAGTCCTCAGATACATGGTACTTATTAAATATAAATATGTCAAAAGTTAAATTACCACTATTTCCGAATAGTAATTTCAACAATTAGCTTAAATTCTTGCTGAAGACCGCCACCCCCTCGAGTAACATATCTACTGATAGGTTGTGTAAAGGAGTTTCGTTCAGATACGCTTTTGTTAAGAATAGAGTGCGCTCCCTGGTGGTAGAATGTGGAACTAAACAGACCGCGATTTCATTTAAAGTAGGAAATCTAACAATGCGATCTGTTTTAAACTTTAAGATACTTTATAACAAATTATAATGAAGTATAAAGAAGAATGGCGTGTCGCATTTCGAGGGGGGAGGGGGAGGGAGGGGCGCAAACAAAATTAGGAAATATAGCTGGACGATCTGTTTGAAACTTTAGTATAGCTTATAAAACATAACAAAAATTTTAGACATCAGGCCGCGTCAAAAATCATGGTGACCATTACCCCACTTCACCCCACCCCGAAAGGGGGCACTTTTCTAAATTTGGCAGATACCCTTCATGTGATATATCGTAGCATTTTGAAGGGGGGGGGGTGGCACGAACAAAATTAGGAAATATAACAAGGCGAATCTGTTTGAAGCTTTACGATAGTTTAGCAAGGGTTTGCCAAAATTTAGAAGATGTTCCATGGCGATAAATGTACTGGACGTTTTGAAAGGAATATTAAACGAAACCCTTTGTGCGATCTATGATCACACTTATCCACTTGTTTTTAGTTTAGTTTTATTGTGAATGTGAACCTTGAGCGCAGCAGGTAGTCTGCGTATGTTTTTTTTGTCATGATCTTCAAATCGAAGAAATTATGTTTTGATTTTAAAAAGGAAAATTTATTTTCGAATCTGAAATCATGCTATTTTCTTGGCTTCTTTACAGAAGAAAATAATTGTTGAAATTTTTAATATGAATATCTTGGATTCCCAGCGAGGAATAACAAATATTATCCAAATGTTTTCATTGTAAATATTGTAAATATTTAAAAAGTGTAAATAGAATTTTCAAGTTTTTTATCATCATGTGCTCTTTTATTGAACAACACCTGCGGGAAACTTTCAACGGGAAATATGCTTGATTATTTTAATGTGATTTTAGACGAATCGTGAATTTTTCATCTAAGCTCTCCCAACTTTGATTTAAATTAAGAATAACATGAAACTCTTGAATATCATGAAGATTATTCTTTATACCAGTGTACTTCAGATTACAAAAAGGTTGGAGTCAGCACTTAGCTCCGCCCACATTAGAATATGTATTTGTATGAACAGAATTAACTATGCTATCAATTATAATTATTCCATTGATCTAAAATAATGTGGAAATAATAGAATGTGTAATATAGCATAATAATTAGCAAGTAATTTTTAAATATTAGAAAATCTATAAGCTTTATAAACTTTGGATTACTTTCTTTTTCGGAATTTGCATTTTAAAATCCCTGCTTATAGATAACAACTGATAAAATCGAAAGAAAACTGCTAAAAGCAATTTTTTTTAGTTTTGAAAGCTGTAATTTTTAAATACAGCTTAAGTTTTGTATTCAACAGTCATATTTTAAGAAAGAAGACGAGTTTAAAAATACCCAGCTGTGAATACTTTAAAAAACGTATTCGTAAAAAAACGTTTAAATTTAATCGTTAAAATTCGTAGCGAAAGTTTTTTTTATTTAGTTTCCCAAATATATAATGACGTACTAATCTGTTTAGCTTGTAAATATAAATGAATAGATAAATATTTTTCTGTAATTAAAATCAAGCAAGAGATATTAATTCAATAGTTTTTTTAATGTAATTTAGTGCTATTAATTTTTTAAATACAGCTTAAGTTTTGTATTCAACAGTCATATTTTAAGAAAGAAGACGAGTTTAAAAATACCCATCTGTGAATACTTTAAAAAACGAGTTTCATTTCTTGAATCTATACGGACTACTTCAGTCGTTTTATGACAGTGACTAATTTTTGGGGATAAAGATATCTGTTTTCTCCAAAAAATATTTTCAACAGAGGGCGATTTTTTTGAATGTTCATTCGAAGATTCTCCTCCCCACGGTTTTGGAACATTTACTGACAAAAAAAAAAAAAAAAGCTTAAAGTGTAATAAAAAATAAATAACAAATCTGTTAACTACTCATATATATATTTTTTAAATACGTGATTTAAAAAGATACGCTTTTTGAAGTAGTATTATCATGCATGAAATAGAAGAAAGTTTTGGGACTTGCAAATCCGACTAGTTGGAATTTTAAATTAATTTGTGTTTAATTTTAAAATATTTAATCGTGAAAGCGAGAAAGTGGTGAATGGGAAATTTTTAATGCTTCATTGAATTGTTTAGATTACCGTAATTTCGGGTGTATAGCCCGCGGACCAAACAATCGTGTTTCGACCCAGAAATTTTTTTAAATAAAATGTAACTCTTTAGATCGCGGTAATTATTGGTCTTCAAATAATGAATAAAATTTCTGAGTCCAAACTGAATTGTTTTATCTGCGGGCTATACACCGGAAATTACGGTACTTAATATTAGGTTTTTGTTCTAAAATGCATTCCGTCCATTATTGATTAACAACGTGATTTTATCGCTCCTTTGAGCTCCGTGTCGTATTCAATTTGAAACATTGAGAACATACTCCCTAAATAAGTTAGTCATCTGAATTTATTACTGCAACTAAAACACATTCCAAACTCATATTAGCACAAAATTACTTATTATGAAAAACATTTTTTTTTTTCTTTTGACATAAGCAGGTCAATAACATTTGATGTTTGTGAACTTATATATTTTAAATCTTATGCATTGCATAGCTGCCAACTCTTCCCCTTTTTTGTACCACAAAAATTTAATAGAAATTTTTGACTTATTTAATTGGCCGATTTCGGCGATTAAAAACGGTAAAATTTACTATAAAATTTTTGTGGTGCAAAAAAGCGTAAGTTGTTGGCAGTTATGGCAATATTTTCATACAGAATGTTGTGAGAATACTTTTCACAGTATTTAAATTTGGTTTATTTTTATTTCCTTTCAGCTATTTTTTTGCATCGATGTCTATTTGAATTCAATCATTGCGCCTCGATGTTGACGCTTTTATCTCTCACCGTAAAGCAAGTTCTTTTTTCGCCGCCGATATTCATATCTGCTTTGGGAGCGGATCGGCAACTTGCGCATGCGCACTCCGCTATTTTAGGAGCACATCTTGGAGCTCTCGTTTCGTCGGAGTTGATTTGCATTATGATGACGTCATTGAAATGATGCGCCGCCCTCTTTTGACGCCGATCGCTGACAGGAGAATATCGTGTGGTTTCGTTTTCCAATCAGTGAAAACATTTTGAATTCTGTAGCTTGTAATTCGATTTTCATTAATTTCCCGTAAATGTTAATTTAGTTAATCAATTTAAATTCTGCCTTTTAATTACTTTGTCAACCCCGTATTCATCATTTAAATACTAAAACTCGTTAATTTTAAAATCAGAATTTGGTTTGATGTTGTCTGAAAAAGATGTAGTCTTTTAACGTAGTTTTAGCGGAGCGCCGGCCCGCCGACCGTTCGAATGCCGTGCCGCTTTTTTGGCCGAATAAGTTTGATATTTTAGTTATGTGGATATGTTTTTTCTCAAAGTTTAATTTAACTAAAAGATGTGCTGCTCTCATTAAAAGGAATCCCATGGAATTATTCTATGTTGGCTGCTATTTTTTCTTCTTAAAAGATTAGTTCTTTTATTTTAAAATGGTGACAAGTAATTTCCTAACCTTCTATTCAACTAACGTCCGAAATAAAGAATATTGTTTGTTTCATCAGTTTTCCTCTTCACTGTCTCCTGTAGTCGCCCAATGGCGTGGTCAGAGCGGAGGCTGCTGTCACCCCGAGGGCCCGGGTTCGAGTCCCTGGGTAGGACATGGATGTAATTGTGTATGTCCCATTGTAGTTTAAGGTTGGGATTACGGTGCCTCGCTCGACCGTATCTTACGCTCAATCGTAGGATAGGCGTTCCTGCGATCAGTCGTAACTTGGTATTACGGTGCCTCAGCGCAAGTCCTCGTGCTTTGGCGTAAGTCCTCCTGCAGTCAGCCAATCACAGGCCGCAGTTACATTTGTTGTGGTTGCGCGCGCATCCACTTCTGTCTTAACTTACGGCTGCTTCCAAACTGTCGTAAGATCGTGAGGCACCGTAATGCCGTTTACGTTTTGTTTATATCGTAAGTCTCTAAGTTGATCTTAAGTGAGGCACCGTAATCCCAGCCTATATAATATATGTAATGGAAAATAAAAATTGTTGTGTCTTGATGTTGTTTCAATGTATAATAAGGATCATTCGAGGCGACAGCCATTGTAGCTATAGGCCCCAAAGTATTCTTCACTTCGGTGGACGTCAAATGTCTGTCTCCTGTAAAGTAAGAATTCTCCAGTTTATTATTTCTTGAACGATCAATAGTTTTATTAAAAGAACTTCACAATGTGTACTTAACCCTTTTACGATCACAACATTTAATTATCGCCACAAATGTTTAACACTTTGCAGTCCAATGACGAGTCTAACTCGGGATAATTTTTCTTTGCAAAATTTTCTATTGACACCAGTAATAAAGGAAAATAAAATTTGTGAGCATTTTCGAAATTGTGTAATTGAAGGCAAAGCGGTTCCAATATAACCGCTTTGCATTGAAGCCTATGCTTTAAAACAAAAACAAATAAGTATTAGAAAAAAATTAATGGACTTTTCCAGTGTTGCCCTGACTCTGATACCTGCAGCTGACGTCATATGAGTAATTCGGCGACTTGTGCTGGAACTTTCTCCTCCACAATGTTTTCCTCCGTGGCAATCTCCAGCAGTAGTAGTAGTAGTAAATGTTTGTTTTTGGACAGCCACAGCACAGCTTTTTCCTTGGTCAATGATCAGCGTTGGTGATGGAGCGATGGTGGGCGTGAGAAAAAAATATATTTAATAATATGGCCAGAAAATAATGGGCTGTGGTGGTTTGATTCAAATTAGAATCTATCAATATGGGTAAACTAAAACTAACACCAAATAAATCTCTCCAGTTTCTGAATGACGAGCCTGAAACCACCACTTCCCACTATGTGAAAGGTAAATAAGTATGATCTATTGTCATTTTGTCCCTTTAATACATGAAAGTTGAGTTTTGATTAAAAGCAAGATTTAAGCTTTACATCATTATGTAAAGCTTCATGTAAGGATAATTATAATTTACATACATAATTTGTTTTAATTTATATTTCATGTCAGGCATGTCTGGGATAACAAGTAAAAAAATCGAAAAAAGAAACCTTCACACTTTGGTGGGATTAAAAAAAATAAATAAACTCTGTCTTTTATGTGAGATAAAACATGGAATGATAAAGAAATTTAATGTATTGTTTTGTACGGGCGAAAATTATTTCGCTCAGCTAAGATTATGTGCTCTTCCAGATATTTTGTTTCATGCTTAAAAAGGTGCTTTCCTTTTCACATTTTCGTTCGCAATTATATTTTATGATATTTTTTTATGCTTTTTATTTCCTCTTTTTACAAGTTACTTCCGTTTCCGATATTTTACGCATTTTGTGTTCACCGTTTTCATCTTTGTTATTTGATATTATGTAATGTATAATGTTTGTTTTAGCTTGTTTTTTTAATCAATTTCTATTACATGATGTGTATATGAAATTGCTTGATAAAAATAAAACAAAAAGTTCTCTATTTTTGAGAAATATTAGTATAGTTTCTTTTCTATCCTGAAGTTTTTAGTATAATATGATAGTATACAAAACAGAGTTCTAGGTAGCTGTGCCAGTAATCGACACCCTTCCAGTAATGGACAACCCTTGATGTTTTTGGTTCATAAAAAAATAACTAATAAATATTTAGCTTTAATTATTTTTTTTTATAATTCCCCCTTGTATGTTTTATAAAACTATGTTATTGTTGACACTTTTAATCAAACCAATCAGGAAGCAGAAAATAATGTTTCAAAGTTTTGCTGTTTTTCTGTGAAAATCTTAATGAAGAGGTTAAGAGCTGGCTTCGTTTGATTAATTTATATATTATTTATTTTCTTGCAAAATTTGAATGATTTTGTTTGAGTAGCAATAAAAAACTTTGAATTTTATATACTAATGGCTATTTACAAAATTTCATTTCTTTTTAAGGTTTTAAGAGGGGTGTCCATTACTGGGATGGTTAATTAGTCATTTTCCAGTAATGGACACCCCATGTAGACATTGCTAAAAATGCAATTTTAGTAATGTTTATAGTGCATAAAATACTTTGGCTTAACTGCAAACCTAAATAATCAAATTTAATTTTTAAATTATACTTAGCAAAATGTAATAACTCCAAAACTTTTATAAATAGCTGCTTTTAAGTTATTTTATGTGATTAATAAAATTTCGATATTTTATTTTATTTTTTTTTATGTAGTACATAGGGTCAGGTGGGGGAAAGTGGGGTTATATTGAAAAGCACCTATTTTCTCTTTTTAAATTAAGATATTTAGTTAATTCTTTTTTAGAGACATATATTGAGATTACGACAAATATTTTTACTGTAGTTTTAGAAACTGGAAACAAATTTAATGTTTACAAACTATCTTGTCTATGTTCTTTGCACATGGTATGTTAGTTTAAGAGTCTGATAAACTTGCTTCTAAAATCATTATTAACTGTCAAAAACTATTAATTTTAGTTAAGATTCGTAGAAGAACATCTAAGGAATACTATCTACATAGAAAGTTAATAAATTTTATAATTCTATTTATTATGAGTTGTTTTCTGAGGTGGGATAATTTGGGGGTATGGTTAGGCTTAGCTAAGTTTTCTAGGATAGGGATATTTTTTACTTCTTTGTTAACTTTAGTTAATGTCCGATGCTCTATATTTTATAATAAAATGACTATACACACATATAATAAAATAATTACTGGACAAGAGTGGTGAAGTTTTAACCAATGAAACTGTTTTAGAAAGGTTGGCGAAGAACGTGACCATACGAAAAAATTCAGTCAAGCAAATACAGAAAAAGATATGGAAAAAGCAGAAGAAACTGACCATAAGGGAAAAATATATCAAGAAAAGGAAAGGAAGAACATCCAAAATTCAAAAAGCAGAGAAAATTTAAAAGAAATGAAACAGATAATATAAAAGTAGACTTTAAGAAATAAAGCAAGGTTCTTGGGTAGAAGTTGAGTACAGATCAAAAAGTCGATCAGCTAAAATTCATCAGTCAAGTGATAAAAATTAATACATTCTATCACATAAAGTATTTGAATAAATCACCATTGGCGAATTATTACACTTTTCCTGCTATTGGCGATGAAGATTGTGTAGAGTTCAGCAATATATGCTGCATATACTAAGTGAACCTAATTTTAATAGCAGTGGACGTTATTTCTTAAATTAAATATGTAAAAGAAAAATTTTTGTGCATTTGTACCTTTAAATATAATTAAGATACGTTTATTTCAGTGTATTCTTATTTCAAAAATAATATTTACATATTTTTATTTAAATATACACTAATTTTGGAACTACCCCCACTTTACCCCACCATGGGGTAAAGTGAGATTTATCAAAACATGCTCTTTTAAATGTATCACTGTGAGAAAACAATTGCACAAAACTGAATGATTATGCTTCATGTTTAATCTATATGAATCCAATGTATATAAAATGCATCAAAAGTTTCATTAAAATAAATTTAATAGTTTGGTTTTAGGACCTTCTCTAAAAAAAGCTTGATTTTACCCCCACTTTTCCCCACCTGACCCTATATATACCTCATATATTTTATAATCTGGCAATCAAACCAGCCAGGAAGCAGAAAATACTGTTTAACCGCTTCACCGGTTGCCCCGAGATAACTCGGGGGTAAAAGCACTGTTTCCCCATACCTGTCGCCGGTGAAGTGGTTAAGAGCACAGTCAAAGAGGGGCTCATAGGGCTTAATCCCTTTCCGTTTAAATAAAAACAATTAAGTTACAGAAGCTATTAAAAATCCATTTTCTGTCTTAAATGTTTCCTTATTAAAAAAAAAAAAAAATTTAATACTATTAATGAAAGTTATAGGTAATATTCATGAAACTAATAAATCTGCAGATCAGTGGCCTCAAACATCAGTTCTACAGTTTTATTTTGAAATTATTTTATTTAGTATTTAAAATATTCAACTCACAATATCATTTCTTTCATATTTGTAATATTGATTATTATAAATGATATATCAAGTAATCTCTGGAAGATTGTTAAAAATAGTGACACAAAACTAAACATTTTCAACAACATTCCAAAACTTTTTTTTTTTTTTTTTTTAATTACCTTTTAAATCCACCACTGTTTCAATAATTTGGTAGCTGTAATTGTCTGATATTTAGTATTAACTATCCATCTAAAATAATTAAAACTCCGATCTTCTGATAATTACAATAATTGATGCAAACAGTAAATGATTATCACAAATATTTTATTAATTACTGGTATCCTAATTGTTAAATTTATTTAAAAATAACTATTTTGTTTGATTAGTATGTATTAGTTAAATTCTGGTTCTAAATACAGTCATAAAAACAATTGTATTTATTACTTTTTATGGGTTGTCCCTGTCCATTACTGGAACAGAGGGTGTCCACTACTGGGCCAGAGGGTGTCCATTACTGGGCTTTTGGGTGTTTGTTTTGATATATTTCTGTTATTTAAAATTAAATTTGTATTCATATGGGGAAATGAGGCTATAAGAATGGTTAAATATTGTTGATAGATTAATATAATATTGAAAAAACTGGAATATAATAATTATAACTATTAATAAAAAAAATATTTTTTAAAGAAATTCCTTAAGGGTGTCCATTACTGGCACATCTACCCTAGATTAACTTTCTAAATGTTTATGAAAAAAATAAGTTTAATACCCTTTCAAGGTAATATAATTATTTTTATTACTGTTTTACTTATTTATTAATACAGCAATGAATTCTGTTAAGGCTGTTTTCAAATCTAAAGGATGCTATTCTGTGACACATTTTTTAAATTCATTTTTGTTCAGAAGTGCATGAAATTAGCAGGTGTTGTTATTCAGAAACAATGTCATCAAAAGATGTTTTTCCTTTTTCGGCAAATGCAGAAGATCTTTCAGATAATACTGTGAAAGTTGGCGTGTCAAACTTAATTCCCAGGTGCAGTGCCATGAAAGAGCTGCAATAACAGTTGTCATGTGACCAAAATTGTTTATAACTTGATAAGTAATCTGTTTATCAAAAATGTTTTTCATATATGTAAAGGACGTGGAAATTTTAGATAATTTGTATGTCTTTATATTGCTTACATTTTGTTTTTGTTTTAATCATAGATCCTAAGAAACATAAAGGAATACATCAAGTGTTTGTTCAACAAAGTGTGACACTCCTTGCTCTTAAAGATAAATCATTTAACGGAACTGTTGCTCCAGATCTGATTCATCCCAAGTTGTTCTTTGGAATAGTAAATGAAGATATTCCTTTATTCATTGGTGCAGTAATAGGTATTTTATTTTCCTTAACTAGTTATCATTTGATGTTTAAATGTAAGCAAGCACAGTGTAATATTTTAGCATCATATATTATGTTATGTTTTTAATTAATGATATTTGAATTATCTAAAAAAAATAGTCAAAACATAGGGTGTAACAAAATGTTTCATCCAATTTAAAAAGTCCTATACAGTAGAAGACCACTAATCTATACAGCTTGGTTCAAAGCATTTTGCGTATTAGAGACGTATTGCACGTTACAGGTCATGTGTATTTAATATTTGTTTAAGCTTATTAGGTAGCTTTTGTAACAAAAAGTAAAAAGCTACCTATTGTAGCCGTCTGGAGGAAAGCACTTAGAAAATTTTGGTATATTTTCACCGATCATGACCCCCAGACCCACCTTCCATTCAAATGTGACATATATATATATATACATTATGATTTTTGTAATGCGATAACTCTTGTATTTAGAAACTGATTTGGATGAGATTGATTGTATGCACAGGGGTCGCAGTTGTTCTATATTTATAAAATAACCTTAAAAAATTTCCTATATTTCTCTACTTTCTCATATATTTGGTGCCGAAAATTCAGACATAAACTATATCGCGAATTACAAATGTTCAAGATTGCGAAAAAACGACAAATTTCATTAAAAAATCGCGAAAAAACGGTAAATTTCGTCAAAAAATCACAAAAAAACGGCAAATTTTGTCAAAAGATAGCGAAAAAACGGCATATTTTCCCCAAAAGATCGCGAAAAAAAGGGTCAATTTCACCCAAAAGATCACAAAAAAGAGTGAATTTCCCCAAAATATCGCAGAAAAAAGGGTCAATTTACTCAAAAGATCGCGAAAAAGAGGTCAATTTCCCCCAAAAATCACGAAAAAATGTCAAATTTCGTCAAAAAAATCAGCAAATTTCATTAAAAGATCGCGAAAAAACCCAGCCAATTTCGTCAAAAGATCGGAAAAAAGGGTCAATTTCTTCAAAAGATTGCAAAAAACGGCAAATTTCCTCAACAGATTGCGAAAAAAAGGGTCAATTTCCTCCCAAAAGATCGCGGAAAAAAGGGTCAAATTTCGTCAAAAGATCGGAAAAAAACGGCAAATTTCGTCAAAAATCACAAAAACCCCCACAACTTTCGTCAAAAATTGTGAAAAACCGCAAATTTCATCAAAAAATTGCAAAAAACCGCAAATTTCATCAAAGGGCGCGAATTTAATGTCCTATATATGTGAATGTGGCTTGCGGTTCCCAAAACAATCTAAACCACATCCTGACTGCAGTAAGAGGTGCAGCTAAAATCCCATGAGAACTGACAGAGTGGACAAATTCTAAAAGACAATAAACCTGATGAGCGAGCAATTCTGAACCGCAGCCGGAGAGCTAAGGTTCGATGTAACGTGAGAGTTGTTCTGCGGACTGACCTGGTAAGACGTACCCGGTCAGGCTTCTGAACTATATTGAATGCCGGTAAACTGCCGTAAGAAATTCCCCCTCATCTCCCTAAGCCCTGTATATAGTTAATGTGCTCTGTAAATATAATCTATGCTTTAATCAAGACATTAAAACGTGATTATTTCTATACTATGAGTGTTCAATCAGAAGCCTTTATCACCAAAGTTTGACCACAGTCAATCCCACCTATTCCACATGAGGACTCGACCGTGTCGAATCCACCTATTTTTAAAGCCTCTAGACATCACTGAAATCGTGCGGTGAAATCCAACTTCTGAAATATTTAAGATCTGCAAAGATTCTGTTCGAAGTTCTATCCAATAAGGAAAGAGCGAGAGAAAGAAGATCTACTGACCTACTTATCTGTTATCGACTCACCCGTTTTTCTGTGTCTGTGTGAAAGAAGACATTGGTGATATTTTTTTTCGTTCGCGATGGATATAATCAAGCCATTCGGCGTTCTCTTTTAAAAATAGATACCAATTTGGAAGTAAGCTTTTTCAACTATTTCTTATTTAGACATGTTATTGCAAGATATACAGCCGGTGTTAGCTCAAATTAACTCGGCAAGAGTAGAACGAATTAAAATCCAAGAACTGTGTTTCCTTCCGATGATTAATCAACGGATTTCTCTATTTTCTTCGTCTTGCGTACAGGAAAGGATGCAGATCAGCAAACTTCTGTTTCACTGGTTTAAATTCTCTCGGGAATAGCATGGACTTGTTAAATGCTTTATGATGTTTATTTCCAAGGGAAGCATAAAATCTTATCAGCTAAGTTTTTCATGCACATGCAGCAGCATGAAAATGAGTCAATCCAAGTTCACCAGATGCTTCCTATCTTTTTCATTCTCTTACTTTTACACGACAATGATAATTCAGTGCTATGGAATGCTTTTGAAGAAATTATTCTACGCTAATATTCTATAAATGTGTCTGTATGATATCATCAGTGTGTGTGTGTGTGTTGCGTGTATTAAAATGTCAATCACCACTTCTAACGCGAAAGAAAACCAGAGAAAAATATGCAGATAAACCAATACGAAAAAAAAAGAAAGTGAGTGCCACCTGTAATCGTATGATTCAACAATCTCTTCAATGTTCACCTAGTTAATTATCGCCATGCTTTTATTTTTTTTAATTTGTGTGTCTGTATCTACTGTGATTTATAAAATCGTGCGATATTGTGTTTATCTGAATGAAAATAGTGCTACGAAGATTTTTTCCTTTTTATGTGTACCCAATACAAGTGAGTGAATATTTATTTTTAGGGTTTCGTTCATCTCACGAAACCCTATTCGTCTCGCTCCTCTGTCTGTCTGTCTGTCTGTCTGTCCGTCACAGAGCCCGTTCTAAGAAACTATACATGTTAGAGACTTGAAATTTTGGGTACTTATAGCTGAACACCTCACATCAAACAACAAATCATAAAATTTTGAAAAAGTTGGTAATTAACCGAATTACGGGCTAATTAACTTCTAAAATTAACCAATCCACCTTTTTAACGCAAATTCAAACGGACTTTCTCGAAATCATCCGTGTTTCTCCTAAGGGTTGCCAGTAAAATCAGCCAAATGCACGGTTATCACGGAGGAAATTAAGCCGAAAAATGAATGGAGATTTTAAAGCGAAATCGTATATCAGAAAATATTGGTTCGAGAAATTTGTAAATGGAATAGACAGACGCAGAAAAAAATCTACTTTCATTTGGTATAAAGTTCACATTTCTGCAATGTGTATAAGTTAAAATATCCACTAAAAATCGATCGATAAAAATTTAATTTCTTTAATTGGAAAGACAAGGAAATAAAAAGATTTCAATTCGGCGGGAAAGCAGGTAGACATGACGACGCTGCGGTTTTCCATAATAGCATATTTTAATACGAAATTTTAACTTTTTAAATATTAAATTTTTTGGCATCCCGATGTCAAATTTCTCGCTGATTTCATTGATACCCGTATCTAAGTCCTATCTTAATTACAAGCTGAAATATTAATTATTATTTAATTAATCGGTTTATTCCTATCAAATGCGTCGATTAAAATGAAGAGACGTGCTTATTTAACCACGAATTAACTTAAATTAGGAAATCTAATAATTTGCCTGGGCTTTTTGAACAGCGAAATGAGATAAGTATAACTCATTCATCATCAGAAAGTTTACTTCATACCACTATTTTCTAATAGTAATTTCAGGAAATATTTTGAATTATTGGTTAAGACTGCCACTCAGTCTGTTTGAAACTTTAAGATAGTTTATAACACATAGAAAAAAGTGTAAAAGAGAATGGAGTGTGATATTTCGAGGAGGGGGGGGGGGGGGGGGGAGCTAGAATTATTTTTAAAATCTTAGCGTTTGTTACCGCAGCAAATATTTTAAATTCTTGTTTAAGACCGCCACCATCCCGACCCATCTACAACGGAAAGATTGCGTAAAGGAGTTTCGTTCAGATATGCTTTTGTTAAGAATAGAGTGAATTCCCTGGTGGTGGAATGTGGAACTAACATAACGCGATTTTGTTAAAATTAGGAAATCTAACAAGTCGATCTGTTTGAAACTTTAAGATATTTTATAACACATAAGGTAAAGTGTAAGAAAGAATGACACGCGAAATTCCGGGGAGGGGGGGGCGCTAGATTTCTATTTAAAAAATTAGCATTTCTGACCGCTTTAGGTGACTTTTTGAGGGAGTCCTGAGGTATATGCTACTTATTTAATATAAAATTGTCTAAAGTTTAGTTACCACTATTTCCTAATAGTAATTTCAGCAAATACCTTAATTTCTTATTAAGACCGCCACCACCTCGAGTAACATATCTACTTATAGGTTGTTTAACGGAGTTTCCTTCCGATACAGTTTTGTTAAGAATAGAGTGCGCTCCCTGGTGGTGGAATGTGGAACTAACATTTTTGTTAAACTAGAATTATTTTTAAAATCTTAGCGTTTGTTACCGCAGCAAATATTTTAAATTCTTGTTTAAGACCGCCACCATCCCGACCATTCTATCTACGGAAAGATTGCGTAAAGGAGTTTCGTTCAGATATGCTTTTGTTAACCCATTAACCGCTGGTGTTGCGTTCACGCAACAGTCAAAATAAATGCGTATAAAAAATTAGCTATCAAATGAATTTTATATTAATAGTAATTTTTGAGTAGGGTATATTATGGTTACTAATTCAATAGAAAAATATTTCCTTTCAACATATTTTTTCTATTTAATAACAAATTCGAAACTTAAAGCATTTTTAAACGAAAACTTTCACGCTGTCTTTTTCGCAGAAGAAATATAGTTAGACAAACGTAAGCTTTAGAGTAAATCTATTTTTAGACAAGGTCAAAGTACATAAGAACATTCAACGAATCAGTTGCTTTCGTTTTAATGGGGGAAGAAGAGACAATAGGTGTTGCGTTTACGCAACGTCAGCAGAAAAGAGGTAGATCCAGTACTCACTTGTATCGTTCGACTCTGTGGATTTTTTTCTTTTGCCGTGCTCACAGAAATGCTTCAAATACATATCTTACGTTCTTCGAAGGTCTTCAAAGAATTTTTAATAAAGATTAATATAATTATGACGGGAACGAAACAAATATTATCGTTATTTCATCAGAACTAGCAGAAATTATTGATGAAGAAGGAAATACAGTACAGGACCTATTATCCGGAATCCTCGGGACCGAAGGCTTTCCGGATTTTGGAATTTTCCGGATTTCGGGTCCTTCCGAATTCCGTCAAAAAAATTGTGGGAAAAACGCAAATTTCGTCAAAGAATCACGAAAAAACACAAATTTCTTCAAAGGATCGAAAAAGCACCTGCAATTTCGTCAAAAGATTGCAAAAAAACCCCCGCAAATTTCGTCAAAATCTCGCGAAAATAACTCAAATTTCGTCAAAAGAAGTGAAAAAAAATTTTCTTCAAAAAATCGCGAAAAACACGCAAATTTAGTCCGTGGATCCACGTGAAAAAAACACAAATTTCGTCAAAAGATAGCAAAAAAAAATTCTTCAAAGGATCACAAAAAGCCCTTAATTTCGTCAAAAGATCGTGTACAAATGAGAATTTCGAAAAAAGATCGTGGAAAGAAAACTCATAATTAGTGCAGAGGAGCGCCCCCTCCCTTTTTCTGTAAACTTAAAAGAAATTGCTCTGAATTTCAGATTTTTTTTTTTTTTTTACTCAGAATCACCCCTGATTCAAGTAACACAATTGTGTAGCCATAATATTTTGTCGAAGTGAGAGAGAGAGGGTGTGAAATATCTGATGATTTAAAAAAAAAACAAATTGTAATATAAATTTTAAACTAAAATTTGACAAAAAAAATTATTTTTTTCTAATTTCGGCGAGGAGGGGGGGACCATGCTCCCCCATCACTGATGTAACATATTTTAGTGGTTACACATTGCAACACAATAGATAAAAAAAAAATTACAAATCTGTAAAATTTTTTTAAATTTGCAAAATTTTAGTAAAAATTTACAAATTTAGAAAATTTTTCAAAATTTCTTTTTTTCTGGATTTTAGGTCCTTCCGGATTTTGGAATTTTGGATAATGGGTCCTGTACTGTAATAATATATCAAAAAGTGATAATGATATTTTGCCTTTCGATACTGCTGGCGAAATTGAAATGTGCGTGAAAAAGTAGTTTGTATCCTCTAAAAGTAGTGCAAATCACATATACAAATTAAAAAAAACTGGAGATTTGGAGAGGATAAAGGTAGAAAAATTGATTATGACTCAGCCAAAAAATGAAGATAAAATAAATCCTTGATCAATGCGAGAAGGTATAAAGATTATGTTCGAAAATAAATACTATCACTTAGATTTCAGACATGAAGTAGCATTGTACCTTTTGCAAACACCCTTTGAAAGTAAAGAGTTAACCATAAACAAATCAGCCAAAGGAAGGCATAGTAAGTTCTCCATGCAAAAGCCATTACAGACAGAACGCGGAAATTTAACCCTTTCCGGGGCAATGCAATTATATTTCTAAAATGTTGAAATGAATGAACACCGGTATTTACAAACAGTTACATAATAAAGGACAATTATTTTACCACATTTCTGGTGCCATTGTGGCATTTGGGAAATAAAATTAATTGGCTTCATAAACATACTACTGCCCCTGAAAGAATTAATTGTCAAGTCCGATGACAGCGGAAGACTACATTGTAAACAATGCCATAGCCCGAATATTTATCGCTTCAGTACATTTGTGATGTTGATTTACATCATAAGTGTAGCGAATATTTTTATACTTGAAACTGTTTTCTGTATATGATCAGTAATTTAAAAAAATAAAAAAAAATTAATTTTAATAATAAATTAATTACATTAGAGCGATTGCTTGCTGTCTAAATTGTAACAAAGGTAAAAAAAAACTTACAGTACCCATATATGCAAGAAAATCCTGCTGATGCTCAATTGAGCTATATAAACATCAGTACTCTTATTCCGCTGACGTTGCGTGAACTCAACAGTCCATTTTTCGTAAGCTAACACAAATTTTGTTATTTCCACTATAAATTAATGTTATATATGTTCAAAGGAATAACCAATATCATTTGTATAAAAAATTTTTAACCCCTTATAGTTTTGGCAGTTAATGGGTTAAGAATACAGTGCATTCCCTGGTGGTGGAATGTGGAACTAACATAACGCGATTTTGTTAAAACTAGGAAGTCTAACAAGTCGATCTGTTTGAAACTTTAAGATATTTTATAACACATAAGATAAAGTGTAATAAAGAATGACACGCGAAATTCCGGGGAGGGGTGGGGGGGGGCGCTAGATTTCTATTTAAAAAATTAGCGTTTCTGACCGCTTTAGGTGACTTTTTGAGGGAGTCCTGAGATATATGCTACTTATTTAATATAAAATTGTCTAAAGTTTAGTTACCACTATTTCCTAATAGTAATTTCAGCAAATATCTTAATTTTTTATTAAGACCGCCACCACCTCGAGTAACATATCTACTTATAGGTTGTTTAACGGAGTTTCCTTCCGATACAGTTTTGTTAAGAATAGAGTGCGCTCCCTGGTGGTGGAATGTGGAACTAACATTTTTGTTAAACTAGAATTATTTTTAAAATCTTAGCGTTTGTTACCGCAGCAAATATTTTAAATTCTCATTTAAGACCGCCACCATCCCGACCCATCTATCTATGGAAAGATTGCGTAAAGGAGTTTCGTTCAGATATGCTTTTGTTAAGAATAGAGTGCATTCCCTGGTGGTGGAATGTGGAACTAACATAACGCGATTTTGTTAAAATTAGGAAGTCTAACAATTCGATCTGTTTGAAACTTTAAGATATTTTATAACACATAAGATAAAGTGTAAGAAGGAATGACACGCGAAATTTCGGGGATGGGGGGGCGCTAGATTTCAATTTAAAGAATTAGCGTTTCTGACCGCTTTAGGTGACTTTTTGAGGGAGTCCTGAGATATATGCTACTTATTTAATATAAAATTGTCTAAAGTTTAGTTACCACTATTTCCTAATAGTAATTTCAGCAAATATCTTAATTTCTTATTAAGACCGCCACCACCTCGAGTAACATATCTACTTATAGGTTGTTTAACGGAGTTTCCTTCCGATACAGATTTGTTAAGAATTGAGTGCGCTCCCTGGTGGTGGAATGTGGGACTAACATTTTTGTTAAAATTAGGAAATATAACAAGGCGATCTGTTTGAAATTTTACGATAGTTTATAACACATTAGAAAAAGTTTATAAAAAATGGCACGTGAAATTTCGGGAAGGTGGGGAGAGGGGGAGGAGCAAAATATTTCTTTTTTGTTTCATTCCGTTTCAGATGCGTTTTTTGATGGAGTCCTCAGATACATGCTACTTATACTTATTAAATATAAATATGTCAAAAGTTAAATTACCACTATTTCCGAATAGTAATTTCAACAATTATCTTAAATTCTTGCTGAAGACCGCCACCCTTTCGAGTAACATATCTACTAATGGGTTGTGTAAAGGATTTTCGTTCAGATACGCTTTTGTTAAGAATACAGTGTGCTCCCTGGTGGTGGAATGTGGAATTAACAGACCGCGATTTCATTTAAAGTAGGAAATCTAACAATCCAATCTGTTTTAAACTTTAAGATACTTTATAACACACGATAATAAATTATAAAGAAGAAGGGCGCGTCGCATTTCGAGGAGGGGGGGGGTTGAGGGAGGTGCGCGAACAAAATTAGGAAATATAACTGGACGATCTGTTTGAAATTTTAATATGGCTTATAAAACATAACATAAATTTTTAAAATCAGGCCGCGTCAAAAATCATGGTGACCATCTGCCCACTCCCCCCCCCAAGGGGGGCACTTTTCTAAATTTGGCAGATACCCGTCATGTGATATCTCGTAGCATTTTGGGAGGGGGGGGGGGCGAACAAAATTAGGAAATATAACAAGGCGAATATGTTTGAAACTTTAACATAGTTTAGGATGTGTTTGCCAAAATTTAGAAGGTATCCCATGGCGATAAATGTACTGGACGTTTTGAAAGGAATATTAAACGAAACCCTTTGTGCGATGTATGATCACACTTACCCACTTGTTTCTAAGTGTCAGGATGTATTTCTGTGTTTTCAAGAACGCGCAAGATAGTGTGACAATTTTGTTTTAAAAGGAAACATGCATGGTTTCTTCTATTTATCTTCAATTTATACGTGTTATTTTGATTCAAGAAATTGTTATTTTTCTGCTTCAGAGAAATATTTTTTTTAACCTCCAATAGTGTGCACACTACAGACACTATAAACGGTATAGAACAAAAGTTTTCTTTATTTAACTTTCGAAACATTTTTAAAACTTTGCAGCATTCTATTTTTTTTTTAAATATTGTTTTTGTGTATATATATATATTTTTTCAGGATGTTGGAAACCGCAACGAAACTTTAATTTTTTTTTCTTTCAAGATGATTGTTTTGTGTTTAATGATGTTTCCCTCTTAAGACGTATGAGTAAAAAATTCCATGATGGTGATTATTTTGAAAGACGTATAACAATAATTTCCCCCTTCTTTTTTGAACTCCAGTGATGATGTCTTTTTCTCCCTTTATACAAAATGTTTTTTTTTTAGCATTTTTCTTTTATTATGTAAAGAAGTGATTTTTTCAGTGTGTTCTTTAGAAGTGATCTCAAGACGTTTTCTGAACTATTAATATAATGTAAAGGTAGTATCTCAATTAGCATTATTGTATTATTTTTATTCTTACGCCTATTATTTTACAAGTTGCCATCAATATTATTGTTTTTCGTATTATTATGTATGTCTTTATATATTTGATTATTTTTGATATATTTGGAAATGTATCATTCAAATAATTGTTTAAAATATTTGTATGTACCCCCCCCCCCCAACGCCTGCATTTGATTTTTTTTTCTCTTTTGCTGTATAGCAACTGACTGCCTGCACTACTAAGACGAAATTTTTTTTTCCTTTCCTTATGTTAGGTTTTTTAAAACGAATATTTTAAAGATGTGAAGTTCCATAGGCGGATCTTCTTAAAGACGAAAGACGGTCATGTTCACATGACACACGAAGACATTTTTTATTTTCTTTATCATTTTTTCTTTCTTCAAAGACGTTTTTTTTTTCTTCTAGTGTAGTGCAGTTCGGCCTATGCATTGTAATGGGAAAGCCTAAATTTAAATTAAATTAAATTTTTTTTTGTTGTTTGTCAGTTCTCTACCTTTTGGCCTCTCAATTTTTTTTTAAAAGATAAGTTTTTTTTCCTTTCTTTCTTTTAACTTTAGAAATTTTGAAAATTTTTGTTAGTGTTTTTTTTTAGATAAATTTTAATTTGCCCTTTTCTTGCTGCGGTTGCTCTCATGTGTGCAGGGGCGCACACCTGCCAAGATGCTCGAGTGTGGATGTGGCTTGCGGTTCCCAAAACAATCTAAAGCACATCCTGACCGCAGTAAGAGGTGCAGCTAAAATCCCATGAGAACTGACAGAGTGGACAAATTCTAAAAGACAATAAACCTGATGAGCGAGCAATTCTGAACCGCAGCCGGAGAGCTAAGGTTCGATGTAACGTGAGAGTTGTTCTGCGGACTGACCTGGTAAGACATACCCGGCCATGCTTCCGAAATATATTGGATGCCGGTAAACTGCCGTAAGAAATTCCCCCTCATCCCCCTAAGCCCTGTATATAGTTAATGTGCTCTGTAAATATAATCTATGCTTTAATCAAGACATTAAAACGTGATTATTTCTATACTACAAGTGTTCAATCAGAAGCCTTTATCACCAAAGTTTGACCACAGTCAATCCCACCTATTCCACATATATGTCCTATATTTTTCGCGAAAAATGTCCTATATTTTATGGATTGCTCGCTTCTACCCCTGTATGCATAGTACATGCCAATGTCTTGACCGAGTTCGTTGGACAGTTTCATCTGCCATATTGTTTCAAAATGGCAGGCAGCCATTTGCACCGTGCACTGCCGCATAATGCTTAAATATTATTAATATCCTTTAGCTTCAAATTCTCGCCAAGCTTGGTGACACTTGGTGAAATATCACCAAATTTGGCGACCAAAAATAAGTAACAATAAATGATGCCAACTTGGCTATAGCTTACTAATTTGGCTCAATTGTCATTCAAATTCAGTATTGACGAATATTCTCTTATCGGGTTCGTCACATTTTAATTTCTTAAAATTTGAGTAAAATTAGCTTCAGGTAAAACTTGCAATATTTTGAAACCAAGAAATATGAAAGCTACCTCTTCCTCCTGGCACTGGCCAAAAGAACTTTTTTATTAATATTTCGGGCAAATTTAGATTTTTAATGCTTAAAATAAATTAATTACACCCTTATTCCATAAACTTAAACTTATGAATTAAGTGAGAATTAGCTAAAACATAATTTATTGGTTTTTATATTTTTTAAATATATCATCAATAGGTGTTTGTAGTAAAACATAATGTTTATGTTTCTGTATTGTACCTTGCAGTCTTCTATAAATAGCTATAGTACTTAGCTTCTAAACCAAACAAATCCCTGCCATCTTGGCCTACAGACACAGGTGGATTTCGAAAAAAATTAAAGTTGAGTACTAATTTCACCAACAAAAACTAAATTAAAATTAGAGATAAACCCAGTTTAACAATTTTATCTGGCCGCTTTTGACGAGTTTTTAATTTCATTTTTCTGTAAGCTGATTTTATCAGATTCATGGTAATACGATATTTTTTTCTTCAACCCCTATTTAAAAAAAAAAAATTGTTTTTGCTGTAAGAGTTGGTCCCATCAAAAACTTGTCAATGTAAAAGTTGTAGATAATATTATGAAGATTTATAATAAATTTAAACGGGTTTGATATCTTGTAAATTGACGAAGTTATGAATTTTTTTCTTCAATCCCCTCTTTTTTTTTTCAGTAAGAGTTGGTCCTATCAAAAACTTGTTAATATAAAAGTTGTAGATAGTGTTAAGATTTATAATAAATTTAAGTGGATTTAATATCTTGTGAATTGACGAAGTTATGAATTTTTTTCTTCTTATAACCTTATTTTTTTTGCCCCTTTATAATGATATAAAAAATCTGTCATACATAAATTTTTGGCCCTTTTCCTGGAAGTAATAATATTGAAGGGATTTGGAATCAAATGGTGTTTCTATTTTTTGATGAATAAATTACTTACCAAGTTGTAAGCGATTGTTGTCACACAGTGGCAAGTTTTTCTTCTTTTTGCACTGTCGCATCCAGAAATAACTCATATATGTATGGTGTACATAATACATTTTACTGCAGTTATTTACTGCTACAGTTATATACTTATTTTTGATACTACAGTTATTTTGATTAATTTTTTTTTAAACTAATGCTGTTATCTATGACATTCACATTTACATCAAAATGCCATTTAAAATGTGCTTTACTAACCCTAAAATGCGTGTTAAGGTGTTAAAAATTTTCGTTCATTTTTGTTATGGAAAAATTATTAATTTTGAAAAATAATTCGTGAGGGGAGAAGGGTTTCTTTTATTGAGTATGAACCCTGTATTTCTGTTTTTAATTTACTTTTCTATTTTAGATTTTGTATATCACAGATAATATATTAATTTGTGTGTGATTAATTGTATATCTTTTGTCTTTTCAGGTGCTTCTCTTATTATTGCATTAGCATTGCTAGTACTTACTGTCTGGAAATGTTGCTGTAGAATGACAATTTTAAGTAAAAAGAAGGAATATTGTAAGTTTATACAAAATTTCATCCTTAATATTTTATCTAATTAAAATAGAAATACATACTTTTAAAAATATGTACATATCTAATTAAAAATATTTTTGTATTGTTACATATTTACTTGAGTGATTTTGTTTTTGGTAAAAACAGCAGCTGCAGAATTGCAGGGTTACCTTATTTCATGAAGTAAAAAGCAAACAAAAAACCCCCTAACAAAAACATTTATTTACAGACTAGCTGACATGACCAGCATTACTCAAGCCCATGATAACCACCTTAAATATAACTAAAATCAATGTTGAATGGTTTTATATATTTAACTGAAAAACTTTCTAAATGATCCTATTGTAGGGTATCCCACTGCTTTAAGTGGTCACTGTACAGCTACGATTAAACTAAATTTGCATAAGTGACTTTTGGAAACAAATTTTCTTCAAAGGGTTAATATTCATATTTTTGAACAGATTGAGGATCTCAAAAGGAAAATGAACCTTAGATATGGCCTGGTATTTTTAGTTTTTTTTTGTAGCTTTATTATAAAAAATTCAGATTTTTAAAGATTGCAGGAATTGTAAAGTGACTTATGGAAATGAACATTTTGAAAGGATTAATATAATATATTTCCAAACCAAAGGCTTCATAATAAATGCAATCGAATCAAGCTGTTGTTAAATACCTTTTGTTTGTTTGTATTTTTATTTATGATGCAGATGCACAATTTTAAAAATCGAGAAAATCAAAAAAAGTTTTGCAAACTAATTTTTTTTAAAGGGTTAATATTCATTTTTTGCAAAACTGAATGCAAATTTCAAAATGGGATTGAACGTAGATATGGTCTGGTATTTGTACTTTTTTTGTAGCTTTATCAGAATCCCTGATAGATGTTTAAAAATTGCAGAAATCATGAAAATTGCGAAACAGCGTACGGAAAATAAATTTTTTCAAAGGGTTAATATAAATATTTTTCAAAACAGCAGCTGCATTTGAAAGAGTGAAGTACGGTCTTTAATTTGGTTTTTCCGTATTTCGTTTTACTTTGGCACATGTGAGGTTTGTAAAATGGAAAAAATAAAATAACACATTCGATATTTTGTAATTATTTTTTTTTGAAAGGTTATTGTTAATATTTTCTCAAACAAATTGCGATATTTTGAACATAAAAATACAAAATTTATGAATGTCATTTGTTTTTTTGCGTTTTGTAAGGTTTAGTTGTAGGTCATTAAGAAAAACAGCAAATTAAAAAAAGCTGATCTCTCACTTTGCTTTTCATCTGCTTGTGGGCTTTTGGAAACTCTGAATTGAGCAGGCATGTGTTCGTTTATTGATTTTCAGAGAAAATAATGCGTTTTTGATAAGTTTATAATTAATACCTTGACTAATTATCAAAAATTAAAAAATCTCAGAATCTGGTGCATCAGGTCGACCTACTTGGACTACCTTCAGCTAATTTTGAGGCTTGTTCACTCGGTAGATTTTGCTAGTCATCGCAGACAGACAGAGCAAAACTTTTATTAGTATTGTGAACAATTGTAAATACCTTTGTATATTTTCCAAATGACTTAAAGTTAAAGAAAAAAGTTTTAAAAAGGATAAATTTTCAACAAAATTTTTTAAAAAACTCACAAAAACATATTCTGGATATTTAATAATTGGACACATTTTTATTAGTAATTTTAATATTATTTATTGTACTTACCTTATTATGACATGCTTTAATTGCTCTGCAAGTACCTTCAACATTGTATTTTAATAGTCATAGTTGAACATGAGAAATATAACTCTCTTATAGGTACAATGTATATCAGTCGAATGTAGGGGGGAAAAAAGTATTGTTTGCTTGTTTATAGTTATTTTTGTATACAGTGGTAAAGTCTTATCATGACCTTTAATAGTAAACTTTAAGATGAAGATTTTATGCATTTAATGAAATTATTCCCTATTATAACAAATTTGAATGCATTCATTGGGTACAAAATTAGATTTGTCTTAACAAGTTATTTAATATATATACTAGGGGGCTCTGTCCCCTACGAGCTACGCTCGCCAACTCCCGTTCAGGCACACCAAAATCCAAAAAGCACGCTAATTTGATCGGCTTTAAAAATATTGAATTAAAATTAAAAAAAAAAAAAAAAAAAATAGCGATCTCTCTGTAAACGGGTTTCTATTCGTTTTCCTTGGATTGGGGAGTTTTAAGACCAAATATGCTGCTGTTAAGAGATACAATGGCTCTTTTCGTATTTAATTAAAAAAATTAGTTAAACATTTGAAAATAAGCTAATGTAAAATGAATTAAGTAAACAGTGCCATTGTCTGCCGGTATTTTTTAACAGCGCTATAAGATAGTTCTTTTAAATAATTTATTTTAAATGTATCGTTTTAAATCTGACATAATTTACACCAAAGTTTTATTTCTTTTATTAACGTGAAAATACTTTTGTTGTTAGAGGGAAATATTATTTGCGCTGTCTTCGAATTCACGATAATCATTAAAACGATTACCTCAAAATATCAGATAAATGTCTCGCGCAAATATATTTTTTAATTTAAATTGTTTTGCCATATTTTATGGACATTTTAAATATGACGTAATTTCTTCCATTTACAAATTTTAACGCATAATAATGATTTTTTGGTGCTTCTTAATTATCCTGTCAACCAATTTCGCCAAATTATATAAATCGCCAAACCAGTCGCCAAATTATATACATTGACATAATTTTTATTTTAAATAATGGAAAAACAAATAAATTAGTAAAACAATAATAAAAATACGAACAAAATGTTGAACTAATGGTTTTATTGGCCATTATTGGCATTTAATCTTACAATTAATTAATTAATGGCAAACCATTATTGGCATTTAATCTTACAATTTGGTGACAGTAATTTGGTTGACGAGATAACTACCGTTTTTTTTTTTTTTTATTTTAACATTTTGTTTCTCTTTTAAAATTCAAGTATAAATATGGTTCTTATGATGTAATTTTCCTGCTTTTAACATGTAATCATTTAATTCTAATTTTAAAGTTTTTTTTTCTGTTTACAATAGTCACGTGTAAATAAATTTTTAATTTGAAGTAAACATTATTGTTTGCGCTGTTTGTACAGTTGGCAACAGTTTAAATTAATAAAATTTTCTAAATTCTGTAAAAAATATCTCTAATGCTAAAAATTTGAATTTAAAATAGAAAGAAAACTTCAATAAATGAGTCAAATAAAAAAAATGCAATTTGCACACAGGGAACTTATAACGTATAAAATGATCTAAAAATGATTAAATTTTCATGTATAGTTTTGCTCCAATAAAACTTTTTTAATGTAACGATTTTGTCCAACTTTAGCATTAAATATCTCTTAAAATAATTCTTCGATTTGAAAACTGTATGCATCAGCGTGTTCATCAAACATTTCTCTATAATACCACCGATTTTCATATTTTTGTATGCAACAGTTTTTTTAATATTAACGAAGAAAGGCCATGCTTAAGCATTCAAATTGGACGCCGATCTACCGGGAATATCTACGCAGATTTTCATTGGTCCATTTCCAAATCAAAACTTTTTTTTATATATAGAAGGATATTTATTTTTTTTTCAAAATCCAGTCTTCATAATCTATATATGTTTGTTTGTTTCAGAGATTTTTTGTGAATTTAATGTGTTAATGGTCATCTAGTTTTTCCGTTCGTTTTTAATTAAATTAATTTTACTGAATATTCTTTCACCATCTGCATTTGAATACAGTGTTATTGGAATCATAAATGCAAATGAAATGAGCTTAGTATATGAATTCTCACTGCCTACATCTCTATACTCAGGCACTTCAACCCAAAACTTGACAGTACCTGCAGTATATTTCCTCTTGTTATTATCTGATATATATTTACTTTAGTTTGTGCTTTTTTGCAATTCATAAATTTCCATTTTTTTTTTTTTTTTTGATATTATTATACAAGAATTTTTATCCTTGGGAAATAAAGAAAATAACAAGCTTGAGAAATGCTAAAAAAAAAATATAAAAAATTAGTCTGCCAGTCATTAATGATTACTTTTGTTTCTGATTAGTTTCCATCATCTAAAAAATCTCTACTTCAATAGACACATGCATGCACACAAAGAAAAAAAAAAAAAGTGGTGGTAATTATACAGTCGGCGCTCCTTATAACGACCCCTCGCATGCAAAATAAAAGGGTCGTTATAATGGGAGGTCGCTATAACGAAAGTGAACAAAAAAATAATAATAAACTTTAATCAGGGGCAGGAAAATTGAAGGTTTCAAAGGAAATTCTATGATACAAAATTACTACAAATTTTTGAATGGTTGTAAATAAAGTGCTTTTTGGCAAGTTAAATGTTTTAGCAATTTTAGATTTAAGCATCAATTTTTAATCAACCTCTGTCAAAAGTTTTAATTTTGTATACAAGGGAATCACATTTCATTTGTTTAAAACAGTGGGGGAAATGCGCATATCCAACAAATTGAATGCGTGTGTGAGCGAGTACTTGCATGCGCATTTGCTTTTGGCAAAGAGAATCAGGTTCAATTGAGTCTTTACTAAATTTGACCCCTGTAAGAAATCTATTCTTTCAGTTTCCTTCAGACCTTAATTGTAAATTCGGCAATTAGTCCTTGGTTAAAGAAAATAGAAATCTTTTCTTGGAAAAAAATCGGGAGTAAAGGTCAGTTCAGTCGTTGTATTAGAAAATCACTTGCTGGCCGATCATTATATTGGATGTAAAAATAACATAGAGCATAAAGGGGATATATTCCGGGGCATTTTGCATCGGTCATTATAATGGAATGGACGGTCGTTATAACGAGTGTTGACTGTACTTTAAAAAGTGGCAACTGCAGAATTTGGGTCTACTAACCACTGCCTGTACTCTGTCCATGTCAACATTGTCCCATTCATCAGGTATCATTTGTCCCATGCACACATAACACTTAATTTTATTGATATAAATATTGCTATTGATGAATTAGTTTCTCTCACCCTTTTGCTTTAAAAATATGAATTATCTTTAGCTTTATATTCAGAGCCAAATTAGTAATCTTAAGTTGACATATAATACAGTTATTAGTTATTGTTGTTTAAAAAAGAAATAAAAAACAAAACAATCTAATGCTTTATTGTAAAACAAGGACATTCTATTCAATTAAAATATAATAAATTTATTTTGCTATTCTGAAGTGTTTCTGTTACGAATTTTATTTTGTTATCAATATATATATATATATTACTTTTAGTAACTCTTGTCTTATTCAGTTATTTTTTTGTGACTAGGGTTGGAGCCAGAAAGTTCAAATTTTAAAGGAAAGCATAAAGTTCCAGTTGTACAAAGGTAATTGAATTTTTGATTCTAATAACTGATTTATAATTTATATTGTTCATATGTTACATAATTTATTAAATGGAAATTTATAAAAGTTAAGTTAATATAGTTTATTAGATTTTTTGGATTATTTTATATCAAATTAATAAAGTATAAATTATTTTTTACTCGTAAAAATTTTTTTTAGTCACACATGAAAAACGGTTGTTAAAAAAAAAAAAGAGAATGTCCTATACATCCAAATCGCCATATTGCCACAGAGGGAAATCAAAGTATTAATTTGATTAGGTCTTTAAATTTAATATGGTTGATGCTAATTAATGTGATCACAATTATTGTTAGCAATCAACTAAGGTTATCAGGAACAGACCCGACTGCCTGTATTCAATTCTATGTTGAAATCAATCACAATCACTTTCATTTAATGGTATCAATTTTTTAGTAAACCAATTCCTGATAAGTGTGCAATTTAAACAAAGTTTCATTATAAAAATTTTTATGGGTTGTGAGCCTATTCAAAGCATAAGTTTGGCTTCCAAGACAGAAACAAAATTTTTTTCCTGTGATGCATTAAAAAATGTTTGATTGAATTAGGAATTCCATTTTTGAATTAGGAATCCTGAAAATAATAATAAAAATAATTGTAACATCTGAAATTGAGATAAAACTTTGTATAAATCACCATAAAATACGAAGAACATACAGGACACGTTTCAAGCTGGAAATTAAAACAGCCCATCATCAGCCAATTTAAACACGTGTCTGTAAGGGGATATGGCCACAAATGAACAGAAAGGGGAAAGAGAGCTTACAGAGAGTGCAACAGGTGGCGCCAGCTGTAAAGTAAACATCAATCACAGAGGAGAAAATGTGGAATCTAAAATTGGTTTCAAGAATCTTCTTATTCCGCCAAGTAGTTTTTGAATTATACTTAAAAAACTAATGGTACAACAGTTTAAAGACCAATAATCATTAAATTAAATAAATTTCAAAAAGCTATTATTAAACATAATAGGGGTCTTGGTTATTTGTTAGATTATTTAAACGACTTACTTAGCCCTTTTTTTAAAAAAAGCTAATTATGCCTTCCTTTGAAAAATATTTTTGAATGTTTAATTAATGTATTTTACTTTTGAAATGATTCCGAAAGTTAGCTGAATTTGTAATATAAAACATGAAATCTGCATTGAATTTTTTTTTTTTTTGAAACAGTAAATATTAATATATTCAGAATAAGTAGGTATTTTTTCTTTTTAATATTTTGATCTGAATAGTGGGTGTGTAATTTAAAATCTGCCAAAAAAATAAAAACATGAAACTGGCATTTAGAATTTTTTTTTTTTTTTTTTTTGAAACAGTAAATATTAATATATTCAGAATAAGTAGGTATTTTTTCTTTTTAATATTTTGATCTGAATAGTGGGTGTGTAATTTAAAATCTGCCAAAAAAATAAAAACATGAAACTGGCATTTAGAATTTTTTTTTTTTTTTTTTTTTGAAACAGTAAATATTAATACAGTAGCCTCCTGCTTAACCGGCCTAAACGGGACCGAGGGTTCCGGTTAAGAGAAAAGATGGTTAAAGTGGAGAAGTAAAAAAAATTTAAATAAGTATCTGCATAATTTAATTAATTAAACCTATACGATGCATTTAGTTTTTCAATTTTGTGTAGTTTTAAAAAAGTACATATTTTCCATATTTTGTGAAATGAATACTAGTTATAATTAACTGAATTGAAAAAAAAAATTATCACTGATAACAAATAATGAAAATTATTTAACACAAATTAAACTGTTGAAAATGGTGTCAAGACAGTAAGATGACCGGCATTTTGTAGCATAATCTCTCCATTTATAAGTTTAACCAAGGAAGCTGTTAGCCGCTACTCCGCCAACTCTAATGCTTTTACCCCTTTCTTATGAGGAATTTTAGCAGAGTCAACCTCAACTGGATCACCATCAGGATCGTCTTCATATTGAACAACATCAGTTACAGTCCTAATTATATCCTCTTGAAATAATGTTTCATGCTTGAGATCTTTATCAGACTCAAACAATCCTTATACATCTTCTACGGTAACGGTGATCTGTTCGCATCCCTCAAGCTTTTTAAATGTTTGTACAAAACATTTTACAGATAGATCAGACATTATAGAGTTCGAGGAGGGAGATTGCATTCTTGAGTCTTGACCATAAAAAACACATCTCAAATCATCCGGGGAGACATCTCATTGCTATTGCCCCTGGGGGGGAACGGGCTACATCTTGAATTCAACACTGGTGAAGGTCAACACGTATCCATTTAGAACCGACGTTCTCCTTTCTGAGTTTTGCCTCCTTGCCCTCGGGATTGAACTTCAACTCGAAAGCGAAAGCTGAGTTCCCAAGGTCGTCATCCCTGAATTTTGCCTGATGTTGGGGAAAATAAGTCCGGTTAAAGCGAAGTTCCGGTTAAAAGGGAGGCTACTGTATTTAAAAAATGAAATACACAGTTATGACCAGGAAAATAGCCTAAATATGTGGGTATTTTTTTTGTTCTCTTGTAGTCTATTCTCATCCAAATTTTCAGACATCTACATGCTGTAGATTTCTCTAGCCATCGCCAGCACACAGTCATTTCTGTTATAAATAACAATATCATTTATTATTAATAATATCTTTCTATTAATAACGATATATACAAAAATGAAGTAATTTATCGAATTTGTTTAATCAAAAGCAGCTTTTTAATACATACATAAACATAATAGTTCATCAGTTTTTTTATAGCTGTTTATACCTTTTAGTGACAAATCTTTTTAAGCTTGAATTGTGCCAACACCATTCTAATAAGTGCCAAAATTCTTATAAAAGAGAAATACTGTAAGAAACTGTTATACTTTTGGCTTAATTTAGTTTAAATAAGACATTTGTAAATAAATTGAAATTACAGAAATTTCATGAAGAAACAAAAGTCATTTGAAGATTTTAATCCAATAAAACTTTGCCAAAGTGGATTATAAAAATAGTCTATTTAACTGTGTGTTGTTTTAATGAGGGGATATTCAGTGTTTAATTCATGGCCAGAAATTGTCTATAAAACAAGCGTCTGCTTTAGAAGGATGTTCAAAAAGCGGGGTATACTGTATAATTGAGTATCATATGTATCTCTTTTCATATTCTAATCCATTTGTGTTTTGGGTATAAAACCCACTTATCCTTGAAAAAGTTTTACGTAATATATAGATATTCAAGCTTTAATTTGAAAGTTTAGAAGTACTAATTTCAAATAAAACATCTAATTTGTTGAAATGTTATAAAGAAAGTAAAATTTTTCTTAATGTGTTATTATTACTATATACCATATTTACGCTAATTGTTTACTTTTTATATGCCTCTAGCAACTCTGTTGTTTTTTTGGGTTTAAAGCCCACTCATATCTTCGACTGCAAAAGAGAAAAATCATCTGAAGACTGCAAGATATCGAACCCATTTTTATCGCTTAAAGGACAAGTAAGTCTTGATTGATTGTTGATATTTTGTAGCATTATAATAATAACAATAATGAAAATTATAATATAATAAAGTTAATAATTTTATGTAGGTTGGTGTATCTAGTTTTTGTTTTTATTTATTCATTGTATTTATTTACAAAACATATTTAAAGTTATTAAAACTATATTTTACTTCAAATTCACAGTTGCCAATTTTATACTTTTTTGTTACCATTAAAATTTAATATAGTAAATTTTGTCCTATTTTATCACCGAAATCTGCTATTAAATAGGGCAAAATTTTCTGTTACATTTTAGTAGTAACAAAACCCCCTAACAGTCAGCAGTTATTCCTAATTTTGTGTCTTAATTTTCTTTATTTTTTAAATTAACATAATTTGAAAAAATTGTGATGCTGATTTTTTAAAATTTGTTTCAATTCATGCCATAATTTATATGTTTTTACCACACTGTTTTTTTTATGTTATTATATTTGGAGGGAAAAAACTCATTAAAATTGATCAACTGGTATAGAATAAAATTAATTTCAAATTAATAAAAATTCCTTTACATTCTTATTTGAAAAAACTATCTTAAAAGCTTGGACACGGAAACTTTTAAAAAATGATACTACATACTGTTGAATGAATAAGCTTGAAGTCACCATGGTTGCCCGATGTCATAAATGCTCCAACACCACCCGTTCCTCTGGTTGATGTCTTTAACTTAATTTTGTCAGTGGAATCTTGTGTGTTCGGGTTACACTCTTTGCCAGCAGACTTTAAAAAAGAGGCCTTGGTTCTTCGCTGTAACAGCAATCTATCACATAAATCTGTCTATAACGTTAATTTATGTGATTCCAGCAAAACTTCTTTGATATCTAGTGGTAAGGGAATTTGTCTATGATTAGTTATGAGATGACCAAACTTAAATGACAATCTATGCCCATCATGAGGATTCTAAAGATATGAAATTCTGTGCATTAGTTCTCAAAACATGACTATCGCTAAAATTGTGTAAGTCTTGAAAAATGCAGCATAGCAGTGCCACATGTTGGGTGATTTACGCCAAAACCTAATCGTCAACGACTTATGTCAATATTTAACTGAATCTGAAGTTTCATGAAAGTCTGTGTATTAGTTTTTGAGATAGATATTAAGGAAATCATGAAAAATTCTGCATAACAGCGTCACCTGGTGGCCGATTTATATCAAAAACTAATCAGCACCAATTTATACCTGGTACTAATTGAATCTAAAGTTTGATGGAAATTTGTGTGTTAGCTCTTGAGATAGAGCTATTGCAGACATTGGAATAATGCAGCATAGCAGTGCCACCTGTTAGACGATTTACACCAAAAAGTAATCAGCACCAATTTGTATCAAGGACCATCTGAATCTAAAGTTTTATTAAATTCCGTGCCTTAGTTCTTGAGATAAAGCACCCATAAAATTTGTGTCGCATACAGACAAACATTTTCTAAAAAGTCAAATTGTGTTCAGAACTTTCTAAAACTTATGAATCCATCAAAAACTGGAAGTCGAAAATTTTCACAAAAGTTATAGAAATATGAATAAAGTAACTATTTTATTAAAGAATGTGTCAATTTGCATTTCATTGTCGTGTATTTTTTAAAAAATATCATTATGAAACAAACTAAATAGCTTAAATGTCACCACAGTACGCTTTTGTAGATTTTAATGTATAACATCTTTATTTATAGACAATTCAAAAGAAACCTATCAGTGTTCCACAGCATATCAAAATGTTAGCTCAGAATTCAGAACTTTCCAGAAGTGAATCTGAGCAGGGGCTCTTCAGCGAATCTGGTCACCTCCCAACTTCTTGTGCTGAAAATGCTGCGCAGCAGACCTGTTCTGTGATCTCAGTTCCCCCAGTGTCAAATAAGGCAACTTTAACTCACCTTACTAAACCAGCTAGTGATGTGTTTATCCCAAACATTGTTGTACACCAAAATTCCCCTGGAGTGTTTCATCGCAGTTTTTATTCTGGTTAGTTACTTTTTATCATTAATGCTTTTATCAAAATACTAAACATTGAAACTATTATTTTCTCTCACTGATGCAGTCCATTGTATCTCTGATACTTACGCTCAAAAACTTGTTGAAAAATAGTCTTTAAATTTATTCTGTTTTTAAATTATTGAATGAGCTATTTAATACCATCTGAACCTGAGAATCAACGAACATCTGTATCGGGAGAGTGTCTCATGAAGCTCAAGCCCACCCCATTCAAATGAAAACAATTTTTTAATGTCATATAATCTGTCTAAAAGACTATTTTTTTCTCTTCAAAGTTTGACATTTCATCTTTAAAAAAAAAAAAAAAATAAAAAAATAATATACATAAAGAAGCATGAAAAATGTGGATTATATTTCTAATGTTTGTAGATCAGATGGTTAAATGTCTGCTCTGCAAGTCTCATTTCATTTAATATTTGAAATTCTCAACTTATTTTTTTCATTTCTTTCATATTAATATTACTAAGTATTTTCAGCAGATTTAAAGCTTGTGAATTCTAATGAAAATTGAATAACATTTTTTTTTCTTTGAAACTGATATAAGAGAGGACCCCCCCCCCCCCTTCCATCCCTTGTTGTATCATAATGTTTGCATGTCGTGATCATTTAAAATCTAAAAGAAAGGGAGGGGGACATACAAATAAAGATTTTGCTGTCTTTGACTTATTTTAATTTATTAATCTTATTAAAAAAATCATTTATCCTTTTCTCTCGCCACCAGGCCAGTTGACATATTATGCATCTGATATTTAATGTGCTTCTGTTAATGTTGAGAATTGTAAACATTATGCAATATTTGTTTAAATTTCACCTATGTAATAAAAGCCTAAGTCATGTGACTGTCATCGACAGTTCCGGGCTGACCGCTTCATTTTTTATATGCCAGGCTGCCATTTTGCTACTTGGCACAGGTGATTAATTGCCAAATATTGTTCTATCGCCATCATTTCATCTATTTTATAATAGTTCAAGCCGTTTGACTGTCATAAACAAGTACGCTTTTCATACGTACAGCCATTTTCAATCAAAATTATTTTTTCGAATAAAACTAACATAAAAGTTACCATGAACGCAAAAAAATTCTTGGTACTTTTATGTTAGCCTGGTAAAAATCGTCCAGTAGCATTTTTTAACTCATGAGTTAGCATTTTTTATTTCCCGCATGGTAAGTTAAAACAATGCTTTGATTTTTAAATTAAATGTCACAATTTATGGTATCCTTTTTTCTTTTTCTTTTTTTTTAAGAAATAAGTAAGTCATGAATTTTAAATGTTTCAATTTTAAATTAACACTGTGTATTTTAAATAAAATGAGTGAAAGGATTATATTTTAACTGAAATTAATAAAATTAAAAAAAAATGCAGAAGGAACAATGTTTGGCAATTTATCTCCTGCATCCGACTAACATAAATATACCAAGTTCTTGGTTTCTCTGTCAGAATCCTCCGATTTGACAAAGAATTGAACAAATAAATTAAACTATGAATAAAAGTAACATGATACAATGCTTAGCATTATATTTAAGGAAGACAAAGTGGTCGTCAAGGGCGGCTAGTTTAGTAGATTGATTCATACAGTTATATAAAAAAATTATGAAGATTTTTAGTACTTATTCAACTGAAAACTATCCAAAAAGTTTAAATGTTTTACCAACTATTAGCAATTGTAAAAATGTCTAATTTTGTACTAATCCATCAAAAGTGTTCTTTAACTTACTGTTTTCCCTCTTTCATATTTTCAGCAGTGAGCAATATCAATACATTTTAGGTTATGAAAATTTAGAAATTGAAACAATTTTAATTAAAATTGTAATTTATATCCCTGAAATCATATCATCATATTTAACTGATATGCTTTAAAAAAATTATTCTGTATGGAATCTCTCTCAAATATTGTTTTATGCCTGGTATGTTTAATGACTTACTTGTTCTATTAAAAAAAATTAAACTACTTTCTTTCAGGTATGTTATTATTTTTTAGCCCCCGATATGCTATTTCTTTCGGACAGCAATTAAAGTGTTGTCTCCAAAAAATAACGTTCTGTTATATAAGCCAGCCATAAAACAAAGCAGGTGTATCATTGTGTGGTTAAATATGGTTAATCTCTACTGCAATTTTTTAAACTTCTAAGCATTGCACATTTTAAATTTTTATACCGTCATATAGAAAAAAAAAAGTACTTTTAAATGCAATTTGTTTGAAAACTGCATCTCAATTAATTTTTGAGGTATTAATTTTTTTGTAGTTTTTAGCACTATTAGTTTAATTTTGGTAACTAACTGAAGTACTCCATTTCTGTAGAAAGTAAAGGAAAAATAGTTTGAAAATAGTAATTATATCTTTTTGTTGCCATTTTCCCATAACAGTTGAAAAAAAATGTAATTAAAATATGTGCTATTTTGAAAAAATATAAATGAATGATTTCTGATAAAACAGGGAGCTATTATAAACTGTATTTAATTTTAAGTATCTGTATTAATGTTACAAACAAATAAAGTCATATAAATCATTAAATGGCCGATTTTTTTTTTTTTTTTTTTTTTGTAGAGTTTCTAGATTGACATTGCTTTTTTTCTGGATTTGTATATTATTCAGCGATAGTTACGTCCTATGAAGACTGGATCGTAAATGTGGAATTCTTCAGCAGATGCAGATGACGTCATTTTATATTAAATAAAGTGTGTGTTTTAAGTCTTAAAACTGAAATATGTTTTGTACTATGTACTTATATATTTTTTTTCATCGGGGGTGACACTAAATTCTGAAAAAGCAGAATTCCTGTTTTCTAGTGTTTTTTACTCAATTGTATCATTGTTTAAGATTTGTCTTTTAAATTCTTATATATTTTTTTGATTTTGCAGATTATAAAATTATTAGTATAAACTATATTTGATTACAATTATTAATTTGCAATAATTTATAATAGTATTAATTATAGATTTGTATTAATTTGTAATACTATTAATTATAGATTTATAATAATCTATAATATAATAATCTTTTTTACCTATGTGCCTTAACCCGTTATCTGCTGAATTCAGGAAAATTTTATCTTCTAAAGCATTTTTCGTGAAATGTTTAAACTACATTAAAAGATTCATATAATCATTTAATAAATTTTAGAAGGATTGAAGGATTCAGAAGGATTAATTAAATTTGATTTTATAGGGATTTCGTGCAATATTTATAACCCCATCCACATCTTTTATTTAAAATATTTTTCTTAGTATTTTGTAGAATTACGAAATGTAGAAATATAATATTCTCACAATAGAAATATAGAAATATTTCTGAATTGAAAAATCCCCCCACCTCCCAACGCCAAGAAAGCTGAAAAGATGCAAAGGCAAAAGAAATCACCCTTTTACAAAATATTTTTGTTTTGTGTAACCAATATAGTGTTGACTCTAGAAAAAAAGGGCCGCCGGGCAGGAATTTTTCAAAAAGGGAAACACTATTCTAAAAAAGGGGTACATTTTTTCAAAAAGGGAACACTATTCTAAAAAAAGGGCACTTTTTTTCAAAAAAGGGGACACTTGTACCTTGTTCGCAAAAAATATTTTGAACTGGTTCGTTTAGAGTTCCTAGAATTTGTGATATTTTCCCAGGATCAATTGAATTGCCACGGGGCGCATAGGAAATGTTAAAAAGGCAGCCGGGCGCATAGGAAGGCTTTAAAAGACCCCCTGGGCGCAAAAAAGAAATAAAAGTGTTGTCCTGGTCCGTATATCGAACCAGGGTCTGAAACAAGTCTAAAATTGGGTAGCAGAGTAAAAATAGTAAAGCTGGGCAAAGTATGGCATAGACCTGAACTAATAGTAAGTGACAAGGTGTGTAAAGGTAGATGAGAACAGAGAAGAAGCAGTATTTAAGTTTTTTATGAAACTAACGTTTATTCATCAGAAATAAACAAAATTTAAAAAAATGAACAAGTACATATATTGAGAGTAAAATCAAATAAAGTTAAAGACATGTTAATGACAATGACACCATAACAATTCAGTATTGCGTTATATTACAGCATATATACTATCTGAGCCAATATGTAAATTGATATGCAGTAAAGTAGACAAATATTCACTCACATTTTGTTGAGGCAAACATCACACATCATCAAGACATTTTTAAAACGTACCACCGTACTTTATTGAAGATTCGATGACGATAAGAGATAAATGTCGACGGCATAAAATGACATACGATGGTAACAAAGTCTCAAAAAAAAGGATGCACGATATATCCAGCAAAATAAAGTTAATATCACAGCTTGAAAAAATATCACATTTCAGATTCGCTGCACTATTTTTGAAAAACTATGAAGCTTATCCTTCATTACTTATTCATAAAGATAAGTCCTAAGACAACATTCAAATATTTACGAAAAACGATGTTTTAAAAGATGACTTGAACATTTAAAGATATCATTTTTTAAACTTTAACAGCTGGCAAGAGGTTTCATTAAAACTATTATTCAAAACTAATAGAAACCATTTCGAAGTAATATGCAACTAAAGAAGCAACAATAAAATACAAAACTCAAACTTGAAATGAACGAAACACGAACACAAACGAACAAAAAACTAACACAACCAGCTAAGACACATGTACAGAGACTAACGTCCCTTTAAATACTATCCAACTATAAGCACATGTCTACTGACGAAAACGACCACTTCTTCCAAAACACACGTTCAGCGGAGTTCAGCAGCACACGTACTGCTGCATGGAAAAACTAATCTTCAACTCCGGAACGGGAGAAATGCGATCCCAGTGTGTTCGAGTTGCGTGGAAGAATGGATTACGAGACAGGAATGATCGTAATTGAACGATTCAATGACGTGGATCGATTCTCGATCGAATCGTAAAACGAATAATTAAACCACGTTTACGGCGGAAAGAAAACAGGTAAGTGAAATATGAATAGATATTTGAATAAACTAAAAGGAATAAAGGTAACGAAACGTAAGTAGAATGTTAGAATGAACTTATTTGAAAAGTAAAAATGTGAAATGATTGAAATAAAGTACTTAACTCAAAAAGGTATAAACGTCAAGGAAAATAGGGCTAACAAAAAGGGCCGCCGGGTGCAAAAAAGAATTAAAAAGGGAAGCCGGATGCTGCACCCTGCTAAAGCGGCTTAGAGTCAACATTACAATAATGCTTTTGGAACAAGATAGAGTAATGTATCTATAACTCATTCTAAACTGTATTACAACTAATAGATGTATTAAATGAATTTTATAACAAGTTATTTTAATGGCACTTATAAGTACTGTCAATAGATAAAGGGTTAAATAGTATTAGATTTGTATGATTGTTGTTCAAAATCTGCAAAATAGGAATGATAGCTCTGTAGGTTTTTTCTTTCTCTCTCTTCTGGTGCAAATATTAATTTTGTGAAATTAGTACTGTTAATTCATGGTTTATCTCTTTCACCATATGAATGGTAACACAGCCTATTAAAATTTGTTTTTTATATAATGCTATGGACATTTTTTGTATAATGAGAATTTTAAAATTTCAAAGTTATTATAGCACAATTAGACATTTAAAAAATGTATAAATTCATCAGATTAAAAAAAAAAATCCTTTCTTTAAACCAAATGCCATCAGATGTGAATCCTTCCCCTCTTGTACACCTTAATGTATTAGTCTTAATTTGAAATGAGATTAAGACAATTCATGATTGATAGACTAGGTTATAACAAATGTTTAAGGATAGAAGTGTGTAAGTTTTATTAAATGCAGTAGACTCTTGATTATCTGATACTCTATTACCTAACAAACTTGGTTAACAGACACCTCAACTTCATAATTTCCCTTGCTAAATTAGGCTTAACTTAGTGTTGAAAACATAGAAATGTAATTGCAGATTTTGGTTACCTTCTTTTTTTTTTTTTTTTTTTTTTTTTTACTTTTGCTATGGTAGATGTTTATGAAATTTAAAGTGTTTTTAATTATTGTTTATATTAAATTTAGAAAATGTCATTCTTAACATGTTCTTCATTCTTAACATATTCTTGCCTACCTAATGATTTTGATTATCTGACATAGCTTTAATCTCTTGAGTGTTGGATAATCAGAAATCTGTTGTAGTGTTGGTTATGTTAGCAACTTGATTTATATCTTAATTTTAACAATAACTTTATTAGGTACATTTGATCAACATAGTTTGTATAGCTGTGATTCTCAAGTAGAGTCTGAATTAGATTTTAAAACATGCAGTCTCACATGGAGTAACTACAGTCTAAGACCATCTTCTACAAGAAGTGATTGCTACTATGATCTTTTTCAAAAGGTAACTTAATTCTTACTCATCCTTTTTGTTAACCCCTTCATTCCCAGTGTTTCCACTACTGTGATACATGTTACATAGATTTATTCTATGTGAAGGTGTTAATGGTGAAATCATTTGTCACAGATTTACTTTAAAATTCACATATTTTGATTCATAATTATTTCCAATTTACTTTTTCTTCTTTCTTTACATATACAGTGAAACCTCCCAGTGCGACCACCTCCCTGAATGACCATTTTTTCATGGAACGAAATTTTTTCCCATAGGCTCAATACTAATTCTACCTCCCTTCAGAGACCATCTCAGTTGAATTCCCTCCATGAGCGACCCATTTCTTTGAAGAAAATTAAACCAATTCCGTTTTTTCCTGGTCACTTGAAGAAGGTTTTATTAGAAAAATAATTCCGGAGAGCGCATTATTCATCAAACTTCTAAACTAAGTTTAGTTTTTTTTTATTCCGATAACTTTTAAGTGTTTAAACCTCTTTGTGCCTATTTATAGAATGAATTTAACTCCAATGACAAATTAAGAATGACTGTCAATAAACTCCTCTGCCCTATTATGTCAGGAAACTCTCAAAGAAATAGATAAATTAATGAAATCGTCATTATTTGTTACCGTCTAAATAAATGGCATTTATTTACTGAACTTCGAAAGGACTTGGAAATAAAAGTTATAAAAGATAAAACCGTAAAACTAACGCAAACCTCAATGTATTCATTTTTTAAACTCTGCAGTAATTAACTTTTGATTTGACACTTAATTTTTCGTTCATCTGACGAAACCCTAATCGTCTCGCTTAACCCTCTGGGCTCCAACTTGTGTATTTTAATCTTTTCGTTCTAACTGAGCCCCTAATTAAGTTGAAGACTTTAAATTTTGCATACTTATAGCTGAACACCTCACATCAAATGAAAAATAATAAAATGTTGAAAAATTCTTATATTTAACCCTCTGGGCTCCAACTTGTGTATTTTAATCTTTTTGTCCTAACTGAGCACCCAATTAAGTTGAAGTCTTAAAATTTTGCATACTTATAGCTGAACACCTCACATCAAACGACAAATCATAAAATTTTAAAAAAGTCTTATATTTAACCATCTGGGCTCTAACTTGTGTATTTTAAGCTTTTCTTTCTAACTGAGCCCCTATTTAAGTTGAAGACTTGAAATTTTGCATACGTATAGCAGAACACTTGCGATCACACGAAAAATCATAAAATTTTCATAAAGTCTTATATTATTTACCCACCGTACTCTAACTTGTGTATTTTAAGCAATTTTTCTAACCTCCCCCCCATTGCAACCGGTGGGTACTTTTCTAACTTTTGCCGACACCACTTTGAACACTCTTTCATACTATGCACATAGTCTTACATATTTCAGTTCCACTTTCTACCACCAGGGGGTGCTTACCCATCTCGGATGCTATAGACCCGATCCCCTCGACTAATATACCTACGGATAGTTGTAAAATGGAGTTTCATTTGGATAGATGTTTACAGACCTGCCAACTGCTACGAAAAAATCGTAGTTACTACGATTTGGACCTATAAACTACGATGCTACGAAAATCGGTCTTAAATTACGATTTTTTGCAAAAAACACAAATGCGACATTTATTCCACACAGCATATTATTAAGGAGTGATTCTGTTGCGAAATTTCAAAATTTCAGAGTATTCATTTCCGAAAGTTTTAAAAAATTGGCCATTAGATCGAAAATTCGGACATTAAAAAATGCTCATGGAAAAAAAAATCTGAGCTGCAAAACAAACTACTTAACATAAAACACTCTTTTAAGTATATTAACCACGAGTGAATCATATGTCTGTAAATATTTATACAGGAATTCGCTTCCTTAGAAACAAGGTGCCATTTTAAGAATTTCTGGAAAGGAGGGGGGGGCGGGGGGGTTGAAATAGTGTGCAAAATCGCACGATTTGCGATAAACTACTGCGAATTTCGACAAATGACCGTATAAAAAAAATCAATTTCGTCAATTGGTCGCAGAAGAAAATAAATTTCGTCAAAGGATCGTGATAAAAACGCAGTGTTGATTTCAGGGGGCGGGATGTCCCCCCGGAAGATTTGAGATTGTGTGTTTTCAATAGTGTGAATTTGTCAAAATATCGCAGAAAGAAAAC
This sequence comes from Maratus speciosus, assembly GCA_963932465.1. Taxonomy (NCBI): domain Eukaryota; kingdom Metazoa; phylum Arthropoda; class Arachnida; order Araneae; family Salticidae; genus Maratus; species Maratus speciosus. The sequence continues at coordinate 183,598,436 of OZ010795.1, read as the reverse complement.
GCGAATTTCGTCAAAAGATCAGTAAGAAAATGCAAATTTCATCGAAAGATCAGTAAGAAAACGCAAATTTTCACCGAAAGATCGCAGAAAGAAAACACTAACTTCGTCAAAAGGATCGCAGAAAAAAAAACGCAAAATTCGACAAAACATCGTGGTAAAAAATCCGAATTTCGTCAAAAGTTTATGGTAAAAAGTGCGGATTTCAACAGAGAATCGTGATAGAAAAATGTGAATTACGATTGCGGAAAAATTGTGAATATCCTGAAATGATCGCAGGAAAAAAATCCCGAATTTCGTCAAAATTTATTGCACTGGGCTAAAAAAGTGGAACCAGGCCCCCTTTACAAATGTAAAAAAAACGTTGAGAAACGAAGAGAAACTCTAAAAATCGTATAAAAATTTTCAAAGGAAAAAATTTACTATATTGAGTTGAAAGACTGAAACCTTATTCCTTTTACGAATGTCAAAAGATGGCTGTGTAACACGAAAAACCAACCAACCAACCTCCAGATTTATTTAAATTTGTGTGCTACGATTTCTCATTTTCAAAGGTTGGCAGGTATGTGTTTGTGTAGAATAGAGTGCGTCCCCTGGTTGCAAAATGTGGAACTAACAGATTTCGCAAAAGGATAAAGTGTTTTGAAAGGAATATTAAACGAAACCCTCTGTGCGATTTGTGATCACACTTACCCACTTGTTTTTTATATTTTTTCATAATGTGAAAAATAAATTTTAGTAACATTAATTGTTACTTATTTTCAGCAATTAAAATCTAGGTTTAAACATGACCTCCATTAAGAGACCACCTCTCGGAGCGACCAATATTTACTGGAACGGAATGTGGTCACTTTAGGGAGGTTTTATTGTACATATATATTTTGTTAAAGATTTAGCTAAAATTATATCTCAAGTAACAACTTTTGTAATGAAATGTTAGGGCGGGGATATGTAATTGATAAACCAGAAAATATATTTAAGGCTTTAAAAATTTGTTAATTATACTCAATATTCATTAATTTATTCTAAATTGCTTAATGAGCTTAAAAACTTAATATCCAAATAATTATCCCAATTCCAACAAATCAAAACAGACTGTTAAAGTACAGTGGCATTGAAATTTTATTATATATTGTGCTGTATTAAAAATAATTGAAATTAAATTATTGAGATTTAATATAATTTTTGTGAAGAATTATTGTCTAAGAATAATAATAGAAATTCGCGAAATGTTTTTAAATTTTGATAACAAATTCGATAAATTTTAATTATTATTTTTAGTGTATAACTGAAATATAAAAGGAGAAATAATTGAAATATTTTTACTCACCCATAGGGTTCTGTATGTGTAATATAAAATATCAACATCCAAAACTGCAGCATTATTTTTCTTATTTTATTTAAGCACAAATAATATATTTAAAAAATATGAGATGAACTGCAGCGCAAGACAATTCGATATTAAACATAAATAGAAAAAATATTAGACAATTTTACTCTTTTATATCACACTAATTTTTGAATGATATTTTTCAGTAATATATATATATATTTTATGGTAATGAGTCAAACTTTATGACAGAATATTAGCATTTTAAAATTATCTAAATGCACTGTTCTATAAAATTTATCTGCCTTCAATATCTAAATTCTCAATGATACTGTTCAAAGTTAAATTTCATTGGTACAGTTTATGACAAATCCAATCATATTTTGGAACACTGAGGCTGTTGTACTCAAAGAGAACATCTGAATAAAATGCAGCATGAGTGTGCTTCTTTTTAAAATCAGGTAGCACAGAAATTATGAATATCTCTTATGTATTTGTTGCACATTGTAAATCCATATTCCACATAGGTGCAAGTTGTGTAATCATTTCTGAGGGTGAATCTGAAAAACTCATCAATTCAGATTATAAGATAATTCAGGAGCTCATCTACGTTATTCATGAACTAATATCATTCATGGTATCCATGGTAATTCATTAATTTATAATTCATTTTAAGGTCAATCAGATTTCAATAGAACTTGTTATGCATTTACAGTTCACATTCTTACTTGTCATAGATGATCACTCAAAATATCATCTGTCTTTTTATTCTCAGATGTGGTTATAAGACAATACATCACAATAATTTAGAGGGAATATGATGATTTAAATGGATCCACATGTTAGCTGGAATATTCAATAAAAAAAGTAATGGTTTTTGAGACAAACTGAGTCCCAAGGGCACCAGCTTCTTCCTCACTCTAAGACGTCTCTTCAAGCTCTCTTGGATGCTAAAAAAAAACAACTTTATACCAGATCCCTTTTCCGCCTGGCTATAGGTGAAAACTGGGAAATTGAGTTAGTAGCCAGTGGCTGGTAGACTCAGTTTCATTAGTGGCCACTTTTTAAAGTTAGTGGTTTTTAAAGTTAGTATGTTTCAAACTTTCTTGACATCTAGATAAACTATAATCGTTGTATATATACGCATTTTTCTATAAATCAGAGTTTTATACCAGCCAACTATTCGTGATAAGAATAGGGAAGCAGTCGAAATTCAAGAAAATTACACTTTAAAACCACAAAATCTATTATCATATTGATTTTTTTTTAGAATATGAACATATACAAATAATCTAAAAATATAAACTCTATTACCAATCAAATTATTATTACTTTCTTTATATAAAAAATAACAATCAAAATTCCAACAGTTAGGTGTATACAATAAAAAAATAATCAAATAAAACACAATAAAATGTTATTTGTATTTTATTTAATAGGTAAATGTGCTATATTAACATACTACACACATTAATTACATACAGCTGAAATCTAAGCTGGTGAGTGTATTTCGCAGGATTAAACAATATCTCTTGAAGAAAAATAATCTAACTGGTGAGCATGTGACAGGAATTGAAATATTGAAAATACTGCAATGTTCTTAAAACACGCTTGCATCCGGTGAAAAAAAAAAAAAAAAATAAATTATTTGAAATGCATGTGGAATCAAAGCTGATGAATATATTTTGCAGAATAAAACTGTATTTCTTGAAAAAATAATCCAACTGAAGGGATATGGCAAAAAGCCAAAATATTGAAAATACAGCTAAATCACTGTAATTTGCTTGCATCCAGTAGAAAAAAGAATTAACCAGTTTGCTAATTAGATGTAAAAAAAGTAGAGACGCATATTTCTATGAAAAAAGCTATATTTCACTTGGCGATCGATAACAGATTTTTTATCGCCACTTGGCGAGTGGCGACTAGGGTGGCGATCGATGGCCGATTTTTTAATCGCCACTTTTACAACTTTAATCGCCACGTGGCGACTAGGGTGGCGATCGATGGCCGATTTTTTAATCGCCACTTTTACAACTTTAATCGCCACGTGGCGAGTGGCGACCGCCAATTTTCACCTATACGCCTAGTCCTTTTATTTTGAAAAAATTAGCCAATTGACATCCTGAACTGTAGTTGGATGGTTCTGTAAGATGCATGTGGTCTTACTTGCTCGCGAATCGGTCAATTTCCTAGCTTTACTACATCATGTGGCAATAGTTTGCCAGACAGAACTATTTTTATTGCATTCTTATGGCTTGGGAGGTCTGCAAAGGTCACTAAACTACCTTCAAAAGACTTTTTTGACTTAAGTTTTAGGAAGAAAATAAAATGTTGTAAGGTGGGAGATATAAAATTCATAAACTAAATAAAATGTTATTGTGGTTAAACTGGATTGAATTGAGCATAAAAATTTATGAGAATGATTGGAAAGATTAAGAAAATTAAAAGGAATTTGTTGATTTTAAAATACAACAGATAAAATAATTCTTATTTAATGATTTTGATTGAAAATAAAATTAGTAGGGATTTTTTTATTTATTTTTTGCTTACTTGGAGTTCAATAATATTAAAAGATCGTTTAGATTTATGAATATGGATGTAAATACAGTGGACTCTCTCTATTCTGAACACTCATGGGACCGACCAAAAATGTTCAGATTATGGGGGTGTTCATTATAGAGGGAGATTGGGAAATGTAGTAATACTCTACTTAGTATTGAGTTTATAGACTGTATAGAATACTTAGCCTGGTTAGCCATGCCAGTTACCGAGATAGAGGTGCTGAATTTAGATTTGGCGGCTTATGCACTGTCAAACTAAATTCAGTCGGACCTGTATTCTGCCTAATTATTTTATATATATATTTTTTATTATTATTATTAAAAAAGTTTTACAAAACATACAATTACATATCCTCCTGAGACCCAAGCAAAATATAATGCATATATTTTTTATGAGAGTTTTTTCAACAAATAAGCATCAAAAATGATGTTTTTAAAGAAATTAATAAATTTCGATTTTTTAATTTTGTTTTACAGCACATCCATCTAAAAGGATGTCCAGGCCATAACTCGCTTTAAAATAATTAAAAAAAGGCTAAAAGTATGGGAAAGAATAGAATATTATTATAAAGAGCACAAGGCAATTATTAACATCTGCTATTAAAATTGAAAAAAAAAATAATTTAATGAAATTAAAATAACATAAAAACGAAACTTACCAGCAGAACGTAGAATTCTGACTTGACTCATTTATTACGCCATTTTGTAAACAAAGTAGTTACCGTTGCCAAAATCCAAAAGCTGAATGTGGATTTTAATTCATACATTACCATGTCAAACTGGTTTTAGATTGCTACAATGAAATTTAACGCAATAGAAGGAGAAAGCAAAACATCCATTTAAATGTATGCCAGGTCTCAGGAGGATTATACAATACATCACTTGAAAACAAATAGGTACATTACTTAAAAAACTGAGTAATTTTAGTCTGTTTTTGCACTGTGTATGCTCGTGCAGTATACATGTTATCTAATTGTTTAAGAAGTGGGAAGGCTTCCGGGTGATGTTCAGCCGCATAGTTCAACAGGTCTTGAATCCCTTGGCCATATTGTTTGAAGGTAATCGTACTTCTTGTTCCTTCGGTATTTTCTGGTTCAACTTCTTCTTCACTGTCCCTTTCCTCTTCAACGATGTTGTTGTCGCAAACCGGAAGGCTTCCATCGGCTTCAAGATAAGCTCCAGGTTCAATTTCAGTATGAAGCTCCTGAAGAATTAACCCCAAATCTCTCACAGCTGTTGCTTCTTGGTCCTCTATTCTTATATGATTATTCTCACATGGAAATCCAGCTTTGTAGAAGCATCTTTGGATGGTGTAGGGGGTTACTTCATTCCAAGCCATTGATATCCAATGGACAGCATCCATGACGTTGACCTTCTTCGTTAGTTCGGTTGCCGAATTTGCCTTTTCCATCACCAGGGACATTTTCTTCAAAAAATGGATTCGGTAGTGAGCTTTAAAGGTCTTGATTACTCCTTGATCCAGTGGTTAGATTACAGAAGTACAGTTCGGTGGCAGGAACTTGAGGCTCACATTGCTCAGATGCATGTTTGTATGTGATCTGGCATTATCAAAAAAAAGAAGAATTTTTCTTTCTTCTCTCTTCATCATCTCGTTAATGCCTTCCAACCATTGAGAGAAAATTGGGATTGTCATCCAGGCTTTTCGATTTGATTTATAGTGCACTGGTAATGATGTGATATTCACATTTTTGAAGCATCGTGGTTTTTCACTTTTTCCGATCACAAGTGGTTCGAGCTTCTCACCCGTAAAACTGGCACAGAGCATGACGATAAGTCTTTCTTTCGACATTTTCCCGCCCACGCATTTTTCGCTTCTTTGTGCTAGGGTTTTATTTGGAAGAGCTCTAAAAAACAAGCCGGTTTCGTCGGCATTAAAAATGTCAGTGGAGTCGAAATCCTTCGTTATTTCCGGAAGTTTTCTTTTCCATTCCTCCACAGTCTCGATATTTACGTCTGCAGCTTTACCGTTGATTATTTTGAATTCGATGTTATGCCGACTTTTAAAGCGAGTCAACCATCCTTCCGATGCCTTGAATTCCGTAAATTTCTCCTTTTCTGCAAAATCTAGCGCAATCTGCTTTAGCAGGGGCCCAGTGACAGGAAGATTCTTCGTTCTCATTTAGCAAAAAAACTTCCAGACATGATTGTTTATGTTCTCATTCCCTGTTTTCTTTTCTGAAATTCTGCACTTTCAGGAAGGTTCATTTGCTTCAAAAGCGGCTATAATTTCTTTCTCTTTCTTACTGGTGGCATTGACTTGGCCTACTGAAATTCCAAACTCAGATGCAATTTTCCTTTGACTTATTTTTGATTTTAATTTTTGAACAACATCGTATTTTTCCTGAAGCTTTAGTTCTTTCTGTTTTTTCATTTTCATACTTATTTCTGACGTATTTGCGACGATAACAAAATGACAAAAATTTTTTACCTTTGCTGGACAAAAAACAAAGAAAGAAACAGAAGCGATAATGTGCGGAAAACAAACAATTATCCTTTTTGTACACTCCTTCTGACACCTGTTGTCTCTTTGCTGCCACTGGGAGGCAGGACATTTCTGTTGCGTAATCTTTCTATTTATATCTCAGATCGGGAGAAGGGGAATCACGTGATATGGTTTTTACATTATTTTTTCTTGTATCTCTTTGGATAAAAAATGATTTAATTGTTAATTTTATTTTTGATTATCATGATTTACGTTTTGTGAAATGTCAATAGTTTTATATCTGGACATTTTTCTTTATTAAAAATATAAGAATGTTAGTGGATATGTAGAACCCGTATGGTAAAAGCTTACCTTTTGAAAAATATTCTTTCGATTTCCTCTTTCTTTGTTATAATAAATGTTTTATTTGTTTTCTTAACTGAAGATTTTAATCTGAATTATTCAAATTGCAGCATCGGATAGATGCTTAAAATCTAACAATGATTTTGTCTATTTTAAAATCGAGTTCAATCCAGAAAAAAACAGTTAAAATCCAGTTGAATATTTTATTCTTCTGCAACAACATATTTCCCGAATTTCCATTATGGGGGAATTCCCTGAATTCTGATTGAAAACACATGTTCAGTTTAGAGAGAGGTAGGATAGATTGGGGATCAAAAGTAGCGTTCATAATAGCGGGGTGTTCAGAATACAGAGAGTTCATCTTTTGTTAAGTCTATGGAGTTTCGCCGGGGTCGTCAGAATGTGTTCATAATACCGGGGTGTTCACATTAGAGAGTGTTCAGATAGAGAGAGTCCGCTGTATTTATAAAAGGTAAATATATAGCTATTTTTGTTATGATTTAAATTATTTTTATTATAAATTTTGAAATCGAAATATTTGGTTTAATGTAAAAATTACTGCATTCTTTTAGAATGCGAATAAATTAAGTTTTTATATTATTTAAAGCAAAAATTAATATTTACATAACATAAATAATTATTCAGATCGTTATTAAGATTTTAATTAATCAAAAGAATTGGGAATTTTGAGCTGAAAAATGAAAAAAATAAAAAAAAGATATGACATATTGTAACAACTTTGTTATTTATGTTTTACTACCGTGCATAATATTCTATCGACATTCATCTAAAACTCTGTTGAGATAGTAACTTTGCATTCTTTTACAAAATTATTCTACAGGTAGATGACAAGAACAGTTGACATAAAAAAAAGCTGTCATAAATTCAGCTTTTTAACATTGTGAAGTTTAGGAATTGCACTTGTTTTCAAAAATTGACCATTGCCCTGTCTCGTGGTTAAAAACCAGTTGAAGGTAGTATGTGGAGAGCAACAATGCTTAGTTTGTGTGCAAAGTATTTCTATGTTTAACACTCATTCTTACATTAATGTTATAAAATTTATATTTAAAATATATAAACAAAGTAACAATGAAAAAATCCTTACAGATTTGTTAGCAAACAGTATTAATTAAAATATTTACATAAAAAAATTCTAAATATGAAATTTCAAGTTATCAATTCTTTTAACCTATAAATGTATAAAAATGTAGATTATAAAATAATTGTTTTTTTTTTATCAGCACTATTAAAATATTTTTCATGATTGAAATATTTACCAAAGAAAGTGTATTTTGTTATATTGTGTTTCTGCAAAAATGTTTTTATTATTTTTTCCAAGACAAGATAAATTTCTTTGCACAGACATATTAAAGATGGAAGTATTAAAATAATCAAAACCAATTTGTAAACATCTGTATAAATATATCCATTTTTTCATAATTTTCTTGCACAGGTTCTTGATGTGATATATTTTTCAGATTAAAATTCCTAAAAACAATTAACATTGAACAGTGGTGTAGAAGAGGGTATACAGAAGTTTATTCCGTATATCTTCTGAATTTTTTAAAAGAAACTTTATATACCCTCTTTTTTTCAAATAAAACAATAGTGTATACTCTCTGGGTATATCTTCAGCCCATAGCATATGGCTGTATGTCCTCTGTTTTTATGACTACACCACTGACATTGAAATTTTAAAATTAACGCTTTGAAATTTATTGTTGTTCTTCCCTGCCTCCTTTTTTTATCACCACTGTTCACAGTTCTGCCCTTTTAATGACAAACTACATTGCTTTTTTTTTTTTTTTTTTTTCATCTTTACAGCAATTAAATTTAAATAGTGTTTATTATAATTTAAACAATGTCATTGGTAGAATGCATAATAAAATTTCTAATTTATAATATACACACAAAAATAAATAGTGTGTTTACACTTTACTGGCAAACAATAAACTGGAAAAGCGTATCTTATTTAAATCTCAACTCTCATTTTCTTTGAAGCCTCAACAACTTGATACCTTTAGCTCTTTATTTGACTTCCCAGGGCTTTTAGAAAACCTGGTTGCTGTTGTCATACTTCCATGACAATCAGGCAAAACTAGTGTAATTTTGGGTATTTTTCTTGAGTCTTCACTCATAAAGTCAGTTCTACAGAATGCTTTACTTTTATTCCGTGATTGTTATTTATTTAAAATTCAGTGTAAATATTAATTAAATAAATAAGAAAGAAAAAATATAATATAAATATTTTTAATAAAATATTAGGTGAAGAGGAATTTTACCTACTTTACGTGACAAGCTGCCATTATTTGATTTTTTTCAAGATTTCAGTATGATACTAAAAAAGTTTAAATAGCTTGATGGGAAGTAAATATTGTATAGTCAAAAGACCTTATCTTTAAATTATTGGTATATATCTGTACAACTTTATTAAATTTTTAAAACTGCTGGAATTTAAGAGAAAATGAAATACAGCCAAACTATTATAGTAAGTTCAAAATGTTACAAGAACTCTATTTTAACGATGAATTAGTAAGCAAATAGTTGATACAGTATAAAAATACATTGTAAGAAACTTGGATGTAAGAAGCCCCCCCCCCCCCAAAACAAAAAAAAAATCTTTGTATTCACCAGTGTTTTGTTTCTATCTCCATTCTTCTTACATAAAAACGTGTAATTTCATAGTTCATTTACATGATGTAAATGCATGTAAATGCATTTACATGATTGCTGGAAATCATGATGATGAAGATAGCTGTGATATAGATAAGTATCAGACACCAGCCACTCCTCTGGCATATACAGTTGCTATCAATTGCAACAATAAATTTCACAGATTCTTAGAAGTGAAGAGAACAGGTGATACTTTTCATGCTATGAGTTTAATTAGACATAATGAAAATATTTCTAAAAAAGTTTTAGAGTAAAATAACACTTTTCTTTTTAACCTGTTAATAATAAGTAGACTCCCTCAAATCACAACCCTAAAATCCACACATCACCACACATGTAAACAATGAAACTTTCAGTTCAGATGTAGGGGCAAAATTACAGACTCTTTTATTTTTATATCAATTCTGTATGTCTTTTATTATGTAATTCTTGTTAATATGACTTAACTCATTCTTTTTCATGAAGGAAGTATAAATTCATTTCTGAAAAAATTAAAGATATTGCTGATATCACTGGTAATCATAATCTTTTTACCAAATATATTTGTCTTAATCAAGCTTTTTTGGTTATTAAACCTGACTAAACCTGAAATAAAACTTCCTTATTTTATGATTTTGATGTGAATTAGTAGGAAACCTTTATGAGGCAAGTTTCATCGAATAATTTAGGAAAAATGTATATCATCTTTATTATGCATATTTAATTATACATTATTATTTTTCTTGACCTTTATTTTTAATATTTTAATCATTTTTAAAATTATCTTAATTTTTATTATTTCAGCTTATTACTTTACTCAATTATTTTAATATTTTACAATATTGTAAGAATTCATTATAATTTCGATTGCATTATTATATTCAAATGACTGTTTAAAAAATATAAAACAAAACAATGACCAGAAATTCATAAAATTATAAAATCCACACAATCTCTGGTCCGAAGCTGTGCGGATTTGAGAGAGTCTACTGTAATAAATAAATCGTAAGAGAAATATTTTTTTCTTTACCTTTTAGTATTTTTTTTAAATTATTCATTTGCATGTAAATTTTAGAATGTTAAATATACATGATAAAAAAAAAAAAGTACAAAGCTGCTAAATACTGCACATTAGATGTAGAACTATTTGTCCGTTTCTACCATGCACTACACATTGTTTACTGGAAACTACTTTTTTCTTTCAAGTTTTTTTGGCAAGATACTCTTGTCTTGCCTTGTCCTGTTCCTGATTTCCGTTTCATTTTTCAGCATATGTAAATTTTCCATTATAAATTTTATTATAATTTTTTTAAATGTGTGTTATGAAAGGGCTTTGTATACTGATTGAAATATTTTTACTAAAAATATTCAGTCTATATTCAGGCCAAAATTTTACAAATAATTACATAATGTGCTTTGTTAACAAAAAATGAGTACTTTATTCAACTTTCAAAGTGACTTTAAATTAGAAAATAATAATAATTAAAATATGAATGTATAAGGATTTTGTGTTTTTATTAGTGACTTTTTTGTGTGTGTGTGTGAGATTTTAATGCTTGATACTTTAATGTGCTTCATAAATATGAGTTCATTTCAAAATTATCTTTAGATTTTTCCACTTTGAGTGTGTTCATAATTTTAGTGAGTACACTTGACACCTTAAAATTACACATTTTGTGAACTTGAACTACGCAGTAGTACTCAAAAGTTGGTATGCCTGAATGCATTATGATTAATAACTTAATTTCATACTTTTAATTACAGAACATAAAAGTACCTCTGCAAGTATGATAATTCATCTGTTTTTACTGGTTTAATCAAACTTTCATTTGTAATCTTACTTCTATAGAGAATAGAGGAAAAGAGATTGAACTAGCTAATTGTAAGAACTTTGTTATAACAAGCAAAAGCACTGGTCCATTCATCTTCATTATAACCGAATTCAGCTATATATGAGCTGTAAAATATATAATAATTTTATGAACCAAAGTTTTGTTTCAAGATTAACTGCCATATGATATCTACGACATTTAAAAACAAGGTGGTGTAAAGTAAATGTTTTGAAACTTAGTGCTTAAAGGGTAGTTATATCAATCTATATGCAAGAATAACAGTATATGTGACAGTTCAACAAAGTTTATCTCTAAAAACACCCAAAAATATTCTACCTCATAGGACATCATTATAGCACATTCAAGATATTCTTGTTTTTGAGAATTTCAGAAAATGTGTTTTACACCAGATTTTAAATGCCTTATAAAATGTAATTTCGTTTCTTATGTATATGTAGAACAATGTCTACTGTTCTATGCAAGTTCTCCATGCAATACAAAATATTTTTACTATTTTCATAGGCAAATATTTGTAAAAAAAGAAAAAATCGCATGAGGAGTGATATAGCTGCTGCTATAGCTTTGAATAGAAGCCAGAGCTCTCAGTTGAACAAGGATACAGAATTGCTAGTTGACAATGAAGTGGAGGTAGTATTAGATGAAAGAACCACTTTGTAATTTTGTTTCTGTGTTTTTTTAGATTGCACTTAAAATCAAAGTATGTTAAGTAATAGTACTGACTTCCAATCATACCATTTGACTGTTACATCTGTGTATGCTTCCTGCACCATTCAAAATTATCACCATCATATCTTCTAGTCACTAATCATTTTTTCTATACTGAATTTTTGATTATTTATTGTTATTTGGACCAATATATATTGCATTCCCACTTTTGGAGTTTGTAAATATTATTCCATTTTTACTAAAATGATGTTTTGAATCTAATATATACATCTTTAATGTGGTTTTTAACAAAAAAATTTTTAGACTAACATTTTATTATTTTTAATATAAATATTTGCACAATGTTGAAAAATTGTAAGAGACTTATTGCAAAATTCTGCTGAAACTTTGTGAATTGGGGGAAACCTCCTCCTGCCCCCCTAAAAAATTAAATATGTGATTGACTTTGGTAAAGCTACTATGTTCTAAACATTTATTTATAAAAAGTGTGTGATTTATGTGGGGGGAAGGGGAGCCTTGTATGTCAAATTTCTAAAACTAGTCATACTATGTATATTTGAATTCTGTTGTAAATAATATATTATTAAATCTTGATATAACAACCTTTAACACATGGATGTAGTCACTTGTAAAAGTGATTTATATTATATCTTAAGTGTATAAACAAAGATTCAACACCTTTTTAAATTTAAGAAAATTATTTAAAGTTTGAATTAACTTGAAATTGTTTTTTTGTGTTTGGAGTTTTTCTTTACAAAAGACTTACTATCAAACTTGGGATTTTAGATAATTGTTACATTTGTTATTATATACATGAAATGCATAGTGATTGATAGAGTCTGGATTATATGCACCGAAAAAAAGCTCAAAATATGCATGCACTAGTAAATTTTTACTTACCTCTAATTTTCACATGAAGTAAGGTGTTTTCATTATAAATGAATGAATGAGAAAGGGGGGAAATATTTAATAATGAATGCAAATATTTTTCTTTATCAGGAATAATTTTTGTTACAATATGTAACTCTATATTTTTCCAAATATTACAAAGTGAAATTTTGTCTACAATCAAAATGGTGTTTTTTTTTTTTTTTTTTTTTTGAAAAAAAAAAAAAAATCTTTCAGCATTTACTGATGTAATAGGGCAATATTTGTAGTATTTTATAATAGTTGATATGACGTCTTCTTGTTAATCAATTTTCTCCCTTTTAATAAAATTTATTTACTGTTTGTTCAAGCTTGAAATATCCTGAATTTTTATTTAACATTTTGTTGATTTTTTCTTGTACTTTTTGTACAATTTCTCCTGGAAATAATGATATACAATCTCTAACTTTCTCTAATTGCATCATTGAGAGCCATATCACAGATTTTTAATTTTTCTAACGTCTCAGGTAATTATGAAAAATTATTTTCAATCACAGATAAGATATTTTGAAGATTATTGTTTGACAAAATATATTTAGCTTCCTTATACATTTTTATTCATATTGGTGTTTTCAGAAAGATTTTCTCAATGTGAGAAATTATTTTATTTAGTGGAATGAGTATTTTTTCTGTCCAATAGATGACGATTTCATTGCTTTTTTTCTTACCTTTAAACAACTATTTAAAATTTCATCTTCATTCTCCAATTCCTAACATGTCAATTCTAATGTTTTTATTTAAAATTCGCCTGACATGCATTCTTTTGTTCCATTATGCTAGCAGAAACATGCTATTTTGTGTAAATCTCCACTTGCCTTCAGTTGATAAAGGTAGTCAGAATGTTACCTTCTCTTTTTACAGCCATCATTTAGCATTTCTAGTATTTTCTTAGGAATTGTTACAATATCTTATACAGCTCCTATCTATCTTAGATGATATGGCTTTTAGCCTCACATTCACTAGATATTTCATAATTCTGATATTCCATTAATGCGATATACATATTTATAAACTTATTAATAGTTATAATAAATTCCCATTCACTTGATTAATATTATACCTTGGATTTATTAGATAACTTGATTTCAACCTGTTTTATTATAATTTTTAAATGAGAAAAATCCTGTCTGATGATATTTTTATTTCAAAATTTCATCATATATGCTTACTAGATATTCAATTTCAAAAAGCCATAAAGAAAGTCTCATTAATTTTGAAAACCTGAATACTGGTACATTAAGGTTCAGTTATATAACAGGGAAAATAAACTTTGTATATTTAAAGAAAATTATGTTTGAACGTTAAATGAAATTTGTATTCATTATTAGATTTTTTGTTTTGCTTTACAAGCTTAATCACTTCAATGCAAACTCCAAGATATGCTGGAGGTAACAACCAGGGCTTAATTTCTAACAAAAAAAGTACCGGAGCCCTAATATTCTGCGGCACCGGTATAACAACCGCACCCCCGCCCACCATCACCCTAATCTGAATATTTATGTTTCGTGCATTATTTTCCAAATTTAAAGCATTTTGTTCTTTAGCAAAATAAAAATTTTAATTATATCTATCAGCATATACTTAGCTGTCAACTATTCCACTTTTTAGTTATCACTCCTTGTGAATAGTAATATTTGCCTAATTTTAAAGTTAATTAATTGCAGAATTCCGCGATTAAATATGGTAAGGATTATGATTAGGAAATAGAGTTCATACAAAAAAGGTATAGTTCGCAGATATGCATTTTTATGAAAAAATGAATGAAATTTACAGAAATTAATATTTATATGCTGAAGAATGGAACAGTGTTTTACAGTTTCCTATAAAAGGTGCATATCTTAAACTACAATCGATTCCTTCCGCATAACAATCTTCTGTGGTGAGTACAGATTAAATTAAAAATTTGACACCGTTATCGGAAAGAATTGATGCGTTTATAGAGAAAAGGGAAACACTGCTCGATTGCTTTCCACGAGAATAACAATACATGGCAATTATATCTATTTACAAATGAAAAAAAATCAGCCAATAAAAAATTATCCTACTTGTCACAAAAGAAAATCGAACTGAAAGGAAATTTATTGTTCAATCTCTTGAGTGGCGCCGTATCAACACGTTGTCGCCGGCATAAATTTGAAATAGAAAAACAATATTTCACTTTCCCCTCCATTTTCATCAAAGTACTATCATTAAAATGATTTGAAATAGAATATAATACGTAATTTTAAAGGAGGAAAAGTTTTTTTTTATATGCATGAATAAATTTAATTTTAATTGTAATACAGATTGAGCTCGTGTCTTTCCAAACTCAAAAACTGATATAAAAATTGGGTCTGTTTTATCTCCCTCTCCTACGTATAGGACACGTTACGTCATATATAAGTAAATATTTTGGTAAAAAAGAATGCAAAATCTTGGAGATGGACAGAGAAGGAAAAAGTAATTTAGGCTTCGGTTTTTAGGAAACGTTATTGCACTGGGCTCCGGTGAATTTCGATCAATATTGAAATATTTACTAAAAACAGAGAAGTACCGGAGCCGAGCTCCGGTGGGCTCCGGCGCAAATTAAGTCCTGGTAACAACACTATTTCCCTATACCTGCTGCGGTGAAAAGGTTAATGCAGATTTTTTTCCTCCCTTCGAAACAATCACAAAATAAAACTTGGCTCTTATTTATTTTACTTTTATTAAGACATTTGTTAAAAAGGTGATTAAAAAATTGAATAATTCTATATTCAAATGACTGGTTAAAAATATTCCTTGAACTTTATCAATAAATTTTATACAGATGTTTTATATATATTGTATCTGTTAAAACATTACTGGCTCTACATAAATTTATTTTGATGCATTATTTATAGATCTTGACTAAAAATTTATGCAGCATACCTGAAATTCTATCCCCATTCTCCAGTGTGCCATAGCACATCGGTTGAGAGCCCCTGATCTGTTTAATAAAAAATGTTTTATCTCTACAATTAGGGTATATCAGTAAAATTACTTAAAAAAGTTATCAGAAAATTTTTTTATTCTATTTTCTTGTCTTACTATTGTTCCTAAGGAAATGTCGTGAAATTTCAATAATGCACTTTTTATTTCTTTGCTAAATCTGTAGCAACTAATAGAAGGTTTCATATATCCTTGCTGAGCTATAGTATTAATTTTTAATTTCATTATAACTGTGATATATGCATGTAAATAGATTTTAAATATTTGAGTGTTATATGTTTGGTTCATAATCATTAGAATAAAAGATGTTTTTTCCTGTCAGATGTAGTTAATAGGTTTTGGAAGCATGTTTAAACTATGCAAAGCAGTGTTTTTTAATTACTTTTAATGAGATCTTTTTACATAATATTTTTAGACTACTTTTTCTAAGCATGGTGAAAGAAAGTGTTGGAAAAATATTTTTGCACTTTTGTAGCACTCCTACCTTAATGTATGTAAATTGCTTTGAAAGGTCCCTTGAAGGGCAGTGGGATATCATATATCCAACTTAATTTTAATTCCCAAATGCCACATTGGCACCAGAATTTTGAATTTAAAATTTTCTTTAACAATTTTATATGAATATGAAGCTTTTATTTTATTTCAAATTTGTTTTTAAATCCTGGTGTCATTCAATCCTTTCAACACTTTAGCAACAGAAATATTTTGCCCCTGAAAGAGTTTTTGGAAGAAAATAATATTGTATGTTAAATTTTTGTTTATATCCTAATTGTTTGGGTCACAATTTTGTTAAATGTTATTTTAGATATATATTTTACTTTTTTAAACATGCTAAGTTTTTTATACATTAAAAACATGTTTTTTTTTTTACTATACAAAGGTTTATAACAGTGAAATAACAGAATTTACTTATATACTTTTTTACTTTAACACATGTGAATTGCTATGTTTAATGAAAGAAAATCTATTTTGCATTCTATGTTTTTTTTTTTTTTTTTTTTTTTGTTTATGTAATTGTTCGAATCATAATTTTTTAAATTTTAGAATCCCCCCCCCTCCCCCTTTATTATGATAAATTTTTATACATTAAAAAGATGGGTTTTTTTCTCAATTTAGGTCAACAACATTGAAATCGGATTTTATTCATGTAATATTTCTAGATTATGCTAAATTATTATTCTGTATTAATATTTACATCCATGATTTTCTTACTGCTGGAGTATAAAGATTATTTAGTATAATTTTATTAGTAATATTAAAAACAGATTTGTTGATCTTAAATGTTATAAATTTTTTTTTGTATTGGTCTTACACTGTGATTCATTTTCATTTGAAAAATGATATGCAGTCATATGATTGAAGCAGTTTTAGCTGGTTTATTCTTGCTTTCATCTAAATGAGAAATGGCTATTTAATTTATAGTTGGTACTAGTCTAGCTCCAATGTGATTTTTTTTTTTTTAATTGATCTTTATCAGTGTATTTGTATATTTATACATTATTCAATAACTTTGATATGTATGAATATTATTATTATTATTATTATTTTTTTTTTTGGGGGGGGGGGGGGGTTGGGTGTAATTATAAAATTATTGTTATGTTTTATTTTCATGACCAAAGAGGACCATCTGTGATGATTGTTATTTTTGAATGAAAGTTTATTGCTTGTTTATTTAAGACATTTAAATGTTTCAAAGTAATTTTACTTTGCTTCCTTTGTGTGTTTTTGTTTTAAAAGGTATTTTACATTGTTTTAATGTAATATATAATTCTTGTTAGTTATAAAGTATAATTAAATGCTTGTATTTTGTAGAAATTTAACATTGCCATTCTGTTTTTAGATTTAACACAAAACAGATATTTACCTGTTTTTATTGTTTTTGTGATATGGTTGAAATAATTTTGTTGATAGTCATTTATTTTCTAGTTATATTAAAATTGGCTTTTTGCCAAATTGACAGATATTCAGGGTAAGAGTTTTTGGCTAATGCTGAAAAAGAATTGCCAGAGGTCATTTTAGTGTTTGTAGTGATTTTTATAATTTCAAGAATATTTTTATCTTAAGAAATTTTATTTCTGTACATTTAATAAGATCTATGCATCTTTTTAAAATATAATTTCTTGATCTCAGTTTTTAATATCTTGTGTTTGGAGAAAAGTCAGTGATCTTTAGAAAGATGTAAAATTTTTATATGCAATGAAAAATAATCTCAATCAGCATGTGAAGATTTTATTTTCTGTTGTGTCAAATTGATTATGAAAGGTACACGTTTAAGGTGTGTATTATGCTCCCATTTCATTCAAATTATGTGTAAAAATATTTAAAAAAAAATTAAATTGCTTAATCTAAGAAATGTTGATTTGTTCACTGATATTCAATTACTGGTTCTTAATCTCTTGATTTCTTTCTTCTGTTTTTTAAACAATTCTCAAATTTAAAGAAGTATGCATTCAATCTTTTTACTCATAAAACACTATGTTTTACTAAATTGAAGATTGTGGTAATGTTAAACTTAATTGTATAAAATAGTTTTAAAAAACTTAGTTTGTATCAGATATGTTATTTTGGTTCCTGCATATTTGAAATTTGTGTGCCAAATTTATATTTAAAAAAAAAAAAAAAAAAAAAGTAATTAAATGACTGAACCCATGCACTTAAGAATAAAAAAAAAAAAAAAAATCTGAATTGTTTTTTTACATAAAAGTTTTACTGTTTGTGAAATGTGTTTGGTGCTTTTTAAAACGCTAGATATTTAATGTGCACAATCAAGTACTTATTTTATGTATATCTTGCAGTTCTATGAACTTTGTCACACTTTTTGTTGTCGGCAGTTTTTTTTATAAGTGTGTAATAGATATGGTATATTTGTAACAGTTTTAAAGGTGTATTAAAACTTTTTTAAAAGTTATACTTGGTTTTTATGTGTATTTTTTTCACCTATACATAAAATTTTCCATAATATTTCATAAATACTTGTTTAATTAAATTGCTTAAAATTGTTACATAGATTCTTCTTTATATAATGGCTTTCAAAAATAAAATATAAGGGAATGCATCCATATTATTCATTATTTCAAGAAATTTCAAATTTATCAGAATCTTATTTATTGAAATCGAACCTATTCTCTTAACAACTCCTCTCCAAATTCCAAATATGTATAATTTTCTAAATTCGGATAAATTTTTCTTTAATAAAATTTTCAAAATTGCGGGATGACATATTTCCAAATTGCATCAGACATATATTTCCTGATAATTAAAAGTGATTTTTGAAAATAAATTAATGAGGAGTAATCCTGCAAAGAAATTCCTCTCTATTAGGTAGATTTCATAAGAAATACTACTTATTGCATTCGTTACCATAGTGCGACTTTTGAAAAATTCCGTCATAACTTTTCATTATATGACTCCCAGGAACCCAAAACCATCCCCACCTAAAAAGTTTATGTATGTACTATATTTTATCTGCAAAATAAGTCTCAATTATGCATGGGTTGTCTTCAAACTCGCCAAAAACATTGAGATGGCTAATATTTCGGCAGGATTGCAAATGGGCAAAATTGGCTCAAGGTAGTAGAAATAGGGAGAGGTTTTGTGAAAAACGAAAAAACTCCTTAGTTATAATGCATATCAAATCAGTTTAAGTTATTATTTCTTCTAGGAAAACGGCCAAAAATGTATGTGTTGCAGATTTTTGATAAAATTAAAAATGGGCTCGAGGGGCGAAAAAAATTCATAACTTCATCAATTCTCAAGATATCAAATTCACTTAAGCTTATTATAAATCTTCCTAATACTACTACAACTTTTATACTGACAAGATTTTGATAGGACCAACTCCTACCGTATCCACTTAAATTTATTATAAATATTAATATTATCTACAACTATAAACGGATTTCTATTCTTTGATTTTCTTCTCTTTGATTGGGGAATTTTAAGGCCAAATCCGCTGCGGTACTACTTGATTATCCCGTCGACCAATTTGTTTTGTTGACCAAATCGTGTTTGATAAACACGCTGATGCAGACAGTTTTCATATCGAAGAATTATTTTAAGAGATATTTAATGCTAAATTTGGACAAAATCGTTCCACTAAAAAAGTTTTATAGGAGCAAAAACTATTCATGGGAATTTAATCATCTTTAGATCATTTTATGTGTTAGAATTTGCCGGAGTGCAGATTGCATTAATTTTTTTATTTTGACTAATTTTTTGAGGTTTTATTTCTATTTTAATTTCAGATTTTCAGCATTTTTAGAGATATTTTTAACAGATTTTAGAAAGTGATATTAATTTAAACTGTTGCCAACTGTATAAACAGCGGAAACAATAATGTTTGCTTCAAAAAAAAAAAAAAAAAAAATTTATACGTGTAAATAAATTAAAAATTTATTTACACGTGACTATTATAAACAGAAAAAAACATTTGGAATTAGAATTAAATAATTATGTACAAAAAGCAGGAACTTATTAAAAATTACGTCATAAAATACACGTGAATTTTAAGAGAGAAAGGAATTTGTAAAACAATAAATTTATTAACATACGTTAGAAGTCTTAAATAGGAGAAATTACGTCATATTTACGTCACATTACAGTTATTACATAAAATGAACACAAAATAATATTGCAAAACGGTTTAAATTTAGAAATTGAGCTAGACATTTATTTGATATTAACTATTTTTGTTAGGAAAGCGCAAATAATATTTCATTTCTAACACAAGTATTTTCACGTGAATATTAAAAAGAGAAAGAATAGTTTGGTCAAAATTACGTCAGATTGAAAACGATTGATTTAAAATGTCTCATTTAAAAGAACTTTCTTTTCACTTTGTTAAAAAAATACCAGGAGACAAAGACTCTGTTTACTTAATTCCTTTTATATTAGCTTATTTTGAAATGTTGTTACACGTCTCTACGTCATCAAGTTATTTTTATTTCGACGTTTTATTTGTATTTTTATTAATGTTGTACTAATTTATTTGTTTTTTCGTTATTTAAAATAAAAATTAATTTGTATAATTTGTATAATTTGGCGAGTTGTATGGCGATTTATATAATTTGGCGAAATTGGTCGACGGGATAATCAAGTAGTACCGCAACGGATTTGGCGTTAAAATTCCCCAATCAAAGAGAAATGAATAGAAATCCGTTTATAGAGAGATCGCCAGTGTTTTTTAAATTATAATTCAATCTTTCGAAATCTTTTTAAAGCCGATCAAATTAGCGTGCATTTAAAGTCTATGGTGTCTGGACGGGGGTTGGCGAGCGTAGCTCGTAGGGGGCCGAGCCCCCTAGTATGCAAAAAATATCTCCAGAAATGCTGAAAATTTGAATTTAAAATAGAAATAAAACCTCAAAAAATGAGTCAAATTAAAAAAAGGAAAACAGTCTGCACACCGGGAACTTCAAACGTATAAAATGATCTAAAAATGATTAAATTCCTATGAATAGTTTTTGCTCCTATAAAACTTTTTTAGTGGAACGATTTTGTCCAACTTTAGCATTAAATATCTCTTAAAATAATTCTTCGATTTGAAAACTGTCTGCCTCAGCGTGTTTACCAAACAGGGTTCCTACACAATTCTTTTAAAAAAATTCCCTGACTTTTCCAGGTTTTCCCTGACTTTATTCAAAAATTTCCCTGACCTTTCTGAGTAAAAATTCGGCTTATATATTATTGTAAAACCCTTCGCAATGGACTTTAATTTAGATAAATGCTAGAAAAAAGTATTTGCTGTATGAATTTAAGATTTTTTAATTATTTTTCATACTGTTATTTAGTTTGCATAAATTTGATATAAAAATTTTAGATTGGATGAATAATTAATTCAAAATTTCTTCATTTACAATGATAATATAAATTCTGATGGAAGTAGTATATCAAAAATTCCCTGACTTTTCAAATATTTAAAAAATTCCCCAACATTTTGCCTAAATTTTAAAATTCCCTGACCCATAGGAACCCTGTCAAACATTTCTGTATAATGCTACCGATTTTCATATTTTTGTATGTATTATTTTTCTTAATATTAATGGAGAAAGACCTCCGGTCACAAAAAATTCAAAACCGGCGGTGACAGCGGTAGTTACTTTTTTTTTAAGAATAGAGAGACTTGTTTTCCTTGATTTTTATGCATTAAGATTTAACAGATTTTTATATTGAGTTTAAGTTTTATAATTTTGTTAATATTTCTTTTATATCCATATTTTATGTAAATTTGTTTCATTAATTTATTGTTTTTATTAATGGAAACTATTTAGCTTCCATGGAAGGTACTTTTAAAACCAAAAAATGTTAATTTGATCTGACTTTATTTTTCAAATTGTATAAATCCTGTGAAAATTCATAAATTCCAAATATACCTCCCACCTTCCTACCTTTTTCACAAAAGTTCCAGTCCTCCTTAAAATCATTAGAGTTTTCTGTCTGCTAAAAGGGACTTACTTTTCGGTACTTTACAGTAATTTGATTCAGAACTAGGATGTATGGAATTTGGTAGAGTATTATTTCATTTAAAGTAGTCATGAAATTGATGTAATAATAACAAAAGAAATGTTTAGAAAGCGAGTATCGCTTACACTCGGAATATTTAGGCTAGCATTAATGTACCTGAGGTAGAAGCAGTGTTAAATCTGTTAGTCAACTTTCGAATTCCCCTCACTAATGTTAAGCCTTAACTGGAAACGTACGTCTGTGAGATGTTTGTGTCTACATATCTGCCCTTAATATTTTTTCTGCTGTTATATTAAAAAAATTGGTCCTGTTAATGCATTACTATTAAAGATTAAATGTTCAAGTTCACTATTTGATAAATTATTAAGTGTTCTGTTTGTGCACAGGATTTTCACATTTCCGGTTATGGGTTAAATCGATGTGCATGTGATGCATTCATATATTTAAAATATCTACTGGAAATGAATATTTTAAACTTCTTTCTTCTGTGTACTCTTCTTAAAGGGTGTCTCTTGTTTTCTTAGTTGTCAAGATATTTCTAAAAGATATACTTAATTTCATGTGAAGTGTTAAAATCTAACTCTCAGTTCGCCAGCTTTTAGAAACATAAAATATTAAATTAAGCCTAGATTTTATAAAATATTTGGAGTATTAAGAAAAAAGAAACCTCTTTTAAGAAGAATACACTGAAAATACAAGTTAAATTTTAATTTCCTGAAGAGAGATTTTAAATATACGAATGCATCTCATGCTTATAGGTTTAACATTAGCTAGGAGAATTTGAAAGTTGGCTGACTACAGCCTTAAGGTACGAAATTAAAAAGCATGCTATTATTAGTGTGCATTAAAGTAGAAAATAAATTTTTCAAAAATATAGAAGTAAAACGAAAATTGCAAAAGCATGAGTTGCTCAAAACTATGCAATGAAGAAATTAGGTATTTTTATTTATTATTTTCATTGTAACTTAAACTTCCATTAAAAATTTATGAATGTAACTAAAGTTCCAATTTACTTCAAGTATTTCTATCAGTGCCTCGTGTTTTCCAGATTTTTGCTAGTTTACCACTTTTAAGCACACAAATTTATACAGTCGTGGAAAAAAAAAGTAAACTTCCCTTACTAACTCTGCAAAAAATTATCACAGAAGAAAGTTACTGGTACCACACGATTGGTAATAAAGTCTACTTTTAAATGATGTATATAAAATTTGCTTAGTGGGCTCTCTACATATTAAAACAAACCATAACTTTGTTTTTTTCAGTAGCAGTACATAATTCTGACAGCATAAATGAACTCTACATCCTTCAATTAGCCTAAAAACAAATTTTTATGCAATTCGTACCATAAGTTTCCCAGAAATTATTTTAAAATGAACGTATTTTAGGGGCTATGTCCAAATTGAAGTTTGGTATTCTATTGTTGACCGAGAGAGCCTCCTTCTTGATCAAGGCATCTTAAGCGCCACTCAAGCAGTCATTGAAGGCTGCTTGATTACAGGATAGCATAAGAAATTTCAAAATATCTAGTCACTTCTATCATAGACTCCTTAAACCATCATTTTGCCGTTTTTTAAGCATAATTTGAAAACTACTTGGAAGAAAAATGTGAAATTTTGGATTTCCATAAAGCAGGACTTAATAAATCTAAATCCATCAAAAAAACTAGTTGGATGTGCCAATCCCAAAACTTTCTTCTATCTTATACATCTTAATATTTCAAAACCTAGTTACACATGTTAATACTTCAATATTATTAGTTCAATACTATACCAACTTTGATTTTCATCTTAAATTTCTGCTCAAGTCAATTAAACGGACTAAAAACGAGTTAATCTATATCATGATATTTGTTAAAATTATTAATTTTTCCTTATTCTGTCGTTATCAGCTGTTTGCGAATAGCCGGCATAGCAGGAAGCGAGTTCCCGCCGCTGCACAATAGAACTA
This sequence comes from Maratus speciosus, assembly GCA_963932465.1. Classification (NCBI taxonomy): domain Eukaryota; kingdom Metazoa; phylum Arthropoda; class Arachnida; order Araneae; family Salticidae; genus Maratus; species Maratus speciosus. The sequence continues at coordinate 183,574,286 of OZ010795.1, read as the reverse complement.
CGAAAAATCAAGAAAAGTATACAAAAATCGCTAGCACGGAGCCCCTTTACTGCACAATATTTCCAAATTCAAGGAGAACATGTTGGCCAAAGCCAAAAACAAGCACAAGCATTTTGGTTCAATTGTATGCATAATTTTATATGGTGTCCGATGGTACAATAATGAGAATGGCACAGAGATCGGAATTATAGCGCCTCCTTCTTTCGGAATTTTTTCAAGTTCAGGGAGGACTTGTTTGCCATAGCCAGAAACATGCACAAAAATTTGGTTCAATTATATGGATAACTTCATACACTTTTCGATGGTACAATAATGCAAATGGTACAGACATCGCAATTATAGTGCCCCCTTCCGGCAGAATTTTTCAAAATTCAGGGAGGACCTTCGTGACATGACCAAAAATAAACACATAAAATTTGGTTCAATTCTATGCATAACTTCATACACTTTTCGGCGGTACAATATTCAAAATGGCACAAAAATTGTACAAAAATCGCTATTACAGCGCCCTCCATGAGCGATTTTTTTACAAATTAAGGGAGGACCTCCTTGCCATAGCCAAGAACTTTAAATTTTTTTTTGGTTCAATTCTATGCATAACTTCATACACTTTTCGATGGTGCAATATTCAAAATCGCACAAAAATCGCTATTACAGCGCCCCCTAACGGCGAATTTTTTGCTAATTCATGGAGGACCTGCTTGCCATAGCCAAAAACTTAAAATAAAAATTTGGTTTAATTCTATGCATAACTTCATACACTTTTGGACGGTACAATATTCAAAATCGCTATTACAGCGCCCCCTACCGGCAAATTTTTTCCAAATTCAGGGAGGACCTGCTTGCCATAGCCAAAAACTTATAATAAAATTTTGGTTTAATTCTATACATAACTTCATACACTTTTTGATGGTACAATGGCGACAGACAGACGGACACACAGACAGACAGACATTTTCTATAAACATGTTTTTTGGAATCTCTGACCCCTAAAACATGCAAATCTGTCGAAAAAAATTTCGATTACAATACTTTCTTCTATTGAAGATAGAAGAAAGTAATAATAGGATGCAATTCATAATTTTTTTAAATATTAATTTCATAATTCATCGTAAAATTATAAAAATGGCAAATTCAACGTATGTATGTTGGATATTTTAGTATTATTGCTACACAAAAAATTAGCATATTAGGAGTGTAATTTAACATTAGAAGCACTAAATTTTGAATGTTTATAATTTAACAACTTATCATTCAAATGACTTAGAGTTTGGTGTCTAGGCATGGGTTGAACTGAAGATTTGAAATATCTTGTTAAAATTGGGTATTGCTATTGAAAAAAAATGGAGTTTGGGTTCTTTTTAACATGTATGGCCCTAAGCAAATTTTACATACATCATTTAAAAGTAGACTTTATTTCCAATCATTCGGTACCAGTAACTTTCTTCTACGATAATTTGTTGAGGAGTTAGTAGGGGGTGTTTACTTTTTTTCCACGACTGTACATTACTTGTCTATTAACTTTTTTAACAAGTTGTAGAAGTGTCTACAACAAGATTATTATGTCAGAATATATTGGAGATAAGTGCATACTACAAAAATAAAGTATTCAGAAATATTGTTTACAATGTCACAAATAATGTATTATTATTTGAGCTATATCATTTTCACAATTAAAAATATTTAATCTTTTGTGACTTTTAACCGAATTTCTTCGCAAATTCTAGAACTTATTAAGCCTTGGTCATCTGAATTTGCTAACAATTCTAGGATTTACAAATTTTGTGCTTTTACAGTAACATGAGTAATATTAATACAAAAATAAATCAAGTACTTTTTCCAATTTACTGTGTGTCCTAAAATGGATGGACTGCAAGAGAAGTAACGAAACAAGATGCATTGAGCTCTTCTGATTTCAATAATGACACTACCGTAATGCCATTATCTTTGAATGAATGAAAACACTGGCAACACCTGTTTTGCTCACAAGGTTGGTTGGTGTACTACAAAAGGTAGTTGCAGACTACTTTTTAGAGGTGCACAACTTAAACAGGTATGAATGTTTGGGACGAAAGTTCAGCTTCTCATAGTCCAGATAAAATTGGATCATGCATCATCCATTTCTTAAAAAATAAAACTGCAAGTAAGAAAATTATGTATTCCAATTGCTGTGGTGTTCAGAACAGGAATATAGAAATGGCCGCTCTGCACAATCCGATTGCTTCATCTCTAATGGAGGATATTCCATCTACGTCATGATCACATGGTCAAGGCCCAAATTTCTCTGTTTCATGGCATGTTCAGCATCTTCATTTGCTTATTTTATTTAAAAAATGAATATGTTAATTTTTTGTTTGCTAAGAACATATGGAACCACACCATTAACATAATTTTGTCAACATTAAATTTTTTTTTTTTTTTACCAAAAAATGTTTTTGAAAGTTTTGGGCCAATGTTATCTTGAATTGGGACAACATTGGCCCGTGTGTTAAAACGAATTTTATAGGGCCTACAACATGATTTGGACCTTAAAATTATGTATGCAAATCAAATATAACATGCTAAATGGTGCACACAACAAAACAATTATTTCAGAAACACATTTAAAATATTAAAACCTACATTGTATCACTTCTGCGATCATCATCAGGATAAAATGATGTTACACACAAGTTTAAAAGCTCAAAATGGACATAAACGTCTAAGAGTACAGAATAATTCTTGACTGGAGAGTACAAAAACGTCAAGTTCCCATGGTTGCCCAATGAAGTAAACCACAACAGTAAAAAACAAGGGGGGGGAGGGGAAGACAAAATAAACAGACAGCATATTAATCGATTATAATATATGGACAAATGTTACCATATTGGTAAAAGACCGGGGGGATGGGGGGGGGGTGGGGGGTGTAAGAAGTGTATACATGTAAAAAAACACTAAATTAGCATATACTTTAATGAAAAAATTATTACAAAACTCATAAATATTGCTTAACGTGAATTGTCCGAGACTGAATACTGGTTTCTCTTACAGGGTCTGTACACATTTCTTTAAATAAAAATCAAGGGCTTTCAAGGACCCCCCCAAAAAAAGTACGGACCTAGAAATTAAACTAATAAATTATAATATGCACTTTTTAATAGAGAGTTTCTTGTAAATGCAAGCTTTAAATATTCAAATGGCCAGGAAGGGGGAATTTCAGCATGTGACAGTAGAAATTCAGAAAATTTTAAAATAACAAATACAGCAGAAGAAAAAAACTAGTCAGATGGGCCAATCTCAAAACTTTTTTCTGTTTCATACATGTTAGTTAGTACTTCAAAATTCGCTGTCAGAGTGCCAAAATTAAAGGACAATCTATGCCTATCATGAGGATTCTAAGGATATGAAATTCTGTGTATTAGTTCTTGAGGTATGACAATTGCTAAAATCGTGTAAATCCTGCAAAATGCAGCATGGTAGCGTCACCTGTTGGATGATTTACACCAAAACCTAATCAGCAACAACCTATGTTGACGTCTAACTGAATCTGAAGTTTGGTGAAAATCCGTGCAATACTTTTTCAGATAGAGCTATTGCGGAAATCTTGAAAAATCCAGCATAGCAGCACCACCTATTGGACAATTTATACCAAAATATAATCAGCACTAATATTTATCGAGGTATACCTGAATCTGAAGTTGATGAAAATTCATGCATTAGTTCTTGAGATAGAGCTATTGTGGAAATCGTAAAAAAATGCAAGTACTCTTTAAGTGGGGGAGAAGGAGCCAGAGCAAAAGGAAAATGTCAATTTCTGGGTGGGAAGAGAAATCTTCATGATTGATTATTTATTGAGACAATAAGACAAAAGAGCAGATTTATTTATTTAGTTAAACAGTTTTAAGAAGTTTTGAACTTTGAGTACTGTGGGGGGGGGGAGAGAGAGACAAAAATGGGAAAGCAAAATTTTGAGAGGGTGAAATTCAGATGAAATTTTAATGAAACGAATTAATTGTCAATGAAATTTAGGGCTGATTATTTATTCACCATAAAGTAACAAATAGAGTAGAAAAAGTTTACGAAAATTAAGTTTTAAAAGATTTTAAACTTTGGTATTGTGAAGAAATGAGCGAAAGGAGGCAGTGAAATTTGGGAAGAAGGAGAGGCAAGGGAGGGAGGTGAAGATTTATTTTTAAATCAGAAATTTAAAGAAATGCAGAAGAGTTTCACCCCTGATTAAGAAATAGTACAAGAATAAAATTAAGGATTTTTTGCATGAAAATAAGTACTTTTAGCACCAAAAATTCTATTTGAAAAATATAAGCACATTTAAGGACTGTATGAACTCTGTCTTAGAAAGAAGTTTAGGTGGACTAAATTTTGCAACAATATTGTTCCATTCATACACCATGGAGTCCGGTCGCTGTGGCCAACGCCAACACTTTAACTTTTTTTCCATGCAGTCAACAACACAACCCTCCTTTGATTTAAAAGTAATTTTTCCGGGATAGATAGGACCATTAAACAGCACAAGTACAAAATTTCTAATGTTACAATCATCTTTGTCAATAGCTTTCTTGTTTGGCTCATTTGGAACCAATACACTAGATGAATTCTCAGCAAAATTATTTTTTGTATAAGTACAAATGTCTACCAAAAATAAACAAAAAAATTACCTCAATAACATCAATGTTTAAATCAAAATAAGAAAAAGCTCTCCTTCAAATATAGCATTTTTTATGCCTAGACAGGAAGTTTATACAAAACTTTAAATGATAATTGGTTGGGCCAAAGTTACCCCAACTAGAAAAACGCTTTTCTTTTTTATCTCTGGCAAGACAACGCATAATCCTACATTAGACCTTGGTCTACACTAATGAGGTTATAATAATTTGTACTTACCAAGGTCCAAATGGATTAATTTACAGCTTGGCGGACAAAAGTTGTAAGAGCAAAATTCTCACTGTCTTCACGTGTTTTTGTTTGACTGTTGCTGCCATGGTGGAACCTGGGCGAATTACTTACAATGAGATGCCAGTCTCAAGCTAATGCTACCACCTTTATTTTGAGACCAAAACTTTGTCGATAACTCAAGCGATGTAGAAAATACAGCAGATTTAATCTTTTTTTACTTTCTTCTATCTTTACAAGAAGAAAGTATTGGATTCGTAAAAAATTTTGACTTCCGGTTTTCGACGGATTTACACGTTTTAGAGGTCAGATATTAAAAAAAACATGTTTTTACAAACTGTGACTGAATCTGTCTATATGTATGTGACACAAATTTTGTGGGCGCTCTATCTCAAGAACTAATGCACGGAATTTAATAAAAATTTATATTCAAGTAGTCCCTAATATAAATTAGTGCTGATTAGTTTTTGGTGTAAATCACCCAACAGGTGGCGCTGTTATGCTGCATTTTTCGCGATTTCTGCACTAGCTCCATCTCAAGAACTAATGCACGCATTTTCATCAAACTTCAGATTCAGTTAATCCTTGATATGAATTGGTGCTGGTAACGTTTTGGTGCAAATCGCCCAACAGATGGCGCTGCTATGCTGCATTTACACGATTTTTGTAATAGCTCTATCTCAAGAAATAATGCACAGATTCATCAAACTTCAGATTCTGTTAGTGCTTGACATCAGTTGACATTTTGCACCTTGTGGTGTAAATCGCTCAACAGGTGGCGCTGCTATGCTGCACATTTTGTGATTTCCGCAATAGCTCTATCTCAAGAACTAATGTTTGGGTTTTCAATAAACTTCAGATTCAGGTATACCTGGATATGAATTACTGCTGTTTATGTTTTGCTGTAAATCGCTCAACAGGTGGCGTTGCTATGCAGCATTTTTCTCGATTTCCACAATAGCTCAATGTCCAGAACTAATGCACGGATTTTTATCAAACTTCAGATTCAGTTAGTCCTTGACATGAATTGATGTTTTGTACCTTTTGGTGCAAATCGCTCAACAGGTGGCACGGCTATGCTGCATTTTTCAGAATTTCCCCATCAGTTCTATCTCAATAACTAATGCACGAATTTTCATCAAACTTCAAATTCAGGTATACTTTTATATGAATAAATTGATGTAATTTCTTTTACTATTTAAATGATTTAATTGACGTGATTTATATAGAAGAAAGTTTTATGATGGCCACAACATACTAGTTTCTCTTGGGGCAAAGTTATCCCAGTTAATGGTACTTCTTTTTTATAAGGGTCTTGACACAATAGAGAAAATTGCGAAATTAAATAAAACAAAATTTTCAAAAGTACTTTCTTTCAAGAATCTGTAAAAAAGCTTGGATTGTTATGTTTTTATAAACTATCAATGTATTATGCATAACGGGAATTGGTACAGTATTATCATTTAATATATACACTAATAAGTTAATAGGAAATACAAAACAAAGAGCTACATAAATAAGGCATATAAGATTAGAAATTTTTTCATTGGTAACTGTTTCATTTCCGTGATTGTTCATAAAATTCAGCAAGAAATTGCTTTTTCTTAAAATTGCTATGCCAAGCCTTTATATATAAAAAAAAAAAGTTCCAATTTAAATTGTCATTCTTAATACTTTAAGTAATAAACAGACAAATACTCAGACATATAATTCTTTAATTTATTCACAACATATCTTATATTTAATATAGAATATATAAACTTCATGATATAAAAACAACATTATAGTTATTCTAAATAGCTAGTGCTGAGTCCGATTCTTTTTAGGTGGGATATTTCTTCGATCTTGGGAGCTAAACTGCTCATGGGATGGAAAAGTCAATACTGCTTGAGGCTCATCAGTTGGTGTATGAACAGGTCTTAAAACAAACTCTTCTGTAAAATAAGAAATATAGATAATTGATCCAAGTACATAAATAAATATATATATATATACATATATATATTTGGAAAATGTGAAGGGTAAAAGAACTTTTAAAGTATTGAGGAAAGGGGGGGGGGGGGAGGAAGGAGGGAAACTATTTTTAACCCTCTAAGTGGTTTGCTTATATTATTTTTGTTTTCTCCAAAACAACTTAAATCAGCAGTAGACAAAAAATATTTTTAGATGTATGTAAAATAAAGAGATGTGAAGTGTATTTCAGAAAGAAACAGGGAAAGAAAATTTAAAATAACATTAGTTTTACAAACATTTACAATTTCCTTAATTGGATTGATAAACAGTAATCACCATTACTCCCACATACAAATATATTACACACTTAGAAGCATTTCTACTCATTGAGAAAATATGGTGAAGGTACATATTAATATTTTTGGAAATTTTCAAAATATTTCTCAATGTTAAAGTCTGGAGCAAAACATCCCATAAAATATTTTTATGAATGTAAAATTAAGGAATTGCTTATTAAATATATGCAAATATTTGTTAAAGACAGCCTTTTGCAAATTTGCGTCTGAGTGTGAATTTTGTTGAGAATAGCACACTATTTATATTTCCAGAATTTAAAAATCTTATCATCAGACTGACATTTCCTCTTTCTCCTCATCATGTGATAGAGGTATTTCAATTCAAAATAAAATGAAGTAATAAAAGAAAAAATATCATGTGGACATACAAGACTTTCTTATGGAGGATTTTCTTTAAATACTCTTAATGATATAAATTGTGAAATGGATTATAAAAGTACATATGAACATGGAAAGAAAAAAACTTAATTACATCCTTAAATTTTACCTTTCAACAGAATTAACATTTTTTCTAACATCATCCAGTGTTCATACTCATTTGAAAAAAAAAAAAAAAAAAAAAAAGTTATTTTTCAGGTCAGTAATATTTTTTCCATATAAAAAATTAACGTTTTAAAAATCAGTATCATGACCCCTCTCTCCCCTTCAAAAAAGTAAAGTTATACATCTCATATAAAAACAATATATTTAATTTTCAATTTACCTTAATTGTATAAAATTGGAAACTGTCCTTAAACACAGGTATTTGCTCAAAAATCTGCTGAATCATAAAACTTTTACTATAATTGTTGCATTATTTATAACAGATTAAAGAATTATTCATTTTTAAAAATCAAACCTATTTTTTGACAAAAGAAATTGTTATTTAAAAATTAACAAAATCTTTAATAAATGACAATGGGTTATTTCATATGGGGACATCAAGCAAAATATCTATCAATGATTATTTATAAATAAGGTAGACTAAATTCTCCAACTACTATATATACTATACTCCAGCTACTTATTTTTTTCCCCAAAGTTTGTAAATTTCTTCATTAATTTTTTTGTATTAGAATACTTTTTTCTTTGATCTTAATTTGATTTTGTTATAGCATCACAATCAGGGCGCATGCAGACAGAAGTGATTGCTTACATTTCCCAGAGTAACCGCTTATTTTCCCAGGTTTGGAATGCATTTTGTACTTTCCCCTGAGGTTTCCTTAAGGTTTTACAACCACATTTTCCCTCATTCCCAGTGCCTCCTGAGGAGTATGACCCCTGTTATGGGTTAAAGAAAAAAAAAAAAAAAAAAAGGAAATGTGTTTATTATGGACGATCTACCAGTTTCCTTTTACTGGTAGACAGTCCATAATAAACATTTTACCAGAAACTGGGAAATCCGAAAAGGATTTTAGGGAAATTTTAAATTGTTATAGAACGGCAGTTCTTTTAGATTGCATTCAGTTGCATAGTACATTTTAGATGCTTGCAATTAAGCAAATAAATAAATAAAAATGATTTTCCAAAATTTTAAATTGGCATTACACTTTTAAACCTTTCTGTTTCAGAAGTTGCATAAATATCCTAAATTGAGATTAGTAGACCATCATTAAAAAAAATAAATTGAAATTGATTAAATAACTTAGCTTATAAAAACTTACAAAAAATCGATTAAAATGCATATGTGTGTAAAATTACACAGGATATAAAAATACAACATAGATGGTTGTTTATCTTACTTTCAATTTCAGTATAGTTTATAGTATTTCTAGTTGTATGAGTTCTTTCTCCTTGAGGGCATATGATTTCTACAAAATTTTGAAAAGAAAATTAGTTTATGAAAATTAAAAGATTTAACAATGCATCTTTTATTTTATTTTTTTGGCTTATTAAGGATAAATTAATTTTATAAAACTAAACTTTCATAAAAGCTTAGAATCTTACAAATTTGTGTCTTTCTGAAAAACCAAAATTAACAGATTTAACAATGCATCTTTTATTTTATTTTTTTTGGCTTATTAAGGATAAATTAATTTTATAATAAAACTAAACTTTCATAAAAGCTTAGAATCTTACAAATTTGTGTCTTTCTGAAAAACCAAAATTAATGTATTTTATATTTGTAAAACATTCTTTTTCTATAAGAAGTTAGGGTTTTTTTCTTCTTCTATAATACTTTTGTAAAAAGTTGATGCATGTAAAAGAGAAAATAGAAATTTTAATATCATTATGCAAATTCTTTGCCTAGTTGCATTATTAAGTAATCTGGAAATATAACTATAACATTACTTAATGCGATTTTATTAAAAATATTTCTAACCAAAACCTTTGTAATTATCATACATACAGACATATATATATGATCATAATAAGAACATTCTAGAATTCCATTGCTATATTACTTTTTTATACATGTGATCAAGTGTTTAATTGTATAGAATAATGCACAATAAAATCAACATTATAACAACTGAAATTCAGATAATTATTTTAAAAATGTAATTTAATATTTTAATTCATTTTTCAAATTTTTATACTTCATTTGAATATTGTAAATTTAAAATTATTAACAAAATAAATAATCTTTGAATTAAACAAGGTATATTATTTTTACATTAAGATATGTAACATATTAAGAAAATCTGAAAAAAAAAAAATTAAAAATAGATTTCCAAAATTAAAATATTGCTACTCTTCATTAACGATTGCTATTTTAGAATTGATTGTTTTTTTTTTTTTTTTAAACATTTTTAATAGCATAGAAATATTTGTCGAATTAAAAAAAAAAATACTTTTATTCTTTTTTAGTTATGAAATTTTCTATAGATTTATTTGTAAATTGCATTCTGAAAATTTTATTATTAGGTTATGTGGATATGGTAGCACAATGAAAGAGAAGTCTAGACAAAAAGGTATTTAAAGAAAATAGGGTCAATTTCGATATAAGGAAAATATTTAAAGTACGCTATACCAGGTTATTAAAAATAGAGGTATGGCAATTATTTTTAAAAACCACTGATGATAAAAATATACTTTCAATTACAAGAAGCATACAAATAAAGTTAGCTTTAAGATATGTTAATTGTTCAAAAGACTGTATACATTTTAAAATGTGAAATTTAATTTTTTATACAGCTCTGTTTTCTTATATTTAGAAAAATCTTGTTATGCATCTAAGAAAAACATTTAAAAGAGTTCCATCATTTTATGACCAAAACTTACTGAGTTATAATACTTTGAATTTTCAATATTTTCCATTGCATAAAAGAACAACAAACAACGCTAATTGCCATAACCTCTAATTTGAGTCACATGACCTGAGAGATACCCACATATCAGTATGACCCACAGGTGGAATTATAATAGATGGACACAAGAAAAGTCCATTAATCCCAGGATTTCTGTCTACAGGACTCATGGAAAGCTGAAGCTAGCAACAGGAAAAGTTTCAATCTTGTTGATTAGTGGAAAATTATGATCAAAATGAGGGCTTCAGAAATGGCACCATGGAAAAAAATCTACATTAAGGTGTTCAAAAATAAAGGAAGACCATCCACAAGATTAACAATAGCAGAATCAACATATTTCTACAATCTTTGACTGCTAGAACATAAAGCAGCTTGTAGATAAGAAGCACAAAACTGGAAGATTTCGACACCACTGCTCAATCATTCATCAAGATTGGACTGTTAATCTACTGCTGCCTTTATGTATTTATCTTCTCTCTATATAAAAAAAGTCTGCACTAATGCACACACCGATATGGGATAACACCATCAATAAAAACATACACGCCATCAAACAAGGTACGATAGAATGATATCGTAACATCTTTTATAAAACGTAGTTCATGATGACATGACATGATTAACTGCTAAAGTTTTAGTAGTGAAAGTGTCTAAATATTTTGGAACTGTGGCAGATGCTTAATTTGTATTCTATTCAATTGAATGTTTTTGAACGTATAATTCTGTTCTCTTATTGATGGAGAAACCATAAAACATTCGATCCATGGCAAAACGGCTAACGACGAATGCAAACAAACTGTTCTAATATATTTACTTCAGTATTCATCTACTAAATAAGTGGTAAAATGGTGTTGAGTAAAGTTCCTGAATTTGGAATTTTGTGAGTGATTTTCGAGGAGTATTCTAATGGAGTCACTGAGAATGATTTAGTGTTATGACCTCAGTTTTCATCTGAATGTTACAAATATCATAACACATATATACATATAGATAGATAATAAAGCATGCTAAGTAATTAAAGTTTTTAAATATCCGTGTCATATTTAAGGCAAAATCATTTTCAACAAGTGATAACAATCATTGAACTTAGTTTTAAGGTGTTGATATTATTTTGCTCAAAAGAATTTTAATTAAGTAGTTAGTAATTATTAAATTTTTGGTTAATTCAATGTCAAAATATGTGGAGACTGATTTATTATTAATGTAACCAGCTTTACCTGATGCTGTTGACATTACAAAAGATGGAGCTCTGTTTTTTTCTTTAACTGTTTGCCTTTCAAAGAAAGAAGGTGATATACATTTTCTTTTCAGAGCTTCATATAAAGACTGGAGCTTTTGATATTGTCTGACTCGTTCTGTTAGTTTTTCAGATAATTCTGCTGTTTTCTTTTTAAATGCTTCTAAATCTTTTTGAGTGCCTGTAAAAAATAAATGTTTATAGAGTAGAGGAGATAGAGAAAATAACTTGAAAAAAGCTTCAAAACATACACTTACTTTCATTATATTCTTTTAAAGCTACATATCATTAAGGCAATATATTTTTTATGTATTCTGAAGTACTGAACTATGAATTTTAAATTATTATAGCAGACTCCCTCAAATCCACATATCTTGGGACCAGAGGTTGTGCAGATTTTAGAAATTTGCAGATATCTGGTCATTGTTTTGTTTATATTTTTTCAACAGTAATTTGAATGTAATAATGCAATTGAAATTATAATGAATGCTTACAATATAGTAAAATAACAAAAATTAAGATAATAAAAAAAAATATTAAAATTAAAGATCAAGTAAATAATGTATATAATTAAATATGCATAATAAAGAGGAGATATATTTTCCTAAATTATTCAATGAAACTTGCCCCATAAAAGTGCCCTACTAATTCACATCAAAATCATAAAATTTACTTCATGTTTAGCCAGACCTCATAACCAAAAAAGCTTGATTAATACATATATCTATTTGGTAAAAATATTGTGATTACCAGTGATATCAGCAATACCTTGATTTTTCCAGAAATAAATTTATACTTCCTTTATGAAAAAGCATGAATTCAGTAATATTAATGAGAATTACATATTAAAATACAATCAACTCTGTGAAATCCGCACACTTAGGGACCGAGAGTTTTGTGGATTATACATTTTAGCGGTTTATAGATCATCCCTTTGTTTACATTTTATTTTTTAAAGTCTGACTATAAATTAGGAACAACTATACAAGAATTACAATTACAATGGACAAGAAAAACATAATGCAACATTGGTTTAACATATTTAATAATTAAGATTAAAGAAAAGTTAAATTATATAGAATTTTTACTGATTATTCATGTTTTGGTTTGTTGTCAATAATTTTTTTCTGGTGTCTATGAACATTTATTACTTCTTGCTCCAAGATAACATTTTGTAACTAAAGGAAATTTAAATATTTATATCCAATTTATATTTAAATATTTATTCTTTGGAAAATTGAGAACTGAAAAAAAAATATGTACCAAATTTAGCTTTTGAGTTAAAATTTTACTAACAATTTTAATTGTTTACATTCCAAAATGTAGTGCGGATAACAGATATTTGCAGAGTTGACTGTACATACTGAATTGATATAAAAATAAAGTTTAATTTTGTCCCTACATCTGAACTGAAAGTTTCATTGTTTACATCTGCAATAATGTGCAGATTTGAGAAAGTCTACTGTATAATAAAGTCTGGGATTGAATTATATTTAAAAGCATAAATATTACAACAACATATTCATTTATGATTCATCATTTTTAATACATTTTCAATATATATATTTTTACTTTCTTCTATCTTCAATAGAAGAAAGTATTGTAATCGAAATTTTTTTCGACTTCCGGTTTTCGATGGATTTACACGTTTTAGGGGTCAGAGATCCCCAAAAATATGTTTATAGAAAATGTCTGTCTGTCTGTGTGTCCGTCCGTCCGTCTGTCTGTCGCCATTGTACCCTCAAAAAGTGTATGAAGTTATGCATAGAATTGAACCAAATTTTTATGTTAAGTTTTTGGCTATGGCAAGCAGATCCTCCCTGAATTTGGAAAAAATTCGCCGGTAGGGGGCGCTATAATATCAATTTTTGTGCGATTTTGAATATTGTACCATCCAAAAGTGTATGAAGCTATGCATCGAATTGAACCAAATTTTTATATTAAGTTTTCGGATATGGCAAGTAGGTCCTCCCTGCATTTGTGAAAAATTCGCCGGTAGGAGGCGCTGTAACAGCGATTTTTGTGAAATTTTGAATATTGTACCACCCAAAAGTGCATGAAGTTATGCATAGAATTGAACCAAATTTTTATTTTAAGTTTTCGGATATGGCAAGCAGATCCTCCCTGAATTTGGGGAAAATTCGCCGGTAGGGGGCGCTGTAATAGTGATTTTTGTGCGATTTTGAATATTGTACCATCCAAAAGTGTATGAAGTTATGCATAGAATTGAACCAAATTTTTACTCTAAGTTCTTGGCTATGGCAAGTAGGTCCTTCCTTAATTTGGAAAAAAATCGCCGGTAGTGGGCGCTGTAATAGCGATTTTTGTGTCATTTTGAATATTGTATCCTCGAAAAGTGTATGAAGTTATGCATAGAATTGAGCCAAATTTTTTGTGTTTGTTCTTGGTCATGGCACGAAGGTCCTCCCTGAATTTGGAAAAATTCCGCCTGAAGGGCGCTATAATTGCGATGTCTGTACCATTTTCATTATTGTACCATCGAAAAGTGAATGGAGTTATGTATATAATTGAACCAAATTTTTTGTGTATGTTTCTGGCTATGGCAAGCAACTCATCCCTGAACTTAAAAAAATTCCGCCAGAAGGGGGCGCTATAATTGCGATCTCTGTGCATTTTCATTATTGTACAATCGAAAAGTGTATGAAGTTATGCATACAATTGAACCTAATTTTTTGTGCATGTTTTTGGCTTTGGACAACAGGTTCTCCTTGAATTTGGAAATATTGCACAGTAAAGGGGTTCTGTGATAGCAATTTTTGTATACTTTTCTTGATTTTTTGTAGTTCTGTTGTCCATCGGCGGCTCGTGCAAAGGCAGGAACTCGCTTCCTGCTAAGCCGGCTATTCGCAAACATCTGATAACAACAGAATAAGCAAAAACTATTAATTTTAGCTAATATCATGATATAGATTAACTCGTTTTTAGTTCGTTTAATTGACTGAGGCAGAAATTTAGGATGAAAATCAAAGTTGGTATAGTATTGAATTAATAATATTGAAATATTATCATGTGTAACTAGTTTTTGAAATATTAAGATGTATAAGATAGAAGAAAGTTTTGGGATTGGCACATCCAACTAGTTTAATTAAAAATTGTATGTGTAGATCTATTGTTGATTCCTTTAGATTAAAAAATTTGGAGGTACTGGTCCTTAGTTATTCCCAATACTCTGTAAATATATTTACTAGTGATATGCTCAATATAATTTTACAGATTTAAATGGGAATTTTATTGAATAATATCAGAATAAAGTACATACACATGTATGTCAATACAAAGGGCAATGCATATTTGAAATATTACAAATCAATACTCTTATAGGCTGTCTTCTTTTCAGAATTCCGAATGCAGCAACATTCAGATTTAATACAATTGGTCCTGTTTATTAAAATGTTATTGGCCTTGTTTTTATAGAATTTAATCCTGTAATTTCACATTTTTAAAAAGCAAATAATGCTAGTCTACATGTACGTAGCGGCGAACAATAGCCCAGACCAGATGTCAGAAGAAGGCGAAGTCCATTTCTCACGAGAAGTTGATGAGTTAACGAAAACGGAAGGCCGAACGCTGGAGTTTGGGGAGATGGTTTTCTGCGTTGGAGGAGAGCAGTGCTCTCTCCTAGCTGATTGTAAATTGGGCGCTGCCCGCTTTTACTTTTTTTTAGACGGGATCGCTGTAGACCCGTGCTAGAGATATCATTCAATTAAACGTTAAATGTCGTGCTGTTTTTTGTATGTCAGATAAATGTTAGTAGTTTAGTATCATGTAATCTAGAAGTCTAAAAGTTTCAATTAAACATTTTAACGAGTTAAACAGTAGTAGTTCCTGTTGCAACCTCTGTGTGAATTTTTCTCCCACAATTTTTTGTGGGCCTGGCCTGGATATGAACTGAATTACCGGACTCAACAAGTTTTTTTTTACGATTTGAAATTTGAAATCAATCCCCTGGACATTTGGACATCCTACAACCTGGACGGAATCTGAATCTACAACTACTCGGATCCAAAGGATTTTGTGTAAGCTGCGGAGTTGCTTCGAAAGAATCAGGAAAAGAACAACCTGTGTGCAACGAATGCTCCTAATATTTTCTTAATTTCACGGGCCGAAGGATCCCCGGGTGTGAACAACTCACAGTGTTTTTTTTTGTGTGAGTCTGTGTTTTTTTTTCTCGCGAGTGATGTGATAGTTACTGGCTCACAGTGTGTTTTTTTTTAGTGAGCTTTTGTGTGACTAAAACATTTTTAAGCAGCCTAGTGATTTATTTTTTGTGGGCTGTTGTTTTTTTTATGTGTTTTTAGTGCGATCTACTCAGCCTAGTGATTTATTTTTTGTGGGCTGTTGTTTTTTTTTATGTGTTTTTAGTGCGATCTACTCAGCCTAGTGATTTATTTTTTGTGGGCTGTTTTGGCTAATTTTTGGCTTACTGTGCTTTTTTTGTCGTGAGCTTTGATTCGTCTTTTTTTCCCTTACGCATGTGAAAAAGTATATTCATTTTACACACAGCGAATGTACCGGTGGTGGTACAAGCTCGCACAAACCATTTTTTATTTTATTATTGTGTTTTACATTTTCAAGAAAGGATTTTCCCTTTAAAAGTAAGTGAGTTCCTTTTTATATGTTTGTGTTGCTATAAAGAATTGATATTAAACTGGAAATAAAAATAATGGCGCATTTAGTACGTGCCAAGAAGGTAGACCTTTTAGGAATAGTGCGGGAATTGGGGCTAGAAGCTCCAGAAAGCTCTACTAGGCCACAACTCTCGGACATGATCATTAAATCGAGCGATTATAATGAAGATGTTGTAAAAAATCTTCTAGCCGGAATTGTTGCTGAAAGGGAAGAAGCCGACAAAAAAATACTATTAGAAGAAGAGAGCAAACGCGAATTCGAACTCAAAAGACTTGAACTCGAAATAGCCGCGAAAAATAAAATCGAAATACCAACATTGAGTAGCGGGATTAAAAGCCCCGATGTTTTGAAATTAATTACAAAGTACAACCACCAAGAAGAAATTAGTATTTACCTTACATTGTTTGAGCGCCAAATCAAGCGTTTGGGCATAGAAAAGGAAAATTGGGTAACTTATTTGTTAGGTCTGTTACCGTTGGAAATAGTCAACATAATAGGTCGCGAAAAGGAGGAACTCTCCAATGATTACGATTACGTGAAACAGTTATTACTGAAGAGATTCAAACTGAGTCCAGAACAATTTAGACAAAAAAATTTTTCCCATAGAAAGGAAAATTCGGCCTCGTGGCGAGATTTTTCATTTGAAATTACTAATTTTTTAGAACAATGGCTGCAATGGTCTTAACATTTCGTCTTTTGACGACTTAAAAAACATTTTGGTCATTGACCAAATAAGGAAGAGATTACCGTTTGAGATAAGGGAGCATTTTATTGATGACTTGCCTAAGTTTACGAAAGTCTCAGATTTTATAAGTAAGCTTGATGATTATGAGGCGGCTCGCAATATTATCAGGAAAAACTCCGAACCGAGAAGTCCGAATAACGATGTTAAAAAGCGTTTTACTCAAAATGTTGAAAACAAAAGTTTTAACAGAAATAACATTCTGCAGAGTAGCAAATATGAAAAAAATTATCTTAACACAAGGAATAACGCTAACCCTTTCAAAATTAGATGCTTTTATTGTAATGAATACGCCTCCCATAAATCAAATCAATGTCCCAGAAGAAAAGAAGGGCCAACTTATTTTAGAGGCAAAGAAACCAAACACAGGGCTGAGCAAAGTAACTTCCATAATAATAAATCAGTGAATACTATGAAAAACAATTCCTGCCCATCGGATAAAATCCTCAGAATTATTGAAATTATGGGGAAAAAGGTCAGCTGTGTCGTAGATTCCGGATCTGACGTAACAATGGTTAATGATAACATCTATAAGAGTTTAGGATGCCCTAAATTAAATGAAAACGATGTGAAACTGACAGGAATTAGCGGAAAAGGAGTGAGTCCGAAGGGTTTTTTCAATACCGACATTTCAATTGATAATATTAGTATGGATTGTGATATTTACGTTTTAAATGATTTACAATATGATATGATCCTCGGAAATAATTGTTTAAGTAAATTAAATTTTGAAATATCTGGTAATGACAAAGTTATAATCTATAAAGTTATAATCTTCGAAATAAGGAGAAAAATTATACTGTTAATATGATAACTGCGGTTTCCTTAAAAATTCCGAAGTTAGACACTCCTTCAGATGTTGTAAACATTCCCATGGCCAAGTCAGTCTCGCAGTCGGATGTTGTAAACATTCCCATGACCATCCCAGGCTTGCGGTCAAATTCCATAGACACTCCCATGATTGAAGAATGCTTAACTGACACTCCTAAGTATGAATCTGTTTACTTAGCAGAAATGGTAAATTCGGTTAATATAAACGAAATTGATCTTACTCACATAATTGACTGCGGTTTAAAAAAGGAATTAATTAACTTAGTTGAGAATTACAAGCCTGAGAAAATAAAAAGTGCTAACTTGAAAGTTAAAATAATATTGAGCTATGAAATACCGATTACGCACCGACCTAGGTGATTAGCATTTGCAGAACAAGCGTTTGTTGATAAACAAGTCCAGGAATGGCTTGATAAAGGCATTATACGAGAAAGTTGTTCGAGTTACACCGTGCCTATTGTTTTAGCCAAAAAGAAAAATGGCGATTACAGATTATGCGTTGATTACAGAAAGCTTAACCGAAAGATAATTTAGGGATAATTACCCCCTTCCGGTAATAGATGATATTTTAGATGAGATCGGGCAAAATAAAGTTTTTAGCACATTGGACTTAAAGAATGGGTTTTTCCACGTAGAAGTCGATGAGGACAGTAAACAATTTACTTTGTTTGTTACAAATAATTCCCAGTTCGAGTATAATGTAATGCCTTTTGGTTTAAGCTCCGCCCCACAGTTTTTCCAACGCTACATATATGCATGCCTCAGAGAGTTAATAAGAGATAAAACGATTTCCGTGTACTTAGACGATATAATCGTCCCTGCGAAGACTGAAGAAGAGGCGCTTTCTAAACTGAAACGCGTGTTTCAGGTAGCATCAGAGTATGGTCTCAAATTCAATTTTTCTAAATGCCAGTTTTTGAAAAGAAGGATCGAATTTTTAGGATACATAGTGGAGAACGGAACGATTCGCCCTTCAGAAACACAAACATTAGCCGTTGAGAAATTCCCTGAGCCACAAAATAAAAAACAACTCCAGAGTTTCCTAGGGTTAACTGGATATTTTAGAAAATATATAGCGAATTATGCTAGAATCGCTAAACCCTTAAGTGATCTCCTGAAAACGGAGAACGAATTTAATTTTGGAGCAAGTCAAAAGGAAGCTTTCTAAACATTGAAAAATAAATTATTGGATAAACCGGTGTTGCACATATTTAGACAAGGGGCAGAGACAGAGTTACACACGGATGCTAGCAGCTTAGGTTTTGGAGCAGTCTTGTTACAAAAAGACGATTATGGAAACTTACACCCCGTTCATTTCATGAGTAAGAAAACAACACCCGCCCAAGCCAAATATAGTAGTTACGAGCTTGAAGCGCTGGCTGTTATTGAAGCATTAAAGAAATTCCGGACATACCTGTTAGGGAATAAATTTAAAATAGTAACTGACTGTTCCGCTTTTCAAAAAACATTAGAGAAGAAAGATCTTACGCCAAAAGTAGCAAGGTGGGCATTATTCCTACAAGAATTCGATTATCAAATTGTCCACAGGCCCGGAAGTCAAATGAAACACGTTGATGCGTTGAGTCGTAACACCGTATTAGTCACAACACGTTCGCATGATGAAATTACAACAAAATTAACCAAAGCACAAAACGAAGACGATTACATTAAAACTATCAAAACACTAGTTGAGAAAAATGAAAGTAAAGATTATTTTGTTAGGAAAAATATGGTGTACAAATATGAAGATGGTAGAGAACTAATTATGGTACCGGAAATTATGCAGAAAGAAATTATTCGCGAAATTCATAATAAAGGACATTACGCTGTAGCGAAGACCGAAGTGATAATAAAGCAGGATTATTATATCCCTAATCTTCGAAAACAAATCGAAAGTGTTAATGCATCCTGTACAACCGAAAACGAGGGAAAGGTGGATTGCTAAATCCCATTCCTAAACATGATTCCCCTCTCCAAACTTATCACGTCGACCACTTAGGCCCAATGCCCTCGACCAACAAAAACTACAATTTTATATTCTCTGTAGTGGACGGTTTTACTAAATTCGTGTGGTTCTATCCAGTCAAGACTACATTTGCAAAGGAGGCAATTTCTAAATTAAAAATTCAACAAGCTACATTCGGGAACCCAGAGCGAATAATCAGCGACAGAGGTGCCGCCTTCACTTCTAGTGAGTTTAAAAAGTATCTCGAAGGCGAAAATATTGAGCATGTTCTAATTACAACGGGAATACCCAGAGGAAACGGACAGGTAGAACGACAACAGGAAACACTCATATCAATCCTTGCTAAATTAAGTATCGACGATCCGTCAAAGTGGTACAAATACGTACCGGCTGTTCAACGAATAATGAATAGTACGATTTCCCGAAGCACTCAATACACACCCTTTGACCTTTTAACGGGAGTAAAAATCAGAAATAGGGAAGATTTAAGAATAAAACAAATTCTTGATGAGGAACATGAAAACGCATTTGTCGAGGAAAGACAGAATAGCAGAAATATCGCGAAACAACATATATTAAAAATTCAGGAGGAAAATCGCAAAACTTTCAACCGTAAACGCAAAAAAGCGAAATGTTATAAAATCGGTGATTTAGTTGCAATCCAACGAACCCAATTTGGGGTCGGTATGAAGCTACGACCGAAATTCCTTGGTCCATACAAAGTGATCAAAGTGAAGCGCAGTGATCGATACGATGTCGAAAAAGTGGGCTTTCAAGAGGGTCCAAGAGTGACCTCTACTGCAGCCGATCACATGAAGCCGTGGTCTTCTTCAACCTAAAAAATATAGTGCTAATTCAAGTTGATATATTTATGTGTTTTTTTTTTGCATCGTTTCATCTTTTCTTTTTTTTTTTTTACTGTGTTTATCAAAAGTAACTGTGCTGTCATCTGAACATATTTTTTTTTTGACTGTTTTATACAAGAAAAAAAAAAAACTCTGTTTAAAAACTGTTCATAGGACTGTATCCACGTGATGAACTCACCTGCAATTGTGTTTTTTTTTTGGACTATATTTAGCAAAAAAGAACTGAAACTGTGTTTTTCCCTTTTTTTTTTTTTTTTTTTTGGTGGAAAGACTGTGTTTGTCTGTATACGTAGTTTGATATTGCATATTTGTCATGTTGTTTGTTTTTGTGTGTGTTTTTCCAGTATTTTTCAGGTTCCAGGAAAGTCGGACGGTACCAGTCCAGTCTATATGGTGGATGATCTGTGAGGACACAGAGTGGTCAGGATGGACGAATGTAGTGGCGAACAATAGCCCAGACCAGATGTCAGAAGAAGGCGAAGTCCATTTCTCACGAGAAGTTGATGAGCTAACGAAAACGGAAGGCCGAGCGCTGGAGTTTGGGGAGATGGTTTTCTGCGTTGGAGGAGAGCAGTGCTCTCTCCTAGCTGATTGTAAATTGGGCGCTGCCCGCTTTTACTTTTTTTTAGACGGGATCGCTGTAGACCCGTGCTAGAGATATCATTCAATTAAACGTTAAATGTCGTGCTGTTTTTTGTATGTCAGATAAATGTTAGTAGTTTAGTATCATGTAATCTAGAAGTCTAAAAGTTTCAATTAAACATTTTAACGAGTTAAACAGTAGTAGTTCCTGTTGCAACCTCTGTGTGAATTTTCCTCCCACATGTATGCATATCACAAAGAAGTCAAAGAATTTTATTTTGAGCTTAAAAAATAACTGGCTATTGTTTACATTGAAGAAAACATCTTGGCAGATAATTTACAATTCAATATATATATATATATATATATATCTGTAAGGCGGACTCTGTGTAAGACGGAAATCTAACTTAGAAAGATTTTCAAGTCCCTGTGAATCCATAGACTTAGAGTAAAATTTGTCCAAGGCAGAATATTGTCTACTGCGGAACATTTTCTTGGTCCCGATCAATTCTGCCTTAGACAGAGTTTACTGTATATATATAAACAGTAGGGAACTGTTTATCTGGAAACCAGTTATCCATAATGATATTTCTAGTAGGCTTATTTCAGAATCTTTGCAGGAAATGTGTTATATATTGATAGTTTGACATATGGATTGCTTGAAACACTGCAAAATGCATGGTATAACTTGATGCCAACATGTATGATTTGAATAGGAAATATATTTAATTACATATTAGACGTTTTGATTTTAATGCAAACAGAAGAATTTTTTTTCTAAGAGGTTCCTATAAATTATCTTCTTTCAAACTCTGATTATCTTTGATCTTGTTTGGATCTGATTCTTAATCTGAGTAATCTAATAATTAATTTGAAATCAGAAATAATGCCACAACCACATTATATTTGACAAAACATATCAAATGGGTGTTGCTTAAGGTTGCCAGTTATCTGGAATACATCTGACCCCAACCATTCTGGATAAATGGTTCTGTTCTGTATATATATATATATATATACCATTTCGAAGCATTCCTGTTTATATTAAACATATCACCTAATTTCATGACTGCAATTCACATAGCTCCAAAAACATTCTGTCGCAATGCACCAATTTGGCATTGGCCCTGATTATTGAAAAATTTCCGCTCTGATTTATGTTTGATAGAAAGTGTGAACTAGCAAATTTATTTAAAAAATTACAATTTTTGTTCAGATTCTTTTTTCAGATGTGGCAACAGGAAAGAAGAAACAAGTGGGTAAGTGTGATCGCAGATCGCACAATGGGTTTCGTTTAATCTCTCTTAAAACACTTTATCCTTAAATTAATAAATCAAAATTGTTAATTTATAATTATTAAATCTTTCATAAATGGCAGAACCATTACATTTAATTTTAAAATAATTCAAAAAACATTTTTAAATCCAATAAAAAATATTCAAGTAAAATTATTTAAATAAAATTAAAAAATCCAAATATTTTTAATTCAGCAAATTCAAAAAATTAGCAAAACTATAAAACTTTTAAAAGCAAAAACTTGTTTAAATCACCAGTTGGAATAATTCAAGAAAAATAGATATTAATTCTTTCACTTTCCAAAAACTCGCTAGATGGCACCAAAAAAGGATGTTAACATTTATAAAAATTCAAAATAAAAAACACCCTTTCAATTCTTGAATAACACTTATAATGATAACTTGAAAAAAAATTGTCCACTATTATTTCAAAAAATTGCCAGTAGATGGCAGAAGCAAACAAAAATATTTATTCCAGTCTCCAGATTTTTTTTTTTCCAATTCCTACTATTAGTTCACACTCTCCCTATATATATATATATATGTTACATTATTAGATCTAATTCCGCGATTTCCTTATCTTATTCTAAATTACTACTTTATATTCACTAAATCCTTATTCTTAAATAATCTCTATCGTTAATCTGTTAAATTTCCTTTAATTTAATGTCTCACTTGTCTAAATTACTTAAATATTATGCTTTTAGTATTCTTAAATTAAATGTTCCATTTACGCTCTTTTTTCTTTTAGAATGTTCTTTTAGCAACCATTTTATTTTCCCATGCATTTTCCGGGGTTATCCTTTTTACCTTCAAATTCATCCACTCATTCTGTCTGCACTCTTTCCATGGCATGGTATTCTTAATTATTAATTGGTTGAGAGCGCGACCTACGTCATATTTGTATTGACTTACACTTGACACACAAAAAAACGAAGCTCGCTGTGTTTCAGCAGATTATAGTCGTATTTCCATTTTTCATACCACCCCCTGGTCACCGTCCACGTATTCGATTATCTAAAACTTTGTTCAGCCCTAAATTACTACTATGAAGCGATGGCTAATATTCTTGGCAGAAACTGTGCCGCCAAAAGATGTTTAAATAAAATACTGAGCTGAATTTACGTTTTGTCTCAATTATTTCTGGGGAAACTTTCACGGAAAAATTTATTCCATGGCCTTCACTCGTTGACTGATACAACTTCCAAATCAACATATAACGTCAATGTCATAGTCTTTGGCATGACAGGATTCCAGTTTTCGTTATACTAGTACAACAGGATCGAATTTACCTGTTCTGACAACTTATACACTACTCTATTACTGCTGGATGTAATCCACTACTGATATCGTGACAGTCAGTTACTTCCTTTCAACTAGAAAAATAATCCAATGTCGCCATAATGCAACATATATATCTTGTTCAAATTTTCAATCATTAATAAAATACTTATTATTCATCCTATCAAGTTGAAATAAATATTTTTAAACTTGTACTGGATGACAATTGATGTTAATACAGTTTTTTCAAATATTAATTCATTAATTAAATTTTAATTAATTACTTTTAGTTTTATATGGGAGACAAAATGGCGGCCATTGGTTATTGAACAGCGTTTAATGCATCTTTATATCTATAAGGGAGGTTACCATAGTGGGACCCTGTTCTGTCGCCAAATACTGCTAAGTTTGTCACCAACGTGGCAATATATCACCAAATTTGGCGTCCAAAATGAGTCGCCTAAAGGGACGTCATCGTGGCGATATCTCTAATATTTCACCAAATTCCCATAGACTTCCATTGTAAACCAATAGAATTTATTGGCTTATAGAAAATCAACAAATTGAGATATTTTAATGTAACAAAAACTAATATTAGCTTAAGGAATTATATTAAATTTTTCTTTGATGACCTAAGTAGGATTTGACTTTAAAAACAAAATTTTTATATTACTTGTTTTAAATGAAATTCCAGATTTTCTCTGTCTGCAAAGGAAAAAAAAAAAGATTTTAAAAATTACTGCTGCAAAAAATAAATAAGCCTTTAAAAATGGCCATCTGAAAATAAAGGGGAATAATAATAAAAATTTTAATTTTAATGTTCTGCCTGACAGATTTGGACTCACAATCACGCATGGAAGACTAACACTTTATCACTGTGATATGGATCCGCTGCCAAATATGCTGGAAATAAGATTATGTTTTGAAATTGAAAAAGAATGAATTCATTTATTAAAATACTCATAACTTTTTCAAAATTTTATGATTTTGGATATGTCAGGGAGTATTCAGCTCTACGTAAAAAAAATTCAAGTCTGTAACTTAAATAGTTTTCGAGTCCAAACGCTGTGATGGACAGACAGAGAAGCAAGACTATAAGGGTTTCACAAGATGAATGAAACCCTAAAAAATAATTATTTAAACTATCTATTCAGGATTTATATTAATTGTTTTCTCAATGTATAATCATAATTTAATTAATATGAAACTGGTAAATGATAAAAGCATTTTTTAAAAATGTCAATTTTGATTTTCATTTATATTTCATTTATTATTTTGTAGTGTTTAAAATATTTTGTTGTTGCAGTTTCACAGCCAGATGGCATATTTTGATGATAGTGGTTTGGGGCATAATTAACTCCTTTATTTTCGTAACTCCTATGCAGTTGTAACCAAAAAAAATATTTGGTGATTTATCTGTGGCCAGCTAACAGAAAAACAGTTTAAAGATGTGTTATTTCTTCTTATCCTCCACCTAAATAATAATGATGATAATAATATTAAATAAAATACAAAAAAAAAAAAAAAAAAAAAATTTTTTTCAAAGGATACAAGTTATTTCATTTTTTGCTCTTTGTAAAGCATCTTGATAAAATTTCTCAAGTTGTAAAGTATTCTGCTTTGCTTTTGTTGATACATACTTTTGAAACATTATTTCTTGATGAACCTGGCAGAAAAAAAAATGAAATTAATGAGTTTCAATATGAATTTGGTAATGGAAAGCATAGGTTACAACTACTAATTACTACTTTATATTGGAAGAGTGATACATTTTACTGTGTTTTAGAAATACAATAATTTTATTAAAAGACAAAATAATAATATGATTTCTATTGTGTTTCCCATGGCCCGTTGATTCAGTTAAGCAATGAGTCAGATGAGAAGTAACTGCTATATAACAAAGAGAGGGATTAAACGCACATAAAAGTATTGCATATGTTTAGGATAAAAAATAACTTTGGCTAAATAGGATGCTTTAGTTAAATGCAATTCTTGAGTGTCATTAACAAAATTACTATCTCATCAGTAAGAATACACAAGATAAATTATATAATGTACAAGAAATATTTTTAAAGATTTAAAATTAAAAATGTGAGCTCAATTCACCAAAATAACATTTTTATTTTGTATTTAATCATTAAAGTACAAGAATATTTAGGTATGCTTATAATTTTATGCCTTATATAAGTATATATAATATCTTAATTTATATAAGTAACAGTGTTGTAATTTACATCGCACTTTTTCGACGGATTTACACGTTTTAGGGGTCAGAGATTCCGAAAAACATGTTTTTACAAAATGTCTGTCTGTGAGTCTGTCTGTATGTGACACAAATTTTGTGGGCGCTCTATCTCAAGAACTAATGCACAGAATTTAATAAAAAATTATATTCAATTAGTCCCTGATATAAATTGGTGCTGTAAATTGCTCAACAGGTGGGCGCTGCTATGCAACATTTTTCACAATTTCCACAATAGCTCAATCTCCAGAACTAAAGCACGGATTTTCATCAAACTTCAGATTCAGTTAGTTCTTGACATGAATTGATGTTTTATAGATTTTGGTGTAAATCGCTCAACAGGTGGTGCTGCTATGCTGCATTTTTTGTAATTTCTACAATAGCTTTATCTAGAGAATTAATGCTTGGATTTTAAACAGACTTCAGATTCAAGTATACTTGGATATGAATTAGTGCTGTTTAGTTTTTTGTGTAAATCGCTCAACAGGTGGTGCTGCTATGCAGCATTTTGCAGAATTTCCACCATAGCTCTATCTCAATAACTAATGCATGAATTTTCATCAAACTTCAGATTCAGGTATACCTTGATATTAATTAGAGCTGTTTATGTTTTGGTGTAAATTGCTCAACAGGTGGTGCTGCTATGCTACTTTTTCAGTATTTCCGCTATAGCTCTATCTCAAGAACTAATGCACGAATTTTCATCAAAATTCAAATTCAGATATAATTTGATATGAATTGGTGCTAAATTGATGTAATTTCTTGTACTATTTAAATGATTTAATTGACATGATTTATAACGAAGAAAGTTTGGTGATGGCCACAACATACTAGTTTAATTTTACATTGTTATGCAATGTAAAATTCAAAAGTAATTAAAAGTAAATTAAAAAGTGGTCAATCTTATTCATTTGCATAGTGCTGAAAATTGAATTCGTTTTTAGGTAGAATTTTTTGGAAAAGAGTTTAATATGATTAGTAATCTCAATAGAAGTTTCATACTGGATGAGAAAAATAGTAAGCAATAATTCTGTTTCTGTAGTTTAAAAAATGTTATTTGAACTTATCCATTATTCTGCTTTGGCCTATTATATGCTTAGAATAAAAAATTAAATGAAGTTTTATTAAAAGAACTCCTTGCATGTTGAACAAAGTTCATGTCACTTAGTACATTTATGCATAAAAAACTGGTACTTTTACAGAAGTTTTGAAATGATAGAAAAAATACTTTAGTTGAGAGAAGAAAAATTTTTGCATTTTCTGGAATCATTAAATGTTTCATATATACAAGTAATCCATTCAATATTTATCCTATTTAATATAGACAAAGAGAAGCAATTTATCTAATATGCACACAAAACAGCAATTTACCTAATATGTACAAACAGAAGTCATTTATCTAATATATACAAACTAAAGCAACTTATTCAATATATAGATAAAGAAGCAATAAAAGTAATACTATAGAGGAAATTATCTTGCTGAGAGAATTTCCGACATTCTATTCAATATTTAAAACTAAATTAACTCTTTAAATAAAATTATGCAAAATCTAGGATAAGTTCAAATATTTACAGATTTGATTGAGAAATAAATAGAAAAAGTTGATAAAATTTTTAATGAATTAAATAATATAAGCCAAGTTTTGTCCCTATTGCTATGTTTTGTACTACAAAATAGTAATAATAATTTGAATAGGAATAGTATGGAAAAGTTTTAATGGATCTTAAAACTACTTATGAAGTAGAATTTCTTTACAAAATCCTAAATAATAGTTGATCTAGAATTTTGTAAAGAAATTCTACTTCATAATTAATTTTACAATCCATTAAAGTTTTGCCACACTGTTCCTATTCAAATTATAGTTATTGCTTTCAAATAATTGTTTAGAAGGAGAAAAATTTCATGATGCATTTGGCTTTACCAATATTAAAATACTAAATATGAAACATTGAAAATTCACATCTTACACAATATAAGCAAGCAAACATGACATATAATACATTCAAGATTATAAAGGATGAATTTATAATATTTATACTGACTTGATAAGTCCAAAAAGCAACAGCTCTTGAGCATATTTCAAATATTACTTCTGGTCTTTGTCCAGCTAAAATCATCTAAAACAACAGAAGGATATTTTAGTAATTAAGTACTTTAATGATATTATTTTGCTTTAAAGACATTTCAAGAACACAAAGAAAAATTTACTTAAGTAATTACTTATCCAATAAGTGAAAACAAACATAATGAAAATAAATTAAAGTAGATGCAATAGTTTAAAATCTTAAGCATCAACCCATCCAAACATTTTACAAAAGAGAAAGGATCACTTAAAATGGGAAATGTCACTTAAAAGGCTAAATTAAAATTTTTTATCTTCTACATTTAATTTAATTCTAGCTTTTGTAAAATGAATATTCATGACAATAACAGGGAAAAAAATGCCGAGATATCATGAAAAAGTTTTGAGAATTTTCCTATACTAATGAATTTGACAACTATTTATCCATATAATATCCAGGCATGAAAGTGGGAAACAGTAAAAAAGGTGGAACATTTTTTCCATCTATACAATGGCACCAAACTCATAATTTAGACATTTTAACAGTTATTTATACAATAAAATGAAATGTAACTTACATAGTCATTTTCTTTTCGTAACTCAGAAAGTATTAAAAACAAATTTAAACTAACAATAAATGCATAGGACTACTGAATCAGAAAAGAAAATGGAAGACAATTTTCTAAAGATGTAAATCCAAATATATCTGATGAACTTATGTGAAGTACAGTGATTAATTTTCCAAAACGAATACTATTCTGGATGGTTTGGCTGTTTAAGGTTTTTCCCTTCTTTCAAAGAATATAAAAGCTCAAATAGATCTTTTACCCAAAAGTGCTGTATAAATAGAACAAAATAATCTATTCCAAAAAGAACCTTACAGAAATTTCTTCCCCTTTTAAAAAAAGAAAAAAAAATCACTCTGAAAAGACTTTAAACAACTTCATTTACAGGATTTTTAGATGCTTATAGTATAAGCTCACCTTTGATTTGATAGCTCTTTTGCACAGCAATTCAGAAACAATCTCCAAGGATTTGAGAGACAGCATTGTCTGATTATTAAACTTTCCAGACCCCCACCCCACTTATACGCTTCCAATCTTTTACATGTCTGAATATCAAGTTAACTGTTCTGCATCTGCTATGAGGATTAAAAGTATTAGTATATCTGCCAATTAGTTGCAGATGAAAATACGAATATTGATGGTCAAACAAGTTTTGTTAAAAAAATAGGAAAATTTTTATTGCATTGTACAGTACATTAAATTGTATCATTTAATCCATTTAAACATTGCACTACTGTAGAGACATTTAGTTTATTGCTTTTTTCCAGGGTTGCGGAGTCAGTGGGAAAAATGGACGACTCCGACTCTGGGAATATTAACAGATCTGATTTTGATTCTTTCGCTCAAAAATGGGCCTGACTCTGACTCTACAGCCCTGCCTTTTTCTATAACATTTTAACCCTTTCCCTGTCAGAGGGTTTTCCTGTATTTTTATAAGAATGTTTGTAAATCCCAGGATATATATATATATTTTTAATCGCAGTTTGATGCTATAATATATTTAATATCAGTTCTTTCTATATATGGTGCAAAATAGAATTCTGTTAAAAATATTTTTGTCTACAGCCATTTTAACATGATTTCTAGAAACAGAAAAATCCGGGCCAGCTGGTTAAAGGGTTAAACATATTTAAAAATCAAATAAAATGTAAACATTTTTATTAATGCTAGTAACAAGGTGATTAAGAAAATGCTGCAAGTTGCGATATTGTTATTAAAATTTAAGTAGCAACTTATATTTTAATAAGAAAATAGGGTTTAATTTCAGATAAACTGAGGTGAAAAGTTTAAAAAGAGCTTTCTTGCTAGTAACATTGAGCAAATTGGAGAAATTACATATTTTATCGGCTTCGGTATTTTCTTGAATGCCACATAGCAAATAATAATAATAATAATAATAATAAAAAATAATAAAAAGCTAGATCTAAAAGAGAGAGGAGAGACAAGCAGATGTGAAATACACCTTGTTTTGAAAGTGGATGATATGCAAGAAAAAGAAATGGGTGATTGCACAGACTGCTGATCAGTTGTTTAGTAGCTACATACTATACTTGAACCATATTATAAACTTCTGCAGCATGATTAATTAATAATGGGTGATAAACTATTAGCAATACCTTGATTTTTTACACTTAGAATAGAAAACAGACAAATGTGCTATACATAGTTTTATTTAGCCTAAGAAAACAAAGCAAATCATTAATTAAACATTTTCATGATGAGCAGGATAAAAAAGAGAAGTTCTGGATACAGAAAATATTCTTAATTTATCAACTATCAACTGTTGGTGCAGTCACTCTATGACTTGACAATTATAATTTTGCAATTCAAAGGATTTTAATTTTGATATTAAAAACAATTTTGAATTATTAATCTTAGTAGAGATTAAAAACTCCATAATACTTCTTTTTCTGGTCGGTAAGAAAAGACTGATAAAGCAAGAGACTTAATTTCCTGGACAAATTAAATAATAATAATACCAATAACAACAGATGCCTTCTGGCAAAACTAGGAGACTTGGAAAGTATATTAGGATGGGAATAAGAACATTCCTGAATTTAACTCAGCGACCTTAGATGAAATAATGTTTTAAAGAATCATATTTTCAGGAAATTTTATTTATAATTTCAGCTCCTTAAAATAATTCAGGAATAATTTAAAATTATGTTATTTAACAAATTATTCAGATATTTAAAAATTTTATCAATAAATGAATGATCATAATATATAGAAAATTAGTCTAAAATACAAAGTAAAAAAAAGAAAAAAAAACAGCATCAGAACAAAAATGTTTAATTATTAAAATCTAATTTTATGGTTGAATTAAATTTACCCATGCTTTAGAGTAGGGATCTTCAACATGTGGCTCACAAGAGGTGTCTGTGTTATTTCAAATATTAAGAACAAAAAGTTTTCTCAGACAGCGAAACATCTTCAAAGCCCTTATTAGAGAAAATCCATAGCTGTCAACATTTATGTTTTTTTCCCCCTACATAGATAAACTTTTTTAGAACCAGAAAATTTATTTAATAAAATGTTTCTCATTTCCATGTTATGTAGCAGTTATTTGATTTCACTCATTAAGTAAGATTTTTGGTCCAAAAGGCTTTAACTAATGGAAAAAAAGAAAGCATAAAAGAAATTTGAAATAGAAAATCTGATAAAAACACCCCATCAAGAAACAGGTAAAAGCCATCCAGTATACATAACTTTTTTCTAAATCTACTCAATTGCAGATGAAATGAATTTGCTCTTTTCCTGCTGCAAAAAATTAGAACTTTTTGAGACCAACACTACCAATTGATGTTAACAGCCCCAATGGCATATATATAAACTTTTTCATGTACCATTATAGCATACTAGTAAACATAATAGTGAGAGTCTTTCACTTCCTTCAGCACTAGCCGATGGATTACCTCTATCTATTACTACTACTTTTACTAAATGAAATAGCTGTGAAGAATTTCTAGTGGTAAAATTAAATATTGCAAGCAAACATAAATAAATATTTAAAAAATAATGAATCAAGAAAATGAATTCTATAGTTTCATCTCTCTCTCTCTCTCTCTCTCTCTCTCTCTATATATATATATATATATATATATGCAACTCACCCCTGGTCTTACATAAGTGTACATACATTTCTTGCCTATACTATTTATTGAATTATGGGTGGCTTGTGGAACTTTAAGAATTTTTAAAAGTGACCCTTAAGCGTGCAAGTTTGAAGACTTCTACTTCAGAGTCAAACCTCATTTTACATTGAGTAACCATTCTATTAAACATTTAAAAGCACTTAAGATAGTTCAGCATATATATAAAAAAAAATTCATTTCAAGAGATGAAAGTTGGTTAAACATTTTTATTGGTTAAACATTTATTTTTTTTATGGTTTTAAGTTAAACATTTTCACAAAATAATTGAGAAATAACCATTGAGAGAAAAAAAATATTTCCTTCTTAGTTCATTTTTTGCAATATGAAGTGCTGTTTTTACTGTGGGCATTTAATTATTAAAGTACCTGGTAGGCCGAGCAGCGCTCGGTAGTTTTTTTAACATTTGTTATTTTTTTATACTTTTATTTAACTCAAATTGATTTTTGTATGCAAAGATGGAATTTTGCAATAGATTTTTCCTCCCCTTCCTGATAGGTTGGAATTATATAAATTATGTACAACGGTGTGTTTCCGATGGCAATGACAATACAACATTATAATATTTTTACAACTTAATTATAAACTAATGGACTCATTTTAAGGCATTTTTCAAGTAGGCAGCAATAGGTGATAAATCGCCAAATATTCTTTGTAACTCGTGTAATTGTATAAGATTTAAAAAGACAATGGATTTAATTATGTGCTAATAAATGCTCCACAAAATATTCCAAAGCACTGTGAAACTGCAACAGTGAAACATGTTAAAGACTTAAAAGTAGGAAAAAATATATATATAAAAAAAGAGTGTAATATAAAAAATAAGTTTTTATCAAATCAATAAATTTACGATTATAAGATGAGGAATCAATTAAAATACCAAAAAGATAATTTAAAAAATGTTTCATCTTTTTCTTTCTGGTTCCCTTTAACTGAAAAATAAACAGAGCAAAAAGTACATATTTTTAAATAAATTCATTTTCTTCAGCTTTCTAACAAGCATAAAAAACATTGAATTTTCATAATCGAGGTCAATGCCCACACCAAATTAATGTATTATAACAGTTATTTTTTGGGAAAAAATATGAATTGCACTCAAATAATTCGGCAATATTTTCAAGATGACCATTGAATACTTATCAAAAAATATTTTAAAAATATTTTTGGTACTTCTTCATTATTCAGTCTACCACTTTCCATAAAATAATCTGTCGCCAAACTATTCGCCAAACTCCAACGCCCAAATATAAATGGAAGAATGTTTCCAAAGGAATGGTAAAAAATACAAGAAATTCAATAAAGCTCCACTCACCATGTGCCAGAAAAAAAAAAAAAAATCTTGGATATTTATTTATTATACAAAAACAATTTGTAGAACAAATTAACAAACAAAACAATTTATTTCCTATATTGCTCAAGCCTGAGAAGGGACACATATTAAGATATTTCATTCAGTTAACTCTACATTTAATGTTAAATTTTTGTAACAAATAAGTTAAACCAATTAAACATTAAAAAATAAAAATAAAATTCAAACAATGTGATACTTTAAACACCCTAAAAACTTAGATTCCTTTCAAAGGAAATCAAAATAAATCTTCAATTTTTTAAAGGTTTGTATTTTAACCTTATCATTTTATGTATAATCATCATAAACACAATACAAAATCTGCAATACAAATTTTTACAACTTAGAAATGGAAAAAAGTCTAAGATTTATTTCAATTTCAGTTGAAATCGAAGCTCGAAGGTGATAAATCGCCGAACATTGTTCACATCGCATATTTTCGTATTTCATTAATTTCTTTTAAAATACTATCCTTTCCCTAATTTTATTTAAAATAAATAACTTTAAAACTGAAACATTTAAAACTCATGTTTTTTTTTTTTTTTTTTTTTTTTTTTTTTTTTTAAAGAAAAATAAAAAAATAATACCATAGACCATGACATTAAAGCATTGTTTTAATTTACGCGAAAAATAAAAGATACTAACTGGCAAGTTAAAAAAAATACTATAGGCGAGATTTGCGAGTGGATAACATAAAAGTACCAACAATTCTTTGCGATCATGGCAACTTTTACGTTGTTTTATTTGAAAAAATAATTTTCATTAAAAATGGCCGCCTTGCATATTAAAAGCGAAATGGTTACTCCAGAACTGTTGATGACAAACACGACTTAGGCTAATATTTAGGTTTTATAAAAATTTAAGTGATTGTTAATCGACCATCGTTGTCCAAGTCAATAATTGGCGGCAAAATAACCTATTTCGGGAGATATGTGATATGTTTGGCAAAAAAATTGTCTTGCCTTTAAAATTGCAGCTAATTTTGCGCCAGTGTGTATCGCCATGGCATCAAAATTTTGCTATGTTTGTAACAATATGGTAGTGATTTTAAACATAACAAAAGTATAAACGCAGTTATCTATCAGGAAATATTAGCATATTTATAACATGTTTATGAAAATATTTAGGTTTGCGAAATTAATATTTGGTTAAAGCAATTAATTTTATTTCTTCTAGCCAGTTAAAACGAATATTACAGTATTTGTTACCTATACATAGGTCGTTATCTAGTACCTGATTTAGTAGAGAAGGCATGCTGTTATTTCCGCCTTCAAGGTATTTCTTTATTGTGTTTATAATAAATGTCTATCAGCATTGAAGAGAATTCTGATTAAGGAAGATTAACTATAAAAAAATTGCTTAAACAAAAAAAAAAAAAAAAAAAAAAAAAAAAAAAAAAAAAAAAAAAAAATTCCGAAGCCGAGATTTTGTGATTATTATAATCGAATAAAGCATATTTCATATAAATCGTCGGAATTTCTTTCAATTGATACCACAATTTTGAGCATTGAGCATGTTTTAACAATAGAAAATGAGTTTTCCCGAATTAGTGACCTAACTAGATCGATTTCTTGTGTTCGAATTAATATAAGAACCAAGTTTTGTGAAAATCGTTAGAGACGTTTTCGATATATAGCAGCATTTTCAGTGCTGAGTTTGTTTTAAACTGTCAAAACAAACTTTTGCGAATTCGAAACCTAGCTAGATGTGTTTCTCATGCTCGAATTAGTATGGAAAACACATTTCGTGTAAATTGCATGAGCATTTTTCCGATTTATAGTAAGCAGAAGGTTCAGCACTGATCTTGGGTTACACCGTAAAAACGAATTTTCTTGAATTCAGAACCTAGCTAGATCTTTTTCTCGTGCTCGATTTAGAATAGGACATAAGTTTCATGAAAATCGATTCAGTCGTTTACAATATCCTTCGTAATCGGAAAATCGCTTGCTCATTTAATATATACAATATAAAAATATTTTTTATAACTTATAATGGCTCATTCCATGTCAAGTCAACACAATTTTCAACAAAAATTTACCTTACTCTCACAGATTTTGATGAAATTCGGTGGATAGTTACTTTCCATATAGATATAGAAAAATTCCAAATTTTATCAAAAAATATCGACCCGTTTTGAAAATATGCCCCCATGAATGTTCAAAAAATCAGTCAAAAAACCTTGACAGACCAGTTTTCAAAATGATGTAGAAACTTTCCTAATTAAGCTAGAGAGCTAAAATTGATGCCATTTTACAGCAATTTTCAAGACCTTTTCAATGATATGTAACACAATTAGTGTTTAGAAAAATTTATTTTAATAAAATTTAAATTTGAATTTAAAATCTGAATTTTTCAAAATGCGCCGCTTCAAAAATTTTCAAAATTTTTTAAATAATACTTTATTTAGTACTGAAATGATTGTATGAGTTTGAAAGAGGGATCTTTATGGGTTCATGTTAAAATATTGCATTGAATACAGCATTCCTGATTAAAAAATACATAATTTACTTAATATAACATCTTTTAAAGTCTAAAAAAACATTAAAAAGAATAATTTATTTAAGATTTGAGATTAATCATATTTGCTTTGTATAATATCAAATATATAATTATAAGTGCATGTATTTATTGCTTGAAATTCTTAGTGTATTTCATTTATTTTAAAATTTTCATTTTGTACTTACCTTATTATTAAAATGATTGTAAAGATCACAATTAAATATATTTTATTTATGGATTTTAAAAACATAAAATTAATTACTGCATCTTGAAAGTTTTACTACAAAATCTTTCCAATCAGAATTCAACAGAGCTGTACATACTTTGCCAACCAAAACAGGCTTCTACAGAACAGTGCATGTCAAGATAAGTTTTGTTAGTCACAGACTACCTGTCTCCCTAATTTTCTAACTCGGTCTGTAAGCTGATAAGCTCTTTCAGTCAATCAGATGTGTTTGATTTCTACTGAGATTTAGACAAACTAATGAACATACTGAATTTTCTAATTTTTGTAGTATAGTAACTTAAAAATTAAATATTTATTTTTTAAACTTAAAATATTTTGTATATACTTAAAATTAATATATATATATATATATATATATATATTTAACATTAAAAATTGCTTATTCAATTAAAATATAATATAAATATTATGTAAAAAGATTGATCTTATATGAAATTTTAAATATGGCTGATCAAAGGCATTTTACTGGACAGTGTTTCAACCCATTTAAGAAAAATAATCACAGAATAAGAGACAAAAGCAAATTAAGGGATGTTACAGACTGGATGATAGATCATTACAAAGATATGCCAAAAACAGCAAAAGTCTGCCATTCTTGTAGAAAACAGCTGTATCTTTGGAAAAAGAATGAATTAGACCAAAACTCTGAAGAAAATGAAAATTCTGAAAGTTTAGATGTAGATCCAAATTTTACTCCAAAGTTTGAAATAGTTAAAACGCTTAATGTCTCATTACATGAATTAGGAGAGTCTCCTATTGATAAAAGAAAAGCAGAAAGCAAAGGTTATGCATCAAATAAAATCAAAAAGATAAATTCTGCAATAAGACGTGAACTTTTTGTAAATGCTGAAAGATCTATAGATAGTGTGACTGAGACACCAGAAGAAGCAGTTTTAAACAATCTTAAAATTCAGTTTTCTAACTGTACCTCTGAAGTTAAAAAAATTATGATACTGACCTGCTTGCCTGAAACATGGAGTATACGGAAAATTATGCGAGAGTTCAATGCTCCTAATTATATGGTCAGGAAATCAAAAAAACTCTTGCTAGACAAAGGCATTCTAGCAAGTCCTAATCAGAAGCCTGGAAAAAGTCTTCCTGCAGAAATTGCTGAAAACATAAAGGCTTTTTATGAAAGTGATGAAATAAGTAGAATATTGCCAGGGATGAAAGATTGTGTATCTGTACGAACAGAAAATAGAGAGAAAGTAAAACTATCTAAACGGTTAGTTCTGTGTAATTTAATGGAAGCGTACAGATCATATAAAGAAAAGTTTCCAAATATGAAGGCAGGTTTTTCTAAATTTGCTGAACTCAGGCCTAAGCACTGCATACTAGCTGGTCAAAGTGGAACTCATACAGTTTGTGTATGCACTACCCATCAAAATGTGAAATTGATGATTGAAAATACTAAACTTGATGCTGGTACTGATGGTAAATTGAAAACATATAAACATTGCCTTGCTAAAATATTATGTAATCCTGCTTCAGTAGCTTGTTACTTGGGAGAATGTTCATCTTGTCCTGGAAGTGGAGGAATTAAAGACATGTTAGAAAATGTATTTGATGAGAACAGGATTGAAAAAGTAACTTTTCGATAATGGGTTTCTGTTGATCGGTGTAATTTAGAAACTCTAGAGAAATCTGCAACAGAATTCATTGATCTGTTTTGTGAAAAGCATTTTGTTCTTGCTCGGCATGATTTTATTGCAAAGCAGCAAGCTTCATTTATTAATGAAGTCAAGAACAATTTGATAGATTCAGAATATGTTGTAATGTGTGATTTTTCTGAGAACTACACATTTATTTTACAGGATGAGGCCCAAAGCTATCATTGGATCAGTGAACAAGCCATTGTCCACCCTTTTGTAATTTATTACAATAGTGAAGGAAAGATTAAACATCAGAGTTTAGTTGTAATATTTGAATGCTTAGAACACAACACAGTAGCAGTGTATTGCTTCCAAAGAAAAATGATTGATTTTTTGAAAGCAAAGTTTGAAAGGATCTTTTATTATTCCGACGGTTTAGCTGCACAATATAAAAACAAGAAGAATTTCACCAACTTGTGTTTCCACAAAAATGATTTTAATATTGAAGCTGAGTGACACATTTCGGCCACCACACATGGTAAACGACCGTGCAATGGTTTTGGTGGCACAGTAAAGAGGTTGGCAGCTAGGGCAAGTTTACAGCACCCATCTGAAAACCAAATTATGACACCAATACAGTTGTACCAGTGGGCTGTGGAAAATATTCCGTCTGTAAATTTTTTATATGTTACTCAAGACGAATACATCAATACAGAAAATTTTTTAGTAAATCGTCTTAGTAAATCCATTACTATTAAAGGTACACAGAAATTACATTTATCCCAGTAGCCTCAAGCACATCAAAAATTAAAGTTAAGGCATTTTCTCATGCATCTGAATCAGTAATTGAGAAAGTATCCTTATCAGAACACAGACTTCAACTTTCAGAAGTAAGAGGTTATGTATGTGTTATGTATGAACATAATTGGTGGCTTGCATATGTGCTGGCAAAAAATGAAACTGATGATGAAGTAAAGGTGTCTTTTCTACATCCAGCAGGACCTTCACCTTCTTTTTCTTTCCCAAGTAGGCCAGATATATTGTGGGTTTCTATTATTCAAATCCTATCTTTAGTAAATCCTATAACTCCAACAGGGAGAGTATATAGATTGTCAGACAAAGAAGTTTTACAAATAAATAAAATGTACAAGAGCTTCAAGCAATAAATATATGATCTGATAATTATTTGCTATTTATACAAAACCAATGTTATTACTTTCACATCTTAAATAACTTAGTTTTTTAACCAGCAATAAATTATGAGTTATTCAAATATTCTAACCAGAGAACACATCATTACACAATTTTTAAATATATATATATATATGATTAATCTCAAATCTTAAATAAATTATTCTTTTTAATGTTTTCTAGGCTTTAAAAGATGTTGTATTAAGGAAATTATGTGTTTTTTAATCAAGAATGCTCTATTCAATACAGTATTTTAACATGAACCCATAAAGATCCCACTTTCAAACTCATACAATCTTTTCAGTACTAAATAAAGTATTATTCAAATTTTTTTGAAAATTTTTGAAGCGGCGCATTTTGAAAAATTCAAATTTTAAATTTAAATTTTATTAAAATAAATTTTTCTAAGCCCTAACTGTGTTATATATCATTGAAAAGGTCTTGAAAATTGCTGTAAAATGGCATCAATTTTATCTCTCTAGCTTAATTAGGAAAGTTTCTACATCATTTTGAAAATTGGTCTGTCACAGTTTTTTGACTGATTTTTTGAATATTCACGGGGGTATATTTTCAAAACAGGTTGATATTTTTTGATAAAATTTGGTGTTTTTCTATATCTGTATGAAAAGTAACTATGTGCCAAATTTCATTCAAATTTGAAATAGTGAAGTAAAATCAGTGTGTTGATTTGACATGGAATGACCCTAATAGCTTCAAATAACTTTGAATAACTTCAAATTTAAACACAAAGTTTTCTAACAGCCTCAGAGGCAAAAATTTATGAGTTTATCAAATGAATGTCTTCCAAAACCATGAAAATTTGTATGTGTTCTAAGGTCTTGAAAGACAAAAGCTTCAGTTCCTGATCTCTTCCACAAATCCAACCAAGGTAAGAAGTCTATATGAATACATAAGCACAGACTTTTAAACAAGATTTAAATAAATAAATAAATTAATGGGTGATTACTCAACTGATTTATATTGTTCACTAGGATTCAAATCAACTTTGACTATATCATACTTTCCTGGTAAACTGGTTTTGCCTGAAAAATAAGAATTGCAGAGATAAATTAACTAAATCTTCAATAACATTAAGTTAATAAAATTTTACAATTATTTAAAAGGATGTCTTCTTCTAATTATTTTTTTATTACCAGCATGTTACAAATTTACTATTTACTTTATTTTTTAGTAAATATATAAACATGCAAAATTCCACAGTTTAAATTGTATTTATATAATTAAACTGTATTATAAAAACATATTAAACAAGAATCAAAATTTGAATTGCTAAAAATAATTATTACATACAGTTTTTCTAATTATAAAATCAAGAATCCTTGATTAAAAAAAAAAAAAAATCATATTAAAAATCTAACAGCATATTTTTAATAAGCCATGAACTATTTGAAATATTTGCATAATGAAACAAAATTTAAATAATATATTTACTCACGTATTTATATCACATATTTTAATTTATTTCTCTATTAAAAATAGTAGATTATTCATTTAAATATCTATAAATAATTTCAAATAACAGCAAAAATTTCTGGTCTTAGAAATATAAATTGGCCTATTTATTTTTTCATTTACTTTTGATTAAATATTTAAACATGCAAAATTTCACAGTTAAAAATGTACTTGTATACAACAAAACATATTTAATTTATATTTTCATAAATATCAATTATTATATATTTTTTTGCAATTGTAGTTAAACAATTGATAAAAATTTTCATTGTGAAAAATATGTCTGAGTGGGATTCGAACTCAAATAGAAAATTCTCGAATCCAGCACACTGACAACCATGCTGGTAAGCTGTTTTTCAAAGGAAGACATTTCTCCAATTATAAACTGTAACACAAGCTTCGACTTACTTTCTCAAGACACTTTGAGTATTGCACTTTATAACTTTCATATGTTTATATATAAACTACACACTATCGATAAACAAATATTCACTGTATTTTGTGCCCCCAACCTCGGAAGTTTCCTAAAGTTTTCAGTACATAAGGAAATTTTTTTGCTAATGTGTTCATTTGTATTCTGTGACTCTTAAAATTGACAAAATAAAATACTCTTAAACAATAAGGCTTTTTGAAAGATTCTTTATAAAAATCGAAAAACTTACACAAACATCCGAATTTTTTTTATAAACACATGCCATGGTTGGTATTTTGTTACGGCAGTTAGGCTTTCATGAGAGGGGGGGGGGGAGGGTCTTTCTAAAATATACTAACCAGCTTTAAAGAAAGCCATGGAAAATTCCTGATGGCTCGGTCGATGAGCATGACATAGGTTCGAACACAGCACCTACCATGTACCAGTTTTGAAAGCAGAACATTTCAGGTGCTAGTAGGCAAACACATGAAATGATTAAAATATTAATATTTTAAGAGCATCATTTAAAGTCCAAATCCTTGTTTTGTGAATTTGAGATAGTGGCAACGGAAAAAAAAAAATGGTATTTGTCGTTACTTTTATCATCTTGCTGGGGCACAGATGATAAAACACCAAATATCATTCCCATTGCCATCATGGTTTGCATTCATTTCATTCAAAATGTAAACATTTCAGCCAATTTCATTTAAAAAACATTTTTCTTTTAAAATAGATATTGCATGGTATACCATCATGTACTGCATTCATAAAATATAAAGTATTCGTTCATTTCATTTAAAAACATAATTTTCTTTTAAATGCATATTTATTATACACATTTAAAATACATGCCTATCACTCAATTCCAGTTAAAAATAAAATAAAATAAAAAATACTATTTCTGACATTTGCACCACAAAAGTACCAACAAATTTTATGTAAAAACTAAACTCAAATAACAGAATTAAAATTTATAAAGCATTCAAGAAACTGGAAACATGCTCAATAATCATCAGTTTTTAATAACAATTAGTTTAACTACAAATTTCATTAATGCTAAGCTTTCACAAATCCCCCCCATCCCCTCTCACACACACTTTAATTAAACAAAAACTGTCAAAAACAAAATAGACATTTAAAATGTAATAGCATTCAGTTTGGATTTTCAATATTTAATTTAAGATCATGAAAACAATTTTTGGACAAAAATCTAAGACATAAGAAAGGTGAAAGAAGATTTTGGATTTATTAAAATCAATATGATAAACAGAAAAAGGTAAATACAGGGTGTCCATAGTTAAACGACCCTACTTTAAAGTTGTCTACATACGAAACTATTGGTCAGAAAGTTGGGAAACTTTGTGACGGACGTAATAAAGAAATGGGAATTTGTTTGAGTGAAAAAAAAACTAGTTCAAAATTTTTCCACCAGAGGTCGTTTTAAAATAAATTACACATTTAGCCACCGCCCACTGAATACTAGGCCTAAGCTCTGAGAAGAAAATGGTGGCTGCCGTAGGCAGATTTTGTTTTTCAGAGTTTGTACAGTCCGTTCAATTCGAACACCAATAATTTTTAAAAAGTTTTTAGGCTTTATTTTTTTCAGGGGACGGTTTGTATATTTGTCTTATTTAATCTGAGAAAAATAAAGCGTAAAACCTTTAAAAATGTGTAATTCATTAAAAAACACCCTCTGGTGGTGAAATTTTAAACTAAATTTTTTTTTTTCGCTCAAACAAATTTCCATTCCTTTATTATGTCTGTCACAAAATTTTACATCTTTCTGACCAATAGTTTAGTCTGCAGACAATTTTAAAGTAGGGTCGTTTAATTATGGACACCCTGTATTTATAACATATTATAACTACAATAATAAAATGAAAAGGTTTCTTACAGGCAGGACATGTAAAAGCTTTTTCGAATTCACGTGTTCCATCATCATAACAAAATATATTTAATTAAAGTTAAGAAACAAAATATTATGATACAATCAAAGAACTAAAAATACAGAAAATTGATTTATCTGTAAATTATACATAACAATTTAGGACATAAAATTATTTTAACTGGTTTCATAAATTACAAAAAAAAAAAAAAAAAAAAAGTAAATATCTAAAATTAAATAATGCAATTTTTTTTTTAAATATTATGTGTACTAGTTCTATGGGATTCTTATTTTAACAGGGTTCATACTTTCTTCCCATGATAAAATTCAAGCACCTTACCTGAATTTCAAGCACATTTCCAGAACAAGCTTTTTTTCCCCATTTTCACATGTTTTTAAGCGAATGCGATACATAACATACAGTAGCGAAGGCTGAAATGTGAAATGTTATGAGAAAGTCTTCGAAAAATTTTGCATTCTACTTTTAAAATTATTTGTGCTAACACTAGACAAAAGTAGACACTTTATAAATTTGCATTGTTATGATATTAACACACAAATTTAAATTTTACAAAAACTAAATCAATTTTTTCATAACTTGCCTTAATTTGAAAACATCCACTAAATCATTTTTCAAAAAGGTAGAAAAGAAGAAAAAATTTATTGCACTTTAAATAAAGGCTCTTTTTCACATTTTAAGCTCATTTATTTAATCTAAAACTTCAGCCTCTTTTTCTTTTACAGTTTACATTAAAACATCACAGTTTTCTCCATTGTTCATTGGGAGGGGAGTTACATTGGAGGAATTTCCAATCTTGCGACCGGCAGTAG
Organism: Maratus speciosus; assembly: GCA_963932465.1. Classification (NCBI taxonomy): domain Eukaryota; kingdom Metazoa; phylum Arthropoda; class Arachnida; order Araneae; family Salticidae; genus Maratus; species Maratus speciosus. The sequence continues at coordinate 183,530,904 of OZ010795.1, read as the reverse complement.
CAACAAATACATGTCTTTTCATTTTCTTGTGTTAATTTAATCCTACAGCGGGAAGGGAGAAGGGAACAAAGCGAAGTATAAATGCTTGTACTCTGACCTCCTGAATAAAAACGATCTCAGACCAAATATTTTTGCCTGATCGATTAACTTTTTAATTTTTTTTTAACATTTGCACTTTCAAGCACTGTATGAACCCTGTTATAATGTAATTTCAATATGAACAATAGTAGCGAACAGCATTATGAATAGTGCATCAGAGTAAAAATATAAATCTTTCTTTTCTGAAAAGTTATAAATGAAAGTAAATATCATTTAAATTAGTTATTTTTTAACTGTGGTTCAGTTTCAATATATGTTGTTAAATGCACTTTTTATATAATGAGCTTAGGATGTGAAAAACTTTGATGATGATCCTTTATTTAATCTAATTGAAAAAATAAAACAATTGGACATAACTTTTTCTGTAGAATAATACTTTAATTCACAGTAGAATAGTTTTAGTATTTAATAGCCAAAATACACATATCTATATATTAAAGAAAAAATGATCATCTGTGTGTCAGTCTGTTGGCAAATGTTAGAGAAATCTCAAATCTATCATATGGAAATGATCACATGGATCTGAAAATTTGGACAAGAATAGATGAAGACAAGTGCGAATAGACCTGAGGCTTAAAATTTTCATTAATTGATAATTAGCAGAGATATTAATTAAAAGCCCTAATGAATAAGCTCCAATTTTTGGCAGTTCACCAGCACTAAGATGGCTTTTGTGCATGTTCAGAGATAATCTTTTGTTTCTCAAGCAGATAAAGGGGAAAAGGTTCCTTTTTAGGGTTTCGTTCATCTGACGAAACCCTATTCGTCTCGCTCCTCTGTCTGTCAGTCTGTCCGTCACAGAGCCCGTTCTCAGAAACTATACATGTTGGAGACTTGGAATTTTGAATACTTATAGCTGAACACCACACATCATACGACAAATCATAAAATTTTGAAAAAGTCGTACATTTAACCCTTTGGACTCCCAAATGTGTATTTTAAACAATTCTTTTTAAGTGAGCCCCTAATTAGGTTGAAGGCGTGAAATTTTGCGTACTTATAGCTGGACACCTCAGACTAAACGACAAATCATAAAATTTTGAAAAAGCCGTACATTTAACCCTTTGGGCTCCCACATGTGTATTTTAACCAATCCTTTCTAAGTGAGCCCCTAGCCCCACCAGTGGCTGAGAGGTTCTGCTCTCGAAGCTGGTAGACGGGAGGTGCTGGGTTCGAACCCAATCGCGCCCGTCGGCCTAACCGTTTCGGAGTTTTCGTGGTTTTCTTCGAAACCGTGGTTTCCCATGTGTAAATACGGGTTAGGTTCCCTTAGAAAGACCCCCCACGAAGGGCACTCCCCCCAGGGCCTATATCCCACGTGTTGATAATCGGCCGTCATAAACACAAACCAAAACCAAACAAACTAAGTGAGCCCCTAATTAGGTTGGAGGCGTGAAATTTTACATACTTATAGCTGAACACCTCACATCAAACGACAAACTATGAAATTTTGAAAAAGTTGTACATTTAACCCTTTGGGCTCCCAAATGTGTATTTTAAACAATTCTTTCTAAGTGAACCCCTAATTAGGCTGGAGGCGTGAAATTTTGCATACTTATAGCTGAACACCTCACATCAAACGACAAATCATGAAATTTTGAAAAAGTTGTACATTTAACCCTTTGGGCTCCCCCATGCGTATTTTAAACAATTCTTTCAAAATGAGCCCCTAATTAGGTTGGAGGCGTGAAATTTTGCATACTTATAGCTGAACACCTCACATCAAACGACAAATAATAAAAATTTCAAAAAGGTTGTACATTTAACCCTTTGGGCTCCCACATGCGTATTTTAAACAATTCTTTCTAATTCTAAGTGGGCCCTTATTTAGGTTGGAGGCGAGAAATTTTGCATACATATAGCTGAACACCTCACATCAAATGATAAACCATAAAATTTTGAAAAAGTCGTACATTTAACCCTTTGGGCTCCCACATATGTATTTTAAACATTTTTTTGTAAGTGAGCCCTAATTAGGTTGGAGGCGTGAAATTTTGCATACTTATAGCTGAGCACCTCACATCAAACGACAAATCATAAAATTTAGAAAAAGTCATACATTTAACCTTTTGGGTTCCCACATGTGTATTTTAAACAATTCTTTCTAAGTGATACAATATTTAGGTTGGAGGCGTGAAATTTTGCATACTTATAGCTGAACACCATCATGCGACAAATCATGAAATTTTGAAAAAGTCGTACATTTAACCCTTTGGGCTCCCACATGCGTAATTTAAGCAATTCTTTCTAACTGAGCTCCTTATTAAACTGGAGATTTGAAATTTTGCATACTTATAGCAGAACACCTGAGGCCAGGCGTCAAATCATAAAATCTTGAAAAAGTCTTACGTTTAACCCTTTGAGCTACCACTTATGTATTTTAAAAAATTCTTTCTAAGAGAGCCCTTAATTAAGTTGGAGACATGAATTTTTGCATACAACCTCAGACTTCTCGACTGAATACATCAGACTACACGACAAATCATAAAATTTTCAAAAAGTCTTATATTATTTACTCCTCCGGGCTCTAACTTGTGTATTTTAAGCAATTTTTCTAACCTCCGCCCTTTTCACCCGGGGAGCACTTTTCCAACTTTTGCCGACACCCCTTTGACCATTCTTTCATATTATGCACCATAGCCTTACATATTTTAGTTCCACTTTTTACCACCAGGGGTGCTTACTTATCTCGGGTGCTATGGGCCCGATCCCCTCGACTAATATATCTACGGATAGTATGTAAAACGGATTTTCGTTCGGATAGAGGTTTGTTTAGAATAGAGTGCGCCCCTGGTTGCAAAATATGGAACTAACAGATTTTTCAAAAGGATAAAGTCTTTTGAAAGGAGTATTAAACGAAACCCTCTGTGCGATCTGTGATCACACTTACCCACTTGTTTTTTTGCATTTTGAAACAGCAATAACCCATTTCCTGGACAGGAATACAAAAACAAAATATTTTTTTATTATTTAGGTTTTCCTCAGGAAATTTTGGTCAGAATTGACAGTATAATATAATCTAAATGCCAGACGTTAAATCTATAATCATTATGACGGGGTCTCTTTTGTTTCTTTGCAGATTATCTGTATTCTAAAAAAAAAATACTAATGCTGCTGCCGTAATTGAATTTATTAAGACCAGTGCTCATTCTTAAATTACATTTAAACTATTGCATATATAAAAAATTAGTTTTATAGAGAAATGTATCATAAACACATTGAAGCAGACAGTGTTAAAACAAAAACTATAAATAGCAATTCAATCATCTTTTGCAGGTATATACATGATTAGATTGTGGTGGGTCTAATAATTTTTTTAATTTGTCTAATTTTTAAAGACTTTTTTAAAAATTTCATTATCTCAATAAAGATTTTTAATATTTAAAAAAAAAGCGATTTTTTTACCTAATGTTGCAAGATTTTAATAAACCCTAATAGTAATAGTATTTCCAAACATCTTTCAATTGAAAGTATATTTACATTTAAATATTAAAAATAATGAAAACTTTAGTGAAATTTACATTGTATTTTAAAAAGCCCCAACACTAGGACTGTTGAAAAGATTTTATTTTAAAATATAAAATCATACAATTCATTTAGAAAAATAGATCGGAGTCTGCTTCTGAAGGCAACAGGGGGGGGGGGGGAGGAGGGGCATCTCTAGGTTTGTTTCCAGTGTTGTAGTTGTAAAAAACCCACAAGGTATACACTACAGGCAGAGGGTATATGCTAAACTCATGAATGTGATGCTTAGAGTATACACCATAGCTTTATTTGAGAAACAGAGGGTATATGGAGGTTCTTAAAAAAATCCAGAAGGTATACGGCATATACCTCCGTATACTCTCCACTACACCCGTTTGTTGTGATAGATTTTCTTTGAGTAATACAAAGTAGGGATTGACCGAAGCAGCAATTTTGCCGAATGCCGAAGCTTCGGTATTCGGCAATCGAATACTTGAAACTTTTTAATACGCATTTTTGCATATATTAGCTTTTTTAATAAGCTTTAATTGAAACTAAATTCTCAATAATTTAATTCAGTTACGTTTTTATTCTTAAATCTAATTACACAAAAAAATTTAATGACTTCTTTCCACTCACAAATTCATTAATCCATTACTTATTTTTTATTATTTTATCACTAGTCAATACCCAAAAATAACCTATGAAAGTATTAAACTCATATAAGGGTATTATTAAGGATAAGAATTATCAGAAAAACAAAAGTTCATTCAAATACAAAGAAACAATGTTGTCATTAAGCTGATTTACTGATTGTCTAAGTCTAATTATAAACATATTTAATAGGAATGTTTTCAAAATACAAAAGGTATCATATCAATTTGTACATTTAACTATTTTCTGTCAAATTATTGAGAGAATATTTATATTTTGATTAACATTTTAACATTGTGGTGATGAAGAAAAGAAATTTGAGCGATTTTGATATAATGGTTATAAAAGCTATAGGATAGGCATAGGGGTATACTTATTTGATGTGTTTATTTTCTTTAATATGCACCTTAGAAATACAGACATGAACTCTGATATACTTATTTGATGTGTATATTAAAGAAAATTCACATTAAATAAATTTAAATTAAAATAAACTAATGTAGAAATAAATAAAATTTAATAAGGGAAAGATGTGCATCTTCCTTACTTTTTTTTTTTCTCTGTTGTAGACAGTTGTTTTGATTTCACACCTATGCAGACTATTTTAGGAAGGAAAAAGTTTTTTAAAATTAAAAATGGCCTTTCACTTGTTTTTTGTAGTGCAGCAGAACTCTGAACTCATACACATAATATTGAGACTCATTGTTTAGCCTATTCTTCTGCTAAGTATAAGAGAGTTCTTCTACTTCTAAGAAAATACTTATCTGCAATTATTCGGCCGAATACTTAAAAGTATTTGTCCGAAGCCGAATATTTGGTTTACATGCCGAACCACCGAATACCGAATTAACTATTCGGTATTCGGTCAATCCCTAATACAAAGACATATAAATTCGAGAGTGTATGCTGATGAAGGAAATGGTAGTTCCTCCTCCCCAAAACTAAATCCCTCCTGATGAAAATTTTTAAATACATAACATGAGCAAGCATAATTTCTCATCAATATTTTGTCATAGGTGTTTATATCATTTTGCAATAAATTTCAGTTATCTGAGCATAAATTGTAGCAAACTTTCTGAAATAATGCAAAGACTCATATAATAGAGAAGTACTTAAAATTCTAAAAGATTAAGTTGATAAGCTACAACATGAAAAAGGATATGAGAACATGAAGTAACCTGTAAAAGAAATTATTTGTATTAATAGGTACTGATACAATATCATTAAAATTTACAAAATTATTATTAACCCCTTAATCGTCATGGCTTTCCTTTCAATTGCAATTTGCCCGTGCATGTATTGGATGTGACGATTAAGGGTTTAATTAAACATTTTAAATAAGTTAACATAAATTATACATCTTTTTTCATTAGTGGGGATAGAAGGAAATATGAAATTGAATATAATTTACACATGTTTTAGAAATTAATTGTTGCTTAATACCTATGATAATTATATAAGCTTATTTATAACTTAAGGGGACTCTTCACTCACCTGAAAACACCCACTCGGTAATGTTAAACCTAGTGTTGACTCTAAGCCGCTTTAGCAGGGCGCAGCTGCCGGCAGCTCTTTTAAACCCTTTTGATGCACCCGGCTGCCCTTTTTAACACTTCCTAAGCGCCCCGTGGCAATTCAATTGCTCCCGGGAAAATATCGCAAATTCTAGGGACTCTAAACAAACCAGTTCAAAATATTTTTTGTGAGCAAGGTACAAGTGTGTTCCCTTTTTTTTAAAAAGAAATGTGCCCTTTTTTTACAATAGTGTTCCCTTTTTAAAAATTTTTAAACTTTTTTAGAATACAGTTACCTTTTTCAAAAATGTACCCCTTTTTGAAAAATTCCTGCCCGGCGGCCCTTTTTTTTTCTAGAGTCAACACTATAAACCTATGGGCAGGTTATTTTTGAATTTGTTTAAATTTGAATATTTTTAAACGATCTTTTTTGCTTAGGATAGTTCAGGCCGATCTCTAATAGGGCTATTTTTTATTTTTTCGATTGTAGATTTTTTAAATAAAGGTACTTTCACTTTTGAAACCGGTTTTGAAAGTGAAAGTATTCTTATAAAAAATCTACAAGCAAAGTCGAAAAAGTAAAAAAATAGCCATATTAGAGATAGACCTGAACTATCCTATGCAAAAAAAATCGTTTAAAAACATTCAAATTTAAACGAGAAATTCAAACATAACCTGCCCATAGGTTTAACATTATCGAGCAGGAGTTTTCAAGTGAGTGAAGAGTCCCCTTAAGGAATGGATAAATTAAAATATGCCATAAAAATCATTAAATGTTGTAAAGTAAAATATATGGAATTATATTTATTTATCTTCTTTCTTAATTCTATAAATTAGTATATCAAACTCTCCCTGCCCCCCAAAATTTAAATGACTTTCTTTTCTTTTCTTTGAACATAATATTCCTTTCAAAGTCTTACTCCAAAATAAACAATAACTCTTGTACATTGTTTCCGGACATTATTCTAAAACAATTTAAATTGAAAGCTTAAAATATTCTACAAATTTATTTCTTACAGTATGTAATTATTACAAATGAATTGATAAAAAAATTCAAAAGTAAGGGATAATAAACCTTACAAGTTTAACAGTATAATTCTTACATTTTAACTTATAACACACTAACACTTTAGTCAGCAGTGAAGCAATGATTTTCTTCTGGTGTTTTTTTTTTTTAATCTTTATTATTGAACAATTTTGTTGTTTTATATATGGATGAATTTTTGATTCTCTTCTTTTCATTTGATACTATAGGTAGTAGGTACATGTGATGTGTAATAACCCATGTAAAGTACAACATCCAAGTAAGGTAGATTGAACTTGCAGCTAGGTTTTGTGCTGGAAGCTGTTTGAAGGCTTTTTAAACAATTAGAGTTTAGTTAAGAGTTTTTTAAACAAACGAGAAAAACACTAACAAAGAATTGTATGTGCAGCTGCTATTTATTTTCTTTCATTTTACAAATTAGAAGGGGAGTGGGGGGAGTTTAATTCTTAAATCCCCTTCTCTGTGCCAGTACTTTAGTTTGAACTTTGAAGACCACCGTAGTGGAGATTGCTTTCAGGACTATAGTAACGTGCTTTAGTTTCTACTCAGGCATGCAAGTGCAATAATGCTTCCAAAAAAGTGACAAAAAGACCCCAAAAAGTAACTGAAAAGTGACTAAACTGAAAAAAAAAAAAAAGTGACATGAATGACACAAGACAGATTTTTTTTTTCAATCAATTTGTAAGTTAAACTAAGTAAATAAAACACCTTTTTGCTTTTTAGATGAAAATCCTCTACCAAAAGGCTGGATAAGATAAAATTCAGTTTTATTTAATCATATAAAACAAAAAGTGCAATAATAGCATGATAAAATTTTAAAATGGAATTATAATAAGTAAAGTCGTTTGTCACAAAAAATGGCAAGGGTCGTACTTATCACCTTTTAATTACCACTATTTCTAAAAAACAATCTCCATTTTATTTTTACAATATTTGCAATAGAAATCTACTGTTTGCAAATAGTGATATTAAAATAGGTCACTGGTAGGATCTTTGCAATATTTTCTGTGACAAACTCTAATTATAACTGCAACTAACTGTATAAAAAGATACTTATGTCTAAAAAAAATGGAAATAAAGAAAAGTTCAAATTCTAGTGCTAAATTCACCATGAGTAAATAATTAAAACTCTTAGAAAAAAAAAAAAAAAAAAAAACGCAAATAAAATGTATTAAATTGCTTACAATCAGTGTTCGTTGATATATATCAATGGATATATATCATGATATATATCTTGATATATATCCGATATTTATTTTTAAAATATCAAGATTTTCGATATTTTCAAAATATCAATGGGCAAGATAATTTTGGTATTTTCTTCAGTCAAAACAAGTGTAAATGAAATTTTCAACTGTTATTGACAGTGCCATTCTGTAGATAAAGAACTTTTGTCTCTGGCAGTGACTTTTTCAGGCAAAGTAGGAAATATCTTTTCCAAACTTTATGTTTGAAACTTTTATTTTTAAATATAGAACTAATAATTCTGTGAGACAATTAATTCAGAACAGCCATTGAAATATAAACTGTAATTAAGATAATCATTTATATACAGAATTTTTAGAAAGGAACCTCCTGATTTTGGTTTAATTGAGTCTAAACTGTACAACAGATTAGGGAATAAAAGAAGCTTACATTTATGTTAAAATTCTTCAATTAAAAAAAAGCTATTTTATATTTAAAATTTTATTTTATAAAATATAAAACTTTCTCGAAACTTAATACAAATCCTATAGCTTATATACATATATAGGTGTATAAAGCAAATTGTATCCATTTTCAATTGGTATATCTTCAATTTTGTTCTAAGTAAAAACAAAAAAAAAAAAAAAAAAATTTTTAGAATACGATTTTGATTAAGTTTTTATGTTAATTGCAATATGTTTTAATTTTTAATTTATATTATGCCTGAAAATATTCATTATCAGCTGTAAGTTGACTATATGAAAATATCGGATGTATATCGAAAATATCCGATATATATCAAAATATCAGATATTTTTGAAAATATCATGATATTTACGAACCCTGCTTACAATGCATACATATATAAAAATATTTAAAATATATTAAAAATCCATAAAACTCCAAAATGTTTTCAGCCGATGCATTAAGCCGTCATCATTGGAAAAGTGAATGTCATGTCTGCTTGTGCCTACTTGAGAATCATTCGGGAGAGACCATTCTAGACTAAAGGTGGTACACAAAAGATAATGGGACAGAAAAAGGTATTCAAATGTCCATCAAAAACATGCTTTCATCTATTATCTAACGAGTCTTTCCTAATTCCATAGATGTCATATGACAATACATCATTACAAACATCTTTTTAAAAAATTATTTCAAGAGATTGCCTTATAATGGCTTCTTTGATAATAACTTGTACAAAAAATAATTTTGGATTTATTAAATTTTACTTAGGTTGAGTTTGAGTTAATCTTGCTAACACAGTATGGGGGTCGATTTAATTCAAGATCTGCTTCATGTTCCTTTATCGACTTTATTCCTCAAATCTATCCTATACTGCATCAGGGTTATAGTGGGTAGCTGCCCGGGTACCCGCCCAGCTGCCCGCCCGGGCTGGGTTTTTTATAAAAAACCCACTTAAAAAGCCCGGGTTTTTTTAAGAGTATTTCTGGAAAGGAACAAATGATGTATTTGTTGTTCATGGTTATTTTGTTTTATTTATTCACTTCTTTGAATCTTAGAAAATATATTTGTACTAATTTACTTGCACTTTTAGATTGGGAACCCTGTAATTTTAAAACGTTTTAGCTTTTAATTTAAAACATAAATTTAAGCTTTTCAGTTAGCTTCAAGAGTATTATATTTACTAAACTTATTATATTTATTAAATTATTTTATGTACTTTATGCTGCTGAATCCGAAAATGACCTTCATTTTTAACCATCACATAAGGAAAATAAAATAAAAAACTTTTACATGTGTTTTATAGTATTTTTTACTGCTGAATCCGAAAATGACCTTCATTTTTAACCATCACGCCAGGAAAATTAAATAAAAGAAGTTTTACATCTGTTTTATAGTATTAGATGTTTGCTATATTTTAACTTTGACATTTACGATTTGCAAAAAAATTATAACATGATGGTTAAAAATGAAGGTCATTTTCAGATTCAGTGCTAAAAAAGTACATAAAAATCAATTATCAAAATTAAAAAAACTCAGCCGTACTTTCTATTTTATAGTATTTGATTTTTGTTATTTTTTAACTTTGACAATTTATGATTTGCAAAACATCCTGAGATAATGGTTAAAAATTAAGGTAATTCTCAGATTCAGTGCTAAAAAATACATAAAAATTAAAAAACATAACCATCGCAATCTTGTATTATCTAATCTAAAACTTTTTCTTAAACTTCTTGGCAGTAATCTATCCGAAATTTTTGTGTTATCCTGTAAAATAAGTATGAATGGTAACCACCGAAAATCATAATAATATTAGATTGTCATCGGATTTACATCAGTATACATGTAAAATTTAGTCTCGATCAGATATTTGAAACTTGAAAGTGAGTTAAATTTCGACTACAAATTTTGAACTGGGAAAACATACATACGATCGTTGAAGTTAAATAAAATAACATAATATTTGTTAAAAGAAATTATGAAAAGAAATAGTCTCAAATCCTTACAAAATAAAACATATGTTAAAATACAATAATTTTAACTTTTTATTAAGTTTCAGATTGGCTAACTCAATCATAACACTTTACTATTTTTTTCAAAGCGCTGATACACACGAAAAGTTCTTCGAATACTTTAAGCACTTAGTATAATAACCCCTCAAAGCATGGCCAAACTCATTTGTGTTCAGATGCAGAAAAGTGGTATAAGTCATGCATTTTTAAAGTTTCATAACTCAGTCAATTTTAGTGTTATATGAACGGGACATTTTTTGTCTGTCTTGTCAGCGTAATAGGAAAATTTTACTAAATATAACTTATAGCACCGGGGGCTGTATAAACACTTAAATTTTGTAATTTTTTAAGAAATGTTTTTATTGATTCAAATCGCTTTTAAAATATTTCTTTGCATCAAATGAAAACAGATATTTTTTATCAACGATTGCTAATCTTATGATAATTTCAAAGGAGCAAGTTTTTTTAAGTTATATTTATATTTTATTATTAAATAACACACAATTGATAGCTTTGCAATTTAAAATTTGTTTGTTATTTAAATTTAAGGGATCATATAATATATATGTATTTTAAGAACAGAGAAATTCATTCCCATCTATTAGACTATGAAGTGTTTGTTTACAAAGATTGTATTTGAGATCAGGATTGCCACTTGTTTTGGCAATCAAATTTCTTGCGCTTTCCTAAGCAAAAAATTAAATTTTCCCTAATTCCTCTGAGAATTTTCAAAATTTCAACGGATAAATTTTGAAAAGTACCAAAATTTAGTAGCCAATTTACCCGGGGAAAATTGCCCATTTAACCCGGGTTTTTTAATAAAACCCGCCCGGGCTGGGTTTTTAACAAAAAACCCGGGTTTTTTACAACCCTGTACTGCATCAGCAAGATTAGCTCAAACTCAGCCTATAAAACTAGAATTCCATCTACTTTTGACGATCATAGAGTTTGGAAGGAATTGTTAGGTAATAGATGAAAGCATGTTTTTGATGAACATTTGATACTTTTTTTCTGTCATCTTATCTTCCGTACCTACTAGAATGATATCTTCTGGACAAAACGTTTCAGAGTTTAATGGATTTTTAATATATTTTTATATGATATGTATGCACCTGTTGGCAATTTGGTACATTTTATTTTTGTTTCTTTTCTAATTTTAATGATGGAAACAAAAATGAATAAAAATCTGTTATTAATTACTCTAATTATTTAAATGTTAAAATTTCTATCACAAAGCTTTGTGCTAATTTAAACATATTAAATAGTTTCTACTACATTGTTGATTGTTCAGAAAGAAATAGAATGACATCAACATGATTATGCAAAAAAAGTGTCTTTTTTGGGAGCTTTCTGTTTTCATTCTTGCGATAAAAAACAAAGATAGAATTGTGACTGCAACTGAAATTGGTACAGATGTCATATTCGCCCCATATTGGCGCGATTTTTTTCTGTCGCCAATATCATATAGGCAACAGGTACTTAACTTGCGCCTAAGTGCTTGATGTGGTAACCCGGATTATGTTGTTTATGCTGTTGATGTTTTCGCCAAATTGGCAACCGAAAAAAATCGTGCCAATATGGGGCGAATATGACATCTGTTCCCTGAAATTCAATGAAGAGTGTAATGCACTATGGATCTTACGGTCATGTGATGGGATTCCTTTATTAATTCTACCATACTTTTCACTGAAACTCAAACTGAAGCTAACAATGTTTTGCTCGTATTAGCCGTGATTTTACTTTTGTAGTTCATAATAAGCGAGAAAATCGCAATACAGTTTAAACAACGAACTTTTCTTAATGTGCACATTGCTTGTTTTAACTGTGTCCTTACATTAGCCGGGCTCGTACTAACAGAGTTCGACTGTATTTACACATGGCTTTTTGTGCGAGAATATCAACAATTATTGATGTTGAGGATATTGACAAAATCTGAAAGATAAAAACGTTGATTTTAATTACACTTTTACAGACTTAATCTCATTTTAGTCAAAAAAAGTGACTTTTTTTAAAAATAGTGACTAAAAGTGAGAAAAGTGACTAACTTGCATCCCTGAGCCTACTTCATGAGCAATGAATAATACGTTTGTAAAATGTGCAAGTTATAAAAATGTTAAAATTCTTACAAACATAAATATTAAAGAAATAAAGTCCTAGTTTATATAAGATTAATGATAAACAACTGAACGAGCTTATGAAAACATTGCTATAAAATGACAGAAAATCAATTCTTAATCGAATAAGTGAGCAATTAAAATTATTAAAGCTTTAAGTTAAAAGATATGTTTTAAAAAAAATATATTGATAAGCACCCATGCTTGTGAATTAAGTGGTTTACGACATTTTTTATAATTACATAGCAATTCATTATCCATAACGACCGCCAGTAAAACTATAGAACAACTGCCAGTAGAGAGAAGCAGAAACATAATTTCGAAACCAAAACTGACGATTCACGGGAAAGAATTTGTTGTATTTTATTAATAGTAAAAGATTAATAAGTTATTTACTCATTAGTATATTAATTTACACTTAATAAAACTAGAATTTTAAATAAAATTTTATTTATTACCGGAATGAATTGCTTTTCCTGTTTTTCATCATGCCATTTTTTAAAAACAACTCAACTCAACTCTGTTTCATTTCACTTTTTGTGATTGTCTTGTCGGACGACGTGTTGTGCTTGTTTTACTGAAATTAGTTCATAAAGTTAAAAAAAATAAAATGCAGAACGACGCTGGAGAATATGTGGATTTATATATTCCACGAAAATGGTATGTTTTTATAGTTAAAGAATAGTTTGTACGATTATTTTTTAAATCTTGATTATACTGTACACGTGCAACTCCGATTGTTAAAATCGTTTTGCTCATTTTTTATAAAACTTTTATTTGAAAACAGATAACGAATATATTTTTTTATTTTTCAGCTTTACACTATTATAAAGTTATGGTAACATGTCTTAAAAGATCTACTGAAGACAAAATGTCATAAAAATATTTCTTTGTGAAGTAAATGTTCTAGTAATGTGCACCCTCCAAAGTTTTTAGTAAGATTAAAAAAAAAAAAAAAAAAAAATTGAATAAAAATTAAGCTTTTATTTCTTTCATAAGTCTCCCTTGTATCTTTCATAACCTGGGTTATTGTTGCAAACCTTACCTTAATCGAACCAATCGGGAAATCTTTCACTGTGTGTGTTTGCTTCAGTGAAAATTTTAATCAATCACTATTTTCTTGTGAAAAATTGCATGTTTTCTTTTTTAAAGTACTAGTAGAAAACTGAATTTTATATACAAATGACCATTTGCAAAATTTCATTTATTTTTAAGGTTTTAGGAGCAGTTTTCATTACTGGAATGCTTAATTAGTCAATTTCCAGTAACGGACATTATTAGGGGAAGACGGGGTACAATGAAACAAAATTTACTAATTTTTTTTTTATCCACAATTTTGCATGCACAAAAATATAATTAATGCATATTTTTAATCTTATATTTTCCCCATCTAAATAAATTTTTATTATGTTCTAAACAATATCTTTATGCTTGAAAAATAACAAAAAATAAATGTCTTACAGTGTTTCATTGTACCCCGTATGCCGGGGTACAATGAAACACTCCAAATGATGGAAACAATTTTCACCCAGTATAGTTTATTTTATGAAAAATGAGATAAATACAAAAACAAAACTTGATTAATAAGAAACTTAATAAAAATATTATAGTCTAAGGTGAAAATTAAGAAAATTCTATTAAATTAAGAAATACCTTTCCTTTTATATTAAATTGGCTCAAGTCAGATTCAAAAATTAGCATTTCTGGTTATATTTCAGTTGCTTCTGAAGGAATATGAGGTGGTAGTTTCAACACAATGAGCTTTTTTTTTTTTTTTTTAATGTAAGTTTCTAAAAAAAAAAGATTAAAACTAGGTTGTCTTCTTATATCAAGTACTTCACATTTGACTTCATTTAAATGTATGATTTCTCCAACAGTATATATTTCCTTACGTTTCCATTTATACGGGTACTGCTTGTGCCATACATGTTGTGTGTGGATATCTCATTCTTAGTACCTTGATGACCAGTTGGGCCTGGAAAAAAAATCTGGATCATCATCAGAGTCTGTAGCAGGCAGAGTTTGTTTTCAAAACAATCCCTTCTTAGCTTTTTCTATTTTTTAATTGCTTAACAAGAGCATTTTTTACTGACCTGGTTAGAACAAAACTTTTTTTTTTTCAGTTTTCCTACTCTTACTTTTAATATATTCAATTTACTACTTTTATTACTATAATAAAACATGTTTCATTGTACCCCGTCTGCAAGTGTTTCATTGTACCCCGCACTGAGGTTACTAAATCAGTGATGCCGCTGTACTTGAAAAAACCTGGGTCCCCGGGACCCAGGATTTCCAAAAATCTGGGTCCCTTTTTTACAAAAGCGGGTCCCCATCAATAATAATTTATATTTTAAAGGAATAAATGAAAGTTGTTTATTAAGATAAATGAAATGCATTAATTGTTTTAACAATAATTAAATAATGAATTAAAACCAGCATTATTTGCACTCAAATAAGATATTTTTAAAAAATATTAAGAGAAATTTTCTTTACTTTTTTAAAAGTAAAAATGCAAGATACAATTTTAATTGTAAAATAATGTTTATTTGAGAGTAGAAGATACCAAGTTCCACTAACAAGTATCACTAATGTTCGCATTCTTTTAAAAAGAGGCAAGGCGGGTTTATTGAAACAGATATTTTTGCTGAAAAAAAGAACACTTATGTTAAGTAAAGGTGTACTTTTCGTTGAATGAATGGGTGCTTTCATTATTATACTTCCCATTGAATTATTTGTCAGCATAGATCTGTGTTGGAATCAGACATTTTCCTTGGAAGGGAAATTTATATCTAAATCACTAATAAGCATCAAATCAAATGTTCTGAAGGCGGGAGACATTTCAATGCAGTAAGAACGAGGGGGGGGGGGTGATTTTTACTGGCCCACCTAATGAATATAAATATTATCAAAGTACACTGAAATCATGCTGTATTTTTAAGAATCTCATAAAAAAGAAATTAAATCCCATTTTATGAATTTTCTACCTATAAGTTTAGTTTGCACATCTTTTTTGGTGCTTTGATTAAATTCACGTTTTTTCCGCGTTACTTTGACGAAATTCGCGTTTTTCCGCGATCCTTTTGTTGAAATTCGCTATTTTTTCGCGAGTCTGTCACGAAAATCGTGTTTTTTCCGCGATACTTTGACAAAATTCGGCTTTATTCCGCGATTTTTTGACGAAATTTGCTATTTTTTCGCAATCTTTTGTCGAAATACACTATTTTGTCTCAGCCCTTTTACGAAAATAGCGTTCTTTCCGCTATATTTTCACGAAATTTGTGCTTTTTTCGCGATCCTTTGACGAAAATCGGCTTTTTTACGTTATTTTTTGACGACATTTGCTATTTTTGGGGGATCCTTTGATGAAAAACAACTATTTTTTCGCGATCCTTTGACAAAATTCGACTTTTTTCCGCGATTTTTTGACGAAATTCGCTATTTTTTCGCGATCTTTTAACGAAATACGCTAATTTGTCGAGGCCCTTTTACGAAAATCGCGTTTTTCGCAATATTTTGATGAAATTTGCGCTTATTTCAGAGATATTTTCATGAAATTTGCGCTTATTTCCGCGAATTTTTGACGAAATTCGCTTTTTATTTCGCGATGCTTTGACGAAATACGCTTTTTTTTCGCGGCCCTTTTACGAAAATCGCTGCTTTTGCGCGATATTTTGATGAGATTTACGCTTTTTTCGCGATTCTTTGACGAAAATCGTCTGTTTCCGCGATTTTTTCACGAAATTACGCGTCCCGTGGGACGCGTAAGAGCTATTTTTTTGCGTCCCGTATCCGATTTACGCGCTATAGCGCGTCCGCGGCATCCCTGCTAAATAAAAATTTATTTTCAAACTCCTAATATTTATTTTTTTTTAGTTTGGTTTTGGAGAAATGAAGACGACAACCCAAAGATACCAATGTATAGAAAAAATAATTATTACATATAACAAAGAGGAAAAAAAAAACAAAATTACTTTTAGTAAAGAAAGTTACTTTCAATGGTGTAAAAGCAATAATCTTCTATTGCTACTGCTGTAGAAGTGTGAATGTATCCAAATCACATCAGTAATTGGAACATATAGTTGTATAACATATATATAAACTGCAACTCTCTATGACAAATTTGATTTTACAAGTAATGTTTCATTGTACCCCGTCTTCCCCTACATTATATACGTAAATTAATTTTAAGAGCTATTAATATACAAGTCTTTTATTTCTAGTAAACATTTAAAATTATACATATTAATAAAAACACCATTTCTCACTATTAAAAACATTATGAATAGCATAGGGTCAGGTGGGGTAAAATGGGTCACTTTTTAGCTATTTTCACATTCAAAGTCTTGTAGCAATTAAATCATAAAACTTTCCTATTACTTCTCAATAGCATCTTGACATTACATTCCTTCAGGTAATTTTTATGCAATTTTAACATTTATATTTTAATTATAAGTTAATTAAACTTAGCATGAATATCTTCGACTCATTTTACTCCTTTCTGGAGTAAAATGGGTCACCTATGGGATAAAATGGATTATAATGCAAAATGATGCTTAAAGAATATATTTATTAGTAAATACATTAAACAAAAAGGTGATCTGTTACATATTATGTTAAACAATATAATATTCAAATTTTAAAGTAGTATTGTTCATGGTTATTGCAAAGTGATTCTTCTAAAACTTTTACAACATCGTTTTTTCTACTATATCAATGTCCTGTTTTTCAGGGAATACATAATCCCCTATTCTGGATTTGATTACATACTTCATATCTATGTCATCACCTTCAATATTTGTGATTTGACCAACAAATCTTTTCATAGCCATTTTCCCTTTATTCAATAACTACCCATTTTCCAGGAAAAAGTTCACTTATATTCTTGACCATCTTGCAAACAGATCGATCTGTTGTGGAGTGAGATTTTTTCTGTTTATGTTTTAACTGTGGGGCTCAAATTTCATTTTTTTTCTTTTTTATTCGTTCCAATACTTCTTCATGAAGATGTTAAATTACATCGGGTTCTGTCATTATTTCTCCATATCTGTATTGGACTCTTTTCTTTGTTTTTTAGAATTAATAATAGCTGCTTTAGTGGCACTTGATTGTACAGGTGATAAGAGTTCTTAAGATAGCACATTTTAAATCTTAAAATGACAATGAAAATACATAGGTCTTGAATTGTTTTGTCATTGCTTGAACAGGAAGGAAGTTCTGCATCAGCATCTGAAGTAGCTGGTGTAGACTTTTGTAACACTACCATATTCACAGAAGTAGATGACACATCCATCTTCGAGTCAATGCAATTGCAATCCTATGTTCCACTTTTGTGGGGCTGTGCATATATAACGTTATCATTTTAGGGGGGAGGGGGAGTCTGGCAAATGATATCGTTAGATATCTCTAGGGGGAGGGGGGGTTCGTCTTTTGATATCGTTATCATTTTTTATCCAACCAAAATTTTCTCTTTTTATTTTTAACATGGCTTTTACATCAAAATAGAATGTTATCTTTTTTTTAGTACTAGCTGACCCGCCCGGCATTGCCCGGGCCCGTAATAATATTATTAAATGAATCTGAAATTTTTATCGCAGATCCGTACAGAGGGGGCGGGTGGAGACTGTGCAAATGGACCTTATGCACGCGGCCTGAGGTCGAGGCTAAAATTCGTCTGCTGGCGGTATTTACTGGCGGTGTTTAGCATAGCAGTGTATGGAGTGTGAATTATTAATGCTTGTTTGTTAAAAATACCGCAAAAGAATTCTTTGATGCAGCAGCATATACTTAATATATTGTAATCTAAATTCAAAATGATGTTCTGTATGCGAAAAAATTCCCTAAGTTTGCAAATTTTCAGTTAAAATATATGCACTCAACCTGGGTCAAGGCTAAAGTCGTCTGCTAGCGGTGTTTGCGCCTGCGCATTCCGGTATTCTGCCGGTGCAGTAACTAGAATAACAGATCATCATACCGCCAGCTCTGGCGTCTGACGTCACCTGAATAGAGTCCATTACCAGGGCCCGACACTTGTTCAGTTCCGAAGTTGTGTAAAGTCAAAGGTTAAGATTTCTAATTTTTATATGTCTCTTACTTTAAACTTTTTTATTCTAAATTAACTGATGAATTTAATTAAAATGTAATTATATTTTCAAAAATTTAATTTTTTATTTAAAATCTTTATATGAAAAAGCAATTACAAATACAACATAAAGTGTAATGCTGAAAAAGAAATAATAAAATTGTAAGCAAATATTACCAGGGTTGGAAAAAAACCAGGTTTTTTTGTAAAAAACCAAAAAAACTGGTTTATTTGGTTTAAACCAGGTTTTTTTGGTTTAAACCGGGTTTTTTTTAAATATAATTTCCTATTGCATACAGATGCATATCTGGTGATAAAATAAACATTTTTGGATATTATATATAAGTAATATAACTTTTGAAAATATTTAAATTAAATAATTACAGTCAATTATATAGAAAATTGAAATCATTTCTAATTTAAACATTATTAGTAACAGCTATGTCTTATGTTCAAAGTACACTAGTAAACTGCTCTACACAGTGAAACATTGATACCTTGAAAATCATATAAAGAATCCTTTGATTAATAATATAATAATCAATCAATAAACATTTGATGCAGTTTCATGAATATAATATATTATTCTGTGGTTGTTGTTATTATTTAATTAATATCCAAATACTTTTGGTTATTTTGTTTTCTGAGTGATAACTCCAAGTGTCCAAGTCAAGATTTTTGGCCATTAGATTCAGCAACTAACAGAAAAGATTGATTGGTATTATTGAAATGCTATAACTAGCACTCAATTTTTGCAAGCTGTGTTATTCAATTTAATATCTTAAGTTACTCTTTTAAATTCTTTAAGGATAATCTTCCCCAATTCCAATCCAGAAAATTTTCTTTTACAACTTAACCAAAATCTTAAAGATCATTGTATTTTGTTATTAACTACTGTAAATAATCTGCATTTTTTAAATGAAAATATTTTATGCTAAATATTGAATATTATTTATCTATTTTATCTTTTCTAATTTCACATGTTTTAAGAAAAATCTTTAGGGTACCAGATATGTTCATCAGCACATGCTAATTTTCATTCTACATGCATAGAAACATGACCTAGGCTCATTATGTCTCATGTTGACTGCTGAGATGAAGTGTTAAAAGTAGAAATTACTTCTATCTATAATTTAAAACAATTAAATTACAAAAAAAAAAAAGAAAATATTATATTAGATTTTTTCTAAAAAAAACCAAATGGTTTTTTTTGACAAAAAAACCAATTGGTTTAAACCGTGGTTTAAACCATGGTTAAAACCACTTGGTTTAAACCGTGCCAACCCTGAATATTACTATATAGGGTAGATGTGCCAGTAATGGACACCCTTCCAGTAATGGACACCCCTTGATGTTTTTGGTTCATAAAAAAATAACTAATAAATATTTAGCTTTAATTATTTTTTTTATAATTCCCCCTTGTATGTTTTATAAAACTGGGTTATTGTTGACACTTTTAATCAAACCAATCGGGAAGCAGAAAATAATGTTTCAAAGTTTTGCTGTTTTTCTGTGAAAATCTTAATGAAGAGGCTAAGAGTTGACTTCGTTTAATCAATTTATATATTATTTATTTTCTTGCAAAATTTGAATGTTTTTGGTTGAGTAGCAATCGAAAACTTTGAATTTTATATACCAGTGGCCATTTACAAAATTTCATTTATTTTTAAGATTTTAAGAGGGGTGTCCATTACTGGGATGGTTAATTAGTCTTTTTCCAGTAATGGACACCCTATGTAGACATTGCTAAAAATGCAATTTTAGTAATGTTTATAGTGCATAAAATACTTTGGCTTAACTGCAAACCTAAATAATCAAATTTAATTTTTAAATTATACTTACCAAAATGTAATAACACCAAAACTTTTATAAATAGCTGCTTTTAAGTTATTTTATGAAATTTCAATATTTTATTTATTATTATTATTATTTTATGTAGTACATATACCTTGCATATTTTATAATCCGGCAATCAAACCAGCCAGGAAGCAAAAAATATTGTTTAAGAGCACAGTCAAAGAGGGGTTCATAGGGCTTAATCCCTCTCCGTTTAAATAAAAACAATTAAGTTACAGAAGCTATTAAAAATCTATTTTCTGTCTTAAATGTTTCCTTATTTTTAAAAAAAATGTAATACTATTAATGAAAGTTACAGGTAATATTCATGAAACTATAGTAAATCTGCAGATCATTGGCCTCAAACATCAGTACTACAGTTTTATTTTGAAATTAATTTAAATACTAAATAAATTTTTATTTAGTATTTAAAATATTCAACTCATAATAGCATTTCTTTCATATTTGTAATATTAATTATTATAAATGATATATCAAGTAGAGTCTGGAAGATTGTTAAAAATAGGGACACAAAACTAAACATTTAAAAATAATGGCACAAAACTAAACATTAATATTCCAAAACTTTTTTTAATTACCCTTTAAATCCACCACTGTTACAATAATTTGATAGCTGTAATTGCCTGATAATTAGTATTTTAATCTATCCATCTAAAATAATTAAAACTGTCGATCTTCTGATAATTTCAATAATTGATACAAACAATGATTATCACAAATACTTTATTAATTACTGGTATCCTAAATGTTAAATTTATTTGAAAACAACTATTTTGTTTCATTAGTATGTATTCATTAAATTCTGGTTCTAAATAGCCATAAAAACAATTATATTTATTACTTTTTAGGGGGTGTCCATTACTGGAACAGAGGGTGTCCACTACTGGGCCAGAGGGTGTCCATTACTGGGCTTTTGGGTGTTTTGATATATTTCTGTTATTTAAAATTAAATTTCTATTCATATTGGGAAATGAGGCTATAAGAATGGTTAAATATTGTCGATAGATTAATATAATATTGAAAAAACTGGAATATAATAATTTTAACTATTAATAAAAAAATAATTTTTAAAGAAATTCCTTAAGGGTGTCCATTACTGGCACATCTACCCTAGATTTTTAAGAAAAGTACCATCCAGCAAATTTATTTTATAATAGAGTAAAGCCTGTTTATAACGGAATCCTGCAATAAACGAAAAAAAAAGGGAACAGATGTCATATTCGCCCCATATTGGCGCCAATTTGGCCCCAATTTGGCGAAAACATCAACAGCATAAACAACATAATCCGGGTTACCACATCAAGCAAAATAGCGACACTTTGGCGCAAGTTAAGTACCTGTTGCCTATATGATATTGGCGACAGAAAAAAATCGCGCCAATATGGGGCGAATATGACATCTGTACCAAAAAAAATTCCAGTTCCCCCCCCCCCCCCCCCCCCCCCCCAAAAAAAAAATGCTATTATGCGTTGTTCAATTTAATAACCTGCATAAAACGGAATTTATCACTGGTCGTTTTCGTTTCCGTCTAAGCAGGTTTTATTGTATCTTACTCTTCGGAGGGCCCGAACCTGAAATTCGTATCGCAGGTCCGTACAAAATTACTTTTTACGTCATGACAACATTTTGTAAACTTCTTGCTGCTGTTTAATTCGCATTTTCAATACAGTGCTTTGCATAAATTACACGTTTTACCCACAATTATGCATGCCCCGAAACGATTAAATCAGTAATTTGGATTTCAGTAGCAACTCATGCATGCTACAGTTATTAAGCCTATTTTGCCGATCGCTTAACGGCGTTCTCGACAATTCTATTTGGATTTCGAATCTATTTCGATTCGACTCGAATTCGGCTTCTTCTTCACTTTCAAGCATTCACCGAGATTTTTTACGGGCATTTCAAATGATATTTCGAAGCTAGATAATTGCAGCGAAAGATATTGCACCGAAAACGCGAAACGTAAACAATAACAAACCCGATCGCCCTAAATCCTGCCAAGGACTCTTACACAATAACCAATCAGATGCGTCTCTCGGGCGTTGCCATTAAACAATAACAAATAATCGCGATTTCTGTGCCACGTACGTTAGCGTAATATATATATAGATGTTATCTATTTTTATGAAAATACAAAGTTATTATTAAAATCATTAAATGATTATAAAATTATTTAATTCCAAATTTCCTATTTCTTCTGTCATATGTGTATGCATATATAACTCGCTGTTCGAGAAACCATATGCGAAGTATGTTTCAAATGATGCCTGTGTTTACTAGTAAATAAAAGAGAAAGAATGTTGTCTACCTGTTTTGGTGATAAGAAGCTATGCCTCCCCCCCACGGGCGGGGGCAAGTGCAAGAAAACACTATTACTGTTGAATGTATTATGTAACAAAAAGCTATTATAAAATACTTTTAAATAGTAACTTATTCTTTAAGTGTTATTTGATAAAAAGTTATTTCATATATAAAATGATATTTAGAGTTCTCTTCATTTGAATCAATGAAGTATGCGAAAAATAAATGTAACCATATGTGTATATCATTCCAAGAGAAAGAAAAAAAAATTCAAAAATGAAAAGAATTTTTAGACATTGATAACGATATCATTACAGTGGGGGAGGGGGGGTGGTTCGAGGGATGATAACGTATGATATCGTAAGGGGGGGAGGGGGTCCAAAATTGTCAAAAAAGTGATAACGTTATATATGCATAGCCCCTGTTATGTTAGGAAGAAACAACCCTGCACCTTTGAAGCCATTCACAGCATGATCTTCATGTAAACTTTCAAACAGTTGTTCCAGAAGATGAGGAAAAACAGCTTTAAAAACCTTTTGCATTCTTGTTTCTCTTGTTGTTTAAGCTTAACATTGTTTATGTAAGTAACAATTAAAATATTAAATATAAAAAAAAAAAATAAACATTGTTTAAATTTAATACTGTTTATATGTAAGTTTAAAATTAAATTTAATACTGTTTATATGTAAGTTTAAAATTAAATTTATACTTTAAATTAAACAAAATTTACTGCAGTAGACCTACACACATAGACACAAAACCTAAGCCTAACTATGACCCATTTTACCCCATCTAGAGAAAAATTAAAAAGAAAATATTTAATATTTTTTTTACCAGATTGGCTTGAAATGTTTTCCAAAGCTTCTTTTATTAGAAAATGCTTCAAAATTGCACTGTTTTTTATTAAAATACAGGGATTTTCAGAAGTTAATAATCCATGTGTTTTGCACACCACCATCCACAGTTTGTAAAGAATTTTTTTTTGCTGTAACCATATTCATGAAACTAACTTTTTTTAACATTAAAAATGTTGCCAACATATTAATAAATATTATTACAAATGTTAGTTTAAAGAAATTGAATTTAAATTTTATTTGCATTGAATTATTTATAAAGTGACCCATTTTACCCCACCCTACCCTATGCATGAATATGTGTAGAGAATTTGAAGAAAGAAATCATTGAAATTTTCTTATTTTTATTTTACAACACAAAAAACAATCTTGACATTCACGAAAACTTAACACACAATGAAACATACAGTTCTGGTTTCAGAATCAAATTTCTCTAGTTAAAATTAACACTCTAATTAGCATGCTTTCATCACATGAAAGCCTTAAATTACATTATAAAAATATATCCCCTGCCTAACTGGGTGCAGATAATAGAATAAAGAAAGACAATAATGCAGCAGGAGCAACATTCTCCATACCACACTCTCAGGAAAACCAAACATCAACTCTCTGATGATGTCATAATTAAGATTTCACAACAGCACAGAATGCATAGTGCTGCCATCTGTCAACAAACAGAATAACTAAATCTTATATTTGATTCTTAATCAGTTTAGCACTGAACATACTCCCACCCATCAAGAAACTATTCTTGATGCAAAGGAAGTAAACAAAGTTTTACAATAGGTCTTTTAAAAATACCCCTAGCGGTTTTAACAGTTACTACACGGACTATACCATCCTTACCTGGATGAATTTCAATAATTTTGCCTAATGGCCAAACAGAAGGAGGAACATTATCCTCTTTCAAAATTACTACATCATTTACTTTAAAATTTTCAGTATTTACTCTCCATTTTTTTCTATTTTGCAGAGTACTCAAATAATCAATACTCCACCTTTTCCAAAAACATAATTTCAATTTTTGTACAATATCCCAACGAGATCGTAAAGACAAATTTTCCTCATTTAAAGGTTCAGCTGGGGAAGTTATGACATCACCAGTTAAAAAATGAGATGGAGTCAATATATTTATACCATCTGAATTGTTATCACTATCAATTGCCACTAATGGTCTAGAATTCAAAATAGCTTCAATTTGAGTTAAAAATGTATAAAGTTCTTCAAAAGTTAAATTAGTATTTCCAATTACACGTTTGATATGGAATTTTACAGAACGAACAGCGGCTTCCCACAGTCCACCAAAATGCGGACTCACTGGAGGAATCATATGCCACTCAATGTTTCTTTGAGACAAAAAATAACAAATTTTTTCATTTCTTTCAATTGAACAAATAAATTTATATAAATCTGAGAGTTGCCTTTTAGCACCTACAAATGTTGTGGCATTATCACTATACACATGTTGAGGAGCTCCTCTTCGAGAGCAAAATCTGTTTAATGAAGCAATAAATGCCTCAGAGGTTAAATCACTCACCAACTCTAAATGTAGAGCTTTAGTTGCAAAACAAACAAATAGAACAATATAGCATTTAGTAGTTTTCGCTCCTCTACCTCGATATTTCAAAATATTAATAGGCCCTGCATAATCTATTCCACATGCCGAAAATGGCCTGTTAGGAGCGACTCTGTTAAGAGGAAGATCTCCCATTAACTGTTTGGAAGAAGCTGCTCTATATCTACAGCAGGTAACACATTTATGAATACAATTTTTAATTATCTTCTTGGCACGTACAATCCAATAACTGTCTAATGATACCCATTAACAAATTTAACCCAGCATGAAAATGCATAACATGAAAATATTTAACAATTAACACACTTAATTTATGTTGAGTTGGCAAAATGACAGGATGTTTTGCATTGTACTGGAGGGGTGAATTTCTCAGCCTACCTCCCACCCTAAGTAAACCATCACTATCAATAAAAGGACAAAGTGAAAAAAGAGAACTTTTTTTAGAAACTGGTCTGTTTGATCTAATACAACTAATTTCATCTGCGAAATATAGCTGCTGAATATAAGAAATAATCAAATTACCTGAATGTCTTCTTTCGTTTGTCGATAAAGGAAGAAATTTACCTTTACTCAAAGGACTGGTGTTCATTTTGCCAACTTTCTGTTTGCAATTTCTCACAAACCTAATACAAAAAGCTAAAACAACAACAATTTTAGTAAAAGAAGAATATTTTTCAAAAAGTAAATCAAACAAAGAATTATTCACAGTTACTGGAAAACAAAATGTAGAGTTCTTTTTCTCTTTATTTACAGTGTCTAAATTAGTTTTTATTTGAGGTTGTTCAGGCCAATGTTCTTGACTTAAAGAAAGCCACTTTGAGCCCTCCCACCAAAGGGAACAATCGGGAAGATCCTTAGGAGATAAACCTCTAGAAGCAATGTCAGCTGGATTTTCCTTGCCTGGAACATACCTCCAACAGTCAGATGGAACAGAGTCTAGAATTTCTGAGGTTCTATTGGCCACATAAGGTTTCCAGCACCTAGGATGAGATGACAGCCATGATAGAACTACTTGTGAGTCGGTCCAAGCATAAAACTTAATAATGAAGGTATTCAAAATAGTCACTAATGCAGAATATAGTCTGGAAAGTAGTAAAGCACCATTGAGCTCCAGCATTGGAATGGAAACTGATTTAAGGGGTGCTACCTTGCTTTTAGCAACTAAAATGGTCACCTTTGACTTCACTTCACCAGGTTGAACCACATATATGATGGCAGCATATGCTGATTCTGATGCATCGCTAAATCCATGTAAAATGAGCTCTTTACTGGAAACTTGGATCCATCGGGGAATTCTAATAGAGCAAACTTGTTCAAATTCCTCTTGGAATTTCTTCCAATTTGCTTGGAAATTTTCAGGAAGAGCAGTATCCCAATCTAACTTCATCAACCACAATTGCTGGTAAAACATTTTTATAGAGACAGTACATGGAGCCAAAAATCCTAATGGATCAAATAATTTGGCAGATTGTGAAAGAAATTTTCTTTTAGTTATGTTATCATCAAATTGTAAATTAACTTTAAAGACAAAAACATCGTTTGATGAATCCCAGATAAGCCCTAAGGCTTTGGAACAGTCATTAGGATGAATTTCTAAGTTTGTTGACTCAAGAGAATTTGAAGATAAATGATTCACTACATCAACTACATCGGAAGAATTAGATCTCCACTTCCGTAAATGAAAACCTCTATTTTCTAAAGCCAGTGAAAGTTTCTCAACCATTTTAATAGTTTCTTCGCTTGAGATTGCACTGGACATACAATCATCAACATAGAAACTATCTTTAATTATTGAAGCTGTTACAGGATCATTCTTTTCAATATCCTTTCCAATTTGAAATAGACAACGAGTAGCTAAAAATGGAGCTGATGATGTACCATATGTAATAGTTCGTAGCCTGTATTCCTTTATAGCTGAGTATGCTGAGTCACGCCAAACAATACGCTGTAAATCTTGATCTTCTGGAGCAATCAAAACTTGTCTATACATCTGCTGAATATCAGCGGTAAAAGCAATAAGATTTGCTCTAAATCTTATCAAAATGGTGAAAAGATTTGGTTGTGGAATTTGTCCAACAGCTAAAACAGAATTTAACGAATTAGCATTAGGAGGTTTGCATGAACCATCAAACACCACACGTAACTTTGTTGAAATAGTCGCTTTTTATAACAGAATGATGCGGAAGATAATATACTTTGTTGCTTGCAGGATTTGAGTTTTTGTCGATAAGTGTCATATGACCAAGATCTTCATATTGCTTCATAAAATTTCTATACTCATTTTCAAATTTTTTTATCAAATTGAAATTTTTTCTCCATAGCAAACAAACGTGACGCTGCCATGGATTTAGAATCGCCTAATGACATCACATCTTTATAAACTGGCAATTTAACTTCAAATCTACCTTCTGGTGTTACCTTGTAAGTTGAACAAAAATGTTGTTCACAAAATTCTTCTTCCTCAGACAAATGGGGTTTATTAACACCTATTTCTTCTGCTTGCCAAAATTTTTGTAATAATAGATCAACATTGGATTCGTTTTCAACACTAAGAAAATGAGATTGAATACTAGAAGAATATTTACATTTAGGTTCCAATTTTCCGGCTACCACCCAACCAAACATAGTGTTTTGGGCAATTGGCTCATTCTCGGTACTAACAATTCTACCATATCTTAAAATAGTAAAGAAACAGTCAGATCTCAAAATAATATCACATTCTTGTGGTTTCATGAAATCTTCATCTGCTAACGCAATATTTTTAAGGTACTCTATATTTTTCGTATCAAGTAATTCTGCAGGTAATTGAGATGTCACTTTAGGCAGGATGTATGCCTGAACCTTTAAGGACTCAGTAGAAAGCTTTGAACCTACTGTAAGCCGGGTTGCCGGCTTTTAGCCAGGCCAAAAAAAGCCGGCCGGCTTTTTTTGGTTTTAGCCGCTTAAAAAAAGCCGGCTTTAATTGAAAAAAGCTGGCTTTTATTTTTCAAAAAGGTGGTTTATAGATAATTCATATAAAATTTGGATTAATTTATTTTTAATACACTTATAAATATTTTCTACGAAAAAAATATAAACTTCTATTAAATTTTGTCAAATAAATATGACCTTATAACTGCCAGGATGCAACTGTGAAAGCATTATGTATGTCTGGGAAAAAATTATGAATATTCAGAAGAATACATTAAATTAGACTTTGTATTACACATTTGATTAGTGTTGGTTTGAAATTCTTTATCATGGCTCTACACAAAGCACACATTTTGAAGATTATATTATGAAAAAATAAGAAAATGTCACACATTAAAATAGAAAATTCTTACATATACTGATATTTACTTTTAAAATTGATTAAAACTAAATAGCTTATATGTGTTTAATAACTGAAATTATCTTAACTTGAGCAATAATAAGCAATCGATAATAAGTAATAAGCAATCGATATATAAAAAATACTTATAAAAATGATCGACTTATAAAAATTATATATGTAAAGTTTTTTTGCTACTAAGCTGTTATGTAACTTATTCCAGATATGTCCATATGGACAGATTAAAATCATAGAATAAACAATGTTGAAAGAGAAATTAGGAAGGATATAACATTTGAGGAAATTTTAGTACATGGAAGTGCATAAAATAAAGAGAACAATTTAAAAAAAAAAAAAAAAAAAAAAAAAATTCTCCAAATAAAACTTGTTGAATTAGAATTTTGAAAAGCTAGTTGCTATTGAAAATAGTGCATATTCATGCATAAATTAATGCATATGTTATTCATAATACTGTTTTAATAGAGAGAAATGATGTTTTTATCAAATGACTTTGTGTGATTTTAAATAAATGTTTATGAAAAATAAAACAAGACTTGTATTATTAATATCCCTTAAAATTAGTTAATAAAATATATAACTAAGCAACCATTGTCCTTTTTAATTATATAAAGCAATAATAAAAAAAAAAGATTGTTAAGGTCAGTGTAAACCAGACAAAGCAATTGGTATGACATTTTATTCCAATATCAATGTCTTCATTACTGAAAAATTAGGTTATATTGAATTCTACCTCAATTAAATGTCTTTAAAACAAATTAAAAAACACATCAAAATGTGTCGTTTATAATTAAAATGCTTCACTGCATAAAAGCCAATTTTGGCCAAAAAAGGCCAATTTTGGCCAAAAAAAGCCGGTTAAAACCAATAAAAGCCACCGGCGTGGCTTTTTTTAATTTTAGCCGGCTTTTTTGCAACCCTGACTGTAAGAGTTACTGAACCACGAGTTTGTCCAGCCAATACTCCAGCAATTCCATTTAATCGAATTCTGTCATTCTTTCTTTTTAACCCTAAAGTTCTTATGACATTTTCACTAACAAAAGAACATTCCGAACCAGAATCGAGTAGAGCTCTAAAAGAGTAAGGTTTATTTTCATTATTATATAAGAGAACTTTAGCAGTAGGTAGGAAAGAAACACATTTTGAATTATTGAAAGAAGCACTAGAATTAATTTGTAATTTGTGAGATGTTGACTCCTGTACAAATTCTTTGTTTGACTGGTGGTTTTTATTCTCAGATGAATTTGGAAAAACTTTATTTTCAAACTTAGCAGTGCAAGCATTATTACTTTTATTCTCTTCATGTAAGAGTGTATTATGTTTACTTTCACATTTAAAGCATTTCAAATGAGAATTTGGACATTCCTTAACTTTATGAGAGTTTAAACATAAAAAGCAACAGTTATTACGCTTAATAAAGTTCTTTCGAGCAACAACATCCATGGATTTAAATTTAATACATTTATAGAGCGGATGTATTCCTTGACACTTTAAGCACACCTTTGATTGCTTATCATTAGAACTGTACTTGGAACCAACAAAATTTGAACTTTTGGAATGTTTCATATCACTTTCATTGTTAGAGATGAGCTCTAAAGAAGAACATCTTACACTTAAGAAATCAAAAAATTCTTTCAAAGTAGGAAATTCATTTTCTGTACTTTCAATGGACCAAAGTCTTCGACTTTCCGGATCAAGTTTTTGAAATAACAAATATATTAACCATGGGTCTCTATTTGTAGCTTCATCACCAACAGCTTTCAAACCCCTAATAACTTCATCACTAGTATTCAGCAAATTTCTTATATTTATGCTATTAGGATGCAGAATTGATTTTTGTTCTAAAAATAATTTAATCAAAGAATTAACAATTTGTTTCTTTTTATCATATCGATTTAACAACTTTTCCCAAGCTTCTTGATAAGATTCATTAGAAAGGGGAATGTGCTTAATTAATGTAGCTGGTTCTTCAGAAAGTAACCCTTTAAGATACTGGAATTTCTGAATGTTACTTAAACTTACTTGTGAATGGACAGTGGAAACAAACATATCCTTAAAATTTGTCCATTCTGAAAATTTTCCAGAAAATACTGGAATATTCAATTTTGGTAGTCTAATATTACATTGATTAGGAATAGTAACAGAAGAACCTTGCACAGAATTGTGTGTTGCAACATTAACAACTTCTGAAGGATTCAAAGAATCTAGTTTGTTTTGATATTTAGTTTTTAACTGAAAATACCTGTCTTCAAATTCTGCTAATTCAGAATCATCATCATTTAAACAAGAATCTAATCTTAAGAACTCTTTAAGTAAATCATCTAATCTTTGTAATCTAATCAAAATTTCATTCTTAGTATTCACATTATCAAAACTATTCTCTAATCTAGTTACAGAGCCTTTCACCCTACCTCTCTCAATTTTAATTTGAGCAGATTTTTTCTCATAATCCTCCATTTTACACAATAACTTATAAGCAGAATAATATCCAAAATAAAATTAATCAGATAACTTGAAAACAAAACTAATCAAAATTACTTCAAAATCAAAAGTAATCAGAATTGCTTCAAAACGAAACTAATCAAATTAAGTTCAAAAACAGAAGTAAATGAATTAAATTCAAAAACAGAACAAATCAGATTCAAAAACAGAACTACTATAAAATGTTCATTATATATTCTTTCATACAAACAATAGAATTTTCTGTTCTCAAATGTGCATAAAATTAAAAATCTTCAAAATTCTTCAATGTAAAATAATAATTCACCATAATAATTAAATATTCAAATATTTCAAGCAAATAAATCATAATGTTCTTGAGAACAAGTAAATAAATCATAATAATCTTGAGAACAATTTTCTTTTTCAAGAACTATCAAAACATAATATTGTAGAATACTATTTTTTCTTATTTTATCAATTCAATAAAGAAGATACCAGATTGTTCTCATATTCTAAAATAATATCTTGCTAAATGCAACTTCAGTAGAAAAATTAAGCTTTAGCATCAAAGAACAATTTCAAAACAAAGCAAGTACTCACATATCACGCCTAAGTGCCTCCAATTTTCTTTATGTAGAGAATTTGAAGAAAGAAATCCTTGAAATTTTCTTATTTTTATTTTACAACACAAAAAACAATCTTGACATTCACGAAAACTTAACACACAATGAAACATACAGTTCTGGTTTCAGAATCAAATTTCTCTAGTTAAAATTAACACTCTAATTAGTATGCTTTCATCACATGAAAGCCTTAAATTACATTATAAAAATATATCCCCTGCCTAACTGGGTGCAGATAATTAAATAGAATAAAGAAAGACAATAATGCAGCAGGAGCAACATTCTCCATACCACACTCTCAGGAAAACCAAACATCAACTCTCTGATGATGTCATAATTAAGATTTCACAACAGCACAGAATGCATAGTGCTGCCATCTGTCAACAAACAGAATAACTAAATCTTATATTTGATTCTTAATCAGTTTAGCACTGAACAATATGCTTAGCAACAAGCTTTTCAAAATTTTATTTAGAGATTTCTTTTTCCTTGTTTAAATGCTCTATTTTTTATACACTTATGTACCCATGAACATAGAATAGAGAAGGACTTCACACGAAATAGTGTGAATATCGTGTCGCGATTTTGGTCTTAAATGAAGGGATGGCAATGGTTAGAATACAACCATGTACATACCAGCGCCTCTAGCGGACAACGTTCATTGGCTGGATCTCAATGATCAAAGAAGTTATTGGTAGAGCAAATTGAAGCAGATGAAACCGAGTACAACCGTGCGACACAGCGCCATCTATTAGACAAATTTTCAAGGAACGGTTTTCTTCTTCTAAAACCTATTTCGTGAGAAGTCCTTCTCTATTCTATGTTCATGTATGTACCACTCTCCTCAAATATTAGGGTCAGGTGGGGTAAAGTGGTCAGGCGGGATAAAGTGGTCATAATTCATAAAAAGGGCTAAAATCCTGACTAATGTAGAAATTTGAATAACTTTCTTTTAATTTTATATTTATTAAGTATTGATCAAAGTTTCTCACTCAAAAAAATATTTTTAGTAGCATGTTTGAGCCACTGAGCACTCATTTTGTCTGTCTTTGTTACACCTTGTTCTTTTAACTCTTTAATTAACTTTTCTGCTGCATTTTGTTTATCCCAAATTTTGTTAAATTGGCAGTTCAGAAAGCTTTTCACATATCTCAAGAACATATTTTTAATTATAGCTAAGTTATATTTATCACAGATTTTATTTTATAATAGTTTTAGTTACATGGGGTAAAGTGGTCATAAGGTTAGGCTTAACTTATTGATATTTGATCTGAGTTAAATTATTCATTATATACAATGCCACTTTATTAAATACTAATAATTATTAAAAACTAACTGCAAATAGTTATTTAAATAATAGTTTATAATATGGGGGTTAAAAAAAGTTAGGTTTAATTTTTAATGGATTCAGAATAGTGAATGAATTAACTAAGTGTAAACCCGAATTGCTTGCAAAGGTTACATCAACTAATTTAACAACCAACACATTAACTACTTTTTCTAATACCTATATTTGTATCATATAAGAAAATGGTCCACAAGAAAGTCCTGAAAGAATTTTTAATGTTGATGAGGCTGGAATGGATATGGATAGCCAAAATAGCCCAGTTTAAATAATTTTATGCAATGCAATGCATTATATAAAATTCAGAAACCAAAGGAAAGATAATGTTTAGCGTTCCTTTTGGTATATCAGCTAGTGGTTATTACATTCTTCCATTCGCAGTTTATGAGTGAGTATATATGAATTATGGATAAAGGGTGGTCGTGCAGGAGCATTGTATGAATCATGGAATCTGGATAGATGCAGGATTCTGTACTTGAATCTTGGATGGATCATTTTATACAGTTTATACATTTTAGATAGTATAATGAAAGCTTACAAAAGCCTGCCTTTTTATTTATGATTGTGATGGACATAAATGAATTATGACGCTGTGAAAAATAGCTATCGACAATCACATTATAATACCCTGCCTGCTACCTCATACTAGTCATAGTCTACAACCATTAGATCTAGGTGTATTTTCCCCCCATTAAAAAAAAGCCTGGAAAGGAATTTTAAAGAAACAGTATCAAGAAAGCCAACTGCAAAATATGTAAAAAAAATTAAAATAAGCTATATTGGCAACATTATCTACATAGATATCACAGAATAGAATTGTTAGACATAGTTTTAAAGGAAATGTGTCCAGTCCAACATCGGGGTAGTATTGACAGAAAAAACACTTGCATTATATCTGCAAAAATAACAAGAGGAATGGCATACTTAAAAGTTGCTTAAATTTCCAAGAGGAAAAAACAACAAAATATCCCTAGTCAACATTCGCTTTTGAATCCATTTATAATCGCTAAAGATGACATCTCAAACCATATCTATAGGACCTTGAGTGTTGCTAAGATATGAAATGAAGAAATCAATAAAGCAATTTATTGGGAAAAAACATGATTATTTTTCTTAAAGTATGTTAAAAAAAATTCAAATTTTGACAATCATTATACTTTTCCAGAATCAGATGTGATCAAAATCCTTGAAGAACCAAATTTTAACAACAAACAATTTTAACATCACAAATTTACACTTTAATAAAATAAAATGGCAGATAACTTATTATAAAGGTTCTTTAAAATGTTTGTAAATAATAAAATGTCACTTTTTATTCATTAGTTTATTTTTTTAAATTACACTTTTTCAATGTGACCCCTTTACCCCATGCACTACTCACTTTACCCCACCCCCTGGGGTAAAGTGGTCATAAAAACATGCCTGGAAAAATGTGTTATAAAAAGGTGTTATTCCCCCAAAATATTTCTGAAATGTATATGGATGTACTCTAGAGTAATGCAATGTAAAATAACACCCAAAATTTTAGAAAACATCACATAAATTCTGATGTTTATATCCTCTGAAAGTTTGAAAAGCCTGTTTTTATGACCACTTTCCCCCACCTGACCCTACATCCTTTCTCTTTTAACATTTACAACTTAATCTTTACATATGTACACATAAGAATGTTTCCATTTTGGTGTGCTACATTTTGTCATTAATATAATCTTTAAAATGTGTATTATAGGTGAAGATATGTAATATAGAATTTCAAAACACCAGTTTGGAGCCTAACTTATATTCTTTTCAGTATTTATAATTTTTTTTCAGACATAATGCCTTCACTGTTGCCTTCTAGAAGTTATAAAGACTTATTTATTTGACAAATTTAATAGAAATCTATAATTTTTTTTTTAGTAGAAAATATTTATAAGTGTATTTAAAATGAATTAATTGTAAACCAACTTTAAAAAATAAAAACCGGCTTTTTTTTCAAAAAAAGCCATCCGGCTTTTTTTGGCCTGGCTAAGAGCCGGCAACCCTGTCACCAACTCCAGACACCCATCTAGGGTGCATTTAAAAACTTCCTTGCTTAACCAAAGGGAGTAGAACAGTTATTTGCTGAGTTGCCACCATATAAAATTTGAATAGATTGCATTATTTATTTACTTTAGTCTCTTCCTGACAAACCAATAATATGATCCTGTACAACTTTTCTTCCAATTTTTTCACAATTTCTCTTTGATTTTAAAATATTTGCTTTAGAATTTTAGAAAATTTTATTCATTTAATTCACAGAAGGCATGAAATTTAAAATTTTACTAATTAAAAAAGCTTTATAACTATCCTCTTCTTAAATAACCAAAGCAGATCTTTTTTCAGCATAAAGTTTACTTGAAAAAAGCTCTTGTTTATCAAAATGAGTTTCTATTTTAAATATTATGTAAAATTCTTTTAAAATTTAACATTTTAATGCCTTTAAACTTAAAAATATAAAAGTATTTAACAAGCCGAATATTCGATATTCGGCCAAATAATGGGCCCCGGGATACTAAGACATCTGTTCTGACCTTTCCCTAAATTTTTCTGTTGCCAGACTTAAATGTTCACAAATTAATTATTTTAAAATAAAATTTAATCTGTCCCAAAACAGTTGAGGTCAACAAAGTACCTATTACATACTCTTTTTTTATATATATAAATAAACGATCTTGTTAAAAACATAAACAAAAACCTATAAAAAGGTTTTTTTTTTTCAAATTCACAAAATTGCGATTCGATTTTTCAATAAAAAAAACTTCACAAAAACAGGACACATAAATCCTTGACAGACCCATGAATAAGGTACAGTAATATTCCTTATATTTTCAATTGAATTGTATTTTCAGTTATAGAAGAAATATGAAATTGGAATTCTATAATTCTATGTATCTATGTTAGACATATAGTCAAAATGTTATATAGTCCAAGTATTGATCATATTATTTCATCAATATTTGAATCAACATATGGGACACATTTTACACATTTTTTTTTATTATTTATGGGACACATTAATTTGCAGGTCTAAGCAACTAAGCATAAAACAAACTCATGAATTGTGTGTAATCTACTTCAGAGAAAGTAAATCTGCACTGAAAGTACTATTATATTAAATACATTATTTCAGATAGATTTAACTATAGCTTAAGCATTTAACTTGAAAAAATGAACTGATCATTTAAAAAAGAAAATTTTAAAATGAGAGAACATTTATCAATATTTTTAAGGAATGCACTATAGATTGATAATATTTAATACAATTGTATTTACTTTCATAAAATAATAGTATTTTGAACTTATAAAAGTTTTATTTAATGTTATTAAAAGGTAATTTTTAATCTGAAATGAATGATGAGTTTTCTTGTAACATAAATGATGAATTTGATTCTTATTTAACCTGTAAATATCAATGTAAAAAAAACAAAAAAAAAACTGATTTAAATCAAACGACCCTGTTTGGCTTAACAGTTATTATTCGGCCAACCGGATATTTGGTATTCGGTTCGCCTGTGGGCCGAATATTCGGTATTCGGCCAAAATCATTATTTGGTGCATCCCTAGTGGAAGGGGGTAACAGAAAAGATTGGTTGACAGCTAAGAATTGGCCAAATATAAAGTTTATACAGTAATATATCCGCTTCTAGAGTAAAGTTAGTTAATATACAAGGGTGAGGAATTTTCAGAGTCTTACCTGCCAAGGATTTATTTTATCAGCGAACTAGATACAATGTACGATTGAAAAAAGTTGACAAGGAAAGAATTCTGTCAAAGGATTGCTGAAAAAATGCGAATTTCATGAAAAGATTGTTAAAAAACCTTCATAATTATCACCTAGAGGGGAATCACTACCTCCTTGCTATAACCTTTTTTAAAAAATTTGCTTTAAATTTTGATATTTTTTTTAATTCAGAATTACCTTGAAATAAGTCATTATTAGAAATAAAATTGATAAACTAATCTCTATGAAAAGAAAAAAACAACAGCCATCATCTCAAACTTTGTTTCGTTCATAGAATATAGTACAGTTTTTTTGACATTAAAAAAAAAAAATTTGGCAAACCTTTCGCATTCGCCCGGAGGTGGTTGTCACTTTTTGCCGATTTTAAATTTCTTCATGGATTTATTTTTGTTGTTTTTTAAAATGTTTAATCTCTGAATCTTTTTTGGCTGTAATACCGAAATATATATTTTAAAAAATGAATATTTGCTTTACTGTTTTAAAATTTATGTATTTACCATTTGCTAATTATGAATTCCCCCTCCCCTAATGTTTTTTGTTTAATCTGAATTTTTAAAAATTAAGCATAAAGTTGTTATAAATGATCAATAAAAAAAAAAACAAAGATGGCAGTCTCCAGGCAAATATGCAAGCTGTGCTGTATCCTATACGAGCAAATCAGATCAAAGGATAATGCTGCAAGAATGAAAATAAACTTCAAAATTTTAAAATTTAAATGTTGGCAACTGTATTTGTCGAAAGCAAAGCATATTTCCTCAAAGGTGTTCTATAACTAAAAGGTTAAAACTTAGCAATAACCATTTTGATATTTTTCCAAAAATCCAATTTTGTTTATTCTTGATTTTAGACTTAACTCTGATTTTTATTTTCAGCTCAGCAAGTAACCGAATTATACATGCTAAAGACCATGCTTCTATTCAATTAAATATTGCCGAAGTGAGTAATTATTTCCCTCTTGTTTTTAAATGCATGTGGAATGATTGCTGAATTTGTAATTAATGTGTAATAATTATAAATGCTAAGCCCAAAATGTAAATGCTTAATTTCTATGGAAATTCATTTGAAAAGCTATTATGTGAGTGAGTTGAAGTTCAACAGTCTAATAAAGCTATATTTTATAAATTAACCAATTGGCTATTTGTAATCTGTGTGCTTTTGTACGCTGAATATCCAATTATCATGCTGCAGAAACGACAGCATAATCTATTCTAATTTTGAGAATAGTTAGCACATCGTTGAAAGATGTATCGACACCAGGGAGGAAAGGGGGCAATGCAAATTCATTCGAAATTTATGCCATCCAGATCGACGATTCTCTCGAACGTAAGAAAACAAAGTAGCAGGAGTGATTCTGTTCCGAATTTTCCGAAAATTAAAAAAAGAAATCGGACATCAGTCTGAAAACTCGGACATATAAAATATTGCTAATTTCGACATGGCTTCCGAAAAAAGTCTATTTCATCAATCGTTCACAGAAAAAAACTCACCAATTTTGTCAAAGAATCACAGGGTAAAACACGAATTTCGTAAAGGATCATATAAAAAAGGGAATTTTGTCAAAGTATCGTGGGGAGAAACTCAAATTTCGTGAAAAAATCGCTAAAAAACATAACTCTTCCAAGGATTGCCAAAAAAATGCAAATTTTGTCGAAGGATAGCAGCAGTGACCCGGAGCCGAACAATTTTTGATGCTCCAGCTCCGCTCCTATAGTTGGGGCACGTCTAACTTGTCAATGGGTATTATGCTACGCTTGCCTTTTTACTAACTTTGGCGTTGTAGGATCGCCAGATTTGGCTGTTTATCATTGTTTGGGAGAATAAATTTGCGCGAGTTCATGTTATCAATTCTTTTGTTTTTCACGTTCCATGCAGATTGTTCCGTATTCCTAAAAGAATTTCGTTTCCATTGTTTTAGCTTACTGTACTAAATTTTGTCATCTGCGATTTCTGAATTTTTAGCGATTCTTATGCGATTTAACGTTTCTTTTTTGTTTTTAGCGTTTCGT
Organism: Maratus speciosus; assembly: GCA_963932465.1. NCBI lineage: Eukaryota > Metazoa > Arthropoda > Arachnida > Araneae > Salticidae > Maratus > Maratus speciosus. The sequence continues at coordinate 183,492,177 of OZ010795.1, read as the reverse complement.
GGCGATTTTCTACATTATTAAAAGTATATTCGATTGTTAACTTTTAGTCCAATACAACAAATTTTATCCTTTTTTCAATAAAGTTTATTCGGAATTCGTACAGCAATTCTTGTGGGGGTTTTCAGGTTTGCGCGACGATTTCTCAACATTCGCAAATTGAATCCTTTTTTTTTTTTTTTTTCCAATATAGAAATTTTTTTATCCTGCAATTTTTGAAGTCTTAGTCATTTATAATGCTATTTTCAGCGGTTTTTTTCCCGCAAAGATATAAAATTAACGATGATTTAATGTACAAAAATATTCAGAAAGAACTAATTTATAAGAAAAAAATTGTGTTTTAGTTTAGAATTTATTGTAAAACACATGAAACGTGCATAAAATAAAAATTGTTTTCCCCCTTATTTTTATAATAAAAATAAATGGTCTTCGCTGATTTGTTTGTAATAGAACTCATCTTCGGAAAATCATAAAAGAAAACAGGAATGAATATTTTTAGCTTTTCTTTTGTAAATCAATTATTATTTTGTCCCAGATTTGAAAGCTTTCATTACAATAATAAGAAAAAAAAAATCTAACCGGTATAATAAACTCATAGTAATGAATGCTAAAATTCAAAAGCTGTGCAGTGTTTTATTATGAAGCCGAAAAAAAAGTTTATTGATGTATGTGTTAACATTTAAAATAAAGATAAAATTCTTATTATTTAGCATTCAATTTTTATGTTTAAAAGAAAAGAAAATTTTGAAAATAATCTAATTATATCCTTACAAATTTTATTCCAATTTCAAATTCAATATAAATTTCATCCTGAAAATTATAATATCACTTGTTTCAAAATTATCTATTAAAATAGAAGGAAACACACATACACACCCTCTCACAATGTTCTTACAACACTTTACTCACTTTTTTTTTTCCCTCACAATGTTCACAAACAAATGCACATTTTTAGTTGCATTGAAGAAATTGTTTTAAACTATTCCAATATATCCAGATATTTTGCAATTTCGTTTCCAGTTAATTGATTTATGTCAAATTAAATTATAATTTAACTAACAAATTAACTTACATTTATATATAAAACTATAGTATGCATTATGAATAACTGGTGAATTTTTTGTTTTTTTGTCTAAAATACTGTTAAAATATGGAATTTATACCATTGTTTAAAAGACAAATTAATTTAACTGCTGATCAATTCTTTCTAAGTAAAATAAGAATAGTTTAAACTTCTGTATGCGGAAGGATGGAAATTATATCGTGAATGTACGTACTTATAAAAAGTCATATTAAAAAGAAAAAAAATGATTTTAACATTTTTAATAAAAATAAAATTCTTATTATTTAGCATTCTTCAATTTTTATATTTAAAGCAAAATCAAAATTTGATAATAATCTAATTATGTCCTTAGAAATTTTATTCCAATTTCACATTCAATATAAATTTCATCACATAATTATAATACCACTTTTTAAAAAATGCATATCAAAATAGAATGAAAAACATTTTTTTTCTCACGTTGTTCTTAAGTAATTACAAATTTACATTTTAGGCCACATTGAAGAAATGTTTTAACCCATTCCTATAATCTACAGATTTTGCAATTCCGTTTCCAGATAATTGATTTATCTTAAATTATATTTTAATTTAACTCAAATTAACTTGCATTTATGTATAGAACTAAAATATACATTCTGAATAACTGATGAATTTTTTCTTCTTTTTGAATCTAACATACTGTTGAAATATTGAATTTATACCATTGATTAAAAGTAGTGATGGGCGATAACGAGATGTTTTTCTCGATTGTATGGACATCTCGATATTTTTCGATTGTATACATTTTTTCTCGATGACTACAGTTTGCAAATTTCTTTTATAAATCATATATTATGTATTATATACGTCATACATTTATCAAGAATAGTCTGCGGGTAAACTGGAATGAGTCGATGTTAATAAAGACTAGGTGACTTCGACCGCTAGCGGGCCCCTCTTTTAATTGGGGCCCCTAATTTATACGTAATCTTGTAATATGAAATCACGAACAGGTTACCCGCTATATAGGGCACTGATATATGATAGCAGGCGGGTGTGGTGTGCCCGCCCTACAAAATCTTGTAAAAAATATAATATCGAAACGAATGAACGTCGGACCAGACCTCTTGGGGGAGGGGTCAAAGCGAGCGGAGGGGCACAGCAGCTGCATAATATGATTAAGTCGTCACAGGTCTTTAGGCCTTTCCAACCATATGTCACATGAGAAGTCTGGATTTGAATTTATAAAAATGCCCTCCCCGTGGGGGAAAGGGGGGGAGGGGTGCGGGAGGTGGATAACATGAGTAAGTGGTCATAAGCCTTTCCAACAATGTCACATGAGGGGTCTCGGCTAAATTTAGAAAAACACCCCCGTGGGGGGCCGGTTACCGGAGGTGCATTACATCAATAAGTAGTCACAGACCTTTCCAACGATATCTCACATGTGGGGTCTTGGCCAAATTTGGAAAACTGTCCCGGGGGGGTGGGGGGGGTTTGACACCGGAGGAGCATAACATCAATAAGTAGTCACAGACCTTTCCAACGATATCTCACACGAGGGGTCTTGACTAAATTTGAAAAAGTGTCCCCCAGGGGGGGCAGAGAGTGGGGGGGACTATCACCGGAAGTGCATAACATCAATAAGTAGTCACAGACCTTTTCAACGATATCTCATAAGAGGGGTTCTGACTAAATTTGGAAAAGTGTCCTCCGGGAGGGCAAAGTGGGGGGGCGGCCACGGGAAGTGCATAGCACTAATAAGTAGTCACAAACCTTTCTAATGATATGTCACATGAGGGGTCTTGGCTAAATTTGGAAAAGTGTCCTGAAATTTCATATATTATAAATAATATTTAGCGGAGGACTCCATAAAAAAATCCGATATAAATGATAAAAGCGGAAAAAACTACCCTCGCAGTGGGGGCCAAATTGGGGAGGGGAGGAAGAAAGTCTCATAATATGAAAGAGTCATCCGAGAGCTTACCGATGACATATCACATGACTGGTCCAAAAAAAGTGTGACAATTACTCCCCCTCTCTCCAACCGTGGGCCCACTCTTTCACCCCGGAATTCACACAGCCGCCACTTTAAAATTTTTATGTTCAATAAATAATATTTACCGGAAGACTGCATAAAAAACCCATATTTAAAGTAATATTTAAATTTATTATAGAAATCGGCTACGGTTTTAAAAATTTGTTCGCCCCTTCCCTACCCCCCTTTGGGCGAAGAAAGGTTCATAGTATGAAAGAGTGGTCAAAGGGCTTTTCGATTATATGCCACAGGAAGGGTTCGGTAAAATTTTTAAAATTGCACCCCATGAGTCCACTCTCACGTCCTCCTCCCTCAAAATCACCCGACCCACCTTCCTCTTTGAAAATTTTATATTTAATAAATAATTTTTATCGGAGGGTTCCAGGTATGTGACATCTTGGTAGGGCTAAAATAAGAGAAACTTTGAAAATTAGGGCTTCATTTCACAGCTCATTGTCATGCCTTTTTCTCTATCTCGTCCCTTGGTACTCTCGATAAATTTTCTTACTTTTCTTCTCTGCCGAGGACCAGAGAAATCCTCGAAAAGCTTCTCATAGCGAAATGTTGAAAAGCGCGAGAGATATCCTCGAAAGGTTTTTCATTGGGAGATTTCGAAAAGGACGAGAGTAACAAGCGAGAGGCTTCCCATCGGGAAAGGTTGAAAAGGGCGAGAGGAAACTCTCGAGAGACTTCCCATCCCGAAAAGTTTAAAACCGCGAGAGAACCAACCATCGAGCAGATTCCCGTCTGGAAGCGTCGAAATGCTGGAAAAATCATCGAGATGAGATTTGCCGAAATGCGAGATGGAAATGAAGCTTTCTGAGTCAAACTTACCGCATTTCTGGTTTAAGTCATAATTTCTCAAAGGAGTCCATCTGCTTATCCATAGGCGTAACCAGCCTTTTGAACGGGGGGGTGCCCAGACTTTTGAACCTGAACATGTTGGATACAAACAATATCTTATATAGTAAAACCTGCTAAAACGAATCCCATAAAAACGATCGAATTTCCGTTTTAGACAGTTTTCCATCTTAGAAGATATAATTGTGTGGTATTTCTTTTAAAAAGAGCTTAAACGCGATTTTTGTTTGCGTGAGGAGGGTTGAGAAGGGGTTCAAAACATTAAAACTAAAAAAAAAAAAGATACGTAAATGTCCTTGCAGCAGTGATATAAGGCAGTGACTGAGTGTGGTCCCAACTGTAAAACCTTTTGGCACCCTAACTTCTTATAAAGATTAAAAAAGGCCTTTAATCATGCTGGAAACTTCTATAGGCACAAGGGAACACTGCATGAGATCTAAAATTATATCAGTCTCAAAGTCTTGTAGATGAAATTTTGCCGGATGATAAATCTCAGATAATACATCCGGTACATCTGTACATGCGCGCGAAATTTTTTCAGAATGTGACTCCATGACTTCTTAGGGATCACCGGAGGGACCCAAGAAATTTTGGAGGAAAGTCTATATAAATAATTATTATAATATTATAAATAATTATAATATTCATTTATAGCGTAATTTCCTGCCTATAATCCGCGGCTCAAACAATCATGTTTCGACCCAGAAATTTTATTTCATTATTTAAGTTAAATATTTAACGCGATTTGATAAGTTACGTTTTATGATACAAGATTTCTGGGTCTGAACCTAATTGTTTGATCCGCGGATTATAGGCCGGAAATTACGGTAATTCAGGTTTTTTACCCCAGAGTGTGTCGAATATATTAGGTAAAGCAGGTCAAGATAATATTGACTAAATTTTTATCAAGACGATAAAAATTATACTATCATGATACAACTGTAATAATAAAGATAGGTGCTTGTATGTCTCTGTGTGTGTGTACGCGAGCGCGCTGAGCTCTGAAAAAACAATGCAGCCTGCACCCGTAAGATTTGACAGGACCTGTATGCCTGAACTCATGCATATGGAAGACAATTTCTGGAATTTTTCAATTAATTTTTTATACGAATTTTTTCGCATTTTGCGGCAATTTTTTCAAATAAGTAAAAAAGAATCCGATTTCAATATTTTACCCAGTAAACTTTGTCTTCTTTTCAATAAAGTGTTTTCGAGATTCTTACAGCAATTTTTCAATTTTTAACAATTTTTTAATGTTATCTTTAGAGGGGTTTCTTTCGCATTTCGCGGTGATTTTTTTTTTTTTTGACATTTCTAAAACGAATCCGGTTTAAATCTTTTACCCAATTAGTTAATTTCGTTCCCTGTGATTTTATAATCTTTTCCGAATTTTTAATGCACTTTCTAGCGGGGATTTTCGTGCTTTGAGGCGATTTTTAACATTTTTTGAAACAGAAAAACTCTCTGGTAATTTTTGCAATTGCCGTGATTAAATTCGAATTAGAATAATGTCAAATCAGCTCTTATAAGAAAGCTGAAAATTTAATTTTGCTCGAAATAAAAACGCAATAATTCAAGATTCGCTTGTTCGAGACAGAAGAGGTCGTAGCTTGCTCGGGAGTACGTTGCCGAAGGCAGTCCCCCCACCCCCCAAATCCTAGATTTGTTTAAATCTATGTTCGTTTAAAAAAACCAACCACTTCTCTAGTAATGAAGTTTTCTTTCAGGGACAGGGTTTGAAATAACGGGCGGGATTTCTGCACAGAAAAGGAAAGTCTCTCATAATAAAAAATGCTGGGCAGTATTTCTCCTTTCAAATTCTTTCACAGACCTGTGATTCTTCAGTAAGTATTTTTTTTTTAAATTGGGTCCGCGATTTTTATTTCTTTTATGGAATTTCTCAAAATCAATTCGTGAATCTGTCCCGGAAAAAATTGAGAATTTCTTCAAACGATCGTGGAAAAATATCGGGAATTTCAATAAAAGAGTGCAGAAAGTAATCGCCAATTTCGTTTAAAGATTGCGCAAAAAAATTACGAATTTCGATAAAGGATTGACGAATTTTTTTCTTTTTTCAAATTTCGTAAAATGTTGCGGAAAAGAGTAGAGAATTTTGTTAATTGGTACGGAAAGATATCGAGAATATTTCCGAACGGTCGCGCAATACTATCCCGAATTTCGACAAATGATCTCCCTGTAAAAATATCAGTTTCGTCAATCGGTCGCAACAGAAAATAAATTTCGTCAAAGGATTGCGGTAAAAACGAAAATTTCGTCAACCAATCGCAGAAAGAAAGTTCGAATTTCGTCAAAAGATTACGGAAAGAAAAAGCGAATTTCATCAAAAGATCGTGGAAAGAAAACGCGAAATTCATCGAAGGATCGCGTTCTAAAAAAATGCCAATTCCGTCAAAATATTGCGGTAAAAAATGCGAATTGTTGGGATTTTGAATCCCGTTAAACAGGCGTGAGTACGTAAAATTGTAAATTGGGACTTACCCTTCTTCAGGATACTTATCCATTTCGGTGTAAATCCACACTTTGTTTTATTCCAATATGTGTTAGTTGTCATATTTTTTAATCAACCACTCTTTATAACCTCCTTTGACAAAAGAAATTGTAGACTATTATATCAAATGAATAAGCGGCGGTAACACTTTAAGCTATTTAATTCACATTGTTTAAATTGTAAAAGAGAGAGAGCATTTTACATGCCTCTTCTCTGGATTAACTACATGTTCAGAATGGAAAAAATGTTTACATTATAAGATAATAAATCAGTAATAATAATTGTAATAATAATATCATAATAATAATAATAAACCAGTTTAATGTAGTCTGTGAGTCTTAATGCAGTCACTCAACAAGTCATTATCTTTATCAAAGGATTTTCAAGGTTAAATACATTTGAAGAGATTTATGGCTGAGTTGAAACGACGTATTATTTATGTAACTGAAAAAATTATCTTTAGCACAGTTATTTAGCTTGATTTATGTCCATGACGAATTTCGTCAAAGGATAGTGGTAAAAAACACGAATTTTGTCAAAGGTTAGCTGTAAAAAACACGAATTTTGTCAAAGGTAAGTGGCGAAAAGTGCGGATTTTGTTGAAAAATCGCGTAGAAAGACGTGAATTTCGTCAAACGATTTTGGGGGAAATTTGTAAATATCATGAAATGATCACAGATTAAAATCGCGAATTTGTCAAAATTTACTGCACTGGGCTAAAAGGTTGAAACGGGGTTCCTCTTCCTACTTTCAAAAGAACGCCACGAAACGAGAAAAAACTCTAAAAATCGTATACAAATTTTCAGGGGAAAAAATTACTATATTGACTTGAAAGACTGCAACCATATTCCTTTCAAGAATGTCAAAAAATGGCCACGAAACACTAAATTCAACCAACCAACCAACCTGCAGATTAATTTGAATTTTCTGTGCTATTATTTGACATGTACAATAGAGGCAGGGTATGTGTCACCCCCCCCCCCCCTTTACCTCGGCTAATCGAAATTTGGAATTACCGTTTCACATTTGCATCCCCTTTTAATGTTTTTTTTTTGCTTCTTTCTTAACTTTAAACTACCTAAGCAAAAAGACAAATAGTTTCTATCCTCGTCAAGAACTTGCGTTAATTTCTCATGAAATTGCAGAAACATGCAATAGAAAGAACGGCGTTAAAAACATCTACCACAGACAAAGGACGTCAAAGTGGGATTATAAAGCCACCTTTTTGAATTACTATGACTAATACAGATTCTTGCAAATATTCTAGTTTTAAAAAAGATAAACGACATAATTTTCTTTAAAAAAAAAAGAATGTGGGTTTCTTTTTTTATCACATTTCAAAACTTAACCGTTTAGTTTTCTGAACTAAACTAATTGAACTCTGCTTTCACTTCTTCTTCTTTTTTCTTTTGTAGATTTCGATTTTTTTAAATAATTGTGCACGAGTCTGCGGAAACGGGGGGGGTGCCCGGGCACCCAGGGCACCCCCCCTGGTTACGCCTATGCTATCCAATCTCTTTTTAGCTCACAGGCTATCTAAGCCTGAGAGCTAATGTACCCGTCGGTTCTGTGTGTATGCATGTACTGTACGTATGTATGTACGTAACGCGACAACTCTTGATTAAAATGTACGATTTGCTTAAATTTTTTTTATGTTCATTCTGATAAGGCGTTCCGCTGTTTAGTTTTGACGGTTCATTGGTTAAGGATAAAGGGAGAGAAAGGGGGCTGGTCCCCCCCCCCCCCCCCCCCTCCTTAATTTAGATAAATAGGTTTTTCATGCAGAATTCTTCGATTTGCTCCAAATTTCGTATACCGGTTTATTATGTTAAGGAGCTTCCCTGATTAAACTTGGAGGTTCATTAGTTAAGTATGAAGGGGGGAAAGGGGGGTAGACCCCCTCCTTAATTTAGATAAATGGGTTTTTCATGCAGAATTATTCGATTTGCTCCAAATTTGGTATACCGGTTCATTATGTTAAGAAGTTGCCTTGATTAGATTTGGAGGTTTACGGGTTAAGTATAAAGGGGGAGAAGGGGGCTAGACACCCCCCCCCCCTTAATTTAGATAAATGGGCTTTTCATGCAGAATTATTTGATTTGCTCCAAATTTGGTATACCGGTTTATTACGTTAAGAAGTTGCCTTGATTAGATTTGGAGGTTTACGGGTTAAGTATAAAGGGGGGAGAAGGGGGGCTGGTCCCCCCTTAATTTAGATAAATGGGCTTTTCATGCAGAATTATTTGATTTGCTCCAAATTTGGTATACCGGTTTATTATGTTAAGGAGCTTCCCTGATTAAACTTGGAGGTTCATTAGTTAAGTTTAAAGGGGGGTAAGACCCCCTCCTTAATTTAGATAAATGGGTTTTTCATGCAGAATTATTCGATTTGCTCCAAATTTGGGATACCGGTTTATTATGTTAAGAAGCTGCCTTGATTAGATTTGGAGGTTTATGGGTTAAGTATAAAGGGGAGGTGCTAGTCTCCCCTTAATTTAGATAAAAGGGTTTTTCATGCAGAATTATTCGATTTACTTCAAATTTAATATACCGATTTATTCCGATAATGCGCTTCCTTCATTAGATTTGGAGGTTCATTGGTTAAGTATACAAGGGCGAAAAGGGGGCAAGTCCCCTCCCCTTAATTTAGATAAATGGATTTTCATGGAGAATTATTCAATTTACTTTAATTTTTTTCTATGTTTGTTCTGATAAGGAGCTTTCCTGATTAGATTTGGAGGTTCATTAGTTAAGTATAAAAGGGGTTAGACCACCCTTAATTTAGCGATATGTTTCTTTTTTTTTCATGCAGAATTATCTGATTTGCTTCAAATTTGATATACTGATTTATTATAGTTAAGGAGTTTCCCTGATTAGATTTGGAGGTTCATTGGTTAAGTATAAAAGGGGCAAATGGGGGAATATTTCCTTTCATTTATTTTTTGAGGGACATTATTCTTTGAAATAAGAGTATAATATACAGTTAGTGTTAATAACCTGTGAGCTCAATGCCATCAGTTTAACTGGCACTTATCATTTTATTGCTATTAACCGATGTGGGTTATGAAGCATAGTGGTTTATCGTTTATGTATTCAGTTCTGTATAGTCCTAGTTTCAAACTTTACTGTTAAATTTAGTGTCATTTTGCCCGAATTTTCAATGTTTCTCTTATTTTAGCTCTGCCAAGCTGCCCCATAAATGGAGACTCAGATAAATACTATTTATTAAATATAAAAAGTTCAAAGAGGAAGGTGAGTGAATTCTGGGGTGCGCGAGAGTGCACAAAGGGAGGGGGGGGGGGGGGTGTGCGGGTAATTTTCAAACTTTTACCAAACCTCTCCTTGACATATCATCGGAAAGTCCTTTCACCACTCTTTCATATTTTGAACCTTTCTCCTCCCAGAGTTGAATTCCGGAAGGGGTTCGGGGGGTGACTTTTTTTTTTAATTGTAGAGATTTCTACAATAAATATCATTAAAAGAGGTTTTTTAATGGAGCTCTCCGATAAATATTATTTATTAAATATAAAATTTTAAAAGTGGGGCTGCGTGATTTCCGGGTATATTCTAGGATAAAAGAGGGAACCCACGTGATAGGGGTAGATTTCAAACTTTTTTGGACCAGTCATTTCATCTATCATCGGAAAGTTTTCGGTTATCATCGCAAAGTTACTCTTTCATATTATGAACCTTTCTTCTTCCTTCCTTAGTTTGGCATCCCGAGAGAGGCACTTTTCGAACTTTTTTGAAATCGTAGTGTTTTTAAACATTTTAGATCGGATTTTTTTTACGGAGCCCTCCGATAAATAATTTTTAATATATGAAAATTTCAAAGAGAAGGATGGACAGGGTATATTTCGGGGGTGGGGGGGGGGGGGGCACGATAATTGGAATCCTGGGAGTTGGGACTCTTTTCTATCTTTTGCTGACACCCCTCATGTGATATATCATTGGAAAGCTCTGTGACTACTATTTCATTTTATATATCGCCCGCGCCCCTCCCCTTACTTTGCCCCCGAGCGGGGGCACTTTACTAAATTTAGCCGACACCCCTCATGTGCCATATCGTTGGAAAGTCCTGTGACCACTTATTCATATTGTGCCCCTCCCTCCTACTTTGCTCCCCGCGGGAGTTCGTTTAATGTATTCCAGTCGAAGACTTTATAAAAATGGGGAAATTAAAGATCCAATCTCAAATGACGTAGAAAAATCAATAAAAAATTTTGATCCCTTTTATCATCCTTTAGTTCATATTTCTGCCACTAGGGGGTGCTTTTGACTCTTATTTCTTTGGCCATTTTGGTGCTAATTGCCGAAAAATTCTAATTTTTGATACTTAAACTCCCCTTACCGCTTCATAGCTACTCGCGTTTTTTCAGCTTTTTTCAACAAGGGGGCACCCTTACAAGACTTTTCCAGTCTTATGGCTCCTTTATAGTTTCCCTTTGGTTTGTTGTTTTTTTATTCCATCTGTTTTCAGTTACCCTATATTTAATAAAATCTGCCTTATATATATGTAAAAACAATGATTTCAATAATCGATTCTAGAACATCTCCTTTGTAGATTCTCGAAAGTAATCGATGACTGTATCGATTGTGTATTTTACGATAACGATTTTTTTCGATTGGTAAATTTTCGAGAATCGCCCATCACTAAGCCCTATCACTACTATGAAATTGTCGGCCAGAATACTAGCTAAGTTTTCCAATAACTGTTTTTAGCTTTTCTCGTTATAATCGATTGTAAAACATCTCGATTGTAGATTCTATGAATTAATCGATGGCTGTATCGTTTGGGATTTTTTACGATGACGATTTTTCTCGATTGTCGAATTCTCGAGAATCGCCCATCACTAATTAAAAGACAATTTAACTGCCAATCAATTCTTTGTAATTAAAATAAGAATACTTTTACCTTGAGTATGCGGGAGCATGAAAATTATATCGTGAATATTATATCGTCTATCCTCTAAGAAGGTCGTATCTTCTTTCAATTGTTTAATTTATTTTTAAAGATAATTATAATTATTTTACATATTTTATCCACATGTTTGGTATGTTTTTAAAGTGAAATTTTCCAAAAAATTCGAATCCATCGAAATTTTTATTCTATCTTTAATAGTTTAAAAAATGAAACATTTGACTGAACATCGAAAATCTTTTATCTCCAGAAATGACATGGGAATCACCCCATGGCAGATCACCCCCAAACAACTCTACGGGGTGCTAGGGTTGCTTACTCATTTGTTTCTACCGCCAAAAATCTCGCCAGAATTCTAATGCGCGAAGAAATACATTTTCCTTGAATATTACTAGTATTTGTCATAAATATGAACATACATTAAGCTAAATCAATTTTGTTTAATCAGTCAATCGCTTTTCAATGGAAAATCTAAAAAAAAATGGGATATAAAGTGGCTTTTCATTAAAATTCAGTAAGGAACTACTTCTTTGCGCGGACATACACTTCTCTCCAGTATAATACCCATTGACTAGTTAGACGTGCCCCAACTATAGATAAAGTGCTGTGGCCTCGGCTCCAGCTTCGCGCTTTTGAGTTGCAGATTTTAATTTGCACATTTAATTTTTTGCTCACAAATTCTTTCTTTACCTTCATTAAAGATCTGACAAAATGCATTTTTCTTCTCATCAAACTCGAAATGCTCATTCAGAAAATATGACATCTTTTAGCTTTTGCTTTTAAAATAGAAAGTTTGGTGAAATTTAAAACACAAAAATCTTAAATTTCTTCCACACTTTTCAAACAACCAAAATTGTACAACTACACATGTAAACAACATGCGGCCATATTTTTCAAATAGTGTTGTCACTTAGCTCAAGTAGAAAATAGAAGAAAAGTAGTGTTACCATGTTTTGAAAAGTTTTCCATTTCTAATATAAAAAACCCCCTAAAAAATGATATAATTTAAATACTGAATAATGTTGTAATTAAAATATTTTAAGCCTGGAAATTTAAAAGACTGGAAAACAATTAAAAAAAATATTGAAAATTAAAGGATCCCTGGAGCAAGGGAAATTTTAGAGCTCCAGCTCCAGGGAAAACACCGCTCCGGGCTCCAGCTCTAGCTCCAGGTCCCTGGATAGCAGGAAAAAAATGCAATTTTCGTCAAATGATTGCAGAAAAGACGTAAATTTCATCAAAAGATCACCAAATAATGCAAATTTCTTTAAAGAATAACAAAAAAAATACAAATTTCGTCAAAAGATCGCGAAAAAAAGTGCAAATTTTGTCAAAGAATCGCATAAAAAATGCTAATTTCTTCAAAAAATCATGGCAAAACGCAAATTTCGCCAAAGAATTGTAAAAAAAAAAAAGTTTTTCTTCAAAAAGATCGCAAAAAATGCAAATTTCGCCGAAACATCGTACAAAAACTCAAATTTCGTCATAAGATTGTGGGGAATAAAAGCAAATTTTGTCATAAGATCACGGAAAAAATGCAAATTTCATTAAATAGGGTTGCGGAAAAAACTCAAATTTCGAGAAAGAATCTATAAAAAAAAAAAAAAAAAAAAAATTCTTCCAAGGATCTCAAAAAACGCAAATTTTGTCAAGGGATTGCGGAAAAACACAATTTTCGTCAAATGATCATGGAAAAGGCGCAAATTTCGTAACCCCCCCCCCCCCCTCAAATCTCTTTAAAGAATGTAAAAAAAAAAAAATACAAATTTCGTCAAAAGATCGCAAAAAAACGCAAATTTTCATCAAAGGTTTGCAGAAAAAATGCATAATTATTGCCGGGAGGGGATTCTTGCCCTTACCCCCTGCGTGTTAGTCTTTCAGAAAATTTGCTGTGAATTTAAGAAGTTTTTAAAACTCAGAATCACCAATGGAAAGTAGATAACTAATCTTTATTAGTTCAAATATCATGAACCTTTCTCTTTTGGATGGGTTAATTGCACTTTCGGCTGTCCATACCGTTATTTGATTTGTTAGAGAAACTACCTAAACAATCTAAAATGTTAAACATGTTAAATAAAATGTTAAACAATCTACAATTCAATTAAATGAATTGTAATGAATTGAATAAATCCTGCTGCCGCAATAAAAATTTGGTGGGAAGAATGTTACTGTTAGGTGACGAAGACCTAATATGATTGGTAAACATTAGTGTCAAAAATAGCACTTTTTGTAATTATTTCGTTGCAATTAATAGTAAAAATAGAATATTCGAAATTTTATTAAAATAATTCTTAAAATATATTTTAATTTTCTTGTATCTTTTATACATTACATTAAGTTAATCTAAATATCTTTAAATATGTTTGACTGCAGTGATTTCTTGGTTATATTTTTGTGTTAGATGTGATGCCTGTTTTTTCATTTGAGTGTAATCCTATTGAATGGTAAGTAAATGATATTAGTAAATTACAGTGTTGATAGTTAGAAAAAACACAATTTTATATGAAGTATTCATAACTTTAAAACTGGCCAGTGAAAAGTCAGTGTACTGGCCAGTGGCCACTGGGTAAAAATGTTAATTTTGATCTATAGTTAGCAGTTCTTATCAGGTGATCACAGTAACATTGAATACTTAACCCAACAATAATAAAAACTAAAACATCTACACGATTTTTAATACATTTAAGTCATATGGAATCAGAGGCAGGATCGTAGACATCCCAGGGGTCGATCCAGATAAAATTTGGAGCCTATTTAGGGCCCTTTCACAAAAATCTAATAAAACAGGCCCCTTCACAAAAATAAATTTAATAAAATAGGCCCTTTCACAAAACTCCTTTTAATAAAACAGTCCCCTATGTAAATTTCCTTTTCATAAAAACTTTTAAGATATGTAATCTGTTAATAAAGCCAGTTCACCAAGAACAAAATCTTTTGAGTAACTGGATTTCATTTTTCCTTACAAAATGTTATTTTTCACAAAATGGGCCCCAAAATTGATCCCTGCATCCCAAGCAGCACTAAAATTCTCAATGGAACAGTAACTACAACTTCAAACAACTATAAATAGTTTGTTTTTATTCTTTCTGGCATGATTAATAAATAAAATATTGAAAGGATCATTAAGTCAAATTTTGATTCTGGATAGTCTGCTCTGCTTTTAAAAAAGCCAGCTGAGAGCTGACTTAAGTATCGTAGGATGAAGAAGATATTAGTGTCTTGAAAAAAATTGTGTATGCTTTGTGTTTTTCCAACTAGGTAATTTTTGTTCGCTGTGCTGTAGCTTTGTTTTCCGGGGCGTGTGTGTGTGTGTGTGTGTGGGGGGGGGGGGGGTGTAGACTACTTCTGATTGTCATTAAGAAAAGTCCTCATTCTATATTAAGGTGGTTCTTAAATCCCTTGTTTAACAATGCAAAACTTTGACTTTCATATTTAAAAATAAAGGTATAAAATTGTGAGAATACTTCTCACAGTATTTAAATTTGGTTTAATTTTATTCCCTTTCAGCCTTTTTTTTGCATCGATGTCCATTTAAACTCAATCTTTACGCCGCGATGCTGACGCTTTTATCCCTCACCGTAAAGCAAGTTCATTTTTCACCGCCGATATTCATATCTGCTTTGGGAGCGGATCGGCAGCTTGCGCATGCGCACTCCACTATTTTAGGAACACATTTCTGGAGCTCTCGTATCGATGGAGACAGTTTGCATTATGATGACGTCATTGAAATTATGCTCCGCCCTCTTTTGACGCCGATCGCTGACAGGAGAATCGTTTTGTTTTGTTTTCCAATCAGTGAAACATTTTAATTCTGCAGCTTGTAATTCGATTTTCATTAATTTCCCGTAAATGTTAATTTAGCTAATCAATTTAAATTCTGCCTTTTAATTACTTTGTCAACCCCGTATTCATCATTTAAAAACTAAAACTCGTTAATTTTAAATTCAGAATTTGGTTTGATGTTGTCTGAAAAAGATGTAGTCTTTTAACGTAGTTTTAGCGGAGCGCGGCCCGCCGGCCGTTCGAATGTCGTGCCGCTTTTTTTTTGGCCGAATGAGTTTGATATTTTATTTTCGTGGATGTGTTTTTCTTTCTCAAAGTTTAATGCTTTAAAGTTGTGCTGCTCTCGTTAAAAGGAATCCCATGGATTTATTCCATGTTGGCTGCTATTGTTCTTCTTAAAAGATTAGTTCTTCTATTTTAAAATGGTGACCAGAAGCAAGTATTTTCTTAACCTTCTACTGCTACTAACGACCGAAATAAAGAATATTATTTGTTTTCATCAAATTGCCTCTTCATTGTCTACATTTCAAGTAAGACGTTTCCAGTTTTATTATTTCTTTAACAATCAATAGTAATTTATTAAAAGAACTTCACAACGTGTACTTCTAAACCACTTAAACGATCACATTTCTTACCGCCACAATTTGGCGCCGTAGTACCTTTCGAATTGCAACGATGTTGCTTTGGGATTATTGCAATTTAAAAAAAAAAAAAAAAAAAAAAATACTGATTCTTGAAGATAAATTTTTAGAACTTTTTGTTCTTTTTTTAAGAATTATGAGATTTTTGGTTGAAATATTTTAATAGAAGCTACATTTTCATGAAACTTGTTCTAATTTTTGAAGAAAATTAAGATCGTTATTCAAGAAAGTCAAGTAAAATTTTTTTGAGTAATTGTTCTCATTAGTTCAAAAGAAAATGGTTTCTTTAATTCAAGGTTTATTGGATATAATTTATGAAAATATTGTAAAATATTTGATGTTCTCATTCTGAAAAATTCTTGAGTTACGCCATTTTTTTTATGTTACATAGTTACAATTTTTTTTACAATATTCTAAAGAATTCATATTTAAATTTTACTATATTTTGTAGAATATATTATTATTCAAATCAAGAAATGAATTTATATGATTACAATATTGAAAATGAATTTTATGTTGGTGCAAATAATAGCAATATTCTATTTTTAAGAATAGAATTCTGAGGCAGTTACATATTTTTTTAATTGATTAAAAATTGTGGAATTAAAAATAATTTTGAAGAATAATTGTTGAAATTGAAATATTTTTACAAATGAATTTATGTTCTCAAATAATTTCAATGAATTTGAAGTTTGGCAAAAATTGTTCTCAAGAACATGATATGATATTTTAGGAGGCATGGCTTTTGGGTTATTTTTTTTAATTTTCTACTTAGTAATGGCACTTTAAATGAATTATAAATTTGAATTTCAATATATAAATATATTTTTTAAAAAATGATTGAAATTTTATTGAAGTGTTATTTTTAATTCTTGTTGCTGAGAAATTTTGTTCTTCACCTAAAGTTATTCTCATCTCATCAATTATGCCTATTTTCTCCAACTGAAGTTTGGTATTCTTCAAGTAATTTATAGTAGTAATTATCCTGTATGATTATTTTGAGGTATTGCCTGCTTCTCTTAATAACAAAAATATAATATGAAAATTTATAAACAGTTATCGCCTTTGAAAAGTTCTTAGACTTGCTCCTTAGATGATTTGTGAAATATGCTGATATGTATGGTTAGCATGTTGTCTTGTGGACTAGTTTGATTTCATCTCTAATATTTAAAGAACTGTTCCTGTTTTTAAATTTACCTATTGATGTTGTTATAGAACTCTCAGCTAACAAATTGAAAATGTTCAAAATTTTCATTGCTTCAATTCTCTTTGGCAAATTCAATTCTTTTCACAAATTTATAAGTCTATGCATGACATATCCACATCGACATCATCATACCTCATTCTCATGTTGCTTTATAAAAATAAAAAGAGCAACATTATTGTTTTTTTCATTTAAAATGAAATGGGGCTTCTTCAATCCTGTAACAGTTCTACTTAAAAATTCCATTCACCATAAGAAAAATATTTTTTCCTTGCCAATAGTGAAGATTACTTTTATATACTTATTAACTATCAATAGCTGTTAAGTTATGTGCTTTTTGCCATATTTGATGATGACTGTTCCTGTATATGCTGCTAGAAAATTTTTTAATTACCTGTAATGACATTCTTCAGACTTTTCTTCCATTCATTTGTTGCTTACCTGATGAAGGTGGTCAGTGGTTTTGTGTGACATCCATTTCTTCTGGTCTCTTCTCTGTTGTTGCACATGTTATCATGGAAGCTAAAAATTATAAAATTACCTACCTACTTCTTCAAAAGTTTCCTACATCTACAATAGTTTAATTTTTTGTGTGCTTCGTATTCAGCCATAAGATGCCTGGTGGAGATGTTTTTCATTTATAGGCAAATATCCATTTATGAAACCACTACATTAGAGTTCTTCGGTTTGTGAAGCTACAAATATTGTTTACTACTTTGTTCTCTTAAAAATAAATAAATAGCTTTCATTACTGATTATAATAGTGTGCCAGTTAACGTTTCTCATGTGAGAGCAAATATCCTCATCAAGTGAAATTGTTGACTTGTCTGCTGCTAGAACTCAGTTACTCACACCATATCTTTATTCTAAGTCTTCTCAAAACAAGGAAGTTTAAATTTATATTACCTGAAAATTACTGATGTGTTTTACCTTCAATAACATAATTTTATGCTGCATTTTCTCCAAATATTCTAGCACGTGCAATTAAAAGTATTCAGAGTTAATTTTTGCTTGTGTGTAGCAATTCATCCTCACATTGCAAAATTTTTGCTCATTGATAATCAAGTGTAAATTCTCAATTTATATAAGAAGTTTGTGAATATTTGTTACAGTGTTTATGCAAGATCAAGTTATTTTGAAAAGTTCCCCACATTTATTTATTTATTATGTACATAGTGCCTTTTACTTTAATTTTATTTCATACCCAAAGCCTCTAAGTCTTTATTTTGCCATTTGCCTCATTACTTTACTATGTTTAAAAAAAAAAAAAAAAAAAGAATGATTATATTCATTTTCAAGATTTTTTGTTTTATGAAGAATTGAATAGTAAAAATGATCTTCATTTTGAAGTTTTCAATGTTTTATGAAGAAAGTGAAATTTATTAATGTCTTCTCTTCATACCTACAAATAATACAAGAAGATTACAGAAAAGCACAAGTCTAGATGGAAATTTTTTTTACCAGCGCATTTATATATATATAGAATTTTTTTTCTATAAATCATCTAGTAAAATTTTTTTTTACAAAAAAAAGTGCTTCTTGACCTCAACTCCTGATTATGTCCTATCATACTACATTTCATCATAAGTGCACCATCGACTTCTCGTCCTTGTTAACTCTGCAAAAGTGATTCATGTATGTGTCGCAAGAGTTATGATTGCTCTGCAGTAATGAGTACGATGTCGTCAGTTAAGTGCTTCAAAGAGAATGCAATGCATTCTCACTTTCTACGAAGTGTCTCGTCATGTTAAAATGTTCTAATGTCATCATGCAAAGATCATCTATTTTGATGATTATTATGTGAATGTTCCAGTTTTTTTTTCGACAGCACTATACCAGTGTACCACCTCATGTTGTGTTACTAAACATTCAGTGACATCTATTTATCTCAAATAGCCTTGTTCCATATGGCTCTGGACTCAATGAACATCATTTTGATTCCAAAAACATTGCCCTTACACACCTGCAGTTACACAATGTTACTATATTCTTATTTATAATTAAAATTTTCTTTTACTTAAGATGTTAGGAGCCTTGCTAGGAGATCCAAGCCACCTAAAATTTTACGTAGGAGTTCATATATGTGTTTATTTTTGTTCATAGATATGCTGGTGGCTAGGGCATGATGGTCATCGACGTGGTTGTGGACTTCAATATTTACATATAGATATCTAATTTTGTGTTTGTTTACAGTGTTGCTGATGATTTCATCTTCGTCATTATCATCATTGTGAGCTTAACATTGAATTGTAATAATTTTATTTCTATATTATATTTAAATGATTATTTTAAAATTATATTCCTGGTACATGGTATTTTAGTTTTATAAACTCATGATTTTGTCAAATTTTTTTCTTTCATTCTATATGGAAGTACTTAAAAATTTTTTTTTGGTGATCACCAGTCTATCATATTTTGAAGAAAAACCATGGTATATGTATATTTACCTAATCTTTTGAGTCTCATATATATATATTAAGAATTCTTATGACTAATACATTGAAATTTTTATTTAGTAAAGTATAAAGTTCAAAGAAATTGTGTCTAAGATGGGATTTATGACACTTAATTATGACATGTCTTTTAATTGAAATAGCAACTTGTTTTTATGGGATACCTTGTTTGGGTGATTGGGTAGTGCACGACTCAATTACACAATTGGTATCACATACAATTGGTTGTCTGTTTTATTTTAAATGAAATACTAAAGTTTGATACACTAAAAGGATATCATTATGTTTTATGAAAGTTTATTTATATATGGCCATTTCATTTCCTTTCATGTTAAGAGTAATAAAGAAAACTCTTTCTTTTTTAGATATAATTCTAAAATTAAAAAGTCCTAGGCATGTTGTAAAAGTCAAACTACAAAATGTTTCCTGATTTTTTTGTTGCTTTTGTATTTGCAACTTTTATCAGAAGTTAATTCTGTTTTTATTTGGTACCAAGATAGCAAAAATTGTTATGACTAGTCAATGATCTCAATTTTGTTAACCCAGAATATGTTAACATTTTTAGGATGATAATTTTATGAGATCAAATAGAAGGTTTTGCCAATGTTACTGTATTTTTGGCATTTTTATTGTATACTTGATGTATTGTATACTTTTTGGATTATGAATGTACTTTATGCAATGTATATTCTTTTTCTCTCTCTTACTTTTGGTCACCAATTTTTTTTTCTAGCACCAATTTTTTTTTCCAGCACCAATATTTTTTTCCAGCACCAATTTTTTTTTCAACTGTTAAATCACCAATTTTTTTTTTCAACTGTTAAATCACCAATTTTTTTTCCCACCACCTTAACTTTAAATTTTATTGTTCGACTTTAATGATTTTTTTCGCTTTGGCAGTTCAAAATTTTGTCATCCCATTTTCTGTAAAAGGTTTTTGATCGATTTTGCCTTTTACATCTCCTGGTCTTACAAAATTTTCTCGGTGAAGGGAGGTAATGTGAGAATACTTCTCACAGTATTTAAATTTGGTTTAATTTTATTCCCTTTCAGCCTTTTTTTTGCATCGATGTCCATTTAAACTCAATCTTTACGCCGCGATGCTGACGCTTTTATCCCTCACCGTAAAGCAAGTTCATTTTTCACCGCCGATATTCATATCTGCTTTGGGAGCGGATCGGCAGCTTGCGCATGCGCACTCCACTATTTTAGGAACACATTTCTGGAGCTCTCGTATCGATGGAGACAGTTTGCATTATGATGACGTCATTGAAATTATGCTCCGCCCTCTTTTGACGCCGATCGCTGACAGGAGAATCGTTTTGTTTTGTTTTCCAATCAGTGAAACATTTTAATTCTGCAGCTTGTAATTCGATTTTCATTAATTTCCCGTAAATGTTAATTTAGCTAATCAATTTAAATTCTGCCTTTTAATTACTTTGTCAACCCCGTATTCATCATTTAAAAACTAAAACTCGTTAATTTTAAATTCAGAATTTGGTTTGATGTTGTCTGAAAAAGATGTAGTCTTTTAACGTAGTTTTAGCGGAGCGCGGCCCGCCGGCCGTTCGAATGTCGTGCCGCTTTTTTTTTGGCCGAATGAGTTTGATATTTTATTTTCGTGGATGTGTTTTTCTTTCTCAAAGTTTAATGCTTTAAAGTTGTGCTGCTCTCGTTAAAAGGAATCTCATGGATTTATTCCATGTTGGCTGCTATTGTTCTTCTTAAAAGATTAGTTCTTCTATTTTAAAATGGTGACCAGAAGCAAGTATTTTCTTAACCTTCTACTGCTACTAACGACCGAAATAAAGAATATTATTTGTTTTCATCAAATTGCCTCTTCATTGTCTACATTTCAAGTAAGACGTTTCCAGTTTTATTATTTCTTTAACAATCAATAGTAATTTATTAAAAGAACTTCACAACGTGTACTTCTAAACCACTTAAACGATCACATTTCTTACCGCCACAAAAATTGCCAGGCCTGACTGTTAAAACAATATGGAATTGAAATGAGTTTTCCATTTTTTGATAAATTACATATCAAGTTATAAGCAATTGTGGTCACGTGACTGCAGGTTTTTCTCCATTGTTGCATCCAGAAACTCAATTCAAAATGCCAACTTGGAGAGTAGTTTTGGAAAGATCTTTTGTATCAAAATATCAAAAATGTCTTTCGATTACAAAGTTTATAATTAAGAATGCCTGCCAATTTCATGCGTTTCTGAGCAAAAAAATAATTAAAGATTGTCAGAAAAGAAAGTAGCCTTTTTGGATTTGAGAGAGCAGCCTTAATCAAACAATGAATTTTTTTTACTTATCACTTGTTAAGTTCCATGTTTGTGGACTAAAGTTCAGTAATTAGATATCGTGTCAAATGAGCATAATTATGTGCCAAACCATGTTCATTAAAATGTTTTTATTGACTGTTGTCTGTATTAAGGAACATTCCACTGTTTGCATGTTATATTGATTAAAAATATTCTTTTCACCCAGGTTGATGAAACAACTGGCAGATTTACTGGAAATTCTATTGCATATGCTATTTGTGGTGATATCAGACGGATGGTAAGCTATGTTAAGAATATTTGCTGGCTTTATTATTTTGGCTTGATATTTGCAGTGTTTTTATGGCTTTATGAAATATTTAAAATTATCCCACATGATTAAAAATAGTTTTATATGCACTTGAATGATTTATCAAATTTTATTTTTTGCTATAGTTTTTCCATTGATTATAATTTTTAATATTTCATAAATTATGAAAAGAAAAAAAATCATAAAATATATAATGTGATGTGAACATTAAAAATGTCCACAATCTTACTTAAAAAGCGACTAATGTAATGAAAAAGATGTTACAAGCTTAAAATATACATTTTATTTAAAAACGTCTTGATACTTTCAAGCCTTCCAGGCGAGAGAATATCTTAATAAGATCCATCAGAGAATATCTTAATAACTTAATGTTGTTTAATTATACAAATACCTCACTTTGTTTTGAAAATGAGAGCCAATAATTACTAGAGTTGAAAGTAAGTTTCTTGGATTGAATTTAATTAGAGGAAATATATTATTATTAACTGCAGTTCCATTTATTTTATGACATCACTTTGTTTCTCGTACGTCACTTTCCATGGGTCCATATGTAGAAGAAAATATTTACTTCTATACTTTAAATTTTATTACATCACTTTGCTCAGGTTTTCAGGATATTGTACGATAGGGCATTGTTACAAACTTGATTGCTTTTACAAAGGATTTCTATTGATTCTCTTATAGTGGATGCCTAATAATTGGATGTTGGGAATATATTATTATGCATCCACTTTAAGAGAATCAATAGAAATCCTTTGTAAAAGCAATCAAGTTTGTAACGATGCCCTATCGTACAATATCCCCAGTTTGTGGTTCAATATCCTGAAAATAAATCCTGAAAATCTGAGCAAAGTGACGTAATAAAATTTAAAAGTACATAAGTTAAATATTTTCTTCTACCCATGGAAAGTGACGTATGAGAAACAAAGTGGTGTCATAAAATAAATAGAACTGCAATTAATAATAATATATATTTCCTCTAATTAAATTCAATCCAAGAAACCAGAGACCCGGAGCTGGAGCCCAGAGCCAGAGCGCTCTGGAGCTGTGTTTTTCCTGGAGCTGGAGCTCTAAATTTTCCCCAGCTCCAGGGCTCCTTTAGTTTTTAATATTCTTTTAAATCTTTTTTTTTTTCAGTCTTTTAAATTTCTAGGCTTAAAATATTTTAATTACATCATTATTCAGTATTTTAATTATATCATTTTTTAGGTTTTTATTATTATTATTATTAGGGAAGGAAAACTTCTCAAAAAATGGCAACACTACTTTACTTCTACTTTCTACTTAAACTAAGTGACAGCACTATTTGAAAACAAATATGGCCGCCTGTTGTTTACATGTGTAGTCGTACAATTTTGGCTGTTCGAAAAGTGTAGAAGAAATTTAAGAGCAAGAATCTGAGAGAGTGTCACACCTGTGATTTATGACATCTCAGATTTTCTCCAAAAAATTACCAGTTGTTACTTACCTTGTTCAAAGACAAAATCTAGAATTTTTTTTCCAAAGTTGAGTTGTTCATTTTTTATGGGCCCCCAAAGGTCACCGTGCAGTGCAAAAAATTGAGCGTTTTTTAAAGACATTAAAATTGCTATGACCCACAATTCTTTGTGCAAACAACTTGCCACAAAATTCTTATGTATGGGATGTGGGAGGGTTCAACTTTATATAATAGATGAGAAGTCTGTGGCAACTTGTTGCCGCAAGGTCACTGAAGGTCACAAAACTTATGCTTTTTCGCTGTTTTTTATCATTTTTAAGGCCCAATAACAGCTTGCGCGTTGAAGTTGCCATGGCAAAAGAGGTGTCATTTGAAAGACATGTATTAGCACTTTTGAAAAATGTACATATAATTGAGGCAAGTTTGATGCGCTTTTAGTAACAGAGTGCCAAAATGTGAAAAATGTCATATTTGACCGATATTCAAACTGTCATAATTTCCTGCGGCAATGACATTTTGAAATAATTCTTTTGCCATTCTTTTATTCTATTATTGCTCTTTATGAAAAAATAAACTCCATTGAGGCATGTACCTTTAAGAAAAAAAATGATTTT
The DNA here is from genome assembly GCA_963932465.1 of Maratus speciosus. Lineage (NCBI taxonomy): Eukaryota > Metazoa > Arthropoda > Arachnida > Araneae > Salticidae > Maratus > Maratus speciosus. The sequence continues at coordinate 183,468,081 of OZ010795.1, read as the reverse complement.
TTTAAACATACTCTATTCCGGTAGTCAGGACTTTTTTGCTTTTCAGAACAACTCGTCTGAATAACATTTTTTTTTATATTTACTTGGCTATATGAATGGATATATTTTAATATATTGTGACACATATATGATAGATGTTATTTATTTAATTTGACAATCAAAATTCATGGCATTTATAATCTATATTGATAATACAAGTATATTCAGCTAATGCTAACACTATCAATAATTAAAAAAAAAAAAAAAAAAAAAAACCCACAAACATATAATTGTTCCTTGTAAAACTCTTGAATGTCTTTTAAGTATGGAACTGTAAAAGGATCAGCCCCAGACAATTGTATAGGACCAAAGAAGATGGTATCTCATGTGGGTACCATGTTTTAATCCACAATCATATTTTAAAGTTGTTCCATAAGCAACATCTTGTAGAGAATCTGTTGTAAACAAAAAATCTAAAAAATGATCAACCTTACTCATGTCAAGACGGTTTCTACTAATTTTGTGTACAAGAGGCATATTGCTAGCCCCAAATTGTGCTCTCAGTTCTCTTGCTCTCCTTACCATTCTCTGTGAGCATTGGAATTTCTCTATAACTTCTAATTTTGTGTATTTTTGACGGCCAATTATCTACACGAGGGATATAGGCCCGGGGGGAGTGCCCCCCGTGGGGGTCTTTCTAAGGGAACCTAATCCGTATTAACGCATGGAAGATCCACGGCTCGAAGAAAACTCCGAACGATTAGGCCGACGGGCACGATTGAGATCGAACCCAGCACCTCCCGTCTACCAGTTTCGAGAGCAGAACCTCTCGGCCACTGGTGGGGCGTATTTTTGAGGATCCAATAAAGCTAGCTTCATCTTTTGAGATGGAGTGCTTTTAAAGGCTGCTACTATCTCTTTTAGGCATTAATCTTCAGCTTCCATCTCGCTGCAGCTGCTACTGTCTGAAACAACCTTTCGAAATTAATGTTCTTGCTCTGGGGCCAGTTTCTTGGTTAACATTGCTTTAAAATTATTCGTAACTTCAGAGTATTTTCGTTTCATATAGCGAATGCTACTTGCAGAAAGTTTTGAAACAGGAGATTTCAGTTGAAATTTAACAGGGCTTACACCTTCTGTTGATGATTTTATAAATGAATTTGTCTCGGTCTTATCAGTTTCCACTAACAGAGAATTACGAACTTCAAATGTTGGATCGCTGGAAGTGATGTCGGCTATCTCAACTTCATCGTTCATTTGATGTAGATCTTTTGAAAGAAGATAATCTCTATGCTTTGGACAAACAGTTCCTCCAATTGGAAAGTTTACAGAGGAATTAATTATATTAATTCATATGTTGCCCAACTTGCAGACCTAACACCTTTTTCTTTTCTTTTCCTGTTTTCCTTGTAATAAGGGTGTAAAAACATACAGCTGGAACATTCCAATAAGTACCAAAACCAAAACGATGCTTTGCACAAAGTGTAAATCCTTCAGGTAAAACTTTACCACTTCTGCTAGATATTAGTTCTTTTTCAGACACACTTCTATCAGGTGCTTTAACATTTATTCTTTCTAGATAATTTCTTACATCTGCTGCCAAGTCCTGTTCTGAAAACAAATCATCCTTACGACTTTTGCCGTGTCTTCCACAGTTCAATAGCTCATTATAAAAAAAACAATCTGTATAAGGATCTGAATTAAGTTCTTCCATGTTTTGTAAAACAGTTTTTTTAACTAAGAATATATAAACATAAGTATGAAAATATCCAAATTAAAAATTCACAACTTTATTTTTTAAATGGATGAACAAAGGTAATTCTTATTCAACAGAAATATTGTTCTGATATTCCAGAATAGCCAACCATGTGATAACAGTAATGCAAACAAGGGAAGAGCTGAGTTGGGTTTTTTTTTCTCTGTGCAATTTTATTTTATTAAAATTATTGTTGCAAATGTAAAATATTTTATCAGTAATACTTTTTAAAAAAAATACCCTTTATAAACAAAAAAGAAAATAATTTTATTTTTTAATGGATGAACATAAAGAATTCTGATTGCACAGAAATATTGTTCTCATGGTTCTAGAATATTTTACCAAGTAGTACTAGTAATACAAAAAATAGAAGAGTTGAGATATTTTGTTTTTCAGAATTTTGTGTTGCTGAAATAATGTGATTATAAACTTAAAATATTTTATCAATGATTTTTTTTAAAAATACTTTACGAAAATTAATCTTATCATCAGATACAGCCTTTTTTTTTTAATGAAGGAGCATTATAAATTCATTCATATTCCAGAGAAATATTATTTTGAAGTTTGGCATTTTTCACTATGTAGTAATAATAATACGAACACGGGGAAGGTTGGAATATTTTGCTTTGAATAATTTTATGTTCTGAAATTAATGATTTTAAATTAAAAATACTTCATCAATAATGATTTTAAAATGTACCTTATATTAATAAAAAAGACTAATATCTTTATATCTGTGCATTTTATTCAGTTATAATTTTGTACAAGTTTCAGGTGATTTTTTAACAAATGTTAAAAATTAAACAAAATATTCCAAAATATGTAAAAATTAAACAAAATATTCCAAAATATGTATAAAAGTATAAAACTTTGTAAACCTTTTGCTTTTAGTCTATTAAATGTGAAAAATTATAGTAAATTTTTAAAAAGTAATGGAAAAATCATATATGCATTTCACAGGTATATACCAAATAGAGAACATGTCGGTGATTTTTTGAGATTTTAAAACTAAATAATTGTCCTCAATAAATATAAACATAACAATGTATAAATTATATCAATTCATACAGCCAAGTAAATGTTAAAAAAATTGTTATTCAGACGAGTTGTTCTGAAAAACAAAGTCCTGACTACCGGAATAGAGTATGTTTAAAAAAATCTTTTTTTTTTCTTAAAGGTACATGCCTCAATGGAATTTATTTTTTCATAAAGAGCAATAATAGAATAAAAGAATGGCAAAAGAATTATTTCAAAATGTCATTGCCGCAGGAAATTATGACAGTTTGAATATCGGTCAAATATGACATTTTTCACATTTTGGCACTTTGTTACTAAAAGCGCATCAAACTTGCCTCAATTATACGTACATTTTTAAAAAGTGCTAATACATATCTTTCAAATGACAACTCTTTTGCCATGGCAACTTCAATGCGCAAGCTGTTATTGGGCCTTAAAAATGGTAAAAAACAGCGAAAATGCATAAGTTTGTGACCTTCAGTGACCTTGCGGCAACAAGTTGCCACAGACTTCTCATTCATTATATAAAGCTGAACCCTCCTACATCCCATATATAAAAAGAATTTTGTGGCAAGTTGTTTGCGCAAAGAATTGTGGGTCATAGCAATTTTAATGTCTAAAAAACACTCAATTTTTCGCACTGCACGGTGACCTTTGGGGGCCCATAAAAAATGAACAACTCAACTTTGGGGGGGAAAAAACTTCTGGATTTGGCCTTTTAACAAGATAAGTAATAACTGGTAATTTTTTGGAGAAAATCAGAGATGGCATGAATCACCCCATAATGCTAGGTGTGACACTTTCTCAGATTCTTGCTCTTAAGATTTTTGTGTTTAAAATTCTACCAAACTTTCTATTTTAAAAGCAAAAGCTAAAAGATGTCATATTTTCTGAACAGGCCTTTAAAGTTTGAGAAGAAAAATGCATTTTGTCAGATCTTTAATGAAGATAGAAAGTATTTGTGCGCAAAAAATTAAACGTGTAAATTAAAATCTGCAACTTAAAAGCGCGAAGCCGGAGCTGGAGCCACGGTATTTTCTCTAGGAGTGGAGCTGGAGCATCAAAAATTGTTCGGCTCCAGGTCACTGCAAGAAACTTCTACTTTCAACTCTACTAATTATTGGTTCTCTCATTTTCAAAACAAAGTGACGTATTTGTATAAATAAACAACATTTAGTTATTAAGATATTCTCTGATGATGATGAGACTGTGGAAGGCTTGAAAGTACTAAGAAGTTTTTAAATAAAATGTATATTTTAAGCTTGCAACATCTTTTTCATTACATTAGTCGCCTTTTAAGTAAGATTGTGGACCATGTTCACATTATATATTTTATATTGAATCAAGGTGAAAAATTGTTTTGTCTTATCATATTATTAAAAAACAATTTCATTTTAGTGTATAAATCTAAAAATGATTGAATTATAAAGTTTTTTTTTACCTACTTTCTTGCCTGAAAATTCTAATTTAAAGTTTAATAAAAAGCTAACTATCAAGGTTTAAAATTTTTTGATAATTTTTCTGACCCTCAAGCCTTGTAAAGTAATTAGTATTTTCAATCCTCTGTTTAATTCAATAATTAATCAAACTCTTGTATTAGTTATTATTTTAGCTCTGAATATTTTTAAATGTTTTTCAAATCTTTTGAGGTTCTCTTTTTTTTTTTTTTTTTTCAGATCAGATTTTTTTATTATACAGTTACCTTTTTATGCATTTGGTATTGTCTTTTTTGCATTCTTGGTTTCTTATAACTAAAATTCTTTAGTGTTCTTTTTTTTTCAAATGGATGTTTACTCCTTTCTGACTAGGGGGTGATTCTGTTCCTAATTTTCTGAAAATTTAAGGCATTCATTTTCGAAAATTAAAAAAAAAAAATCGATCATCAATCCAAAAATTTGGACAAAAAATATTGCAAATTTTGGCAAATAGTCGCTAAAAAAGAAAAAAATGTCAATTGTTTCAGAAAAATCGCCAAGTTTCGTTGAAAAATCACTAAGAAAACTGAAAATTTCCTCGAAAGATCGCGAAAAAACTGCAAAGTTCTTTAAAATATCGCGAATTTCATCAAAAGGCCGCAGAAAAGTTGCATAGTTAGTGCCAGGAGTGGATCACTCCCTCCCCTCCCTGCTGTAAACTTTTCAGAAAATTTGCAGTGAATTTCAGATTTTTTTTTTTTTTTTAATACTCAGAATCGCCCCTCTTTAACTTATTATAGTAGAGCTAGAGATTCTCTTAGTGATGCTGGCCATGCATTATACAGACCTGCCAACTGCTACGAAAAAATCGTAGTTGCTACGATTTGGATCAACTACGATGCTATGAAAATCGATCTCAAACTAAGATTTTTTTTGGGGAAAAACAAACGCAGTTTGTTTTCAGGTGCGATTTTTAGCCTGCGTAGCATATTTTTAGGAGTGATTCTATTCCAAAATTTCTTAAATTTTAAAGTATTCAGTTCTGAAAGTTTAAAAAAATTGGTCATTAGTCTGAAAATGCAGACATCAAAAAGGGCTGAAAGGGGGAAAAAAATCTGGGCTATAAAATCCTCTTAATGTATATTAACCACTAGTGGATCGTGCACATGTAAATATTTATACAGGAATTCCCTTCCTTAGAAACAGGGGTGCCATTTTAAGAGTTTTTTGAGGAACACGGTTTGAAATATTGTGCAGAATCGCGCAATTTGCACCCAGAAAAGGAAAGTCCTGCATAATGAAAAATACTGTGCAGAATTTCCCTGTGCAAATTCTTCCACACAACCACACACCTATGATTCTTCTGCGAGTAAATTTTAAAATTTCTTGGAAGTCCGTGATTTTTTCTTTCATGGATTTCTCTAAATCGTGACTAGGTTGAGAAAAAAATTGAGAATTTCTTCAGACGATCCTGGAAAAATATCATGTTATTTGTCAAAGACCTCAGAAAATTAGTGATTATCTTCAATTGTTCACTCAATAAAATCACTAATTTCGTTAAGAGTTAAGAAATTGCAAATTTCGTCAAAAGATTGCATAAAAAATCATGAATTTTGATAAACTATCAAGGGAAATACATTGCAACTTTCGTCAGTCGCGGAAACAAGTAGTAAATTTTGTTAATTGGTTGCGAAAATTTTACCAATTGGTTGCACACAACTGTTGCGAATTTTGCCAATCTGTCGCAATAAACAATTGCAAATTTCGACAAATGACTGCATTTAAAAAAAAAAAAATCAATTTCATCAAAGGGTCGCGCTAAAAACGTGAATTTTGACAAAATATCGCGGAAAGAAAATGCAAATTTCGTCAAAAGATCGCAGAAAAAAAACATGAATTTCGCCAAAGGATTGTGTAAAAAACGTAAAATTTGACAAAGGGTCGTGCAAAACACACAAAATTAGTCAAAGGATCAAGGTAAAAAATGTGAATCTCATCAAAAGTTCGAGGTAAACAGTGCGAATTTCAACAAAGAATCATGATAGAAAAACGTGAATTACGATTATGAGAAAAAAATTGTGAATATCGTAAAATGATTGTGGAAAACAAAATCACGAATTTTGTCAACATTTACTGCACTGTGCTAAAAAATTGGAACCGAGCTCGTAAGTTGTATATTAATTTTCAGAGAGAAAAAAAAATATATATTGTAATATATAAAATATATATATAACTATATTGAGTTGAAAGACATGCAAGATGTTTACTTCATGATAGTATAAAAAGATGTGCTAGATTTTATTCCTTTTAATAATGTCAAAAAACAGCTGCGAAACATGAAAAACCAACCAACCTCCAGATTAATTTGAATTTTGTGTGCTACGATTTCTGATTTTCAAAAGTTGGCAGGTCAGATTATTGTGCATAATTCAGGGTTAGAAATTGGGATTTTTAAGTAAGGCGTCAAATGACGCCTACAATTTATTTTCTAGGCGCCAAACTGCATTTCATGGTTGCAATTTTACGTTGTATCGTATTTTCTCATTTCTTTTCACAACCGTGTTAACATTAATATTGTTCCTATTTTTATGTGTTAAGGGTAAGGGGGTATATATTAAAAACACTATCATTGTTAATCACTAAAAGTAAAAACTGGTTTTCTATAAAACAGTAAAATTTGATTAAACTACAACATATGGATGCTAGAAAAATGTTTAACTAATTATTTTTATATAGCTTATATAAATACAAAAGTTGAAAATACAAAAATCACAAACAAAGAATACAAAAATTAAAATAATATCTTGAATTAAAATCAGGCCTCCTAACTCGTTAAATTTTTAAAATCAGGCCTCCTAACTCGACCGAGTGTTACATCAGAGTACCATAAATTAATGGCTTTTTGTGGATTGAAATTATCTAATGTTGGTCCATACAGTTTTATTAAAAGAATGTCATTGATCAAATTCAGTGACAAACGATTCCTTGTGTTTGTCTTAATAAGATTAAGTTGGCTGAAACCCCTTTCACATTCAGCAATGCTCAAGGGAAGAACCATAACAAATTCCAAAATTTTCCTGATGTTATAAAAACTCGTATTAGATTTGGATTCTGCGATTAATCGCTGCCAAGCAGCTTTGCATGGAATATTTAACTTATCTTTAGTCCACATTTTATAGTCAGAGAATTCCTCGATTAATGCATCTTTATTAATGTTTTTTCTTACATTGTGTGGAAGATTATTTATGAGTTCTTCTAATTGATTATTAACTTTGTTCTCATCATCTTCTTTCAATTCATAAAGGGAGCATGGGTCAAATATTTTTAAATTTGCAAAGATGGTTTCATTTGTCATATTATAGAACCCAGGGATGAGAATTTTCCGTCTTTTGGCGGATTTCCGCTTTTTTGTTATTTCAAGGAATTTCCGCTTTTTTTTTTCCTCGAAATTCCGCCTTTTTTCCGAGGATTCCGTATTTTTTCTCCTGCAAAATTTTGTTATTTTCCGAAATTTTCACTTTCCTATCGATTGCGCTTTTCTTCCGATTTCGAAAAAACATTCAAAGGTGATGAAAAAACGGCAAATTTCGTCAAAAGATCGCGAAAAAACTATAAATTTCGTCAGAAGATCTTAAATAAACGGGAAATTTCGTCAAAAGAGGCAAATTTTGGTCAAAAGATCGCGAAAAAGCGGTAAATGCAGGGTTCGCACAGACTCCTTAGACTCCTTGGAAACTCCTTAGAAACGAAAACATTCCCAAGTAGTACTTAGAACTACTTAGATAAGCAAACCACTACTTAGAAACTCCTTATATTCTATTGCGGCTTCGGACGCAAGCGATATTGCTGCCGAGGAAAAAAAAAATTGCGAATGAAAAACGCACGGTAAATCCTTTATGCACGTCATTCATCTGAAGCACAACATTGATTGGGTAGGGTAATCTTAATAGCAGGGCTCCCACTAGGTCCGTTTTTCAATTATTAGGTCCGTAAAGTCCGTTTTTTCGACACTGTTAGCCGACCTCTTTTTTAAATTTTATCGATGTTTGGCATTTAGCCAAGAATCTACGAAAAATCGCGTTTTTCGCAAATATGTTCCAAAAAAAATACCGTCAAATTTCGTCAATCGATCGCGGAAAAAATTCGTAAATTTGGTCAAAGGATCGTAAAAAACGCGAATTTCTCCAGCAGATCGCGGAAAAACTCGGATTTCTTAAAAAAGACGCGAATTTCTTAAAAGACAGCAAAAAAACGCGAATTTCGTTAAAGATCGAGAAAAAAAGCAGATTTCCTCAAAAGATCGCATAAAACGCGAATTATCTCAAAGAATCGCAAAAAAATGCAAATTTCCTCAAAAGATCTCGAAAGACACGCGAATTTCCTCAAAGGACCACGAAAAACACACGGTTTCCATCAAAAGATCGCGAAAAAAACGTTAGTTTCGTCAAACGATCGAAATAAAACGCGAATTCCATTAGATGATCGCGAAAAAGCGCGAATTTCCCCAGAAGATCGCGAAAAAACGCAAATTTTTCCAGAAGATCGCGATTTTTGTCAAAGGATCGCGAAAAACACGCGGTTTCCATCAAAAGATCGCGAAAAAAAAAGTCAGATTCGTTAAACAATCGAAATAAAACGCGAATTCCATTAAAAGATCGCGAAAAAAATGCGAATTCTCAAAATTTCACCTTCAAAGAAAGCGATTACCGCTGTTCTAAAAGAATAAATTCAAAACTTGTTATCTTTTTTCTTGTATGTTGCATTTAGCATTTTTTTTTGCCTTTTAAAATTTTCTTTAAGATGTATCATGCATGTGATATACATAAATAAGTGTTTGGGGTTTGACTAATCTCCATTTACATGACCTAGGTGTGATTATAGTCCGAATTTTTAGAAAATTTAAAAAAACCGGTCACCTATCCGAAAATTCGGACATATGGTGGCCGAAAAAAAATAAATTTTGTAAACCGTTTGCAGAAAAATCGCCAATTTAGCCAAAGGATCGCGGGGAAAACGCAAATTTCGTCAAAGAATCCCGAAAAACCCCGCAAAGTTCGTCAAAAGATTGCTAAAAAACCTACAAATTTCATCAAAAGATCGCGAAAAACTCACAAATTTCGTCAAAAGATTGCTAGAAACCCATAAATTTCGTCGAAAGATCGCGAAAAACTCCACAAATTTCATCAAAAGATCGCGAAAACCCCAAAATTTCGTCGAAAGATCGCGGAAAAACGGCAAATTTCGTCAAAACATCGCGAAAAATCGGCAAATTTCGTCAAAAGATCGCGAAAAATGGGCAAATTTCATCAAAAGAGCGCGAAAAAAAACTACAAATTTCGTCAAAAGATCGCGAAAAAATGCGAATTTCGTCAAAGAGCCATGGAGAAAATGCATAGCTAGTGTCGGAGTAGAATCTCTCCCCCCCCCCTTCCCCCCTCCTCTTTGATGTAACTTTTCAGAAGATTTGCTGTGAATTTCAGAAATTTTTTTTTTGCTCAGAATCACCCCTGTGACCTGACCATTGGTCACTGTATAAAAAAAACAGATAGTCAATTTTGTATTTAAACTTACGAAATCAATAAGCAATATATTGTGAATACTGTACAATTTTAGCACTCACAATTAGATTCTAATAGAGTAAAATTTGTTTTTGAAATGTTTTTCTCTCCAAATTGGGCATTAAAAATTGGAGTGTGCATACCACATAACGATGCAGCACATAAAAACATCGTCAAAAAAGAAAAAAAAAGGCAAATCCTTAAAATTTTTTGGACTCCTTGGATTTTTTGGGTACTCCTTGGATTTTTTCTTCCCAACTCTGTATGAACCCTGTAAATGTCACCAAAAGATCGCAAAAAAACTACAAATATCGTCAGAAGATCGCGAATAAACGGCAAATTTCGTCCAAAGATCGCGATAAAAATGGCAAATTTCGTCAAAAGATCGCGAAATGCGGCAAATTTCGTCAAAAGATCGCGAAAAAGCGGCAAATTTCGTCAAAAGATCGCGAAAAAGCGTCACATTTCGTGAAAAGATCGCGAAAAAGCAGAAAATTTCGTCAGAAAATCGCGAAAAAGCAGCAAATTTTGTCAAAAGATCGCGAAAAAGCAGCAAATTTTGTCAAAACATAGCGAAAAAAACAACAAATATCATCAGAAGATTGCGAATAAACGGCAAAGTTCTCGAAAAAACGGTACATTTCGTCAAAAAATCGCGAAAAAGTAGGAAATTTTGTCAAAAGATCGCGAAAAAGTAGGAAATTTTGTCAAAAGATCGCGAAAAAGTAGGAAATTTTGTCAAAAGATCGTGAAAAAAGCAAAATTTTGTCAAAAGATCGCAAAAAAGCAGCAAATTTTGTCAAAAGATAGCGAAAAAACTACAAATATCATCAGAAGATAGCGAAAAAACTACAAATATCATCAGAAGATCGCGAATAAACGGCAAATTTCGTCCAAAGTTCACGAAAAAACGGTACATTTCGTCAAAAGATCGTGAAAAAGCGGTACATTTCGTCAAAAGATCGTGAAAAAGCGGTACATTTCGTCAAAAGATCGCGAAAAAGCGGCACATTTCGTCAAAAGATCGCGAAAAAGCTGCAAATTTCGTCAAAAGATCGCGAAAAAGCTGCAAATTTCGTCAAAAGATCGCGAAAAAGCTGCAAATTTCGTCAAAAGATCGCGAAAAAGCGGCAAGTTTCGTCAAAATGGCGCGAAAAATACATGTATTTAGTGCTTTTAGTGTATCCTTTCCTTCCCTCCTCTTTTGTAACCTTTCAGAAAATTTGCTGTGCATTTCAATTTTTTTTTTTTTTTTTACTCAGAATCACTCCTGATTCTGAATTCACATTAAGCTGGCTGTAGGTCCTGTTCTAATTAGCCCGTGTGACCAAAAATAATTAACCATTGTGATTTTCACTAAGTTTTTCATATTTTTTGCTAAAAAATTTATTAAAATTATGACACACAAAAACTCTATTCTTAATTAAATTATTTCATTTTCAGGAGCGGTCATGATTCTGATAAGTTGAGCATTTCATATGACCTACACTCAATGTTTTAAGAGCTGTGTGTAATTTGGCTATTTTCACTGTAATGTAGTATACAGGCTTGTGCACTTGTCTCCATTTGCCCGGAAATCAGACCCTGGTTTTATTTCTTAAAGTATCTTTCATGGATAAAATGTGGTACAATTTTTTGTTTGCGCGTGGTTTCAGTCTTTTTGCTTTTTTGCAATTCTCATCCCTGAAACCGTTTATTTAAAGATTCTATTATTTCAGTTATAAGCTTTCTCCGGTCTTCTTCAAACAAACGTAAATTCGAATCATTCCGAGACAGTGTTATATCTTTATACTTTACTTCAGTACCTTGAAAACTCTGGGCATTTTTAAACTCCCGAAGGCTTTTTGCATCTTCAGAAATCATTTTTGAAAGTCTTTCTTTACTAGATTCAAACAAAAAATCGCTCAGAAGCAAGAACTTTTGCTGAAAAGTTTCAGAAAGTCTTGCAAGAATGTGAGAAATATCTTCATATAAATGAAGGAAATTCAAAAATCTTTCACATTTCAAGGTTTTTAAATATCCTCTTAATTTTGCACATTGTCTTTTCTTTTTCAGCAGCAACAACCTGTTCCATATGAATTATAACTGCATGCCAGTTCTTAATAAGAACCTGAACAGCTCGATGCCGTGATTGCAACCATCGAATGCCATGCAAACCAACAGGCCGCAAAACTTTTTCATCAAGGATTTCGGAGAGCGATTTAAGTTCCCTTGTACGTTTGGCACTGTTGTGGTAAAAGGAATAAATTCCTTTAATTGTGTCTTCAACATTAGTAACATACCTCACACATTTTAGTGCATCAGCTAAAGCTAGCTCTAATCTGTGTGCTACACAGTGAACTGTTGCTAAATCTCCACAGTCGTCCTCCATTAATTTGACAATACCAGAAACAGGTCCCATGTTTACGCTAGCACCATCAAAACTGACTGCAACCAGTTTTTCCTTCCAATCTGGTATAAATTCTTGTACAGCAGTTTCTATTGTGGATTTTATTCCAGAAGCACATTCATTTTCGCATTCTTTCAAACCAATAAAAGTACATCTTACATCTCCTTCATACAAATAATAAACATATATTATTTCTGATGATATTGTTGCCCTGTCAGTGGATCCATCAGCCATCATAGAAAAAAAATCAATTGAAGAAAACTGTTCTTTAATTTCTGATCTCATGCTTTCTGCAATATATTTAACGAATTGTTTAGCTGCTTTATCATTCACATATGTGTTGCCAAACTTTATTCCATTTTTTTGTTGGAGTGCACATAAACTGGGAAAGTCATCAAAAGCATAATCCTCTTTAGCAATTAGATATGCTGTATTGAAGAGCTTTTCCATATTCGAAAGTAATTGGGAATCCATTTTCTTAACTGCAGACATCAGTGGTGCTTTAGATGGATTATCTTTGGCTAATTTTGCTTTGCAAGAATTATAATGCATAGCAGACATGCTATGCTTTTTTACCTGAAAAAAAATATTTTAATACAAACTCAAAATAAAATTCATTAATTTTTTAAAAAAGGCCAGAACTTTTTAATTAAATATTTTTTATGTGCTGTAAAAATGATGAAAATTTTAAAAATGACTTAATTTTTCTTATTAATTTTAAGTTATTTATTCACCTACATAGAGATGTTGCAAAACAAAATAAAATTACAGTATGCTACTTATCCCTCTCTCCCCCCTAAAAAAGTAAATCTTTTATTAAATTATACATTAAAATATATATATATATTCCTCTTGGTAGAATTTTAATCCAAAACTAATGAGGATATAAAATTTGTACTATTGATTATTCAATTACTGGAAATATTATCAATTTTTTGGTAGTATATTATTCTAGGCCGAATGTTCTGACACAATAATAATTAGAAATCGACCGACCGAAACTTTCATTTCATTTTCAGCCTAAAATCCAAGTTTTGCCGAAAATGAAATCGGACCAAAACTCGACAGAGATTGTGTATTCCAAATCTTCTTTCGAATATTTTCAACTTTACTCAGGGCTGAAATGAGACTATTGCTATGAATTCCATTGTTTATAATTATCAGTCATGACTGACTCAGACGTGAATGCAAATTATAAAGCAAGCAACACATATTTGCCTAAACTGTTTTACGCGCTCATTAAAAGCTGCAGCCTTAAAAAAAAAATAGAGAATTTTTAGTTTGAAACTACAGAACTGTTTTGAATATTCTTTGAGAAAGTTCTAGTATAACATATAATCATTTACAAACAGTATTATAAAAAATAAACCTACATTGTATGTATACCTAAAATCAAAATATTTTAAAAGTATAAATAAAATTCTTGTAATTAGAAAATATTTCTGTATTCGTTGATAAATTAATTACGTTTTATTTTATATGGAATTATAATTTTTTTATTTATATCCCAAAATAAAAAATTTTGGGACTAAGGCACTCAGAGCCAATTTTGGCCACACTTATAATTAATAGTTATAAATATTTAATAAGCATGTATAATTAATAATTATATAAATTTAATAAAAACATATAATTAATAATTATGTATGTATTGATTACTGATTACTTTAAAAAAAGTTCCAATGTTTTTGTTTTCGGCCGAAAAGAGAAAGAACGCCGAAATTCCGTTTCCATCAATTCAATCCTTAATAATTACGGCTATTGCCAATTATCCTGCATGCTTACCAGATAACGGATGTTTTTAAAATAGAATACGAAAAAAAAAAAAAAAAAATCTCCACAATTTCTTTCTGCATAACAAAATGTTATCCATCCAAAGCAGATCATCTTATTTTGATAACGTTTCCAAACTCAAGGTGTTTAAGTAAACAAAACGGTGTTTAAGTAAACAAAACAAACCGCATTGGTTCTTCTTTAGAATTGTTCTATAGTGAGTGATTTTTGTAGAGGCTCTAATTTTCTAATCACTTATTACATTATAATAAAAATTTGTTTCACTGCGTAATTTACTATGTTTGCAACTTGCTGAAAATTTCAAGAAAATCCCTCCATTAACAACGAAGATATCTTTTTTTTTTTTTTAATAGTAAGGAAAAGCACAAGCAGAGCTGGCTTTTCATTTATTTTTCTTTTGTATACTTATTCTGTTTGCTTGCAGCGCAATAATTTCTTTTTTCCGCTGAAACATTTGCAGAGTTCTTTTTATATGTGAGGTTGAATATGAATAGAATTTGAATAGTTGCTCTCGCTTTAAAGAGGGAAAAAGAAATTATAATGAGGCTACTTGTGCACGGCTGTTCTAAGATCCAAAGTTACTTTCTAAATTAAATTAGTTTTTGTTTAAGAATGCATGAAATTGGGAGTTGATTTCTTACCAAGAAACTAATGTAATCGAATAGCGTTTTCCATATTTGGTAAATACATCTTTTAGAAATTATTTTCAAATTTAATTATTTTTTTATTTATTTTAAAATATTTAAAATTTTTTTAGGGCATTTTATTTTAAATATTTACGAACATATCGCGTAAAGTAACAATTTATTTCTGATAGGTGGTTCTGATGAGTTTTTCGTTTTTGGGAAATAAATTATTTATCGCGATTCGTGTCACATGACGACACTTTTCGACTTTCCCGAATTGCGACGTCGGAAATTAGGTTCAAAATGCCGCATTTTGATAGTATTTCTGAATAATCAACTTAGGAAAAAAAATATGCAAAGTAGATAATATTGTGAGTGAAATTTGAAATTAATTTTATTCGCATTATCGGCGATAAAGCTAAGTAATAAATTCAAGTAATTGATAGTTCCCGATTTTGCAATTTACTCAGTGGAGAGATGAGTGACAGTGAATATTATTTTATAAAAGAAAAATAATAACAGAACAAATTATTCTTAGAATGAAATTACTTACCGTTTCATATCTCAATGCTGGACATCCATTAACAAAGTTTGTCTCTTCCGGTTTAGCATATTCTTTATATAGGGTACATAGCATCAAATTTTCTTCTTGAATGAGCCATGGGTGCTCTTTTTTCCATTTTAGGAATGTTGAATTGCTGACTTCTTTGCGAATTAATTTAGAATTCTCATTGTTAGAATCTAGCGGTTCTTTATTTTCGATTTTTAAACGTTTATTTGGAAATGGTAAGGAAAAAAACGAAGTTATATCGCGTTTTGCCATTTTTAAACACTCGTGTCATCTAGAAGCTATACTGAACTCAAATATCAATTTTAAACCATGCTTTCAAACAAGTAGTGCAATAATTTTAAGGGTGTGGTTTTTAAGGTAAGTTTTATTAGTTATTGGTTAAAATCAAGTTAGCTTAGAGGTGATTGACAGGTGCATAGCAGTTTTAAACCAGGCTTTTGAACTAAGTGCGCAAGCTTTTTAGAGACAGGTGCCTCTCTGGTCAGTTTTATCAGTTATTGGTTAAAAAGAAGTAGTGGTGTACCGAGTAGTGCTTTGGCCGAGTACCGAGTACTCGGCCACTGACTACTCGGCCGAGTACCGAATACCGAGTAGTTGGATAATAAGGAAACAAAATGCTGATGTGCACATAATGTGAGCTTAGGTGTACATATGTGTGTACATACATATATATAATATACATATATAGTATATATAAACTAATTAACTTTGAAATTTATTTGTGCACCTTTTAAAGACAATTTTTGACAATTCAAAACAGTAGCAAAAAAAGGAGAATCGACACATAACAAGTACAATTATTAACCAATATAAAATTAAAACATTCTTTCAACCCTCTAATTTATCCGATACCTGAAATCTATCAAAAATAAAAATGTTTATTGGTTACTGTAACAATTCATTGAATAATGCAAAACATTTGATATTTATTTTGTAACTGTACCTTATTTTCATTTGATTAAAAATAAAAGAGAGAAAAATACAAAGAGAGGTACAAAAAGCGATACAGGATTTCTTAACAGAAGACTTATGTAAAACTGACACTCCATTTGCATGGTTGGGGGGGGGGGGGGGGGGGAGGAGAACTTTTCCGATTATGTGCAACCTTGCAAAAAAATTCTTATGTGCACCTTCAACCACTGTTTATTCTGAACGTATATTTTCAGAAGTAGGCCAAATTTATTGTAGTAAAAGAAATGCCCTATCTACTGATAATGTAGAACGTTTGGTTGCTGTTTTTGCACCATTATTTGAAATATACTAAATTTAATTATTAATTTTTTTATTACATTTATTGTATTTTCAGTTTCTTTATACAAAATAATAGTCTTTTCTTTTTTTCTATATATTTAAAAAACTTATTTTTCTTTGTATTAATCTGAAACTAAATTTTAATCTGGAATTATTTTATGAGGGTTTTTGTTCTTAACTTTTCTATATTTTGTAGACATATTGTTAAATACCAAGTAAATAGTTTTATGAATTATTGCATATATTATACATTGATATTTGAATAACTTTTTACAGATCAGTTTTAAATTCATATCATATGCTTAAAAAATGAAATTCTTACAACTACTCGGTATTGGCCGAGTACTCGGCCAAAATTTCGCCGAGTACCGAGTACTCGGCAAATTGGCCGAGTAGGCCGAATACCGAGTATTTACCGAGTACTCGGTACAGCTCTAAAAAGAAGTCAGCTAGGAGGTGATTGACAAATCCTATTGAAACCCCCCACCCCCCCACTGCACGCACGTGAAGAACACCTGTTTTCCATAAAAGAATGGACAGTAGCATGTGTTTGAAAAAGAAGGAAAAAAAAGAATAACAAAGAAAGAAACAGGCTATTTCAGACGTGACAAAACGACTATGTAAAAAAAAAAAAAAAAAAAAAAACCTTGCACTAAAGAATGAGAGCGTTTTTTAAACAAAAATTAAAGTGGGAAAAAGCTAGTCGTCAAATTTGACGACTAGGTATAATTGTCTAGTCGTCAAATGCAATAATTTAGTTGCATTTGGCGCCTAACGACCGCTAATTTCTAACCCTGGCATAATTTAAGCAAAAAATTGTAGAAGGGATGCACAAAACAAATTGTGATGGGTCCTTTAGGATGCATACTTTTCTTCTTGAAAGATCGTAAAAGTGGCATTATTTTCTATTAAATATACTATACAGAATCTGTCTTATTTTAACAATGACCCACTTTTGTAAAAAATAAAAGTAAGTTTCAGAAGTATTTGGGTCCCAGGAAACCAGGATTTTGAAAGTAGTGCCATCACTGAGCAATTAGTTCATCATTAGATGAATTTCATTTTTCATTAACATGCAACTGTAGTAACCGACTAATGGTGGGTATATAAACCTTAAAAGTTACCTTGAAGCTATTAATGCTTGTTATAATGTAGAGATTATGAATAATAAGCATAATTGTTGTTATATGCTCATCTAATCTCTTAAAGAGAAGTGCATGATTTGATCCTTAAAATACTTATATAGTGTTTTAAGTTTGCAGTCTATTTACATTGTTTTTTATAAATAATGCAATATGAAATTTCTGTTGATCTGAGAATTTCTTGTTTTTAGGAAAGTTTCAGATTATGTTCAGATATCTGTTGATTTAAATCTTCCTTAGTTGCTATTTTAAGTGCCTTTTGCTGTCTGTAATTTTATTTTTATTGGTGATGCTGATAATGCTTTTCTTTAATTTTTTTTATAAACTTCCGGAATTATTTGGTTATTTAGCAGGTGAGCTGTAGTTTTTTTTTTTTTCGCACAAGTAGGTGCGTCATTATTGTATCATAGTCAGGGATCTGTTCAGGAAAAAATTGTCCGTTAAAGGATCCTTCAAAATTTTTCAATTCAAAACAGAACCCTTCACAATTTTTTTCAATTCAAAACAGGACCCTTGGCAATTTATTTCATTTCAAAATAAGACCCTTCACAAAACTTTACACCTTACAAAAGGAACCTTCACAATATTCTTTGTCTTAAAAATAGGTCTTTTATGAAATTTTTCCAGCTCTAAACTAAACCTTTCACAAATTAAATCGTTTAAAAGTTAAATCTGACTTGTCACTTTTACATGTATAAAGAAAATATATGTATTTTACATATATCTTCTTAAAAACATATAAAAAAAAAAACCCTGACTATAACTATCATTTCAAATTCACAAAATTAGGACTAGATTTTTCACAAATGTAAAAAAGCTGTTCACAATTTCACAAAAACAGGACCCTGAGAGAAAAGTCTGGACAGACCCCGGATAGTAGTTACGCTGTTATAAATGCAAGATGTTTATGTGCTTCATGATAGTATAAAAAGATGTGCTAGAAAATCAGTTGCACATTTTAGTTGTAAAAATTAAGTTTTAACTAACTTCAATCATTTGTGAGAATAAAGTTTAAGAAATATCATTTGTAAGAATCACATTTGCCTTAAAATTTCACACCATGCTTCTAGCAAATGTTAGATTAATGTATTATTTATATTATTTGCATAGAACAGTGTTTTTCAACTTTTATTTCACAGTACACTAGAATCTACAGTTTATGTGGCACACTAGCACAAGGGTGGTTTTGTTCTGAAAATTTCAAGAAATCAGCCAGCAATCTGGGCTAAAAACAAACAATATGAAACCCTGTTAATGTGGATATTAAACCATTAGTGAATTGTTTCTGCGGATATAAAGAATTCCCTTCACAGTATCAGGAGGGAAAGGTTTTGAAATAACGTGTGGGATTATGCAAAGAAGATAAAAATTCCACGTAATACTGTATTTTTTTCCTTTTAAATTCTTTCACATGCAAATGATTCTTCTGCAATTTTTTAAGTTTCACGGAAGTCTGATTTTTAAAAAAATTTATTTTTTTAATATTTTGCAAAATCAATTATGAGTTTCCTCAAATGATCATGGAAAAATAATGTGGATTTTGCCAAAGATCTCAGAAACATAGCAATTTTCTTCAATCAAGTGTTGAAAAAATGCTAATTTCCCGTTACGGTTTGGGTTGACTTTAATTTTATTACTCTGAGTGGGTTCGTGTTGGACTGAATTTCTTAAAGAAATCCTGAGTGTTTTACAGATTAAAAAAAATTGCCATTACCATATTTTGCTTTTGATATTGTAATTATCTGCATCTTTGTTTTCAGATGACAAGAATTATTCTGTGCTGTTTTTCTTTTTGCACATTTATTTGAAGGGAGATGCTTACCCCCCTCTGGCTTGTGCTTGTAGGGACAGTGATTCTCCTATAACAATTTCACAATTCATCCACCGAATTCTTTTTTAATTATTTGGCCAGATTTTGTGATACATTTAAATTTCAGATGCATGTTATTTAAAAAAAGTAAAAAATAACCAGTCTGTGAAATGCTATATGTTCTAAAAATGAGTCTTTTTTTATTCATTTTATCTGTGTCTTTGGTCTTTTTTCGCATTTACTCTAATTTTTTTTTCTTTTTTTTTTTACACTTCTGATATCATTTTGCCTCTTTTTTTCTCTCATCCCAAATTGTTTCCTTCTTTTGTCTTTTATTTAAAAGAAGATGCTTACTCTCCCTCCTCTAGTTTTGTGCTTATAGGGCTAGTGATTCTCCTATAAAAATTTCATTTTCATCCACCAGTTACTTTTTTTAATTATTTGGTCAGGTCTTGTGATACATTTAAATTTTAGATCAATGTTATTTCAAAAACTAAAGCATAATAATCAATGTATGAAATGGTATAATTATACATATTACAAATGGTCATCTTTTGTATTCCCTTTATATGTATTCTTTAGTCTTCATTTCCTTTTTGTGCATACAGTTACTCTGAAATCCGCCGATTGTATAATATGCAAATGTCTAGTATCTGTACTAAACATTGGAGTCTAAACAATGAAAATTGTCATTAACAGTTAAACTGAAAAAATTGCCATAATTTGCTTTTGATTTTGTAACTATTTGCATCTTTGTTTTCAGGTATGAATTATTTTGTAGAGTGCTTTTCTTTTGCCCAGTTAGTTAAAAGGAGATGCTTACCCCCCTCTGGCTTGTGCCTGTAGGGACAGTGATTCTCCTATAACAATTTCACAGTTCATCCACCGAATTCTTTTTTAATTATTTGGTCAGATTTTGTGATACATTTAAATTTCAGATGCATGTTATTTAAAAAAAGTAAAAAATAATCAGTCTGTGAATTGTTATATATTCTAAAAATGAGTCTTTTTTTATTCATTTTATCTATATTCTTTGGCCTTTTTTCGCATTTGCATTTACTCTGTATTTTTTTTTTTTTTTTTTTTTTTTTTTTTGAATTTCTGATATCATTTTGCCTCTTTTTTTCTCCCATCCCAAATTGTTTCCTTCTTTTGTCTTTTATTTAAACGGAGATGCTTACTCTCCTCTAGTTTTGTGCTTATAGGGCTAGTGATTCTTCTATAAAAATTTCATAGTTCATCCACCAGTTACTTTAATTATTTGGTAAGGTCTTGTGGTACACTTAAATTTTCAACCAATGTTATTTCAAAAACTAAAGCATAATAACCAGTGTATGAAATGGTATAATTATACATTAGGGTGGTCACAAGAAATCAATTTTCGAATTTTTTTGGGGGGACCCCCAAAAAGTTGCCAATTGACTAGAAAATGAGATTGGCTAAGTTTCAGCTCATTAACATTCCATTTCATCTGCTTTCCACCTTTTGTTTTTCTTTTTTCGTTTTGTGAAGTCCAATAAAGTGTTTGATTAAAAAAAATTCCAAAGAAAAGGAAAAAAAATCAAATTTTAAACTGAAAGAATTTTAAAAAAAAAGGGAGGGCAAAGGCAGTATAGAAATGAGAGCAAAGGATGCATAATAAAGAAAATAAATTATTTTCCCTTACAACTGTCACGTCAACCCTTTCCGGCACAGAAAAATTCTGTTCGTAAAAAGATGAAATGATTGTCTACCCCGGAATTTACAAACGACTTTTTTAGAAATTAAAAACACATTACTTTAACCTTTCATTGTAAAAGCAAAATTTTATTAAAATATTCTTCGTGCCGTTTGTAAGTTTGGAATTAAAGTTAGGTATTCCCGGCATGGGACACTGCGTCGGAAAGGATTTAAGTGGTAATGGTTTAGATAAGGTGCTTATGTTGACTTTTTTTTACCAAAGTATCATCTAAAAAGGAAAATGCAACTTGATCCCAGTTAAGATACCAAAGGTTGTTTGTCATTTTAGCAAGTGCTTTGTCTGTAACCTATTTATCAAATTTTCTGCAGTGAACAAGTGATTTTATTATTTGCAGGTCTTGAATTGGGGGCCCAAGTGGCAGTGGAAGTATTGAAACACGCTTTTACATAAATATTGATTAAAAATAAGAAAAGATCTCCGATACCTTCCTTTTCTAAATTTGTTATTGAAAGATGATCCCTGAAAGAATATATTTTGAGAGAATGAATGACCTGTGCCGCCATCCATCTGACATGAGTAAAAGCACCAGGTGCTCTGAAAAAGTGTCTTGCAAGAAGGAGTTCTATAAAAGTGAAACAAAGTTGGATAAACTCTTTATAATCATCCCTGAGCTGTTAATTTTTAAAAGTTCCTGTAAGAAAATTTGAAATTTCTTCTGAATTAACTATTTATACCTAGTATTTCATCTTCAATAGCATTTGTATACTTACTGTGGTTTAATTTAGACCACCCAATCAGAATGTTTTTTTTTTTTTTTATTTTTTTTTTTTTAATATCTGGCTGACGGGCAGTGATTATGCCCATTTTACAATCAAGAAACAGCTTTTAGGAAAATTTCTAAATTAGGGTGGCGGCATGGTAAATACAGAAGACTTTTCCTTTAACAATTGCTATAGAAAAATGCAGGTTCCTCTGAGGCGACCTGTGTTTACCGCAGTTGTATAAAAAAATATTGCCTGGATTTTACCAACTTCCTCCCACTCTTCAACTGCTGAAAATACAGCTTTCGCCTGAATTATTTCGATACTATTTTCAAGTTGAGGAGAAACTCGTAGTAACTGTTCTTCATCCCCACAACTAATTAAAACTTTTATACACTCTAGATTTTCTTTATTCAAAAAATGGTAAAGCAGTTTTCTACCCCAGTGAACAGTTCTCTCTAAACGGGAATTTTAAAATCTGTTTTTGATGAGCTCAGTTTTTTGTTTACGAAACAGTTATTTGCAGAGTCGATGTCTGTTGTTAGCTAGTGGATGTATTCTAAGTCTAGCAGCTTCTCTGGCGTTCAGTTCATTTTGCGAATATTATAAAATAAAATACATAAAACTTGACAATTACTTGGCTGCTTACTGTCGATGATTTGATGAGACATGTGGCCAATTTAAAAAAATCTTAGATTTCTGTCATCATATCAAGAGGGGGAATGGGTTTTAAGGAATGTTTCGTCAATTCTAAAAATAGATAAACATAAGATAACAAAAACAGCCTTGTAATAAAAAGAGAAATTCAGAGGTTCAACTGCAATTCAAATCAAGAAGCTCTTTCTTACTAGGCACAGAACTAGATAACTAATAATAAATTATAATTCGTGAAATATTTTTAAAGTTACAAAAATTGTTCTCTTATTTTTGCCTATTAATAAAAATAATACAAAAAAATTATCAAAAGTAATAAAATTTTTAATTTGTCATTTTTTTACCTATGTTTCAAAAATGCAGAGTTTGAGGGTATGGTTCAGTAGCTGTCCTGAAAAATACTAAATGTTCATTAAATATAAGTTTTCATGAGAGTAAAAGTTCAAGGCAACAACAATTTCTATGAAATAAAACAAGAATCAGGTTTCTAAGACATGTTTCACGTAAAGAAAGAAAAACGACAATTTTTTGCCAAAAATTGCAAATTTTCAAGAATTCAACCTCTATGAGGCATGGGTTAATGTTATTTATTTGAGCTGAAACTTTGCCAATCTCATTTTCTAACTAATTGGCAACTTTTAGGAGGGTCCCTCCCGAAGAAAACGTTAAAAATTTTTTTTCCCCATGTTGCTTGTGACCACCCTATTATACATATTACAAATGGTCATTTTTCGTATTCCCTTTATGTGTATTCTTTAGTCTTCATTTCCTTTTTGTGTATACAGTTAAAGGTTAAAATTCAATATTTGCTTTAGTAGCCAGTGGCCGGTAGAGGCTGTATGTTTAGTAGCCACTACTGTCAAGTTAGTGGCCACTTATCGTAGTTTGTAGATTTAAATAGTTTTACAAGTAATGTTTTTAAAATATTTATGTTACGAAGACATCTTTTAAAATATATAAAAATAAAACTATCCACAGTGTCAGTTTACTTACCCCAACAAAAACAATTAACAGTTATTTTACATAAAAAAAGAGAGAATTTATCGAACAATGTCGTACAAGACCTAGGTCAAAGATTGGTTCACATCTCCAATACGTCACTGTGTAGCCCGAGATCAGAATTCTTTCTGAAAATAGGCCTAAAATATTTCCCGTTTGACAAAATTCGCAATTAATTTTTGAAATTGTTTTAAGAAATTTGCAATTATTTTACGCAACCTCTTGCTAAAATTCACAATTTTTTCGCCGATCGTTCAACAGAATTCACGATTTTTTTCGCGATCATTCGACGAAAGTGACGATTTTATTATGCGATCTCTTGATGAAATTCGCGATTTTTTCTACGATCAATTGACGAAATTCGCGACTTTATTTCCTCGATCTTTCGCAAAATTCGCGATTTTATTCCGCGGTCGTTTGACGAAATTTACTTTTTTGCGATCTTTAGACGAAATTTGCGTTTTTTTCGCGATCTTTTGATGAATTTTGCGTTTTTTACACGATCTTTTGACGAAGTTTGCGTTTTTTTCGCGATCTTTTGACGAAGTTTGCGTTTTTTTCGCGATCTTTTGAAGAAGTTTGCGTTTTTTTTTTCGTGATCTTTTGACGAAGTTTGCGTTTTTTTCGCGATCTTTTGACGAAGTTTGCGTTTTTTTCGCGATCTTTTGACGAAGTTTGCGTTTTTTTCGCGATCTTTTGACGATGTTTGCGTTTTTTTCGCGATCTTTTGACGATGTTTGCGTTTTTTTCGCGATCTTTTGACGATGTTTGCGTTTTTTTCGCGATCTTTTGACGAAGTTTGCGTTTTTTCGCGATCTTTTGACGAAATTTGCGTTTTTTCGCGATCTTTTGACAAAATTTGCGGATTTTTCGCGATTTTTTGATGAAATTTGCGGTTTTTACGCGATCCTTTCACGAAATTTGCGTTTTTTCAGCATTTTTTGATGGAAATCGCGGGTTTTTTTCGCGATTCTGAAATTCTCAGCAAATTTTCTGAAAGGTTACAGAAGGGTGGAGCTGTGTTTTTTCTGCACCTGATTAACGAAATTCCCGTTTTTTCAAGATCCATTGACGAAATTTACTTTTTTTCGCGATATTTTGACAAAAATTGCACTTTTTTCGCGAACTTTTGACAAAATTTACGGTTTTTCGAGATCCTTTGACGAAATTTGCAGTTTTTTCGCGATTTTTTGACGAAATTTGCGATTTTTTTCGCGATCTTTTGACGAAATTTACGGTTTTTTTCGCGTTCTTTTAACGAAATTTGTGGGGTTTTTCGCGATCTTTTGATGAAATTTACCGTTTTTTCGCGATCTTTTGACGAAATTTGCGGTTTTTCCCCTATCTATTTGCAAAATTTAAGGGGTTTTCGCGATCTTTTGACAAAATTTGCGGTTTTTCGTGATTTTTTGACGAAATTTGCGATTTTTTCGCGATTTTTTGACGAAATTTGGGATTTTTTTTCGCGGTCTTTTGACGAAATTTACGGTTTTTCGTGTTCTTTTGACGAAATTTACGGTTTTTCGTGTTCTTTTAACGAAATTTGTGGGTTTTTTCGCGATCTTTTGACAAAATTTGCGGTTTTTCGTGATTTTTTGACGAAATTTGAGATTTTTTTGCGATCTTTTGACAAAATTTGCGGTTTTTTGTGATTTTTTGACGAAATTTTTGGTCTTTTTGCGATCTTTTGACGAAATTTACCGTTTTTTCGCGATCTTTTGACGAAAATTGCGGGTTTTTGCGATACTTTGTGAAATTTGCGATTTTTACGCATTCCTTTCACGAAATTTGCGTTTTTTCCGCGATTCTTTGACGGAAATCTCGTCTTTTTTCGAGATTCTTATGAAATTCTCGTTTTTCCCGTGATTCTTTGACGATTTTTTTGCGAACGATTGACGAAATTGATATCTTTCGGCGACCATTTGTCGAAATTCGCGATACATTTATGCCGATTTTTTTTTTATTTTCGGAACCAAATGCCTTCAATGTGAACATCAACGCGATTTTCTTTTTCTTTTACGATTCCGCGGAAATCGCTGATCGATTAAAAAAAATAAAAAAAAACGGAAAAGTGGCATTTCTGACATGTACTATTACATGAAAAATAAAGATCGCCACTTTGGCGATCAGATGCCCATCATAAAGTCGCCAATTTTTTACATTTAGTCGCCCTGTGGCCGGTGGCGACCGGGAATTTTAACCTTTATATACAGTTACTCTGAAATCCGCCGATGTATAATCCGCAAATGTCTATTATCTGTACTATACATTGGAATCTAAACAATGAAAATTGTCATTAACAGTTAAACTCAAAAAATTGCCATAATTTGCTTTTGATTTTGTAACTATTTGCATCTTTGTTTTCAGGTATGAATTATTTTGTAGAGTGCTTTTCTTTTGCCCAGTTAGTTAAAAGGAGATGCTTACCCTCCTCTGGCTTGTGCTTGTAGGGACAGTGATTCTCCTATAACAATTTAACAATTCATCCACCGAGTTATTTCTTAATTATTCGGTCAGATTTTGTGATACATTTAAATTTCATATTAATGTTATTTAAAAAAAGGAAAAATAAGTAGTCTATGAAATGTTATATATTCTAAAAATGAGCCTTTCTTCTTAATTTTATCCATATTGTTTGGTCTTTTTTTGTATTTGAATTTCTGTATATTTTTTATACTTCTGATATAACTTTGCATCTTTTTTCCCTCCATCCAAATAAGGTTTCCTCCTCTTGCCTTTTATTTAAAAGGAGATGCCTACTCCCCTCTAGTTTGGTGCGTGTATGACTAGTGATTCTCCTATAAAAATTTCATAGTTCATCCACCAGTTACTTTTTTAATTATTTGGCCAGATCTTGTGATACGTTTAAATTTTAGATCAATGTTATTTCAAAAACTGAAGCATAATAACCAATGTATGAAATGTTATAGATGCCTTAATTATACATATTACAAATTGTCATCTTTCTTATTCCCTCGTCTGTTTTTTGCATTTATATTCACTCTGTATATTTTTTTACATTTCAGATATCTTTTTTCATCTTTTTGTCCCCTCCCAAATTAACTACTAGTAAAAGGAGATGCTTACTCCCGTCTAGTTTGTACTTGTAGGGCTAGTGATTCTCCTATAGCAATTTCACAGTTCATCCACCAAATACTTTTTTAATTATTTGGTCAGATTTTGTGATACATTTAAATTTTAGATTTCAAAAACAGTGAAGCATTATAACCAATGTGAAATGTTTTAGATGCTTTAATTTATACATATTACAAATAGACATCTTTCTTATTCCTTCTATTTGAATTCTTTAGCCTTCATTTACTTTTGATGTTGCAACTATTTGTATCATTATTTTCAGATAATGAGAATTATTCTGTAGAGTGCTTTTCTTTTGCCTTGTTATTTAAAAGGAGATGCTTACCCCCCTCTGGCTTGTGCTTGTAGGGCCAGTGATTCTCCTATAACAATTTCAAAGTTCATCCACTGAATGGAGAATTTGCATGTTTTCTAACTTTATCACGAAACAATAGTACATGAAAAAATAAGGAGGATACCCTGCATATTTTTTTTATTTTGAGCTTTTATTACTGATTTATGATTGTTTTAATATCGCACTATTTACCGTATCCTGAAAACGCTCCGTAATACATCTGACGTCACAGTTCATGACAACAAACGACTGTTATTCTTTACGTGTGTCGTTTTTCAACTTGTTCATTTTAAATATTGCTGTTTCTAAAATTATTATGACTGAGAACACAAAGTCATATTATAAATATAGTGAAATCTCTCTGTGCGACCACCTCCATTAAGCGACCACCTCCCTGAACGATCATTTGTTCATTGAAGGAAGTTTATTCCCATAGGCTCAATACTAATTTTACTTCTATTTAGAGGCCATCCCAGCTGACCTCTCTCCATGAGCAACCAATTTCTTTGAAGAAAAGGAAACAAATTCCGTTTTGTCCTGTCACATGAAGGTTTTATTAGAAAAATAATTCCGAGGGGCTTTAAACCTCTAAACTAAGTTTAGATTTTTTTTAAATTATTCCTTTAACTTTTAAGTGTTTAAACCCCTTTATGCCTTTTTAGACAATGAAGTTAACTCTGATGACGAATTAAGAATGACGATCAATAAACTCCCCTATCCTATTCTGTTAGGAAACTTTCAAAGAAATAGTTAAATTAATGAAAATATCATTTTTTGTTCCCGTCAAAAAAAAAAAAAAAAAAATGCATTTATTTACTGAACTTCAAAAGGACTTGGAAATAAAAGTTATGAAAGATAAAACCGTAAAACCAAAGCAAACGTCAATATATTCATTTTTAAACACTGCAGTAATTAACTTATATAATTAACTTTTATTTTGATACTTAAATTTATATATTTTTTCCTAATGTGAAAAATAAATTCTAGTAACATTATTTCTACTTTTTTTCAACAATTAAAATCTAGATTTAAACATGAACTCCATTAAGAGGCCACCTCTCAAAACGATCAATTTTTATTAGAATGAAACGTGGTCGCTTTAAGGAGGTTTTACTGTACTGTATTGTACCACTTTGCACTAATACAACAAGTAACTTCTAGCGAAAAGTTGATTTTCAGTGTGTCAAAAGACCCTGCCATTAGAAAATCATGGACTAAAGCTATGAAGAGAGATGACAAGAAAAATCCTAATTTATCTAATACATCATCTCTTTGATCTTATGAAGATCATTTTTCAGTAATTTTATGTTCGATTTTGTTTAAATATTACTATTTTAGAACATTGATTGGATAAATAGTTACTCAAGAGAAAAAAAAAAAAGCATTCATATTTATAATATACTCATTCGTATTTAAAAACAAACAAAAACACTCTGTAGTAGATTTCATACGTATATTGTATCTGTAAAGATTAATAAGCAATAACCCTGTTTTATTGTTGATTAAATTGGTAAAACGTAGAAACGTCTAAGATATGACACATACAAATATGTTAGTTTTTATTTCAGAGGAAGTAAATAAAAATTTTATTGCGTAAATGTACATTTTTATTAAGTTAGGGACTAGGTTTAAAAAAATAAAGGATTTATTTCGAAACAATATTTTGTCATGTCTTAATAGAGATTATAAAACGTAAAAATATTGAAACTACTCAAAAAAATTTTAATATTAAATTTTTACTTTTCAACATAAAAATACTTTAGGTTCCGCTGCCTATGACACCATGTAGCAGGCGTGCTTCGACAGTACGGCATAATTAAAAAAAAAAAAAGAAAATCAACAGAAAAAAAACCGCGAACCACATCCCTGTTGCCTGCGGCATCGTATAGCACCACGAGCTGCGCACGCACTGCAAATTCTTGTAAAAAACCTACAAATTTACAAAAGTGCCCCCAAGGGGCGAAGTGGGGGGGGGGAGGGGCACCGGATGTGCATAATATGAATAAGTTTTCCTACACCTTTCTAACGATATGTCACATGAGGCGTGTACTCAAAATTTAGAAAATAGCTCCTCGCCGGATGACCCTCCCCTCCCTCTGCATTTCCCACTCTTTCAAATATCTAATGTTAAAAAATATTTATTTGAGTGTTAAATGTAAAATCGCATTTAAAACGCAATAAACAGTTGATCTGAAGAAAAAAAGAGAACTCCCCCCCCCCCCCCCCCCCACCACCACCAAAAATCAACTCATCTTAAATTAATAAAATCTTTATTATGCGTTAAAAACAATGTCAAAGTTTAAAAGCGATCAGTTCTTTATTTTTCCTAATTTTAACAATATCCCGTCACCTCTCTCTATGTGAAAAGACTTTTAATGAGTTTAAAAATAGATTTTTTCATAAACTTAGCGTTCATTTTTTTTTCAAATTGACATTTTATAAATCAACGTACAAAATAACATCCAGATGCGAAAGAACCAGAATTGTAAAATCAGTAGTTTAAAAATTTCGAACCTTTATTTCCAAAGCCTAGTATCTCTTTCCTTTCCGTTCCGCTTGCCTGTCGTGAACTGTGACGTCATAGTAAGTCACGCCCAGATTTGGAGCGACGTGATTTTAGCTTACTTTTAGGACTAATTATTTAAAAGTATAGATATGTTTTTCGCGTTTTTGAGAACATTTTTTTAAACTGTGGATGTGGAACTATCAGAAAAATATATGAATGATCAAATCCCCCATGTGTGCAAATTCCTCATTGTTTTTTAATTATTCGGTCAGTTTTTATGATACATTTAAATTACAGATGCATGTTATTTTAAAAAAATGTAAAAAATAATCAGTCTATAAAATGTCATAGATATGTTATACAGTAGAAGTAGATCTATATAACGCAAACTTAAAAACGCGAGGTTGTGTGTTATATAGAATTTTGTATTATATAGATCGCATTTCACAAATCATTGAATTTCTAAATGTGACTAAATATGTCTAAAATATATTAATATAAAGTAGAGGATCTTTATATCGCATTCCTTGGGATCGGGAATCGTATAGATTATAATTTTTTGCGTAATGTTGATCATTTTACATATTGTTAAGTTTTCTAAGTATGCTTGGAACAAACCATTCATTATAATAGTCACTTTCAAAAACTTTTATTGTAATATTAGCAATCAATATTTTCATTAAAACACTCTGAATTCAAGTCAACGAATGTATAAAGTTTAGTCCTCTAGAGAGAAGCAATTTTCTACAATGTGGAAATGCAGGTGCTTCTTTACTGCAAAATTCATTGTTTACGTTTGAGAAGTTGTGTGTTATATAGACAGACCTGCCAACTGCTACGAAAAAATCTTAGTTGCTACGATTTGGGCCTATAAACTATGATGCTACGAAAATCTGTCTTAAACTACAATTTTTTGCAAAAAGCACAAACGCATTTTTTGTTTCTAGTTGCGATTTTTATCCCGCACAGCATATTTTTCAGGAGTGATTCTGTTGCGAAATTTCTAAAATTTCAAAGTATTCATTTCCGAAAGTTTTAAAAAATTGGCCATTAGAGAGTCCGAGAATTCGGGCATAAAAAAAAATCATGGAAAAAAAAAAAAAATCTGGGCTGCAAAACAAACTTCTTAACATAAAACACTCTCTTTATCTATATTACCCACGAGTGAATCGTGTTTCCGTAAATATTTATACAGGAATTTGCTTCCTTAGAAACAAGGTGCCATTTTAAGAATTTCTGGAAAGGAGGGGGGATGGGGGGCTCTTTGAGGGGCAAGGTTTGAAATAGTGTGCAAAGTATTTTGCGATAAACTACTGCGAATTTCGACAAATGACCGTATACAAAAATCAATTTCGTCAATTGGTCGCAGAAGAAAATCAATTTCGTCAAAGGATCGTGGTAAAAACGCAGTGCCCCCCCCCCCCCCCCCCAGAAGATTTGAGATTTTGTGTTTTCAATGGTGTGAATTTTGTCAAAATATCGCGAAAGAAAACACGAACTTCATCAAAAGATCAGTAAGAAAACTCAAATTTTCACCGAAAGATCGCAGAAAGAAAACACTATTTTCGTCAAAAGGATCACTGAAAGAAACGCAAAATTCGACAAAGGATTGTGGTAAAAAATGCGAATTTCGTCAAAAGTTCATGGTAAAAATGTGCGGATTTCAACAAAGAATCATGACAGAAAAATGTGAATTAAGATTCGGAAAAATTGTGAATATCCTGAAATGATGGCAGGAAAAAAACCCCGAATTTCGTCAATTTACTGCACTGGGCTAAAAAATTGGAACCAGGCTCTTTTTACAAATGTAAATAAATAAATAATTAAAAAAAAAAAAACGCTGCGAAACGAAAAGAAATTCTAAAAATCGTATAAAAATTTTCAAAGGAAAAAAGTTACTATATTGAGTTGAAAGATTGAAACCTTATTCCTTTTTACGAATGTCAAAAGATGGCTGTGTAACACGAAAAACAAACAAACCAACCAACCAACCTCCAGATTAATTTAAATTTTGTGTGCTACGATTTCTCATTTTCAAAGGTTGGCAGGTCTGTATAAATAATTGGACTAAATAAAATTACATTATATAAAGATCTTCTACTGTATGCCTTAATATCCCCATTAATACACCCCTCCCGATCACGTGCCCCCCCCCCCCCCCAAAAAAAAAATAAATAAAAATAAAAAATTAATTCTACCCCACATGTCAACAATACCAACTATTTTATCTCCAACTATTTTTTTCACCACATCAGAAAGGTGTGTCAATTCTAAACATGTAATCCCAGGGGTGATAGTGTTCCGAATTTTCCGAAAAATTAAGCATTCGGTTCAGAAAATTGAAAAAAAAATCAGACATTAGTCTGAAAATTCAGACACAAAAAAGTTGCTAATTTCGACAAATGGTCTCAGAAAAAAACAATTTTGTTAATTGTTTGCAGGAAAAATCGCCAGTTTCGTCATACTACTGCTAATAGGACGAATTACATCAAAAGATCGTTATCGCCAGTTTCGTCATACTATTGCTAATAGGACAAATTACGACAAAAGATCGCTAAGGAACGTGAATTTACAATAAAGAATCTCAAAGAAGCAATTTTTTGTCAAAGGATCGCCCAAAAAAAAAAAAACGCAAATGTCAGCAAAAGATTGCAGTGGAAAAAGGGAATTGTGTCATATCTAAAAAAGCGCAGTCAAAGGATCGCTGAAAAAACCCGAATTGTGTCAAAAAATCTTTGAAAAAACTCATTATGTCAAAGAATTTAAAAAAAAAAAAAAAACCTGCAAATTGTGTCAAAAGATAGCAGAAAAAATGCGAATTTTGTCAAGGGGTCGCAGATCTACTTTTCCGTGGTAACAACGCAGTAAGTCTAAGGATCATGGAAAAAAACGCTTTCTGTCAAACGATCGCGAAAAAGTCTCGATCTCCGTCAAAGAATCGCGAAAATGACACGGTCTCCGTCAAAAAATAGCGAAAAAGACGCTATCTGCATCAAAGGATGGCTAAAAAGACGTGGTTTACGTCCAAGGATCGCAAAAAGACGCGGTTTTCGTCAAAAGATCCCAAAAAGACGCGATTTTCGTTACAGGATCACAACACCCCTCCCCCCCACTATTTTCGTCAAATGATCTCAGAAAAGAACGCTATCTCAGTCAAAGGATCGCGAAAATGACGCGATCTCCGTCAAAGAATCGCGAAAATGACACGGTCTCCATCAAAGAATAGCAAAAAAGACGCTATCTCCGTTAAAGGATCGCTAAAAAGACTATTTTCGTCAAAGGATCGCAAAATAACCACTATTTTTGTCAAAAAGAAAAAATGCTATTTCTGTCAAAGGATCGCGAAAAAGACGCAATTTCCTTCAAAGCATCGCGGGAAAGATGCAATTTCCTTCAAAGGATCGCGAAAATGACGCTCCGTCAAAAAATAGCGAAATAGACGCGATCTCCGTTAAACGATCGCGAAAAAGACGCAATTTTCGCCGAATAATCGCAAATTCAATCAACTCTATTTTCGTCGGAAGGATCGCGAAAAAGACGCGATTAAACACAATTTTCGTCAAATGATCGCGGAAAAAACGCGGATTTCGTCAAAAGATGGCGGAAAAATGAGAATTATGTCAGAAGATCGTGTAAAAATATGAATTATGTCAGAAGCTCGTGTAAAATACATGGATTTCGTCGAAAGATCGTGGGAAAATATGCGGATTTCGTCGAAAGATCGTAAAAAATACGCGAATTTCATTAAAAAATCGTTGAAAGAACGCAAATTTCGGCTAAAGGTCTAGGAAAAAAACGCAAATTTCGGCTAAAGATCGAGGAAAAAACGCAAATTTCAGCTAAAGATCGAGGAAAAAACGCAAATTTCGGCTAAAGATCGAGGGAAAAACGCAAATTTCGTCAAAGGATCGAGTTAAAAACGCGAATTTCATCAAAGGACCGTGGAAAAAACGCGAATTTCATTAAAAGAATCGCATAGAAATGTGAATTTCGTCAAATGGTCGGGGAAAAACAAAAATGAATGTTTCCTATTTTTATAAAGAGAAGATATCTAATTGACTTTCTTCTTTTATAACTCTGGTGAATTTTGTTTAATTGATGGTAACATGCAGAAAAAATTGTTAATGCTAGAAGAAATAAAATGAAAATATGATAGAACTTGAATAATTTCGTTTGCTCTAATTTATACTTCTACCATCAATGTGATTTGTATTTTAGTGACCATCAATGTGATTTGTATTTTAGTGTTCTTTGAGTTTTTTAAACTTTTTTTTAAGGTACTTTTTTTATTTTGATATTTATTCCTGAAATGATTGAGCACTTTTTCTTAAACTGTTGCTTCCACATATAGTAAACTGTAAAATTTTTGCTTCATACCCATTTTTCTGTAATTTATATGTTAAACTGCATATTATGTTAATTACTAGTTGTTAAGGTAAAACTTAGTTTTACTATAATCTAAAAGTGGATATGAATGGTATATTTTTCAAACTGTGTAATGTAATCAAACATTTAAAAAAAAGAAAGAAAAATACAACTACCTTAGAAATTAACAAGATTGATCTGCAGATATTTGAGGTAATATATTTTTTTTTTTCATGCCATTTATGGGTAGATATTTTTAAAATTACAAAAACATTGTGTATAAATGTGCCCATGCACATTCTTGAGTAGTTCCCAATTTTATGTGTCATACATGTCAACTTCATTGTTTTAGCTGTAGCCTCTGTGAATTAAACTTTTCAAATACTGTTTACATGAATATGAATGTTTTGCATGCATATGCACTTATTTTTATAAATTCGTTTCAACATAATTGAATTTTACTGTGTATAATGTTTAACGTGTTGGGTTTTGTCTAAGTGGTGCTTCAGCGCGTGCATATGTGCTCATTCAGTGGGGAGGGGGGGAAGGATTCAAAATATTTTCAGGCTTGGCCAAATTTCAAACTTGCACACATGACCGAAACCCAAAACACATCTGATTGATCAGAGCTTTCTGTTTTTTCTTAGTGGGAATTGTGCTTGGCGCAAACCATGAAAGTACAGAATTTAGATAGGGTGGGCAGGGAAAGAGAAGAATCTTCTGATTTCCATAGACTTCTGTTTTTTAGGGGTCATTTGCAAAAGTAATTTTTTTTACAGAAGTAAGATAATTTCCACTAACTAATGAGAAGGGAGGGGGGGGGGGGGGGTCATCTGCATTTGGAATGCATAGAAAATAAGGTATCGCGAAGCTATCCAGAATGGAAACATCTGGGGTTGGCTAGAAAATAGGGATTGCTTCGCGATACCGAATGGAATTGAGAAGCGACTACGCGGAGTGTTGGTGTGCATAGTGAGCAGGGGGCTGTGCCGCCCCCCCCCCCCTAGTGGCAGAAACAAAAGCGAATTTCGCCAAAGGATCACAGAAAAAATATGATTTTTGTCAAAGGATCTTTCAAAAATGCAAATTTTGTCAAATATCGTGAAAAAACCCAGCTAATTTTGTGAAAAAATCTTGGAAAAATTCCGTGTGAGTGCTCCCTTTGATAATTATGATTATTCGTGACGTCTGGGTAATGGATGTTAACAGTTTTTTATGGTATTCTAAAAATGAGTTATTGATTTTATTTCTAGTCTATTCTTTGTTTTTTTTTTAATGTATATTTTTTACACTTATATCTTTTTGCATCTTTTTCTCCTCTCCAAAATTGGTTTCCTTTTGCTTTTTATTTACAAGGGGATGCTTAACCCCCTCCTCCCTCTAGTTTGTACGGCTAGTGATTCCCCTATAACAATTTTACAGGTCATCCATCAAGTTGATTAATTATTTGGTCAGATTTTGTGATACATTTAATTTCATATGTACGTTATTTAATTTCAATGTTAAGCACAGTAAATGGTTTACGAAATTTGCTATAAGTGCACTAATTATTTATGCTAAAAATGGTCTTTTTTGTTCTTATTCTCAATCGAGGATAGATAAGTAAGTCTTATATAATTACCTATATTATATATTTAAAACGCTAGGCGTTTTCTTTCGACAGTCCGTGAGAAGAAACTGCTGCATCAAATTACACCAGTCTTTTTTTAAATGAAAGATATTTGGCCACAGATTTGCTATCGTACATTTGTTTGTTCAAATATTTTATTAATTAGTTGTAATTTTAAATAAAAATTCTACAGTTGCGCATGCACAGTATATAAGTACAAGTCTGCCTTTGGAGTGATGTGCTGCACATGCGCAAAGATGCTCACTCAGTTGAACTTATCACATCACAGGTAGATGTTGTTTGAAGTTCGTCTGCTATTCGATCTTACTGTAATTAAGCTGTTCTTTCTTTCACAAAGTTAATATTCAGCATTATCAACAATTCAAAAATTTATTGCGTCGATATTAAGAGCTAGATATGGTTTATTTCGGGAGTGTCATATTGTTTTGGTCATATTACTACACACAGAAGATAAACACAGTGATTTGAGGCTAAAAGTTATGGCTGGTGATCCGTCTTATGAATTGCCAATAGTTACACACAAAGACTGGGAAACTAGCATGTTAAGTTGTATCTGCTTCTTTAGGAAAATAAGGTATAAATATTAAAATGCAAAACTATTAAATTTCTGTAAGATCCGAACTCAAATTCGAGACAATTGCGTATGTGTCAACTGTTTTTCAAACCTTTTCAATTTAGAAGGAAAAAAAACAAGTTCCAGCTAGCGTTAGCGGGTTAAAGCAGCAGTTTAAAGCTCTGAATTTTTGTAGAGGATGCTTGCTCGAGACTAAGCCTGGCAAAATGTAATATTTTTTTCGATAATTCATTTCAATGACATTTTATTAGGAAGAGAAATTAGAGGATTATTTTATTATTATTTAAATGCTTTATAATTAAATAAAATTTAACACTCAAATAAAATTTAAAATATTTAAGCTAAAATATTTTGCACGTAATTATCAATTAAATAAATTGAGCTAATCTACAATTTTCGTTATATTTTCTTACCATTATCAAGAGTATATGTATGTGTGTGTGTGTCAGAAAGAAAAGTTTGTCATTCATTTGCATAAAAAATAAAATGGAAAGAAAGAAAAGTATTCGCATGAGAGCTATAAAAGACATTACCTTGATATCCAGGTTTAATATTGAAAAAATGTATAAAAATTAAAAACTGCATGAAGTTTCAAATTTAGGTTTTTAGAGAATAAGACAGAAATAAAATTCATGGCAGCTTTTAATGGTCGTGTAGTTATTTAAAAAAAAAAAAATATGGTAAAAATAAATCCTCTCCCTGGTACTTTAGGTAAATTTCTGATAAAAAACAAGCATAATTGGCTGTAAAATTCTTTCACTTCATTGAAAAGGTTAGACTGGTGGCATGATCTATCGCTTTAAAGAAATAGGAATCACTTATGCAATATAGAAATTTGTGCTTAGTCTTTCAACAATTAATTTAAAAGCAACTAATTAAAAATTCAAGAATTTTTCTAATGAAACATTCAAATTATTTACTGTCAAATCTCGACGAGCAGTATTTAGTTAATTTTTTTTTTCACAATTTCTGTAGTCATCCTGTTTTTGATGTTTCTAAATATTTGCTAAGTATTCATCTTATATTTTTTTCTTTCAGGGTGAGAGTGATGATTGTATAACAAGACTTGCGAAAAAAGATGGTATTATTGCTAAGTAAGTAAACATAACAATTTTTATTTTAAACTTCTCTAATTAGTTTAAATTCTAATTTATCAAGTTTGTATTTAGTTTATAGCAATTAACATGTGCTATAGAGCATTGATTATTGCAAAAAGTTGGAGGCAAAATGAATAAAAGAAATTAGAAGAAATTGCCACTTGTGTCCAACATCCTATTATTAACAAAAAAATATAGTTATGAGAATTTTTCAAAAATATTTTTAATTTCAGGTGCTACTATAGTTATTATAAATTGTTATTAATGTCTATTAAAATATTAACTTAAGTTGGTCATGCATATTAATGTAGCTCTTCAAAATTAGGTTTTACTGTATTCTCCCGCATTAGCCAGCATGCCGGAAAAAGCAAGGATAGTAATTTCAATATAGGTCAAAATTGGGAAATTTCATTAGCAGCCACTGGCCAGTAGGACTAATTTTTTAAGTGGCCACTTTCTTTAAACTAGCGGCCACTTTTTATTTCAAAATGCTAAACAGTAAAATTTATATAAGTATTAATCTAAAACTGAGTAGCCCAAATGAATATGTTAATATAAATATATTGGAACCAAAAAAAGTAGAATCCTTAATGAAATGCAAGAAAATTTTATCCCCTTGTAAAAAAGTGGCCGGAAGGTGGCTGCTGATAGACAATTTTTTACTAGCCACTTTTTTTCCTTTACTGGCCATGTGGCTAGTGCTAATTTTGACCTTTAAATTTCAACAAATATCTTAAATCCTTGCTGACAAAATTTTTTTAGGGGGTGCAATCAAATATTTAAGACCTTACCGTTTTCTACTGTTTTAGATGCAGATTTTTGTCCAGCCCTATGATAATTATTACTTAATTCTAATTTAAAGTGTACTTACCACTATTTTCGAATAGTAATTTCAAAAAATATTTTAAATTCTTGGTTAAGTCTGCCACCTCCTTGAATATTATAGCTACAGGTAGGTTGTTTGACGGAGTTTAGTTCAAAAACAGTTTTGTTAAGAATATAGTTCGCCGCCTGGTGGTAGAATGTGGAACTAAAAGATTTGAGATTGTGTTTTTTTTCCACGGTACTGTAGGCGGCGGGACCGGGTTTGAGGTTCATTCGGTTTGAGATTGGGGTTTTTTTAATGAGATTTTGCAGTACAAATTTCAGGTTCATTTTAAAATATTAGTATGGGCCCAGGTAATCCCAAGTGGCTCAGCTAGTAAGATAAATAGAATCTAATAATCACTTAAATATAAAGGAATATATATATATATAGAGGGAGGGAGAGAGAGAGAGAGACAGAGAGAAAAATAAGTGATGTTTTTACCCTAAAAATGAGAAATGTTGAAGAACTAAAATCAGACGTCCGTCCTCCAGTATCGAAACCTCATATTTTCCGGCATGCCGGTAAATGAGTTTTTCTGGCATGTTGGTGTACCTCGATTTTTTTCCAGCATGCCGACTAATGCAGGGAATACGGTAAATATTATATATATATAAGATATACAGACCTGCCAACTGCTACGAAAAAATCGTAGTTGCTACGATTTGGATCTATAAACTACGATGCTACGAAAATCTGTTTCAAACTACGATTTTTTTCGTGGAAAGAAAACATTAATTTTGCCAAAGGATCATGTAAAAATCGTCAAAGGATCAAAAAGATCGTGCTGTAAAAAATGCGAATTTCGTCAAAAGTTTGAGGTAAAGTTTCATTCAATTCAAGGATTTCAAAAAAGAATCGTAATAGAAAAAAGTGAATTGCGATTGTGGGGAAAAAATTGTGAATATCGTGAAATGATCGCAGACAAAAAAAAAATGAGATTTTCGTCAAAATTTACTGCCCTGGGCTAAAAAATTGGAACAGGGCATCTTTTACAAATGTAAAAAAAAAAAAAAAGCTGTGAAACGAGAAGAAGTTATGCAAATTGTATAATTTTCAGAGGAAAAAATTTACTATAGGGAGTTGAAAAACTGAAACCTTATTCCTTTTACGAATGTAAAAAAAATAGCCGCGAAACACGAAAAGCCAACCAACCAACCTCCAGATTAATTTGAATTTTGTGTGCTACGATTTCTCATTTTCAAAAGTTGGCAGGTCTGGATATATACACTTTATTTAACTGTTACAGAAACATTGTTATATTTCAGCCCTGTAAAAATTTCGGACTTTCTTAATCGTTGAATGAGTTTGACATTTTACTATGGAAAGGAATTTTTTTGGTCAAGAAGGACAATGTAGAGTTCTAGAGGACAAATGCGAAGATTTAACTTATTAGCCAACACAATCAGATCTTCTTTGGGAGAGGGGTTGTTTTCCTAGGCTGTTTCCTGAATTGATCGTTGTGTTAGTAAAGTTATATTTTTAACCCGTTTGAGTAGCTCTTTCATAATTTTGTTATTCAAGTTTATATGTAACTTATTTTCATGACCCAAAACAGTATAACAGTTTCACAAGATACAGTGTGATTAAGAATTCTTGGGACAAATTAACATGTGATAAAACCAAGGTTGCAAAAAACCTGGGTTTATAAGAAACTCAACCCAGTTTTTTTTTTTTTTTTTTTCCCTAAGAGGTGAAGTCTTATTTTTAGAAGGTGTGCATTAAATAAGAAATCTTATACTTTTATTAACTTAATATACAAGTAATTGGAATTTAAGTAAGGCAAATTATAAATCAAATTATATAAAGTGTAAAAGGGTTGGTTTCATCAAAACTTAAAAACAGATTAGGATTAGTAAAAGTATTGAAATTAGTTAAAATTCAGACCATATTTTTTATTGCATATAAATTATATCAAGGGTTAATTGTGTTCCGGTTGTATGCCAGAATTCCGGTATTTTTTCATTTTCAATACCGGAATTCAGTTTCCGAAAATTAAAAAAAAATCTGTTTTCAGTCAGAAAATTTAAACATAAAAATTATCATGAATTTCGACAAATGGTCACCAAAAAAATATCTCGTCAGTTGTTCACAAAAAAAAATCGCCTCTCCCGACACTAGCTATGTGTTTTTTCTGCGGCCCTTTCACGAAATTCGCGATCTTTAGCCGAAATTTGTGTATTTTTCGCGATTTTTTGACGAAATTTGTTTTTTTTTTCGCGATCTTTTGACGAAATTTGTGGTTTTTTTGCGCGATCTTTTGAAGAAATTTGTGGTTTTTTTGCGATCGTTTGACGAAATTTGTGGTTTTTTCGCGATCGTTTGATGAAATTTGTGGTTTTTTTGCGATCGTTTGACGAAATTTGTGGTTTTTTTGCGATCGTTTGACGAAATTTGTGGTTTTTTCGCGATCTTTTGACGAAATTTGGTTTTTTGCGATCTTTTGACGAAGTTTGCGGGTTTTTTTCGCAATTTTTTGATGAAGTTTGTTTTTTCGCGATTTTTTGACGAAATTTTTTTTTTTGGCGTTTTTTTGACAAAATTTGCCATTTTTTTCGCGATCTTTTGACGAAATTTGCCGTTTTTTTTTCCGCGATCCTTTGACGAAATTGGCGATTTTTCTGCAAACAATTGACAAAAGTAACTTTTTTTGGCGAAGATGTCGAAATTCGCGATATTTTTTATGTCCGAATTTTCGAATTGCTGGCCGATTTTTTAAAATTTTCGGAAATGAATGCCTTAAATTTTCAGAAAATTCGGACCAAAATCACCCCTACGCGTTGTTTACACGCAATCTTTTGACGAAATTCGCGTCTTTCCCGCGATTGTTCGGCGAAATTTGGGTTTTTTCCGCGATTCATCGGTGAAATTTGGGTTTTTTCCGTGATCTTTTCACTAAACGCGCGTTTTTTGCGTGATCCTTTAACGGAAATAGCGATTATACGCGATCTTTTCATGGAATTCGCGATTATACGCGATCTTTTCACAGAATTCGCGATTATACGCGATCTTTTCACGGAATTAGTGTTTTTACACGCTCTTTTGGGAGAATTCTCGTTTTTTACGCTATCTTCCGACAAAATTTGCGTCTTTCCTGCAAAATTTCGGGTTTTCCCGTGATCCTTTGACGAAACTCGCGTAAAAACCGTAAGAAAAGGCCGAAAATAGGAAGAAAATGACGAAAAGTGGAAGAAAACGCATTATGCACGTAAAATCAGAAAACATGCCGATTTTTCGGAAGAATTCTGAAAAAATCGGAAGAGTTGGCAGCTATGCAACTCTGATTAATATTTGATCTTGATTGGCTCTGATTAACCCAATCATGGGTGCAAGTTTTCTGTCCGCAGACGGAATCAAGTCTTTTGAAAATTCCTAAGGACGGGAAAAAAATCTCAGAGGACAAAAAAAAAAGTTTTTAGATTTTCAGGATTTGCGCCAAATGTTTAAGAATAGGACTTTAAATAACTACACTTCCTCCAAAGGATTGTAATCTAAAAGTAGATATGAATGATATATTTTTCAAACTGTGTTTTCGTTTTGTAATCAAAGATTTAAAAAAAAGAAAGACATTAACAGGACACATCTGCAGATATTTGAAGTAAAAAAAAAATCATTTATGCAAAGATATTTTTAAAATTACAAAAATATTTTGTGTGTGCCCATCCACATTCTTGAGTATTTCGTAATTTTGTCATAGCATGTCAACTTCATTGTTTTTAGCTGTAGCCTGTATGAATTAAACTTTTCAAATACTGTTTACATGAATATGAATGTTTTACATGCATATGCATTTTTTTTTTTTTTTTTTTCGGTTTCAACATAATTTAACTTTACTGCATACTAACAAAAGCCATTCTTTGTTTGGATTCACAAAGCATTATTTAATAAGATAAATATTTGAAAGTAACAATATTTTTTTATATTACTTTTGCATCTTTATTAAGCAAAAACTTTATATTACGTTTTGAGGCATTTTAATTTTAGAAAAGTAAATTCAGCCAAATAACTAAGGATTTATAACAAATTTAACAATTTTATTTATTTACAATTCTTTTGTTGCCACTTTACAAATAAAAATAAAATCATAATATAATTCTTTTAAAATGTGCAAGCATCGTCTGCGTAAATGATTTCACATAATCAGAATAAATTGTGTATTTGAATTCTTAACACTGAAAAATACTTTTATAATTGAATGTAAATAATTGAATTTTCAGATTTTAATTCACTTAAAATATGCTATAATTTTCGTAAAAAAAGTATTTTAAAAATTTCATAAACGAAATCGCGAAACTATTTAATCATGATTCTATCTATAATTACTAACTCTATGATTTATTTTTTCTTCTGAAAATAGACAAGTTCCATTTTTTATTTGCAAAAATGCATCTGTAATGGAAAAACATGCAAAATAAATTAAAATAATTTTTTAAGGTTATTCTGTAAAAAAAAAAAAAATAACATTGTGCAAATCTACAGATCATAATTTATTTTTGTTTAATTTCAAGTCAAAATACTGAATAGTATTTTTGTGAAGTGTACAACAAAATGTAGTTTGTGTACCTTAGTAGAGGATTTGTTTCGTTCATCCTAATAATATTTAGCATTGGTTTTGTCTAAGTGATGCGTCGGCACGTGCATATGTGCTCATTCAGTGAGGTAGGGTTTACAATATTTTCAGTCTTGACCAAATTTCAAACTTGCACCCATGGTAACCCAATGTTTAATTTGAAATTTGTAACAATAGCACAATATATAGTCTGCTAATCTAATTAAATTGGTGTTGATGCCTAACCAGTTATCCAGAATATATCTGATCACGACCATTCTGGATAAATGGTTCATTAGTATAACTTATTATAGTTTTCATATAATTTTTGTATGTTTAATTATGAATTTTTGCAAGTGTTTTGTATTTACTTATGATTTCTTTTCTCCTTTTCAGGAACTTCTGATGATGTGAATCTTTTTGTTAAATAAAAAAATATTAAAACAAAAAAATTTTTTTTGTCTTATTTTTTGAATAGTTGTAGAAATCAGGGTGTAAAAAGATCAAAGAAATCAGATTTTTTTGATTTTTTTTTTTTTTTTTTTTCCCTGTGTTAAAATATTAAACATCTACCAAGAATTAACCATTTCAAAAATGAATA
The DNA here is from genome assembly GCA_963932465.1 of Maratus speciosus. NCBI lineage: Eukaryota > Metazoa > Arthropoda > Arachnida > Araneae > Salticidae > Maratus > Maratus speciosus. Next base: position 183,425,061 of record OZ010795.1, on the reverse strand, counting down.
ACCCTCCAATTACTAACATAATCTATTTTTTTTTTTTTGCTTTAATTAATAAAATTTTAAAGTTATTGATAAATTGCATTTAATTTTAAATTGATGACAGATTAAATTTTGTAATTATTAAACAATTAACTGTTTAATTAAGAACACAATCTATATTTTTGAAAAAGTGGTTGAAAAAAGGTGATATAGTTTGATAAATTCATAAAGCAGCCAGTAATTTTACACAGGTTCTAAAGCATATGTATATCAAATTAATCAAAAATTGTAGCAATGTATACAGCAAACTCACACATAATTTATAAATAGATTACAAAAATTGTATTTTTGAAATTTAAATCAGATTTTTTTCCCCACAACATTAAAATATTTTAATAGCTACTAAATGTTATAATGTTTTGATGTTATTTAACATTTAGTTGGATGTTTTTAAATGTATAATACATCTTTTTACACAGTTTAATATTGTTATAATTAACAATAACAAATATTACATTTTTTAGAAGAGATTTTGTGATCGTTTTCATTATTGATTACAATGCTTTTTCACACAATTTTAAAAAATCAGAAAATATGCGATTTTATCATCTGATTTAAATCAATTGATTAAAATCATTGACACTCTATTGCTGTGTTTATTGTATGTAAAAGAATGAATAACTTGATTATTAAAAGGAAATTATGACATTGCAAGTTATATTAGATTTAAATATCATTTTTAAATTAAATGCTTTTTATGTTTGTTAGATAAAAACCATGCCTTTCACAAACTTACTGTACTTAAAATTTTTCACAATACTCAGGAATTACGCTTAGAAACAATTATTTAAAGCTTTGTTTTGTGTATTCATAAGTCACAATACCTGTAGAAACTTTCCAAATTATGTTCATCTTAGATTTGAATACTTTTTTGTCATTTTAAACATTTAGAAAATTTTTGATTTTAATCAGTGATTTAAAAAAAAAATCACTTGATTAAAATCATGATTTAAATCAACTGATTTAAATTGTTGACACCCTGGTAGAAATTGTACAAATATAAATTTTTATTGACCTGTTTGTTTTAAGTAATAATAAATATAGTTGATACAAACTAAATTAGATTACTTAGACTAGACTTATTTAGGTCTCCATTTAATAAAACAGGCCTATTAATTATTTTTATTTTGTTAGGTTTTAAAATGCGTAATTTACAAACAAAAAAAATTCCCCTAAAAGGAAAACATCAGCAGGGGTACTTAAAGAAGTTAATAAATGCTTCGTTCGAATTTGAATGACAGAATTTCATCTTTTGTTATGAAATGTTATTTTTACAAAAATAACTTTTACTTTTCACGAAATGGGCTCCAAGAAAAAACAAACAACAACAACAAAAAAAAACCCCTAGATTGACTCCTGATAATTATTGATAAAGTGAGGCCCTGGTTGGCTCTTTGTGCCTAAAATGTTATTAATTCCAACAAAATGATTTTCTAATTACACAAGTTTCATCTAGACAAATGTTTCGTTATAATGATTTTTGTAAATGATCATCTGTAATACTAGAACTTTTCAAACAGTATTTAAAACACTTCTGCAGTTTCAAACTAAAAATTTTCTGTTACTGTTTAAGTTGGCTACTTTTAACGAGCACATGAAAAGTGTCTTCAAAGTTTAGTCATATATGGATTGCTTGCTTTATAATTTGCACTCATCTTTTGAGACAGTCATGACTGATAATTATAAACAGCGAAGTTTACTGTCTCATTTAACTGCTCAACAGCTGTTCCATATGCATGCTCATATAGCCCCAATCAATGAGTAATGTTGAAAATTTCTGAAAGAAGTAACAAGATTTTTCGAATATATATAGTTTCGACCCAGTAGTAGAATTATTTCCCTTGCAAAACTGTGATTTTGGGCCGAAAAATAAAACTGAATATTCGGTCAATCTCGAGTTTTAAGAAACACTCTTAAGAGTATGAGATTACATGTGTTGATAAACACATGCTATTTTCATCCTATAGACATGACTCAGATTCATTATGTGTACTTAAGGCAGTGCTCAAATCACTTACCCAACAACGCAAAACTTTTCAGGTAAGACTGGGCGATGTAGAAATTTCTTAAATCGATTTATCATCCATCTAACATTGCAATTTAACACAGATTTTATCTTTCAAACAAAGAAGCCTATTTTTTAATTTTTGGTTAAAAAAAAAAAAAAAAAAATCTGTCTTTAAGCAGCCTCCCTCCTTCCTGTATACTTCCTCCTTATAGTATACTTAGTTTTTTAATTTGAAGAGGTATTACAACACAAAAAAAGTTTTCATCGCAAACTTTCTTTTTGCATTTTAAAAATTAGTGAACTGTTGGGTTGTTTGGAAAGTAATTTAGTTTTTTTTTTTTGTAAAAATGAAAGACTATTTTCTTATAGTTAATAAATATATATTTTATTGAATTATATTTTCTCTGTTACCTTTGGCTATCTTTCTGACAGTTGGATGCTGTTACGCTCGTAAAACTTCTGACTTTCACGGCCAAAAAATTTACCCAACTCATTTTTGATGTCCCTATTTGAAGTAAGGTTGTAAAATCAAAAAAAAAATTTAGAGACTGGAAAAAATAAAAATCCGCAGGTGCCAGAACTGGAGAATATGGTGAGTTGTATTACATCCCATCCCAGCTGTAAAAGCTTTTGTCAAGTTACCAAACTTGTATGAGGTCTTGCATTATCAAGGTGGAACACCATACCTTTTCTATTGATCAATTTTGGTGTTTTCTGTTTGAGTGAATGATTCAATTTTTACAGCTGATGACAGTACACTTCAAAATTCATCATGGTATTGTCCGATAGAAGCTTTTTAAAAAAAAATTCCCTTGAAATCCCACCAACAATCACCTTTTATGACGAATATCGGTTTTCAAAGTCCTTTGAACCATTTCATCTTTTTTACTCCATGATCTCTTGCATTTAACTTTGTTATAAATAACCCATTTCTTGTCCCCAGTGATGAATTGTTTCAAAAATGGGTCATTTTCTTGACGTTTGAGAAGTAAATCGCAGACGTCAATGCGACTGAGCAAATTTCTTTCTGCAGGAACATCTTGAACCCATATGTCAAGTTTTGAAATTAAACCAAGGCACATGATCATGAACAGTCGAATTCCACAAATTTAATCTCGGTGATCTCACGAGTTGGTTATTTGGCAGTTTGCACCAATCAATGCCTATTTTGACTTCATCAGCTTCAACTGGTCTTCCAGAATGTGATCATCTTCACTTCAGCATCAAGATTGCCTGAATGAAATTTTACAAACCAGATTTGGCACTGGCGTTCTTTCAATATATAACTTCTCCATACACATCAAGTAATGTTTTTCTTGCTTCAACAGCATTTTTATCTTTTCGATAGTAAAGTAAAATATGCCGAAAATGCGGCTTTCGACATACCATTATTTGATAGGGCACCAAACAGAAACTATTACACAGAATCAACGAACTTTATCGGAAACAAGCCTTGTTATATTAGTTGTCAAAATATATAATGCGATTTAAGTGTCAAGTTGGCTGTGAAAAAATACAATTACATCCTCTGTTGGGGAAAAAAAAACCTTCCGTACTTCCTGAACAACCCAATACTTTAATAAGTTTAAAAAACTCATTCTTTAAGAAATCTTTTTGACTTGCGATGGTTGCTACAATCTAAATTCCTTAAGGGGGATGACGACTTCCCTCTAGTCCACCCAAATGGCACCACATTGCAAATGACAAACTATTTTTTACTGACAGTATTAAAAAGTTGAGGTAAAACAGAACCAGATTTAATGATGAATTTAACCCTTCATTTACCATGATGAGAAAGTAAACAGGAAAATATGAGAAAAAGTGCAATTTTATTTCTAATTGAAATAAAATGCAACATGAAAGCTCTCATTCATATAGTGGATGGAAGAGGATTGAAAGTGTGTGCCTTGGAGCACATAATTGCTGAAATTGCTGATTTTTTTTGTGAGCATTGGTACCCTATAATAAAATATATTTTTAACAATCTGAAAATTGTAGGTCTGCAGAAAAATCTAATGAATGTCCCATCCCCTCTCACTTCCTTTCCGTTGTAAAAATAAAGTTACCCGACTCAATACAGAACTCTTAAAAATAAAAGCCAATATTTCAAAATTTCTCAAACGTATGAAAATTAATTTTTCATCAAAGTAATGCATAATTATAAACTGAAATCAGAGGAATTTAGATTTTGGAACTTTTAGGGCTAAAATTTTCTTTTTCAGTCATAGTGAATCAATTTCAGGTAAATACTCTAAAGTGTAGACTCGATGCATGGTTCTATTTTAAGTATTTTAATTAGAGGATAATAGAAAATATATATTAAAATATTATCCAAACATGTGAAAAATTAATCTTATATCAAAAGAATGCATAAAACTATAAACTGAAAGTCTGAATTTGGATTTTAAATATAAAACATAATTATTTTTTTTCAGTGATAAATACTGAATCCATTTCAGGAAAACAATGTAGGATTCTACTTTAAAATATTTTAATTAATTACCGAATAATAGAAAATAAAAATATATATTAAAATATTACCCAAACATAATTTTTCATCAAAAAACTGCCTTAGTATATAAACTGAAATTCGATGAATTGCGATTTTTCTTTTTAATTTTCAACAAGTGCTTAGTTAAAAATATATATATACATTTCAACTCTGAATCTCGTTTACAGAAGGAAAAAAAAACCATCAATTTTTACTTAATAATCCTTAACGAAAATTGAAGGCAAATGACTCTGGCAATATATCGCGTCCTGCCCTATTGGAAGTGCACGGCACGCCAGGGCATCTCGTCATGCAACTTTACCCACATCAATTTGTTATTTAAAAAAATTCTGAAATGCTCTTCAAATGATAACAAATAATAACGTGGACGTGCCAAAAGAAAAAAAAAAACGGAGCTAAAATCTTCATTCCTATTTCAGAAAAAAAAAAAAAAAAACTGCTAGAAACATGGCTTTTCGACTATCCCCCCCCCTAAAGATGGTAGTTGGTAGTTCGTATTTGTGACAGAGTTGAATGATTAAACGAGGATAATGAAATTGTTTAAACATTTTAATTTATAAATTAGTCTAGATTTGTCATATTTAAAATCATTCTTTTCTGCAGCTCTGCATATAATTAATAGATTTATATTTTGTCCAGTTAGAAAATTAATAACAAGCAGTTTCTGGCCAAAAATTTGGATATTTTCATTCTTAAGGGGACAGTTTACCTTTTCAACAATTTCATTTATTTTAAGAAATATGATTCAAATGGTGAACTCCCTGCATTTCAATTTTTCAAATAAAAGTACATTTTGAAAACAATTTTTTTTAACTGCAAATTTAATTAAAATTTTGAAGTTAAAAAAATTTAAAACTTTTTAAAAACCCCTACTACTTTTTTAAATATTGATATTTTTACCCAAATTTTTTTCTTTAAAGATTTGCAAATGTGTATTACACAGGACTGTGCATGGATTTTTAGATACACATAATATTACATTTAATATAATTTTTTTACTGATATATATATATATATATATATATATATATAGTGTAAAACAGGCATGTCAAACACGTGGCCCGCCAATCTTTTGCCATTTTTACCTTTGTTTAATTCAGGTACGAGTTGCAATTTTCCAACTGAGTGAAAAAGTTGGCAATGAGGCAAAGTGAGCAATTAGGCATATATTAACTATGCTAGGTAATAAAATTTTTCTGGTACAAGCAACTTAATTTGAACGAGAAAATGTTTCATAAATGAAGTGAAATGAAATGCGTAGCGCATAGATACAAGACACAATTTATTAAATTTTTTTTCAAAAAATTTAAGTTTTTAGTTTTTACTTGAAAAAATCCGGAAGATTAAAACCTATACCTTAGCTTGTGTAAAATAATTTTTTCAAGGTAATACAATTTAGAAAATCCAATTAAACTTTGTAGATTTGGTTGATAAAAAGTAATGTCATAAGATAAAATAAACAATGAATTATAATTTTGGAGAACTTAGGAACTTTCCTTGAATATTTGTTTAATATGGCTGTGCTTAGTATGTACAAATATTGCTGTGTGAAATTCTAATAATATTATCTACTTTGTTTGATGTTGCCCGCGTCTTTGTATGCAATGTCTAATTTGGTCTGCGGCGGTAGACTAGTTTGACATGCCTGGTGTAAAAGGATGAAATCTAACACATCTTCATATACTTTTATTTAAAAAACAAAAAACCTGAAGGCTAATTTTTTCATTTTGATTTATCACATATATAATAAAGAACATGTACAAAAAAGTTTAAATCTCTATCTCAAATACAAAAAAAAAAAAAAAAAAAAAAAAGCTTTGTCTCCATGTTCATATTTTCTTCACTTCCGTATTTCAAAAATGCCATTTAGAGTTTTCATTTGTGTGGGTAATTGTGCTGGATGTATTAACAAAATTTACAATATCTTGCGTTATGAATGCCGAATTGATAAAAATGAGGTGTCAAAATATTCACAAACAGGCTTTCATTGAATATTTAAAACAAAAATCGATTTTTAAAAATCACTAATTTTGACAAAGGATTGAGATAATAAGTACCAATTTTGACAAAGGATTGAGATAATAAGTACCAAATTTCGTTGTATGCCCATTTGGTGAGGGAATTTGCCAGTCATGTTTTGCTGGGAACCCTGTATTGAAAACAACCACAAAGCATTTCATACCCATAGATTAATGCTTTTGAATTCTTTTATGTAATCCTATATCAATTAAAAAAACCCTTAACGGGTTAAAAGTTTGTGACGCAGCACTTTATCTTATTGCTATAAGAATTTTAAATATGGAACTTAAAAATGATATCAAATTTTAAGTGACGCTATATTATTTATTTTATTTTATTTTTGTTTTATTTATAATTGCATGCGTAAGAATTATGTTAAATTTAAAAGGATGTATAAAAATTTATTCATTGATGCGTTATCATTCACATTTTTCATAAATTCAAACTATGAGTTTTAAAAGATATGATATCAAAATTTAAGTGACGCCTTTATGTAGCCTTAAGGGTGTATTCCGATCCAAACTGCTTATTTTCTGATTCATTTTAAAATTCAGTTTTGCTCTCAAACTCATCAAACTGGGAAATTCTCTTATTTAGAAACTATATAATGTACCGTGCTTCTTAATTTTTTGATAAATGCAGAAAACGCTGTCAAAGTTGACGTTTTGAACCGAATTTTCCGAAGCGGGCGATCTGGGAATGAAAAAAATGGTCATACTGAGAAAATAATTGTTTAAAAATTAAATTCCAATTAATTGAGCTGAAAATGAAATCACACGGCATGTTAAACATGTCTTCAGAAATCACCCCAGCAAGTTTCATGTTTTTACTTTTAAAAATGTGCCCGAAAATGTCTCAGAAAATTTCGAGCTGTTGAGGGTGGAAAAATATTTTTTCGAATACACCCTTAAACAATGTTTTAAAATTCAATTTTAATTATTTTCGATTTGGCTAAATATATTTACACATCTAACCAAAACGTTTACTTTTCCAATACACTGTTAAAAATACCACTTTCACTGAACCTGTACAATGCACTGTAATGTATTTATATGAATAAATTGATTTATCTTTTGTACCACGCTATCCAAAATCAAAAGTAAAATTTATGTAAGTGATTTCTTTACGTCATAATATCCATTTGTATATATTTCGCTTAGTTTGGATACAATGACGCAAAGAAATCACTTACATAAATTTTACTTTTGATTTTGGATAGCGTGGTACAAAAGATAAATCAATTTATTCATATAAATACATTACAGTGCATTGTACAGGTTCAGTGAAAGTGGTATTTTTAACAGTGTACTGGAAAAGTAAAAGTTTTGGTTAGATGTGTAAATATATTTAGCCAAATCGAAAATAATTAAAATTGAATTTTAAAACATTGTTTAAGGCTACATCAAGGCGTCACTTAAATTTTGATATATCTTTTAAAACTCATATTTTGAATTTATGAAAAATGTGAATGATAACGCATCAATGAATAAATTTTTATACATCCTTTTAAATTTAACATAATTCTTACGCATGCAATTATAAATAAAATGATAAAATAAATAATATAGCGTCACTTAAAATTTGATATCATTATTTTTAAGTTCCATATTTAAAATTCTTATAGCAATAAGATAAAGTGCTGCGTCACAAACTTTTAACCCGTTAAGGGTTTTTTTAATTGATATCATTACTTTTTTTAAGTTGATAAAAAAAATTTTTTAGAGGCTAATGATAGGAACTCATAATCGTGATTTCCATTCACCTTTAATTCCCCCCCCCCCCCTTCAAAAAAGCATACCTGATACTTATATTGTAAAGAGTGTTGTGCTATTTGATTTTTTAAAGAACTTTTTAGTAAGATATGGAAGTATTATACAAAATGTGTGTGTGGGGTGGGGGTTATGGTTTGTTTCACAGATATAGAAAGCTTTGTTAAAACTTACTATGTAAAAGGTTTACTTTCTTAAGAAAAATATAAAGAAATATTACTCTTTAAACCTTTTTATTAAAAATACAATAAAATTGTAAGCAAAAAAAAAAAAAAAATACTTTCAAATAAAATTTATTTGGAAATTACTGATTTTTTATTTTTTAAGAAATAATTTCCCATCATGTAAGTTTTTAATCTATAGTTGTATTGGGGTGGTAGGATATTAGATTTACTGGATACAACTGTATAAAATGCATAAAATACATTATTATTGCTCCCATTATTGAAAAGAAAGTTTTATTGCGATATCCCCCCCCCCATTTATTGTTAATGCTGAATTTAGGCAATAGATGGCGATACCATGCAGAGAAGCATTTAATTATTGATGTATTTAACTAATCCTGCAACAAGCAACGTAAAATACTTCAAAAACAGATTTTAATTATATTTTGTACCTTGAAATTTTTAATGCTAGGCAACGGTTTAATAATTTAGTTAGCCAACTGAATTATTTAATTTGAGGTTTTATTTCACTTAATTTTTTCTGTGAATACATTTCCCATTTATTGTTAATGCTGAATTTAGCCAGTAGATGGCGATACCATGCAGAAAATCATTTAATTATTGATGTATGTAACTATCAGACACAGGAAAGAAGACTAGACTTAGCAACACCAATTCAGCCTATGTTAACGAATGAAGTAATTGAGAGCGTGATCTAGGGACGTTTTCTGACCCTTCCAATATGGCAGCCAGTGCGAGAGCAGTGAAACTCAAGTTAGTGACTATTAAAAATAAATTAAGATGTATGCAATCCAAAGAGTTCTCGATTTTTCCTGTTTTCATTTATGAGTAATACTATTAATTTCAAGAGATTTCTCAATTTTTATTTAATATTTATTGAGGAAATCCTTACTTGAAAATCTGAAAGAATAAAAATATTATCTGTCTAGATTGCTGCTGCTGCCATCTGTTGAACCAAATTTGATGAAGTTGAATAAAATCTTTAACAGTAAAAATGTTTAAAAAATATGCTAGATTAAATGTTATTAAATGATACTGAAATACTCGAGAAAAATGTGTACACTGACTCTGAAGTAATAAAATACTTCAGTTTTACTCAGTAATAGGCACAATATTTCTCCATCATTTATTTACTTTAGAGTTAAAATTCCAGATCTTGAGCTAAGTTTTTTTTTTTGGCATTAATTTCATTAGTGTTAAGTATTCTTATATATAAAAAAAATTAAGAATAATAAAATTTAATGACAAAATTAATTATTATCCCTCCTCCCTCTCAAAATACCTTTTATTATTATTAATTTTATATCACATTAAATCAAAATTGACGTTTCTAAATTCATTAGATTTTGCCTATCAGAAAATTTATTAAAATAAACGTCAAAAGCCTGTGTTCTTGGATTTTAAACAGTTTTTATTGCATTAATTTCGTTACCTTAAAAAATATTTTTTAGAATTCTCATCATTTTTCTAAAGTAAAATTATGAATAAGAAAATGCAAAGACAAAATGAATTACTATCCATCCCCACCCCAATATCTCATTTTTTATAATATTATTCATAATTTTAGTTCACGTTAAATCGGAATTGCCGTTCCAAAATTCACTAGATTTTGTCTACCAGATGGTTTTTTAAATAAACGTCTTAAGCTCTTAAGCGTCTTCAAATGACTAATTAGTGAATTAACAACAAATTTCTGCCTGATAAGTGATTTTTAATTATTTAAAAATTAATTATTAGTTCAGCGCTAATGAAAAATTCTTCTATATTTTTGGTTAATAAAGACTTAAAATAATTTTTTATACTTCATTATCCCTTCATTAGTTTTCAGCTTTACAAATCTTTCTGAAGTATGAAATGATTTTTATAAAAGTAATGCCTTTCATTTAAAACACTAGTAATGATTTTAATCTAGGTTCTATATTTTATTATTTTTTGTTAATAAAATTCTAGATTTAAACTTCAGCATTGAAAAGCTTACAAAATCAAATGAATGATTTTTATAAAAGTAATGCAATTAATGCAACTCATTTAAAATATTTCTTATAAATAATGCACTGAGGTGCAATATATTGCATTTACAAAATAAATCTATATATATATCCTTAAAAAAAAAAAAAAAAATGCTTACTGCTTCAAAGAGGACAGACCTCTCGACCTATGTATTGCGAGGCCCGCACTTAACCGACTGAACTACGGAAGGATCGTAAACTTTGCACTAAACGTTGATCAGAAGAAATTAAGCGCATGAATACAGTAGACGCAACTTCGGTGAAATTCCCATAAATGGTGGAAAAATATAGTCCGATTTTTCATGCTTATTATAAAACGAATAAGAGTCTTCCTGGAAACACACATGGTCTTATTCGGTTCACCTAAAATAGATTTATATTATATATTAATTTTAATAAGATCATTTTCGGAGGGGAAAAAAAAGTGAATTAAAAATAAAATTAGTTTTCTCAGAAAAAAGAAAAGTGTTATTCACCTCGTCTTAATCAGATTTATATTATATATCAAATTTAAAAAATCGTTAGTACCGTTTTCGAGATTTTGAAATTAGGAACTTCTTACATATCGTACGAACGCTTTCGCTTTAAAAATGGCTATTTAGATTTCAAAATATACTGCACGTAGAAATGTAAAAATTTCAGTATACGATTAGACTGCAGATATGAGATTGTTCTAGAAAAATCAGAACAATAGGACCTATATCTGCGGAGTTACTAAAAGGCGGCTTTTCGCGTTTTCTTTGATGTCGAGTTAGCCGTATATATGAGTTCCGCCATCTACGAATTCTACGATACGATTTTAGGCTTAAGGCTGCGTCACTCGGAATACTATCGTTTTCCATGATATATATATGATCTGTAGAATTTATGCACACCATGCAGTATGCAAAAATTTAGTTAAAAATGTAAACCAAAGTTGAAAACACACTTAAAATAATATTATTGATCATAGGCAGTATTTTACATGGTTCGTACGCTTTGGAAAAAATAGAAAAAGTGCTGGAAAAAAAGTATTCATTTTCAAGGAATAAAAAGTGCTGGAAAAAAAAAAGTAGTCATTTTCAAGGAATGGAAAGTGCTTGAAAATATCGCGAACTTCGACAAATGGTTGCCGAAAAATATCAATTTCAACGATCGTTCGCATGAAAAAATCGGTAATTTCGCCAAAAGTTCGCTTAAAAAATGCGAATTTCGTCAAAAGAGCGCGGAAAAACGCGAATTTCGTCGAAAGGTCGCGGAAAAAAGCGCGTATTTCGTCAAAGACTAGAAAAATATCCGAATTTCGACAAAAGATCTCGAATAAAGCGCAAATTACGTCAGAGGATCGCGGAAAAAACGCAAATTGCATTAAAAGATCGCTAAAATACGGGTGTTCATCAAAGGATCGCGCAAAAAAACCCGCCAAATTTTGACAAAGGATCGTGAAAAAAAAAACACAAATTTCGACAAACGATTGCAGAAAATTGCGAATTTCTCCAAAAGTTCGCGTAGGGGTGATTCTGTTCCAAATTTTCCGAAAATTTAAGGCATTCATTTCGGAAAATTTAAAAAAATCGGTTACCAATCCGAAAATTCGGCCATAAAAAATCGCGAATTTCGACAAATGGTCGTCGAAAAAAATTAATTTTGCTAATCGTTTTCAGAAAAACTACCAATTTCGCCAAAGGATCGCGAAAAAAACGCAAATTTCGTCAAAGAAATGCGAAAAAACCGTAAATTTCGTTGAAAGATCGCAAATAAAACCGAAAATTTCGTCAAATGATCGCGAGAAAACGGCAAATTTCGTCTAAAGATCGCGAGAAAACGGCAAATTTCGTCTAAAGATCGTGAAAAAATGGCAAATTTCGTCTAAAGATCGTGAAAAAATGGCAAATTTCGTCAAAAGATCGTGAAAAAATGGCAAATTTCGTCAAAAGATCGCGAAAAAACGACAAATTTCGTCGAAGGATCGTGAGAAAACGACAAATTTCGTCAAAGGATCGTGAGAAAACGACATATTTCGTCGAAAGATCGCGAAAAAATGGCAAATTTCGTCGAAAGATCGCGAAAAGGCCTCGAAAAAAATGCATAGCCAGTGCCGGGAGGAGATTTAACCCTTCCCCTCTCTGCTGTAATCTTTCAGAAAATTTGCTGTGAATTTTAGAATTTTTTTTTTTAAAGTCACATTCACCCTTGAAAATTTCGTCAAGTATACGGTGAAAAAAAATGACGAATTTGTTCAATCTGTTATTTAAAAAAATTGCAAATTTTAGCAATTCGGCGGGGGAAAATACCACAAAATTTGTCCATTGGTCATCGATAAAAGATGCACATTTCGTCAGTTTGTCGAAAAAATCGCAAAATTCGTCAGTTATATGCCAATTTCATATATCCCCCCCCCCCCCCCCCCCTCCTAACGTAGTCAATCGGTCATGAAGAAAAAAAATTTGGGTTATTCATAAAAATCACGAATGTTGTCAATCAGTTAAAACTTCACCGAATTATATTAATTCCAATTTTTTCACTGTGTAACTGATAAAAAAAAAAAAAAATATTTCCTTTTTATAAATCCATTTAAAAAAAAAATCTTTTGTATTTAAAAAGTAAAAGCAAATTATCTAACCTTTTTTTCAATTATTTCCGTATGGATAATTGCAAATGCTGTAAGGTTTGAGAATTCAGAGAATATTTATTAATAAAAAAGAAAAGTGCCCAGTTAAACTGATAGCATTGAGCTCACAGGCTATTCACACTAATTGTATATTATATTCTTATTTCAAAGAATAATGCCCCTCAAAAAACAAATGAAAGTGGCTTAGCCCCCGTTTCCCCCCTTTATACTTAGCCAATGAACCTCCAAATCTAATAAGGGAAGCTCCTTAACATAATAAACCTGTATACCAAATTTGAAACAAATCAGATAATTCTGCATGGAAAAACCATATCGCTAAATTAGGGGGGGGGGGTAACCCCCTTTTCCCCCTTTAGACTTAACTAACGAACCTCCAAATCTAATCAAGAAAGCTCCTTATCAGAATGAACATAGAAAAAAAAAAATTAAATTGGATAATTCTGCATGAAAATCCTTTATCTAAATTAAGAGGAGGGGACTTGTCCCCCTTTCCCCCTTTTATACTTAACCAATGTACCTCCAAATCTAATGAAGGAAGCACCATACCGGAATAAACCGGTATAAGAAATTTGAAGCAAATCGAATAATTCTGTATGAAAAACCCATTTATCTAAATTAAGGGGGCAGGGGGGTCTAACCCCCCTTTATACTTAACTAGTGAACCTCCGAATCTAATCAAGGTAGCTTCTTAACATAATAAACCAGTATACCAAATTTGGAGCAAGTTGAATAATTCTGCATGAAAAACCCATTTATCTAAATGAAGGGGAGGTAGCCCCCCTTTATTCTTAACTAATGTACCTCCAAATTTAATCAGGGAATCTCCTTAACATAATAAACCGGTATACCAAATTTGGAGCAAATTGAATAACTCTGCATGAAAAATGCATTTATCTAAATTAAGGGGGTGACTACCACCTCTTTCCTCCCTTTATACTTAACCAATGAACCCCCAAAACTAATCAGGGAAGCGCCTTATCAGAATGAACCTAGAAAAACAATTTGAAGCAAATCGGATGTTTCTATCAAGAGTTATCACGTTACGTACATACATACAGAACGGGTGGGCACATTAGCTCTCAGGCTTTGATAACCTGTGAGCTAAAAAGTATAATTTGTAAAAAATTGTTCACAACGTCAGAAATGCTAATATTTGACTCATGATGAGTGTTTAGAATTCCTAAAATTTAACTGGTTTACTCCTGTTTTCTATTCTTGTAGTCATACCATACCATAACTTTAATTTTTTTTTTTTTTTTTTTTTTTTTTTTTGCACATAAAGAAAAAAACTCAAGCTCTGTTTTCTTAACTTTTTATTATATATGAAATTTCTTCCCACGGTAACTTACTAAGTTAAAACACATTATTCTTTAAAAATTCTCTAATAATGTCTTGAAAATTCCTGTTATAAAAATTAAAAGATTTAATAAGATTTCTTTGAAATAGATAATCAATGGGGTGGCTATTTTTCTTATGTGTTATCCTATGCAATTTTAACGCATATATCTAAACAGTCCTTGAATAGTGCTGGAATAGTCCTTGAAAAGTGCTTGAATTTTATTTGTTCTTGAGTGTATGAACCATGTTTTAACCAAATTCTTTTGAGTGTCTCTGTAAATGAGCAATAAATGGTATTTACGATATTCTAGACTGAATCCTGTAAAGAATTTTAATACATATAAATTTAATTATTTTTGAAATATAACATTAAATAAAATACACCGCAAACATAGACCATATGTAATTGAATTCTTTTGTGTGGCCCTGTAGTGGTTCTCAACCCTTTATTGGCCATGCCCTACCAAAACATCTGTAAACTCGTAAAAAAAAATGTATTTTCTGTCACTAATGTGTTCATAACATAATTCTATAAATGCAATGAGGATAAACATCTTCACCTTAATAACAAAACGAGTTTTTTTCTCCTCCAACTTCGGTGTGAACAAAAGTGTTATATGATCTGCTTTTTAGGTGCGTTCGTAATTATATAAATACGTAGCACCTATAGTCGTCGTTCAGTCCGTCTGTCTGTCCGCATATAACAGAGCAAGAACTACCCAACCGAATGGTCTGAAATTTTAAATATATGATTGTTGCAAAATTTTGTCGAGCCATTTAAAATTTTATGAAAATCGGATGTATAGTTTAATTACAGGGACAGTCAAAAGTTTTTCTTTACATTACGGCTAATGGGAAAAATTATTGCAAGTGCATTTTAATGGTGTTACAGCCTTCCGAATGTTCTGAAATTTTAAAAACATAATTGTTGCAATATTTTGTCGAGCCATTTCATATTTTATGAAAATCGGATGTATAGTTTAATTACAGAGACAGTCAAAAGTTTTCCGTTACATTACAGCCAATGGGAAAAAATTATTGCAAGTGCATTTTAATGATGTTAAAGCCTTCCGAATGGTCTGAAATTTTAAATATATAATTGTTGCAAAATTTTGTCGAGCCATTTCAAATTTTATGAAAATCGGATGTATAGTTTAATTACAGGGACAGTCAAAAGTGTTCTGTTACATTACGGGGAATGGGAAAAAATTATTGCAAGTGCATTTTAATGATGTTACAGACTATGCACTTATGAAGTGCAAAAAAATATACATTCAGTACAGTATGGGGTGTAAAAAATAATTATAAAACTAGTTATAGTACGAACGCACCTCATTTGCCATGTTTGACGTGCAATTTCCAACTTGTTTATCTTCACAAAATATTTACCTATTTAGTTGAAAATTGATAACATTGTCAACTTTTATAATTTATTTTAGTAACATATTAAGAATTGGCGAAAAGCTTTCGAGACTATTTTTTTTTTTTTTCTGTGGTTAGCACAATACGTAAGAAACATTTCAAGATTCTCATCTTTATCAATTTTAAATAGTCCATCAAACTATATTTCTCTGTTTTCCGATTACCATTAATTCGTTGTCATGTATTATCTGATTTTAAAATGTTTATATCATATCTTTGTTTATTGTGTACGAGGCCAGCACTAGAGCCATATATATTTACTGCTTGCCCATTATAATTTCTAATACTATTTAAGAGTTGTAAATGCCCCACCAGTGGCTGAGATGTTCTGCTCTCGAAGCTGGTACGCGGGAGGTGCTGGGTTCGAACCCAATCGCGTCCGTCGGCCTAACCATTCGAAGTTTTTGTGGTTTTCTTCGAACTTTGGGAAACCTTGCGAAAATATGGGTTAGGTTACCTTAGAAAGAGCCCCACGGCGGGCACTCCTCCTAGGGCCTATATCCCTTGAGTAGATAATCGGCCTTCAAAAATCAAGCCAAGAGTTGCAAATTTTATGAAGTTGCTACTACCAAGTTTAAATATGCCTAGTATATTAAACGTTGTTTTCAAATAATTTATGCCTAGTATATGTTCGACAGTCAGATTTAGCTATACTCGAAGGTAGTTTCACGGGTAAAAGTTTTTTTGTGTGACATATCACATATAGTCCAGGGGAAATGTACCAAAAAAAGGGGGTTACCTTGCAAAAGGTCGGGTAAAAGATTTTTTTTTTCTGAATTGTTTATAATGATGCCAGCATGGAAAAACCAAGTTTTCTAACAAAATTTCTTAAGGCTAAATTTTCTGTGGCCAAAAAACAAGAAAATTTTGGGACCTTTTTTGGTTTTTTTTAAATATCTCGAGACCTGTTGCCGTAGCATGTTATTTGTCAATTACGATATTAAATAGGATAAAATTCTCTACAAATTTCATATTTACAACTTTTTTATACACTCAATAGCAAGCGCAGTACGCCATTTCAAAAATAGGACAATTTTTTCAATTTTCTTAAAAACCGTGAAAAACGCAGTTCTGCCCCGATTATTGAAACGTTTTCCACGGATTTAATCGTGTATGTCAACTTCTATATATTAGTAGCAGTAAATGATGTGTTTCAGGGCTAAAACTAGCCTTTTTTGCACCCGTGCCAAACATGGATTTTGGCGCCCCCCCCCCCTTTTAAAAAGAAAATTTACCACGGGAATTTTAATAAATCTCTAATAGCCGGATTTTGAAAATATGTGTGCAAGCATTAAATACGTAATGCTGAACTACGTAATCAACTTTGCCAAATATTGATTCATTAAAACCTCGAAAACCGTATCGAAAGGAACAGAAATATATTCCGCTTTAAACAGGTTTCCATCTTAGCAGGTATAATTATTCATATTCTTTCTCTTGAAAAAATATATACTTTTCTTTAAAGACCGAATTCCGTATATACAGATTTCATTTTCAAAGATTTTACGGTAGTTGTATTGAGGCGTTTAAAGTCACAGTTATATGAATTGTAGGACTAAATTAGTCACACGAAGACATTTGCAAGGTAACATTAAACCTATGGGAGCGTTCTTGACAAATATCTCGCTCGCATTTTGTTACTTTTAAATATATATATATATTTTTTCATGGCATACCGGAGATCAATATCTAATGTTGTGCTTTTGTACTTTTTTGGGTTTGGTTGCTTTATTTATATATATATATATATATATTCGGACACTTTCATTTTTGGAAAACTGTTTGAAACCCGTTCTGAAATTTAAAGTATTCTGTTTGATCTTTAAAGCAATTAATAGCTAATCTTAGTTTTACATATTTTTGCTTGCTAAAATGATATAATCTCTTGTTATATTTATTGATATAATTGGAAAAAAATTGACAATATATTTTAAAACTAATATTTTAAATATTTTTTATAAAACTAGTGATCTCAAATATTTTATTAACAGAATTTATAAATTTTACAAGATATAAATGCATAACATTAGTTAGTGAAATAATCTGGTGTCATTTTTATTGTAGCTATTTTATATGGTAAAAGTATTTCTTTCATAAAAGATATTTATCTTTTGAGTCCCCCTCCCTTTTTATATGGAACTACAATTCAATGTTTGCTATCTTTAAAACAGTAAAACATTAAAAAATATATTATCAATAATTGGTAAATAAAATATACCATTGTAGTGGGGAATAAAATATGTTTTTCGCAAATTTTCATACCTGGGTGATTTTTTTTAAAAACAGTCATGTTTTACTGTCCTTTCATATTTGCACAGAAAAATAGTTAAATATCATGATTTTAATTATTGCATTTTAACTATCATGTTTTTTAATGATAATTTACAGATATATTATTATTTATAAAAAATTTAAAAATAAGAAATATATTCTTTTGTAGTCAAAATATCATTACCGTAGGTTGTCCCAACAAGCAGTTTATTAGGTAAAGATTTGACAAAGTTCTATTTAAAACAAATGGTTATATTTTTTTTTATACATTTTTATTTATTAAGATGCTACTAATTAAAAAATATTTATTTTCATTAATTAAACTTATCTATAATTCTTAATGTTTTTAAACCGTGTCCCAAGAAAGAGTGTCATTGTCATGCTTCTGACAAAAAGTCCCTCCGGATTTTTTTAGAGGACAGCACATGCCTTTTTATCAAGGCAAAAGTACTCCTTAAAAGTCAACTTGTTATCAGGTTTAGGTGAGAGTAAATAGTTTTATAGTTTCAATAAAACAAGCAAAGACTGGATGTTTTGGTGAGTATTCTTTTGTAAATCATTACCGTATCCAATTCTAATTGATAATTAAATGAACTTTTATTTCTCAATCTGCTTTCATTATATGAGAAATAGAAAATCATTGTATGGGCCAGAAGGTATACTGGCTGCCATTTATACCTGGGGAAAAATAAAAATATTTTGCTTAATTTTTCATTACCACGCTCACTTATGTCATTATACCAAGTGCATTAAAATTTAAAAATTAGTTTTGAAATGTTAAATTAGTAATTTGGTCTCTGCTGATGCTTGTATATTAACGTTTATGAGGTAAGGTAATTATTTACAAACAATTAAAACTTTTTGATTATTTCTAAAAATTCGATTTTGTTATTCCAAAACATGGACAGATTTTGAAATTGACCCACCTTATACCATTGATACCTGGAAAAATATGGATGCATTATAAAAATTATTAAATTTATTAAAATTAAGCAAGAAATCTTTTAATTGAAACTATCGTGCCAATAAGTTACTATAGATTGGAAAATTCGTTTAAACAATGCTTTGAAGTTAACATTGTATACACTTAAAGTTACTGTCTAAATAAGAAAATTGTCTCATTCATCTACACTCTGCCCTACTTTTAACATTATATAAATTTATTGCATATAAAATGTCTGTTGAGATGAAAATAAAGACGTGAGTGTGCAAATAATAGATTTTATTTGCTACCAATTTTGAGAAGTCGATATACACAATTAAATCTGCGGGGAACATTTGAATAATCGCGACAAAACTACGTTTTTCACGGTTTTTAAGAAAATTGAAAAAATTGTCCCATTTTTGAAATAGCGTACTGCGCTTGCTATTGAGTGTATAAAAAAGTTGTAAATATGAAAGTTGTAGATAATTTTATCCTCTTTAATATTGTAATTGACAAATAATATGCTACGGCAACGAGTCTCGAGATATTTCAAAAAAATGTCCCAAAATTTTGTTGTTTTTCGGCCACAGAAAATTTAGCCTTAAGAAATTTTGTTAGAAAACTTGATTTTTCCATGTTGGCACCATTATAACCAATTTAGAAAAAAAAATCTTTTACGCGACCTTTTGCAAGGTAAAATGTACATTTTCCCTGGACTAATAGCAAGGCGAATAGAAATGTATGGCCCATTGAATAATAATCCAAAAAGTTGAGGAAAATTGTAAAATACATTATTTACCAGAAAAATTATATAAGTTTTCAAACGTTGGAGTGGGGTGGGGGACAAAAAAGACAACATAATATTTAAATATAATACCTAATAATTACCTATCTCTCTATTCTAAAAAAAAACTAACTACCGATGTCACCACCACCGCCGCCGCCGGTTTTGCATTTTTTGTGACCGGAGGACTTTCTTCGTTAATATTAAGAAAAATAATGCATACAAAAATATGAAAATCGGTGGTATTATACAGAAATGTTTGATAAACACGCTGATGCAGACAGTTTTCATATCGAAGAATTATTTTAAGAGATATTTAATGCTAAAGTTGGACAAAATCATTCCATTAAAAAAGTTTTATAGGAGCAAAAACTTCATGGGAATTCAATCATTTTTAGATCATTTTATACGTTTAAAGTTCCCGGTGTGCAGATTGTATTTCTTTTTTTTAATTTGACGCATTTTTTGAGGTTTTATTTCTATTTTAAATTCAAATTTTCAGCATTTCTAGAGATATTTTTTACATTATTTTAGAAAATGGTATTAATTTAAACTGTTGCCAACTGTATAAACAGCGCAAACAATACTGTTTGCTTCAAATTAAAAATTTATTTACACGTGACTATTATAAACAGAAAAAATCATTTGGAATTAGAATTAAATAATTATGTACAAAAAGCAGGAGCTTATTAAAAATTACGTCATAAAAACTATACACGTGAATTTTAAGAGAAAGGATATTGTAAAATAATAAATTCATTAACATGCGTTAGAAGTCTTAAATAGGAGAAATTACGTCATATTTACGTCACATTAAAGTTATTATATAAAATGAACACAAAATAATATTGCAAAACAGTTTAAATTTAGAAATTGCGCTAGACATTTATTTGATATTTTGAGAGGATCTTTTCAACTATTTTTGTTAGGAAAGCGCAAATAATATTTCATTTCTAACAAAAGTATTTTCATGTGAATATTTAAAAGAGAAAGGTCAAAATTACGTCAGATTAAAAACGATTAATTTAAAATGTCTCATTTAAAAGAACTTTCTTTTCGCTTTGTTAAAAGATACCAGTAGACAAAGACTCTGTTTACTTAATTCCTTTTATATTAGCTTATTTTGAAATGTTTAACTTATTTTACTCAATCAAAGAGACCACTCTCATCAAGAGACCACAATCATTGTGACCACTCTGTGAAGTCACGGTGTGACAAATTTGTGAAAAGTGTGTCATTTGTGACTATTTTGGCATTAACTTTGTGACTAACCTGTGACGACAGCGACAATGCTTTGACGTCACACTGTGACTAATTTGTGAAATATGTGTCATTTGTGACGAACTTGTCATAAACAATGTGATGATTTCAAATGAAAATCAAATTTCAAATTAATTGCTTAAAAGGGCAAAGGCCAACATAGAGAAAAAGATTCCAAGCCGGGACTCGAATCCGGGCCATCAGTGTAGCGCACTGACATTCTACCGACTAAACCACATGGAACGAGACCCAGCCTGGAAAATTTCTTACTAGTACATGTTGGCAAGGCTACAAACGCAGCACAAGATGGAATATTTATCGTGAGCCGCCAACATCGGGTAAACACGAAACTTAATTAAATTCAGCATCGATTCAAACTATATAAATACTTGGAAATTTTTCCATAGAGAACCATTCGCCTTGCATACAATATTTCAAATAAAAATCAAATTTCAAATTAATTGCTTAAAATGCAATTTTAATTTGAAATTTGATTTTCATTTGAAATATTGTATGCAACGCGAATGTTTCTCTCTGGAAAAATTTCCAAGTATTCATATAGTTTGAATCGCTGCTGGATTTAATTAAGTTTCATGTTTGCCCCATGTCGGTGGCTCATGATAAATATTCCATCTTGTGCTGCGTTTTGTAGCCTTGCCAACATGTACTAGTAAGAAATTTTCCAGGCTGGGTCTCGTTCCATGTGGTTTAGTCAGTAGAATGTCAGTGCGCTATACTGATGGCCCGGATTCAAGTACCGTTATGGAATTTTTTTCACTATGTTGGCTTTTGCGCCTTTTAAGCAATCAATTTGAAATTTGATTTCCATTTGAAATATTGTTTGCAAGGCGAATGTTTCTCTCTGGAAAAATTTCCAAGCATTAATACTGTGATGATTCTTGTTATAAACACTGTGATGAATTTTAAAATAAAGTTTTGTTTGAAATATACAATATTATCTTTTTACCGTACTTTTTAGCAATGTAGGGGAAGACGGGGTACAATGAAACAAAATTTACTAATTTTTTTTTCCTATCCACAATTTTGCATGCACAAAAATATAATTAATGCATATTTTTAATCTTGTATTTTGCCCATCTAAATAAATTTTTATTAGGTTCTAAACAATATCTTTATGCTTGAAAAATAACAAAAAATAAATGTCTTACAGTGTTTCATTGTACCCCGTATGCCGGGGTACAATGAAACACATACTGGGGTACAATGAAACACTCCAAATGATAGAAGCAATTTTCACCCAGTATAGTTTATTTTATGAAAAATGAGATAAATACAAAAACAAAACTTGATTAATAAGAAAATTGATAAAAATAGTATAGTCTAAGATGAAAAATAAGAAAATTCTATTAGTTTAAGAAATACCTTTCATTTTACATTAAATTGGCGCAAGTCAGTTTCAAAAATTAGCATTTCTGTTTATATTTCAGTTGATCCTGAAGGAATATGGGGTGGTAGTTTCAACAGAATGAGTTTTTTTTTAAATGTAAGTTTCTTAAAAACCTAGGTGGAGTCTTTATATCAAGTATTTCACATTTGACTTCATTTAAATGTATGATTTCTCCAACAGTATATATTTCCTTATGTTTTCATTTATACGGATACTGCTTGTGCCATACATGTTGTGTGTGAATATCTCATTCTTAGTACCTCGATGACCAGCTGGGCCTGGAAAAAAATCTGGATCATCATCAGAGTCTGTAGCAGGCAGAGTCTGTTTACAAAACAATCCCTTCTCAGCTTTTTTTCTCTTTCTGTTTTTTAATTGCTTAACAAGAGCATTTTTTACTGACCTGGTTAGAACAAAACTCTTTTTTTTTTTCTGTTTTCCTACTCTTACTTCTAATATATTCTATTTACTACTTTTATTACTATAATAAAACATGTTTCATTGTACCCCGTCTGCAAGTGTTTCATTGTACCCCGCACTGAGGTTACTAAATAAAAATTTATTTTCAAACTTCTAATATTTATTTTTTTTAGTTTGGTTTTGGAGGTATGAAGACAACAACCCAAAGAAAACAATGTATAGAAAAAATAATTATTACATATAACAACAAGGAAAAATAAACAAAATTACTTTTAGTAAAGAAATTTACTTTCAATGGCGTAAAAGCAATAATCTTCTATTGCTACTGTTGTAGAAGTGTGAATGTATCCAAATCACATCAGTAATTGGAACATATAGTTGTATAACATATATATAAACTGCAACTCTCTATGACAAATTTGACTGATTTTACAAGCAATGTTTCATTGTACCCCGTGTTTCATTGTACCCCGTCTTCCCCTATCGCTATTTTGGAGTCCTATTCTTCTAAAATACTTTTAATTTTTACACTGAAAAAAACAATGCTTATCAACTGGCATCCTTTTTTATTAAGTTCTAAGCTTGATCTTGAGTTCAAGCTTTATATTAAGAATGTTTTGTGTGTTGTGATTTGTTATTATTTTATTAAATACGAACATGGAGTCTAACGGATATTAATACATTTCCTATTTAAAGAAGAATAAGATAAGCCATATTTATTTAAATTTTTTATTCCCGTGTATATTGTATTTTGTTAATATGAGCTAAATAGATTTGGTATGATTTATAGGAAATGACTGATCTGGGAAATAGAAAAAACAAGTAAGAAAAATCATGCGTTAAGCATAGATTATAAAACACTTTCCAACGCTTCCTGAATGCTTTAACTAGGCATCGTAATTTAAGGAACTAACGTAAATAAGATAACTAAGCAAATATTTTAGAAAACGCATAAAACATTTGAAAAACTGATTTCAGCAGTTACCGTTCATAGCCAAATATGTTTTCCAATTCTTTTGAATAGCCCTGTATTTAATCTGTAGGTTGATATATACTAGTATATAATGTGAAAATTTAGTTTAGCAAGAAAATGCACAACAGGTTGAAATTCTCATTCAAAAATTTATACTAATATATAAAAACATACTTGAATACTTTTGTACAACCCTGTAGTTTACCTAGAATCTTTATTACACGCCACTATTTAGTTAAAATTTAATTCAAATAAAAACACTCTTTAAACTGCTGAAATCACATTTCCAGAAATTATAATTTATAGACGGCCATATATCCATTTCCTTGCGTGACCCTGTGTATCATTTTATCCATATTCTACAAGCATTTCTTAGTAAATTAAATGCAGTTCAACATAAAAATCCATAACTCATCTAAAAAACACCTTTAAACAATTTGCGCCCATACCCCTTAACTCTTACGTATACTTTTGTGTAGCCTTGTATATGAATTATAGCTTTTATATACACCATATACTATGCATAAATATAGTGGATCATAAAAACGCATATTATAATTAAAAATGCATTTCCAGCAATTATCGCTAATGAACAGTACAATATCAACTTTTATAAATATCATAAATTATAAATATTTTTTTATAAATATTATAAATATCAAATTTTAAAAAGTATAGTAAAGCAGTTTAATCTATAAACTTGTTATCAGGCATGAAAAACACTTTATTTCAATGCTTAATTGTCATATTTTATTTTTTAATGCGAAGTATCGAACGTGTATCGAAAACGTAGAAAATGAGTTTACAATCGAAGAAAATTTAATAACTGATTCTGAATGTCTATGAATGTCTCTGAATGTCTTATGAATTAAATGTTTGATTAAAATCACGAACAGCAAAATCGTGCTTACATACAATTAAAAAAAATAAATATACCAATTTGAAAAACACTATATAATTAGTATTTATAATTGTACTAGTAAACAACAACAAAGTACAATAGATGAATTAAATGTATTATTGTGCTGTCCTCTAAAAAAAACCCACTTTTTTAATTTTTCTCTATATAAAATTTAATAAAAAATACAAAACAATTTGAAGTAGCTACATTTTCACAGCTTGTTCTGACTAAGATTTTAATGTATAGTATTTTTGATTTTGTCAATATATTACAAAATGGCAGTCAATTAAAGAAGAATTTGAAAAAAACCCATTTTTTCCTAAAAATAACCCATGTTACCTAAAAGAAACCCACATGTAAAAACACTTCTTAGAAACCAAAATATTAGACAGCAAAGTATTTTTTTGTTATTAATTCAGGGATATGTTTAGGAAAATTTTAGGTCCTTTAAAGGACCCTTCACAAAATTATTTATCCTAAAACAGGACCCTTCACAAAATTATTTATCCTGAAACAGGACCCTTCACAAAATTATTTATTCCCAAATAGGACCCTTCACAAAACATTTTATCACAAAACAGGACCCTTCACAAAATTATTTGTCTCTTAAATAGACCTTTTACAGAATTTTTTCACTTTGAAATTGAACTTTTCACAAATTTAGTCATTTAAAAATAAAATCTGGCCTGTAAGTAAGCAGTTGAACTCACCAAAGAGCATATTACTTAACTTTTTATACATGAAGGATAGAACATGAAGACATCGATAATTTAAAATTCACAAAATTATGGCTAGAATTTTCACAAAAATAAGAAAAACTTCACAATTTCACAAAAACAGGACCCTGTGAGAAAAGTCTGGACAGACCCCTGTAATTATTTTTAAAACACAATTCTGCAAAAAAAAAGTTTTTTTTCTTCAGTTTTTTTGCAATCGAATCCAAAGGGGCAACTTAATCACACAAGTTTAAATTAATCTTTGTTCAGAAAGTAGAAATGCCTGAAATTGGCACTGTGTTATTCAGAAACTACAGAAATGTTCCATTTTTTAATAAACATAAAAGATCTTTCAGAAAATAATGTCAAAGTTGCCGCTTTGAGCCAAATTTCCTGACAAAAGGAAAAAAAAACCACCCAAAGAGAGGCGAAAAACTAGTCGTCATGGGACCCAAAATCGCTTGTAACTTGATAAGTAATTTATCAAAAACGTAAAACTCATTTCGATTCCAAATCGCTTAGTCAGCCCTGTCAATTTTGTACCTTTATGTTTAAAAATGAGTAAATGTGTCAGAAAGTTTCGTCCTTGTTGAACAGTGAACTTGAGAATCGCCTAATAAAATTTGCATAAAAAAGCAAAATAATGATTAAAATAAAATAAGCCTGTAAACATTAAAACAATGTATGATATAAAAGTAAAAGGATATCGTTGTGCACATAAAAAAAGTGGATGGGTTTTATTTTTGCAAAAACAAAGGGGCGGGGGGAGGTATGACATAACTTGTACAAATTCTTAGAAATGCAAAATTTGCATTAAATTTGCCTAATTCATTGTGTTTTTTCCCTTTAATTAATATTTTAAAGAAAAAATATATGCTCCACCATTTATTTATATATATATATGTATATAAAAATGGGGTTTTTTTTTTAGTTCCCGCATGGGTTTTTTTTAACCTCTGTTTTCAAAAGGTCACAAACTGAGCCAAACATAATATAATCAGCTGAAAATGGTGCATTTTATTCACATATTAATAGTTTAACATAAAAATATCTAAAAACTGATGTACATCATTGTAACATGTCGTATTATAACAAGAAAAACTGTGAAAATGAATCTTTTTTTTTTTTGCTAGAATTCTGTATTTTTAGCCTGTTTAAAAAAAAAAAACTAAATAAACACTTTTAAAGTAATTTTAAATAATTTTATTATTGTGAATGGCATATAGAAACAGGACAAAAAGAAAATTTTACTTCAGTGATTTTTTTGATGAAGTTCTAGGGTGGGTTTTTTTTAGGATACATTTTCCTGTGGGTTTTTTTTAGAGGACAGCACTATATTAGATTTAACAATTTCTCAAAAACCTCTCCATATGTTACAAGGAATTCCTATTATTTTATAATTTTGGCAAATGTTAAATCTGAAAACATTGACATGAAGATTTAGGATTTTAAATAATAATTTAAAATATTATTAGCAATGAAAAAAAGTCTTTCAAAAGTTTCACTACTATAGTATGTAAAACGGCATTTCCCATTCAGTATAATGTTAATTTCTAATCTGAAAAACAATCCCAGAACAGTCTCTTTCTATAGGTATAATATAAAACTATTTAACTCATCTCACCAAATATACAAAACAGGAACAAACAATTTAAATTAAATAAGACTTACTTTTTGAGCTCCATAAATTAATTATTAATATCCGTGTGTATCCGAAAATGGCGACGTCTTTTTCTTCCATTAAAAAAAGCACATGCAAAAGCTTACATTTTAGACTAGTAACTTACCGCATCTGTTAGAACAAAAAGTTCTCTGTTTACCCTGCGGTATCGTGGCAGACGATTTGGGGCAGGTGTGAGTTTATTTCCTTTTATATAAACAGATATGGAACTTATATGTGCAATCATTTTATGAGACTGTCTGTATTTAAATTTTTGTATTTGAAGAATTTTCCAATGTATTTTACCTTTTCTTTTTATCAGTTTTAACCCCCCTCCCCCTCCCTTTTTCTAAGTAAAGATTGTTTCACACAAATACAAAATATCTTCCTAAAAAATAAAAAGATATAAATAAATATCGAGGATAAAAAAAATTTCTTTGTCAATCGTCATTCTTTTCATGTTAATTTCCTGTAAAATAAAACAATTCGTAAAATAACTTTTTTTTTAGAGTCATATCTCTAAAACACAAATTTGAAATACGAATAATAAATTATATCATGGGTTTTGCATAAATTTTGTATTATTTTTATTTATTCGGAAAATGCTAATTTTATTTTAAAAGTCTGAAAGAAGTAGAATTTTTTAAAAAAATAGTTACTTAAAATAGGTACACTAACAGGAAAAAATATGACTTGAATGCAAATTATAAAGCAAGAAATGTATGTATGACTAAACTCTGAAGACTCTTTCTACGTGCTCATTAAAAGCTGCAGACTTAACTATAATAGAATTTTTTTAGTTTGAAGCCACAAAAGTGTTTCGAATACCAGTGGTCGGTAAAAATAAATTAAAAATTTTCCTTCCTGCAAACTAAATATGTAAAGTGTATATATTTAATATTCCTAATTCTAAATATCTTATCCAAATTGCTCCAGCACGTACCATTTTTCCGAGAAACACTTTTATAATAATAAGAATAAGAGAAGGATTATTATATTAAATTGCAATACTAGATAAAATTGAAATCAGGAAAAAAGTATACTTTCACACTCTTAGATATCAAATTGATAAAATATAGCATGGAAATCTAGTTTGTTGATACTTGTACCGTGCATTTTCCTTTATATGCCCCCCCCCCCCCCACCATCTTTTCGTGTCTGAATTTACTACTTGCTACCCACTAATATATTTTCATTCCTTATGCCGCTGTAACGCGGGCCTTTTTAAAACATTTCTCTTCATTTTCAAAGATTTTTGAAGTTCATATTTTTCTCACACTGTGACTTACAATATGGGTTACAATTTTTTACAATTTATTACAATTTTTTTTTGTGAGTGTGTCGTGACCTACGTTACATGCAGTGACATAACAATTCTTTTTTATTGCCAGAAAAATAAAATTTTACAGTAACAACATGTTTTGAAGATTTTTTGTAATTTTTTTAAGTTTTCTAAGAAGTTCACATCTCATTCACAATGTGACATCACTGAGTGGTGGCATTTCGGTCACAGATGTGACGTGACCACAGTGACTCACAGTGACGTCACAACGACGTCACTGTGACCATGCATGCTATGAGGGAAGTAGTACCGCAGCGGATGTGGCGTTAAAATTTCCCAATCAAAGAGAAATGAATAGAAATCCGTTTATAGGGAGATCGCCTCTGTTTTTTAAATTATAATTCAATCTTTTTAAAGCCGATCAAATTAGCATGCATTTAGAGTCTGCGGTGTCTGGACGAGGGTTGACGAGCGTAGCTCGTAGGGGGCAGAGCCAACGTAGTATATATAAAAGAAAGTCTGGATTTTGTATTAATCAACGCGCAGCCCAAACTACTGAACCTAAAATCTTGAAATTTGGGGTAAAAATATTTCTTATGACAGAGTGCCGCTAAGAAAGGATTTTCTAAAATTCCACCCCTTAGGAGGGGGGGGGGGGGTGGTAAAAAATAGAACGAATCTAAGTCTAATAGTTCATGACATATTACATATCTTTCTAATTTGGCGCTAAAACTTCAAATTTTCAAGTGATAATTTCAAAAAAAACTCATTCTCTTCATTATGTTACTATGGCAAGGGAAGTAATTCAAATTGAATAGTTTTTTAATCAATTGTTTTGGTTAAATAATTAAATAAACTATTTCAGTTAGGAAAAAAATTACAAAAGCCTCAAAAACTTAAAAAAAAAAGTACTTTTTCGTTCTACCAACACCTTGCCAAAATGTGTGGATTTATCCCATTTATTCAGGGTGTCTACAGAATCTGGAAATCATGGAAAAATCAGGGAAATATCAGGAAACTTTTGTAAAAGTACTCAAAATCAGGGAAATTTGTCTATATTGCGGAAATATTTACATTTTCACCTTGCCAACGAGATTGATTCGTGTATTTTATGTACCATATCTTTTCACTTGCTGTCCCAATATTTTTTAAAAGATGTGCATGGTATGAGTTTTGATATTTAATGCAAATTACGGTGATCAGATGTCCTCATTTTCTGTACATAGCGCTTATATTGAGGCAATTTATCCATTTAAAAATTTTTTAAATGATACATTAGCATAACCAGCTTAATACAATTAGCTATCCCGTTAGATGTAGATAAGCCTTAGAATTGAATATTTTTCAGAAAATGAGGAAATTTTCTGGTCACCCTATATCCATTGGCCACTATATGAAGGTGTTGGACTAAATTTTGAGTTCGGATTTATGAAACTGTCAACCAATACTTAAGGCTTAAGGTGGTTCTCAACTGCTCTGCTCAACAAGTGCAAAACGTTTTGACACATTTACAAATTCATTTTTTAGCGGAAAGATATAAAATTGGAAAGCCTGACCATCGAAGCTATTTGGAATCTGACTGTTTTTTTCCATTTTTTGATCAATAAATTACCTATTGAGTTATAAGCGATTTTGATCACGTGACACATCATTTTTCTCCCCTTATTGAGTTCATTTTCTTCTTTCGTTCGGAAGTTCAGTTCAAAATGCCAACTTTGACAGCATTTTCTGAAAGATCTATTGCGTTTATAAGAAAACGGAAAAAACAGTTCAACGACATAGTTTCTGAATAACAACGCCTTCTAGTTTCATGCGTTTCCGAGCAAAATTGAATTAAAACTTATGTCAGAAAGTTGACCCTTTGGATTTGAGAACAGCCTTAATGAATATTATGCAATTTTTATGTTTTTCTCTTGTTTTTTTCTCCCAAATGAGATATTAGCAAGCTGGACAAGTGTGTTATACGAGGAATTGTCATACTTGAAAAAATACGCGTATGTGTATTGTTAATAATGGAAATCAGGGAAGTCTGATAAAGATAGTCAGGGAAATCATGGAAAAATCAAGGAACTTTTCTTTAGAATTTCTGTAGACACCCTGTTATTTCAACTCTAACCGTGCAAACGATTTTTATTGGAAACCGTGTTAAACATTTGCTATTTATTGAACGTGAATATTTTTTATGAGTATTATTCCATCATAATCGCGTAAAACTTCTTAATTTGTTATTTTTTGAATAGAAAATATTTATTATTAATTATAGTTTACATTTATTACTGATACTGACATAGATTTTACCATTTGGCAGTTATCTGATGGTGAGGAAGCTACAATAAAATTATTTCAGAAGTTAGGAATTATACATATAAAAATGTTTCGTTCAAAAAAACCATGAATGTCTTCATTCAAAGAATGAAATGTTTACTGCAATGTGAGACATACGTATTGCGTACGCCACGCTGCAGTACTAAGAGACATTTACAATTTCAAACCTGCAGTTTAAATTGACTATATTTTATTACTTGCAAAATATTTATTTGATTTTTTATTTCAAGTACTTATTACTTTCTTCTATCTTCAATAGAAGAAAGTATTGTAATCGAAATTTTTTTTCGACTTCCGGTTTTCGACGGATTTACACGTTTTAGGGGTCAGAGATCCCCAAAAACATGTTTATAGAAAATGTCTGTCTGTCCGTGTGTCCGTCTGTCTGTCGCCATTGTACCATCAAAAAGTGTATGAAGTTATGCATAGAATTGAACCAAATTTTTATTTTAAGATTTTGACTATGACAAGCAGATCCTCCCTGAATTTGGAAAAAATTCGCCGGAAGGGGGCGCTATAATTGCGATGTCTGTACGAATTTCATTATTGTATCATCGAAAAGTGTATGAAGTTATGCATAGAATTGAACAGGAATTTTTTTTTTTTAAGTTCTTGGCTATGACAAGCAGGTCCTTCCTTAATTTGGAAAAAAATCGCCGGTACGGGTCGCTGTAATAGCGCTTTTTGTGCCATTTTGAATATTGTACCATCGAAGAGTATATGAAGTTATGCATAGAATTGAACCAAATTTTTTGTATTTGTTTTTGGTCATGGCACGAAGGTTCTCCCTGAATTTAGAAAAATTCCGCCGGAAGGGGGCGCTATAATTGCGATAGCTGTACGATTTTCATTATTGTACCACCGAAAAGTGTATGAAGTTATGCATATACTTGAACCAAATTTTTTGTGCATATTTCTGGCTGTGGCAAGCAAGTGCTCCCTAAATTTGGAAAAAATCTGCCGGAAGGGAGCGCTGTAATAGCAATGTCTGGGCCATTTTCATTATTGTACCATCGAAAACTGTGTAAAATTATGCATAGAATTGAACCAAATTTTTTGTGTATGCGTAAGGCTATAGTCGGTAGGTCCTCCCTGAACTTGAAAAAATTTCGCCAGAAGGGGGCGCTATAATTGCGATGTCTGCGCCATTTTTATTATTGTACCACCAATAAGTGTATGAAGTTATGCATAGAATTGAACCAAATGTTTTGTGTATGTTTCTTGCTATGGCAAGCAAGTCCTCCTTGAATTTGAAAAAAATCTGCTGGAAGGGGGGCGCAATAATAGCGATGTTTGTGCCATTTTCTTTATTGTACCATCGAAAAGTGTATAAAATTATGCATACAATTGAACCAAATTTTTTGTGCATAATTTTGGATATGGCCAACAGGTTCTCCTTGAATTTGGAAATATTGCGCGGTAAAGGGGCTCTGTGATAGCGATTTTTGTATACTTTTCTTGATTTTTCGTAGTTCTATTATGCATCGGCGGTTCGCGCAGCGGCGGGAACTCGCTTCCTGCTAATCTGGCTTTTCGCAAACAGCTGATAACAACAGAATAAGGAAAAAACTATTAATTTTAGCAAATATCATGATATAGATTAACTCATTTTTAGTTCGTTTAATTGACTGAAGCAGAAATTTAAGAAGAAAATGAAAGCTGGTATAGCATTGAACTAATAATATTGAAGTATTAACATGTGTAACTACTTTTTAAAATATTAAGATGTATAAGATAGGAGAAAGTTTTGGGATTGGCACATCCAACTAGTTTTTATTGATTTATGAAAACTAGGGGATCGTACCCGGGCTTCCCGGGTTACAGAATATAGGTGAAAACATTTTTTTTAAATTGAAAACTAATAATTTTTTATGTGCAATAAATTTTTTAGATTGACCACTTACATTAAAAAATCAATTTTCATATGGAAAATACGAATTATACAATCAAATAAATTTTTGAAATTTATCAAAAGCGATATTTTCTTATTAGCCGCATGCTAAGAGTTATTTGCCAAGATTTTGCTACTTATGGCATCCTTTTATATTGTGATAATTTCAGATCTTATACATGTCTGGTAAATTTGTGTTTTATTTATATTATTTTATTTATTTATTCATAGGGAAGTTTTTTTACAATGGATATTAGCCGTAAGAAAATGATGAACTCTTTATTTTGTTTTTAGGGCAAACGGATTAATCTTTCGTAATCGAGCACCGCGCGATATAGATAAATAAAAAAAAAATATTTCATGCTTTAAAATTGTTTTTAAAACCATAGCCAATCAGTAAACTGAGATGAACTTTGCAATCAAATTCCATTTGAAAAGAAAATCCTATTTGGTGATCTAAAAATTTAAATTGTACGAATATGTTAGATTTGTGTTTTTTCAATATTATTCTTTTATCTGTTTATAAAAGAAGTATTAATTTCGTTAATTTGTCTTTCACAAATATGTTAGATTGGTGTTCTTTTAATATTATTCTTTTATTTGTTTATAAAGGAAGTATTAATTTCGTTATGCAAAAATAGTCAGAAACAAATGCTGAACAATGTTTGTTGCTTTATGTGCAAAATGTTTATTATTATTATCTATTGAAACCGTCACGTGATAAGATAAGCTTGAAAAAAAATCATGCTTAAAAGTTATTTTAGAAAATATAATACATCAGTCAATGAATACAGTTTTTAAACAAATTGCATTTGAAAGTAAAAATTTTTTTCCCCTATGCGACGAAAATTGAAAATGTACGATGGTCAGAAGATTAAAAAATTGCTGTAGCGAAAATTTCAAGACCGAAATTTGATCGTGAAGTGTTGCCATTCGCAAAATGACGTCAGCGTTACGCACAGATACGTTTGTTCTTTATAATATAGATAGATACTTAATCAGAAAAATATAATAAAGATCAGTTATTAGGATGTGGTTATCAATTGAGGCTCTTATGCTTGGATTTCCGGAATGAAAACTGCAATTTTCACCTTCTCAAAATTTGCATACGCACTTCTCATATCCATATTCACCATTAAAAGAAAAAATATTTTGTTTGATTATTTAAAAATTATTTTAACTCAAAACATGAAGTCACGATTGTCAGCAACATCTTTTATGCGAACAGATGCACTCTTTACTTGAGATTCTAATCTTAATTCCTGAGAGTCAAAAATTCCATAATTTATGTTTTTTAGACGCTTTGTGTTAAAATGTTTAGTTTTATTTAAGAAAATGATCGTTTTCTTTTAAATATGACTTCATTTTCACTTAAATAAGCATTTCGCCTAGTGTCTGAAACTTAGTATCAGTTCACATGCAGAAGGAAAAACAATATAGAAAATTTATGAGGAAAAATGCGTGTTTTCAAAAGCAGTATGTCATTTTCCGTTATTATGCCCTTAATATAATATTCTGCTCCTAATGGAATTTTGCGCCACTAAACCCTATACAACGATTTTGAATTTTTGTCAGAAAATAGCATGAATAAAGTTAAAAATACTTCATTATTTCTCTCTTGTCTGCAATAATGAAAGCTATCTAATTTTCATAATTTTGAAGAAATTTCATAAAATTCTTTTAAAATTAAAATATAAAAGTGGGGATATTAAAAAAAAAAAAAACAGATAGTGCGATCACATCTACAAAAGAAGAGCTTTCAGTTAAAAAAAATAATAGTAAAATTGGTTCAGCAGAAAGATCACGACAGATGACTAAAAAACACACTTGTGTTTTAAATATATAGATTATATAAAATTACAAAAAATTAAATTAAGCAAATTATGTTATTTTGATAAAATTATAGTAGAATGTCCTAAAGAATAGCATTCAAATTTTATTATTCGAGAGAATTTTAAACAAAAACTTCAGGAACACGATATTATTTTAAACCACGAATTATTTGTTTACTTGTCTAACTCGGCGAAGTAAATCCACCCAGGTGAGAATCATCAATTTCTGTAATATAAATCGCTATTATTTGCATGTCACCTCTCTTTTATAAAGACACTCTAAAATTTTGTAAAACATTGCGTTTTATCAGTGCGCGATTTCGATTACATTATTTCCAAAAGAGAAGCATTTTCACCTGTGAAGAATTTCAAAGCAGCTGGGCTGTGAAAATGACACACTTCTACAAAACATAATTCAGGTTTAAGAATTAAAATACACACTTGTTTATATAATGACGTCATTTGCATCCGCTAAAGCAATTCACTTTTACTATCCAGTCTTAAATTTCGTCTATAGAAAAGTGTGCCTATGACGTCATTACCACGGAATAACAGACAATATTCGTGGCATAGCACATATTTTAATTTCAACTTTTTTTTCAGGTTTTATGAGAAAATGGCTTTATTTCCAGTGTCACTTCTCAATGTTAATTTAACATAGAAAAGCCTATGGAGATCATAACTTTTTCCTTTTTTCTTCCCACCTTTTTGTCCCTGATGCCACTCATTTTTAATTCTTTGCTAATTCTAATAATATTATAAATTCAAAGTGTAAAAACATTTGCCAGACGTCAGGATCAAAACGGATCATAAAATGCCTTTGCATATAGGTGGATTATAATCTAGAGAGTAAAATGGGCTAATTTTTATTTGCATTATTCAAATATTTTTCTTAATAAATCCAAATTTCACTTTTTTCATTGAGAATCAACGGACATTTTCTAATAAAATTTAACATTTTTCCTTCATTGTTGTAAATAATTCAAAAGCCGTAATAATAATTTGCCTATTTTTAGTTGAATGATTTTCACGTGAAACATGAAACTGAAGAAACTGAAATAGTTTTTTTTTTTTTTTTTTTTTTTTAAGAATTAAAAAGAAGATGAATATGACGTCATAGTGGAAAAAAAAATGACATTTTCAAGCAGATTTTTTAAGTTCAGATTGTAATTTTTTGACCAAACTACAACAACCTGCATTACTGCACTGGTGAAACATTTTGAATTATACATAGGTAAATTGCATCACAAATTGTGATGCGATATCGCACAAATCAAAGCCTGATGATGATACCCTCCGTTAATTTTGAAATGTGTTTGTCTGAATGCAGTAGTTATTAAAAAACTCGACATATTAAACAAAAACCTAATTTGCAGAACAAATTAAAAAAACAAAATTTATTTCCTAAATTGTTTAAGCCCGAAAAGGGGCAGATATTAAGATATTTCATTCAATTCGTTCTACATTTAATGTTAAATTTTTGTAACAAATAAGCTAAACCAATTGAACATTAAATAATAAAAATGAAATTCATACAATATAATGCTTTACACACCTGTATACTTAGATTCCGTTCAAATGAAATTGAAATAAATCTTAGACTTTTTCCATTTTTAAGTTGTAAATATTTGTACTGCAGATTTTGCATTATGTTTATGATGATTGTATATAATATGATAAGGTACATGCAAAATACAAAACTTTTAAAAAAGTCTAAGATTTATTTCGATTTCATTTGAACGGAATCTAAGTATATAGGTGCTTAAAGCATTATATTGTATGAATTTCATTTTTATTTTTTAATTTTCAATTGGTTTAACTTATTTGTTACAAAAATTTAACATTAAATGTAGAACGAATTGAATGAAATATCTTAATATCTGCCCCTTCTCGGGCTTAAACAATTTAGGAAATAAATTTTGTTTTTTTAATTTGTTCTGCAAATTAGGTTTTTGTTTAATAATATAGATAGATAGATAGTAGGTTAAAGTCTAATTTTCAAAAGTTATATTTTTTAAATGCTCATTTTTTTTCATCAAATTTTTTTTTCAAATGTGTTATTTCATTCTGTGCCAACTATTACGCTTGGCAACAATGGTGTTGGCATAACGGAGAAATACCCAAAACAGTTACTGATTTTATTTTAAATGCAAAGAAAAAGAGGTTTAATGAGAAATAGATATTGTAACACGAAGACATTTAATCTACCTTATACCGGGTGTCCTAAAAAGGACTAACTGATGTTAAAATTCAATAACTTGCAAACGGTGACAGATATTAAAAAAATTCTTACAGGAGGGTTATGCATAAAGTCAAAAGTTTTTTTACAGTGATTTTTGATTTTAGTTCGAATTGCAAACAATAGATGGCGCTGTAAGCAATAGGTGCTAAAAACAGGCTGGATTTTTTAGCCGATCTCTTCTTCCATGCAGAAAAAGGAGATGGAAATGTATTAAGTGGGTCCCGAAAGAACAAAAATGTAGCCTGAAATTAGCGTCTATTGATCGCAACACCATCTATTGTTTGTAATTCGAACTAAAATCGAAAATCACTGTAAAAAAACTTTTGACCTCATGAATAACCCTCCTGCAAGAATTTTTTAAATATCTGTCACCGTTTGCAAGTTATTGAATTTTAAAATCAGTCAGTCCTTTTTAGGACACCCGGTATATATAAAATCCCAATGAAACAACTGGTTATGTTTCACGGCGATTTCTCCTAAAATATGGAATGCATTAAAATTAACACCAAAAATCCGTATTGATCCGCAGATTTCAAATCTGGTATTTGGATTTTTAAGTTCGACTTGGTTTTCGAGATATTAATTTTTTTTCTAATTTTAAATACTTTTCCCTAATGATGGCAACTCAAATTTTAATCATAAGATTTTTTTTTTTAAAGGTTATTATTTTAAACTAATTTGGCGACCAGTTTGGCCTCCCTCAAATGTATGCTAAGAAATGTATCATGCTACTTTTATTCATAATTCAATTTACTTGAACAATCTTTCGCCAAATCGAAAGATTCTTTTAAAGAAATCAAGAACTCGGTATTTTTATGTTAGCGAGACGCAGGTGATAAATCGCCAAACATTTTTCCCGTCGCATTTTTCTGTATTTCATTTAAAAAAACTTTCATTTAAAACTGAAACATTTAAATTGATGGCTTTCATTTCTTTCTTGAAAAGAAAAATATTAGGCACAGATGTCATATACGCACCGGGGTACCTTATTCGCACCAAAATGGCATTATTTTGATTGCCATGGTAACCCGGCTATTGTTTTTTATTTAATAATAAATGTTTATTTACTTTTATTTTCTTTTTTAAAATTTTATAAATTGTTTTGTTCTGTAGTTATTTTCTTTTTAAAATAACAGAAAATAATTTCGGTACTACTTAGTTATTCCGTCAACCAATTTCGCCAAATTATATAAATCGCCAAACCACGCGCCAAATTATACAAGTTGACATAATTTTTATTTTAAATAACGCAGGGATGATTGTGTTAAGGTAATATACCTGAATTCAGGTATTTATTTCATTTCCAGTACCGGAATTGATAGTTAAATTCATAAAATAAGACTTGTGGATATGATTGCTAAACACAAGTAAAATTAATATATTTCATAATGAGAGGATCCTTGCAATAAATTGTGTTTTCTTTCCATACAAAAACTTTTTCTATTAAAATTTCAGGTATTTTTCCATTAATTCACAATCACCCCTGATAACGAAAGAAAAAATAAATTAGTATAACGTTAATAAATATACAAATAAAACGTCGAAATAAAAATCACTTGATGACGTGAACACGTGTAACTTGCTTAAAGTCAAGTGAATGTGACATTTACGATTAACCATTATTGGCATTTAATCTTATAGTTTGGCGATAGATTTTTGGTCGACGGGATAACTAAGTAGTACCAAAAATACATATGTAACTGGTAAACCCCAAATTTCATAAAAAAAAACAAAACAAAACAAACAACAACAACAACAACAAAAAAAAGCCAAACCTGGTGCGTATATGACATCTGGCCAAATATTAAATAATGCAACAAACCATGACATTTAATTTCAACTTCAAAGCAATGTTTTAATTTACCACTCGAAAAAAAAATGCTAACTGGCGAGTTAAAAAGCTATTGGCAAGATTTGCATCCGGCTAGCGTAACAGTACCAATAATTCTTTGCGACCAACTTTTCTTCTCAACTTTTATGTAGTTTTATTCGAAAAAAAAAAAATTGATTTTTTAATCAAAATGGAAAATTTTCGGCAGAGATGTCATATACTGCCCCATATTGGCGCGATTTTTTTCTGACGCCAATGTCATATACGCAACGGGTACTTAACTGGCGCCAAAGTATCGTTATTTTGCTTAATATGGTATAAGCTGGATGTTGTTGTTTATGCTGTTGATGTTTTCCCCAAATTGGCGTCGGAAAAAAATTGCGCTAATATGGGGCCGTATATGACATCTGTGCCAAACTTTCATATGAAAAGCGAAAGGATCAGACCGTATTTGTTTATAGTAGTTACATGACTTGGATTATTATAATATAGAATTATAGATGAAATGATGGCGATAGAATAATATTTGGCGATTCATCACCTGTGCCTGGCTAACATTAAAGCTCCAAAATGGCACCTGGAATATAAAAAGCGTAGTGGTCCACCCGGAACTGTTGATGATAGTCACATGACTTAGGCTATTGTTATAGAGATTGTTTTAAAATACTGGGAGACAAAGGCTCTGTATACTTAATTTTATTTTAGCTTCTTTTTAAATGTTTAACTGATCCTATTTAATCAAACACGAAAACAACCATTTGGTGTCTTAACAGCAACTGATTCGGCCTTAAATTTTTGCAATCAGAGGTAATTGAATGGAAACCCGTTTACAAGGAGATCTGCACAGCTTTTTTCAGTATACATCAATCTTCTCTATTATTTTTAAAACCGATCAGATTAGCGCGTTTTTAGATTCTGCGGTGTCTGAACGGGGGTTGGCGAGCGTAGATTGCATCAGGCAGAGCCCCCTAGTTTAAATATAAAAACAATTTTTGAACGGCTTAAAAAAGTTTTTAATCAAAGGTTTAAATTTGAATTTGGTGATTTGTCGTTTGCTCCTGGATAAGAAGAAACAAGTGGGTAAGTGTGATCACAGATCGCACAGAAGGTTTCGCTTAATATTTCTTTCAAAACACTATCCTTTTGCAAAATCTGTTAGCTCCACAATTCGCAACTAGGGAGTGCACTCTATTCTAAACAAACGTCTGCCCGACAAAACTCCGTTTTAGAACCTATTCGCACTTATATTAGTCAAGGAAATTGGACCCATAAAACTTAAAATAGGAAAGCCCTCCTGGCCAAGTGGAAATAAAATATGAAAGGCTATTGTGCATAAAATGAAAGAGTGGCCGAAGGGTCGTCAAATGGTATATCAGATGAGGGGTTTGGGGAAAAATTGACCCCCCCCCCTCCCGGAGCCTTCAAGTGAAACTAGTTCGCTGTAGCTTTATTAGCGGCTAAAAATGCTTAAAAAATACAAGTTAGAGCCCAGAGGAGTCAATAATATGACTTTATGAAAAAATTATCATTTGCCGTGTGATCACAAGTGTTCAGCTATAAGTATGCAAAATTTCATATCCCCAGCTTAATTAGGGCTCAGTTAGAAATAATTGCTTATAATACAGAAGTTGAAACCCAAAGGGTTAATTATAAGACTTTTTCAAAAATTCATATTTTGTCTTGTGATCTGACGCGTTCAGCTATAAGTATGCAGAATTTCATGTCTCCAATTTAATTAGGGGCTCAGTTAGAAAGAATAGATTAAAAAACAAGCTGGAGTCCAAAGGGTTAAATATAAAACTGTTTCGAAAAAAAAATTGTCGTGTGGTCTAGGTGTTCTGCTATAAGTATTCAAAATTTCATGTCTCCAACTTAATTATGGGTCTCATTTAGAAAGAATTGCTTAAAATATATATGTGGGAGCTCAAAGGGTTAAATGTAAGACTTTTTCAAGATTTTATGATCTGTCGCCTGGCCTCAGGTGTTCTGCTATAAGTATGCAAAATTTCAAATCTCCAATTTAATTATGGGCTCAGTTAGAAAGAATTGCTTAAAATACACAAGCTGGAGTCCAAAGGGTTAAATATAAAACTTTTTCGAAATTTATTATTTGTCGTGTGATCTGAGGTGCTTAGCTATCAGAATACAAAATTGTATGCCTCCAATTTGATTAGGAATTCTGTTATAAAGGATTGCTGAAAATACACAAATTGGAGCCCAAAGGGTTAAATATAACACTTTTTCAAAGTTTTATGATTTGTTGTGTGGGCTCATGTGTTTAACTATAACAATTCAAAATTCCATGTCTCTAACTTAATTAGGGGCTCTGTTAGAAAAAATTGCTTAAAATACACAAGTTGGAGTCCAAAGGGTTAAATATAAAACTTTTTTCAAAATTTTATGATTTATCTTGTTGTCTCAGGTATTCAGCTATAAGTATGCGGAATTTCACGGCTTCAACCTTATTAGGGGCTGACTTAGAAAGAATTGTTTGAAATACACATGTGGGAGCCCAAAGGGTTAAATTTAAGACTTTTTCAAAATTTTAGGATTTGTCGTTTCATATGAGGTGTTCAGCTATAAGTACTCAAAATTTCAAGTCTCCAACATGTATAGTTTCTGAGAACGGGCTCTGTGACGGACAGACAGACAGACGGAGGAGTGAGACGAATAGGGTTTCGTCAGATGAACGAAACCCTAAAAATGGGCACTTTTATGTTAGCCATGCGCAAATATTGCCAATACTGTTTTTGAAATCGCAAATAACAGTACATATTTACACATCATAATTTACTATATATATAAAACACAAATTCCTATTTCATTCCTGATGTGATTAAAATACACATCATCAAAACCATTGATTTGAAAGAAAATAAAAGAGAAAACCCCAGCGTTCAGGAGACCTCCCAGTAGTAAAAATCACTATCGGACACATTTTTACAATCCCCATTTACAAGTAAGCAGAACTATAACAAATAAATTTTACGAACGGACAGTTTTACGACAATGTTCGGACATTAGATTTACGATACTGGACTAGAGGCTTTCCCTCCAGGACACACAGCTGGAAGACAACGAGTGGGTGGTACAGACATAGAGGTAGGCATATAATTTTCAAAAACGACCATTTAAATCACAAAATAGGCAGAAGGGGAAGCAACAGATCAGATCTTATTGGATGCTGACAACAGTAAATAATAAAAGGGACGAATAAATTAAAAAAATAAAATGTAAGAGGAATACAACGAGAGAAAAAAAAGAAGGCATTCTAAAAAAATGTTTTTTTGCTAAGAGTGTTTAAAAAAAAAGAAGGTGTTCTCCATGAGTTCTCACATGAGCTGTGCTGCAGTTTTTGGTAGAATGAAATCCAAATGGAAGCCAGTATACCTTCTTGATATGGGCTCTCGATATGGATACTCTTCAAATACGGATCTGTCTACATATAGTGCTGATGTCCCCAACAAACTATGATTCCTGTCAAAAAAGGTACATTTTTTTTTAATTCCCTTCTGCCTGTTAAATTGATGAATTATAGCATTTTAAATTGAAATATGCCCTTGCCTACCCTTGTCTGTAAATTAAAGACAGAATATCGTTTACTGGTTTAAAATGAAAATTACTCAAAATATTATATGAATTCAATTGTTTCCAATGGAAATCGTTCAGTAAATTATATGTGTTTGTGTTGTATATTTGTGTTTTTTTTTAAATCTAAATAAATGTTATTGTTTGTGTATAAAACGGAATAAGTGTGAGTAAATGATTCAGAGTCTGTTTAATTTTATCAATCGTTAATTTAAGCATTTTAGTCGGCAGCTTCAAAGGGAAATTGGTACTGCAATAATACACAGCGCAAGTAGATTAAGTTTATTATTATTATTATTAACGAAGCTTAATGATTGAGATGTTTCCTTTAGGTATACCAAAGTCTAAATTATTCCTTTCAGCCAACTAAATATATGCTTAAAAGGGGTATTAGAGAGATGACTAATAAAAGGGGTAATGAGAGCTAATTAGATGTCTATAACGTTGATTGTAAAATGCAAATTTCTCCCCATCAATTCCGATTGATTATAACTCAGATTCCACTGAACAGAATTTCATAGAACTTGCACTGTTAGATAGTAAATTTGGTTTAATATAAAAAACGTCGTTCTAAGTTGCTTAGTAAATAGCTACGGGAGTTCTAAAGAAATCACCAAAAGGTATGAAAACATGGAGGATTGGAAGCAGGAAAACACAATGATAAACCTACGAGTCAACCACTAAAATCGGGTTTTCAGGTGTTTTCCACCAAGATATGACTTGGCAGACCAGTTGCATTTTAATATGCGAATTAAAAATTTAACTAATCCT
Source organism: Maratus speciosus (assembly GCA_963932465.1). Classification (NCBI taxonomy): domain Eukaryota; kingdom Metazoa; phylum Arthropoda; class Arachnida; order Araneae; family Salticidae; genus Maratus; species Maratus speciosus. The sequence continues at coordinate 183,382,072 of OZ010795.1, read as the reverse complement.
AGAATTTCAACCGTGAACTCGATGAGGTGATTGTCTGTGCTGACGGCTCCCGGTCTAATATTTCAGGAATTTTTTTCAATATTTATCATATCATTCTAAATTGTTTAGTGTCGGAGCTATTTGGAAAAAGTTATCAGTGGTATAATAAAGAAAATTGGAGGTTATATGCTACAGACAGAGGGTATATACTAGAGAATATGTATACTATAGTTATGGAAGTCGTGCAGAATTTCTTAAAAAATCCAGAAGTGATGCGGCGTATACCTACCCCTACATCCCTGGCAGTTCTATAATCATGTTAACGGGATTATGAAAGCTATATTTAACTATCTCACAATATATGTAAAATGCAAAGAGAAATTTCATTCCGGCCGCTTATAACTCGAGTTCTTCTGAATAGATTTTGATGGGTCTTACATTGTTAGTGAGATAATTTTTCAGAAAAGACGTTACTTAGCCCAGTGGTTAGGGAGTTGAATTCGGAATTAATTAGGGGAAAGCTGGAAATTGTTTTAATCCCTTCTGTTTAGGTCTAGAATGAATATGCTATGTTTTCTCCCTCGTACTACAGCTCATATTCAAAATATTAGAATAATTACTTTTTTTTTACAAATTGAAAATATCGTTTGGTAATTTAATGTCTTTTAGACCAATGTCAGACGTGCTGCTTTTTAGGTGCGTTCGTAATTATATAAATACGTAGCACCTATAGTCGTCGTTCAGTCCGTCTGTCCGTCCGCATATAACAGAGTAAAAACTACCCAACCGAATGGTCTGAAATTTTAAATATATGATTGTTGCAAAATTTTGTCGAGCCATTTAAAATTTTATGAAAATCGGATGTATAGTTTAATTACAGGGACATTCAAAAGTTTTTCTTTACATTACGGCAAATGGGAAAAAATTATTGCAAGTGCATTTTAATGATGTTACAGTCTCCCGAATGGTCTGAAATTTTAAATATATAATTGTTGCAAAATTTTGTCGAGCCATTTCAGATTTTATGAAAATGGGATGTATAGTTTAATTACAGGGACAGTCAAAAGTTTTCCGTTACATTACGGGCAATGGGAGAAAAATTATTGGAAGTGCATTTTAATGATGTTACAGACACTTATGAAGTTACACTTATGAAGTGCAAAAAAATAATACATTCAGTATCAGAACAATATGAGGTGCAAAAAATATTTATAAAACTAGTTATAGCACGAACGCATCTCATTTGCCACGTTTGACGAGCAATTTCCTACTTGTTTGCTTATGTATTATCCATTCACAATGCTGTAGCGTTGTAACTGGATAAGACCAATGTCAGACGGGCGTCTTTTCTGCTGCTTTTTTGCTAAAGTATTATCCATTCACAATACTATAGCATTGTGAATGGATAATACTTAAGCAAAAAAGACGCCCGTCTGACATTGGTCTAATACATAAGCAAAAAAGACGCCCGTCTGACATTGGTCTTAATGCAAATATGCAAACGATATTTTTATTAAGAACTTAATGTTGATTAAACTTATTATCTTAAAATTAATATCATTTTTGAAAAGATTAATTGAAAAAAAAATTATTTTGAAAAGTCAAAATATTAGAATTCAAGTGGTTCAAAATATTAGAATATTTCATATTAATTCTCCTTTAATTATCACCAATTCATAACTGATGGCATCATTGATTAAATTCAGACGATTTTATTTAAAATCGGTATTCTTTTTCCAGTTTGTTTGCTTTTTCGTCTTAAAATGGGTCGTGTGAGTGATATTCTTGAATCTATTAAACTTCGTATGGTTTATTTGTATCGGCACGGTAAAAATGTTATATAGCGAATTATTTACATTGTTCGCAATCAAGCGTTAGTAAAATACTAACACAATATTAAAAAAATGGAAAATTTCAAAATAATCACCGAAACGGCGGCCGAAAACCAAAAACATCTGTTAGAGATGACAGGAAACTGAAGCGTATAGTTAAGAAAAACCGTTTTAAAAGTGTGCGATTCTTACACTGAAAATGGAAAGAAGAAGGAGTTGAAGTTTCTACATCGACAACATAAAGACGTCTCCATAAAGTTAAGTTTGAATCTCGTGTACCGAAAACAAAACCTCTCATGACTGCAAAACGAAAGTGTATAAGATTGAATTGGTGTAAATCAAGACGTTTATGGAGCGAAGAAGATTGGGAAAATATATTATTTAGTGATGAAAGTATGTTGTATAGGTACAAAACTTGTTGTATAGATACAAAACATACTTTCATTTTTTCATTTCACAACTTTAAAATTAAAATTGTATATTCACCGATGCTGGGTTCATTTGCGTCTCATGTTTCGCCACTAGATTGTGTGCTCATGGAGACTTTTCCATCTAGTGCTGCGGTTGCAACCTTAAGGACTTATGTAAGTGAGAGATGCCAAGCTGTGCATCGTCCTTGTGGCTTAGTGGTAGAGCACTGGAGATCTATTTCAGGGGCCCGGGTTCGATTCCCGGCTTGGACATTTTTCACTAAGTTGGTTTACGACTTGTTAGCAAAGTGATTATTCACGTCTTTAATATTCATTAATATTTTCGTTCAACATTAAGGTCGCAATTCTATTTCAAAATTTTTCAAATCAAGAGCTTGAAGCCAGGAGAGACCAAGTTAACCCTCTCATAAGGTAATTAAAAAAAAAAAAAAAAACGTGTTTTTCGAAAACATATATGTATATATTTTCTGACATTCACCCAAGTACGAGGAAGAAAACATAGTACGTTCATTTTAGACCTAAACTAAAGGGATTAAAACAATTTCCAGCTTTCCCCTAATTACACTGGTGTCCAAAATTAAGGACCGATCACAAACTGCTAATTTTCAAGTACGCGAATACTCAAGAGGAAATAATATAATTCGAATAATTACTATCTCTACAGCACAGCTAGTCCATATAACATCTCATTCATGCCACACATGGTCACAAGTGTCACAGTCACTACGGTGAAGTAAAAAAAATAAGAAATTCCATACATCTCATTATGAGTCTCAAATGGTCACTATATGTGACTCCACTGAGACGTCACTGTGACTGCTGCTTTGTGACGAGTCACCATGTGACTTTACAATATAGTTACATAGTGACTGTCATGTGACTGCCATCTGCAGACTTAATTTCAAAGTCATCGTGAACGTTGCATCGTGATAAGTTACCAAATAATGTCACATTAAAGTCACATGATGACTTTCAACTGGCAGGGAGACTACTGTGAAGTCACCATTGTGCTCTTTTCTAAAAAGTCACCATGTGATCATAATGTGATATTATTTGGTGACTTATAATGCAACGTCCATGATGACTTTGAAATTGAATCTAAAAATGACAGTCACAAGTGAGTCACAGTGTAACTACATTGTTAAGTTACCTGGTGACTCGTCAGAAAGCAGCAGTCACATTGACGTCTCGGTGGAGTCACATATAGTGATCATTTGAGACTCATAGTGAGACGTATGGAATTTCCTATTTTTTTGCTCCACCGTAGTGACTGTGACACTTGTGACCATGTGTGACCTGAATGAGATGCTATACGGGCTAGCTGTGCTGTAGGGATACTAATTACTCGAATTATATGATTTCCTTTTGAGTATTCGCTTACTTAAAAATTAGCATTTTGTCCTTAATTTTGGACACCAGTGTATTTCCGAATTCGGCCTTTTTTTCCTCCCCTACTACTGGGCTAATATAAAACATAACGTTCTATTTCTATGTTGCTTAGTTAAATAATTATGAGGAAAGTTCTGAATCAGATGAACCCAATTTCTAAAGGTTGGTTTTTTTAGAGGTTCCGCTGAATGAATTTTTATCAGATTTAAACTGTTAATTAGATCATGTATAGGGAAGGTTTCGGTACATTTCTCAGTTTAAAAGTTTCTGTTAAGAGGATTTCGATGGCAGTTGATCGGTTAGTTAATTTTACAGTGAATATTTTAGTATAAAACACATATCATTTGCTTGGTGTTGCTTGGTCGTCAGGTGCTTGATTGTAGAATTATGGCTGAAAGTTCTAGAATCAGGCGAACCTAATTATTATGAACAATTAGCATTTTCAATAAGTCCAATTAACGGATTCTGATGAGACTTGCATTGATAATTTTCATGAACCCTTTTAGTATATTACATATTGTTCTATCGTTCTTTACCGAATCCTAACCCCAACAAAAGAAGTTGGTCCTTAACAGCCTAAATTTTGTATGACTGAATAAAAGATGTAATGGCGTTCATATTGTTTTCAGCCATTCGGTTGGGCATTTCTGGTAAATGTCCATATTGCTTTAAAACGCATGATCAAACTCAGATACATTTCGTTTTATGCAAGGTTTCTTTAGAAAAACCGACTTGCATAGCGACTAGCGTAGCGGGGGAAGGCTGCTAGTAAATTTATATAATTCTGGTTTTGATTCTATTTTAACCTCTTGTTTGGGATCTTTTATAAAATTCAACGAATAGAAAACTTTTCTAAAAGTTATTTTTAAATTCTGCATGTTATTATTTATATTTTTAATCTATAACATTAGTTAAAAAGACATAGCAAATGGGCGAGTTTTAACTTTGGAACCTCCCCCCCCGCCCCCTCTAAAAAGTCAGACTGCCCCAATGTGGGACCTACGCACCACGTTGGGAACCACTGCTGTAAAGTGTAAATCTATACTAATATTATAAAGAAGTAAAAATTGTTTGATTGTTAGAGGTAATCTCTGGAGCTACCGAACCGATTTCAAAAGTAATGGTATCAAAATGATGGTGTTAGTCCAACTTAGAACATATGCTATATTTTATGTCGGTGCCACTACCCCAAAGGGGGTGTGCAGGAGCAAAAAACGTCCTAAAAATGCAATTTTTGTGTTATGGAAGAGCCTAGAATCATGAAATTTGGAATGGTAGTTACTTACAAGATATAAATGATATCTAAGAACATTTTCTAAACAATTCGAAATTTAAAAGTGGTGAAAATGCACAAAAAGCGTTCTAAAAACGTTCGAAATGGTGGTTTTTACACAATCTCAGGAAATACGAAACCAATTTAAAAAATAATGGTGCCAAAAGGATGGTGACAACCCTTGATCCAAGATAGGCTATATTTTATGTCGGTGCCACTATCCCAAAGGGGGTGCAAAAGCAAAAAAAACGTTCTAAATTACGGTTTTTGCGCTACTGAAGGGCATAGAAATATGAAATTTGAAATATTAGTTACTTATTAGATATAAAGGATTTCTAAGAACAGTTCTTAAAAAATTTGAAATTAAAAAGGGGTGAAAATGCGCGAAAAGCGTTCTAAAAAACGTTCTAGCTGGGGGTTTCTACACAATCTCAGGAAATACCAAACCGATTTAAAAAATAATGCTGTCAAAATGATGGTGACAACCCTTGCTCTAACGTAGGCTATGTTTTATGTCGGTGCCATTACCCCAAAAGGGGTGCAGGAGCGAAAAACGTTCTATATTACGGTTTTTGCGTTACTGAAGGGCGTAGAAATATGAAATTTGAAATATTAGTTACTTATTAGATATAAAGGATTTCTAAGAACAGTTCTTAAAAAATTTGAAATTAAAAAGGGGTGAAAATGCGCGAAAAGCGTTCTAAAAAACGTTCTAGCTGGGGGTTTCTACACAATCTCAGGAAATACCAAACCGATTTAAAAAATAATGCTGTCAAAATGATGGTGACAACCCTTGCTCTAACGTAGGCTATGTTTTATGTCGGTGCCATTACCCCAAAAGAGGTGCAGGAGCGAAAAACGTTCTATATTACGGTTTTTGCGTTACTGAAGGGCGTAGAAATATGAAATTTGAAATATTAGTTACTTATTAGATATAAAGGATTTCTAAGAACAGTTCTTAAAAAAAAAATCGAAGTTTAAAAGGGGTGAAAATGCACAAAAAGCGTTCTAAAAAACGTTCTAAATGGTGGTTTCTGCACAATCTCGGGAAATACCAAATCGATTTAAAAAATAATGGTGTCAAAATGATGGTGACAACCCTTGCTCCAAGATAGGCTATATTTCATATCGGTGCCACTATCCAAAAGGGGGTGCAGGAGCAAAAAACGTTCTAAAAATGCAATTTTTGCGTTACTGAAGGGCCTAGAAATATGAAATTTGAAATATTAGTTACTTATTAGATATAAAGGATTTCCAAGAACTGTTCTTAAAAACTTCGAAATTTAAAAGGGGTGATAATGCGTGAAGAGGGTTCTAAAAAACATTCTAAATGGTGATTTCTACTCAATTTTGGGAAGTATCAAATCGATTTCAAAAGTAATGTTTGCAAACTAATGGTGACAGACCTTGCTCTAACATCGCTCTGTTTTATGTTTGTATCACTACCACCTTGGGATTGCAGGAGAAAAAAAAAACGTTCTAAATTGCGGTTTTGTGTTATGGAAGGGCCTAGAATCATGAAATTTGGAATGGTAGTCACTGATAAGATATTAGTGATCTCTAAGGACATTTCCTTAAAAAAAAAAATCGAAATTTAAAAAGGGTAAAAATGCGCGAAAAGCGTTGAAAAACATTCTAAATTGCGATTTCTATGCATCCTCAGGAAGTACTGAACCGATTTCAAATATAACGGTGTAAAATGATCGTGACAGCTCTTGCTCCAAGATAGGCTATATTTTATGTCTGTTTCCACTACCCCAGAGGAGATGCAGAACTAAAAACGTTCTAAAAATGCGATTTTTGAATTATGGAAGAACCTAGATTCATGAAATTTTCCATGGTATATATTTATTACATATAAATGATCTATCGTATAAAAAGCGTTCTAAAAAGGTTCTAAATGCCGATTTGTGAGCAATCTCAGGAAGAATCAAACTGATTTCAAAAGTAATGGTAGGCAAATTGATGTTGACAGCCTCTGCTCTAACATAGTTGCTATTTCATGTCGGTGTCACTATCACCTGGAGGTTGCTAGAGCAAAAAACGTTCTAAATTTCGATTTTTGTGATCGGTAGGAGCTAGCAACTTGAAATTAGGCAAGGTACATATTTATTAGATGTAAATGATCTTTAAGAACAGTTTTGAAAAAAATTGGAAATTTAAAAGGGGTGAAAATGTGCGAAAAGCGTTCTAAAAACGTTGTGAAAGCGTTCTAAATTGTGATTTCTACTCAATCTCGGGAAATACCAAACCTATTTCAAAAGTAATGGTTGCAAACTGATGGTGACAGCCCCTGCTCCAACATAGGCTATATTTTATGTTGCTATCACCACCATCTGGGGGAGCAAGAGCAAAACATGTTCTAATTTGCGTTTTTTTGCACAACTGAGGGGTCTAACATTTTGAAATATGGCATGGTATTTACTTGCAAGATGCAACTGCTTTCTACGAACAGTCGAAAGAAAATTCCAAATTTAAAAGGATGAAGTGAGCGAAAAGCGTTCTAAAAACGTTTTAAATTACAATTTTTATGCAATCTTATCGAATACCAAACCGATTTAAAAAATAATGGTGTCAAATTGTTGATGATAGAAGCTGCTCAAACATAAGCTATATTTTATGTATGTGCCATTACCACCAGAGGGTTGCAGGAGCATAAAACTTTGTAAATTGCGATTTCTGTGATACTGAAGAGACTAGAAACTTTAAATATGGGATGGTAGTTACTTATAAAATATAAATGCCCCCGAAGGACTGTCGAAAATAAATTAGAATTAAAAAGAAGTGAAGGGAAGGGTAGGTTCCAAAAACGTTCTAAAAAAGTCCTAAATTACGATTTCTATGCAATTTCAAAGAATATAAACCGATTATAAAAGTAATAATTGCGAATCAATGGTAACAGTCTCCAATCTTACAGAGGCTATATTTTGTGCGGATGATTCTACCACCTGGGGTTCACAGGAAAAACAAACGTTCTAAAAAAGGCCTTTAAAAGCTTTCTAAATTACGTTTCTGTGGAATATTAGAAAATAATAAACCAATTTCAAAATTAATGTTGGCAAATTAATGGTGACAGTTCCTATTTCAACATAGCCCTTTATGTTGAGAGAGGTGGTAAGACTTAGAATTTGACATGATGGTTAATTTTAAGACGTAAGAAGATGGTTTCTAAAAAATTCAAAACTTAAAATGAATACTGAAATAAGCGTATTAATTGAGCATAAAAGTCAATTATTCAAAATATTTTCTAACTTATCATTTATTTAGTTTCATTTCTTTTTATTAATTTAAATCTAATTTTTGCCTCATGCAGTGTAATAATGAAGTTTAGTCAAACTATGTTTTAAATAGTAATTTTTGAATTATTTCTAAAAGTATAATTTCTTTTAATAAAAATTAGACATATAAATATGACTTGGCATATTTCAAATATTACGCGAGCAAAGCTGCGGGGTTTGCTTGTGAATGATAAATGTTTTGTCGTCCATATTCTACAGAAAACATGGGTGATGACGTACATGTAATTACATGAACGTAGAAAGTTTTTTCTGTTCATGAGCTATGCTACAAAAAAATGCATCAATAGACATTGCCAAATTTAAATAATAATTAAGACCAGTGGCGTTATTTCAAAACTCTTGTGGGGTGGGATTTTGTTGACAATATCTGACAGTTTTATTAGCACACATTTAACATTTATCCAAAATACTCGTTAAGTATACGTGTCTCACTTTGAGAATGTTGCAAGAGCAAGGTTTTAGCAAATATACTGATAATTGTTCTTTTGTGCTTAAAGAGTTTATTTAATTACTAGGGGTCTCTGCCCCCTGCAAGCTACGCTCGCCAACACCCGTTCAGACACCGCAGAATTTAAAAACACGCTAATCTGATGGGTTTTAAAAATGTTAGAGAAGATTGAATTATACTGAAAAAACTGTGCAGATCTCCCTGTAAACGGGTTTCCATTCAACTCCCTTTAACTGCAAAAATTTAAGGGCGAATCAGTTGCTGTTAAGACATCCAATGGTTGTTTTCGTTTTTGATTAAAGAGGATCAGTTAAACATTTGAAAAGAAGCTAATAATAAAATAAATTAAGTATAAGAGTCTTTGTCTCCCGATATTTTAAAACAATCTCTATAACAATAGCCTAAGTCATGTGACTATCATCAACAGTTCCAGGCGGATCACTTCGCTTTTTATACTCTAGTTGCCATTTTGGTACTTTAATGTTAGCCAGGCACAGGTGATAAGTCGTCAAATATTATTCTATCGCCATCATTTCATCTATATTATAATAGTTCAAGTCGTCAACTGCCATAAACAAATACTGTCTGATCCCTTCGCCGTTCATATGAAAGTTTGGCAAAGATGTCATATACGTACCATATTGGCGTGATTTTTTAACGACGCCAATTTGGGGAACGCATAAACAGCAACATCTGGCTTACCATATCAAGCAAAATAACGATACTTTGGCGCCAGTTATGTGCCCGTTCCGTATACGATATTGGCGTCAGAAAAAAATCGCGCCAATATGGGACCGTAAGTTTTCCATTTTGATTAAAAAATCAATTTTTTTTTCGAATAAAACTACATAATAGTTGCCATGGTCGCAAAGAATTCTAGGTACTGTTACGCTAGCAGGATGCAAGTCTTGCCAATAGCTTTTTTTCAACTCGCCAGTTAGCATTTTTTTTTCGAGTGGTGATATTTGGCCAGAGGTTTGGCGTGATTTTTATTTTTTTACGAAAATTTGGCGAAAACCTCGTTTTCAAGTACCAGTTACATATGCATTTTTGGTATTCCTTAGATATCCCGACGACCAAAATTCTATCGTCAAACTATAAGATGCCAATAATGGTTGATCGTAAATGTCACATTCATTTGACTTTAAGCAAGTTACACGTGTTTACGTCAAGTGATTTTTATTTCGACGTTTTATTCGTATATTTATTAATATTATACTAATTTATTTGGTCTTTCGTTATTTAAAATAAAAATTATGTCAATTTGTATAATTTGGCGAGTGTTTTGGCGATTTATATAATTTGGCGAAATTGGTCGACGGAATAACTAAGTAGCACTGTATTTCTTAATTATTTTCTATTATTTTCTAAAGGAAATATAAAAAAAATAATTAATAATCATAGAACAAAATAATTTATATAATTTGTAAAAAGAAATAAAAGTAAATAAACATTTATTATCAAATAAACAACAATAGCCGGGTTACCATGTCAACCTTTTCTGAAATATATATAAAAAAATATATCTGTTTGATTAAAATTTGAGTTGCCATCATTAGAAAAATGTATATAAAATTAGAAAAAAAATTAATATTTCGAAAACTAATTCGAATTTAAAAATTCTAAAACCAGTTTTGAAATCTGCGGATCAATATTGATTTTTGGTGTTAATTTCATCTCAAAGTATTCCATATTTTAGGAGAAATCGCCGTGAAACATAATCAGCTGTTTAATCAGTCGATTCATACTTCCGTTTCACAAATTCGTTTCATTAGGATTTTATATATATAGGGTAAATAATGCTTTTATTGTCGTAAAATTTGACAAAGTTATTTTAGCTGTTGCACAAGTTTGAGAAAAAGGGAGTTTGAAGTGTGGAGACAGAAAGCTGAAACATGCACTACTGTTATAGCTGCCCTTTTTTTTATTGCACAAGCTATTAACGTGAAGGTCAACGGTAAAGGAGAAATTACTTCGAACTACAGGGTCAGCCATATTGACACTTCTGGAATTCATTGTGAAGGCTTTGATTATAGGGGTTGTTGCCTCACCCTCACCCCTTCTGAAAGAAGTGGGGAAGGTATATTCATACTCTTTTATTAAAAAGAAACTTATTTTAGTTAAAAAATTATAATATCGTGATGTGGAATCACATATATATTTTTCTTAAATTATTCTTTTTCTAAATTTCAGTTGAAACTAACCTTTAATTATTTATTCATTTTATCCTAACTTTTATTTCAGTTCCCGTTATATTTTCCCGCCAAAACAAAAGAAAGAAAAGATATTTAACGTATGCCTTTATCACTAAAACGATTCTCACATGAATAGAATTCATTTGGATGATTATTCACCCTGACTAGATATAAAAAAAAGAATAAAGTCGACTTTGCTTTCGGTCAGTCGAAATAACTCTTTGCTCTCTGCATAATTTTTGAGTTCAACTTTCTCGTTAAATCATAATCATTTCCAGTACATGCGGTCTATTTTCTCTTTCACGCTATGTTAGCCCCTTGAGGGGCAAGCAAAAATGTCTCTAAATATTAAATTCTTACCGGATTAATCGAAAAATTTTATTTTTAAATAATGAAAAGCAATTTTCCAACGGTTTTCCTCAAAAGTTAAAAATATAAAATTTAGTTAAAATTTTCTGGTGAGAATCTTGTTTAAATTAGGTGGTACATATTTTATCCCACCGCCCCTCAAGGGGTTAACAAAACTTTGCTCCTAACGTACAAATTGGCGTTCGAATTCTTTCTGGCTTACTTTTTAGAACTGCTGTATGCTGGTGGCCCTGCCACGTAATTCAAAATTCTCCTAATTGTCCAAAGCGCAACATATAATTTTTGCTAATATGATATTAATTTTTCATGTGCTCTTTTCGCCAATTGTGTGATAACAATGTGTGTATTACAGAATGATTAATTCTATTGCGCGCTCTCGCTAGAGGTCTGCACGGGCCGGAATTTCCAGGTCCAGGCACGGCCCGGCCCGAACGAAAGCTATCTTGGCCCGGCCCGGCCCGGTGTAAAAAATGGAAGTTCGGCCCGAGCCCGGCCCGGCCCGACACAATTTCTACAAAAAAAAAATCCGTTTTTTCTCAACATACAATTAAGATTCTTTTAATGAATACTACATACATATTTATGGGAACATTTTACAGTATATTTTACATTACTATGATGTTCGCAAAACAGAAAACACACAATAGTAAACATTAACGATTACTTACAGTGTTTTAGTCATCGTGTCTACAGACATTTCAAAATGGCAATAAGGATTCATTAAAAGATTAATGTAGTTCAGAATAAAGGATTAAAAACATGATAACTTTTGAAGCTGTATAATAAGAAGTAGATTTGTGAAAATATTTCTCTCATTTTTAAGGCTTTTCTCAAATCCAAAGGAGCTACATTTCGACACATTTATGAATTCTTTTCTTTTCGGAAACGCGTAAGATTGGCAGGTATTCTTATTCAGAAGCTAGGTAAATGTCGTTTTTTTCATAGATAAAAGCAAGTACCTTTCTGAAAATACTGTCAAAGTTAGCGTTTTAAATCGAATTTCCGGAAGCGATAGCACAGGGAAGGAGAAAAACGTACAGTCACGTGACAGGAATCTCTGTTATCTCTGTAAGTAATTTATCAAATATGGAAAAAGTTATTCGTTTCCAAATGCCTTCAATAGGCAGGCCTGTCAATTTTATGCTTTTATAGTTAAGAATTTTGTCAGAAAATGTGTCTGAAAGCTTCGCTTTGTTGAGCAGTGAATATGAGGTTCCACCTTAAGGTATATTTCCAAAGATACTGGTAAGAGAAGTTCATTATCACTATTAATGCTACAAAACACAATGACTGTTCTACACATCCTGAGATCGATTAAGACCAGTTCCGTCCCTGCACGAGTCTGCGGAAAAAAAAAATTAAACTCGGAATCAGACATCTTGTAACTGTACGATGCCGATCTCTACGATGGACATGTTACATTTCTGTATTGATGTTGTTAAACTCACATCGGCTGGTGACGCACATTTATACTTCTCGAGAAAATCATATTCATTGAAAATGGTTCGTATTTTATCTGCTTCGCTTAAATTCTTATATCGGGCCGATAGGTCCGATTAATTTTTTTGACGGCCTGGCCCGTTGAAAAAATTGCCCTAATTCTGGCGGCCCGTTTGAAAATTCGCCTTCATTCCGCCGACCCGGCACGCGAGCCGGGTACGGGCCTCGGGCCAAGCCCGGGCCCGTGCAGACCTCTAGCTCTCGCTTCAGGAACCCAGTCATGTGAAAACGTTTCTTAAAAATGCTCTCAGGTACCATCACTATTCATTTTTGTAAGGACTTTTAAATTTTACATCTTTACTCTGAATAAACTAAGATGGTAAAGAACAATTTTAGAGTATTTATTGATAATAATTAGTACAGCTGACAGCCTTTAAAAATTTCAGCGAACGCATACATTATCGAACCTGGCTATAACTTACGGTCTACATATATTTTAAAGTACTGAACTGTACTATACCCACCTTCCCGTTAAAAAAAAAAAAAACCCACCTGTTTACGGGTTTGTATTTTTATTCTTATTTAACTCAACTTGCTTTTCGTATGTAATTTTATAAATGATTTTCAACTCTCTTAAAGATATGCTAGAATTAAAAAAATTATACACAAAGGTGTGTTTCCGATGGCATTTTAATATTTTCAGAATTTTATTATAAATTAGTAGCTTAATTTTAAGAAGACATTTTTCCGTCAGTCCGCCACAGATTATAAATCACTCAAATATCCTTTATGGTTACAATTGCAGACGAGTTACGAAAACGATGGATTTAAATACGTGCCAAAAAAGGCCAACTGGTTGTAAAACTGCAACAATGCAATATTTTAAACACTGAAAAGTAGAAATTTAAGTAAAGATAAAAAAAGTGTAATAATGAAAAAAAAAATCGCACTTTTCTGTAAATTGACAGTTTATGAATAGATGTTGAGAAAACAATCTACAAATCTCGGATAGGTAGTTTATATAAAGCTTTTTTTTCTGTTGCCGTATCTTAAAGACAAAAATCTTCTATATTTTAATAAATTCACTAGCTCGTGTTTTTTGCCAAGCATAAAAAAACATCGAATTTTCCTTAATCGGATTCGGTGCTCATCCTAAAATTTTGTATTGCGATGGAAATTTTTTGGAAAAATCATGAATTGCAATCATGAAATTAGGCGTAATTTTCAAGATAACCATTGAATACTTCTAAAAGAGTATATATATAAAAAAACTTTTTACTTTTATATTTATTCTTTTTATTATAGCTGCATACATACTGGGTGTCCTAAAATGGACTGACTGATTTTAAAATTCAATAATTTGGTAACGGTGACAGCTGTTACAGCTATTCTTGCTGGAGAGTAATGTATGATAATGAGGTTTTTTTTACTGTGATTCTTGGTTTTAGTTTTAAATATGAGCGATAGATGGCGTTGCAAGCAGTAGGCGCTGAATCGAGGCAGAAATAGCGAGATGGCAGCAATGGTGTAAATAGCGCAGGTTAAACTTATGGAGTGAGTCTCATACGCCTATATAATCTTGATTTTTGGGTCCAATGTTGAACTCTGTCGGTATCATTTGGATATCATTGGTGGCAGATACGGATTCAAAAATAATATACACAATCATGCAGACTAAGTTCAGAATCGGGACCCTAAGTATAGCGTCTGGAATAAGTAGTGAGGAAATCTGCTATCCAGTGCTATAAATTTGAATATCTTAAATGTGCAACAATGCTGAAATACAAAGAGTCGATCGCAGCGACACCTGCGGGATAATTTCAATGTAAACATCTTATTATTACAACAACGTCTAGAACATAGAGAAGAGATAGGGATGGAGTGTGCTTTCCGTAGAGAATTCCGTTGAAAAGCGGCATCAATATGACCGGTCCTACTCATGTAAAGGTTTCCAGATTTCGCTCGTTATCGCTTGCTTGGCAATTTGAAAATTGTTGCCGGTCGTGAAAAAAAAAAATATAAAAATACTCAGCATCCACATTATGAATGTGAAGTAGTGCAAAAATATAAATGAAGTAAAACAAAGCTACTTAAAATCTGTTTTAAGTTAGTAAAAGAAGATTCTCACTTTAATTTAACGATACGGTAATTTGTTTATTTTCCTTTCGCAAACATATGCTAGCCTTTGGCGGTAAAAGTCACGTGACTATTATAAACACGTGACTATTATTTTGGTTCCACTTTAGGATTACCAAAGCACTCTCCACCCCTATCTCTCCTCTATGGTCTAGAACATGGAACTATTAATAAAAAGGAACTAATATACCCTTAAAATAGTGAGGCTTAAACTGTAACCGCTTTCGCAGGGGTTGATTACCGCCGGGAGAAACTTCTACCAGTAAATTTAAATAGACATTTTATCCTTATTTATACGGCTTATAAATGCAAAATGCCTGTCTTAAATAATGGCAGAAACAGATATTCATTTTTGCTGGTGGAAGTTTACTTTGGTGGTAGTCAAGACCAGCATTCCCGCTATATTGTGACAACCAGATAACCTCCTGTCAGTGTCAGTGAAAAATATTATAATACCTGGCCAAACTGACATAAGTAAAAACAAATAGAATTGTTTACCATATTTGTAAGAATATATTCCCATGAAT
Source organism: Maratus speciosus (assembly GCA_963932465.1). Lineage (NCBI taxonomy): Eukaryota > Metazoa > Arthropoda > Arachnida > Araneae > Salticidae > Maratus > Maratus speciosus. Next base: position 183,366,754 of record OZ010795.1, on the reverse strand, counting down.
AAGGAGTTTAAATAAGACGTAATTTTCTATTCTAATTTACTGGTGGGAAGTTTGCCCCGGCCATAATCAGAAACTGCTGATCCTATAAAAAAAAAAGAAACAACAACAAAAAAAAAACAGCCTCCAAATGGACTTTATTCCAAATCTGGGTTCGAGGCTGAAAAAAGTCACGTGATATCGGTAATTTACCCAAAGAACTTCTAACTGATAAGAAGGGAGGCTGCTACTGCTTTCTGTATGAACTGTTTCACTGGCTGGCGAGGGTTTTTCATTACGTCTACGGAGCCTTCTCTTCTTTACGCTAGAAGTTTTACCTTGACCACGTGATCAAAACGTAGATGGAATATCCTCCATTGTGACATCCTCCTCAGTTACTTCACTCGCAACTGGTAGACATGAACTGGTAGACTAGAATATATAGTGTGGAAATCTGCTATCCAAACAGCGCTAAAAAGTTGTATCCCATAAATGTGCAATGATGCTGAAATCCAGGGAGCCGATCGCAGCGACATTTGCGATATATTTTCAAATTTCAAAGTAAACATCGTATTACTACAGCGTCTAGACCAAATCGTTTTGGAGTTTCAGAAAATATCCTACAGATGTCGCTGTGATCGATTCATTGGATTTCAGCATCGTTTGACATTTAAGGGATCCAATATTTTAGCACTTTTTTAAGTATGGACTATATTCCAAATCTGGGTTCGAGGCTTAAAAATGTCACGTGATACCGGTAATTTACCCAAAGAATTTCTAACTGATAAGAAAGGATGCTACTACTGCTTTTCACATGAACTGTGTCACTGGCTGGCAGGGATTTACATTACGTCTACGGAGCCTTCCCTTCTTTACGCTAGAAGTTTTTACCTTGACCACGTGATCAAAATGCAGATTGAATATCCTCCATTACTGGGATAGCCTATTTCGACACTATATATTCTAGACGCTGTAGTCGAGGCTAACAACCATCTGGCGGTTTTAGAAAATATCCTCCAGATGTTGCTGAAATCAACTCTTTAGGTTGCAGCAGCGTTGCATATTTAAGGGATTCAAGTTTTTAGTACTGTTTGGATAGCAGATTTCCACACTATTTATTCTAGACGCTGTAGTAAAAGCTGGTGGGAAAAAACGGTTTGGCGCGCTTTGCATCTCACCGTCACGTGATGGTGGATGGGTCATCTGGGCTTCAAGTGAAGGTTGACGATTTTTTCGTTTATTGTTATAGGTCCCTCTATATAAAAGTAGCGACATACGCACAGGGCGCATGCTCAGACTGTGCTTAAAAAGACGCGTTTGTCCAAGGTATAGACTAACATGCAAGATAAGATAGGACACTTCCATAGAGCCTAATGGTAGTGCGATTACGATCGCACCATCTTTAGTGACAATGGGGAAGAAAAAGAAACTTCTTATCCTTGGAATATTTTTGTTATTGAGCGTCTATCTTATTGTGATCTTTCTTTTTTTTTAAATGTTGCATGTTTACGTTCTCAACGGATTTTTTCCCCTTTTGCGTACATGAAGGGTGAACGGTAAAAGTGCAACGAAAAACAAGATAAAAAATTCTTCTTGAATGTTATATATCAAGTAAATAAATACGATATAATTAGACTTAAAGCTACACAAAGGAATGGTATAATATAAAAAATACGAAATACAGCGCTCTACAAATAGAAAATTTCATAAATATTCCCATTTGGTATGAAAAGTTTTATAGCCGATGTTTTATTAATTTAAAAAGTTTAATGTATTAAAACAATCGTTACAATAATCTTTTAAAATTTACACTTTTTCACTTTATCACAGAGAAAATAAAAAGATTGTTTTTAATTTAAATAATGTAACAATCAGTTCAATAATATTTACAACGTTAACATATAAAAATATTAATAAAATTACTGATGGGGAAAAATTCCTTTTTTACAAATTTTTAGAATTATATAAATCTAAAAAACTAAAGAGTGACTGATATTAACACTTGATAAAATTTTATTTACACAATACCTACATTGGAATTTTTTTACAATTCAGTCTCATAAAGTTATATGTTTACGTTTTCAACATAATCTTCTAGGGTTTTTCTTTTATAAAATTACTAGCAAACCCCGCGGCCTTGCTCGCGTAATAGTTGAAACATGCCAATTGATATTTGCATCAATATTTTTTTATTAGAACACTTTTTGAAAGGATTCAAAAAATACAAATTAAGGCACAGTTTGACTAAACTTCATTATAAAAGTGCAATAGACAGAAATGAGATTTTAATTAATAAGGAGAACTAAAACTAATTCCAAATAAACGATAATTTAGAAAGTATTTTGAAACGTTTATGCTCATTTCATACACTCATTTCAGTATTCATTTGAAGTTTTGGAATTTTTAGAAACCATCTTAACATATATACATCTTAAAATTAACCATCGTGTCAAATTCCAAGCTTCTTGTCTAAAAGTCTGCCACCTCTCTGGTGTTAGTGGCACCAACATAAAATGCCGAAATAGAGTTGAAATAGAATGTCTCGAAAAATGTTGAACCAGAGACTGTCACCATTAATTTGCCAACATTAACCTTGAAATCGGTTGGTATTTCCTAATATTCTATAGAAAACGGAATTTAGATGTTTTTAAAGGGTTTCTTGTTGTTCCTGCCAACCAGGTGGTAGTCACACCGGCATAAAATATAACCCGTATAGGATCAGGGACTATTATTCTTGATTCGCAACCAATAACTTTTGTAATCGGTTTATTATGTCCTGAGATTCCATAGAAATCGTAATTTAGGACTCTTTTAGAATGCTTTTCGCTCCTTCCCTTCGCTTCACCCCCTTTTTAATTTTGAATTTATCTTCGACTGTCCTTAGAGGACATTTATATTTTGTAATTAACTACCGTGCTATATTTAAAGTTTCAAACCTCTTCAGTCCCGCAGAAATCGCAATTTAGAAAGTTTTTTGCTCCTGCAACCCTCTAGATTTTGTGGCACCGACATAAAATATATCTTATGTTTGAGCAGGTTCTATCATCATTAATTTGCAACCATTATGTTTGAAATCGGTTTCGTATTTCACACGATTGCATAAAGATGGTAATTTAGAACGCTTATAGAACGCTTTTAGCTCACTTCATCCTTTTAAATTTGAAATTTTCTTTCGACAATTCTTAGAAAGCATTTGCGTCTTTGAAGTAATTATCATTCAAAATTTAAAATGTTAGACCCCCTCAATAACGTTTTTCGTCCATTTTCACCCCTTTTAAATTTTGAATTATTTAGGAAATGTTCTTAGAGATCATTTATATCTTATAAGTAACTACCATGCCTAGTTTCAAGTTTCTAGCCCCTGCAGTATTACAAAAAACGCAATTTAGATCGTTTTTTGCTCCTTCAACCGCTTCGGGGTAGTGGCACCGACATGAACAGCCTATGTTGGAGGGAGGGCTGTCACCATCGTTTTCATACCATTAATTTTTAAATCGGTTCGGTACTTCCTGAGATTGCGTAGAAATCTCAATTTAGAAAGTTTTTTAGAACGCTTTTCGCTCATTTTCACCCATTTTAAATTTCGATTTTTTAGGAAATGTCCTTAGAGATCATTTGTATCTTATAAATAACTGTCCTGCCTATTTGCAGGATTCTAGGCCATTCAGTAACACAAAAATCGCAATTTAGAACGTTTTTTTCTTCTGCAACCCCTAGGTGGTAGTGACACCAACATGAAATAGAGCCTATGTTGGAGCAAGGGCTGTCATCATCAATTTCCAACCATTACTTTTGAAATAGGTTGGGTACTTTGTGAGATTGCGTAGAAATTGGCCATTTAGAACGTTTTTTAGAACGCTTTTCGCGCATTTTCACCCCTTTTAAATTTTGAATTTTTTAAGAAATGTTCTTAGAAATCATTTATATGTTATAAGTTACTACCATTCCAAATTTCATGTTCCTAGGCCCTTCAGTAACACAAAAATCACATTTTCGAACGTTTTTTTGCTCTTGCACCCCCTTTGGGGGTAATGGCACCCACATAAAATGTAGCCAATACTGGCGCAAGGGTTTTCACCATCATTTTGACACCATTATTTTTAAAATCGGTTTGGTACTTCTTGAGATTGCGTAAAAATCGCCATTTAGAACGTTTTTTAGAACGCTTTTTGCGCATTTTCACCGCTTTTAAATTTCGAATTTTTTAAGAAATGTTCTTAGAAATCATTTAAATCTAATAAGTAATTACCATGGAAAATTTCATGTATCTGGGCCCTTCAGTAACACAAAAATCGAAATTTCGAACGTTTTTTTGCTCCTGCACCCCGTTTAGGGGCAAGTGGCACCGACATAAAATGTAGCCTATGTTGGAGCAAGGGTTATCACCATCATTTTGACACAATTATTTTTAAAATCGGTTTGGTACTTCTAGAGATTGCGAAAAAATCGCCATTTAGAACGTTTTTTAGAACGCTTTTTGCGCATTTTCACCGCTTTTAAATTTCGAATTTTTTAATAGATGTCCTTAGAGATCATTAGTATCTTATAAGTAACTACCATTCGAAATTTCATGTTTCTAGGCCCTTCAGTAACACAAAAATCGCATTTTTAGAACGTTTTTTGCTCCTGCACCCCTTTTTGGCTAGTGGCACGGACTTAAGATATAGCCTATGTTCTAAATTGGACTAACACCATCATTTTGATACCATTACTTTTGGAATCGGTTCAGTAGTTTCAGAGCTTACCTCCTACAAATAAACAATTTTTACCTCTTTATAATATTAGTATAGATTAGTATAGATTAGTATAGATTATTTTGTAAGTTACTGGTGAACGATACAAGTACGATACAAAAAATAAGCTAAAAAAATCAAGTAAATACAATATCGTCTGCCTTGTCCATTCTGAGGCCTCTGTTCGTTTACGAAAGAATAGATATGCGAAACATAGAGCGTAAACATATTTCATCAACATAGGTAAATTTCGAAAACTTAGTTATTTTCCTTGTCACTAGTGACACTAGTATTGTTGCCATTAAATATTTTGCCGTAAGTATCCTATTTTGTATGGTTATCTATGGTCCAAGGTCCAAGCCATAGAGTAAAGAGAAAGAATAGAGATGAAGTGTGGTGGCTGGAGGTCACGCCAAAAATGTAACCCTAAAATCCGCAACGTTCGGCTCTAACACAACCACGTGCTTTCGCAAAAAAGGAAGAAAACTTTTAGTAATACAGTTTTTAATTCATAATACAATGAAATGCTACTTTATAATGCTTAAATATAAGCAGATTATTTTCATTTAGAGAAAAATGCACGAGGGATGTCAAAAAATCGGTCCCTGTTCCACGTGCTTGTTTTGTTTGGGCCGAATGAGGGCATTTAAATTTGAACGATAACGCGCATCATATTACAAACCGTTTTACGGCATACTGTATCTCCATCTATCTCTTTCCTCCACGGTCCAAGCTATGGTAAACGTATTCCAGTACTTGGTCAGTTATGCTCGTCTGGACGAGTTCAAGTGTACGAGTACAGCGTCTAGAATACCTACCTAGTGTGGAAATATGCTATCCAAACAGTACTAAAAAAAATCCCTGCCGGCTCGGGCCTACAGGCGGAGGTAGATTTCGAAATTAAATACTAAATTCACCAACAAAACTTAAATCAGGATTAAAGATAAACCCAGTTCCTTTGCTAAGAATGAGCTCTAAGGAGCTAAACATTTTGTGAAAATTCTAATATACACACACGCATGTATATGGAATAGGTTTAAAAATGGCTAAATCAAATTCAGAGAGCCTCAAAGTGTTAAATTATGTTAATATTTCCACACTCGGGTTTTTATCATGTTTTAATACGTTTCTTCAAACTCAATGACGTTACATGTTCACCTGCTGTGGTCCATTATATTTTCCGAGGCTAACGAAAAAGACAGGCTACCGCGGTGGGTCCGATTCTTCTTTTTTTACAGACCGCTGGAGTCACGTGATGCTCTTTTTGCACACCTTCATTGGTGCATTCGAGCATCACGTGACTCCAGCGGTCTGTAAAAAAAGAAGAATCGGACCCACCGCGGTAGCCTGTCTTTCTCGTTAGCCTCGATATTTTCAATATGACGCAATATTTTGTTGTTGTTTTTAATTCGTCAAACTATTTATTTCATTTTGAATTTTCATGCAGAAATCTTGCTCGAGAAAACTTATGATGTAATATTCAATTTGTTTTCAATTCGTCAAACTGTTTATCTAATTTAATTTTTCACGTGAAAACATTGCAATAGCAAAGCAATTGTTGTGGTGAGAATTTTATTGCTTTTTTTTAATTGTTGGCAACAGCTATAATGAAAAATATTTATTTTTTCCTGCCATTGTTGTGTAAAAGCTGGTTTTATCAGAATCATGTTAAGACGGTATTCAAAATTTTAAACCTTCCCCATTCCCATTCCCTTGGACCGATTTTGCTCATTTTCAATCCCCGCCGAGAAATTAGCCATCTTAAAGTTGTTGGCGAGTTTGAAGACGTTCCGTGCATAATTGCGACTTTTATCGTGCGGACAAAATTTAGTACATACATACATACATATATATATATATATATATAAACTTTTTAGGTGGGGGTGGTTTTGGGCTCCTGGGGTCATGTAATGAAAAGTTATGAAGGAATTTTTCAAAAGTCGCACCATGGTAACGACTGCAATAGGTAGTATTTCTTACGAAATCTACCTAATAGAGGATATTCCATCTCCGTTTTGATCACGTGGTCAAGGTAAAAACTTCTAGCGTAAAGAAGGGAAGGCTCCGTAGACGTGTAATGTAAATCTTTGCTAGCCAATGAAACAGTTCATGAGGCAAAGCAGTAGTATCTTAACTTCTTGTCAGTTAGAAGTTTCTTGGGTAAATGGAGGATATTCCATCTACGTTTTGATCACGTGGTCAAGGTAAAAACTTCTAGCGTGAAGAAAGGAAGGTTCCGTAGACATATAATATAAATCCCCGCTAACCAATGAAATAGTTCATGAGGCAAAGCGGTAGTATCTTCCCTTCTTATCAGTTAGAAGTTCCTTGGGTAAATTACCGGTATCACTTGACTTTTTTCAGCCTCGAACCCATATTTGGAATATCCTCCATTTGTATCACTTAAATATAGCGCCTAGAACATATAGTGTGGAAATCGGCTATCCCTGTAATACTTAAAAAAGCGCTAAATTATTGTATCCCTTAAATGTGCAAAGATGCTGCTGAAATATGAAGATCGCAGCGACATCTGCAGGATATTTTCTACAACTGCAAGAAATTGCTAGTCTATACAATGTAATACTAGTAATACGAAAATCCCGCAAATGTCGCTGCGATCGACACTAGAAATTTTAGCAGTATCGTCGCACATTTAAGGGATACAAATTTTTAGCACTGTTTGGATAGCATATTTCCACACTAGGTATTCTAGACGCTGTATTTTAAATGTGCGACGATACTGCTAAAATCCCAAGTGTCGATCGCAGCGACATCTGCTGGATTTTCGTATTACTAGTATTACATTGTATAGACTAGTAATATCTTGCAGTTGTACGAAATATCCTGCAGATGTCGCTGCGATCTTCATATTTCAGCAGCATCTTTGCACATTTAAGGGATACAATAATTTAGCGCTTTTTTAAGTAGTACAGGGATAGCCGATTTCCACACTATATATTCTAGGCGCTATAGTACGAGTGATAAAACTTAACAAGCATTAACTTGGCGATCGACTTTTGACCAGAATCGTTTCAAACAATCAAATTTTATATCCTGTATCTCGCCACTCTCATATGGAGACACCCTGTTGATACCTTGGACACAACGATTTCTGCAACATCGAAATGAACAACGACAACGTTCAGAATCAGTTTCAATATCTGGGTTCTATGGAAAGCGAAGCCATAAGAAAGATTGATAGGCCGCGTCCAGAGGAGCCACCGGTTAGTGACCGGTGAGATCGGTTAGTCACCAAGGCGTTCAGTGCTGCTAACCGGGTCGCAACCAATGTCGTTCAGCGCAAGTAACCAAAGTGACCGGTGAGAGACCGAACTAACCGAAGAAAATTCTTGGTTAGTTGGGTCACGTGATCGGTTACATGAAAGTTTATTTATTTACATTTGCATCGTGCATGATAAAACAATAATAAAAGAATACTTACGGCAACGTAATACAGATGGCGCCAATAGTAAATAACACCAGTGCCGTCCAGTAGGTCTGTTGACCAGTTAGAGACTGGTCACTTACCGTGACGTCACGTAACCAATCTCACCGGTGACTTTGGTGAGGTCTGCTGGACTCGCCCATAAACACGCAAATTCTTGTAATGGTTACCTGTGTGTTAATATTAATTAAGATATACCTTATTCTACAATGGAAAAGCAATCCCCTATAGCACTTTTAATCTTTTGGGGGGTAGAAATATAAGTCATTGAATCATTGTTTACTTTATCAACAATAAATTTACGAACAAAATCCGGAAAAACATACCAGCTGCAAACGTTAGAAATCTAAAGGCGATGTAAAAATACACTTCGAAATTTCACCCTGAAGTGACAAGATAGAATTTTAGTTTCTAGAAAGAAAATTTGTTGTTAGTGTTAAATCATGTCCGGAGAAAAATATTTTTTCTGTTGGCCACTGAAGAAGGGTATCATTTTTGCTGGTCATTTTACATCGGTGAGTACTAAAAACCTTCATATTTGAAGGATATAAATGTTAAAAATCTCACTCTGTTAATTTCTTTATTAACCATACCAGTCGATTTCTATTTTGTTTACATATTAATGAATTGTTTTTAGGGAAAGGGATGTTGAAGTATGAATTGATCCCCCCTGAATATTAAGTAGTTTATCAAGTAGTATTTTATTCTGAAAACGTAAAACTTCCCTATATTTCTTTTAAATTTCTTATAAAAGTTTAACTTATTGGCATGGTTGTTTTCTTCATCAGCAGATTTTTAAAAAATGACGAGCGAAACCGGAAAGAAAATATAAACATTACAAACGACAAACGCTTATCTCTATTATTTCTTGCCTATGATTTCGTACTATGCAACGCAGGAAATGGCTATCCTAGGATTTTAGTAATCTTACCCTCTTATTTGATTTTTTTATCAACAAGCGGAAAAGATGTCTTCATATTCTGAGGACAGAACTCATTTTAAAAGTATTTCACTCCGGTTTGAAAAGTTAAAATGAGGATACATGAATTGAAATTAGGTTGACCTGATCAGATGATCATCTTATTTAATTTCTACTTTTAATTCACACTCTTCTTATATATATTTACATATCTTGTTAAAATTTTCGGAACAGATGTGTTATTATCCCAGGGTCTGCCATCTTGGATTTTTTTCTTGGCTTGAATTAAAAATTATTTTTTTATTAATAGTTATAATCATTATATTCCAGTTTTTTCAATATTATATTAACCTATCAACAATATTTAACCATTGGTGACATTACTACTTGGCGAAAATGGAGTTTTCATGCAAGAAAAAAAATCCAAGATGGCTGACCCAGGGATAATAATACATCTAAGCCAAATTTTCAATGGTTAATAAAATACTTATTATTCATCCACTCAAGTTCAAATACATTTTTTAAAACTTGCAGTGGATGACACTTGATGTTAATACAGTTTTTCAAATATTAATTCATTAATTAAATTTAATTAATTTTAGTTTTATACGGGAGAAAAAAAGTGTCCCTTATTCAAATTTTCAATCGTTAATAAAATACTTATTATTCATCCACTCAAGTTCAAAAACATTTTTTAAACTTGTAGTGGATGACACTTGATGTTAATACAGTTTTTTCAAATATTAATTCATTATTTAAATTTAATTAATTTTATTCAAATTTTATTCAAATGAGATAACAATAGTATAACAAAATTAATATAATCAGTATTAATAATGTAAAAAAGCATAAAAACCGAATATAATAATGCAGAATTTCAAAGTTCTGACGAACAACAACAACAAAAATATTTAAAAAGAAATCAGATCATTGCTCAATACAAAAACTTTTATATTTTTCAAAATATAGTTGATTATTTATTATAGAAAATTTTTAAAAATGTTTTAACCTCTCCAGTGGAAATATGACTACATGTAAAAAAACAATAACTTTTGAGTCAGCAAATGACAGAATGTCTTTATATATATTTAAATTATTAATTGCAGGACGATTTTCTTTCCATAAAAATATATAAAATAACAGCGAAGGTCTTAAATACCTTTTATGCGCATTTCAATTATTTTTTATAAATATGTATGAATAATTGGATATCTCTGGCAGCATATAAAAAGTCGGCGGCCCATAAGTGTCCCGCGGGCAGCAGATTGAGTATGGCTGATCTATCTCGTCAGATAAAGAAATGCCTTTAAAAACACTGTCCTCGGACAATGACAACACATCCTGATTACATTATGATTATACTAAATAATCTTTTAAAGAAGGTGTCCTTCTTGTCGGTCTTTTTATACCGGCAAATATTAACACAAATCTCGATATTTAAGTATTGCGCGGCAGCGCAATACTTATTTATTTCCAGTGTCACTTCTCAATGTTAATTTAACATAGCCTATGGAGATCGTAACTTTTTCATTTTTTTCTTCCCACCTTTTTGTCCCTGATGCCACTCATTTTTAATTCTTTGCTAATTCTAATAATATTATAAATTCAAAGTGTAAAAACATTTGGCAGACGTCAGGATCAAAACGGATCATAAAATGCCTTTGCATATAGGTGGATTATAATCTAGAGAGTAAAATGGGCTAATTTTTATTTACATTATTCAAATATTTTTCTTAATAATTCCAAATTTCACTTTTTTCATTGAGAATCAACGGACATTTTCTAATAAAATTTAACATTTTTCCTTCATTGTTGTAAATAGTTCAAAAGCCGTAATAATAATTTGTCTATTTTTAGTTGAATGATTTTCACGTGAAACATGAAACTGAAGAAACTGAAATAGTTTTTTTTTTTTTTTTTTTTTTTTTTTTAAGAATTAAAAAGAAGATAAATATGACGTCATAGTGGAAAAAAAAATGACATTTTCAAGCAGATTTTTAAAGTTCAGATTGTAATTTTCTGACCGAACTATAACAATCTGCATTTCTGCACTGGTGAAACATTTTGAATTATACATAGTAGGGCTGGACGATATCTAAAATTTAATATCGCAATATATCAACGAGTTGATATTGATGATATATAGCGATACCTCCCTTAAATTGTGCAAAAATACAAATATTGTTAATTTCGAAACATGAATGGTATAATAGCATCAATTTAAGTAAAAACGATGTAGAGAGCAACGAATCAATGTCTCATACCGATATGTTCACACAGCATCATTAAATTAAGTATATAGTATATTCATACAAAAAATATTTTAAAAAAGAAAACAATGTTTGATATATGTTTACATTTATACCATTTGTTTCAAAGTATTTTCCTTCAAAAATAGTATATTTCCTATTCTTCCTACCATATGCATTATTTATCAGTAACATTTTAACTATTTAATTACATTGCGAATAACTGAGAAAATTATAAAATACAAACTAACAGTGTTGAATTCAGACACTCATCTCCGGGAGGGATTTCTTTGGCTGGGGGGGGGGGGGGGGCTTATAGAGTTCCGGGGAGGGAATTCCACTTTTTGACCATTCAATACACAAAATCTGAAATCTTCTGGGGGGGGGGACAACGCATTGCTCTGGGGAGGAATGTTCCCCCCGGGCCACCCCCTGAATTCAACACTGCAAACTAAATTAAAATATTCTCAAATTTATGACGTTGACGATTTTATTTTAATTAGCACAGGAAGAGAGGGGGCTTGAGGTAAACTAAAATTAATTTAATGTCACATGTCACGATAATATACTTCTTATTAAATAGTGTGGTGTCCACTTTCAGTGGATGATAGACGCAACAGAAATGTTGCATTTCAATCTTTCTCTAAGGAATCAATTCATTCTTAATAGAAAAAAAATAACTGTAGTTATATCTTCCTACCTATTTACTACAAAAAAAAAAACAACAACATTGAAACATTTAAATATATATATAAATAATCAAATCACATTTGGAATACTTTTATATTAATTTAAAATTTGTTTTTTGATAAATATTCATAGCTGAAAAATATCAAGACAGGATATACTAAATTCACTCGAGGAAACTTTGCTCTAAAACGACAAAGAATGAACGAGGTACAATATAACTATGCATTACTGACTAGGAAGTTCTTCTGGGAAGCAACCAATCACCATAGTGAATGACTGCTTTGAACTTGAGCTTTTCTCCAACTTGTTTCTAACAAAAGACGAATCTTTCCCATTAGCGGATTCTGATTGGTGCTCGCAATCCGAGCATTTCAGCTGCTCATGTATAGACCAGCTGTCTTCTGGCGCAACGCCAATAACCAGCTGTATCAAACGCGACAACGAATACCCAGTCATGTGAATATTCATAATTTATCAATATCTGGAGTTATTGCAATACGTGTAGTCCAACGACAGAAGAACGGACGATAAGTGTTATTCAGTATTTTACGCAGACAGTCGAAAGAAATCTAGGTTTACAGTGAAGGAAAAGTATCGCAATAATTGGAATAATTTCTAAAGGAGGTAATCAGCAGAAAAAAAGATTATCAAGGTAGATTTTCTATTTTGGATGAGGCAGGAGGTTGAATACATTGAAATAGATTTTTTTTTTTTTTTTTTTTTTTTTTTTTCCCGGAGCTCTGGCGGTGAGCGCAAAACATTATTTTATTGAGTTTTGAGATATTTGACGATATTTTTTTCGGGGCTCGTGTTCGTAATTGCAGTGCTTTCTAAACACTTATTTTATTGGGATATATCAACAGAGTCAAAGTTCAGATATTGTTAGTGCGATAGTTAAGAAATATCAATATCTGTCGATATATTGATAAATAATCCAGCCCTAATACATAGGTAAATTGCATCACAAATTATGATGCGATATCGCACAAATCAAAACCTGATAATGATACCCTCCATTAATTTTGAAATGTGTTTGTCTGAAAGCAGTAGTTATTAAAAAACTTGACATATTAAACAAAAACCTAATTTGCAGAACAAATTAAAAAAACAAAATTTATTTCCTAAATTGTTTAAGCCCGAGAAGCGGCAAATATTAAGATATTTCATTCAATTCGTTCTACATTTAATGTTAAATTTTTGTAACCAATAAGCTAAACCAATTGAACATTAAAAAATAAAAATGAAATTCATACAATATAATGCTTTAAACACCTATATACTTAGATTTCGTTCAAATGAAATTGAAATAAATCTTAGACTTTTTCCATTTTTAAGTTGTAAATATTTGTACTACAGATTTTGCATTATGTTTATGACAATTGTACATAATATGATAAGGTAAATGCAAAATACAAAACTTTAAAAAAAGTCTAAGATTTATTTCAATTTCATTTGAGCGGAATCTAAGTATATAGGTGTTTAAAGCATTATATTGTATGAATTTCATTTTTATTTTTTAATGTTCAATTGGTTTAGCTTATTTGTTACAAAAATTTAACATTAAATGTAGAACGAATTGAATGAAATATCTTAATATTTGCCGCTTCTCGGGCTTAAACAATTTAGGAAATAAATTTTGTTTTTTTAATTTGTTCTGCAAATTAGGTTTTTGTTTAATTTTATATTTGTTTTAGATATTGCAATTAACCCTAGATAAAGAAATGCCTTTAAAATAAACACTGTCCTCGGACAATGACAACACATCCTGATTACATTATGATTATACTAAATGATATTTTAAAGAAGGTGTCCTTCTTGTCGGTTTTTTTATGCCGGCAAATATTAACACAAATCTCGATATTTTATATTTGTTTTAGATATTGCAATTGGATATTGGATTGGCGAACCTATGGCACGCGTGACAGAGGTGGCACATATGGTAATTTCTCTGACACGAGAAAAAGTTAAAGCATTATATAGATAAAAATAATTTTTCTTTTTGTTATAATAAATAAAGTTTTATTTAACAAGTATAAACCGTTATAATGTAATTATTTTTCCTTAAGGTAAATGCTACTATAGTGGGCCACCAATTTTTAAAGTTTCAAAACAAGCTCAAAATGCCTTTCTGAACAACGACTGAAATAAATCTGATTGACTAAACTCCTTCTTAAACGTTAACTTTCCATAAACTGTTCAGAATAATTATTTTTTTTCTGCTGTTATATTTGTTTATTTCCTAGAATATCTTCAAAAACAGATTTTTTGGCAAATTCTTACGGATTTCACTAAGAGATAAAGATTTTTATCTAAAATATTGTTTCTTTAATATTATATCTTACTAGCAGCCTTCGCCCGCTTCGCTGGTCCGTTCAACCAAACGAACCTTTAATCATACAAAATATATCGGTGTATTTGATCTTGTGTTTTATAGCAATATACAGGGTGATTCATAAAAGATGGGCAGAACTTTAAGGGGTTATAGTACACTTAAAGACAAATAATATTAAATAGGAGACTAAGGGTCCCAGACGTATTCCCAAGGAGATAGGGGGCATTAAAGTTTAGGGTCCGAAATTTCAAATGATTATAAAACATGGAAAAATTGGTCGATTCGTTTGCGGTTTTTGCAAAAAATTTTCTTTATGCCAGTATTTTCTTGAAATAAAATTTTAAAGTTCAATTTCAAAAAATGCCGATAGGGGGCGCTTTAGACTTTGGAGTAACAAACAACTATTTTTTAACGTTATTTTTTGTATTTCTTTAAATGATTTCGAAAGCTTAGACTTAAACTTAAATTTTGATCTAAAAATCTGAGTCCTAACGAGTAGTTAAGTAGCATAAACGGAAATTTGAAATTTGAAACCCTTCTCCCCCCAGAACAAAAATCAGTTATTCCCGATCTTTGTGTCGTAGATTAGGCTCTAACTACTGCCGCGTTTTGCTAAAATTATTCTTTATGTCAGTATTTTCTTGAAAATAAATTTTAAAGAAAATTTTCAAAAAATTCCGATAGAGGGCGCTTTAGACTTTGGAGTAACGAACAACTATTTTATACCGTTATTTTTTGTGTCTCATTAAATGCTTTCTAAAGCTTAGACTTAAACTTAAATTTTCAGCTCAAAATCTGAATCGCTGAGCGTGGTTCAGTAGCGAGGGGAGGGGGTTCAAATTTCAACTTCTGAACATAGTTCAGTTTGCACTACTTAACCATGCCCAACGATTCTGTGCTGTGATACGAGGCAAAAATACAACTTTCGTCAAGGACTGCATAGTCAGAATTCACTCATAAAGGCACTGGCACAGTTGGAAACGTCGCTCATGCAAACGTTAAAGCTCCATTCCTGACGCTAGTCACCGGGTGAAGAAGGAAACAGAAAGTATGCAAATGTCAAATGGGGAAGAAGAAGAACACGTATGCAAAATTTCGACACGATTCAGGCATAAAAACCACTGAACGGTGAGTCAAGTGTAAGTCGCTGTAGTAATGAATCGGAAGATGGTGCCCTTCACGAATAAGGAAAAGGCTGAGATGCATTTAATTTACGGACGGCAGATGGAAATGGTGCAGAGGCACAACGAATGTACGGAGAGCGATTTCCCAACAGGCGGCTGCCTAACCGCAAAACTTTCGAGCGCTTGCACAGACAGTTGTGTGAGACGGGATCATTTCTCGCTTCCCGGTCGAATGCAGGTCGTGCAAAAAAGGACGAATCAGTAGTTGTTGCAGAAGCCATTCTGGATGTAGTAGCGGCGCAGCCAAGTACAAGTACACGAACAGTGGCTAGGCAGGTGGATACCTCACAGTCCATGATTTGGAGGGTACTGAAGGATGAACATTTGCTCCCGTTTCATGTGCAACGAGTCCAGAAACTGTCTCCAGGGGATTATCCAAATCGTATTGAATTCGCCCGCTGGTTTCTGCAGCAGAACGCGCTAAATCCACATTTTGGACGAACTGTGCTTTTCACCGATGAATGTACCTTCACACGTGAAGGTACATTTAACACACACAATGCACATGTATGGGCGGATGTCAATCCACATGCTACGTATCCACATGCTCATCAGAGACGCTTTTCCATCAATGTTTGGGCAGGAATCCTCGGAGACCACCTAATCGGACCGTACCTTCTTCCTGAACGCCTCAACGGTAAAACATACCTCACATTTCTGCAACATGTGCTGCCAGACCTGTTAAACGTTGTTCCTCCACGCATCCGGCGGGTCATGTGGTTCCAGCACGATGGAGCGCCAGCCCATTACGTACGAGACGTCCGCAACTATCTGGACATCACATTTCCGAACAGATGGATTGGTCGAGGTGGTCCTGTTGCTTGGCCTGCTCGCTTGCCAGATCTTTCACCCCTCGATTTCTTTTTTTGGGGACGATTGAAGGCTCTTATGTATGAGACACCCATTGAATCCCCCGAGGAACTGGTCGCCAGACTTTCCGCCGCTGTAGGGGAAGTGCTCGAAAAGCCTGATGTTTTCGCGAATGTTCGCC
The DNA here is from genome assembly GCA_963932465.1 of Maratus speciosus. Taxonomy (NCBI): domain Eukaryota; kingdom Metazoa; phylum Arthropoda; class Arachnida; order Araneae; family Salticidae; genus Maratus; species Maratus speciosus. The sequence continues at coordinate 183,350,235 of OZ010795.1, read as the reverse complement.
GTTCCATTCTTCGCCGTTGTTCTGCGTGCATAACCTCTGGTGGTCACAATTTTGAACATTTATTGTAATTACATGTTAATAAATATGCTTTGGTAACATAATCCTAATTTGTGTCTTTTTACCTCGTATCACAGCACACAATGTGTGGACATGGTAAACTGAACTGTGCTCAGGAGTAGAAATTTCAAACCCCTCTCCCCAGAAACTTAACCACGTCTAACGATTCAGATTTTGGGCTGAAAATTTAAGTCTAAGCTTTAGAAAGCATTTAATGAGACACAAAAAATAACGGTATAAAATAGTTGTTCGTTACTCCAAAGTCTAAAGCGCCCTCTATCGGAATTTTTTGAAAATTTTCTTTAAAATTTATTTTCAAGAAAATACTGACATAAAGAATCATTTTAGCAAAACGCGGCAGTAGTTAGAGCCTAATCTACGACACAAAGATCGGGAATAACTGATTTTTGTTCTGGGGGGAGAAGGGTTTCAAATTTCAAATTTCAGTTTACGCTACTTAACTACTCGTTAGGACTCAGATTTTTAGATCAAAATTTAAGTTTAAGTCCAAGCTTTCGAAATCATTTAAAGAAATACAAAAAATAACGTTAAAAAATAGTTGTTTGTTACTCCAAAGTCTAAAGCGCCCCCTATCGGCATTTTTTGAAATTGAACTTTAAAATTTTATTTCAAGAAAATACTGGCATAAAGAAAATTTTTTGCAAAAACCGCAAACGAATCGACCAATTTTTCCATGTTTTATAATCATTTGAAATTTCGGACCCTAAACTTTAATGCCCCCTATCTCCTTGGGAATACGTCTGGGACCCTTAGTCTCCTATTTAATATTATTTGTCTTTAAGTGTACTATAACCCCTTAAAGTTCTGCCCATCTTTTATGAATCACCCTGTATACATTTATCTCCAATGATCTTCCGCATTGCTGAAAACAATATGAACGCCATTACGGTTTTAGATCTTCTAATATCTCACACAAAATTTGGAGTGTTAAGAAGCAAATATTTTAGTTGATTATTTGCAATTGAATATGGAAATGAATGTAAGTACAATATGTAGCATATTAAAATCATCCCTGAAAATTTAAAAATGCAAATATTATCAAAATCCGTTCAGTAGAACCTTCTATTAAGACTAATTTTTCATAATCGAGTTCACCAGATTATAGAACTTTCACCTCTATAGAAAAGCAGTATAAATCAATATGTTTTATATACTAAAACCTTTCCTGAAAAATTATATGACAACCAGTGCTAATTCTACCGAACTCAACTCAGTAGAATCTTTTATAAAGGCTAATCTTTCAAAATAGGGTTCACTAATTAAAGAACTTTCCCACATAATTCTATAACTGAGCAACGTAGAATAATATGTGTTATATATGAAAGACTTTCTTGAAAATTTATCTAATAATGCAAATCTTCTCAAAATCCATTGAAAAGAACTCAAGTTATAAGCGGTCGGACCGAAATTGCCCATTTTATTTTATATTTGAAGTGTTAGGCGTAATTTACTTATTTTTAAGAAATTTTCATTTTAAAATATGTTATTTGTACACAGCACGCGCCCCCTCCCCCCATTTTTTTGTATATCATTAATAGCTTAGTTCTAGTCAAAATTTTTCATTGTACACTTTCTTTATTTTTTAGAGTTCAGTTTAAAGTCAGTTGTGTTTTCTAAAATTAATAAAAATAAATAAATAAATAAAAGTAATTTAATAAATTAAGCACCCTTTCTTTTTATTAATTTCTCGTACTTAAATTATGTTACAACATGTAAATGTTGTTATTCAAAAACATTCCTCTATTTTTCTGTAAATAAAACCTTTTCTTTTGGGATACTCTCTCACAAAAAAAAAAAAAAATCTTTTTCTCTCTTTTACTAGCAAACGTGGGGTAAATGGTCAGCTGTGTTCAGAAATAATTGGGACCACACACGTTTACATTTTAAACACAGGATTATTGTGTGGGAATGCTATTTTTCTCATAGCATACCAGCCCCTTTTACAATGCAGTTTTATGACTTTGTTTACGAAAAACAAATTTTTAAGCAGGTGCAAGTATTGCCTGGGCTTCTGAGATTTGAGTTCACGTGATCTCCCCGTGGTTAGAGGGACATAGCAACGAGATGTTCTTGGCATTAGGTAGGGAAATTGACCAATGAAAACAGTTTTCGCCTCCACCCTTTATTGCTTCCTGGGAAGTAACGCGGGAAGAATTGAGGGGACGCGAGAAGCGAGCGCGTAGTTTGTTGGACGTGTAGCGTTTTTTTTAGAGGGGTCCTGAGTGCAGTAAGATGTGAAACAACATAAAATTTTGAGGGGCCAAAGGGGTCCGGGAAACCCCCCCCTTTTTGTCGAGGCATGAAACAATTTTTTATTAAGGATTCGCTTTTGAGACCGAGGACAGAGAAGATATCTCTTGCGAGTAAAGAGTATGAATTGAATTGTAAGTGCTTTTCGTTTTTTTTTTAAATGAACGGTAAGCGAGCGCGGCTTTAGAAGGTGCATCTTTCGACTGTACTGGTAAGCTGGATATACCTGGCTGCTGACCGAGCATCGGACAAGTAAAAAAAAAAAATGCCCTGATATCAGATTCTGTGAAATAGAGATCCAAGATAAATCGTGAGCATGCGAAGCAAGACGTTAGCGTTCCGCTCCCTTATTTGCTAAACATTGATTTATCCTAGAAATATATCACGGAGGATGCCGGCTAGTTTAAAGTTGAAGCAAAACAACTCCAGCTACTTCCACGGAGAGCGAGATTGGCTCCTGACTTCAAATTCCAAAACGATTTCCTAACTCATCGGGTAAAGCTGTGTACCGAAGGAAGTGTGTGGGGTGTAGCCCACCCCCTGAAACTATTTTCAAGATAAGGAGTTTTTTCTACTACAGAAAACAAAAAAAAACACTGCCAGTTAAGATATGGTCGTCAAAGAAAAGTCATCTAAAAAATGGTGTTTAAGATTACTATGTTAAAAGAAAATAGAATAATTTGTGGTGTACCATGTCGGAAACCTACTATGGATTACATTGGGTATGTTAAGTTTTTTTTCACTTGTTCCATTATAACGTAATGATTGATTATCTTTGTTTTAAAAGTTGCAATCTATATAATTGAAGCCAGAAAATGTCAACATGATAAAAATCTGTCCTATTAATGTTAGAATATTTACAATATCATTTGTTAATTGTGTTAACTTGAGAAATAAGTTTTGAAACACCTGTATGTATAAGAGTTTAAACTCCCTATGAAGAATTAAATTTAATTTTAATCTTATTCTCTTGACTTGTATCTATTTTCGCACTGCTAAAAGTATTCTTCAATAAAGTAACTTCACTAGGTTTAAATAAGTAAATATACTTTAAAAAACAGCAATAATGAGAATAAATGTTTCAGTTCAAATTAACCCAAGAAGAAGTAGAAATGGTCTGTTTCTCTAAAATTAATTATATATTAATTAAAAAAATAAAGATTTAAAAGTAATCATTAATAAATTGAAGAATATAGAGAATATGAACAGTGTTTCTTCTAGTTTTTTGTTGTAATGAAGGTAAACAGCTTAAGTTAACTAAAATTTTCAATTTTACACACCTTTACAATTTAATGGATTTAGCCACATTACGATCACAGCCCATAGAGTTAGATTCTTTTTATGTATGACTTTGAAGCTTGTTTTCATATCTCAGCTCTTGACTGTGAACTTATTCAAAATTCTCAAATTAATCTACCTTTTCAGTTCATTCATATTCCTTTAAGTGATTTGTCTTGCGGTATGTTTAAATTTCATTTAATTAATTATATTCATCTCTTTTTAAGTGATTTTCTCTGGTCATGCATGAATATTCTGACTCTATGACAATTGTTGGGGTTGATCTGAGCAGATAAATTGAGAACCCTGTATTTGCTTTAGTATTTTGTTGCAGTTTTAAAATTCTTTAAGTGTGGCATTGATATCTTAGTGTTAAAGTTTTCTTTTACAGTAATTCTGTAATTCAGCTAGAAGTTATTGTTATAATTTTATATACAGGATTCAATCTAGGTGGAAATTTAACTGCTCAGAGAAAAAAAAACCCATAACAAGAATTAGTGAAGTTGCACATTTGAGTGAAACAAGTACCGATACATGTAATGAGGACAAAAATTCAAAAAATCATGAGATTAGTTTTGCGGTACTCACCAGTGTAATAACTATACCTCCCCATTCTAAAGTTATAGCAAAAGTTAAATGTTCAAGAGATAATTTTATTCAAAGTAAAGATAATGTGATTTTGGAACCTCTGGTACAGAAAGTCTGTAATAGTGTATTATCGTCTAGAAGTGTCTGTTCTCAGGAACGTGGGCTGTACATATCTTTTGCAAATTTTTCGGATGATAGTGTAACTTTTAAAAAGGGAATGAGGGTTGCCAAAGTTCGAAAGTGTATCGATGATTCTGATTGTGACTATGATAAATGTAATTTTGCTTTTAATGTAAATACACCCGCCCCAGGTGATGATTTTGACCATGCTGACCTGACATGGAGCACAGATATCAATCTTGATCATTTAGAACCCCCCCTCAAACTTAAGATGCAAGAATTTTTAGATAAGAATAAAGATGTGTTTGCAGCTTCAGTTTTAGACTTACCAGGCTGTGACACTATCCCCCATGTAATTAATTTAACCTCAGATAAACCCGTAAAATGTAAAGCATATAGAGTCCCACATAAGCTTAGAGAAGAGTTAGAAAGTCAACTTGATATCCTTTTAAAAGCTGAAATTATAGCCCCCTCTATGTCTGAATTCGCCTCCCCTGTACTTTTAGTTAAGAAAGCGGATGGTTCTTATAGGCTGGCGGTCGATTTCAGAGCCCTTAATAAAAACTTAGTTAAGGATGCTTATCCCATCCCGAATATAACAGATTCGGTTGATGCACTTTCTGGGTCAAATTTTTTTTCAACCCTTGATTTAACGAGTGGTTTTTTCCAGCAAGTTGTGCGTCCTGAGGATAGACACAAAACAGCAATAATCACCCATAAAGGACTCTTTGAGTGGGCCAGGAATTGCTTCGGATTATCGACATCTGGCAATTCTTTTCAAAGATTAATGAATGCTATTTTTGGTGACTTAGGAAATTTAGGTATCCTAGTTTATATCGACGATATTGTGATTGCTTCGAAAGATGTAGAGTCCCACCTTGAAAAATTAAATTTAGTGTTCAGTAGACTTCGCCAACATAAGTTAAAGTTAAAACCTAGTAAATGTTTTTTCTTATCTGATACAATTCAATATCTTGGTTTTGAGATTAAAAAAGGTAAAGTTGCACCAATCAATAAAAATATTGAAATAATTAAAGATTTCCAACCACCTAAAACTCGTAAGGCAGTTAGATCCTTTATTGGTACAATATCATTTTATAGGAGATTCATTCCCGATTTTTCAAAAAGAGCCAAAAATTTAATTTTACTAACTAAAGATAATGGTCGTTTTGTTTGGAATCAGGAAGCAGAGGCAGAATTTGAAGATTTAAAAAATGCTTTGATATCTAAACCTTGTTTAAACCTCCCTGATTTTAATAAGGAATTTCATTTATATACGGACGCTAGTGGCTCAGCTCTTGGAGCAGTATTGTCGCAATTTGATGATAACAACTGTTTACATCCTGTCGCCTTTGCCAGTAGAAAATTAAAAGACCCTGAGACGAGGTATTCGACCACGGAGCGTGAATTACTGGCTCTAGTATGGGCTACTTCGCATTTTAAGTGTTACTTAGCTAACACACACTTCTTTATTTATACAGATCATGCCCCACTTACATATATGCTCAAAATTCAAGACCCAACATCCCGAATTGCGAAATGGGTTTGCACTCTTGCAGATTTTACCTTTGCGATTAAATTTATTAAAGGTCGTTGTAACAGTGTAGCTGATTTCTTATCAAGGTATGTAAATGAGAATGATTTTTCTGAAAATGTGACCAGCTGCAATTTTTGTATTCAAGTGGAAAAAGGAAATATGTTTATGCCACAATCTGATTTATTAGAGAAAATCAGGAAATTGCAAAAATCAGATAAAAAGTGTATACAGATTGTTCAAAAATTAGACCAAGGGGTGGAAATTGCACCCAAGTATATGCGATTTTTCTTCCAAGATGATCTTTTAGTGGGCGAGGACACTAGAGATTCTCTTGTGCTGAATAAATTGCCCAGACTTGTGGTACCAAGAGAACTTATCCCCCAGGTGTTTGCACTAACTCACGATTCTCTAGCTGCTTGTCATCAAGCCTTCCAGAAAACCATTGATCGCATTCGCGAAAATTTTTACTGGCCAGGCATGTCCGCTGATGTCAAACATCTAGTAGAATCCTGCATTAGTTGCCAACAGAGACGTGCACACAAGGCAAAACATCTCGCCCCATTGCAAAGAATGCCTACCCCTGAATTCCCACTCTCAAAGGTAAATTTGGACATCTTGGGTCCCTTGCCCCAGACTTTTTCGGGTAATAAGTTTATTGTTGCATATATTGATGCGTTTTCAAAATGGCCTGAAGCATACGCAGTATCCGATATCACTTCAGATATGATAGCTGATACCCTTGCTGACTTCGTGTCAAGATATGGAGCACCTTCATATATCACAACTGACAAAGGAAAAAATTTAATATCAGAAGCTATAGAGAAAGTCTATAAGAAGTTTGGCACCAAACACATTCAGACAACCCCGTTTCATCCAAGCGGGAATGCACAAGTGGAGCGACAAAATCAGACATTGAAAAATGCCCTATGTCATATCGTCAACCAAAATCAAACAGACTGGGATACAAAACTCAAATTTGCTCTTTTAGCCCTCCGCACAGCAGTACACTCATCCACAAACTTAACCCCCGCTGCAGTAATGTTTGGAAGAAATCTTAACCTTCCGTATAAAATTTTTTCTACCCCTACAACTTTAAATTACAATGATACTCCTTCATATTGTGAACTCTTATTTCCTGCATTGAGAAAAGTATACACGGAAGTACACAGCAGTCTTGTTAAAGTTTCAGAAAAACAAGAGAAGTATCGTGAAAAAACTGCAGTGTGTAAAAATTTCAAAGTAGGGGATTCTGTCTGGTTATTCACACCTTCCGTAAAGCCAGGTCAGTCAAAAAAGCTCTCTAAATTTAATAATGGTCCTTACACTATAACTGAAAAATTAAGTGAAGTAAATTTTAAAATTGCTCTTCAATCTAACTTATCTAAAACGCAAGTTGTACATGTTGACAGACTAACGGAGTTTAAAAGCAGAAATCCCATTTTTGTACCAAAACAACAACAGCAGGATGTCGATTCAATATCGATTGAGTCCAGTCCGATTGTAACTGACGTCCCTTCGACAAGCAACTTCGATTTTCTTGCACCACGGAAGCGCAGGCGCGGACGTAACTTCGTCCCAGTTTTTTCGACCCCACGGAGCACGCCAGATACAGCAGACAGCGCAGAGCAATCGCCCTTAAGTTCAGCAGAGGCAGATAGCGAAAGTATGGCTCATCATTCTTCCCCCCCAGTTTCCAGCGATACGCATGAGGAAAATTCAGGCGACGTTCAGCTCTCAGATCCAGCACCGGGAGGGAATTCAGCTAATCAAGTTACGTCGGATTGTAATGCGGATGCATCGCGTACTTCGAATGTTAGTCACTTACAATCGATACCAACTAAATCGAATGCTGTCCCGACCAGTCAATATGGATTCCGTGAAAGGAGAGATAAGCCAAATTATAGAGTGTAGCAACTTTTTAAGCACTAATCTTTGCCTAGAATAGTTTTTATTTTAATATTTTTTTTGTATATATATATATATATGTTTAGCATTCTTTTAATGTTATTTTGTGCATTTTAGTACGTAATTAATTTTTTGAGGAACTTTAAACTTGTTTTGATTTTGTGTCCGGGTAACGGAAGTTTGTTGTCAATATACTAGATGTTTTCTAACTTAGTTATTATTATTTCTAGTGTGTATTTAGGTTATTTTAATATTAAAACGTACTCCGCACATACATTGTTTAATTTATTATGCATTTTTCCGAATTTTTAGCTGTATTTTCTGAACTTTGAAAATTTTCTGTACATTTTTAATGGAATTATGCATGCATCAAATTCTTCTTATTCGCTTTGTGTTTTATGTATATGCATTGTTTTTTAAGGTAATGGTTTAGCAAGGATAGGTATATTTTATTTAATATACGTAATAAAGTACTTATGTATAAAATTTTGTATATCAGTGTGTAATTTTACTTGGTTTTCTAGGGTAGGTACTAGAATTGTTATTCTTTAGGGAATACACACTTTTAAATACTGTTTGAAATTACACAGATTAGTGTATCTGAGGTGTGAGTTAGTGTATAAGTATAGAAGTATACTATTTGTTTACAACTCAGGTGTATGTATTTCAAACATTTTTCTTGTTTTGAATTAAAGGGGTTTTAGTTCAAAATTTTCTAGTATGTAGGTTGGAACTGAGGTTTGTTTATCTAAATGTAAGTATTAAAATGTTTGGTGTGTATTTACATTAATTCATCTCATTTTAAATCTGTATACCGGTTTTTTTTTTTTTTAATTTTTTTTTGTTGTTTTCTGCCTTCCCTTTTTCGATTTTGGGTGTAATTATTCACCACCACAGTTGGTGTATCAAACTGTTTAATGTTTGTGGATATTTTAGCAAAATTTTGATAACCAAAGTTGGTATATAATTTTTACGTGTTCTTATCTGCAACACACATTGCGGCATACACTTACCAAATGCACAGTGGCCCTGTAAGTGCAGTTGTAAAACTCAGAAAGATCTTATGTGTTTCTAAAATTCAAACGAACAATTTTTCACCAGTCTGAAGAACTCTAATCCACATTTTTCCGAGTGATATGTATTTGTCAACAATATATACCTAATGTTAATTTTTTTTTGTCTCTGTTTATGTGTATTCTATTGTCCAGTTGTGCACTAGTGTATTGATTTTATGTTTTGTTTATATAACTGTGCATATATATATTTTGTGTCCATATCTGGCTGGCAGTGCTATAAGTCAAAATTAATCCCCCCGGAATAGGTAGTAAGTATATTGCTATACAACGTTGGGGATATTTGGTTAGTGTTATTAAAGTGGAGTTCGGGTACGGTATAACTAGAGTGAGCTCTAGTGGTAGTTCTCAAGTCGGCGATCTCATATACTAACTTTGCTCGCCATTGTCCAGAAATAAATTAGCAGTCATGGTGATTTTCGTCTGTGAATTGTGTGTGGAAAAGTAGATAATTTTTATACGTAGTATAGGTATCTCAGTTTTTGTTTCTAACATTTACAATTTTGGACCTTTTGGGAAGTTTGCTGTAGTCAAACTACTGTTTCACATTTCCGGAGTGTGTTGCAGTAGTGGCGAATGTACAACGGGACTCTGATCTGTCTTTCGGGCTGAAGTTTAGTTTGTTTTGATGGTCAAAGATCCTTGAGTAGATTCACCGAGATTAAGTAAGTGACTCATTGGGACATGTACTGGGTTTTTTTTTAATTTTTTCGTTTTGAAATTTTTGGCCTTGTGTTTCTTCTTTGACATTCAAAAAATAAATTTTTTTTTTGTATTTCATTCAAAAAAAATTGATTTTTTTTCAACCGACGGGGAATCCTGTTAGGCGTAATTTACTTATTTTTAAGAAATTTTCATTTTAAAATATGTTATTTGTACACAGCACGCGCCCCCTCCCCCCATTTTTTTGTATATCATTAATAGCTTAGTTCTAGTCAAAATTTTTCATTGTACACTTTCTTTATTTTTTAGAGTTCAGTTTAAAGTCAGTTGTGTTTTCTAAAATTAATAAAAATAAATAAATAAATAAAAGTAATTTAATAAATTAAGCACCCTTTCTTTTTATTAATTTCTCGTACTTAAATTATGTTACAACATGTAAATGTTGTTATTCAAAAACATTCCTCTATTTTTCTGTAAATAAAACCTTTTCTTTTGGGATACTCTCTCACAAAAAAAAAAAAAATCTCCCTTTTCTCTCTTTTACTAGCAAACGTGGGGTAAATGGTCAGCTGTGTTCAGAAATAATTGGGACCACACACGTTTACATTTTAAACACAGGATTATTGTGTGGGAATGCTATTTTTCTCATAGCATACCAGCCCCTTTTACAATGCAGTTTTATGACTTTGTTTACGAAAAACAAATTTTTAAGCAGGTGCAAGTATTGCCTGGGCTTCTGAGATTTGAGTTCACGTGATCTCCCCGTGGTTAGAGGGACATAGCAACGAGATGTTCTTGGCATTAGGTAGGGAAATTGACCAATGAAAACAGTTTTCGCCTCCACCCTTTATTGCTTCCTGGGAAGTAACGCGGGAAGAATTGAGGGGACGCGAGAAGCGAGCGCGTGGTTTGTTGGACGTGTAGCGTTTTTTTTAGAGGGGTCCTGAGTGCAGTAAGATGTGAAACAACATAAAATTTTGAGGGGCCAAAGGGGCCCGGGAAACCCCCCCCTTTTTGTCGAGGCATGAAACAATTTTTTATTAAGGATTCGCTTTTGAGACCGAGGACAGAGAAGATATCTCTTGCGAGTAAAGAGTATGAATTGAATTGTAAGTGCTTTTCGTTTTTTTTTTAAATGAACGGTAAGCGAGCGCGGCTTTAGAAGGTGCATCTTTCGACTGTACTGGTAAGCTGGATATACCTGGCTGCTGACCGAGCATCGGACAAGTAAAAAAAAAAATGCCCTGATATCAGATTCTGTGAAATAGAGATCCAAGATAAATCGTGAGCATGCGAAGCAAGACGTTAGCGTTCCGCTCCCTTATTTGCTAAACATTGATTTATCCTAGAAATATATCACGGAGGATGCCGGCTAGTTTAAAGTTGAAGCAAAACAACTCCAGCTACTTCCACGGAGAGCGAGATTGGCTCCTGACTTCAAATTCCAAAACGATTTCCTAACTCATCGGGTAAAGCTGTGTACCGAAGGAAGTGTGTGGGGTGTAGCCCACCCCCTGAAACTATTTTCAAGATAAGGAGTTTTTTCTACTACAGAAAACAAAAAAAAAACACTGCCAGTTAAGATATGGTCGTCAAAGAAAAGTCATCTAAAAAATGGTGTTTAAGATTACTATGTTAAAAGAAAATAGAATAATTTGTGGTGTACCATGTCGGAAACCTACTATGGATTACATTGGGTATGTTAAGTTTTTTTTCACTTGTTCCATTATAACGTAATGATTGATTATCTTTGTTTTAAAAGTTGCAATCTATATAATTGAAGCCAGAAAATGTCAACATGATAAAAATCTGTCCTATTAATGTTAGAATATTTACAATATCATTTGTTAATTGTGTTAACTTGAGAAATAAGTTTTGAAACACCTGTATGTATAAGAGTTTAAACTCCCTATGAAGAATTAAATTTAATTTTAATCTTATTCTCTTGACTTGTATCTATTTTCGCACTGCTAAAAGTATTCTTCAATAAAGTAACTTCACTAGGTTTAAATAAGTAAATATACTTTAAAAAACAGCAATAATGAGAATAAATGTTTCAGTTCAAATTAACCCAAGAAGAAGTAGAAATGGTCTGTTTCTCTAAAATTAATTATATATTAATTAAAAAAATAAAGATTTAAAAGTAATCATTAATAAATTGAAGAATATAGAGAATATGAACAGTGTTTCTTCTAGTTTTTTGTTGTAATGAAGGTAAACAGCTTAAGTTAACTAAAATTTTCAATTTTACACACCTTTACAATTTAATGGATTTAGCCACATTACGATCACAGCCCATAGAGTTAGATTCTTTTTATGTATGACTTTGAAGCTTGTTTTCATATCTCAGCTCTTGACTGTGAACTTATTCAAAATTCTCAAATTAATCTACCTTTTCAGTTCATTCATATTCCTTTAAGTGATTTGTCTTGCGGTATGTTTAAATTTCATTTAATTAATTATATTCATCTCTTTTTAAGTGATTTTCTCTGGTCATGCATGAATATTCTGACTCTATGACAATTGTTGGGGTTGATCTGAGCAGATAAATTGAGAACCCTGTATTTGCTTTAGTATTTTGTTGCAGTTTTAAAATTCTTTAAGTGTGGCATTGATATCTTAGTGTTAAAGTTTTCTTTTACAGTAATTCTGTAATTCAGCTAGAAGTTATTGTTATAATTTTATATACAGGATTCAATCTAGGTGGAAATTTAACTGCTCAGAGAAAAAAAAAACCCATAACAGAAGTTGATAGTTAAATATATTTTTCATAATCAAGTTAACGTGATTGTAGAATTTTTAGGAATGTAGCATCGACTATACGCCGTAGACCTTCTGGTGTTTTTTAGAAACTCTGCACTCCATAGCTATAACATATATACTCTCTAATATATACCCTCTGCCTGTAGATTTTACCCTACTTTATTTTCAACTACACCACGGAGAACTTTCCTCATAGTTCCATAACTAAAAATGTAGAATGATATTTCAAATATTGTAGCAATCCCTAACATTACCTAACTGTGCAACTCCAATCAAAATACGTTCAGTAGAACTTTAAATAAAGGTAATCTTTCACATTTGGGTTCACCTAGTTTTGGAACTTTCTCTTGCAATCTAATTTTCTGCAATCCGATTTGTTGCCACGTTTGTGCTTCAAAAAAACAATAACCCAGAAGAAAACTTCGCTACAGAGAAGTACCATCCATGCAAGAAGTACCAACCATCCACAAAAAATAATCTAACTAACAGTGTAAGCCCCATCAAAATACATCCAGCAAAACTCAAATTATAAACGGGTGGAAGGAAAAGCAAATTTGCATTTTTTATATACTTACAGAAGATGTATCTTTCATAATTGCTTTCACCTTTCTGTGTAGCTTTTCCAATAGCTCTATAACTAAAACTAAGCAACGTAGAACACTGTGTGTATACATAAAAACCGTTCCAAAAACATTACCTAACTAATAGTGGCATATCCTATCAAAATATTGTAAAGAATAGGAATAAAATGCAAATTTCCGTTTTAAATATGTAGTAGATGGTGATGATATGATTTTCTGTAATAGAATTCATCATGAAGTTTTCGCTTCATACATAAACGATGCTTTCAACATGGTAATTAATACACCGATTGAAGAAGTATCCGATTACGGAAGATTAACCAGAAATTCTATGAACAACTACCCAAAGAAAGGTGAATATATGGCTTTTGTGATACTTTTATGTTAGCCGGGCGCAAGTAATAAATCAACAAAGATTGTTTCCATATCTTATTTTATTATTTTCATTCAAAATGAAAACATGTCACTCATTTCATTTATAATACATGCTTTACACAAATGTCATTGAAAAAGATGAAAAGTTAAACAATAGGAAATAATGCCATAACTTAAAACAAAGAATTGTTTTTTATTTACATACGCGAAATGTAACTATTGCTATTGGCAATTTTTAAAATGCTAATGGCGATATTTACATACAGATACGGTTGACATAAAAGTACCCATTTTTTCTTCTTATCCAGGAGCAAGTGATAAATATCGATGTATTATTTCAATTCCAATTTCTTCCATTAAAAAAAGTAATGCTTACGCATTATTCGGACCATGAGATAGATTGCCAAAAATGGTTGGCAATTGCCAATCATGTTTATCGTTAGCCAATTACGTTCAAAAAAGTAATTTAACATTCTTAAATACATAACCTTGTTAAAAATGGCAAATTGTTTCAAGTAAATAAATAAATAAAATATATAACATAAAACTACATACTATAAACTATAATAAATAAAAATTATAATAATAAAATTAATTTAAAACTATGCTAAATAAACTATCAAATGGACAAAAAATAAGGGTTGCTGTAATTAATGTAATTGCCATGCTTGGCGCAGTTCTATCTGACATGGCCCGGATGTACGTACCGCAAAATTTTTAAAGTCGTACGAACATTGCTTTCATTTTTTAAATAATTTCGCTTTATAATGTTAATTTCTAAGTGGATCGCTTCCTTGTATTTTAAATAAATTCAATATTTTTTTTTCTTTTTTTCAAGGCGTTTGTATTTACTTTTTTTCAAACACATATAGCCGGTTCAATTCTTTAACCAAAAGATTTAATTTGAATTTCTTCCGTTGCTATAGTAACGGATGTATAAGATGAATGAATATGTATGAATTATCACTTATAATGTTAGGTATTTCGAGGTTTTTGGTGCCAAAGACATCGCCAAATTATAAATATATGAAATATCTCGTAAACTATTGGGCTTAAAAGAATTTAGTTTGTACCATTCGATTCAGCATACAAAAATACAACAAAATATGTTATCAGTTGAAAAATAGCTATAAAATCATATTTTTAAGGAATTTTTAAAAAAGTTCGTTCGATTTTTTACCCCCCCCCTTAGGGGTGGAATTTTAGAAAATCGTTTCTTAGTGGCACTCTATGTCATAAGAAGAATTTTTACCCCAAATTTCAAGACATTAGGTTCAGTAGTTTGGGCTGCGCGTTGATTAATACAAAATTCAGACTTTCTTTTATATATATAGATTATGAATTGAACTGCTGTTGATGTACTGTATTAAATTGTAAATAATTTGTTGGTATACAAATTTGTTGGTATAAGATACATGCATCAGAAATTTACTAGGCCCACTACTGAAGCATAGAGGAAGGTAACATTTTTTGTTTTTCATTTTTTTTCCAAAGAATATATTTTGAAACTTTGAATGTTTATTTTGATATATGAAGGATAGGACTAGGCTAAAAATATATATATCTTTTCGAATTCATTAACACTTTATTAATTATATAAATGGCCTTAAACGCACCAGCAGTGGTGCGTTTACCTTAAATTAACACATCAGAAAATATTGTTTTCTGTGATGATATAGGGCGTTTTCGACGTGTAGTGATTTTGTCTTTCTGATAAATTTAAAAAGTTTTACATCTTATATGAATTTCATAAGTCAGTCACTGCAATAAAATTACGTGGACCAAATTTTGATAAGTATATTACTAAAAATAACGAAACATGAACTAGGTACAAAGTAGGGGAGACTGAGGATACTTGATCCCCACTTTCTGTTTTTATTTTTTTTCTCAGTTGTCATTTGACATTTTTAAGAATTTTTTTTTACCAAAATAATCATTTGTCCATTTCTTATACAATATAATTTTTTTTCTTGGTATAAAAAACAAATTGATTTCAGAAAATTGCATTTTTTAATTTTTCAAAAAGGGATCATGTATCCCTACTTAAAGGGATACTTGATCCTTGTCAAAAATCAAGCTAATAGTGTTTCATTATGCATACATCACAGTATTATAAGTTAGTAATAAACATTTAACTTTTATTTCTTTCATTTATGACTACAAGATGAATATTTAAAATAAAAACTATAAACGCAATCTAATAAAAAAAATTGCTAAAATGAAAACTTTAGAAACAAAAGCTAGAAAGAAATCAACAAATAGTTAAACTTTATTTTAATAAATAGTACAAGTATACAATAATATATACAATAATACAAAGTAAAAGTAATGAATAAAGCTTTCAAAAAATAATGACACAGCCTTTAATCAGCAGGTATTTTGAAACTTTGAAAAGCCAAAGTGAAAGGTTATAGTTGTAGCAGTTCTTAAGGTTCTTCCTACCATAAGTGGATTAGGCAACTGGCAACTTAATAATGCAATTTGACTCATCATTTACGCTTTCATCAACTTTTTCTGGGAAATAGAATTGATTAAACGTGCCTTTTCTTCGTAAAAAATCGATCTCATATTAAAGTCCCACTTTTTGTTCTACTTGACCTACGTAATGCATGATTTTCTGAGTAGTATTTTAAATAAAATTAAAGTATCACAAACACGTTTTGCTAAATTGATGCTAATGTCCTATATTTAGTAACAAAACTGAAGTAATTCTGTTTATATTAAAAGTTTAGCTATTTGGGGATACATGATCCCTAGAAAAAGGGGGATCAAGTATCCCCATTTTGTGTTTAGACATAAATGTATATTTTAGGTGGTAAATAAACAAAACTAATTTGCTAAAGAAGTTATATTGAGAATAGTAAAGTTTATACTTTAAAAGGATATGCAATTCAATTTATCAAATTTCCAACAATAGAAAATAAAAACAAAACTTTAAAAACCTTAAAAAAAGTTGAACTTGCAACAATTAAATATTTCCTTTTCATGCTGAAACAAAATGGCTGTAAATGATTTCATGTTGCTAGATTATCTGAAATAATGCATCTTAAAATGTGTTGCCAGATTTCAAAACTACATATTGATTTTAGTATACTTTAAGAACATGGATCAAGTATTCCCAGTCTCCCCTATCCTCAGTCAAAACAAACGTTTATCAGTAAAAACACCATTTATAAATAATTATTGCATTTTTAAAGCAACTTTTGTTATTATATGTTAGCTGTTGCATTAATAATAAGTTAAAACTTATTATATACAACCTAGTATATAAACTATTATAGTAAGTGTCATTTAAATGAATTACATTTCCAAATCAAAATTTCATAAAGTGAGTAGCTGATAAAAATATACAGAAAAATCGTATTTTGATTTCCCCTATAATTATTTAGTGCATGAAAGCGATTTATAAAGTATTCTCTTTCAAATCTAACATACATTGGTAAATGCATTTTTTGAGCAACTTGGGTTATTGTAGGTTAGATGTTGCATTGATAATAAATTAAAGATTACTACAATAAAAATTCTTAATTTTTTTCTCCCTTATAGCAGTACGTGTCAGTTAATGGGCTACTTCCCTCCAACACCCGCTCGCTAACGTTAATCCCATGGAAAAGTTCTTTTAAAATATCTCATTTGCATTTTAATGTTTTTAAACAATTTTTTTTTTTTTACTGGATATTGAAATTGATCTCTACAATCGCCATTTTTAACCTTTTTTTTTTTCAGGATACTTTCACTTTCGGAAACGGTTTTGAAAGTCAAAGTATTCTCATAAAAGGGCTTGAGATAAAAAAAAAAGGCGATAGTTAGTTTTTTTTTTATATGAGGTCAGTTTCGCTTTCAGAATAGGTTCCAACCGGTTTCAAAAGTGAAAGTGTCCGTATATAAAGAGCTGTAACCAAAATCGGAGAAGTGCAAACGCACAGCATTAGACATAGACTTCAGGTGTCGTATGCAAAGAAAATAAAATCATTTTAAAATAGGGTAAAGTCACCTATTATGGCCCATATACCAGTAATGGGCCATTTAATATTCCTTTGTTTTGACAAATCAACCCACGTCACGTGAACAGTGGCTGCTTCTACCAAAGCTTCCTTTTTTTCCTGTTTCAGCTGTGGTTTCTTAGCAAGATATCTATAGTGAGCAAAGTTGGATTTCGTGCTGTGTACGAAATTTCCAAGTAGAGTAGCATAAAATAATAAAAGTAAGTTCTAATAACTTATATAAAGTTTAAGAAATATGTAAACATAGTGGTGTTATCAAAATAAACTTATTAAGCCAGCTATTGGGGTAGGCCACTACTGTTGCTATTTTTTCATGATCGCAGTAGTGATGGCTCACACTTACTTTTTATATTTTATAGTTATTTGTTGTCATTAATTAAAGTTTTTAATACATCTATTTCTTTCAAACATTTAAAGCAAAGTGTTTGATAACAAATTTATATTTTATATCGCTCTTATTTATGTCCATTTTATTCTATACTTTTTGTACTCGTGACATTCCTTTGTAAATGGCATAATTGACTAGTCTTTTAGGCTAGAATCTACACCCTAACTGTCTTGTTTAGGTATCACAACTAGCGTCTATAGACAGCGATGAATATTTAAAATTTAGCTTTAAGATTTCTAGAGTGCAAGGTAGTTCAATGTATGACGTTTGCTAAAGAGGGATTCATATCTAGACTGGTCTTCGTATCTAGTGAGCAAAAATCTTGAAAAAAGAAAATTTATATTTTTCAGTATGTTTAATTAAGTTATAAAAATAATTCAAAACAATTTTAGCTTTAGATATTTTTAAATATTATTTTTATACTAATATTATAATGAAGAAATGTTTGTAGGCGTTAATCTATGGAACTAATAACGCATTTCAAAAGTAATGTTGCGTAAAGTTCATATTGCGTTGGAATCCCAACGGAATGCAGGAGCAAAATCTTTCTAAAATGCATATTTATGTAATTTTCAAGGGTATAAAAATTAGAATTTTGAATTGATGGTAACTTGCAAGATGTAAATACTCCCTAAAAACAGTTTTTAAAACATTCAAAATTCAAAAAGGATTTAAATGCGCAGAAAACGTTTTCTATAGAATTACGATTTCTAGGGAATTACGATTAGAATAGAATTACGATTGTTAGGGATATATTGGGTCGTTCGGAAAGTCGTGTCCGATTGGGAAAATCAATTTGTACTTGAAAATTCTGCCCAGTAATTATTAGACATTAGATATCGGAATCAATGTCTAATAATTAAATGAAAGAATTTTCCGGTACGGATTGATTTTCCCAAACGGACACGACTTTCCAAATGACCCAATAAAATTTAAACTTGACATGGTTGTTATTTTTAAATCGCAAATGTACGCACGAAATAGTTTTTTTTAAAGAGAAGAGTGTGCTGAAATAGTTCTAAAATTCCCATTTTAGTGATACTGAAGGGGCTAGAAACTTGACATGTGTTATGGTGGCTAAGATGCAAATTCTCGTCAATAATGTTTTGTAAAAAATTTTTCATTTAAAAGGGTCAAATGAGTAGCAAACGTTCTAAATTAAGATTTCTACGGTCTTGTTTGTAATATAAAACTTGAAATTTCACATGGCTGTTACATTTAAGACTCAACTCGTTATAACAAGAAGAATAATCGAGAGAATAACAAGAGTTATTCTCGCACAAAACTGTTTTTAAAAAATCGTAATTTAAAAGGGTTCAGAAGAAAAAGAAGTTTTATAGTTTCAATTTCTTTAATATTGGTGCGGCTGGAAAGTAAAAATTCTCATGGCGGTTATTTATAAGATATAAATGCTTATTAAGAACGGTTTCTAAAATATATCGAAATTTAAAGAGCTTAAATTAGCTGAAAAGACTCTAAATTACGAATAACTGGGAATTGTTTAATGAAATTGAGATTTTTATTTACAGGCTACTTTTACTATGGACACGATAGTGTGTAGGTATCTAATAACTAATTCTCGGCATGGGATGATGCAGTTTCATTATTTTTCCTTTTGGCATCAAGCTAAGCAAAGAATAAAACTTTAATTCTGCGGTTATGCTGTGGTAATACAGCTGTCTCTTTTTTATTTTAGAATACAGATAATGGCCCCAAAAGAACTGAGTAAGAACAGAAAGATCGATTTGTTAAGGCAGTTGATGCTGTTAAACAGGGGCCAAAGAGTTTCGACGAAGACAGTTTTTCAGAGCCAGAAAATAACGACAATACTACTTCCACAGCTGAATACCTCAACGGTTAAAAGAAATCCTTGAATGGCAGCACATTCCTGAAAGGAAAGGGAAGAGGAGATCGGAGAGAATGTCTTTCAACCTGACATCGCAAAGATGGAACGAGCTGCAAGAAGACAAGGTACGGAAGAAACAAGAAGAATTGTAACAAAAAGAAGTAAAATAGATAGAAATAGCTCTAAAACGAAAAAAAAAGAAGCTGAGATGGCCAACAAAAGAGTTAAGATGACCAACAAAGAAGCCACCAAAATATCAGGGCCAAATCCTGCAAAAATAATCAGAAAAAGAAGAATCGACTTCGGTGGGTCATCATTAATGCAGCGATGGGCCATTACGGATGCAAAGCGGGCCATTACTGATGTTTTTGTACTTTTCAGTAAAACAATTCTTGTAAGGAATAAATTTATATTTTGTTGATTTTCTTGACACGAAAGTCTTCTTCCATCCTTTCTTCTTATATTTTGACCATCGGCATGAAAAAAATTCGCACGGCATAGTAATTATTAGCTAAAAGCTGAAAAATTCGTCCTTAACCTGGCCATCACTGGTGGTTTTACCCTACGTCATATGAGTGTGATTTTATATCCACATCAATGTGACTTCACGTCACGTGAGGTGATGTCGATGGTCACAATGTCACACGAGTATTCATAAGCATTTTAGCATTTTGCTACAGCTTTTTTTTTCCTTCTGATTTTAGCGTTTTTGCTAAAGAACTGTTAAAGTTTGCTTAAACTCTGATTCAATGCTAGGTACCTTTCCTCATTAAGGAAAGTTTTATTTATGAATAATAATAATTAAAAAAATAGTAACATGTTACACGCTACTTCTTTTACTAGGTATGATCCTATTGATTTTTATAAATTGGTCAATGTTATGTGGCTGTAATTATTTATGTATTTATTTTAATTAAATATTTTCAGATTTTGTCGATGCTTTCCAGTGCTTTAGCATTTGCTGTGTTCTTCAGAGAATCTACAGAAGATGATGATGGATGTAAGTTTAAAAATAAAGATCAGGGCATAAGTAATGGCAAATATACAGTCTGTTACAAAACTCTTGCAACAAACTTTAAGAATAGAATAGAACGCACCAAAACACACACAAAATCACCCTATAAATCGTAGTTCAATCGGTGAAGCGCTAAGAGCGTGTTTTTTGATTAAAAGACATGTTTTCGTCACAATGAAAATAGCAAATGATCGTCAGTAGAAAATGATTGCTGAAATTTGTTTTATGAAGTACTGTTATCAAAGAAAAAAATTAAATTGAAAAATAAAACTCAAATGATAAAAAAGCAATTTTATTTAGGAACAATTAAAAGGGCTATTTTAAAGAATAAATGTATATATTTTTAAGGAATCTTGTACATAACAGAGAATTCGTATCACTTTCCTTTTGAACAAGATTTTCCTGGAGTTCTGACATACTTTTAGGATAATTCCTTTAAAGGCAATATGCTCCAAAGATCAAAGTCTATTTTAATAACCTCCCTTTGATTACAGTTGGTCGTGACATAAAGGAATCCTACTTTGCAATTTCTTTTTAACACTTTCCAAAATAGCTGAAAAGTGTTTATAAATTCGGTTTGTCTGTCTGTCCGTGCTCCAACTTGCGTAAATATAGTTAAATTGCCATGAAATTAATATATGTTATTAGGCTTTACTATGGCATTTAAAATGAAGCATGTAGCATTTTCGGTTCATTTACAGCAGGCATGTCAAACTCATTTACCGCCGCAGGCCAAATTAAGCATTATTTACTAAGCCGCGGGCCATATTAAAAACTAGTACGTTGTGGCCATCACAAAACTTTCTTCTATTTGAATCACATAAACAGCCCTATAATTGATATCAAAGTATACCTGAATCTGAAGTTTGATGAAAATTCGTGCATTAGTTCTTGAGATAGAGCTATAGTGAAAATTCTGAAAAATGCAGCATAGCAGTGCCACCTGTTGAGCGATTTGCACTAAAACATAAACAACACTAATTCATATCAAGGTACACCTGAATCTGAAATTTGTTGAAAATCCAAGCATTAGTTCTGGAGATTGTACTATTGTGGAAATCGCGAAAAATACTGCATAGCAGCGCGACCTGTGGAGCGATTTACACCAAAATATATAAAACGTCAATTCATGTCAAGGACTAACTGAATTTGAAGTTTGATGAAAATCCGTGTATTAGTTCTGGAGATTGAGCTATTGCGGAAATCGCGAAAAAGGCTGCATAGCAGCGGCACCTGTTGAGCGATTTACACCAAAATCTATGAAACGCCAATTCATGTCAAGGACTAATTGAATCTGAAGTTCGATGAAAATCCGTGCATTAGTTTTGGAGATTGAGCTATTGCGGAAATCGTGAAAAATGCTGCATAGCAGCGCCACCTGTTGAGCGATTTACACCAAAAACTAATCAGCACCAATTTATGTCAGGGACTAACTGAATATAAATATTTATTAAATTTCGTGCATTAGTTCTTGAGATAGAGCTCCCACAAAATTTGTGTCACATACAGACTCACAAACTCACAGATAGACATTTTGTAAAAACATGTTTTTCGGAATCTCTGACCTCTAAAACGTGTAAATCCGTCGAAAATTTTCACGAATCCAATACTTTCTTCTTGTAAAGATAGAAGAAAGTAAAAAAAAACAGATAATAATATTACCATTGCACAGAATAAAATTTGTGTACAAAAGACAGCCATGTTAAAGAAATTTTAACGCAAAGTTCCAACATTAAGTATGTAGTAAGTTTATATAATTTTTTCGAAAAAAAAAAACCACAATTACTTTTATCAACCAAATAATAATAATAATAATTGAATATTATAAATTGCCTTTATTTTAAAAATTGCTTGAACACGCTAATCAAGATTTAGCATAGCGTGTCAATCTTCCGTGTTTTCTCAAAGTAAAAAATAAAATAAATATATTTTGAATCAGAAAATCTATTTAATAAAACATGTCATATATAATAGCTACTTTTTTTAATTTCATTTATTAAATACATTTCCTGGTTCAAATTATTTTATTTGACTTGAAAAATAACAAAAGGTTCCATATTGTATTTCAAAAAATTAGTCGATTGATAATTGATTACAGAAATTTGGAAACCCCGTATCCATGGCGCTAATATGGAATCGTGCTGAATTTTGATTAGCTGCAGTAATAAATTCTGAACAATAATTTGAACATAAATTATTAGAGGTGAGTTCTTGAAATTCAAAAATCTTCTTTTGAAATAATTTTTTAATACATTTTTTAAAAATTCCACTCTGATGATTTTTACTTTCTTCTATCTTTACAAGAAGAAAGTATTGGATTCATGAAAATTTTCGAATTCCGGTTTTCGACGGATTTACACGTTTTAGCGGTCAGAGAACCCGAAAAACATGTTTTTACAAAATGTCTGTCTGTGAGTCTGTCTGTCTGTGTGTAACACAAACTTTGTGGGCGCTCTATCTCAAGAACTAATGAACGGAATTTATAAAAAATTAATATTCAGTTAGTCCCTGATATAACTTGGTGCTGATTAATTTTTGGTGTAAATCGCTCAACAGGTGGCGCTGCTATACAGCATTTTTCAGGATTTCCACAATAGCAGAATCGCGAGAACTAATGCACGGATTTTCATCAAACTTCAGATTCAGTTAGTTCTTGACAGGAATTGATGTTTTATACATTTTTGTGTAAATCGCTCAACAAGTGGCGCTGCTATGCTGCATTTTTTGCGATTTCCGCAATAGCTCTATCTCAAGAACTAATGCTTGGATTTTCAACAAACTTCGGATTCATGTATATTTGATATGAGTTACTGCTGTTTGTTTTCGTGCAAATCGCTCAACAGGTGGCGCTGCTATGCTGCATTTTTCAGAATTGCCACTATAGCTCTATCTCAATAACTAATGCACGAATTTTCATGAAACTTTAGATTCAGGTATGCCTTGATATCAGTTAGTGCTGTTTATGTTTTGGTGCAAATCGCTCAATAGGTGGCGATGCTATGCTACATTTTTCACAATTTCCGCTATAGCTTTATCTCAAGAACTAATGCACGAATTTTCATCAAACTTCAAATTCAGATAAAATTTGATATGAATTGGTGCTAAATTGACGTAATTTCTTGTATTATTTAAATGATCCAATTGGCGCGATTTATATAGAAGAAAGTTTTGTGATGGCCACAACATACTAGTTTTAATAATGCAATCCTATACGTCCCTGAAAAAACTCGACTGGTGGCAGGCACAAGGCAAAGGATAATTAAATAAATGTAAAATGGTAAAGGCTTCGCGGGCCACAGATAAATGGTTGGCGATCCAGTTGTGAGCCACGGGCCGCGTGTTTGAGTGCCTGATTTGCAGGGACTCTCAAAAGAATTCCGTTACATTATGGCCTCTAGGGAACAACCGTTTGCCGCTTTTTTTTAATGATATTGCACTGTTTAAAACATATTGACATTTATATATCACTGAGGTGTACTACAAGGTGCTTATTGCAGAGTCTGGTGTGCATATAATTTATGGTTCATTTTCAGGGACGCACAAACGTATTTGGCTACAGTACTGCTTATGAAGAATAATGGTTAGAAGTGTGTTTTCGGTTGTAGTACGCCTTTTAAAATTTAACTGTTTTTTGGATATTACTTGGAGTGCATAAATACTATAGATCCTATACAGGGCTACACAAAAGGTCTCAAGTAGGGGAGAGTGGTAATGAATGGGCCATGGGGATGAATAGGCCATTAACAAAATATGAAAAAGTATTTGCATAAAATTATTTTAGATGCCACCAATAGATGAAGCTATTTGTTCTACCAAACGCATCAAATTTTCCATTGTTTGGGAGAAGCTATTTTTCCATTAGAGTAGGATGGTCAAGGATCTGATTGAAAAGTAATTTTTTCCCTTTTTAGTAAAATAAATGAGCTAAAAAGTATCTATTATTTCATTGCAGATATGTGTATTAGCAAGTCTTTGCATATCTGTAAACAAATTTAGGATGTATTTAGATGTTATTTGAATTTTAAGTGTATTAAAAAAACCTGAATATATTCCATAAGTATAGGTGGGGCTGAATGGGCCACCTTTACCCTGATCATGAAAATATGTTTTATCTTTTTTTCTGATTTTCTTTTAAATATGAAACATAACTGATTGTAAAGGATTTAGATTAAATTACTGTCTAGTTAGAATAGGTTAATAGTGATGTCTAAAAAATAATTGCTCATTTTCACCCTAAGAAATATCGGTTATTTATTAGAAACATAAGTTAAATTGTATAAATGATAAAGGTGAACTGTCCAGTTGTTAACCACACCTACCAGTATTTTTTCATTTGATATAAAACTAGAATAATTGTTTATACTCTAAATCTGATGGGTAGAATAAATAATACCAGAAATTTACACTAAATAGTCAATTAATAGGCAGTTCCAACCCTGTTACAACCATGTCATTTAATATTAATTTTGAAAAATATAAATTTCGTTAAATCATAATGTGTATTATCTATTATTTTTATGTATATTTTATGTTCTTTCTTTCTTATAATCTCATTATTTTGTCATTTTTCTGCTACAATTATGTGATTTAATATCACTTTTGATGTTCATAAATTTTGATAAGCATTGTGTATTACTTACTATTTCAGTATGCTTTGATCATATCATGTCAAGTACCATTCATTTTGTCATATTTGGTGAATAAAAGATTAATTCTACATTTTTTCATTGAATTCATTTAGTGGCCCATTCATTACCTTCAATGGCCCATTCAGCCCCATGGGTGGGGATGAATGGGCCAAATTTCTATATTTTTATCATATATTGTCTTTCATTATAGACATTTTCTAATCCAATTTTTATGACTTTTTTATATAACCAAATAAATAAAATAACTGAAGAGCCAATTTTGAGCAAAAAAAAAAAAAATATTAGAAAAAATTGCAAAAATTAAAAACCAAAAATTGGCCCATTCATTACCACTCTCCCCTACATTTCAGTTTATTGACATAAATTGCTGAATGGGAATTTTCAACTGCGTTATGCGTTTAATTGAACTAACTTTTAACATACTATGTAGTATACATACAAATCCATAGATAATATACAGGACTCCACAAAAAATTCGGATATTTTTCCGACTATTGATGTTAATTGCAGAAATTGGATTTTCAAATGCGTTGTGAATTTTCTAAATTGTTAGACATTTTCTCCCTTAATAAACTTTAAAGTTTCGTTATAGTATTCTGAATGAATTGGAAAGTGTTTCATAATCGATGCTCGAAGCGGGATTTTTCGATCTTGTTTTTCTTCTTGTAATTGACATCCATATTACCTTTCTGATTGGCAAAAGTAATCTTTCAAATGTGTTATGAATTTTCTAAATCGTTAGATATTTTCTCCCTTAATAAACTTTAAAGTTTCGTTACAGTATTCTGAATGAATTGGAAAGTGTTTCATAATCGATTCTCGAAGCGGGATTTCTCGATCTTGTTTTTTCTTCTTGTATATCAATTGTTCAATTATAATTGACATCCATATTACCCTTCTGATAGGCAAAAATAAACGAAATCAGCAATCATCTACTCGATATTGCGTAGTGAAACAGACGTTTCTATTTACAGTTTGTTGCAAGAATTTTGAAACACCCTATATGTTTTTTTCTTTTTAACACAACGCGGATGTGGCAGAAAATTTTGAAGTTTACAAATGAAAGAAATAATTGCACGAAGTTGTTAGATACAGGTATTCTACGAATCACGTATAGGCTGGAATGTGTGTTTATTTACGAAAGGAAAAAAAAAAGCTTTACGTGAATTTATTAATTCCGCAGTTATACTGAAGTATCGAAACAACAAACTACACAAAGTTAGCGTTTCAAAGAAATCTCAGATTACTAAATTTTACTTTAAAAGTGTGAGAAATTGTGCACATGACGCAAAAACTCGTACATACATAAGGTCGTCTTGATCTTTGCATGATCATTAAGTGATGTTGTTAAGAACAATAGTTAAGACAATTCAAGGCGCCATTTTGATAATTTCTACAAATTGATTGAAAAATTCTGATTCATTATCCTTTGTAAAAAAAAACAAAAAAAAAAAAACCCGCCTAAAAATGTTTTGTAGTATATAATGTATTGTTGCATTCTAAATGATAACGACTGATCTTTAAAAAGAGCGCCAACATGATTGTACATGTATTAATTTCAAGGTTATATTGTTAATAGTAAAATAATAATAGTAATAATAAAAACTAAACAAAGTTGGTCCCTCAAAAATATATTCTATGGTTTATTAGTGTTTCAATGCATATGGAGAAGAGAGCTATTGAACAGCTTAACTTTAACGGCATTAAAAATTCGTAATATTTGATAATGTACCATATTTTTATAACAGCTTAGTGAAAATAAATACAAGTTTTGAGAAAAATTGCGTGAAACATAAATGCATAAAAAAGATTTGTTGGAAAATCATGTTGCACTAAATATACTTATTAGCCCCGGTACGGTATGCTATTTCTTTCTCCCAGATTATTTTGTTTCCAAAAAATAACGTTAGCTTACAGACGCTAGCAATAAACAAAGTAGATGTACCATTGTACAATTAAATGCTCTATAGCATTTTTTAAAATTTCTAAACATCGTACATTTTCAGTTTTTATACCATCGTATTGGAAAAAAAAAGTACTTTTTAATGCAATTTGTTTGAAAACTGCATCTCTATTTGTTTTTGAAATATTAATTTTTTTGTAGTTTTTAGCGACATTTGTTTCATTTTGGCGACTCAAGTACGCCATTTCTGTAGAAAGTAAAGAAAAAATTGCTGAAAAATAGCAATTATATCTTTTTGTTGCCATTTTCTCATAAAATGGAAAAAAAATTAATTAAAAAAATTAAATTGAAAAAAAAAATTAATTAAAATACGTGCTACTTTGAGAAAAATATAAATGAAGGATTTATAATAAAACAGGGAGCTATTATAAACTATATTTAATTTTAAGTTTCTATATTAATGCAAATGACGTCATTTTACATAAAATAAAAGCGTGTGCTTTAAGTCTTAAAACTGAAATATGTTTTGCAGTAGAGTCCCGATTATCCGAGTCACGCTTAACCGAGTTATTTTCTTCTGATGGATTGGTGGCTTCTATTATTATGAAACAGCCATTATAAATGAAGCGTTAGGTGAAGATGAAAGAGCTGCCGTAAAAAGTTAAAACTCTGATTTTCTGGTCAGAATGAAAAAAAAAATGGCCATAATTTCTTTTAACGCTTCATTTATAATGGCTGCTTTATAATAATAGAAGCCACCAGTCCACCAGAAGAAAATGAAGTAATGGAAATGCCGGGGCGACACTAAATTCTGAAAAAGCAGAATTCCTGTACTCTAATATTTCATTTAATTCATTGCACAGACAAAACATACCCTTTGAAAAATGAAGTTAAAAGATTGGAAATAATTTTTAGAAATGTATAGTATGTTTAAATGATATTGATAATTGCTTGAATCGCTATATCATTTTTCAATTTCATTTATTAAGAAACTAGCATTATCACTGAAGCTTTCTTTTAAGACGTCTGTAGACTTTTTAAATTAGTATATTGCTTGCGAGCAGGGAAAAAAAGTCTGTTTAAAATTACTTTTTCCTAAAAATCATATGTATGATTATTTGTTTATTTAAGGGTTGGTATGCTAACCGCAAGTCAATCTAAATCTGATCTGAATCCTGGTTTGTCTTTGTATGCTAGAAGTGGTTCGATAATTTCTTTAAGTTGGAGGATATTGATTAATTAGCCTTCATTTGTAAAGATGACCAAAGACGCACTTCAAAACCAACCCATCAAAGTATAAGTATAAAACGAAGTAAATTTAACTTTTATTAGAATACTAACTTATTTGTATATCTGCATATTAAAAAAAGAAACTTTTGCATTAATAAAAATGCTACCTTGGAATGCCTAATGTCATATTCGACGTAACCTGTACGAGCAGGAAATGCCTTTTCCTAAAAATTCAGATGGGAATTCAGGTTCAGAGAAATTTCGCATAAGTTTTATGAACCTCGAGTGAGTAAAAGATGATGCAAATTACTTGCGAGTTACTTTCAGTTGAGGTGCATTGGAGTTTTAATTTTGATTTCTATTCTACTAGGATGTAAACATATTTTGTTATACTATAATTAACTTTTCCTTTCGTAATTGGAAATCAACCTGCTTGTCTAGTGGTTAGGACGCTGATTGCTAATCAAGTGGTGCGAAGTTCGAATCCCGATCCAAATAAGAATCCTTATAGTGTCTATCCTTGTGTGCAAAACGTGACCATAGCGCCTCCAAGCAACCAATTCAATTTGAAACCATGCTAACTTTTAAAATGCAAATTAAAGATGTAGCTTGGTCTTTAAGTTCAACATTTCAAAATCGTAGATTTAAAAAGGGATTATTATCGATATATGCATATCACAATTTAAGATTCATTATTGATTTTATCATATATATACAATTATTTGCGGAAGTTCACATTCATTGTTCTTTTTTAGACTCTAAATTGCTGTCTTTCTCCGTTGCCTGCTATGCGATAATGTATATATTTATAAGCAGAAGTCTCATTCGAGGAATCAAAGATGTAAGTTTGCGCCTTTATTTCTTCGTTTTAAATTATGTTTAGAAGAATATTATTTATATATATATATTTTCTAACCATAGAAAGCTACTCTTATTTTTATTGATGAATTCGGTAAAATAGAAAACAAGAGTACCTTAAATAAAAATAGGATTTTTAAAAAAAATTTGAAAAAAAAAATTATATACAGCCGGACCTCGTTATCCCGACATTCGGTTTTCACGTCACTCCGCTTATCACGTCAGTTTTTCGAAATTCCGATATTCTGTATATGATTTTAATGTAAATAAACTCCGGATTTTACATCGTTAAATAATTTTCAACTCCGGATATCCCGACGGTTTAGGAAAATTGTCCGTTTTTCATTATTCATCTTATAAGCACGGAAACTAAGCGGCAAGAAATGTCTTGGCCAAACTTTTCACAAAAGTATCTAAAATACCCATTGAGATTTGTTCTGGTCAGGCGGCACTTTCTTGTGGTTAAATGGTTATTTTTCATCCGACTAAAACCGAAGTATTGCATTGCATTGAAACGATCAGAAATTATCTAACATCCATTTCTGAAACAACGAACATTGATTACAAGTCATTGTATAATATTGAAAAAATAATTATAGGAAGCACATCTAGGGATAAGCTTCATTCATCCATATTTCATGTAACAATAAAAAAACAAGTCACCATAAATTTGATTTTTATTCTTTTCAATTTCGTTTTTGTGTTTATTTTGTTTAATAATAATGTTTTATTGCTTAAAACCTCAAGAACAATTATGAATTTAAAATTGTCTTAAATTAATTAAAAATACAGCTTTTTATAAACATATTTTTCTCCAACTCCGCTTATGACAACACTTTTTTCTGGTCATTAGAGTGTCGGGATAACGAGATTCGACTGCATTTAGAAAATGAAAAATATATTTAAAGACATGTGATACAAGTGTATTCAAAGCATGAATGTAACTTAATGACTTTGCGGCCCCTGACAGAATGGTTTAGATTGTGCCTCCTAGTTATGGGCCTAATTAACCAATCTTTCCACCTCTGATATCCCCTCTCTTTACCCTTTAAATTACTCATGCTCTTCACTTCGTAATGAATTTCCCCACAGAAGCAACGCTGCGAATTATACGAAAGGTTTTGCCCGTTGGCTGAAAAAAATAGCCCTTGTGTATTATACATCGCTGTGTATTCAGGATAGCTGTGTATGCAGGAAAATACTGTATGTAATTTTGATACTGCATGTAATTTTGTATAAACATGGCATTGCAGTTCTCTGTTTAAAAACTTTTTCTTATGTGACAATATTAATTTTATTTATAGTCATGAAACCTCAAAGTTCTCCAGCAGAGTTTGTGCCCAACAATTAACCCACTGCTGGCGGGAGGGGGGGGGGTATCCTCGCCACCCACTAGCTATTAGAAATGAGTTTGGGCTTTTTTTTTTTTTCGAAAATTGAACCCGACGATTTGAAATCCGAGCACGAAATATTTTCTATCATCGGAGCCCAAACCCGACAAAGAAACTGCGCAGTAGAAAGCTGTTAATAAAATTAAAAAAATTGTTTAAAAATTAATTTTTTTATTTAAAAATCTCTTCTTGTATAGAAATAAGTATTATCTATCTTATAAGTACTCTATTAAAGCACATAAATTAACGTCTGAATTCCATTTTTATTTATTAAAGGTACTCATATATTAAGACAGACCATAAATACAATTAAATACAATTTCTGGCCCCGGATAATTTTTCACTCCATTTGGGTTTATTGTATTTAATTGTATTTATAGTCTGTCTTAATATATATGTACCTTTAATAAATTATAAATACTCGACAACATTTCGTGATTTTCATGTCGAGAAAATTTGTTATTTATAAGCAACGACTGGTAGAAATCAGCAAAAATCACAATTTTTATTTTCTCAAAATATTCTTGTTTAACAAGTTCAGTAGAACCTCTTTTATCCAAAACTCTTTTAACCGAAACTCTCGATTAATCAAAACCCATTTTTAAAGCTTTTTTTTTTCTTTTACTATCACATTCTCTGTGTGCAAAATCCATTTTCAAAGCCTTTTTTAACTATCATGTTCCTTGTGTGCAAACGGTCCTTTCCGAACCACGAGTGCATATATATATATACATATACATTTGCAATCCTCCTTATTAGAATTCCTTTGAATTTAACTTGAGCTCCCGTAAGCTGCAGAGTTGAACGAAGAAAACGAACAAATTGGGAATTCTGAAGCTTTTGGATGTTTTGCAAAAGGTTTGGCTTGGCTGGAGCAGCAGTAAGACTGTGATACTGGTGCACTAATAATATTTAAAAACTTCGTGATAGAGCTTCAAAGCAAAGGCAATCGAAACTGCGACAAACAAAACATTGTTTCAAACCCCTGTGAAATATATCAAAGGTATTCAATTTCATAATTAAAATTCTGGTAATTTGATCTTGTTTCTATTTTGCCATTTCTTTATATTTTATTAAGCATTTATTAATAGTTTAAGAAACAGCGCATATATTTCTCCTTAATCTTAAAATTGAAGCATTCTCGAATATCCGAAAACTTCGATTTTCCGAAAAATGGTCGGTCCCAATTCCTTCGGATAATTGAGGTTCTACTGTACAAGATTCATATTCTTCTACAAAGCATGAGTTCTGTTTTCCACTAATTTAGAAAAAAGGGCTTCAAACAGAAAGCGAGGATAGAACAGGGATATCCAACGGCTTCTTTACGTTACTCTGACCGAGCAAAGGTTTCAGAATCAGACAGAATATTTCTTATATTCCATCAATAACAATTAAATTCTCTTCCAAACGGATTTTTAAAGGATTCCAAAGCTAAAAAAATAGACCATTTTTATTTCTCAAGTAGCAAGTCTCCTCCCCCCCCCCTCCTTTTTTTTTAAATTTGTGAATAAATAAAACTTTCACTTTGAACATGGCATAAAAATAGACGTCGAGTCCGTTTTGGGCCCGATCTCGGGTTGAACCTGTCTACTAGCTACAGTGCAATTCCACAGAAAATCATCATTTTTTGGGGGAAAACAAATTTATAATGTTTAATTTAACGGTATGATTGGAAAACTTTATATTTTTATATTCGATAGAAAAATCCTTATAAAAAGGCATTGTAAATTACTTTTTACAAACAAAGTTAAGTACCATTATTGTCTTTGTAAAGTCATAATGTTACGTCAGTTACACAATAAAATTTACGCCAGTTACACGTGTAAATACCATTTTTTTTTTTTTTTTTTTATTATTCAGAAATGAATTAAACAAGTTACTGTTGTATTTTGGCATTACTTAATGTTGTTGAGAACATTAAATCACTTTTTTTAACTGGATAGTTTTGATAATTTTTACACTTCAATGAAAGCAGAAAAAATGTTTGTCTATTTTATGTTACGTCAGTTACAGAATTTTGAATTGCAATTTTTGGGGCTCAAAGAGAGATTGAAATAATCTGCAGGTATTTGGTTATTAAGACCTTAGTAAGAAATATTTTAAATTGTAAAAATTTGTTCTAGCTTTATTAGTAAATTTTCTACATAGATTTGAAAACAAAATTCGATGATAAAATGTTACGTCAGTTACGATGGAATTGCCCTACAGTAGCATTCAAGAATTAAGATACATATTAAAGTATTAAATATGTGAAGACTTTTTTATTTATTTATTTATTTTTTTTTTTGGGGGGGGGGGGTGGAAGGTGTGTGTGCGGATATAGTTCAATACTTAAGAACCTTTCTTGATTAATAAGAATGAAAATATAAAATTTTCATTCCGTCTCTTAAAATACATATTTTTATGAATCTAATTAAAGAAAAAAAAATCATAGGAATTTGTGTAGCTTGGGCATGCCCATTGTTTCTTCATAAAACTCTAAAGATGTTTAAATATTAGATTGGAAACCATCAGTTACTGCACAACAGGTGGCGCTGCTATACTGCATTTTTCATGATTTCTGCAATAGCTCTATCTCAAGAACTAATGTACGGATTTTCACAAAACTTCAGATTCACTTAGTCCCTGATATAAGTTGGTCCTGCTTACTTTTTGGTCTAAATCGCCCAATAGGTGGCGCTGCTATACTGCATTTTTCATGATTTCTGCAATAGCTCTATCTCAAGAACTAATACACGGATTTTCACAAAACTTCTGATTCACTTAGCCCCTGATATAAGTTGGTCCTGATTACTTTTTGGCCTAAATCGCTCAATAGGTGGCGCTACTATGATGCATTTTTCACGATTTCCGTAATAGCTATATTTCAAGAAGTAATGCAGATTTTCATTAAACTTCAGATTCGGTCATACCTCGATATAATTTAGTGCTGATTACGTTTTGATGTAAATCGACCAACAGATGGCGCAGCATTTTTCACGATTTTTGGAATAGTCCTATCTCAATAAGTAATGTATGGAATTTAATCAAAATTCATATCATGTTACACTTTCACGTAAATAGATCTTTTATAATCCTCATGATGGACATAGATTGTCATTTAATTTTTGCACTGTAATGGTGAATTTTGAAGTATTAACATGCGCCAGATAAGAAGGAAGTTTTTAGGATTGGCACATCCGACTAGTTAATATTAATAACATAAAAGTATTTTTTAGAAAATTAAAAAGAAAAATTCAGACCCGAAAGTTAAAATACACAACGGAAAGTATAGCACATGTACATTAGTATCACGATAAACTATACAAAATTTATCAATGATCTGATAATTTAATTATGATTTTTGTGACGCCGTCTATTTCTGCATGGATTTTTAAAATTATTTTCAAAAACTGTATTTAGGAAAGAAGAGATAAATTAGTTGGCTGGATTTTTATGAGCATCGTCACAGTAATTGTCCTTTTGTCTGGAATAATCTTGGTGACAACACTTTTTATTGTAAGTTATTTGTTTTATTTTTAATTATTAGCGAAACTGGTTTCTAATCAACGTTTAATCAATTTTCACCTTTCTTCATTTAAAAGAGTCCTTTAAAGAATCATTTTTATAGTTACCAACGTAAAAATATTTCCAGCCCACTGGTCCTGGGCATTACATAATGAATATTTCCATTGAACAGATAGGAAATTGTCGAAGAACTTTTCCCTAAAACACATTATTTATTAAAGAGTTATGCATTCGTATTATTTTTGACGGTACTTCATAGCAATCCTGTCCATCCTTTCACTAAACAGGGGCGCATTTCAGCTCTTGGCAAGCAAGGAAGGGCGCCATTATTAGCAGGGCTCAAAACCTGAAACAAAATTATCTTACAGTAGTAGTAATACAACATGCAACTACATATAGCATTAGAAGACATTAAGGCGCCTTATGTCTTCTAATGCTATATGTAGTTGCATATGTAGAGGCCTCTAAGGATCTGGAGCTCCGTGTTTAAAAAGGAAATAAAAAAATTAAAACCTAAAAATCATAGTAAATTTACAATTATACATTTTGCTACGAAGGGTTATTTCAAAAGATTTTGTTGTTGAAGGAACCAGAAACCTTAATTTCGCTTATAAAATAAAATGGTATCCAGTGATATTGTTAGGTTTTTTAAGGACAGAAAAATACTCAATTTATTTTGGAGGCGCTAATATGCCGTTATGAAAAGTACAAAAACAAAGACAGACATGTCAGTGACCAATCCATGGGTGGATCCAAAGTGATAGCCCGAAAGGTCTTTCATTGACGGAAATCATTTCGCACGATTTTATAGATTTTTTTAAAAAACAAAATGAGAAACATTACCCCAAATTTCAAATGTCTGGGAGAGAAAATGACACCCATGTATCCGTCTTTTAAAAAAGCAATGGGCCAGCATAACATCATCAACAACAAAAAAAAGCTAAGCTTTCGTGCACGAAGGAAGGTGGGGGAGGGGGGGGAGGAGAGGGCGATTATTTTTCTACATTTCACATTCTAACACAGCGATACTCAACCTTTTTTTCTCGCGGGCCTCAAACATACATTTGTGTCGTTTGGCGGACCGCAACACATTGATATAATAATGTAACAAAAGGATAATTAAAATAGATAACAAAAGTTCTATAACAAAGCTATATAAAACTTTATTATAATCAGGATTTAACATTTGTCGTGAAAGAAATGTTACCAAAAAATGTAATACAAGTATTTCCAAACAATATTCTTCGTAGTATTTCTATTGCAAATGATGTAGAAATAGGCCACGAAGACTTATTTGGAAATAGTGCTATAAAACATTTTCTGCCAATTTTTCTGCGGCAAACGTTTAATCCTAATAACCATTATTAGCTATATGATGAGTATAAAACTTAATAATATATTGCTGCAGCTTTTCAGGTTCTAGAGAAACAAATCAAGGAATTGTCTTTAATAAATCAGTCGTTTTCTCAATGCAAAAACTGTTTTTTCTTTAAATATAGAAATGTATAGTGCAGATTTAATTAATTTGGAATAATATTTTAGTTTTGAAGATTAAGAAATGTATATGCCAGCATAACACATGTAAAATGAACTTTTGACTAGTGAAACGACATTTAAGATGTTTTAAGATAATTTTAAAACAGCAATAATAGTAAATAACAGGAGAGATTTTTTCTTTCCACAAAAATACATACAAGAGCAGTGAAGGTCTTAAAATTCTTTTATGCGTATCTCAATTTTATAAATAGGAAATAATGACCATGTGTGTCGAGCCGCACATAAAAGGTCGCCGGGCCACATGCCCGCAGGTTGAGTATGGCTGTTCTAACATATTAAAAAACTTATTGCCAACTTTTACTAATTTCCATCGTCATAATTTCTATAAATTATTTTATAAAGAATAACTACAGGGCTGCCACAGGCGACTATTTTTGTATTCTATTTGCACCACTATTTAAAAAAGATAAATTATAGTATATTTCTCTTGCAAATGTTATCAAACTGTGTGTCGAATATTTTTGTTTTGAGAAAGTGGTGCTAGCTATAATTAAAAAATAGTCTCCTGTAACAGCCCTGTTACTATAAATTAGGGTAGAAACGCAATAACATGTGATTAATTTTTTAAAGTACGTTTTTTTTTTTATGCGTGATACATTTAGAGGTTTTAAAAATATCTATCAAGCAAATACCAAGGATTTTAAATTAATTTTATTTTAAATGGAATTTTATTTTTTTTTTAAATGCTAGTGACAGGAAACCTTCAAAAAGGCGCCAAAAAAGCCGTCAAAGGCCGCCATAGCACTCGCAGGCGCCACGTTGGACAGTCCTGCTTTATAGGATAATGGATCCATATATGCACTAGATAACATAATGATATTTAGTTACGCCATTAAACGTACTACTAGAAACAATCACTTATCGACAGTAACATGATTGGATATTTTTGTTGGACTCTGTATATAAAATACAGATTTTACATATCGCATAGTAAATTAAAATTTAGTTCTGCTGTAAATCTTATAATAAAATAGATAACTCTTTCAGCAACTGACGGTCATAGATGGTAATGTGCTCGAATTCTTTTGTGTAGCCCTATTAAAAAATGTATGAGAGTTTCATGTATCATTTTCTACAGCAAACATACCATGCTTCAAATATAGCAATTTCGTTCAGTTTTAAATATTATGACATCATTAAAACGTAGTTCAGATTGTTACTGCCCATGGACAATAATGTATCCGAATTGTTGTACCTTTCTCTGTACACGAACGAAGGCTATACATGTCATTTGCAATTACACATGCAGTAATGCAGACTGTTTTCACATGCTGTAATAAATCTCACTAACATGTATCAGTTTCATGACAATCAAAGTATATTTACGAGTGTGAGAGTGCAGACGAACACACACCACACACACATAGACAGACTAACCGAAATCCAAACTTATTTTAACTTTGTTGGAAAGTGTTAAAAATGCTATTAAGAAGATAAAAGAACAAAAGAAAATCATGGATATGTCGCATTATAAGTTATAAACATAAACTTTTTTTTTAAATAAAAATTTATTGACCACATATTCTTTCTCACCAATAACAATTATATATAAAAAGAAATCACAATTATAAATTATTAACAGACCTTTAGGATTACAAATGATTTAAGCATATCTTATTCTGAATCGACCATACTTATCTATAAATTCAGTTTTGTTGGAATGCTAGTTCTTACGAATTTTAAATATAAAAAGTCTTAGTTAAAATTTTTGTTGTTAAATTTTAGAAAGGAAAATTTCAAGAAAACGAATTAACTTCTGTTAAAGTTCTAGGAACAGCTGTGTTATGCGTTTTTGTTTCAGGAATATTAGTAAGTATTTGATTTTCAAATAATAATTTATATTTTGTGACATATTTTCAGTGTTTTACATTTTAGAACCAAATGTCCTCTCTGAGGCGGTGTTATCACATTTGTAATATATATATTTCCCCCGCTATCAGGAAACAAATCGCTTAGCTGCAAGCAGATTATGAACAAGAGGTTTTTGTGCCTTTTGTGCCCAGGGCACCATTCAGTTTTTATATTCATGTGACTTGGTTGATTTAGAGATGATGCCGATGTCATTTTCTGCGCACAAATGGATTCAAACTTTGCGTGTTTTAACAAATAAAAGAAATTCTAATCAGAAAAAAAAATCTTCTGTAATTTGTAGTTTGTTTTAACATTTGCCTATCAGAATAGAGCAGATAGGAATTCGTGGTACTCTTACATTAATACGCATTACTTCTTTTAAAATAAAATACACACACACACAAATATATATATCTGCTAAAAGTGATTACAGTAAATATAAGCTTAATTTTTTTAGTTATAACCGGCTAGTTTTGTCTACTCAATTACAGTGACATTCTCAAAGTCTGTAATGATAAAATTATCTTATTATAAAATTTGAACTAAATTATTTAATTTCATTTATCAGTTTTTAAACTTTGTCTGAAAGTAGTTTATGCCCGGTGTTGTCATACTAACCTTAAATAAACCTCAAATTTGTAGCATTTTTTATCTTTAACCCGAATTTGTAGGAATTTATATTTTAAAATAAATTTTTGAAGAAAAATTGATATTTCATAGTAAAAGCGTTCGTAAGTAGATATATATATATATATATTTACTTTCTTCTATCTTTACAAGAAGAAAGTATTGGATTCGTTAAAATTTTCGACTACCAGTTTCCGACGGATTTACACGTTTTAGAGGTCAGAGATTCCGAAAAACATGTTTTTACAAAATGTCTGTCTGTGTGTCTGTCTATATGTATGTGACACAAATTTTGTGGGCGCTCTATCTCAAGAACTAATGCACGGAATTTAATAAAAATTTATATTCAAGTAGTCCCTAATATAAATTGGTGCTGATTAGTTTTTGGTGTAAATATCCCAACAGGTGGCGCTGCTATGCGGCATTTTTCTCGATTTCTGCAATAGCTCTATCTCAAGAACTAATGCACGGATTTTCCTCAAACTTCACATTCAGTTATTCCTTGATATGAATTGGTGCTGGTATCGTTTTGGTGTAAATCGCCCAACAGATGGCGCCGCTATGCTGCATTTTTGCAGTATTTACACGATTTTCGTAATAGCTCTATCTCAAGAAATAATGCACGGATTTTCATCAAACTTCAGATTCAGTTAGTTCATGACATGAATTGACGTTTTGCAGCTTTTGGTGTAAATCGCTCAACATGTGGCGCTTCTATGCTGCATTTTTTGTGATTTCCGCAATAGCTGTATCTCAAGAATTAAAGCTTGGGTTTTCAACAAACTTCAGATTCAGGTATACCTGGATATGAATTAGTGCAGTTTATGTTTCGGTGTAAATCGCTCAACAGGTGGCGCTGCTATGCAGGATTTTTCACGATTACCACAATAGCTCAATCTCCAGAACTAATGCACGGATTTTCATTAAACTTCAGATTCAGTTAGTCCTTGACATGATTGACGTTTTGCGCCTTTTGGTGTAAATCTCTCAACAGGTGGCGCTGCTATGCTGCATTTTTTGTGATATCCGCAATAGCTCTATCTCAAAAACTAATGCTTGGATTTTCAACAAACTTCAGATTCCGGTATACCTTGGTATGAATTAGTGCTGTTTGTGTTTTGGTACAAATCGCTCAACAGGTGGCGTTGCTATGCTGCATTTTTCAGAATATCCCCTAGAGCTCTATCTCAATAATTAATGCGCGAATTGTCATCAAACTTCAAATTCAGATATACTTTGATATTTTCTTGTGCTATTTAAATGATTTAATTGACGTGATTTATATAGAAGAAAGGTTTGTGATGGCCACAACATACTAGTTTTCACGTAGTGTCGTTTCATAGTTAAGAAAAAAAATAATTCTTATTGTTCGAAGTCTTTGAAATTTTTATCGGTTATAAATATAACTGTTTCAGCACGTGTAGAAATTTCTCGAAAAAAATATTGATATATAGTTGTAAAATAAATATTCTTCTAGCTTTTTTACTTTCTTCTATCTTTACAAAGAAGAAAGTATTGGATTCATGAAAATTTTCGAATTCCGGTTTTCGACGGATTTACACGTTTTAGGGGTCAGAGATTCCAAAAAACATGCTTTTACAAAATGTCTGTCTGTGAGTCTGTCTGTCTGTGTGTATGTGACACAAATTTTGTGGGCGCTCTATCTCAAGAACTAATGCACGGAATTTAATAAAAATTGATATTCAGTTAGTCCCTAATACAAGTTGATGCTGATTAGTTTTTGGTGTAAATCGCTCAACAGGTGGCGCTGCTATGCTGCATTTTTCACGATTTTCGCAATAGCTCTATCTCAAGAACTAATGCACGGATTTCGATCAAACTTCAGATTTA
Source organism: Maratus speciosus (assembly GCA_963932465.1). Taxonomy (NCBI): domain Eukaryota; kingdom Metazoa; phylum Arthropoda; class Arachnida; order Araneae; family Salticidae; genus Maratus; species Maratus speciosus. The sequence continues at coordinate 183,310,347 of OZ010795.1, read as the reverse complement.
GTCAGTCCTTGATATGAATTGATGATGATTACGTTTTAGTGTAAATCGCTCAACAGGTGGCGCTGTTATGATGAATTTTGCAGGATTTACACGATTTCCCCAATAGCTCTATCTTAAGAACTAACGCACGGATTTTCATCAAACTTCAGATTCAGTTAGTCCTTGATATGACTTGCTACTGATTATGTGTTGGTGTAAATCGCCCAACAGGTGGCGCTTCTCTGCTGCCTTTTTCACGATTGCCTCAATAGCTCTATCAATAGAACTAATGGACGAATTTTCATCTAACTTCAGATTTAGTTGTATGTTGACACAAGTTGTTGTTAATTAGGTTTTGGTGTTAATCACCCAATAGGTGGCGCTGCTATGCAGGAATTTTCACGATTTTCGTTATTGCTCTATCTCAAAAACTAATGTACGTATTTTCTCCAAACTTCAGATTCAGTCAGACGTTGACATAAATTGTTGCTGATTAGGATTTGGTATAAATCACCCAATAGGTGGCGCTGCTAGGCAGCATTTTTCTGAATTTAGACGATTTCAGCGATAGTCATATCTCAAGAACTAACGCACGGAATTTCATATCGTTAGAATCCTCATGAGATGCATAGATTGCCATTTAATTTTGGCAGTGTGATAGCGGATTTTGAAGTATTAACATGTATGAGATAGAAGAAAGTTTTGGGATTGGTACATCCGACTAGTTTTTGTTGTAATTGTTTTTGTGTAGGGTTCTGTAACATAGAAAAAGAAAAAAAATAGAGCTATTTTTTTTACTCCGGAACTCTCTGAAATTTTAATCGATTATAAATATAACTGTATCCAAGATATCTTTATAATTTCGTTAAAAAATATTGATATATTAGAAAAGACGAGCCGAAACAGCCCGCGGTTTTAGTGTTTTCAGCGAAAATTTCCCAGATTTTATTGTGTCAAAATACCGACGTTTAGTTACTTTTTAGCACAGAAAAAAAAATATGGTCTTGGGAGACGCGAAGTGACCTGCTGTCGCTCATTTTTTCGAAAGTGTTAAAATTCGTATTTTTCAAAACTAATTGCACCGTTAAGGTCTCAACTTTAAGTAGGTATTTTTTGTGAAAAGACACCTCTACAATCGAGTCCTAGGGGAGCGTAGCCGAAAGAGAGAAAATGTGAATCCCGGAACGACCCCTTTGAATTTTTTTTTTAAAGGGTTAGCAAGAATATTTTTTAGAACTGATTGTTGATGAGTTTTTAATTAATACCTCGGCTAATTATCAAAAAATTAAGTTTTTAAAACCACAGGTGCATCAGGTGCCTTAGGTTATCCTCACCCAAATTTGCAGACTGCTGTGTGCGCTTGTTTTCGTCAGGCATCCACCACACTGCAAATAGAAGCGTCTTAAATTTAGACACATATGTGACTGAAAAAGAATTTTAGACACTTAAGTGTCTTAATCTGAAAATTAAGACACTATAGATGTCTTAATTTAAGATACATAAGCGTCTTACTATGACCATGGTGTAAACGAACTGAGAATAATGTCTAAAATATCCGCAAACGTCTTATTTTAAGACACTTCATTGCTTTAAACGTGTCTTAATTTAAGACGTTTTGATTCTTCCGACGCAATAACCACCAGGGGTCACTAGCACTCCCAGTTGCGCATGCGTTTTATATGTCTTCGTTCGAAGTGGTATACGTTGTAATTCAAACAAAGTTTGTTTTTATGTACGCGTGTATTTTAATTCGTTTTTTGCGAAATGTGAAGTACAGTGATTTTAATTCGTATTAACTTGGATTACTTATTTATTGAATACATACATCTGACGTGTGTGCTCGACATCAAATGTCTCTTAGAAGCTGTCGTCGATACAAGGGCGGGATAGACACAGAACAGAAGTAGACGACGGTTGAAGATTACACCCGGAAATTCTACAAAGCGTGTGCAATGAGCTTAGTGTTAACTCGTATCAATTTATATCAATAATATTGTGTTATTCATCTTCGTCCTGTCGAAGCTGGCAAAAAAAAAAGAAACTTTTGTCTGGCGGGTCCTGTTTTTAGGATGAAACATCTCATTCTTTAAATATGGCTAGTCGGATGTATTATGGGATTACCTTTTAAACTGATGAAAGTCTTTCTCCCTCACTGTGGTTGTGGTAGTTTTTAAAATTTCAAATCGAAGAATATTTCTTACCTCTTGCAGCAACTCAAGTAAGTTTCTTTATAGTAGTAAAATTAGTGTATTTTATGATTTTATTTATTGTACTAAACAAAATCCTGCATGAAATTTAATTAGTTTTGAATCTGTTCGCAAAAAACCCCACTAATTCTAGAAGTATATATTTTTAAACTTATGACGTTCTTTTTTATTACGAATTATATATTCAATGTCAGTTCTTAGTTTCAATGGATAATTTTTATCTCTCAGTAAATGACGGCCACAAGGAAGTAAAAAAAAAAAAAAACTTTGAAAGATGACCTAATGCTTTCTTACTTCCTGGCATAAAACCGCAGATTAAAAAAAGATAAATAAAGTAAATGAGACTCGTCTATTATATGAAGCTGCCTGTAAAAAAATATATATGTATTTGATTTGCAATCAACTCTAATACTGATTTTTTTATTATTTTTAATAAAAAAGTAATTTGAAATTTATAATGGGAAAAAGTAAAAACCTCTAACTAGATTTCGTATTTAAAATTGTGGTAACTTTATTTATATGCACTTATACGAAAAATACAAAAATGACAGATGTTACTGTATATATTTAAGACGAAAGAAGTTTGGAAATCATAAGTTATTTTTTCCTCATGTTTTTAATATAGAATATGTACTTATAGTCGTTGAGCCAGGGGCTCGTGTGGTTTCATGTCAGCGGACTTGGTAAACTATATATTTTTGGATTCACCACAACAACAGCACCTCATTTATCCATGATACTTTCGAAACCAAGGTAGCTTATGGGCGCCATATTGAAAAATGGCCGCAGTCGTTGAGTCAGGGGTTCGAGTGGTTTCATGTCAGCGGACTTGGTAAACCATACATTTTTGAATTCACCTCAACAACAGCATGTCATTTATCCATAATACATTTAAAACCAGGGTAGCTTATGGGCGCCATATAGGAAAATGGCCGCCGAGATTGAACCAGGAACTCGTGTGGTTTCATGTCAGCGCACTTGGTAAACCACACATTTTTCAATTTACCACAACATCAGAATGACATTTATCCATGATCTATTCAAAAACCGAGTAGCTATTGGACGCCATATTGGAAAATGGCCGCTGATTAAATTAATTGGGCGATGGAAGAGACAATAAGTAAAGACATGCAATGGTCAAAAGGTACAACGAAGTTCAGTCAGAGACCTGCCACAGTCGAGAGATATTTTTGATATCAGGGCAGCATTTCTTCACATGATTCGTGAAAGAACCAAAATTAGTTCTACATCCAGATCTGTCTTTGAGCAGGATCCAGAAAGACGAACGTGATATCTCATATTTACAGAACATGATTACCAATGAATCGATAAATCTAGACATGGTAATAGAATCAACTGGAGCAATGACAAATCTAGAAATTATCGAAGACATGGTGAAAGCTCATGAGATGGGTGAAGAAGATTACCAAACTTTCAAAAGAGAAAATCTGTCTGAAGAATATAAGCCAGATGGGTTTTTCAAACCTCCAAAGATAAAAAAGCTAAAGATATTTTCTTACTTTAAGAAAAAACAGTGTAAAATTTAATAAATCAGAGTTTTTTGCCTAGGCAGAAAGAAATATGTTTGCTCAGATGACAATCATTGCAGAGCGAAGAAATTTCGACATGAGAACTGTCTTTTCCTACCACTTAGCTCCTCTTCCATAGTCCTTAGCAACACTTGATGGTTTAAAGCGAAAAACTGAAAAATCAATCTGATGGATGTTATGACAAAATTGAGACTGCTGAAAGAATGCAAATGATGGTGTTGTTAATATCATTGACAGAATGTGCTGTGTTCAAAGCTACCGCAGGAGCTACAATCATTTGGACAACTAGTAAAGAATCTGTTTTCTAAAATAATAAAAGATTCTACATCCTCTCAAAGAATAGATATTGTATTTGATACATATAGGCAGGTGTCAATAAAAAGAAGTGAACGAAAAGTAGGAACTGTTGGTAATGCTATAAAAGTTATATACTCCTGGACACCCAATACGAAAATGGAAGCAGTTTCTATCTGATGAGGAGAACAAGAAAGAACTTATGCGTTTCATTTCTCAAGAATGGGAAAATGAACGTTATTGGATATAGTTGAATGCACGAATGATGTACGTTATCTACGGAAAAAATGTTATAAATTCACGAAATAACTAGTGTAAGAATACACTAAATTGACCTGCTTCCAAGAAGAGGTTATACGCGACTTTTATTTGGCGCACACCATGTTTCAGCGTCTGGATTTAGAAATATTATTATTATCTCTATAGATACTGGCGTGACAATTATCACACTGTTTTCTTTAGACAACGATTTGAAAAACTAGAAAGAGTTAATATTTGTAAAATGTGGACCCAATGACATGATAAAGTACTACATCTTGAGTGAGATGGATGGACTTCTAGGTAAAGCGGTATGTAATGCATTACTTGAAATGCATTCACAGTTGAGAGCGATACAGTAAGTGCTTTTGCAGACAAGGGAAAATGATGATTCAGAACAGAAATGAGCTTAAGGCGCTTGATACTGAAGCTGATATAGCAGAGGAAACAAATAAACAGCTTGAGTCGTAAGTTTGCCATCTCTATTATGGAAAGTACAAATACTCAGACATCAATGAATTTCGCTTTATTCTATATATTTTTTCTGTAAAAAAGAGTCTGTGGGATCGCATCGCCTTCTGACATATAGTAATATACTCTATCTATAGGTAATGTGAACTAATTAGTACCACGTTTGGATGAAGTGCCTACAGGGCCTAAATATGGTTGGATTTTTGGAATAGATAATAAGGAAAAGGCTATCTAGAGGTCCAGTGGAATGGCAGTCCTCCTGCTCCTGAAGCTATTTTGAAGCTGATGTCTTGTTCTTGTTCACGAACATGTGTCTCACCATCATAATGCGTGTCTCTTTAATAACCTCAGATATACAAGCATATGCAGAATGTAGAATTGGTCTATGACGATGGAAGTTATTTGGACACAGGAATGTCAACCGATGATGATGATAGCAGTGAAGAAGACTAAGATTTCTGCTATTTATTATCCCGTTCGGGACTAGCATCATTTATATGAATTTTATTCGGTTTACATCACTTTTTGTCAAACAATTAAATTTAGCTTAGCAACCAAGAAGATATCTTAATTAAATAAGGAAATTTTTACTTTTCTTTTTTAGTGGTATCAAAAACAAGCGATGGAAACATGTTTCCAAAGGTGCCTATATGCGTCCGTGGTCCCGAAGGGGTTAATTCTTGACAGAGCAAGTACAATAGTTTCACCATTATTATTTGTTTTTCTTGGATTGATGTTTCTTACCACATGAAAATGGTATCCATTAAAATGCAAAACAAGATGTTTATCCCATTGAAAATGTTAATAAACATAAAGTTAAATGTAAAAATAAGCATTATATTAAAATAAAATCTTATTAAATATATAATTTGTATAACGTTTTATCTTTAACAAAATTTGTTCTTTTCATTTTTCCATTAAAATCTATTTAATTATGTGATAATGGCAAAAAAATCATATGTATCTATGTGCGATAGATGGCGCTCATCTTTTCAATATGGCGTCTATAAGCTACCAAAAATTTCATAGTATCATCATAAAATAAATTCCTTGGACCATTGTGAATCCAAAAAAGTATATATCATCAAGTCCTCAGAGATGAAACCAAAATCACTAATTTTGGCTTCTGGCTCAACGACTATTATTTGTTTTTATTGATAGTTGAATAGCTTTTGTGAGTACCCTCTGATCTACATAAAAACTTGCCCATGTGGAAATATAAATTTTTTAAAAACATAATTTTTATATAAGTATTTTCATTTTTTTTTTTGGGGGGGGGGAGGGGGGGATTTTGCATGAATTTTTGTAAAGCTGATATCTTAAATCTTGCACTGATTATAATGAAAGTTTTGAACTTTTAGAGTAGGACAAGTTTAAAAACGCAAATATATTTAACAAAATACCAAAGTCATTTTTTCCCCAATGTTATTAAAATAGAATATTTATTTATTTATTTTCATTATTCATAGTTAAATGGCTGTTGTGATTATCAAGTGATGTATATGTAAAATTGCCTATGTGGCAATATATTTTTTTATATTTTCATTTTTTTTTGGGGGGGGGGGGATTTTTGCAATTTTCGTACATCTGATATTTTAAATCTTTTTCCACATTCAACCGAGTATAATAAATATTTTGAACTTTTAGAGTAGGACAAGATTATAAAATATATATATATATTTATCTATGTACCTTAAATGCCCTTAATAGCGAACACTTCGGGACCGCGGAATTTGTCCAATAATTGGAGATGTCTACTTTTTTGAGGTAAAAATATACAAATATGTATGTCTGCTGATTAAAAAAGTATTCGTTAAATAGAGGTGTTCGCTATTCGAGAATGTCCATTAACCTCCACAACGGATACTCCCGAATATCGGACATCTCAATTTAGACAACTATAATGCAGGGTTGCGTTTTTTGCAAAAGTACTTCTTGATTAAAGGAAGGGCAAACTGGGAAGTGCCCCGTCCCCCTACGACTGTAAGTGCCCCCAAATTTGATGTGCAATATTTGTAAAGCTTATATTTTAAATCTGTTTCGAAATTGTACTGATTATAATCAATATTTTGAACTTTTAAAGTAAAACAAGGTTAAAAACAAAATAAATTTTAAAAAATCTAATATTTAGATAAATATTTTTTGTTTTTTAATCTTGTTCTACTCCTGAAGTTCAAGATATTGATTATAATCAGTACAATGTCGTAAAAGATTTAAATTATCAACGTAACGAAAATTGTATACCAAAACTGAGAGCACCAAAAAAATCAGGCTATATTGGGGGTTGGGGGGGGGGGGGGGGGCAGGACCACAGCCAAATATTTTTCCAGGATTCAACGTGGTCAAACATGGCTACGTATGATGCTTACAAAAAAATGGATGCGATTCAGACGTTTGAAGTGTCTGAAATTCAGACGCAAAAAGTGTCTGAAAAAATTCAGACATTTTAAAATGTCTGAAAATTGAACACTCCATTTCAGACACTTAAGTGTCTGAATTTCAGACATTTTAATTTAGAGTGCACAGACGCATACAGACAGAGCGAGTCTTACCGTTATTGAGTGTACGAAACTAGTTGGTTTGTTTATTAAAAGGTATTTTAAGCCTTTATATTTACTGTTATCATTTTCACCATATATATATATATATATAACCATTAATTTAAATATATATATATATTTAACAATAAGAGATTTTCTCTGATATAATTATACCACATAACTTCTATTGTAATTTTCAAGTTTATTGCCGCTCACAAGCGATAGAAAATTATCTTTTAAAAATTACAGAAAAATTAAATATTTGGCACAAAATGATAACTTTAATAATTTGACATTTAAAAATGAAGGTTTGTAGAATAAAATTTGGAAAGAGCGACTCCAATGTTTATATATAGTGTGCTTAGCTTGGTAAGGTCGCCTGAATAAAATGTTATAAAAGAGGAGGATATGAAAAAAGATTTTCATAAATTAATTGGTGGATTTAAAACTTAAAAAAAGAGAAGCGATTAAATTTATAGATTTTTGATGTAAATTATTTTTATAAATATGTTAAATGACATTGTAAAACTTCAGTGCTCCCCAAACTTTCATGACCAGGGTGCAGGCCCCATGGACTCGTATGATAATCAAGCCTTTGTCGCAAGTAGTTTAATTGATTATGAGCAAGTTCAGTCGTATTATTTTTACTAATTTATTACACGATTTTTAAACGTAACTTTGTTTTTGTATTTAAAGATAGAATTTTATAATAGATTTTTCACTCACTGCCTAATACGCTAGAAATATAAAAACTATATTCCCAGGTATGTTTCAACATTTTAATATTTCTAGAACTTAATTATAAATTAATTAATTTTAAGGCATTTTCTCATCAGTCGGCCGCAGTTGATAAATCTCCAAGTAAATCTTTATGGTTATAATTGTTTACGGGTTACAAAAACAATGGAGTTAATTATGTGCCAAACCATATCCCAAAACGTGCCAACTGGCTGTGAAACTGTAACAAGAAAATATTTTAAACGCCAAAAAGTATAACAAATAAATAAAAAATACAGAGTATATATATATATTTTTTGAAGTACTCTTTTATCATTTAATAGTTTAACCCTTTATGCCCCACGATACTTTAAAGTACCATTAAAACAACTTGCTATAAAATTATTTTAATACATCGGTTAATTGTAATACACTTTTAAATGAATTATATGTGCATTACTTTATCTTGTTCCAAAAGCATTATTTGTTGCATAAAACAAAAAATATTTTTAAAAGGATGATTTCTTTTTCATTTGCATCTTTTCAGTTTTCTTCATGTTGAAAGGTTGTGGGGGAAAAGTTTCATTTAGGAAACATTTCTATTGTAAGAGCATTATATTTGTACATTTTCTAATTCTATAAAATACTAAAAAAATATTTTAAAATATTGCACAAAATCCTCATAAATTCAAATTTAATTAATTTTAATTAGCAAAATCCTTTTAAAATTTATTAAATAATTATGTAATTCTTCTAATGTAGTTTCAAAAATTAACGAAAAGTACTTTAGCTGATGAAATTTTCATGAATTCATAGTGTGGGCTATAATGGGTTAACATTAGTTAAATTATGATTATATACGTTGAGGAAACAATTTAGAAATCCGAATTATTAGTTTTAAATAATGTTTTTTTTCGTCTGTTGTCATATCTTACAAAAGAAACGGAGCAAGAATTATAGTCTTTTAAAGTATATTCACTAGTTCGCGATTTCTATCAAGTGTAAATAAAAGTTGTGAATTTTCAATAATCAGGGTCTATGTTAAATTGCTGCAGTATTACAGAATTTATTTGGAACTACACGAATTACAGTCATTAAATAAGGCGTAATTTTAAAGATAAAAAAAAAACTCTTATAAGCACTTAAAATGTTTAATTACTTTTATTTAACTTGGTTCATGCATGTAAAGATACAATTTTATAATCGATTTTTTGCTCCCTTCCTGATATGTTAGAATTATAAAAAGTATGTACACAGGCGTGTTTCGAAAGGACAATACACCATTTTGATATTTTTTAAACTTAATTATTAGACCGGGAAGTGGGTGCACGAACCGTCACCTCATCGAGTTGACTGAAATTCCAGGATTAGTTAAAACTTGATTCGCATATTAAAATTCAACTGGTCTGCTAAATCATATCTTGGTGGAAAACACCTGCAAATCCGGTTTTATTTGTTGCCTGTTAGATTTACAATTGTGTTTTCATCTCCCAGTCCTCCATGTTTTCATACCTTTGGGTGCAGGAAAACACACTGATCAACCATTAAAAACGGGTCTGCAGGTGGTTTTCATTAAGATGTGACTTGGCAAACCAATTGCATTTTAATATGCTAATCGAGTTCTGTCTAATCCTGGAATTTCAGCCATCAACTCGATGAGGTGATGGTCTGTTCAGCCACTTCCCGGTCTATATAACTAAATTAATTTTTGGGCATTTTCCGTTAGCTGGACGCAGTTGATAGATTGTCAAAAATTCTTTCAAATAAATAATACTGTTATTGCAACTATATACCAGTAACAACAATGGAGTTCATTACGTACCAAACCACGTTCGCTAAAATATGTCAACTGGTTGAACCAGTGAAATATTTTTAACACTAAAAAGTGCAACACAAAAAGGTAAAAACTAAAAAAACAAATTGCACAAAATTAATGTGGAAGGAAATTAGAAGACTGCATTGTGTGCTTTAAAAAATAAACTAAGTGGACAATGTAAACAATTAGTATTCCGATTTACAGCGGCATTCAAATTATACGATTTTCGTTTATGTTATTATGTTGCAAATAATTTTCATTTAACGTCACCAGTATTTCAGTCGAGGCTAACGAAAAAGACAGGCTAACGCGGTGCATCCCACGTGTCTTTCTTAACAGACCGCTAGAGCGACGTGTGCTGTTTTCGCACAACTTCATTGGTGCATTCGAGCATCACGTGACTCCAGAGATCTGTAAAAAAAGATACGTGGAATGCACCGCGGTAGCCTGTCTTTCTCGTTAGCCTCGATTTCAGTTTAACATGACCTGACAAATGCCAAAGCTGCATCTTTATCCCTTAAAAACCCATTAAATTACCATTAAATCAGATATTAAAAGAGCGGTCACATTATTATTAAATGAGCTTTAAAAAATGAAAGCTTAAAACAAACAGATCAGGTCAAAAAAAGCATATGAAAGAAGAGGACCGCCGTTGGGTATTAACGGGAAATCCTCACAGGATAAAAAGAGATATTAATGATTTAATGCAATATGTTAGTATTAAGTTGAAATCAGTGAAGCACAAAGTGAGTGAAATGTTTTAAGCTCCATCTTCGAACTCTCTAATCTGTTTTTTTATTCGGCGATTACAATACTTTTCCAAGCAATTTGAAAATTCTTATTAGTAAATAAAGTTCATCATTATGAATGCTAAAAAACAATAAAAGTAAGAAAAAATTATAACAGGAGGTTTGTTTGAAAGTGGAAAATTGTTGCAGAATTTAAAGTCCAAAAGTAACGAATTTCATTTCTATAAGATTACACTGGGGAGCAATTTTTATCTAAATTTCTGTTGACTTTGATTTTTCAGCTGATTTTAAGTCAAAAAAGCGTACTGATTTCAAAACTGCAATTAGTTTTCCTCTATCACGTCAAGTTTTTTCTCTACAGCTTAGATTAATGTGTCCACTCTACGCTGAATCTGACGTGAGTCATAGGAAGAAAAAAGCTTCAGAACTCTTAGCATCAAGACAGCACAAGAAATTTTTGCTTGAAAAGTCAGCTAACGTATCCTATTTTCCATCAAGAGAAAGTGAATTTCTACAATACTTTCGAAGTAACGGTGGATTTGTTTTTTGCCATAACGTACATGGTTTAATGGGTGAGTTGGGAATTCCATCCTATACCGCGACTGAATGGCGGCAGTTCATCGATAGCTCAAAGAGGAGCTTGAAATGCGTACTCCTTCACAACGGAAATTTATTTGGAGCAGTACCAATAAGCCATTCAATTTATTTGAGCGAAGATTATGAGGACATAAAGAGAGCCATTGATTTGTTGCACTATCACATTCACGAGTGGATGATCTGTGTTGACCTCAAAATGGTGTGCTTCCTTCTTGGACAGCAACGTGTTATACCACATATCCCTGTTTTTTATGCATGTGGACAGCAGAGCTCATGAGAAGCATTGGTTCCAGTCGAATTGGCCTTCAAGATCTAACCTCAGACTTGGAAATTCAAACATTTTGCATCGTCCACTTGCCGACAAAAAGGACATTATATTTCCACCTCTGCATATAAAATCTAATGAAGCAGATCGTGAAAGCTTTGTCAATTGAAGTAGACTGTTTCACATATCTCATTTCGAAATTTCAAAACCTGTCTCTTGAAAGAATAAAGACGTGTATTTGACGGCCCACAGATTCGTTAGCTCATTAGAGATGAACATTTCATCCTAGCAATGACAGAACTCCAAAAGAATGCTTAGTTGGCATTCAAAAACCTTGTCAAAGACTTTATTGGAAAGACGGGAATAGAAAATTACACCGAAGCCAGCAACTTTTAGAGAGCTTCAAAAGGCTTGGTTGCAACATGAGCATCAAACTTCATTTTCTGCATAGCCATCTTGATGACTTCCCAGAAAATCTTGTTGTAGTCAGTGATGAGCAGGGTGAGCAATTCCACCAAAATTTTAAGCTCATGGAAAAACGGTATCAAGATAGATGGGATGAACATGTGATGGCTGACTATTGTTGGAGCATCAAGCGAGATTGTCCACAAATTGAACACTCCGGGAAAAGCTACAAGCGAAAAGTTTTACCTTAATATGTACTTTTTTTGTTTTGTAAAATGATTTTACTTCTTGTATGAACACAATGTAATGTATAGTAAGTATATACAGCCACTGTATGAATAATATATTTGACACTTTTTTCTTTATTTTCCTTTGTATCCACATTAAGTATGATTTTGGGGGTATCCTGTAGCTTAAAAAGTTGACTTGATACAAAAAAACTGGGGTCATTTTTGGATTTAGATGCCACTAATTAGCCAAAAACAAGTGCCAGATCTAAGTCAACAAAATGTGTGTTCCCCAGTGTTATTAATGTATCTCGATATGTTTGAACAGCTAATTAAAGTCAAATTATCACAAGTTTATTCTCTTATTTGAAAGATTCTAATTCTATTCAAGATAAGTTTTTTTTTCCGGTTATTGGAAGTGCGACATTAAAGATGAGTTCTTTATCTCACATGGGTGGTAACGTTTTTCATCCTTCTCTCTCTCCCCTTTTTGTAGATTATGATTGAAAAAAAAAGTGTCAATCATGATACACCTTCTTAATGTGTACAATAACTTTAATTTTACTAAATATTTTTTAGCAGTTAACAGTGACGTCACATTCAGTAAATTATTTTATTTTTTTGCCTGAATATTTTGTTTTAAATTTGAACTGCCTGTATTACATTCTTTAACTCCTAACACATTTAAATAAATGTATTACGCCATTTAAACGCATTTATTGTAAGTTTAGTAATATTTTAAATTATATACACTGAAAAATAACGTTATCTTCTCATAGTGACGTCAATTTCAAATTATAGTGAGTGAATCCAATTGGTTTATAAAACGCATTTTTTTTTTCATGGCCACGAGAAAGAAATTGGATTAAAAAAATGTTTTAAAATTTTAACTTACCTTAAATCTATTCAAAATTTTTATCCCATTTAATTAAATTTATTTCCCTTTTAATTTATTATTTTCCATTTACAACGCGTATATTTTATTTTTTACATTTCCCTGTCCAAAATCCGTCTTTGACGCACCCAATATTTTTTCCCAGCCTGAAATCGTCCGATTTCAGAATATTCTTTTTCGTGATCATAAATTTTTTTTGAAGGACGCTTCCGTATATTCGCGCGCTTTTTGGGGACTTTTTGCTTCTTTTCTTCGTCCGCCAAATTGGGTTTTGCTATTGGCTACAAGCCTTTCGTATTGCGGGGTTTTTGTATTCCTTCGCTTTAACCAATAAATTGCTTTGCATGCGTCAGAATGTAACTTTTTTTCGTTTCTCTTGTCTCAAAATCCACGAACCCAGTTTCAGTGGAATGTCAATGCCATAGTGTAGCTGCTTAATATAAATTCTGATTTTTCGCTATTTGTGTGCTGGCATAATTTTATGTAACCTGCTGTGTGATAATATAGAATATGTTCAATTCTTTAAAATTGACTGAGCCTCAAGAAGAACACTCCCAACTGACTATTGTTGTCATTTACTTACTTAAAAACTTTTGCTGCAACTGATTATTTTCTTGGAGAAACTCTACTGGTTTTTTGATTCAGTGTCTTGTATAACCACCTGGCACACGGTGACTGCCTATATTTAGTTACTTCATACCCAGAGTGACGTTATTAGCTGATTAAGTTAACTATCTAACGCATAATACTTAATCAGCAACAGCGATTTTTCATGATATATAGATTTCTATAATGATAAACTATGAAAAGAGTTTGAGAAAAGTAGTAAAGAGTGGTCTGGGAAATTTTTTAAGTTAACAGTAATTTTACTCATGTTCTAAAAACGTATGTTATATCAAGTTTCGTGCAAATCGGTCAAAAACTGTATGTTTGCATAAGAAACATACACACGAAGAACATGTGTAGACAATATGACGTTTTTTATGTGCTTGAAACCAGTAACCAAGGTGGTTAACTCTTCTCTTAAAGAAAAAAAAAGTGTAATTGATCAAGTGGGTAATCGGAAAAGTCTCCTAGTGTAAACGGTAATTATGCATAATTCAAAATTTAATTATGACGTATTCTTTAGACAAGAATCTAAATTATTTTTCTTTGAAAACCAAATCTCTTACATATTTCCTTTATTTAATCCTATGTTGCTCTATTTAACTCTATACCTTATTTTTCAGATGTATTGTATTTGGGGTGTGGTCACTCTTTGGCGGCTTTACGGTGAAGTCAATGCAGAAGGTATCATACACCTCTCCGTACCATTTTAGTTCAACTCTTTGTTTAGATGTTAATGATCGTGATCACTGATAGAACATTTTGTTTAACGCTTTCTCATGCTCGTAATACAAAAGAGGCATTATTGTTTTAAAATATATACTTGTAGAACAAGGTAGTTATTGTACAAAGTGCTGCCACAGATTGGAAGTCCTAAATCATGCCACAAGTTTGATAAATATAGCCTGCAGAGTTAGATTACGGTGTTTTCAATATAAATAATCTGCTTACTATGTAGAGCGGAAATAGGAAATACTAAAAACGATCTTGGAAATAAATGATTGATATTCCATGTAAATTTACTTTTTGATGAAAGATTAGCTGACTACTCTAGCTCTAAAAATTTTCTGAAGATTCTCTTAAAAGTCGTAAAATTCACCTAAAGATTTTAAAAACACTTTTATTCTTGGGAAATGTATAATCTAATGCTTGAATATTTGAATTTCCCTCTAAAATATTTAAGAATTGCTTTATATTCTGCAGGTAGCTAGAACTTCCGGAAAGAAACTTTTGAGCTTACCTGTCGCAAAGTACAGGGTGTCCATAAAAGAATCGCTGTAAAAAAACGGACTAAAATACGGAAATAGTACTGGCAATCGAGACGCCAGTACTATTTCCTTATTTTAACGGAAGTTTTCCCCCGTAAATGCCAAAAAAACGGAAATTTTTTTGTAATTTACCGGGAAAAAGTTCCGTTAAAATACGGAAATAGTACTGGCGTCTCGATTGCTAGTAGTTTTTTCATATATTGTCAGTTTTTTTCAATTCCTACTATTAGTTCACACTCTCCCTATATTTTTTTATATATTTATATATCTTGTTCAAATTTTCAATCGTTAATAAAATACTCATTATTCATCCTATCAAGTTGAAATAAATTTTTTTAAACTTGTACTGGATGACAATTGATGTTAATACAGTTTTTTCAAATATTAATTAATTAAATTTTAATTAATTAATTTCAGTTTTGCATGGGAAACAAAATGGCGGCCATTGGTTATTGAAGATCAATGAAAGTATTTTCAATAAGGGGTTACCATAGGGGGGACCCTGTTCTGTCGCCAAATACAGCCAAGTTTGTCGCCAACTTGGCGATATCTCTAATATTTCGCCAAATTCCCATAGAGTTCCATTGTAAACCTACTTGCTTATAGAAAATCAACAAATTGAGATATTTTAATGCAACAAAAACTAATATTAGCTTAAGGGATTATATTAAATTTTTCTTTGATGACCTAAGTTGGAATTGACTTTAAAAACAAAATTTTTATATTACTTGTTTTACAGTGATGTGCCAGCTATAAATGTTAATAGTATCAACTTTCGAGTCATTGTTTTCACAAATGAATAATACCAAAACTGAAATTAAGCACTTGTCAGGTAAATCCGGTTCAGTTTGCATTAAAATTAACTTGATAGTAAGATGCAACAACAGAAATCAAATTACATCGCATTAAATTTTTAAAATTATTTTCAAAAAATGTATTTGTTTTCATAATTATTATAGTGTAATACCTACATGTATGTTACTCATATTTTTTTTTAATCTTAATAGAGAATTTTAAGTAATTTTAAACCATTATTTTTCCACCTAGTAAATTTGTTTTTAGTTGGCACGTCAGTCACGTAAAATATTTTTTTTTATCGAATTTGGCACGCGGCATCAAAAAGTCTCACCAATCCTGCCCTATTTTATGAAAGTATAGTTGAAAAAAAAATCTCTAGAAATTTTAATCAAATTATCTCAGAATTAAAAGTGATGTATCATTCAACTTGAAATTAAGTTTTATTTCAATTTATGCTAAAGTAAATTAAGAATTCGTCTTCATACTGAAATTGTACCGAACTCTGTTTTCGTCACGAACACCTAATTTTGACATCATATTTGGCTTTTTCGGTAAATTTTACGCCAGGATAGCAAACGATAATTCATTCTGTCAAAAAACTACTAGGCGGAATGGGATGATATTTTAGATTCGTATATTTGAAGTGTTTTAAAATCGATTTCTGTTTAAAAATTTAGAGATAATTAATAATTTTTTCGAAAATTTGTTTCGATAATATACATTTAGTCTAAATGATTCATCGGATTTCAAAACACTATGTATTGAGAGGAATACAACCTACAAAGGCAGATGATATATGACAAGATGATATATGACACTCACCAAATTTAAAAATCCGCCTCGTGGATCGCGTGCAGGGACGCATCACTGCTGCTGTGACGGACATTGGCAGAAACATGCTATTGAACGTGTGGACGGAACGGGTGTGCCGGATGACTAAGGGCGGACGCATTGAACATTTGTAGTATGTACCAGAAACTTGGTGTGTGTATGCATCTTTACATGTATCGCCCGTCTTCGTACGTTGTATACGTCTAAACAGTCTTTTGAATCCCGATGAATCACTTTGGCTACCCCTGTATATTTTAAAATTAATTTTGAAAAAAAAAATATGAATTTTAACTAACACATACTTTTTTAAACAGAAATCAATTTCTAGAAGCTTCTGATGTACGAATCCAAAATTGCAACTCTTTCCGCCGACTAGTTTTGAGTTATGTTTAACTACAACCATTGCTGTCTGTTTTGAAACGATTGCAAATTAATATAGGAGTTCCAAACTTTAAAACCTTCACAATTCCTAAACTACTCGGCCGTTGCAATACTATGATAAAAAAATTCCACAGTTTTAAAAAGACAAAATTTTAAACTGAAAGTTCCGTAAGTTGCTCTACGGAATATTATTTTAATAACATTTATTTTCTTATAATGTATCAAGCTATTGTCTCTTTTTTTTGTTCATTAATTACGCATTTTCTCTTTATACAGATGCAGCTGTTTGAAAATGATTATTTTTACATCCTGACAAAAAAATTGCTTCTATGTTTCCCGACTTTTACGTTTTATCAAAAGTTTGGTGTCCAACTATTAAAGGGCTTTAATTTTTTAATGTATGATATATTTCTTTGTTTATATGTACATTTTACGCATATGAAATCTCTATATTACATACTTCGATATGCGATATAACAATAACAAACCATTCAAGCAGAAATATATAAAAAATAAGTACTTTTGCTATTAAAGCAAAATTAATAACCTGAATGATGCTAAAATAATATCAACCGAAAACGCTAAAATCATATACCGACATTTCCAAGGCAACAAAAATATTTTAATAGTACCCCTTCCGATTCACTGTAAGAAACACATTTTAAATCAACTCAAACGGATGTCTTATTTCTCTTTGCAGCATTTGTGGAAACAATTTCGAGCTTATATCTTAGCTGCAAATCGCAATTTTATCAGACGTTATTCTGAAATTGAGAATTTCATCTTTTATGTACAGAGTGTATTCGAAATGATGCTCAGAACTATAAGAGGTGATAACGCAAGTCAAGACAATTTTTATATAGGAAACCCCGTCGAAATCCACTTATTCATTCAAAAATAGAGTAAGAATTATTTAATAAAAATAGCTCTATTACGATAGTTAACAATTTTTCCCTAAATATTTAAACAAAATACTTTAATCATTTTAATTCCTTATTTAATGATTGGGAAGTTTCATCATTATATATTGCTAGATCAAATTCTTTATTGAATATTGTATCTCAACAGTGTTAAATAACATGTAAAACAGTATATTGTAACTTGCTTCACCTGTTTGGACAGGTTTTGACAGTTGAATAATTGAATTTTGAATTTATACTTTTAAACATTTAATAAGGCATCTACTTCGGTCACTTATTATCTTTTACAAATCAATGGTTCAAAACTTAGCATCCATTCTGTAAAAATTGAATAATTAATAAATTGTACAAAAGTTATTAACTGAAAAGTGTCTCAAGTTACCTCGTATGTGGCTTCATTCTGAAACACCATTATTAATTGTTTCATTGCACAAATAACTTTATCACTTTTACAGTTTTACTGACCTGTAGGAAAGTTATACGTAAATTAAGTATTTTTTTTATACTTTCTTATAGTAGCGGTTAATTATTATTACCCTAAGGTTGCAGTTATTCTTCGCCAAGCTTATCATATATATATATAGGCGATATGTATATTATACACCATAAATATACGCTATACATACGACATATGGCGTATTTGTTTCATATATACGTCATATAAACTTCAAATATCTGTAATAGTTACATCTTATATACCATATATATTCATACATATGTACCATATACGTTCTATACACATGTCATACATACACATCATAAATGACTATAAATTTATCATATATTACTATAATGTGAAGTGACTTGGCGATACATCTTGGTATCTTGGTCATTTATCCTCAGGGTACCGCTATAACAAGGAAGTACCGTTTTTTAGAACAAAAAATGTGTAGATGAGGCTAAGGAGGGTTGACCATAGGGGGAGGGCGGGGGGGCTTAACCCATCCATCAGTTTTCATATTTAAAAGAATTTCAGAGTTTTATTAACAGGTGTCAACCAAAGCTACTGGGATGCTCAAAGGACACTCACTCTTTGCTTCATACAGATAATCAAAGTAGGTGTGGAAAAAATAAATTGTGAGGCGTTTTCACCCTAAAAATTGTGTTTTTTAGAAATATTTTGTAAGCTTTTTTTCAGATAAAATATATCAGAATTTTAAGTAAGTAGGTTTTAAGTAATGCAGAAATATCAAGCTTTCATGCCAGGCATAAAGATTGTACAGTAAGTTAGGCTTAACATAACAATATGCTATTCTTTAGAAAAGGCCTATGTAGGCAGGCTTGACTCAGTTAATGTGAGGGAGGGTTGACTAGATGCTCAGGTTTCCCTTAATTAAGGGGCATGTCCCTGAAAAATGGAACTTCAAATTCGATCTATTGAGAAATAGTTCCAGTTACGGCCACCAGGGCAGGGTGGTGCCATCGAGAAAATTTACGATACAAATTTACCAATCAGAATGAAAAGAATTTGCTTGACTGTCAATTTACAGTGATATATACGATGAAGGCGTGTTTTTTCAACATCTACTGCACACAGTAAAGTCTCATTAGGGGTTTTTTTCTCCCTTCTGCTTTCCTTGCCCGTATACAAAAGGACCACTAGTAACCCCTACTAAAACCAGATATTGACCAGATCTTTCTTTTTCAAGGCAGTTCTCAAATACAAATTGGCTTCTGTTTGAAACGTATCTCAAAACGTATCACTGCCTCAATGATAAATTTTTGTAAGATACAGATAATCAGAATAAAAACATCACATTCAGATTAAATTTTGGAAAACTATTTTCTAAGAATATAGGTATCAGATTGGATGATTTATTTTTAATTTGACTCTGTAACCCCCCCTCTCGGCCCAGTGGCGTATCTAGACTTATCATTTCGGAGGGGGCCGAGATATAATAAAATTTTCTAAGAGGAAATCACAAGAAACGGAGAAAATTCCGCTTTAAACAGGTTTTTATCATAGCATGAAACGCATCTATTATATAATTAAACATGCTAAGATGAAATCGCATAGGAGTGTGAAAATGTTCATTTTAGGCAGGTTTTCGTCTTTAGAAGTATAATTCCATGGTTATACCACATTTTTTTAAACGCAATACTGAGAATTATCTATTAAAAGATATCTCTATCAGAAGTAAATAAAACCGAAGTAAACATCAAATTTAAAACTATTTAACAGCGTTCTCACTCTATCCCTTCCCTACCTCCTTTAACACTTTCTAAGTCATTTTGAAGCATACATGCATGACATTTGTAATACTTGAATATTGAATAGCGTTTTCCATTTTCTCATAAATGGGATACATTTGGAATAGCAGTTCTCTGGTGATAACCTTTCCTAGATTCTCACGACTCGAAAATCAGCTTTAACGGCCAAATTTGACATTATTTTCTGAATTCTTTTTAATCACAAACTGTGGTTGATAGGAAGCTTTTTGTGTATTCCAGATTCAGAATAGCTCAATTAGATTTATGATGTATTTTAAATGTAAATAAAGCTTATTTCTAGTCAAAAAGTTACACAGCCATAGAAAAAACTTTTTTGTCAATATTTTGTAATCCTATGGAAATAAAATAACGCGTCACAGCGCTGTAACGAGCTGAATAACAAGACTATAACGTAACATTCCTAGCATTTACATAAATAAATTTTTAAACAAGGAAGAAAAAATCATGCGTCAAGCATAGATTATAAAACACTTTCCAAAACGATCAGCAAAACTGCACCGTTTAAAAAAATTAAAATATTACGTTTAATTCAACCATAGGGAAACGCATAACACATTTCAAAACCCATTGTAAGCTGTTCGCATCTACAATCGGAAAATTATCCGAATTTTTTCAGCAGCCCTGTATATGATATATAGATTAACTACATGTATGCCAAAAATTAGTTTACTTAAGAAATACATGTACTTCAGTTGAAAATTTCCCTTCAGCAATTTCCTCTAATAAGGTCGTCCTGGTACGTAAATACTTTTGTGCAGCCCTGTATGTATATGTGATATAAAATTTATATATAACGAGTAACATGCAAAAAATTAATTAAATTTAAAAGCGCATACCGAGTTTTAAACCGTTACACTCTAGCAATTATTACTCAAAGGCAATACTGTAACCGATTTCTTTTGTGTTTTCCTGTAAATGGATAAAAATGCTATCAATGTCTTGTTCTAACGTAATCGTATTGAAATTCAGTGATTTATATCAGTTTCAATGCATTTGAAATAGCGTAATGTCATTAAAATACTCAGCAAACGAGTTTTCCCCATATACCGTAATGTAATGGAATACTTTTGAGTGCCCCTGTAAATGAACTGTTAATCCTAGATACTTCATATACAATACCAAACATGCTTTGGTGACCCTAAATAACCTTTATCAATTGCATGAAAATTCGAGTCTATTTACGGGAGTTAGAGCGTGGACAGACGGACAGACAAACCGAATGCATAAAAACTTTTCAACTTTGTTGGAAAGTGTTAAAAAGGTTCAAACTTTGCAGTTCATACTGCGATGTCTCAATCTGTGCATTACCTTAAATAGCAGATTTTCAACTGATAAATAGCGAGAGTAAGCCTTTTATTGATGTTTTATAAACTAATTAAAATTAATAATGCACTTTCAAATACCCCATGTCACGTTTTACATAATAAAACGCGTCTAAAGAGAGCCTGTGTATAATGGAAGCTTGGCTGAAATAGCTATTTCGTAGTCTCTGCGAAATACCACACTTTCTAAGATGAAAACATGTCTAAAACGGAATATTTTTCTGCTTAATTTTGAATTTTATCTTAGCATGTTTCATTACATTTTGCAAAACTTTCGTTTGCATCCACTAACTACTATTATGCAAATACTAAAACGATCCCTGAAAAATTATCCAACTAACAATGCAAGCCTCATCAAAATTTGCCCAGTAGATAAAAATCTAATCTTTTATAATCCACTTCACCTGTTTTTATAACTTAGAACAGTATGTACTATACTAAACTAAAAAATATTACTAAAAATATTAAAAAAAATACTAAAAATATTAAAAATCGTTTTCATCTGCATATATCATTGTTACAGCACTTTCTTACTTATTTTAATTTTGTTTTGGCTCAGCAACCCATTTTTCTAGTATTTTACCCATTTTACATAAAGGTAAAATGCAACAAAAGTCTGTCTCATCTGCAAATGTCATTATTGTAAAAATTTCTTAAATTACGTTTCATAATTTTCAGTAGATACCCATCGTCTCTGCATAACGCTGAGAAAACTTTAAAAATCTGCCTCATTTTCAGATTTTAATATTGCGGAAATTTTCTTATATTTTTAACTATTTTCATTAGCAATAGAACTTCTCACCGTAATCTGAAAAAACATTAAAAATCTGCCTCATCTGCAGATGTTGTTGTTGTTGAAATATTCATAAACATTTTTATAATTATTTTCATTAGTAACCCATCTTTCTAGCGTAATGCTCGGAAATCAATAAAGATCTGCCTCATCTGAAGATTTAATTAGTATAAAAAATTCGCATATATTTTAAATAGTCATTTTCATTAGCAACTTATTTTCCTTAAATAATTCTGGGAAAAAACTAAAAAGCTGCTTCATTTGCAGATTTCGTTATTACAGAAATTGTCTTATATAGTTTTCTAATTATTTTCATTAACAACCCATCTTCTCTCCGTAATGCTGGAAAATATTAAAAATCCGCCTCATCTGCATGCGTCATTGTTGCAGAAATTTTCATGTATTTTTTTATAATTATTTTCATTAGCAACACATCTCCTTGACTTAATGCTGCGAAACCAATTAAAAATCCGCCTCAACTGCAGATTTAATTAATATAAAAAATTTCATATATTTTTTTCTTCATAATTATGATTAGTAACTTATCGTCTCTGCGTAATTCTTAGGAGAAAAAAAAAAAAAAAAAAAAAAAAAAAAAAAAAAAAAACTAAAAATCTGCCACATCTTCAAATTTAATTAATATAAAAATTTTCATTTAATATTTTCATAATAATTTTTATTAGCAAACCATTTTCTCTGTGTAAATTTGGAAAAACATTAAAATTCTGCTTCATCAGCAGATTTAATTAATATAAAAAAATTCAGATACATTTTTCATAATTTTCACTAGTAACCATCTACACTGCGTATAATTCTGGGAAAACATCTGTCTCACTTGCAGATTTCATTCATCCTTAGAATACAACATGTTCATTTTTAACACTTTCCAACAAAGTTGAAAAGTGTTTATGCATTCGGTTTGTCAGTCCGTCAGTCCACGCTCTAACTCCCATAAATAAACTCGGATTTTCATGAAATTGATAAAGGTTATTTAGGGTCACCAAAGCATGTTTGGTATTGTATATGAAGTATGTAGGATTAGTCATTCATTTACAGGGGCACTCAAAAGTATTCCATTGCATTATGTATATGGGGAAAAATCGTTTGCAGAGTATTTTAATGACATTATGCTATTTCAAATGTGTTGAAACTGATATAAATCACTGAATTTCACTACGATCACGTTAGAACAGGACATTCATAACATTATTTATTCATTTACAGGGACACACAAAAGAAATCGGTTACAGTACAGTACTATCTTTGAGTAATTATTGCTGGAGTGCACGGTTTAAAATTCGGTATGCGCTTTTAAATTTAATTAATTTTTTGCATCTTAACCGTTATACATAAATTATACATGCCCGTTATATATGCATTTTTCGTTTTTTTTTTACATCATATATATAATTACATTTGTAATACTGTTAAAAACTAAATTTCCTATTAAATGATCGATATTTTACTACATTTAAAATTAGTTCCAGTAAAAAAAAATTCTTTTATTGATCGTAGAATTTTTTATATAAAAAAATTCCATTCACAATTGACATATTAGATAAGACTGATGGTACCGAATGGTCTGATGGTAAGTTTTAGAATATAAATTCTAGTGGTAGGCGATATTTTGAAATCCATCATTCTTGCTTTCTAATATAGGGAGGGGGCGTGCAAAAATGTAGCTCAAAACTTATCATTGCCTCAATGATAAATTTTTGTAAGATACAGATAATCAGAATAAAAATATCACATTCAGGTAAAATTTTGGAAAGCTATTTTCTAAGAATATAGGTATCAGATCGGTTGATTTATTTTTAATTTACTCCCTTTAACCCCTAACCCCCACCCCACCCCCCTAAAAGTAGGGAACATTTTCTGATAATTTTTTTTATACATGCAGATCTTCATATATAGTATTACATAAGGGTAATTTTAATTTGGCCCACTAAATTTGGCATTAAAAATCTCTAAAATTAGAAAAAAATATATATCTGAGGAAAAAATTTATATTAGGCTAAAATCTGCAAACCAGGGTTCGTAAATTTCATATATTTTCGAAAATATCAAAAATATCCGAGATTTTGATATATATATCCGATATTTTCAAAATCGTCAACTTACTGCTGTTAATAAATATTTCAAGCATAACATAAATTAATAAACTAAAATATATTGCATTTAACAAGAAAATTTAATCAAACGCTATATTGAAAGTGCATTTGCTTTTCCTTTTCTTTTTTATTTCACTTAGAACAATATTGAAGATCAACTAATAGAAAACAATTTTGTTTATACACATACATGATGCTTAAAAAAAAAAAAAAAAAGTATAGGATTCAGTATCAACTATCAAGAAATCAAAAATTTATAAAACAAAATTTTTATACAAAACATTTTTGTAATTAAAAGTTTTTAACATAAATATAAGACTATCTTATTTTTTATTCCCTAACATCTTATACAGCTTAAACTGAACTAAATCAAAACCAGAAGAGATTCTTTTCTAATGAAGCAGTATATAACTGAATGTCTAAATTAGGCAGTTTATCTTTTAGTGTCTGTTCTGAATTAATTATGTCCCACATAATCTACAGTTAAAAGTAAAAAATTCAAACATAAAGCTTGAAAAAGATATTTGTTTTCCTTTTTGGCTAAAAAAAAATCACTACCAGAGACAAAAGTTCTTTATCTACAGAACAACACAGTCAGTAACAGTTGGAACTTTCATTTACACTTTTTTGACTGAAAATATCAAAAATACCTTGCATAGTGATATTTTGAAAACAAATATCAAATGACATGAAAATATCGAAAATATCATAAATCTTGATTATTTTGAAAATAAATATCGGATATATATCATGATATATATCAAGATATATATCAAGATATATATCAAGATATATATCAAGATATATATCAAGATATATATCCATTGATATATCAACGAACCCTGCTGCAACCGCATTCCTTTATGTCATAAAATCATTGCAAAATGCGAAAATACTCTAAAAATCGCATAAAAATATTGTGAAAAATTAAAATATTTATATACGAATTCCGAATAAATTTTATTGAAATGGGGAATGTAATGAAATCATTCACTATATTAAACTAAAATATTAAAATCGGATTCATTTTATTAATGAGGAAAAATCGGCGTAAAGCGTTAAAAAAAGAGAAAAAGGCTAAAATTGTCGATTCTCTATCATAGTTCTAGCGATTTTTTTCAACGCCAGAAATATAATTTCATCCATATTAGGATTACAACACAATATATTTGCATATAATAAAAATTAAGATATAGGCAATAAATTTGCAAAATTTAGCTCCGAGCAAATATATTTTTAAATTTAAACCGTTTGGCAATATTATTGTTTGGCCATTTAAAATAGGACGTAATTTCCTCCATTTACGACTTTGAACGCATGTAAATTAATTTATTTTTTTTTAATTTTCTTTTTCTTTTAAAATTCACGGGTAAATATGGTTTTTAATTTACTCAATTTTCAATATTTTCCTGCTTTTAACCCCTTGGGGACGAGCGATCCATATACGCGCCGCGTGAAACGAACGCTCAGAATCCTTGTTTTACCTCACCAGTAAAATTTTACTGTAAAATTTGCCTTATTTAATCAGCGCATTGTCTCAATTCAAGAAGACACAAATTCCTGTTTTTAAAAAACGGTGAAAAAAGATTAAAAATTTCGTAAAAGTCTCCCGTCCCGAAGGGGTTAATACGTAATCATTTAATTCCAATTTGATTTTTTTTTCTTTTTATAAGTCACGTGTAAAAAAATTTTTAATTTGAAGGAAATATTCTTTGTGCTGTTTCTGAAATTGGCAACAATGTAAAATAATACCCTTTTATAAAAAAAATGTAAAAATCTCTCGAAATGCTGAAAATTTGAATTTAAAATGGAAATAAATCCTCAAAAAATGAGTCAAATTAAAAAAATGAACGCAGTCTGCACACTGGGAATTTCTAATGTATATCCCCAGAAAAAACTATTATATTCGTATGTATGGTTTTTGTCCCGATAAAACTTTTTTAATGGAACGATATTGACCAACTTTAACATCAAATATCTCTTAAAATAAACATTCGATTTAAAAACTGTATGCATCAGCGTGATTTTCGAAGTATCATCGATTTTCATCCTGGTCACAAAAAATTCGTAAACAGTGGCGGTGACAGCATTAGTTACTTTTTGAATAAAGAAATACAGTTTCTTTTGATTTCAGTATTTTCTTCTTTTATAACTAAGTAGCAGTAGTCGTTGAGCTCATTTTAATTAACTTTTGTGACAATTAAACTTTTGGTTTGGCTTTTAATTTTCTTGCACAAAACAAATGTAATGCAAATTAAAATAGTTTTATTAAACGAACTCGTAAATGAAAAGAACGTTTTAAAAATCTTCTTCTTTTTTTTTTTTTTTTTTTTTTTTTCATTTGAATTTGATTTTATAATTTAATCTAGAAAATGTGGATCGCAATACATTTGCTTGGACTATAGATGAAACCATCAGTAGAAACAGTTCATTTTTCGGTAAAATTGTTTAAACGTAAATATTCAAAAAATAAAAGAAAATGAAACCTTCTGAGATAACGCTACAATGTTGTCCAGTATTAAAAACAGATGTGCAAGTTGAACCATACTCTCCCCCTTTACAGACAGACCTGTGGAGCGCATCGGTTTCTCTCATCAATTAATGTGAAGTAGGCGGAACCTATCTGGGGTGGACATTCTGGAGAATTAGCTTAAATTTTCATTAAAATTCTCAATCGGTTTCGCTGATTTTACATTCCCTAATTGGTATAAAATTGTAAAACAAAATTATCTGAAAAGTTCAAAGTTTAAGCTAGGGGGCGTTGCTTTTTAATTTTCAGAATCTTTCATAGATAACATTTTACAAAGCTTTGAATGAAAAAACACCTCCGTTTTTCACGTTCCAAAATTGTAACTCATATCATAATCAAACAACAACAAATATCGAAAATTTAATCAACGGGTACCCTTCATTATGATCTCAAATATCATGTGCAAAAAGAAAAATTCAAAAATATGCAAATGCGCATGAGAAATCAGCGAAACGGTCTCTCATAGGATTAGCATTAGCTTGCCAGTGTCTTCGCTTCCAGGGACAGGAGCCTTAAGTGGTTTTGGAAATCTTTTTATTATATACAGTGCATAATGAAAGGTTAATGGTTATATATAAAAAAGAATGTAAATTTATCCTGTAAAGCTACAGTAAAATAGGGTGATGGAAAAGAAAATGTTTAAAACTGATTAAAGAAAGATGTGAAAAATTGCTATAGTATCCACTGCAAAAAAAATTTAATGAAATTTAAATGGGAAAGTTGATAGGAACTTTTTTCCATTTAAATATTACTTACAGTAGATAAATAGAAACAGTGGGGAAGACTAGAAAATATGAAAGCAGCAATCTTAACCCTTTCGGGGGCAGTGGTATGTTTATGAAACCTCTTAATTTTAATTCGCAAACAACACAATGGCACCAGAATTTTGCTAAAATCTTTTCCATTTAATATGTATGTGAAATATAGACTTTTTCTTATTTCCAAATAGATGTGTTCGTAAATTCCGGTGCCAGTCATTGATTTCAACATTTTAGTACTGAAAGTACTTTGGCCCTTAAAGGGTTAAAATATGTTAATAATAAGTTAAGTTCTCATGCGGCTGCAAAAGAACATAGCATTGATCGAAAAACTTTAGGAATGTATGTAGACAAGTTTCACCAGGATGAATACAGTGAGATGAAGCCAAACTATGTGACTAGAGTTGTCAGGTCGAGTGTCACAAAAAGTAGGACAAAGAGACGGAAAAAAAGCGGGACAATGGCTCTTAAATCCGGACACAATAATATATGAAAAACTATGAAAACGGAACCTATCTATAACGAAATACTGTCTTAAATGTTAAAATTTCATTTTCCCAGCAGTACAATTTCACTTGCTCAATCTCGTGCTGAAGCCGTACAATTATACCTGCTACAAAATCCTGTTTAAAATAAAGTTTTTCTCCTCTGACTTGCGATTGCGTCTAAACAGGTTAGTTTAACCCTTAACTGGAAACGTACGTCTGTGAGATGTTT
Source organism: Maratus speciosus (assembly GCA_963932465.1). Taxonomy (NCBI): domain Eukaryota; kingdom Metazoa; phylum Arthropoda; class Arachnida; order Araneae; family Salticidae; genus Maratus; species Maratus speciosus. Next base: position 183,282,110 of record OZ010795.1, on the reverse strand, counting down.
GCGTCTACATATCTGTCCTTAATATTTTCTCTCTCCGACATTCCAAACTTATTTTTATGCTGTTATATTAAAAATTTGGTCCTGTTAATGCATTACTATTAAAGATTAAATGTTTAAGTTCACTATTTGGTAAATTATTAAGTGTTCTGTTTGTGCACGGGATTTTCATGTTTCCGGTTAAGGGTTAAGCATTATATTTTCAAAAATACTTTTTTATAATAATTAAAGCATGTAACATAAAGTTATTTTGCTTTTTTAAACTGATTTTCTCTTCCGAAATACTTCAATATAAAATGAAGTGGGCTAAATCTCCCATATAGTGGGTCAATCCTCCCATACTGTATGTGGGGAGCCTTGACCCATTATTTTCTCATGATTAAAATCAATCATTTTTCAAATTTCTTATATATTACACTTATGTAGCAATTTTACTTTGATAATTGATTGTATAACGAATAAATTTATACATAAAACTTTATTCTACGCTCAATACAGTCGAACCTTGTTATCCCGATACTATAACGACCAGAAAAAAGTGTCGTCATAAGCGGAGTGTCGCGGTAACCGGAGTTGGAGAAAAATATGTTGATAAAAAATCTGTACTTTTAATCAATTTAACTCAATTTTAAATCCATAACTGTTCTTGCAGTTTTAAGCAATAAAACATTATCAAACAAAATAAACACAAAAACAAAATTGAAAAGAATAAACATCAGATTAATGATGACTTTTATTATTATTATTATTATTGTTACATGAAATATTGAGGAATTAAAGTTTGCTTATCCCTAGATGTGCTTCCTACAGTTCTTTTTTCAATTTTATACAATGAATCGTAATCGATATTCGTTGTTTCAGAAGTGGATGTTAAAAAAAAAAAAAAAGTGTAACCACAAGAAAGCGCCGCCTGACCAGAACAACAACAACAACAACAACAAAAAAAAAAACGAGTAGACTGATACGTCTATCTGGAGCTTAAGTGGGTCATTCATAGTGTGTGGGTTCATTTATTCCGATAAAGAATTGAAGTAAAATTTCTCATTTATCTCAATGGGTATTTTAGACACTTTTTGAAAAGTTTGGTTAAGACATTTTTTACTGCTTAATTCCAGTGCTTATAAGATGGATTATGAAAAATGGACAATTTTCCTAAACTTTGCAAAACTGACGTGATAAGCGGAGTGACGTGAAAACTGGGTGTCGGGATAAAGAGGTCCGAGTATATTAAAAAAATAAAAAAGCATTTTGTAAAAAGTGAATCAACCCTCCCTAGTCTCCCCTATAGCATAAATTTTCTATCTTCAGAGAGATCAGTCCAATTTCACAATAATCGAATAATTTTGACAATTAAATTGGTAATTTATCACGAATTACCCTCAAATGAATCCACAGTTCTTTGATTAATCAATTCTCTCCTTATATTGTGGATACCGTTTTAGACGAAATATTTGCCCTAATAAATATGCATCAAATTATAATGATGGAATCATCCGTACGTGAAGTCCACGGTCATCCCAATTTTTCTGTAAAATATTAGCTGTCCGTCGCCTGGAGCCAAATAGTCAGGTCCAATAGAGCGTGAACACTTGTTGACAAGCTACGTAACGGTGCTAGTATTACATGTATAAACCCGTCATAAATTTCTGGTGAAAAAAAAAGAAATGAAGTTTTTATTTTTTGTTCATGCTAATAACTGTCATTAAAGTTATGAGATATTTTTACAGAGTGAAACTAAAGTACCTTGTCGAATAATAGGTCGCATAGCAGTTAAAAAGCATTCTGTATAAAAAGTCTGAATCGGAGACTGTGAATGAATATTAGCTTAGCAAATAATGTTGACAGTGAAAAACAAAAGTTGTCTTGTTTCGTTGCATACTTTCCAGTTCTTATTTGTGATTTAACATATTTATTTCATATGTTAGTATGACGTTTCTGTTTTTCCTTATTGTTAAAAACAGTATATGTTGTTTAAATGTTCTTGAAACCTTTTAGTGATTGAAACGGTGTGCTTTTGTTAGATGATGATTACGTTTAGGTATTGGAAATCGTGTAAGACAAAGAAATATATAATATAAAACATAATCCCATTCAGCATAGAACACCATGAGAGTTTTATATTGGTATGATATCGCGAAAATTTAAGGAAAGACTAAAAGAGCACTTTTCTGATATCAAGTTTAACAAACCAAGTAAAGCTTTATCCAGATTGCATCAAAAAGAAAATATTAAAATAAACTTCGAAAAAGCTAAAATGATCATTTAAACATTTAACCATTAATAATCCGTCCTCTTCAATAATCCGTGAATGCATTGAAATTTTACTTAGTAGTGATACTGTTTGTAACGATGTCCTTTCTTATACTATTCCCGTGATTTGGTACAATGTCCTAAATATTTCAAGAACTGCTGAAAATATGAACTGAGCCCCCCCCCCCCCCCCCCTCTGCAGAGAAATGGAATGAACTCCGCTTGCGCATGCGTAGTATTTTGTTTTTGTTTTTAAAATTTGTTTTCTATTCAGTCAGTCATTTTTTCCCTGTGGAAATGAACGCGTGTGTGTTCGAAAGATCTCAGGGTTGTATTAAACAATGTGTCAATAATAAATGTTTGTATCACCTTTTATGTAGTTACAAGTATGTGTTAGTAAAGTTTATTAATGACAAGGTGAAAATTCCTTCACGACACTAGTTTTTTAATACAGTGTTTTGAATCTATCAAGATAAAGAAACAAGCCATTTTTCTTATGATATTTAACTGTACGATTTCAGCTTAACACCATTGAATTATTAAAATGATTTCTAAATTCGTTTATAACGAAATATGAACAGTCATTTAATAAGCATTTATTTTAATCATTAAATATGAATTTTTAAATATAAATTGATAAATTCATTAGTGTGATTTTTTTTGTTTAAGATCGTCAAAATCAGTGGCGTAGGAACTTTGTACAAACAGGGGGAGCCGGGGCATATGGCAGAAAACTAGTGGCGCGGATAATTTCGTTCATTTTGGAGGGTTCCTTCATGGTGTTGCACGTTTCACAAACAGAAGTATAAATAAAATAGATGCATATCAAAAGATCACACACTCTTTAATCCAGTTAAAATTATTTTTAATAGATATACTTGATACATAGAAACTTAATTTATGTCCGTCCCGAATACAATATTCAAATTTAAGGCTTCTCCCACTTCTATTTACCAAAAATTAAAGTGCTTTCTGTCGTTTTGCTTACAAATTCTTTACAAATCTCTTCCAAATCAATTTTAAAGGCCTCCTCTTTATAAATATGTTATCGGTGCAGGTAATTTGTAGAAAACCTATATAAGGCCCCCTTTATTTTTGGAAATCGGGAGGGTTGTAAATAATGAGAAAAAGGGTTAAGGCACAAACAAGTGTGCTCACCACCTCCTCTCTCTCTTCTCTTTGTTGTGTGAATTTCCTAGAAAAAGTATACTTTATTTTTTAATTCAGCAATGTATCGTAAACAGATGTGGTGCGAGAATTTCTTCCGGGGAGCTGAGCCCGTCTGAAATATTCCCGGGGGAGCCAAAGCTCCTACAGCTCCCCCGGTTTCTACGCCCTTGGTCAAAATGGCGTCATTTGTATTCCACAAGCTTCAAAATTAGAAGCCAAGTATTGAAAGTAAGATTTTTCTTTTTTGGACAAATGAAGTCGTTGAGAACGTGCATTTTTATTGAGATAAATTTAAACCTGCATTATAAATTTTTCGAATATTAATTTCGTAATTCATATTATAAATTTTTTTAAATTATAAATTCGATGTACCGGGTTAGCAAAAAGTCCGTATAAACTTTAAAAATTCATAAAAACCGAAAAAATAACAGAAATGAAAAACGGTTTGCAGGGTTAGCATCTATAGGTCACGGGAATTTTTTTATGGCAGGAAAAAAATAATTCAAATAATAGCCAATAGGTGGCGCTGACGTATCCGAATCAAAGAAAAGATACGCAAATAAAGAACAGAATATTTCCAAATCGTTTATTACAACTCTATGTGTTCCACATGACCACCACCACAGGGGATGACACATTGGAGTCGAGTCACAAATCCAGCAACATCAGAGTGTAGCAGGTCTGAATGTATACATTGCACTTCTCGGCGGATTGCATCTTTCAGCTTCGACAGATTAGACGGACCGGATCGATATACTCGGGATTTCAAATACCCCCATAACCAGAAATATGCCGGGGTCAAATCTGGAGACCGAGGAGGCCATGGGAACTTGGAAGCCCTGCTGATGATATTGTCTTCCCCGAACATCTGTATCAGGAATTCCTTGACAGAAGTAGCAATGTGACAAGGTGCTCCATCTTGCACAAACGTGACGGTAGAAAGCGCATCTTTTTCACGCAAACATGGTTCGACCTTCTCACGCAGAAGGATTAAATAACGCTGAGCATTTACCGTAACCGTTTCCCATCCATTTATTCGTCAAGGTGTTTCAAAGAAAAAGGGTCCTATGATAGACGAGCTTGTGAATCCACACCACACAGTCACTTTTGGGGAATGCAATGGTTTCTGAGTGTACTCGTGTGGATTAGACGTCGCCCAGATGCGACAATTATGGGTATTAACGTCGCCATAAAGCTAAAAGTGAGCTTCATCTGTCCAAAAGATGTTAAAGACCCATGTGGGATTCTGATCAATTTTGGAGAAAGCCCACCTCGCAAATGCTTCCCTCTGTACAGTATCCGCTGGTAAAAGTTCGTGGCATGACTGTAATCTGTATGGGTACAGATCAAGTATTCCATGAAGAATATTGCGGACCAATGATTGTGGTAAGCCCAAACGTCTGGCAGCTTCACGAGCACTGCTGGTCCCCGCAGCTGGACGCTAACGCTTCCATTTCGGCTGCATCACGCGGCGATCCTGCCTTCATTAAAGATGATCGTCCGGATCTTACACGATCTTCCAGCGTTCCTGTTTCCTCAAACCGTCGAACAATCTTTATGAGGCCTGCCGCAGTTAAAGACCCTTTTCCAGTCCTCGCATTCTTTTGAACTCTGAATTTTCGCAAAGCAATAGTCGCTGATTCCTTGTTCATGTAAAATAACTTCAACAAAGCTTTGTCCATCTCAGTCAGCATCCTCGATCATGTACACGGCTCACAACGGTGAACTAGATGTGGATTATGAGCGCAAGTTCTGATAACCGGTTCATTAGTATATTTCCACGGAAATCGCTAGTGCCAGCACCATCTGTCGGCTGTTTTTTGAGTTATTTTTTATTTCTGTCTTAAAGAAATTCCCGTGACCTATAGATGCTAACTCTGCAAACAGTTTTTAATTTCGATTATTTTTTCGGATTTTATGAATTTTAAAGTCTCTACGGACTTTTTGCTCACTCGGTATTTATGCATACATGGAAGTAAAAAAATCGTGTTATTTGTGTACATGCATCAATTTTACATCTGACACTAAGTAATTATATAAACTGATATTATAAATCTTTTCTAAATGTACTTGTACACAGTCATCGGAAAAAAACCGTAAACACCCCCTACTAACTCTGCAACTAATTATAATAGAAGAAAGTTACTAGTACCAAGCGATTGGGAATAAAGTCTACTTTTAAATGTTGCATGTAAAATTTGCTTAGGGTGCCATCTACAAATCAAAACCAGATCAAAATTTATTTTTAGGGTTCCGTAGTTAAAAACGGAACTATTATAAGATCACTCCTGTGTCTGTCTGTCACAGCCGTTTTACTCGTAAACTACGGAACGCGGAAAGTTCAAATTCGGGGAAGTAATAAAGACTATTGACCCACATATTTTCAGATTAATAAGCATTCATAAATATATTTAGTAAAAATGTAGAGGGGCTAATTATGGTACTTGAAAAAAAAAAAAAACTCTTTTCTTTGTATATCGTGTGAAAGCTTTCGTAACGCTGAACTCAAAAATACATTCCTTTTAATTTTAGGTATTATATTTTCAAAGATATTGTCCAAAATGAACGCAAAAATATGTCCCCCCCCCCCCATCTAATTACGAATCTACTGAAACTAAAATTATGAAAAAATTAGAGGTAGTAGACGTTAATTTAAACCTTGCCGGAATATTATAGCGGTCACCATAGGTCACATAAATTTTGAGAAAATCGCATTTTTCTGTTACACACAAATTTCGATTTACGGGCATTCAGAAAAATTGTTGAGCATCGGTAGGTGTACCTATCGTAGCAGAAGTATAAAAGCATTGTTGATACTGAATTTCGAAAAAAATCATCGGTAATTAGCCGAGATATTAACCCTTAAAGATACGGTCAGTTTGGACATACACAATGACAAGTGCGGCGTAATCTATGCCTAGTTAACAACTTTTAATGATATATATGCATAATGTAATGTCCAGTAACAGTATAAAAGCAATAAATGTCAAATTGTTAAAAACACACTAAATTATGGGGTTTCAGAGGCTCTAAAATTGGGGAAAAAAAGACCATTTTCAACATTTAAGGGGGTCCAGGACACAAAAATCTTCAAATTTTGCAAAAATATTTTATTTCGTTAAAAATTTCTCTGTTTTTTCCTGCTTAAAATGACATTTAAATCATGTTTCTATCTGAATTAGAACAAAAAAAAATTTTTTTTGGTTTTGGTTTGTTTTCAAAATTTAGCTTTCAAGCAATGGCTTTCATGAAAACGACTTCTTGTAAAAATGCGTTTTTTTTCATGATAGGTTTTTTCACCATTTCTCATATTTAAATTCTTATAACTCGAGAACCTTTAAAGATAACGGATTGAAACATGGAACATATCTTTTTCAATTGTTTTACTTTAATTTTGATTCAGCATATTTGAAAAGAATATTTACTTTTGAAAATATGATTTTTTTAATAAAAGTTGCACCACTTTTTTTCTTCATTTTTTCGTTAAATAGTTAAAATTTTTTTATAAATTAATATTTTAAAAAATGCTGAATCAAAATTAAAACTTATATATTTCTGTTTATTTAAATGAAAAAAATTGAAATTCTATAAATAATATTCCTAGTTATAACGATTTTAATTTCCCCCCTTTTTGAATAAATTTAAAATTTAAATTTTATTCTAAAAAATTATGAGAAGTTTTATTATGTGATTTTGTTTACAAATGATAAGGTTAACCATCACAAAAAAAAATCCGAATTTTAACTCAATAAATAAAAATTATTTCAAAATGTGTCCCGGACCCCCTTAATGTCTTAAAATGTATATGATTTTAAAACACAATTTTAATTGGGATGAAAGATATAAGTATCTTCTTTCATTTCATGTATTTAAAAAAAATGAAAGATGCAGAATCAGTATTTATAGGGGGCTCGAAACTGTTAGACATTTGTCGAACGGAAAATTGGCATAACAGTTTGCAGGATTACAAAATAAATATTGCAACTAGAATGAAAATTTTAGTACTTATAGTTCAGATTGTAATAATTACCCTGAACTTGCATAAATTTGTATTTAAAGCCTTTTTATATTTTTAATGCAATGTTGCATTTAGCTAATACAAAATTTTGAAATTTTCAACAGTATAATCACTTAAAAAAATATTTTTTTGAACAATGAAAAGGAAATTTTCAGTTCAGTTTATGCAGACTAACATGAAATATATGTTTTGAAAATTTCATGAAAAAATATTCAGAAGTTTTTGAGGTATCTTGCGCGTTATGCCCAAAAAGCGACATTTGGAGAAAAATGACTTCAATGTTTCGGAAACGCCGCTTCAGCTATTGAGCGAGTATAATTCTAAAAGTCATAACTCTGTTCTAATAGGAATTTCAAGGAAACAATTATATCAAAATGTTCAGAAAAGATAGGAGTTTAAAATCTAAAAAAATTTAGATTTCTAAAATTTTGAAGCTTTAAGAGTCCTGCGACCACTTAACCCTTTCCGGCGCTGAGTAATTCTACTTATAAACTTATGAAATAATGGACTGACACCAGAATTTGTAAACGAATTTATTAGAAAATACGAACTTGCTTATTTTCACGTACATGATGATGATGAAAGGAAAATTTTAATTAAATATTCTTGGTCCCGTTTGTCTGTTTTGGAGTTAAAATTAGGTGTCCTTTTTTTAAGGATACCACCCTCGAAAGGTTTAATTAGAATGAATCACATAAATACTCCATGTGGGATTCGTCTAGTTTGCATTGAGTGTATCTCTCAATACGCCTCGAGTGACTTTAAAAGTTAATTAAAAACCTATCTGGTAAAACGCGGCTCTGACCAAGGCGGCGTTGCAATTTTGTGACCTCCTTTCGAAGCGCGCTTAGCACAAAGCCAAATTTAAACTTTGAACAAAGGTTTTGTTTTAGCTACACTGTAGAAATAAAGGTTATTTCTAGGCTGAATTTAGTGTTATGAAATGCCAAATGAAGTTTAACTATGCGCTGCTTTCATTGTCAGTATCGAATTAAGTTCATCATAAACAGATTAGGATAATATTAAAAAATGAGTTATACAGAATAGCTGTATTTGATATTATTTAGGTTCCCATATGTCTTTGAACTTTTATGATATATCCATTTACACTTTTCTAATATATACTGTTATTCCCAACCCTACGTTGTATAGTTTTTTTACAAAGTCTTACAAGGAAGGTCTCCATACTGGGCATACTCAGAATATGTTGAAAAAATGCTAGTGAAAGTACTCATGTATGTAATAAAGGATCAGTCAAAACTAGCGGCGGAATTACAGTAGAAAATCTGTAAAAAAATAAAATACTTTCGAATAATTGGCGTGAAAAGACGAAAGCGGCACGCAATTTGGCGAGCAGCCCTTTTCCTCGCCAAAAGCAAACGATTTTAATGAATCTGAAAATTGTTTGTTAATTGATTTTGAGAATATGCGGTATTTAATGAATTTAAACGTAAACCCTGAAAGAATTTATTATTATTATTATTATTACATTTTGTATTCTACTTGTTGCTTGTTGCCGATTTGAACGAAATTTTGCCATTGTTTTATTCTCCAATCCACAATTTTTTTTAAATTTAAACGGCTTTATCGGTTATAAAAATAACTTTTAACGCCAGATGAATAATGCTGCCGTAATACATTTCCATACCGAAGAAGTTGTTTCCATAGCAACAAAGTTGAATGGACAGTGCTCGATGGGGCATATTTTTGAGTTTGGAACAATTTTAATCAATTTAAATTTTGTTTTAAATCGTAAAATATGATAGTTAAAATTCGTTATAAGTACATATAAATATATATGACAAAACTATAGTTGAAACAAACTAAAAATGACAAAGGTAAAGTTATTTAAATTAAACTTATTTAAACAAATTCAACATAAAAAGTTTTTCCCTTAAAGAGTATTCGACAAGCGTATTTTTTTTAAACTTAATTTTTTCGCCAAACGATGATAAGTCGCCAAATAAGCGAAATTTTCATTATTTTTTTACGGGCGTTCTACCGAGGTTCCGCCAAATTTTTTTTATAAACGTATATACCCATGGGAGAAGAACATTCTGTATTTTTTTCAGATTTTTCTGAGTATGCCCGTATGGAGACCTTCCTTGTTAGTATTCTTTTAGCAACGGTTTTTTTTAATAATACAATTACAAATTCATATATTTATTCTCAGAACCCCCTGTGCGCGAGTAATACTCGCATTTGACCGTTTATTTTCAATAGAAATAGCCAATTATGATAATATATTTTAAATCTTCGGTTCAAACTATGCCTAGAAACGAAATTTCAAGTCATTTGGATGATAAGTTTTTGACTTATAAACATTCAAAAATTGGGAGCTTTTAATGTTAAATTACATTTTGATATTTCTATTAATATCTCCTGCAATTATAAATCTAATGGGATAATTTTTTGCGTGGTTATAATACTCAAAAACCCAAGCATAAATACATCGAATTTGTAATTAAAAAAAATTATAATATAAATTATGAAATTAATATTGAAAAAAAAATATGACTTGCAACCTACAATCTTTTGAAAGATTTATATTTATTATGTCCTGCTTTATGCGAATTCTCAATTTCAAATTTTTCTTCCAAGTTGTTTTCAAATTACGCTCAAATCAAAATGATCTTGTAAGGGGCCTTGTATAATGTACAGCAAAGCATAATTTGAAAAAAAAAAAATTTTTTTTACTCATTTTATTGAAACATTTGGGCTGGTTTAAGTCGAAACATATTAAGAGAGTGAAATGGTCCTATTGACAAGAAATAATACATTAATAGAAGTGTCATAATACAGGGTAAGTCAAAATGAATATAGCGATTACAAACGGCTACAACTATTTAATGGAAAAGAATTTGTCGATAAGATTAACACAGAACGTAGACGGAACTTCAAAATTTTGTATACATATGTCATAGATGTTCTCTGTGACATCTCTTGGTCACACGGACAACATCTAGGCGATAGTCCATTTCACGCCATACATTCTGAAGCATTTGTTCAGTCACCGACACAAGCGCATTACAAATGCGTATTATGAGTTTTCAATTGTTTTGGGCATTCGAAGCACAAAATCGTAGGGTGTCAATTTCGGTGATCTTGGTGGGCAAGAGCAGAAGAAATCGTCGACATCTCCACTTCGACCGATCCAACGCTTTGGAAGATGTTGATTTAAAAGTGTGCGAACCTCCATACTCTAGTGTGCACCATTTTGCTGTACTGTGATAACAGAATGACATTTGTTAAATTCTAACACGCAGAATGTTTTCTGCACGGGACTCGCCATTTTTACTAATGAGACGCCTGCAATGAACAGGCTCCTTGTCGTTGCGAAGTTTCAACTCGCGCATGCGTAGGCTTCCGCTTCACTGCACGTGAGCCTTACGTAAAGAAATTTTGACGTTTGTAATCGCTATATTCATTTTGACTTACTCTGTAATTCTGTAGCATTTCAACAATCGAGTACGAACTTCTATTTGGTTTGGATACAGACCCTAAAATAGGCTCATTTTAAATTAATTAATTTCTCTAAAATTAATCGCATGAATTTCATAAAAAAATTGTGTTTAGGCTAATTGAAGGGTGTAGGTAGAATTTAGTTATGGTGTCAAACTTGGGTATTGCTATTGAAAAAAAAAAAAAAAACAAAGTTTGGGTTCGTTTTGATATGTAGATGGCCCCCTAAGCAAATTTTATATACATCATTTAAAAAACTTTATTTCGAATCGTTCGGTACCAGTAAATGTCTACTACAATAATTTGTTGCAGAGTTAGTAGGGATGTTTACTTTTTTCCCCACGGCCGTGCAATTAAATTAGACACACCTCCCCCCCCCCCCCCTCAAAGATTTTGTGGAAAAAATGGACATAATGGGGAAATAATATGAATTTCTAGATTAATCAACTGAAAAAAAAATATTTTTTTCAATTTAAATAGATGGGAGAAAATTCCTGATTAAATTACATTTTTCAGGAAAATTTTAACAAATAAAACATTACATATTCAATTTTCATGAATGAGTTTATTGTAAAATACAGTTGAAAATTCCCGTTAAGCAATTTCCGCCAATAAGCGAAAATGTACTCGAATTTTTTTGTGCAGCCCCATAGAGTTTATACACACCACGAAATATAGAAAAAAAAAATAAGTTTAATTTAAAAACGCATAGCACAATTGAAAATGTATCTCCAGGAATTATTGCTCATAGACAGTACTGTAACCGAATTTTTTAACTGTCTTTGTAAATGAACGATAAATGCCATGCGTACGTATCAACGTATATTTTGCCTCTAAATAAAAGATGATGGATAGATAAGCAGTGATTCGCGTGTCTCTGAATAGCATTACACTATTTCAAACACATTGAAATTACCATGTATCACCATGAAATTACCATGTGTAACCGAATTTTTTAACTGTCTTTGTAAATGAACGATAAATGCCATGCGTACGTATCAACGCTCCCTAAATAAGGGAAAGGCTCCTGTAATACTTATGGTTAAAGGAGGAGCCCTAGATAAGGGGGAAAGCCTTGACACGCGTCACGAAAACGTTACACAAAGCAGGCAAAACAAAGTAAAAAAATTCGATCTACTTGCACGTTTCGATTCCACTGGCTCGTGGAATTATTAATTCTTATTTTCTAACAACAGATGGATTACTACGAGAAATGTTAAAACGTGTGGGTCTGGAATTTACAAATTAAGAAAAACCTATGGAAAGAATGTATGTCCATGGGCCTAAGTCAGTCTATGGTTCTCTATATCAGAACCTTGTCATATATTTAAAACTTTATTGATACATATAAAAGCACAAAATAAAACAGTTACAAACTTCATCATTTCATGAATGATGGGGTATAAAAAGCGCAACAACTGAAAAAAATGAAGAAGGCGCAGCATGGATACCACCGTCGGCCTAGTCCTGGAAAGCAATCCTAGTATTCTCAAAATATATGTCCTGAGAATAAGATATAGTCTCACTTACAATTATTCTTCTCATTACCCTTTCATATTTGTCTGAGCATAATCTTTTGATGATTCTATCATTTTTAGGGTCTCAGGAACCCAGTGAGTCAACCACAATAACTTCGACCGTAACATTTTGAGAGTTAGTAGAAAGCTCAGTGGCAAGGGCTTTATATTTTTCTTCTTTATTATTCCTGGACACAGCAAGTGCTTCAAGCCCATTTTCAAATGGCACAGTTACATCAAGAATGAGACTGTCTCGGTTTTTCTGGTGTAATTAATAATTCTATGAGCCAAAGAAAACGAAACATGCAAGTTGTTCGAATTTTTTTTCTTTGTTTTGCCTGCTTTGTGTGACGTTTTCATGACGCGGGTCAAGGTTTTCTCTCTTATCTAGGGGGCGTTGACCGCATTCAGTAACCATCTTGTAATGCATATCGGTGATACATGGTAATTTCAATGTGTTTGAAATAGTGTAATGCTATTCAGAGACACGCGAATCACTGCTTATCTATCCACCATCTTTTATTTAGAGGCAAAATATGTGTCTAGTGATTTTGAATAAGTGAGAACATGTTTAATCGAAATGCAGTGTTTAGTATATCAATCATTTAAAAGTGGATCGCAAGAGAATTTTAATAACAGCTTTTCACCTTTAATAACAACTTTTCTCCTTTAATATCCTGTCAACTTTAATATCTTTTGATAGGGAGAACTTAAGCGTCCATTCTTTTTTTAAATGACATAAAGAAATATTTTATGTTCGGACAAAAAAATCAAGTGCAACAGTTGTCTTAGGTGCTAATTTGTAAAAATATCATGATTTAGAAATGGTTTTGTATTTATAAGATCAAGTTAAATTGAAACGTAAGTATTGGATTATTAAAAATGTTTTAGGATATCCTGAAACATATTAAACGTAAATCTTATTTCAAATCTTATATAAATGTATAATGTCTGTGTTTGTATAATTCAAAATGTATAACTGCCTTTGTATTACTTTTAAGGATTTCTTAAAAAAAAAAATAAGAAATTTCGTCTGTTTTGCTCATTTGACCTGATGAAGTGACTAATCATTGTCATTCAGCTGTAGAAGATATAGAGGATTTTGTATAATGCGGTTACTGCGGTAAATAAGTGAAATGATCATGACATGTTTTAGGATCTAGTAAATATATTCGAATAGGAAGTATTTGAAGTTCTATAATCTGTATCTTACATTTCTAATCGAAGTGATTATAACCCATGAATCATTTTAAGTTCAGATTAGAGAATAGCAAAACTGTAAACAGAAGTAATTGAAGCCTATCAATTTGGAAATAGGGCATATTAGATAATTTTGGTCAGACATACGCAGAAATTAGGTTCCTCAGATGTCCAAAGGTGTGTATAAGTCCTAAATAATAATTTAAAAAACTTAAAAGTACATTTTTTGATGAAATAGATAGTATTCTCGTCATACTAGGTAAAATGGCGGCGTGATCGTTTGTTTACAATTTGCATTCATCAAGGACTTTTCGCTGTTTTTCTTTACAACGTTATTTTATTGTCACACTTGTGAACTCATAAACTAAATTAACGAAACCAAAAGCATAATCCTTCATTATTTAATTATTAAATAATGAAAAAAATTATAAAAGCATCATGATTTTCAAAATTTAAATCAAAAATTTTCTAAAGAGTAACAATTAACATTGAAATCGTAAAGTAAAAGCATATTGAAGTAAAATAAGTTTATTTTACATAATGTATAAACAAACCTCCATTTTAATAACTGAAATTTCACTCATTTTTAAAGACACTGGCTATAACCTAATTTATTTTAACATTATATTTCTAATAAATTCGATAATTAACACACAATTAATCTGAAATTACATGAATATTCCTTATATTATTCAAATCTATTGCATAAATTTCTATCTTTTCAGTAGCGTAATAAACAAGAAAGAAAAATTATGCGTTAAGCATAGATTATGAAACACTTTCCAACACTTCCTGAATGCTTTAACAAAACTTCGTTATTTAGGGAAATAAGGTATACAAAAAACTAAGTAAACATTTTAGAAAGCGCACAAAACATTTGAAAAACTGATTTAATCAGTTACCATCCATAGCAAATATGTATTCTAATTCTTTTGAACAGCCCTGTATTTGATCTGTAGGTTGATATATATACTATATAATGGGGAAATTTAGTTTAGCAAGAAAACACATAACAGGTTGAAATTTCTCTTTCAACAATTTATACTAATAGATGGAAACATACTTGTATACTTTTGTACAACCCTGTAGTTAACCTAGTATCTTTATTACACGCCACTATTTAGTTAAAATTTAATTCAAATTAAAACTCTCTTAAAACTATTGAAATCACATTTCCAGAAATTATCATTTATACACGGCCACATATTCAATTCTTTGCGTGACTCTGTATATCATTTTATCTATATTCTATAAACATTTCTTAATAAACTAAATGCAGTTCAGCGTAAAAATGCATAACTCATTTAAAAACCACCTTTAAGTAATTTGCGCTCATACCCAGTAACCCTTACGAATTCTTTTGTGTAGCCCTGTACATGAATTATAGCATTTATACACACCATATAGTATGCATAAATATAGTGAAACATAGAAGCGCATATCATATTTAAAAATGCATTTCCAGCAATCACCGCTAATGTACAGTACTTTTGATTCAATATGGTATCTGAAATCTTTTGTGTGTCGCCGTAAATGCTATGCACTTCGTATTATACATGAAATAAGTTATAGTAAAACTCAGCGACGTATATCCATTTCATTATCCGTGAAGTGATTTAACATAATTAAAATACGCCGCAAACAGTTCTCTCCACCCCTATATTATTATGTAATGGAATTATTTTGTATGGCCCTGTAAAGAAATAATAGCTATTATTTGCACCGCATATTCTACAGAATGCATATTTTAGTGCACGTGATAAATGCATATCAATTTTATTACGTTTGAAAGCGTGTAACATCATTAAAAATCCTTTTAAACGATTTTTCCCCATAGGCCGTAATGTAATGGGAAACTTTTGATTGTCCCTGTAAATTAACTAAACATGCTACAAACTTAATTTGAAATAGGGAATGTACTATGGTAAACATCAATAACATCCAAAAAATTTCTGGGCAATCCGAGTATATTTACGGGAGTTAGAGCGCTGACAGACGGCCAGACAAACCAAAGTCATAAACACTTTTCAACTTTGTTGGAAAGTTTTAAAAATCGGTGCATTCTTCAAGAACGTAATGCTTTCAAATGCAGCTATTTTCCAATGTTTTCTTAAACAGCTGGTTCTTTTATAGCCTGAAACCCAAAACAAGAATAAGGTCCATTCAGCAACATAGCAATTCAGAAATTATTGGAGGGGCTCAAATAGTGGTTTTTAAATAAATTGAAGAATTAAGATACTCAGTAACTGAAAGGGTCGGTTGTAAAGCATAATAATCGTCATTTTTACTTTCCGAACACGTAGTATAAGGAAAGTATTGTAATCATGATTTGTGTGTGTGTAAACGTGATCATTCTCAAACGGATACTTCCGACTGAGCTCTCATTTGGCGAAAATCATGGAGGAAAGAGATAGATGGAAATGCGGTATGCCGCAAAAAAAAGTTTGAAATATGAAACCATTTATCGCTCAAATTTAAACGTCCACAGTAGGCCCAAACAAAACAAGCACTTGGAACAGGAACCGAATTCTTTGACATCACCCGTGCATTTTTTTTCTCTAAATGAAAGTGATCTGCTTATTTTTAAGCATTCGTAAGCAGCATTCCGTTGAATTATGAATTAAAATCTGCATTATTAAAAGTTTTCTTCTTTTTTTCGTGAGAAAACGTGCTTGTGTTTGGGCCTACTGTAGCGGATTTTCGGGTTACTTTTTTGGTGTCACCCCCAGCCACCTTACTGCATCTCCATCTATCTCTTTCCTCCACGGGCGAAAATGCCATAAACCATTGCTGCAAGAATTTTATAGAAGAGTTATCCACAAAGTAATGGCCATTTGGTTGTAAAAACCTTAAAAACAAACATTTCAGTACACAAATTACCCTATATAAGTGAAGTTTACTTTACATCTCTACATAACCACTTCTTTACATTTGGGCATTTATCAGATCGGTTCAGAAATACACAATATTCATGTTGTAACTCGGCTTCCGAGAATCTCCGTATTAAGCCAGCTGTTCACTGCAGTCGTCAAATCATCATCACTTTCCACCGTGCATAATTTCTGTTGCAGCCAAGATGTTCTAACACAATTTCACGAAAAAAGAATATGAAAGGTGCACTGTAAAAAAAAAAAAAAAAAAAAAAAAAAAAAAAGTGTAGTAATTTAACCGATAAAACTAGTGTTACGTTACAGCATTATAATGTGAATTCTGATATTTTCACATTATCATGATGCAATATTACACCAGTTATATCAGTTTAAATTACACCATTATATAAGTTAAATTACTCCATAATTTTTGTACAGTGTGTAAGAAAGCGTTGTGAAACTGTCCTAGACGCGTTCCACAGTTCTCGAGTCTCCGCTTTGCTACACATTTCCGTTCTTTGCTTGGTGAAATTGTTAACAAAATTTGTGTATGATGGGAAGCGATGATGAGTTGACGACTGCAGTGAACGATTGGCTTAATACGGGACTGGTGGCAGCCGAGTACAACATGCGTATTGTATAGCTCCTAAACAGATAGGATAAATGCCTAAATGTAGGGGTGATTATGTGGAAAAGTAAAGTAAGCTTCACCTATGTAGGAGAATAATTTTTGTGAAAAAATGTTTGTTTTTAAAGTTTTTACAGCCCAACGGTCGTTACTTTGTGGATCACTCTCATAGATTTGTGTACAAATCGACCGACGGACTAGTTATTTTATCCATTTTTAACCCACTTCGTAAAGCTGTAATTTTCTTGTTTTGCAGATATCAAATAAATCACGAAAACTACAGCTTTATCCAGACTACGAAACAAAGAACTTTTACAGATAAAATCCGTGATCCAATAGAAATCTTCATATGAAATTTATCAGCCTCTTTTGAGGCATTCAGAATTTGGCACGAGATGATGTATAAGTTTAAAAATAAGATAGTATAAAATAAATCACGTTTATGGAAGATTTGTTAAAGCACCTGGCTTTCATGGTACCTGATATTTCGTGATGCATATTTGAAATTTTATGTGAAAATAGTTTATTTATCATTAGAACTTGACAATGTCACCGTTAGTTGATGTGTACAAAAATAATCAGTTTTTTATTAAAAGATATTTAAGTCTTTTTGTTTACTGTAATCACTTTTAGCATATGTTGTTATTTTAATGATAATAAGTGATTTTTTCTTACATAATAAAGAGTGTCAATAAAAGAATGTCCCAGTTATAAATTTTAATAGTATCAACTGTAACCGTTGTAGAGTGTTGGTTCAAGGTCAAAATAAATACAAAAAATAAATAAATAAATAAATAAATAAAGAGTACCTCAAACAGTTTTAGATAAGTGCATGCGCGAGTATTGTTTTGTTATTTACTCGCTTGAAGTGCCACATACGCAAAATGGCGACTCCTGAGCGTAAAGCGTTATTGCTGAGCTAACGATTTGAAATCCGTTAGAGCCATGCAATTTTTTCCTTTGGGGCTTTATAAAAGATCGTGTCTACGTTCCGACGCTACCTAATGATTTGCCAGAGTTACGACACAAAATTGAAGAGGCTGTTGCTATGCTTCACGCATGATTTTTCTTTCTTGTTTTTCAGCTAACACGGATACTCATTATTGCATATTAAATTTACATGAAATAAGACCACAAAAATATAAAACAAGTCTATTACTGCTTCCGAATATTTTAAAATTCATTCAAATGAAATCAGTAAATATCTAGCGACAACATAAAATAGATTTTCCCCACTTTCAAAATCAACGGCCGACTTCTGTATTGAAATTCTATATATTTGCAAATTTTATCGCTAAGATTGTAAAAATTAACACTGAAATCGAAAAAACTGTGTGCTCTTAAGCAGTGGACGACATTTGATTCTTGCCCTACTGCGCTAATGAATCGCATGCTTCTGCTCAGACCAAGTCAACAAGAACGCTACGTCGTTATAATAATAATGAAAAAAAAAAAATGCCTCACTCACTCAATCATCTAACTGTACACCTTTTTTTATTGCTTGTCTTCTCCCTTTAACCTACAGACAAAAGACACCGAATGCTTGAAAAGATTTCCAAACTATTAGTTGCAGCAGACTTGGAGCAATCATTCAAGCATTCACATTGGTGAGGGAGGAAGTGATGGATTTGGAGTGAATTGATTTCGATGCTTTTAAACGTTGTTGCTTACAAACAATCGATGGTGATGTGATGTTACATCATCGTGAGGGTGTTTTTGAATTTGTGCACTTTTCTTAAATGGTTATCTCGAGGAGTTGGACTTTACCAGGATTTAAGAGCGGTCGTAACTGGAGGGTAGATGGACGTACGAATCTCGATTTCATCGTAAGTTTTGTATTATCTATTTTATACACACAGCTCGACATGTATTATGTTTTACTTATTTTACTTTCGATTGTCAAAGCGTTATACTAAAAAAAAAAAAAAATTAATCCTGATATTTAAAAAAAAATAAAATAATATAAGAATATATGACATAAACTCTTTATCTTTTTTTCTATTGATCTTTATTTAAATCATATTGAAGTATTGATATGATATTATTACATTTCAAACTTTTTATAGTTATTGGGTATATCTCAATGGAGAGGGAGGAAGACAGTTTTGGAATGAATTGATTTCGATACTTTATTATTTTTATTTGGAAACAATCGATGTGATGTGATATTACATCATCGTGAAGCATCATTTTGAATTTGTGCACTTTTCTTAAATGGTTATCCCGTGTAGTTCTACATTGCTAATATTTAATAACGATGGTAGATGGACGTACGAATCTCGATTTCATTGTAAGTTTTGTTTTCAGGGCAAATTTTGCATTATCTATTACTTATTTTATGCACACAATTCGACATATAGTATGTTTTTATATTTTTACATTGAATCCAATTTTGAAAGCCTTATATTTTGATTTATTAACAAAAAAAAATTAAAGCTTAATAGTTTATTTAAAAATAAAATAATGTAAAAAGGCATGACATAAGGGGTTGTGCATATATAACGTTATCACTTTAGGGGGGGGAAGGGGGGGGGGGTCTGGCACATGATATCATACGATATCTCTAGGGGGAGGGAGTTTTGTCTTTTGATATATCGTTATCATTTTGGATCCAACCAAATTTTTCTCTTTTCATTTGTAATTTGTTTTTTACATCAAATAGTTTCTTTTTTAGTCTGACATCTATTTTTATGAAAAAAAAGTTATTATTAAAATCCTTAAAATATTATAAAATTATTTAATTCCAAAATGTGGAATACCCCAAAATTTGGCATTCCTATTCTTAAGTCATTTGTGTATGCATATACTATAATTTGTTGTTCGAGAAACTAGGTTGAAGTATGTTTGAAATGATTTGTTGTGTTTACTAGTAAATAAAGAGAAAGAATGTTGCCCACCTGTTTTGTTGATAAGAAGTTCTGCCTGCCCCCATACCCTCCCCATGAAGATTTCAAGTGCAAGAAGGCATTCTAACTGTTGAATGCATTATGTAACAAAAAAATATTATTAAATACGTTTAAATAGTAACTATTTCGTTTTAAAGTTTGCCTTGATTTAAAATTATTTCATACATAGCAGTGATATTTTATTGACTTCTCTTCTTTTGAATCAATGAAGTACTATATGAATAATAAATGTATAACAATATCTGTTTCTGTATGTCACTGCAAACAAAAGAAAAAATTTGCAAAAATCAAAATAATTTTTAGACATTGATAACGATATCATTAGAGAGGGGAGGGAGAGGTCCAAAATTTTCAAAAAGTTGATAACGTGATATATGTATAGCCGCTAAACCTTTTTTTTTTAAAATTGTTTATAGAAAAATTGTACTAAATAATATATTTCAAACTTTTATACTTATTAAGTATAAAATGTTTGTTGGTGAGGGAGGAAGATAGTTTTTGAGTGAATTGATTTTGCTGTTTTAAACTTTGTTACTTAGAAACAATAGACGTGTTGTTATGTTACGTCACCGTGAAGGGTTTTTGAATGTATGCATATTTCCTTAAACGGTTATCTCGAAAAGTTGGACATTATCGGATTTAATAACGATAGTAACTGAAGTGTAGATGGACGTATGAATATTGATTTTATGGAAAGTTTTGTTTTCAGTGAAAATTTTGCATTATCTATAGCCTATTTTGTACATAGAATTCGACATGTATTATGTTTTATATTATTTCACTTTGAATTCGATTCTGAAAGCTTTATACTTTGATTTATTAACAAAATTTTTAGATCCTGATATTTTATTTTAAAATAAAATAATGTAAGAATATATGACATAAACGTATTCTCTTTTTTTTTCTATTGTTTTTAGATAAATAATATTTAATTAATGTTATTATATTTCAAACTTTTTATATTTATTAAGTATAAATTTTTCGTTGGTGAGGGAAAAATATGGTTTTAGCGTGAATTTATTTTACTGGTTTTAAATTTTGTTACTATTAGAAGTTTACGAACAGTTTCATTACTTTTGTTTGCATAATTTTTTGCCTTATTTAATCACAGAATAACGTTAACAATTCTAACATTGAATGCGGTAATTGCGTAATGGGCAATTGAAGACTCATTGGGAATTCTAAGGTGTGTACAAACTATGCTTGGAAACAATGATATGAACCTCTCTGGATGCGATGTTACATTATCGTGAGATGTTTTTGAATTTGTTCACTTTTCTTAAATGATTATCTCGAGAAGTTGCACATTACGAGTAATTAATAACAGCCGTTTCTAGATGATAGATGGATGGACGAATCTCGATTTCATCGTAAATTTTGGGCATTATCTAATCTAGTCCTTGTACTCATATTTATGTAGATAATTCGAATTTTATTTACATTTTTTAAGTTTGTTTAATTTTGAATTCAGTTAAAAATATTTTATATTTCGCTTTATTAGAAAAATTTATAAGATATATTTTCTTTTCAAATAAAATACATAGGTAACATTTTTAAAGATTCCTATTGACAGATTTTTATCTACTTGTATTTAATTTTTTACCTTTTGTACTTATTAACACTATTTCTACTGGTGTCAAATGAGACATTTAAAAGTTGAGATTTATGGTTATTTTGTTTGTAATTTTTTATGCTGAAAAGTATGTAAAAAGTCATTTTGTGTATTAAATTAAAATTTTTAATTGTTTTAATTTAAAAATTTAAATGTCCACAAATCAGATTCTTAAAAGATGTTAGGTTGACACCAGTAGAAATAGTGTTAAGTATAAAATCGCCTAAACTCGTGTACAATGTACACTGTACATTTATGTGCATGCAATTTTTGTCTTAATAAGTGGATTGCAATCGTGGTTTTCTGTATAAACATTATTTTTCTTGAAGTATATTATCACCATATAAAGTTGTAGCAATGTTTTCATCTGACACTCTGTAAAATTGCTGATACATTAGGTATATGAATAAGTTTCTGAAATTTATTGTTGTGATACTAAAAACACGCAATTTTTTTTCTTATAGAAATAAATTGTTTCAAGTAAATTTTATTAAATATAATGATTAATGAAACAATTTCTGAAGATTTATAGTTAAATAATACTTGCCTAATAATAGAGATGAAGCGTGGTGGCTGGAGATGACGCCAAAAATGTAACCCTAAAATCCGCTACGTTCGGCCCAAACACAATCACGTGCTTTCGCAAAAAAAGGAAGAAAACTTCTAGTAATACAGTTTTTAATTCATAATACAATGAAATGTTACTTTAGAATGCTTAAATATAAGCAGATCATTTTCATTTAGAGAAAAAAATGCACAGGAGAATTCGGTCCTTGCTCCTCGTGCTTGTTTTGTTTGAGCCGAATGAAGGCATTTAAATTTGAGCGATAACGCGCATCATATTACGAACCATTTTTACGACATACTGCATCTCCGTCTATCCCTTTCCTCCATGAATTTCTCCCATACATCTAACTGTAAGTTTCACTGTTTACATCTACAACGATTTGCGGATTTCAGACGTTTATAGGGTCGCGGATTTGTGAGAGTCTATTGCACTTAGCTTAATACTACTTAGCCCTAATACTTAAAATATTTAATAATACTTAACTTAGCAATAATACTTAGCTTAATATTACTTTGTAATTTATTAACTCAAATAACTAAGTTATGACTTAATTATTTAAATATCTATTTAATTATTAGTTAAATAATCTCGTTGGTGAAGGAGGAAGATAGTTTTGGAGTGAATTTATCTCGCACTTTTAAGCTTTGTTATTTAGAGACAAGAAATCTAATATGATGTTACATCATCGTGATGTATTTTTGAATTTGTGCCCTTTTCCCTTTTACCTTGAGAAATGGAAAATTACCAGGATTCAACAGTGATAAGTTTTTCGTACAGGCTAATTTTTCTAAATTTCTGCAATTCTATTGGTCAAAACATACATTTCCCCCAATCGTTTTTAAACTATATATTTGATCAAATTTGACATCGTTTTTTGTACGTTGAATGACACTGAAACTGGTATGCAATGTTTGATGAATGTTTGATGCTCTAATGTTTTTGGATGTACGTATCAGTTTTTACTTTTTCATTTCAAAACTTTATGAGGACTTAAGACACTGGAATATAAGAACGCAAAACGTCACATTTTCTTAATTAATCCTTAATTACTTAAATTCTTAATTATTATTAAATAATTGATTATTACTTAATTACTTAATAATTCTTACTTAATAATGCTTACTAATAAACTGAACTAATAATACTTAATAATTATTTAACTTATAATACTTACGAATTCTTAATTTACTTAATACCCATTAATTATTACTTAATAATTAAACTTACAATACTATTACTTAAAATTACGTTTTAAGTAAGTTTATAACGTACATAATTACTAAGTTATAAACTTAAGTAATTAAGTTATAGCTTAATTACTTAAATACTTATATAAGCATTGCTTAAAAAAATACTTAACCATAATTACTTAATGTTTATTCAATGATACTTGCTAATAATTACTTAACTAATAACACTTAATAATTATATAACTAATAATACTTAATAATTACTTAACTAATTATTCTCAATATTTAACTTACTAACAATTCTTAATATTTAACTTACTTAATAATTACTTAACTAATAATTATACCCAATAATAGCAGTTAATGATTAGTTAATAATAATTATTTACTAATAATTAGTTGATAATTAATATATTACTTAATTACATAAGTTATAGTTTAAGTAATTAAGTTATTAAATTTATATGTTACATCATTATTTAAGTTATATGCAACTTATAATTATTTAATGTTTACTTAAATTATGTATTACTTATAAGTTATATACAACTTATTCGAACTTAATTCAGTACCAACATACCAACCAGAAATTTCTTAAGAATAATTGTGCGTTACTGCAAAATTAATTATAAAATATATGCATTTATCGTAAAGTATAATTAGTAATAAGTTTGATAATTGAGACAGATTCGATCTAAAGGAAATTTTTTGAATTAAAAACGAAGTGAGAAAGAACATAACAATAATACTTTTATTATTAAACTGAATTATTGAAAAAATTGCACTCCCAATTATTAATAATATATATATTGTTACTATATAAATTAATATGAAACACTGTGCTAAAGTATAGAAAAAGCAAAATGCAGTCTACCTTCCACTGAAAATACATTCACGTATCAAGATTGGTATGGCGCCGTAAAGTTGCCAACCACCGTTAACTTATATTTTAAAGGGTGTCGGGACTCTCAAAGCTACAAAATTTTCGAAATTTTTATTTTTTAGATGTTAAACTTCTATCTTTTCTGAACCTTTTGATATAATTATTTCCTTGAAATTCCCATTAGAACAAAAATTATGGCTTTTAGAATTATACCCTCTCAATGACTGAAGCGGCATTTCCGAAACTTTGAAGTCATTTTTCTGCAAATGACGTTTTTGGGCATAACGCGCTGGATATTTCTAACATTTCTGAATATTTTTTCATGAAATTTTCAAAACATATGTTTCATGTTAGTCTGGATAAACTGAACCTAAGATTTCATTTTTATTATTCAAAAAGAATATTTTTTAGGTGATTATATTGTTGAAATTTTCAAAATTTTGTATTAGCTAAATACAAATTTGCATGAAAAATATAAAAATGATTTAAATACAAATTTATTTAGGTTCAGGGTAATTAATATAATTTGACGTATATTTAGGCACAAAAAATTTCTGTCTAGTTGCAAAATTTATTTTGTAACCCTGTGCGTAAGCGTTATACCAATTTTCTGCTCGACAAATGTCTGACAGTTTGGAGCCCCTATACATACTAATTCCGCATCTTGCAATTTTTTAAATACATGAAATGAAAGAACATACTGATATCTTTCATCCCAATAAAAATTGTGTTTTAAAATCAAATAAATTTTAACATATTAAATGTTGTAAATGGTCTTTTTAAATTTTTTTCTTCCAATTTTAAGAGTTCCGAGATCCCTTAAAGCTCGGTTTTGTTTTGAAAGATATTTTTTCATTAAAACTATAAAAATATTTATCCAAATGTGTTACAATTTTATTTTTTTTTAAATTTCTTTATTTTCTCTTCCGCCTTTGAATATAAAATAAAAATATATTGTATAACTGTATTTGTTCTGTTATTTTTGTTTTCTGGACAATTGTCTTTGGCCTTTTAAAAAGTAATGCAATCGAATTAATTCCAACTATTTGAATATTGAATAAAAATGAAACATTTCTCTTGAGATAATGACATAATTTTAAGATAATAACTTTTTTTATAAGTTAAACTAAATTATGCTTCCTGTGTTGACTTCACGGTCAGTAAAGAACCCCGGGCTACATAATTTGAAACTATTCCAGCGTGAAAATAAATTCGATGCTCATTCTTTAGGCAGCAAAATGAAACATTTTTTACCATATGTGAGGTAGTATGTCAGGAATAAAATTCAACATGTAAAATTTTATTTACTATGCCTATGCAATTTAAATCATATTGAATTATCGTCCTGGGAATAGGAGAAAAATGACCATGAAAATTACTATAAAATGAATCATGAAAATTAGTATAAAAATGACATTGAAAAAGTCATTCTTTTAAATTTTTTTTTCTATTTAATATCAAACTTACAAAAACAAACAAACAAACAAACAAACCCAAAGCACATATTATATTCTTCTCGGAAAAAATATACAGTTATTTTTATAAATAAAAATATGTGTATTTTTATTTATAAAAATACAGAAGTATTACAGACAGATATTAGTTATCTTGGATATTTTTATAAATAAAAATATCCAAGAGAAATCAATAGTTAAGTTTTTTAAATTAATACAAAACAAATACAAGATAATTATAAATACAAATTAATAATAAAATTTAATAAATACAAAACAAAAATCCAAAATTTTTGTTTTGTATGTTAGTTGATTTTATAAAGTCCAGAAAACGCATTTCTAGTTAGGTACTAGACAAGTATGTAACTAGTATCTCCACTAGTACCGATTGGGTCTAATTGGAACCCTGGTCTAGTTAGATACCCTGGGGGCTACTAATTAATATCTGGAGCATTTTGCATCTATGGTCGATTTAGCTTGCACCCGATGTCGTCGTCGTACATTCTTCCCTCCCCCCCCCACACACACACACATATATAATATATATATAGAGAGAGAGAGAGTGAGAGAATGAATGAATGAATGAATTTTATTTGGTATCATCCATACTTTAAAATGTTTAGCATTGTCAATATTTTGAGATTTCCTAGTGGCATCTATATGCCAATTAGCTTTACTTCAAGATGTTTTAGTATAAGTATTAATGTATAAAATTATTAAATGCCATCCTCATTTAGAATTTTGGTTAATATTGTTATCTGAACTTGTAAGATAAATTTGGATTCAAAGATATTATATATATACAAAAAGTTTGATTTCATGTATATAGATAGATAAATTTAAAATTGGTTAATCGTATTTTTTTAGATCTTGTTATAAATAACAATTAAATAATTAAAATAAAAGCTTTTCAAGATAATAATAAATATTTGTTTACGGCTTCTTTTCTTTCAACAATAATTAGGAACATGAACACCTTTGCATGTTCTTTATAGATGAAGGGAAGTTAAGGAAGTTAATGACCGAAATTTCATAAATCAGATTTTGCTGGTGGTCAAACGCGTGATAATTAATTAAATAAATAAATAAAAAGACAAAACGAGACCTGGAAACCTAAAATATTTTTAATTGATCAACTAGTGACCCCCCCCCCCTCTTTCTATATTTATAAAATCCGATTGAAAATTTCGCATCTTTTAAGTCTTATCAGAATACAATCGAATCATTATAATAAAAGATTTTCAAGGTGATATTTAATATTTATTTACGACTTCTCTTCTTTCCAAGTGTATCCAATAATTAGGATTACTAATATTTTCGTTGAACACGCTTCGTTCTTTGCAAAGAAAAACGATGAGGAAGTTAATGACCGGAACTTGCTTAATCAGATTTCGCTGGTCATACACCAAGCGTGTCTTATTAATCGCTTTAAAACTTCTTAAAATACTTAACGAATAATTGGAGTTCATATATATTAAAATGGAAATCTCCTCATGTAGTTTTCCTTTCTATTTAAAACTGTGATTATTGGAGCAAGATGAAGATGATCCTTAAATAATATTCAAATTTGCCGTTGAATAATTCTTGACTGTGCCATCAATTTTGTTTCTATTGTAATTACACATAAATATGAATAATTTTAATATTCCATTGAAAATATTCATCTCTAAGTATTTAATTCATGTTGAAATTTTATGTTTCTTTGATTATTAACTATTTTGCATTTAAAAGAATAATAATTATCTCTTAAAAATATTTTATATTTGTATTTTAAAGTAATAATCTC
This sequence comes from Maratus speciosus, assembly GCA_963932465.1. Lineage (NCBI taxonomy): Eukaryota > Metazoa > Arthropoda > Arachnida > Araneae > Salticidae > Maratus > Maratus speciosus. The sequence continues at coordinate 183,254,599 of OZ010795.1, read as the reverse complement.
TTAAGAGGTCTCAGGACTCTTAAAGCTTCAAATTTTCGAAATTTTATTTTTTTAGATATTAAACTCCTAGCTTTTCTGAACATTTCGATATAATTATTTTCTTGAAATTACCATTAGAACAGAAGCTAAGGCTATTAGAATTATACACTTTCAATAGCTGAAGTGGCGTTTCCGAAACTTTGGAGTCATTTTTCTCCAAATGACGTTTTTGGGCATAACGCGCTGCATATCTCAAAAACTTCTGAATATTTTTTCATGAAATTTTTAAAGCATATGTTTCATATAAGTCTGTATAAACTGAACTTAAAAGTTTATTTTTATTGTTCAAAAAGATATATTTTTTAGTTGATTATACTACTGAAATTTTCAAAATTTTGCATTAGCTAAATACAACGTTGTATTAAAAATAGGAAAATGCTTTAAATACAAATTTATTTAGGTTCAGGATAATTATTACAATCCGAAGTGTAATCAGACTCAAAAAATGTCATTCTAATAGCAAAATTTATTTTGTAATCCTGCGCATAAGCTGTTATACCAATTTTCTTCTCGACAAATGTCTGAAAGTTTGGAGGCCCTTGTAAATAATAATTCTGCATCTTGCAATTTTTTAAATACATGAAATGAAAGAATATACTTATATCTTTCATAGCAATAAAAATTGTGTTTTTAAATCATATATATTTTAAGATATTAAATGTTGAAAATGGTCTCTTTTTTTTCCCAATTTTAAGAGTCCCGAGACCCCTTAAAACTAGTTAACCCTTTACTGCACGAATTTTTCTATTTTTATGATTTTTTTTTCTTTTAATCTACATATCGGTCTAATAATGTAAAAATAGTAAAAAAAAAAATTTCAGATTTTCAGCTAAAATTTGACATTTTATAGTGTGTGCCATATGTACACAATTAGGGTTTTAAAATATTGTATTGCTATATTTTGCAACTAAATGAGTTAAAATTAATTAATTTTATCTGTTTAACACTCTGCAACTTTTTTTATATTAATATTTTTGAGTATTCAGTAAAATTAATGAAAATAAATTTTACCTTAATAGCTTGATCGAAATTTCTTTTGTTTCCGAAGAACAAATTCTAATTTTTTTGTCTAGTGCAGTCATCTTACATGAACAAAATAAGTATTATTCCATTTTTTGGATTGTTCCTGATCAGGGACAGAGATCATATTGGACAAATTCATGGCACATAATGAAAATTATAAGGTTTTTAGGTATGTACCAGATATGGCACGTGGTGCAGTAAAGGGTTTTAAAGAATAATTAGAGTTCATACATATTAAAACTGAAATCTCCTGATTAGTTTTTCTTTGTATTTAAAATTGTGGTTATGTGCAAGGTAATGATGATAGTTAAGCATTGCCATTTGCTCTTCAATATATTTTTAATAAGTGGCATCAATTTTATTACTGCTGTAATGGCACTAAAACATTAATAATTTTTAATACTTCATTGAAAAGTATTCAATTCCAAATATTTAGAACATATTGAAATTTTAATTATTTTCTTTTGATTGTTAACCATTTTGTATTTGAAAAGTTAATAATATTATCTTGAAAATATTTCATAATTGTATTTAAAAAGTACCTTGTATTTAAATATTTAAAGAATAATTTTGTTCATGTATATTAAAATAGAAATAGTCTGTTTCCCTTTTCTGTCTATTTAAAATTGTGTTTATTGGAGCAGTATAATGATAATCTTTAAGTATTTTGGTTTGCCGCTAAATAATTTTTTAAAATGGAATAAATTTTGTCTTTGTTATAAGTGTACATTAAAACACGCACAATATTTATAATGTTGAAAAACAATTAGCTTTTGTTATTGTTTTACAATATATATTTCCTAAATATTTTATTCATATTGAAATTTTAATTGTTCATTCTTGATTATTAACTTTTTCGTGTTAAAACAATTAATTTTAAATTGTCTTACAATACTTAATGTAAAATATGGGTTTATATATATTAAAATGAATCTCACCTCACTAGTTTTTTTAAACTAATTATTGGAGCAATATGATGGTGATCATTAAACATCTATCTCAAATATTTTTTGAAAGCGGTTTTAATTTTTTTACCGCTGTAATTACGGTAAAATATGAATGTTATAATTATAAAAAGTATCAGATTTACATTAACATTATAAGGTTAATTTTCTAATTATTTTTTTCATATTGAAATTTTGAGTCTTTTTTGAGTTTTTTTGGTTACTACTGTTTGACATAAAAATATTTAAAACTTTTTAAAACTGTTTAAAGAATAATTTGTTGTCATAAATATTAAAATGAAAATATCCAAGTTATTTTCCTAGAATTATGATTATTGGATCAAAATAAAGATGATCATTAAACATCCAAATTTGCCCTTTAATAATTTTTACAACAATAATTTTTAAGTTGAATCAATTTTGTTAATGTTGTAATTACTCTAAAACACAAAATGTTTTTATATTACTAAAACAATTGGGTATTTTTGTTGTCTTTAAGATGCACTCCCCAAATACTTTATTCGTATTTAAATTATTGTTATTTAAATTATTAACTATTTTGTATTGAAACTAGTAATTTTCAAACTTCTTAAAAATATATAAAGAACAATGTGGGTCTTATATATTACAATAAAAATATCTTGATTATTATTTTTTTTAAATTTGTAATTATTAATGCAATAGCAATATAAAGGTAACCATTAAACATTCAAATTCACGCTTAATCAACCTTTAAAAGTCGAATTAATTTTTTTTATGTAGTTCATTTAAAATATGGACAGTATATTAATGTTACAAAAATATTCAGTTATTTTTGTAATTTTAATATATATAAATATTCAAAATTTTGTTCATTTTAAAACATATATTTTATTTAATTAACTATCTGACCCGCCCGACGTTACCGGGGCCCGTGATAATAACCTTATCTAAAATCAGTGCTTCATGAATAAGAGGGTTAAAATAAGGACATAAGAAGTGCTTTACATGTTCAACACTTTTACCGTTGTGTGTAAGAAACAGCACTCTTTTACCAAAGAACTGAATTCTACTTCTAAAAATTAAGACTGTTTTGAGATTGACAATTTTAATATGCGCCAAAATGTGATAGCTACAAATATATTTTCTTGTTATAATTATTTTACCCATGAGCCTCTTTTAGTTTATTCATAATGTTTTATTTCACATTTAATTATTTGATATCTGAAGTATCAGTAACACAATTATAAATTCTCCAGTTTATATAATATACTAGCTAAAGTACCCGGCGTTGCCCAGAATTTTAAGAATGTTTGTTTTGAAAAACCAATTTCAAAATTTAAGATATAACGTAAAAAAAAAAAAAAAAACAGTCGAAGTGTTGTACTCATGAATCAAATGAAAACCCAATATAAAAATGTATAAATTTATATAGCAGACGCAAAATAATACAGTTATAAATGAACTTATTTCCATTCATCATTGGAGTAATAATGTTAAAATACGCCAATATTTCCATAATCGAGTTTTTATCATGCTTCAATACATTTTTTCACACTTATATGACGTTATATTCAACACGTCCTTTATATTTCCAATATGACGTAATATTCCATTTTTTTATTCGTCAAATTAATTAAATAATTATAATTTTTCACATGGAAATCATAAAAGAGAAAAATTATGACCTAACATTAATCTTTGTTTTTTATTCGTCAAACTATTTTATTTTCATTTTTCACGTGGAAATCTTGCAGTAGAAAAGTTATGATGTAATATTCCCTTTTTTAAAATTCGTCAAACCATTGATTTTCTTTTTTTACATGGAAATTTTGCAATATAAAAGTAATTGTTGTGGTAAGAATTTTATTGTGTATTTTTAATTGTTGGCAACAGCTACAATGAAAGATGTTTAAATTTGATTGGAAATTGCTGTTAAATTTGTGGTTTTTTTTTAAATTAAAAATTAACTATAAGTTATTCCGATTCCGGATTACTTTAGTTGCCTCGGCCGTGTTTTAATACACATGTTCGTAACATTTCACAATTCTGGCTTCCAAACTGTGGATTTGTATAGCATTACAGACAGACAAATTTTCATATTTATATATTAGATATATATGTGGACGTGAGTTTCAGAACTCGTCTTATCCAGAATAATGAATTTTGGAAAACTGCGAAAAACCTCTGACTGCATCCATTGGTTTTCATAGTAAATCAGGATTTTACAATGCCAGAAATACACGATAAACCTAGTTTTTTTGCAGATTGTAGTGTTTTTTCGATGCAGGTTCACCAATAGAATAGATTGCTAAAGAAAAATCGATTTTTAGGGTTCCGTACTTAAAAGTAAAAATGGAACCATTATAAGATCACTCTTATGTCTGTCTGTAACAGCCATTTTACTCGTAAACTATATGGAACGGTTCAAATTGGGGGAAGTAATAAAGACTATTGATCCCCATATTTACAGATTATTAAACATTTACAAATATTTTTTAGGAAAAATGTAGATGGGCTAATTCAGTTACTTGAAAAGAATTATTTTCTTTGTATATCATGTGGGGTATCGTGTGAAAGCTTTCGTAACGCTGAACTCAAAAATACATTTTTTTTTTAAATTTTAGGTAATATATTTTCAGAGATATCGTCGAAAATGTAGCGCAAAAATATGTCCCGCCCCCATCTATTTCCGAATCTCCTGAAACTAAAATTATGAAGAAAAAAAATTAGAGGAAGTAGACTTTAATTTAAACCTTGCAGGAAAATTATAGCGATTACCCTAGGGCCCATAGTTTTTGAGAAAAGCGTGTTTTTCCGTTACACACAAATTGATTTGCCGGGCGTTCAGCAAAGGCGTTAGTGAGTGCTAGAGGTACCTATCGTAGCAGAAATATTAAAGCATTGTTGATAATGATTTTTGAAAAAAATCGTCGGTAATTAGCAGAGATATTAATCCTTAAAGACACGGACGGTTTGGACATATATAATGACAGGGGCGGCATACTCTATGTACCACTAGCTTTTAAAGCCTAGATAACAACTTTTAACGATACATTTGTGTAATACAATGTTCAGTAGCAGTATAAAAGCAATAAACGCCAGATTGTTAAAAACAGAATAATTTAACTATAATTAATCATATAAATACTATGGGATTCGCGACTAGATTGCATTGAGTAGATCTCTCAATACGCCTCACGTGTCTTTAAAAGTTAAATAAAAACCTATTTTCAAACACGCGACACGGACCAAGGCGGCGTTGCTACTTTGCAACCACCTTTCGAAGCGCACTTAGCACAATGCAAAATTTAAACTTTGAACAAGGGTTTTGTTTTAGCTATACTGTGAAAAGAAAAGATTATTACGACGCTGAATTTAGTTTTATGAAATGCAAATGAAATTTCAATATGCACTACTTTTATTGTCATTGCCGAAATAAGCTCATCATAAACAGATATTAAAATAAGATTTAAATAAGAGTTACACAATATGAGAACAGCAATATGGGATATTGTTTAGGCTTCATATCTCTTTGAACTTTTATGGTATACCCATTCGTGCTTTACTAGTATATATACAGCTATACCAAACCCTACGTTTTATAGTTTTTTGCAAAGTCTTATTTTTCTTTTTGTAACGATTTTTTAAATAATACAGTTAACAATTCATGTATTTATTGTACTGAACCCTTTGAGCGGGAGTAATACTCGCACTTGACCGTTTATTTAAGTTTTTATAAGGCAAGTTTTGAAACTCACGTCCTCATACAATAATAAAATTTTTTGAAAATATTAACTATTAAATAACAGGAAAATCGACAATATGTAAATGAACCAATAACTACAATACAATATAAAAATGTATGCCTAATAACGTAAAATTCAGAAATTGATAAAAATTAAAGTTTGACAGAGCAAAAAATCCACGAGCAGTATGTGAAAATATTACAAAAAGAAAAGGGAAACTTACATTGCGAAACACGTTATCTTGCACAGTGTAAATAAATCATATTTGATTTCTGTTTAAATAAAATATGCCAAAAAGCATAAGTTATTTTACTCAAATTGTCCGATCAATTAAGATACCACATGTAAAAGAATTTGAATCAAGAATGGATAAATTCTGAAAATCAAAACATGGAGATGCAATATCAATAACAAGGAAACATAAAAAAAAAATCACAAAATATTATAATTATGATATGTACTATATATTGCTGAAGTAAGCTAGATTTGTATACAACACTCCTATTTAAAATAAAGGCAATTGGACAATCTTCGGAATCAACAGGAATTCTTTCTGATACGTTGGCTGTTACAATCTTTTTTAGTTAACAAAGTTAACAAGATGTCCAGTTTTTCCGCTTCATTAATTTTTTCATATTATCTCTTTCTCTCGCCAAAGCTTTCCGTTACTAGAATTTCCTGCTAAAAACATGTAATTCTTTCGGTGTTATCGCTTCCTTAAATTTTAAGTGTGTTGTTCAAAACAACAAAATCGTTTTTTGTAATGATGTTGCCAAAAATGAAAAGTTAACAAGAGTTAAATTGTGAAATTTAATTTCACAAGGAAACTTGTATTCAAGTACTAATCTATTTAAGGATTACAGTTTGAAAGAGAACAATATTCGTTTAGAAATATTTGTTTTTGCTTAATATATTTCCGGTAACAATTCAGTCTAAAAATGTTTTTCTCTAGTACAATAGCTTTTTGCTGTAGGCAAAATATAGCCTTTTGTGAATGCAGTGGAATGGAACATCGTAAAGTGATTGCATGGTAATGTGAAGTGATACTGTAACATACAAATAAAGAAAAGAAGTGCAGTTCTAGCGGTCAGTATTTTGATAGAAAACGAAATTAATGTAACTGTTTGAAAAATTGGGCTTATAACGCTGAAAATTTTTCATCATTCCTGCATGGATACTCGATTTTACTGGAAAAATTCCTACACAATATACAGCTGTGGCCAAAATTGTGGACACTTTTAGGTAGCTTTCATTACAAAAAGTAAAAAGCTACTTATTGCAGCCGTCCGAAGGAAGACACTTCGGGAAATTTTGCTATATTTTCGCCGATGATGAAGCCCAGATACCAAAACCACCCTCCGTTGAAAGGCTGACTTATATATATATATATGGAACATCTTTTGATCACAAATAAAATTGACACTTAAAACCGAAATAAAGACGACTTCTCTTGAAAAAATAGTTATATTGGAAAAAGCTATATTTACAGGGCGAATACATGATGACAAGCACTCACAAAAAAACATTTAATACATCTTAATTCGAGCTACGTCTTTTTATTACTACCTTCTTGCGTCCACACCCTCATATCAGCACCAACCATCGAATTCTGTTCTCTCGTTTTTTCCCGTCACTTCAGTTCCTTTCAAACTCGCAGCACGCCTGCCGCCGACAGCCACTTGCTGCGCGCATGCGTCAGCATCACTAGAGTCCTTCAATCCGGAGTTGTGAGACAGACTCCTGGCGGTGCTTTTGTAAGCTAGTTTTGTAGGGTTTTGGATCTAAGCCAGCTCTGTGGGGTTTCGGGAAATGGGATCCCACAGCTCGGCCATCCTTCTAATCAGTCGTCCTCGAATGCATCTTGGACCGCTGGAAGCAGCAGCTGGATCACCTGGAAAGATAAAGAAAAAAAACAGCAGCATCCAAAGTTCTATTCTGGAAAAAAAGTCATCATTATTACAATCCTTAAAAAATTCTTCTTATTCTGTTTTAAATCTGTTCGTCGTTCTTTCTTCTTACGTCTTATTCGTCTTGCTATTTCTCACGTCTTTCGTCTTCTTTTACCTAACATCTTTTCGTCTTCCTTTTTCTATACGTCTTTTTGCCTTTCCTTTTTTTTACGTCTTTTCGTCTTCCTTTTTCTTACGTCTTTTTTTTTTTTCGTTCCTTCGGGATTGATTTTGTCAAAATCAGTTAAAGTCAGTCCGGTGGTGTGTCGTAGTCGGGGTAGTGTCATAATCGGTGAAATTCTTCATCTTTTTTTTATGTCAAGCTTCATCCGTCCACGGCTTCATGTACTCGGCGCAAGTACTAGTGACCATTGGACCTTCATTAAATCCAACTTTCTTTACATCGTAGGTGTCGTTATTTTTTACTTTTATGACTTTGTAAGGACCTAAATATTTTGATTTTAACTTCAAACCTGGACCTTGTTGTGTACGTTTTATAGCGACCATATCATAAAGCTTGAATTTGTTAGGATTTTTTCGTCTGAAATTATAAGTTTTACGGTTCTCTTCTTGGACTTTTAAAATTTGTTTTTTAGCGTCTTTTCTCAATTCTTCACAATTATTAATAAAATCTGATTGTATTTCAGCGTTCAAAAGGCTAGTAATCTCGATGTTATTTTTTAGCTTCATTTTAGTACCAAACATCAGCTCAAAAGGGGTTGTATTAATACTTCTCTGAAACGTCGAATTTATTACTTGTTGGACATCGCTTACATGTGTATACCACTTCGTAGGGTTATCTACAGATAATTTAGACAGAACAGATATTATGACCGAATTTAGACGTTCGACTTGGCCGTTAGCTCTTGGTAACCCTGTAGTAATCGGGACATGTTTAATATTTTCTCTGACGCAATAATCTTCAAAAGCTTTGGAGGTAAAGGCAGGACCTTTATCCGAGATTATGCGAAATGGACTTCCAAAAACAGTTTTTTGGATTTCTAATTTAGAAATTACTTCTGCAGTGTCGGTAGATTTTGTGGGATACAACCAAACAAATTTTGTGAATGCGTCAATGACTGAAAAAATATGTTTGTAATTTTTATTCGTGCTCTCCAATGGACCTAAGTGATCAACATGGTACGTATGTAACGGAGTTTCTTCTTTTTCTATCGGGTGTAGCAAACCTTCTTGTTTACCGGATTTTCGATTTATTAAAATACAGGGAACACAATTTAATATACATTTCTCGATTTTTTGTTTAACTTTGGGGATGTAAAAATCATTCTCTAAATTTTTTTCTGTTCGTGCGACTGCGTAATGACCTTTTTCGTGAGCGGCCTTAATTATATTCATTTGCATCTCATCTGGTACAACTAATAAATCATTACCATTAACACATTTATAAAGAACATCATTTTTAACTAAATAATCATCATAAGATTTTACTTTTAGAATTTCTTTTATGGTTTTAATATGCTCGTCAGTTTCTTGAGCTTGGATAATTTTTAAAGTTAAGCTATCTTGGATTACCATACAAATAGGATATCTGCTTAATGCATCAACATGCCACATGCTAGTACCGTGTCTATGCTCAATAGTATAATCGAAATCTGATAACATAATTGCCCATCTAGCTATTTTTGTACTCATTTCTTTTTTATCCATAGTCATTTTAAATGCATTACAGTCGGTTACTATTTTAAATGAAATACCTAGCACATATACTCTAAACTTTTTCAAGGCTTCAATTACAGCTAAGACTTCTAATTCATAGCTAGTATACTTTCGTTCAGCTTCGGTTGTTTTTTTACTGGCGAAATAAACTGGATGAAACTGATTGTCTACTGGCGATTGTTGCATTAACACAGCTCCATAGCCATCTATACTGGCATCACAATGGATTTCGGTCGCGCTTTTGGGATTGTAAATTGAAAGTACTGGTTCAGACGACAAAATGCGCTTGAGTTCGTTAAAAGCTTTCTGTTTTTCTACACCAAACTTAAATTTAGAATCTTTTCTTAACAGGTCACTCAACGGTTTAGCTATGACTGAATAATTTCTTATAAACTTTCGAAAGTATCCTGTCAACCCTAAATAACTTTGAATATCTTTGGTACACTTTGGTTCGGGAAAATTTATTACTGCTTTTGTTTTCAGTGGGGAGGGACACAATTTACCATTTATGATTCTATACCCCAAAAAATCAATCTCACGCTTCAAAAAATTACATTTTTTAAGATTTAGTTCCAACCCGTATTCCGATGCAGTTTCAAGAACAAGTTTTAATTTTTCTAGACCTTCAGCTTCGTTTTTGGCGGGTATTATTAGGTCATCCATATAAATGACTACAGTGTGATCTTTTAATAAGTTTCGAAATACATTATAAATATATCTTTGAAAAACACAAGGGCTATTGGACAACCCGAATGGACACTTTAAAAATTCGTACTGTCCTTCATGAGTGACAAAAGAGGTATATTTCTGTGAGCCTTCTTCAACATCAACATGAAAAAAACCGTTTTTTAAATCTATGGCTGTAAATACCTCAGCAGAGTGTAATTGATCTATAACATCATCTATTACTGGTAATGGAAAATGTTCTCGCACTGTCTTCTTGTTAAGACGTCTGTAATCAATACAAAGTCTTATTGTGTTATCTTTTTTCTTAACTAACACTACCGGCGACGAAAAATTAGAAGAATTCTTCCTAATGATTCCCTGCGCTAGCCACTCCTCAATTTGGTCTTCAACTATTTTTTTCTCACATGGCGGTAATCTTCGAGGGGAAGAACAAACTGGGATTTCATCCGTTAAATTAATTTTCATTTTAACATCTATAGTTTTAGTTTTAATTGGCACATAATTCTCAATTAAAGAGGATAATTCCGAACGTAAATTTCTGTCAGCAATGTGACTTAAATCAATTTTAGGCTCATCTAGAACATTTACAATGTTAACTAAAAAGTCATTAGACTGAACTTCCGTTTTAACCAATTTCACTTCATTAGCAGAAATAGTTAACGTACCTTGATGAATAACATTAGTGCCAATAATTAAATCGAAATTAATGCAACTGTCATTAACGACAAAAATGTCAACTTTAAATTTCGAATTATCAACTTCAATTTCTGAATCGAAATAACCTTCTGGCTTAACTGAGATTTTCCCTAAACCGGTCAGACTGATACCCGTAGGTTTTAATTCCACAAAGTTCTTCAAATTATCATAAACACTTTTCTTTAACAGAGTCTTTTGACTACCAGTATCTATCAAGGAGGTTAAATGTAAAGAATAAAGCTTTACCTCTTTTAGAATTAAATCTTGGGATGTAATATTGTTAACTTGTGGCTGAGCATTTTTAACATTTGTATCTTTCGATTTATTACTACACTGAAATGATTTGTGACCATAACCGTTACAAGAGAAACAAAGGGGCCCTTTATCTTTATTAACGCAGTTAATGCTTTTATGATTATTCCCGCCACAATTATAACAGCGTATATTTGGCTTTACAGGCCTAAATCTGTTCTTAACTTCGGATTTAATTTTAGGCTTAGCTCCTTCATGTTTATTAGATTTTGTATTTTCATATTCCGACCGTAACTTCTCATAGACTTTTAATTTTTGTTTAAATTCTAAAATTGATTGACATCCATACAATATTGATTTCCTAAAAACAGGGTCGGGTATTCCATTTATAACATACTGCATCAACGCCGAATCCTCTATATTACCACGAGCACCTAACTGCTTCATTATTAAAAAATACTCTTCAAGTGTTTCATTTTCATGTAACTTTCTTTTATTTAACAAATGATGCAACTCCGCAGAATTATAAGTAGTGCTAAATTCAGCAATCAAAAGTTGCTTCAATTTCTCATATGAATTTATATGTAATTCGGTCTGAACCAACAATTTAGCTTTGCCTCTTAAGGATCTTTTTACAAAAATATACTTATGTAACTCGGACAGATTAAATATACTAGTGACATCATCAAAATTGTTCAGCCATATTTTTATATCCTGACATGCACTACCATCAAACGGAGGTACAACATTTTCAATGTCACTAAAATTAACAGTTGATGGCACAAAACTTTGAACTGGAAATTGCTTGTTCTGATCCAAATTTGATGATTCTATGTCATTACTTGCCGAACTATTATTTAAAGGTACTTCCTGTTCTGAATCTGTATCACTGTCGTTCTGAACATTTGCTTGTAGCAAGCTTAAATCCGATAAATAAGTAACTAATCGCGTCGTAAGATCGACTAAAGATCCTTCATTCGAGATGCAAAGTACATTACAAATTGTAATTAAATCATTCAGAGAAAAATCAGCTTGACTTTTTGTTATTTTGCTTTTAAATTCGGGACTATCGGTTTGATAACCAAAACCAGAAAATTCTCTGATTCTTTTTCTATTTGATCTATCACCTTCAGCATCGAAAAGAAATTTATGCAAAATCTTAATTTTACTAGTTTTTTCATTTTTAATGGCAAGTTCCAGTTCAGGAATATCGATCAATTTCATCATGAAATAAAAAAAAGAATTGTATACAGTACTCACCACTAAGAACAATATCACTTGAACACAGAATTCCGTACTTTTATTTTTCCATCGGCGATTTCAAACTCATTCGTCAGACTTGTGGGCGACAACGTCAGAATATTAAATCCTTCGTAACACTTCTGGCACCAAAATTTATGGAACATCTTTTGATCACAAATAAAATTGACACTTAAAACCGAAATAAAGACGACTTCTCTTGAAAAAATAGTTATATTGGAAAAAGCTATATTTACAGGGCGAATACATGATGACAAGCACTCACAAAAAAACATTTAATACATCTTAATTCGAGCTACGTCTTTTTATTACTACCTTCTTGCGTCCACACCCTCATATCAGCACCAACCATCGAATTCTGTTCTCTCGTTTTTTCCCGTCACTTCAGTTCCTTTCAAACTCGCAGCACGCCTGCCGCCGACAGCCACTTGCTGCGCGCATGCGTCAGCATCACTAGAGTCCTTCAATCCGGAGTTGTGAGACAGACTCCTGGCGGTGCTTTTGTAAGCTAGTTTTGTAGGGTTTTGGATCTAAGCCAGCTCTGTGGGGTTTCGGGAAATGGGATCCCACATATATAATCCATATCTAACTATATATATATATATCTGAATTTTGTCATGCTGTAACCCTCGAATTTTTAACCAATTTGGATGAAATTTTTCATATGCATAGTACATACTAATGTCTCTACTGAGTTCGTTGGGCAGCTTCATCCGCCATCTTGTTTCAAAATGACGGCCATTTGAATTTTGTGGACACTTTAGGAAATTTTTAGGTTTCCTAACTTTCTCTTTAAAATGACCAATGCTGCTAACTTACACTGTGTGACTCTTTAAAATATTTTTTAAAATTTCTAAAATTCTGTTTAAAATGATACATAAGAGTTTGCATTTTGCGAAACGTAACATTTTCTATAAGTATACAGTGTTAGAAAACATGAAAAAAAAATCAAAAATTCAAATAGACGCCATTTTGAAACAAGATGGGGGATGATGCTGGCCAACGAACGCGGTCGAGACATTAGTATGTACTATGCACATGAAAAATTTCATCCAAATCGGTTAAAAAATTCGAGAGTTACACCATGACAAAATTCAGATATAAATATATACATATATACATGAATATATATGTGTATGGTATATATATATATATATATATATAAGTTAGCATTTCAACGGAGGTAGTTTTGGTATCTGGAAGTCACGATCTGCGAAAATATAGCAAAATTTACCGAAGTGTTTTCCTTCGGACGGCTGCAATAGGTAGTTTTTTACTTTTTGTAATAAAAACTGCCTAAAAGTGTCCACAATTTTGACCACCACTGTATAACAGCAGACGTGCCATTGAAAATCCTGATTGAACTCATAAGCTCTTTAAAAAAAATTAACAATTTATGAACACGAAATAAGGAAGTTGCAGGTGGATGAAATGACTTCAATTTAAAACCCGAGTTCAAATTAATAAATTTAGTTTTAAGAGAACAACATTTAGTATATTCCAACAATGTCTCATTTAATAACTAAAGTTGATAGTCAAGGCCAAGGGTGGCTAGATCAAAACTAAATGCATATACTAGGAAACAGGAATTCTGCTTTTTCAGAATTTAGTGTTACCCCCGATAAAATATATATATATATGTATATATAAATAGTACAAAACATATTTCAATTTTAAGACTTAAAGCACACACTTTTATTTTATGTAAAATGACGTCATTCGCATCCGCTTAAGAATTCCACATTTACGACCTACTCTTAAACATCTACCGTAAAGCATACGTAGGATGTCACTATCGCAAAATAATACACAAATGCATTAAAGAAACTCGACAAAAAAAGGGCTATCTAATGATTCATAGGCATTCATTTGTTTGTAACATTAACATAGACGACTTCAGTCGTGACGTCAGCCATGACGTTTTGGTTGGAAACTGACACCAAACAAATGGTTGCTATGTTGTATTTTCTATTTTTTTGTGTGTTGCAGCTATATCTTATATCTATATCTCACATCTAAGTGTTTTAATACTTGCTGTGTACTGGTAACATTTTCCACGATTTATATTTAAAAAGAAATGACGCATAGCAACCGTTTGTTTTGAGTCAATTTCCAACCAAAACGTCATGATTGACGTCACATTGAAAGCGTCTATAGATACTTAAAATTAAATATAGTTTATAATAGCTCCATGTTTTAACAGAAATTTTTCGTTTATATTTTTTCAAAATAGCCCACATTTTAATTACATTTTCTTTCCGGTTGTTATAAGAAAATGGCAACAATTGATGTAAGTGCTATTTTTCAACTATTTTCCCTTTACTTTCTACATAAATGGAGTACTTGAGTTGCCAAAATTAGACAAATGGTCCTGAAAACTACAAAAAAATTAATATTTGAAAAATAAATGGAGATACAGTTTTCAAACAAATTGCATTTAAAAGTACTTTTTTTTTCAATACGACGGTATAAAAATTGAAAATGCGCGATACTTAGAAATTTAAAAAAATGCTATAGAGTATTAAATCGTACTGCTTTGTTTTATGGCTGGCTTCTGTAAGATAACGTTATTTTTTGGAGATAAAATAAGCTGGAAGAAAGAAATAGTATACCGTACCGGGGCTAATAAATCTACTTCAAAACAATGTCTAATATATTCGAAGCTTCATTGACTACAATCACAACTTTATAGGGGTAAATCAATGCTTTTAAGCTTGCCAACTAAGATACCCCACTCGTTCTTTATGATATTGTTTGCAGCGAAGTTAAATAAGTGTTTAACTTACTCTAACAAGATGTGCAACAATAACCGCACTTGATTTCCGAATTCTTCGGTAAGGTCCCTGTAAAATCCCAGATGATCAGTGAAGGCTACTTATTTTAAAGGAAATTCCACCTCCAAATACTAATTATCATAAATTCGCAAACTATAACTGAATATTCCAATTATACTAAGTTCTTTCATACATTGTGAAATTTAAAGGAATACAGGACGTGATTTAGATTCACACACAAAAATTACTTTGCAAGGCAACACTGCAGCATTGCTACTGTGCTGCCAAAAGTGTCTTCCAAAAATATATTAGAATCAGGTGAAGGTCAGGATTCAAGTTTTTCAAATTGTCGACCAAATGGTGCGATTCCTATTGCACTTATGTATATCAGAACATTTACATATATTCAATATCTGCTCAAAGTTGAAGATAATTTATAGTACACAGCTATCTTTGTAACATCCAGGGGAATTCCCTTTAACAACAAAAGGATTATTTAACGGTGCTGTTATACATTATTGAAATATGATCTTTTCCTCACTGTATCCGGACTGTCTGTAAGTATAGGATCATTTTAAGCGTATTTTACGGTATAGCTTTTTTTTTCTTTAATTCGCTCTGAAATAATATTTTATATGAAACTGAGATGAAGATGGAGGAACTATATAGTGTGAAATATGAGAAGTACATATTATGTTTAAGCTTTTTGATTTAAAAGATGCAGACTAAACTGTTATAAAATTAGGTTACCAAAATATATGCGAAGACATGACGTAACACAACAACACACGACAGCGCTTTATTAATCGTTCACGGAAGTAACAAAGAGAAAATTCCTCTCACGAATTTTCTTACAAGTCACTAGCCGGTCTGCTTTAAATGTATGCTTAAGCATTGTATGATGTTAATTTTATTCATAATTTAATTTATTTGCGTAATTCGTCGGAAAATCGGAAGATTCTGACAGAGAACTCAAGAATTTTGTATTTTTATGTTAGCTCTGCGCAGGTGATAAATCGCCAGACATTGTTCCCGTTATATTTTTTCATATTCAATTAATTTCATTTAAAATATAATCCTTTCACTCATCTTATTTAAAATACATGACTTTAATTTCAAACTAAAACATTTAAAATTCAAGATTTTTACTTCTTTCTTTCTTTTTTCTTTTCTTTTCTTTTCTTTTTTTTTCTTTTATAGAAAAAGTAAAGAACGAAGAAAAACAATAAATAATACCATAAACCATGACATTTATTTTCAGCATCAAAGCATTGTTTTAATTTACTACGCGAAAAATAAAAAAATGCTAATTAGCAAGTTAAAAAAGTACTGTTGGCCAGATTTGCGCCCGGCTATCACAAAAATACCAAGAATTCCTTGCGATCATGACAATTTTTACGTACTTTTATTCTAAAAAATAATTTTGATTAAAGTGGCTGCATTGCATACGAAAATCGAAGGCGTAAACCCGTAATTGTTTATGACAGTCATATGACTTTCACTATAATAATATAGATGAAATGATGGTGATGGAACAACATTTGGCGATATACCACCTGCGCCCGGCTAGCATTAAAGTACCAAAATGGGCGCCTGGCATATAACGAGTGAAGCGGTCAGCCCGGAACTGTTTATGGCAGTCACATGACTTAGGTTATTATTATAGAGATGGTAGGCAACACCTTTTTCTACAACCTCCTGAAAGCTGCTTCATAAGTTTGTATCTTTCTCTTAAATTCGAGCAATTCTTTTAAGTGAAAGATCTGTTTCAGAAGAAGAGACGTTAATTCACTTTCATTATTAAAATAATCTAATATAATAATTTGATAACAATATTTTTCACATCAAGTGCTAAGAACTGCTGTGGTGCTGCAAACAGCGTTTAACAAAAATATATAAGAATTGGATCAGGTTAGGATTTAAATTTGTCCCAATCCCTCCCAAGTGGTATCATTTCTATAGCACATATTATGTACATCAGTACAACTTTGGAAGGATATTCAATATCTGTTCATAGTTGAAGATAATTTTTAGTACACTGAAATTTTTGTAACATCCGGTTAAGAATGGATCCTTGTATCTTAGACTTTAACTGTTAAATATCATACGAAATATGCTCTTTTCCTCACTGTATCAGATCTTTCTTTAAGTATAGGCCATTATAAGCGTATTTTACTGATTGCTCTTCTTATTCACCCTTATCCTAATCTTTGAAGGAAACTGAGATAAAGATTGGAGAGTCTTATAGTGTGAATTAGTATGTGAAGCATATATTTGTTAAACCCTTAAATACCTGATTTTTTAAAAGTCAATTAAAAATTAGGTTTTTCGACTTTCATTTTTTAAATAAATAATGGGAAAAATACTCAAAAAATCTAATTTCGATTTAAGTATGATTTACGGTTAAAAAACAGGTTGCTGCCAACCGGCAACATCGGACTTTAATTGAAAAGATAATCTTCCGAAATAAAATTTATAAATTAAAACTCACATGAATTTTAAGAACTATGATAAGGAATAAATTTTACTACTCATTGCAGAACAAAATAGTGTATTTCGCAAGCTTCCAAACGCATTAAAAAGATCATGTGGCACCAAATGCAAAATTAAATATATCTTTATTCATAAACAGCGCTATTGCTGTCATCTATATGTTGAAAACTAATTTAATAATAATTTCAGTATGCATTTTATCAGCAACATTAGGCATTAAAGCTTTAATATTATTCTAATAGTAATTTAGAAGACTAAATTGGGTATGTTGCCGAAAGGCAACACACGGTACTTAAGGGTTAAGCTTTTTGTTTAAAAAGATGCAGGCAGAATTGTTATAAAATTAGGTTATTAAAATATATGCGAAGACCTGACATAACAGAACATGACAGTGTTTTATTATTCATTCACTGAATGTATGAAGTAACACGGAGAAAAATATGAAGAAAAAGGGGACATGCTCTTTTCCTCACTGTATCTGGCTTTCTTTAGGTATAGGCTCATCATAAGCGTATTTTACAGTATAGGCTTTTTTTTTCTCTCACCCCAATCCTAATATCTGTATAAAAATGAAATGCAGACTGAAGAATTATATAGTAAAAAATATGAAGCACATATTTGGTTAAAAGTTTTTATTTAAAATATGCAGACTAAATTGTTATAAAAATAGGTTACTAAAATATACGCGGAGACATGACATAACATAACATGACAGTGCTTTATTAATCATTCACTTTATTAACAAAGCGAAAAATCCTCTCACGAACTTTCTTACAAGTCATGGTAGGCAACACCTTCTCAACAACTTCCTGAAGAGCTGCTTCACAAGTTTGTATCTTTCTCTTCATTATGACTATTCTTTTGAGTGATAGATCTGTTTCAGAAGAAGAGGAGTCGTTAACCCGCTCTCATCATTAAAATAGTCAACACCGATAAAAACTTGATAACAAGCCCTTGCTGGATTAAAATGATAGATAACGTTATGCACGATGAGAGTATTCTAATGTGTGTTTCCGTGTCACATTTCGGAATTTCCTTATTACGAAAAAAGATCTGATACTGTTTATATAATGAAAACACATCCCTCTGTTAATAAGATATGTAGATTAAGTAGATGGCAGTGGAGCAGATTGTATCTTTTTTTTTTCGTGATAAATCTAATTTTTCGGATTTTATAAAGGATGTAATTAATTGTGTATTCATACAAAGTAAGGTGTGGTAATTAATCCCCAACTTCACGAATTTTTAATATCAAACACACACACACACACACACACACACATTAATTTTGATTAAATCCTTAAAATTTTTATCTAAGTACCCAATTTGTATCTAGTTTAACTTTTGTATGTTTTATCTAACTGAAACATACTAATGTTGATAATTTTTCTTATATTTTAGAAAAGTTTAATTTCTGAAAATTTAATTTAATTTGATATATTTATACAATGTTTATGTTTAATTTGTAATGATTTTATATTCACGTAAGATGAGATAAATATGTAATAATTATATAATTCAAGAGATTCAAATATATTCCTCAAAGTAATGCTATTTAATTAAAATATATTCGATTTTTTAATGTAAATTATATATAACGTAAAATTTATGTTTTTTAAAATTTTTATATTCACAGAAAGCTTTTATTTAACCCTGTCATTGTTTTTCATTTTAGGGAAAAATTGCTTTCATGTTAATAATACTAAAGGCAACTATCCAAATAACAACAACAAAAAGCAATTTCGAGAGTCAAATCGAAAGAGTCATATCGAAAAAACGATTTTTTGTTATAGAGGATTTATTAACTGAAGAAGAAATCCTTTAAATTATTGGAATAGATGATGTAAAAAAAAAAATAAAAATAAATAAATAAGTATCGTATTATAATTATAACAGCAAACTTTAAACTCGTTTTCCTCAAAGGTGCATTTTTTAAATTGGCGTCCACGATTATTCTAAAATTGCTGAGTCGATTCACTTCTAATTTTGTAAGTTTTTTCCTTATACAATTAAGCAATGCTTGCATGCAGGATACGCAGGGTTTTTCGGGTTTCTTTAATCAATCTCCCACAAAAAAAGGAGTCTCTTTTAAGAATTTTTTTTTTTCTCTTCAGACGACCGCTATTAAAAAAAATCGCATTCGAATTTTTGTTTTGTTCAGAAATAAATCCTTTGCCCAGTCACTTTATTTAATTAAAAACCTCTAATTATTTTGATTTCAGATAAGCCAAATTTAAGCTACAGCAATCACCACAAGGCACCCCCCCCCTCCCCCCCAAAAAAATATTTCTATTTTTTTAAAAATAAATTATATTAAAATTATCTTTAAGTGTTGTATTATAAAAAAAAGAGAAAATCAAAGAAAAAAATTAATGGCTTTATAAAAAAAAAGAAAAAATGAAAAACACAATATTCTCCATAGCATGAATAGGTGTAACGATTAAAAGTTTATGGAAGTTTAAGGAATATGGCATTTACTGGAAAATAACAAATATAGTTATTTTATACCTATGACAACAAGTTAAAAAAGAACTTTTGAGGACGTTTGAAAAATGTCGTATTACAAGAGGATCAAACAGACACAACCACTTTGTAGTATTTTTTATATTTTATTACAAATTATTCGTATGAAAAATAGCCTCTATTTTAAAACTAAAGAGTGAAAAATTTGTTTGAAATAAAATAATCGCCAATGGCGTAAAGAGAAACAAGCAAAACTTTAATAATATTAGTATTATTAGTATTATATACTGAAACATAAAGGAAGTCATAATAATAAATGTATAGCTAGACCATATATTTGCAGGTATTAATAAATGCAGGTATACTACAGGTACCACTACGTGTCAATCACTACATGCAGGCATTAATAAAAACTAGTCGTTGGGGACCTCCGTAATACTTACCCGTCATGGATATGCATAATATAAAATATGAAAATATAACATGTGTATTGTGTAAACTATTTATAAAATGCATTGCAATTCCGACAAAATTTAAACGTATAAATATTTTTAATACATAGTAAGGCTCTATTACTGAACTGCACGTACTACTTGATTATTCCGTCGACCCATTTCGACAAATTATATAAATTGCCAAATTACTCTCATAATTATAGAAACTGGCATAATTTTTATTTAAAATAACGAAAGAACAAATAAATTAGTAAAAGTTTAATAAAATTACAAATAAAACGTCGAATTGAAAAGCACTTGATGACGCAACAAACACGTGGAACGTGTTTAATGACAAGTGAATGTGACATTTACGATAGGCCATTATTAGTCTTAATCTTATAGTTTGGACGACGTGATAATCAAGTAGTACCGAATTGCGTAAAAGAAACATCCTTATAACTCCAAAAATGATAATCACATTAACTAACAGTTTACTGCGTCGGATTAAGTGTCTCATTTCCAATTAAAATATATATTTGAATTGAAATTTGAGTGAAATACAGGGTTGCGAAAAATCGAAGAGTGTGAAAAATATGATTACAAAAATCTCAGCAACTAATTATCCAATCGACTTCATTCTTTATGCAAAATTTATGTTTTTTTTAATTGTCTTTTATATTCACTCCTTCAAATAAGCAATTTCGAAAATTTTTATATACCTTTTATCAGAACGAATATTTTGAGAGTACGAAAAAAATAGTTCCGGATAATCGAGGTTACTGATATTAGTAGGATTCTTCCCCTTTATTACATATTAAATACACACCAAATTTCATATCTCTATCTCAATTTGCTCGGGAGATAGAGCATTTGGAGACACACAGACACACATGCACACACACAGACAGACGGACGGCAATTTTTTTTTCTTTCTAAAAATATGTTTTCAGAATCTCTAGTGTCTGAAACGTGTAAATCCGTCAAATTTTTTTTCCGATTTTTAAAACGATTACAAGACGTACCCTATACTACGTATGATGGATAAGTAATAATTGTTAAGAGAAAATAATACTCAATGCAAAGTCATGTTCTATTGGATATCAGACCGTAATGGGTGAACTTGTTTTAATTGTATAGTTGTATAGAGTAAGATAGAAAATGGATTAAAATGATAGATAACGCTTTGCATGATGAGAATATGCTAATGTGAGTTTCCATGCCATATTTCGGAATTTCCTGATTACGAAAAAAGATCTGATACTATTTACGTAATGAAAACACACCCGCTGTTAATGAGATATAGGCTAACAAGATGGCGGTGGAGTAGATTGTATCCTTTTGTGATAAAACTAACTTTTCAGATTTTATAAAGCTGAATACAATTTATTGTATAATTATATAAAACAAAATTATAAATATTCTTTCACCGCAAGAAAAACTTCCGGATTAAATGTTTTGATTAAATCTTATATTTAACTTATGGTGAATTTTTTATCTAACTGAAATATATTACTAATGTGGAAATTGAAGCTTGACAACATTTAATTTTTAACTAAGTTATATTTAAAGTTAAGGTATTTACAAAATATTTACAAAGAAAAGTGTCGTCATCTTAATTACATCACAATTCTGCGAAAACGATCACAGCAATTCTCATAACGCACACATCATCGTTCTACTCCGTCGTTCAAGCCTATTCAGTTCAGTTTGTCCTTTTTCCCCGCTCGCAAAGAGCGTCTGCCGTTCCGAAGTCTGTCCCTCGAAAGCATGCGCGCTGTAAGTTCATCGCGAAAGGAAACAGAGTGAAGGCGCTTTGATCAGTAGTTACGTAAGAAGTTGATGGCGCTGTAAGCAGTAGATACTTACCACACCAGGAGGCACACAGGTGGCACTCTGGAAGGTATTAAAGGCACTTGGGATACTAAAAAGGCTTTCCCACGCTAATGTTGTTTGTTTTCATGAAATCTTTGTTTGATTTGTGAAAATTTTATTCAACATGTTATAATTTTTTTTTTATAAATCTCATATTTAATTTTCTATGATTTTATATTCATGTAAAGTGAGGTAATACATTTGTAGCCATAAAATAAATAAGATTAAGATAATTGCATTTAAGAAATTCAAATAAGTTTTGCAATTGAATGTTTTTGAATTGAAACATATTCAAATTGATTTTTTTGTATGAATGATTTTGCATAATGCGAAATTTATCTTTTCAAATGTACAATCGTCCAAAAGAAACATCACACACCTCCTAACAAAATCATCGTATTAAAATGTGACTGTTACCCATCGATTCTTAATGCGTATTAATTAATGTTATACTTAAATTTTGTTTAGACTTTAGGGTCGTCTATTTTCAGAAATTATACTAAACTTTAAAATTTGCAATAGTAACACCTAAGTTTGATATCATATTTGGATTCTTCTGTAAACTTTACCTTTGAATACCAAACGGAAATGCATATGTTCAAGTTAAAAACCACATTTTTTTCTTTACTGATTATAAAATAAGGTATGCTTTATAAATATTGTCTTTTATTGAGTTTAAATATATAAACTATCATCGGATATGGAAATGCACGCATTATTACTAAAAAGGTGTTAAATCTGAATGAAAAATTTTGCTTTATCGCTACATTTCATATATTCCAGAACGTTCTGATCCTAAATTGTACATATTTTAGAATTCTTAGTTAAATCAAATTCAAAATATTGAAATTTAAAAAACACCTATTCTCAATAATAACAAAAAAACAATAAAAAAATTTAGGTTCAGTCTTAAAATATAGCTGAAAGTTATAAATTGTTAAAATTTAATGTAAAAAAATTGCAGTTCAAACCATATCAGAAAAAAAAGTTAGATAAACAGATTTTGAACGCAATTGGAAAAATAAACAAAAAAAAAAGAACAAAACCTACTTAAAAAACTTTAAAGTATTTTCTTAATAATTATCTAAAGAGAACAACTGAAACATTTTATGTCATAACTAGCCTTATTACAAGCCTTATTATAAGCCTTATATTAATTGTTTTATTTTATTTCCAGAAAATATTTTTGCTTTATATATCCCCCCCCCCCCTAAAAAACGAATTTTTTGAAGTTTTAATAATCGTGTGGTCCCTTTTAAGAGAAAGTTATCTATGCAAATGTTGAACTCTGAATGCAAATGATGAACTCTCTGGAGTGTAAAAAGAACGGAATAATTTTCTTTCGAAGTCAAAATGAATGAAATCACGGAAAAAACTGTTTTCTTTTAACGTTACTAGGGGGCTCGGCCCCCTACAAGCTACGCTCGCCAACCCCCGTTCAGACACCGTGGACTCTAAATGCACGCTAATTTGATCGGCTTTAAAAAGATTTCGAAAGATTGAATTATAATTTAAAAAACAGTGCGATCTCTCTATAAACGGATTTCTATTCATTTTTCTTTGATTGGGGAATTTTAACGCCAAATCCGTTGCGGTACTACTTGATTATCCCATCGACCAATTTCGCCAAATTATATAAATCGCCATACCACTCGCCAATTTATACAAATTGACATAATTTTTATTTTAAATAACGAAAAAACAAATAGATTAGTACAACATTAATAAAAATACAAATAAAACGTCGAAATAAAAATAACTTGATGACGTAGACACGTGCAACAACATTTCAAAATAAGCTAATATAAAAGGAATTAAGTAAACAGAGTCTTTGTCTCCTGGTATTTTTTAACAAAGTGAAAAGAAAGTTCTTTTAAATGAGACATTTTAAATTAATCGTTTTTAATCTGACGTAATTTTGACCAAACTATTCTTTCTCTTTTTAATATTCACGTGAAAATACTTGTGTTAGAAATTAAATATTATTTGCGCTTTCCAAACAAAAATAGTTGAAAAGTATCCTCTTAAAATATCAAATAAATGTCTAGCGCAATTTCTAAATTTAAACCGTTTTGCAATATTATTTTGTGTTCATTTTATGTAATAACTGTAATGTGACGTAAATATGACGTAATTTCTCCTATTTAAGACTTCTAACGCATGTTAATAAATTTATTGCTTTACAAATTCCTTTCTCTCTTAAAATTCACGTGTAATTATAGTTTTTATGACATAATTTTTAATAAGTTCCTGCTTTTTGTACATAATTATTTAATTCTAATTCCAAATGTTTTTTTCTGTTTATAATAGTCACGTGTAAATAAATTTTTAATTTATTTACACGTATAATTTTTTTTTTGAAGCAAACATTATTGCTTCCGCTGTTTATACAGTTGGCAACAGTTTAAATTAATATCACTTTCTAAAATCTGTTAAAAATATCTCTAGAAATGCTGAAAATCTGAATTTAAAATAGAAATAAAACCTCAAAAAATTAGCCAAAATAAAAAAATTAATGCAATCTGCACTCCGGCAAATTCTAACGCATAAAATGATCTAAAAATTATTAAATTCCTATGAACAGTTTTTGCTCCTATAAAACTTTTTTAGTGGAACGATTTTGTCCAACTTTAGCATTAAACATCTCTTAAAATAATTCTTCGATCTGAAAACTGTCTGCATCAGCGTGTTTATCAAACATTTCTGTATAATACTACCGATTTTCATATTTTTGTATGCATTATTTTTCTTAATATTAACGAAGAAAGACCTCCGGTCACAAAAAATTCAAAACCGGCGGCGGCGGTGACAGCGGTAGTTACTTTTTTTTAGAATAGAGAGAAACATTCTACAGTCTAACAGCAACTCCGAAATACAAATTGCTTTTTCGTATTTTAATAACTTGTAACTTAGCGAGTACAAAGTGAACTTTTCAGAAATGCATTTAGAGTTTTTAGAATCAAAATAGACTTTTATGTTACCTATTGGACAGATGATTTAGTAAATACAATCGGTAATATTTTCTCCAAAGTAACTTCTAAAAAAGACGTGAGATTTTTAAAATACATCTTTAAAAGAGTTTTGTGCAATTTATTAAAGATGATTGCATGGGATAGAGTTCAAATTCTTTTTTTTCTTTGTAGTATAGAGAACGGTTAAAAGCAATCGTGAACATATAAAAAAAATAGAGTTCATAAGTGTTCGGTACGTCAATTTGTCTGAAAACAAGTCTAACAAGACAGTAAATATGAAAAAGGTTAAATTGCGACACTTCCAAATTCCTAACAAGAAACTTAAACTGTTTCTTGAACGTTCCACTCGTATCAAATGTATGGAAGAAGATTTTTAATTTAGGGTTTTATACTCAGGGTATATTAAAACCTAATTAATATATCGTTGTTATCATTACCAAATACCTAAATCTCAAACCATTAATTTTATAGGTTTATATCAAATTGTAAAGCGTTTCATACGTTGTGATCTTTTATTGTAAAATCCATTCACACCAATAAGTTATTTTTGTAAAAGTTACAATCTTGAATTTTATATGGTTCATGGGCTGTATAAGTTATATGTAGATAAACATTCGCCATGTTCTAAGCAGCAAATTAATTCAAAACTACTTTTTCTACGTGTAAAGCTTACTGATTTACGATACTTTGAATTTAATGAACTTTCAGCGTTTACTGGACTTAGCAAGACACGTTTTTTGGAATGGAAAACGTGAAAGTTCATAAAAATTCAAAGTATTATAACTTAGTAAGGTTAGTAAAAGAAGTTGAGCTTTTTTTAAATACTTTCCAACATAGTTAAAAAGCGTTTATGAATTCGGTTTGTCTGTCTCTTTCTCGTCTGACGCCTGCTCGTGCTCTAATTCACGTAAATATACTTAGATTGCCATGAAATTCGTATATGTTATTGATATTTACTATGGCATGTTTGGTACTGAAAATAAAGTGTGTGCCATTTATAGTTCCTTTACAGGGACACTCAAAAGAATTCCGTTACATTACGATATACAGGTAAAAATTGTTTGCAATATATTTTAATGATATTACGATATTTGAAAGATATTGAATTTTATATATATCACTGAGGTACAGTACAAGATACTTACTAAAGAATATGGCATTCGTCGTTCATTTACTGCGACACACACAGTAATTTGGTTACTGTACTAACTTATAAACAATGCTTGCTTTAAGTGTGCTTTCAGTTGTGGCACGCGTTTTTAAATTTAACTAATTTTTTCGCATGTTGCTTGGTGCATATACATTTTAAAAATCATATACATGGCTGCACAAAATATCTTAAACATACTTCCGTTTATTGACGGAAATTCCTGAAGGGGAATTTTCAGCTGCACTATGTGTTTCCTAACTGAATCACTATGTAGTACATATGCATAAATATAGATTATATACAAGTGATTCAGTTAGAAAACACATGTAGCAGCTGAAAATTACCCTTGACGGGAAATTTACGTCAATAAACGGAAGTATGTTTAAGATATTTTGGTACTTAGATATATTTTTCACTTTATTAAACAGTGAAGTTTTGTCAGAATATTTTGAGCGTGTTGAAAAATATTTCATAATCTTATGTTTGATTCATAATTTTCGTTTGTTGTTTTTCTTGTTAAAGCCATCAGTACATTTTTCTAAATATAACTTACACTATGTAGTATATATGCATAAATATAGATCATATACAGGACTCTACAATTGAATTCGGATATTTTTACGACTATTGATGGTAATATTGGAAATTGTATTTTCAAATGCATTAGGCGTTTTCCAAATTGTTTACTTAGATATATTTTTTCACCTTATTAATCAGTGAAGTTTTGTTAGAATATTTCGAGCGTGTTGGAAAATATTACATAACCTACGTTTGATGCATAATTTTCATTTGTTGTTTTTCTTCTTAAAGCAATCGGTATGGCTTTCTAATTATAACTTACAGGAATGGGGTACTATATAAAAATTAAATTTCATAATTTTTTTACAAGAATAACTATTTAGAATGAATGACTTCTTAGACGGTGGAGAAAACAATTCAGACATTTTTGAAAGTGGAAGTATAATTCTAAAATTGACGATTTAAGAATTAGCTTTTGGGCAATAATACGCTGGAATATATGTTATGGTTAAGTATTTTACAAACTGTTTAATTTATATTTAATTTTATTTAATCTATAAAATATTTTTTTAATATTACAAATAAATACTTTATTACACATTTTATCATCATCTATTATTATTATTGTTTTTACTGTTATGATAAAATCAACTTTGAAAGATTTTTTTAGAAGTCTTGCAAATACTCCAATATTGGAATAATTTGACATTGTAGGCAAGTTCGAGGCTACAATGACAACAGTTTATAATGTAATTTATTTTAACTTTTCTGTGCGTTAGAATAATTACATAAATTTCTTGCTAAAGTAAAAATAGAAGAATTCAAGGGAATTTATATTTATAAAAAAAGGGATTTGTAGTACTTATCTTTGCAATACAGTTTGCTAAATATAATACTTTAAGCGACATTTTTGAGGGCTCTTTCTTTCTTTTTTTTTCCTTTTTAAAACTTTCCAACATCGTTGGAGAGTACGCTTATCAGTGTTGAATTCAAGGGGTGGCCCGGGGGGGAGACATTCCCCCCCGGAAGATTTGAGATTGTGTGTTTTCAGTGGTCAAAAAGTGCAATCCCCCCCCCCCCCCCCAGGAACTCTATAATGTTTCCTCCGGAGCCACAGAAATCCCTCCCGGAGAAAAGTGTCTGAATTCAACACTGACGCTTATGGTTTGTCTGAACGTCTCACAGTGGGGTATTTCACAAATCTGGGCGGCCAAAATTATTTTTTTCTTTTAAATTGATTTAAACGTTTAAAATAGTAAATAAATGCATTTATTGTTTAATAACTTAAAAATCATGGATGTTTTTCAACTTCGTACTGATTTTTATTCATAAAAATTAGTATTATAAAATAAATTATATTTATGAAAAACAGTATTATAAAATAAATGATAATTATGATAAATAGTATTATAAAATAAATGATAATTATGATAAATAGTGTTATAAAATAAATGATAATCATGAGAAATAGTATTATTAAATAAATGATAATCATGATAAATAGTATTATAAAATAAATGATAATTATGATAAAAAAATGGAATAATGTATTTAATAATTGAATAAATTATAAAAACAGATTATTTATGATAAGAACAATTAGTTTGTAAATACCCAAGGTGGGATCTTTTAATCAGATGATAATTCAGAATCGTAATCTGTTTCTTCATAATCAGAATCCTCTGGATCATGAGCTTCAGAAGATTCCATAGGCAGTAACATTTCTAGAGTTTCTTTAAGGAACAATTTTGATTTTTTTCTTATCATGGGTCTCATTCCAGTTAAAACTGGATCTGAACTCAAAAGCAATCTGTTGAGAACATCACGGTTACAAGAAATTCTTGAAAATTTACGCGATAGATTTTGGCGAAATAATCGAAAATGTTTGTTTCGTGCTTCGGCTGCTTCTTCAGACAATTGGCCTATTGGTAGTAAAGCTTTCTCTATCACAATGGGTCCATGGATTAATATTTTATGCATTGTGGGTGACATTGGATACCATTTATATAACTGGACGTAGAGCTCTGCTGTTTTTCTGTATATTCCTTAAATTTATCAAGGTGAATTTTGTGGCCACTGGATATGGTTTCAAGAATAACTTTAAATCGATATATTAAACTTTCATCAATGCCGATAATTTCTGCTGCTAGAGATGGGTCAGTAAAGAATCTTCTGCTGGTATTTCCATCATTTGTATTACCATATCCAGGGTTAGGAATATCTACAAGTAAACCTAACTTCGTTTTGAAATTTTCTTGAATGCGCAATTTTGTTTCATTAACGAGAGCATTTTCGTCTTCTGCTTTCAATCTCCACTTTTTTATCGGTAGTTTGTAAGCTAAATGCAACAAATTTTCAAATAATCGAATTCTAGCATGCAAAATCGATAGTCCAAATTATAATGTTTCTGGCTTCACATTTTTCTTTTTAGAGAGATCATTAAAATCTTTGGATGTCAGTCCACAAATGTAGCAACGCATTGTCGATTTTGTACTTGTGACTGCGTTACATATTTTTCCATCGACCATAGTAAGTATCATTTTATGTTTTACTAAAAATGTATTTTCCTCTAATGTAATTTTTTAGGGCTGTACAGATTTTAATGCATTTTTTATGTAATTAATCTCATCATTAATAATTTCTGTTGTTTCTTTTACAAATTTTATTCGCATGGGCCGGCAATAACGTGGTGATGAAGGCAATGGATTTTGCCAGATAGTCTTGTTGTTTATACTGCAAATTAGCTGAATTGGAACAAACGAGCTCTGGAATATATGCGCATCGGAAGAGGAATCACTCTCAAATTTTTGTTTGTATTGTACTTGTTGCGATCCATCGCAGCCCCATTTATATATAAGAATTAATGCATTTCTTTCATCTTCTTTTAAACTTTCCAAAACTTCTTTCAAATAAATAAATAATCGTGTCACTGTTAAATTAAGTAAATCTTGAATATTAATTTCAGCGCAAGTTTCAGTAATTTTAAAAGAGTCTTTGTCTGGATAGCAATCAATTTTAGACCGTTATAGAAGACTATAACAAGGGTACACATTTTTTTGATATCGTCTTATAATTTCGTATTGATTCCTTGAAAGGTTAGCTTAGACGAATAATGGTAACGCTTGTAAAGGCGATATTTGTGTTTTCTTTTCCGTCTGCTGAATTCTCAAATATGCTTTTTTATATTTTGTTGCTCGCATTGGCGAACATGTTAATTCCTTTAGAACGTGGGCAGCATCTCTCTTCCCTGATGTTTCTAACTTTATCTGAGCGGCATGTGTATGTACTTCCACATCAGTCGAGCTCCTCAAACTTTCAGACTTTCTCCGCTTTGACCTGACACTTGATTCAGTGAAAGCTTTTGCTGGCCTTCCTGGTCGATTTACTTTTTTTGAAATTTCTACTGTACCTTCAAGCCATTCCTTATTGTTTTTCACAAATTTATCTAACATATAATGGGCTTCGATCCATTTGCTCTTGAACGGATATTTAAATTGGGAGAAATTGTGCTTGAGGTTTTTAATTTCATCATCGTCAAAATTATCGCTATTAAGAATGTAATTTTCAAGGAAATTTAATGTATAATTAATGTTTGGCAAATTCTGCTGTCGCATAATGTTTAATAATTCTTTTCGAGTCATTACTCTGACATTCGAAGGCCCTAAATAAATATAAATACAAAATATGAACAAAAAAGAATGCATAATAGTTATATGCAATTTAGATAAATAACATCATTTTATCCCTTATTTTTAAAAAAAATCTCACAATCTTTCGCTAACTTTTAACAAAAACATATGGAAAATTGCCTCGACTTATTTTTTAGGTAAACAAATGTTAATAACGAGCAATAAATTGTTTCAATTTTGTGAAAAGTGCTTAACAAAAGATAAAAGGGAATGAATACATTATTTTAAAGCAATGTTTTTTTTAATTATATAAATTTAATTTGAATCAGAATGACTGAAAAATAAACAAATGTGATCGCTTTCTAATGAATCATAACAATTTTTTTAATATTAAAATTTATATGATAAATATCAGTTAAAAATCAATATATAGTAATTTTGTATGCTTACTCAGAATTTTGGAAGAGCATATTTATATCGCCTTCATTTTAAAAAGGGGACGAAGGTGGAACTACTTTAAACGAAAACACAAATAGAAGGGTGTATATTTATTGGTACAATAAGTAACTTTGCTTGGAAATGTTTGGAAATATAACTAAACCCTTCATGAATTGGGAAACAAGGGAAAAAATAATAGAAAAATATGCGTTATTTTAAATTAATTTTGTAAATACTAAAACTATTTCTTTCTCAATTCAAAGTTAATGATAATAATGATACATACCTGCCTCGTCACTATCCATAACGATTAGATTTTAAATACTTCCAAAACTAAAGTTATTCACATTCAAAAATAGGAAGTCACAATGAAGAACGATTTGACACTCAAGCACTTAACGCAACACTCTAGTTTCAACTGATAACAGGAGGTCATCGTTCTCTTAAAGGAGATAAAAATCGCATCACGTGATTCCCCAATGATTCAGTTTCAACTTATATCCATCCGTTCGATCCTGCGCTGTACTTTATGAAATCGACTTTTGGCCGGCCAGATTCTTCAAATACCCCACAGTGCGTCTGTCCGTGACCTAATTCGTGTAAATACATTCGGGTTGCCATGTAATTGATATTTAGTACTCAGATTTAATATGGCATTTCCCCTATTCAAAATCAAGCGTGTAGTATTTTTAGGTACAAAAAAGAATTCCGCTGCTTTATAGTCTATTGGGAAAAATCGATTGCAGTATAACATAACCGAGATGCACTACAAAAGGCTTAGGCTAATGTCTGACGATGAACGTCTATTTGCATGCTTTTCGTTTCAACATGAAAAAGAAACATCTGCTAGCGAAGGAGTTTCTTTTTCATGTTGAAACAAAAAGCGTGCAAATAGACGTTCATCTGACATTAGCTTAAGGCTAATATAAATTAAGGCTTGTATAAATTCTATAGATCATATACAGGGGTGAAAAAAAATTTGAGTATATTTCTGTTTATTGGCGGAAATTGCTGAAAGAGAATTTTCAACTGTATGACCGCTTCCTAACTGAACTACATTTTAACATATCATTTAGTGCCACGGTCGGCAACAGGCTTACCGCGGAACGTCGAAGCCTGGACCGACAAAAATTTCCAATTTAAATAAATAATTTATTAATATTTACATATAATAGATAATATAGTTTGAGTAATAGCCATGTACCTTATATTTTACAAGTGATAGTGCGTCATTTCATTAGATTGCTATCTTGTGCGGAGATTCGTTCATTTGCGTTGTTATTGTCGTGTGCTACAACAACGTTTGTTGAATTAATATGTACCTTAAAAAGCTTAAAGTTGTCAGTGAAAATGGGAAGTTTCTGGCTGAGAGAACTGAAAATGTCTGAGAAAAGTATGAAAATTGCAAAAAACTAGCTATTAACCTGGCTACTATGTTTGGCTCCACATATGTATGTGAAACAACTTTCACCAAAAGGAATTTTTTAAAGAACAAATATCATTCTAGATTAGCGGACGTTACCCTGAAGACGCTCTTTCCATTAACTGTTCACCACATGAACCAAACTATAAAAATACTGCCGGGTCAATTTTCAAGTGGTCCAGTGCTGGTTGCTGGACCCTTTTAAAAAAAAAAATCTGAAATTTTTTGTACAACAACCCTAACATGATGGAAGTTCAAAATGACTATTATTTTAATTTTATTAATTTTTGTTTGTGCATGGAGGCCATCTTTGTTTCATCGTCTGCAGCAATTTTCTCACATGAAGGGTTTACGGAATTGTAAATAATTCAATGTTTATTTCTCCAATTCAAGTGCGGATTAAAGCAATTTGTACAGAATACATTGGGCTAAAAATTTGGTAATAGAGTAGTTTCCGAAACTAGCTGCTTATTGGTGAAATTTAATCATAAAGTTTCAGTTTTTTTTTTCCAAAAATTGTCCGTTTACAAGAGGGAATTTTTCTAGCAAGGAAAACTGTGAACATGGCATAATTGTTTTACAAATAGGCCGAAAGTACTTGTACTCACACGCCAAGTTCCAGATCTGGGACTTGCTTTCTCTTCGCTAAAGAAAATCCCGAATTTTTCAAAAATGTCAAAAATTGCACTTTTGAGGCTTTGATATCTCTGGTGTGGCACGAGATAAAAAATCTGAAGTTCTGGTTTCTGAGAGTATTATATGGTAGCGTTATGCACAAGAAATTTCAGGATGGAGATTTGACTACAAGCTGAGATATGGCAAGGGCAACATGTCAAAACAATACTGCCAAACTATTGTTTTGTTGTAGTCACAGGTAAGTATTTATCTCAGAGCATCATTTAAATTTAATTTTTCAATTATCTTTAAATAATAGTAATAGAAAATAAAGCCTTTTGCAAAGCTTAGCAATTAATTTAAAAAATAATTATGCCTAAGGCCTACATTTTGTATGGTTTCAGTAATTTTTGTTGAATTTTAGTAACTAAAAGAAACCTCAACACTTTTACATAAAGAAAAAAAATATTTTTATACAAGATCTGAGACAAAAACAGAATAGGGAAAGAGAAAAGCTGTTAATGTTGGCATACTTGTTGAGACATGATCAAACGTGACAAAACACATTCCTGCTTGTTGGTTTAAAAACCACAATTTTAATGCTGCTTGACAGTGCCTGAAACTTGTTCCTACCATAAGTATGTTCCTGTAAATGAAACATTATACGATGTTACCATGCATCAGCCTCAAGTTATGTTCAGAAAGTAAAGATATCTAAAGCCCTTTAAAAATTTATACTGCAGAAAAATGGCATTTTTGCATAAGAAGTAAGCTAGAAATTATTAATGAAGTGAGACTTGCACATAGTGATTTCAAAGTTTATTTCTATGAGCCAGCAGGGCCAAGATCTTCGATCAAGTTATCAAGAGATGACAAGAATTGGTTCCTACAAATAAAATTTTGAGAAAGATCAAAATTGTGGTTTTTAAACCAACAAGAAATAATGTGTTTTGACACGTTTGATCATGTCTCAACAAGTATGACAATATTAACAGCTTTTCTCTTTCTCTATTCTGTTTTTGTCTCAGGTCTTGTATAATTTTTTTTTATGTAAAACTGCTGAGGTTTCTTTTAGTTACTAAAATTCAACAAAAATTACTGAAACCATACAAAATGTAGGCCTTAGGCATAATTATTTTTTTAATTAATTGCTAAGCTTTGCAAAGGGCTTTATTTTCTGTTACTATTATTTAAAGATAATCAAAAACATAAATTTAAGTGACACTCTGAGATAAATACTTAGCTGTGACTACAACAAAACAATAGTTTGGCAGTATTGTTTTGACATGTTGCCCTTGCCATATCTCAGCTTGTAGTCAAATCTCCATTCTGAAATTTCTTGTGCATAACACTACCATACAATACTGTCAGAAACCAGAACTTCAATTTTTTATCTCGTGCCCCACCAGAGATATCAAAGCCTGAAAAGTGCGAATTTTGACATTTTTGAAAAAATTGGGATTTGTTTTAGCGAAGAGAAAGCAAGTCCCAGATCTGGAGCTTGGCGTGTGAGTACAAGTACTTTCGACTTATTTGTAAAAAAAAAAAAAAATGTCATGTTCACTGTTTTCCTTGCTAGAAAAATTTCCTTTTGTAAACGGACAAATTTTGGAAAAAACTGAAACTTTAGGCTTAAATTTCACTAATAAGGATTTATTTTCTGAAACTACTCTATTACCAAATTTTTAGCCCAATGTATTCTGTACAAATTGCTTTAATCCGCACTTGAATTGGAGAAATAAACAATGAATTATTTACAATTCCGTAAACCCTTCTTGTGAGAACAAAGATGGCAGCCATGCACAAACAAAAATTAATAAAATTAAAATAATAGTCATTTTGAACTTCCATAATGTTAGGGTTGTTGTACAAAAAATTTCAGATTTTTAAAAAATGGTCAAGCAACGAATAAGAAATTTTCTGGACCACTTGAAATGGAATCACCCTGCCTCAAGACCGCGAGTGTAATTTTTCGCATTAATTTTTCAACGAAAACCTGCCTTTTCTATTTTATTATGTATATGTAAAATTTTTCAGAACTTATAACCTGACTTTTGTATTTTCTATTTTATGTATGTGTATGTAAAAATAATAATTAAAAAGTAATAAGTACGTATATTACTTATGAGTTTTTTTTCTCTGGACCTCGATAAAATTTTTCAAAATTGTTCGGACCCCACTTAAAATTACTTGCCGACCCCTGATTTAGTGTATATGCAAAACTGTTGATCGTACACAGGGCTGCACACAATAAAAGAATTCGGATACTTTTCTGACTATAGATGGTAATTGCAGAAATTGTGTTTCAAATCTGTCATGTGTTTTTTAAATTGTTTGCTTAGGTATCATCTTTCATGTTACTAAACGATGTAGGTTTGTTACAGTATTCTGAATGTGTTGAGAAAGTGTTTCATCATCTATACTTGGCACACAATTTTCCTTTCTTGTTGTTTTTTAAATATAACATAGGTGCCGAAAAATCTGTCTTATGTTTCTGGAAATTTTGAGATTCTGGGTAAGGAATGATTAAAAATATCATCCTTTTTTTTTTTTTTACAAATTTTATGTTCTTCAATCCTCACATGTTTTTGATAGCAAATGGATAAATTAACAAATGAATAATAATAATAAAAAAATGCAATTTAAAAAATTACAATGACCATTTGGAAAATGATTTTTTCGTACGCCATGAATTAAACATTAATAGTTTTATTACCCGTAAAAATTGCAAGCGACAGAAATCGCCTGCGACTCGTACGTATTATCCACCTGAAACTTACGTATTATCCAAGCATTTCATTGGCTGTTCGGGAAAAGGCTTTTCCATCGTCAGATTTCCAAGAAATCTGACGGCCAATTTTAAATGAAATTTATTTCTTAAACTTCTAAACATCCCACAATATTACTTTTTATATCGTCGTATAGAGAAAAAAATGTACTTTTAAATGCAATTTGTTTGAAAGCTGTATCTCAATTTGCTTCTGAGTTATTAATTTTTTTTTTGTAGTTTTTATTACTTTTTTGTCATAGTGGCAACACTCTGTTGTCCGTCTCTGTTGAAAGTAAAGGGAAATACAGATTACTGTATAGACCAATCAGAAAACGAATAAAATGCGGATTCATCCAATAAAAACCTTCAGATATGCTTTTGATTTCCTACCCTGGCGAGGACACTAACCATTTTTCCAAATGGTTAAAAAGGAAGAAGTTTATTTCTATTCTTATAGTCCGGGAGTCAGCATCGCATTTCGGCAACCGAATTTAGCATAGAAGATTTTAATATAAGTGATAACCCGATTATCGAAGATGCCTTTGAGTAAAGGTAAAATCAGTCAGCTGGTTGACGTTCATTTCATATTCTAGCAAGCTGTGAGATGTTGCTATGTAAATATCCCCCCGTTTGTGCGACAGTTCTGAACTGACAATTTCGTTATCAGTACAATCTAATCTATCATATATCAAAATCTTCGACACTAAAATTAGTTGCTAAAATGATTTGGTGCAAATACTATTTCAATGAGAAAAGCTATTTTTTTACATGAAAAATGTTTAATAAGTTCCAGAATGATAGAAATATATTGCTACATCTGCATGCAGTGTTTTGAATATAGAAGATGTTACACATTTAACAATGTCAGCTTGTAGTAGTTAGATTGGTATCCTTTTAATCTCCTTTGATATTTATGATTTTTTTTTTTAAATATATTTATTTTTTGTTATTTAGATCATTTGTAAAGATGAAAAAAAATTCTTTATCATATAAAAAAAAAATTCTTTTTGTTGAATGTCATTTCTTAATTAATTTATAGAAAATTCATACATATATATGATTGAAACTGAAATATGTTCTGCCCTCATAACCCTTAAATGCGCGATTTTTCATTTTGTTTCGAAAAAATTATATATGATTCACTGAAAAGTTTATTACACAGGAAAAATAATGAAAAAAATCAGAGATGCATTTTTCATATAATACGTCAATCTTTTCTTCTGTTGCACACCTGCAATATAAGTAAAAACTACTGTTGTGTGGCTGTTTTACGCTAAAATATTCGTCAATCTTTTCTTCTGTTCCACACCTGCAATATAAGTAAGAACTACTCTCGTGTGGCTGTTTTACGCTAAAATATTCGTCAATCTTTTCTTCTGTTGCACCCTTTCAATATAAGTAAAAACTACTGTCGTGTGGCTGTTTTACGCTAAAATATTGCAAATTAGTAAATATTTTAACAAGTATGTTTCCAAATACCTTAATTTATATAATTATTTATTTTATAAAACTTAACCTTTAACCATTTAATTCCCATGATAGAATGCGTTCTAGAAATTACGTAGTTCAAAGAATTGAACATTACACCAGGAAGTTTCAATGGTTAATTTCGCCATAATGTCTTTTATTAATTAAAGCAAATATTGCTATTTTAGTTCTCTGGTTTAAATTTAGTATATACGAATAAAAAAAATCTATTTAATACAAAACACTGTTGTTTGCATATATGCAAAGCTGCGCACTAAAGGGTTAAAGGACAAAATCTTCCCAGAGATGTTATTTGTACAAATAATTTAATATTTAATTTCTCTAATTTATAACAGTTATTCAAGTATAGATCGCTTTCAGACTTCTGGGTAATTTTGTCAGAGGTGCAAGATGATCAGATAAATTTTCGGGTATAATCGAGACACGCTTCAACATTTATGGGAAACAAACTCCAACGATTACAGGAATTCCGTGATTGTTGTAATCTCATTATCTTACTAGCCGCCTTTGGCGACCAGTTTGGTCTCTTTTAAATCTATGCTAAGCATTGTATCATGTTACTTTTATTCATAATTTAATTTACTTGCTCAATCCTTCGCCAAATCGGAAGATTCTGATACAGAAATCATGAACTCGGTATTTTTATGTTAGCCGAGTGCAGGTGATAAATCGCCAAACATTGTACCTGTCGTATTTTTTTTCTTATTTCATTAATTTCATTTAAAATATAATACTTTCACTCATTTTATTTAAAATACATAACTTTAATTTAAAACTGAAATACTTAAAATTTATGCCTCTCAATTTACTTTTATTTCTTAAAGAAAAGAAAAGAAAAGAAAAAGAAAAGAATGAAAAGAAAGAAAGAAAAAAGTAATAAATAATATTATAAACTAAGACATTTAATTTCAACATCAAAGCTTTGTTTTAATTTACCTCGCGAAAAACTGTTTATGACAGTCGCATGACTTGGACTATTATAATACTGATGATATGATGGCGATGGAACAATATTTGGCTATTTATCACCTGCGCCCGGCTAACATTAAATTACCAAATTGGCTATCTGGCATATAAAAAGTGAAGCGGTTAACCCGGAACTATTGATGACAGTCACATGACTTAGGCTATCATTATAGAGATAATTATAACCTCAACATCGCTGGACAATCAATCCTTTGCATGAAAGTGGCTATAGGAAAGAAAAAAACCCTTATTCGCAGCTCTATGATTGCTGAAGCAATTCTATTAGTGGCTTATAAGTAAATAGCCTATATTTTTCGCATTTACCTTAATGAATGCCATAGCCGAAAAAATAGGGCTTATTATTATAAAGCAAATCCGTGAGTAACGTTGACGTCATAATGATGGTGGCGACACCTGGCCAATAATATTCGCTTTTATTATTTTTGTTTTCACTTCTAAACATTGCACAATTTCATTTT
The DNA here is from genome assembly GCA_963932465.1 of Maratus speciosus. NCBI lineage: Eukaryota > Metazoa > Arthropoda > Arachnida > Araneae > Salticidae > Maratus > Maratus speciosus. Next base: position 183,215,856 of record OZ010795.1, on the reverse strand, counting down.
TACATAGTCAAATATGAAAAGAAAAATATTTTAAATGCAATTTGTTTGAAAACCGTATTCCTGTTACTGTATCTATTTGCTGATTTTTTCTGGATTTTAAAATAATTTTCAGGAATGTTTTTTTAAAAATCAATAAATCTGTATCACGTGCAGCCAGATTACAAAAGCCTAACCTGTTCGCACTTAAAACAATATAAATAGCTTAGCATTTGTTTCCAAATAATATTCCATAACGAGCAAAATCTTCACCAATAATAATAAATAAGACAATCTAAGTAAAACACAAATTTAACAGGAATGTAATTGAGCAGTGCGCGTAATTTCCTGAAATATTAAGAATAAAAAAGACTGCTGTAAATAGCGAAATCTTTGGCTAGTAGCTTCTGGCATACGGCTAATACGAAGTATCGCTTTTAATACATTTCGAAACTTTATTGATACATCATTGATATTTTTCATAGAAAAATGCTTTTTTGGTGTTGTTAGTGGACATCCTAAAAAGCATATTAAATGTAAAAAATCTATTAGTTTTTAATTTAAAAAAGTGGCATTGACCTATATTCTGTAATCCGGGAAGCACGGATTGGATCCGCTAGTTATAATAACAGTAATAATAATAATAATAATTAAGGATAGATCGAAACAGGTTTTTATGACCGAAACCGAATTTCGGTAATCTTCCTGTTTTCGGCCGAAAACGAAAACTAAAATGTCCAAGAAATTTTATAAAAGTAATTAATGCATGCATAAATATTAATTATACTTTTTATTAAATATACTACATAATTATTAATCAATTAAACATGTGGCCCTAGTTGGCCTAGTATTCTGTGTCTCTGACCCAAACTTATTTTCATATAAAATAAAATGTAATTAATTAGTCGGTGACACAGAATGATTTTCTAATTATAAGAATTTTATCTAATTAAAAAAAAAAGTTTTACCTCCTCGATTTATCTTTTATAAGGATTGCTGCAAATGATCATCTGTTATACTAGAGCTTTCGCAAAGAATATTCGAAACACTTCCGCGGTTTCAAACTAAAAATTTTCTATTACTGTTGGGTCTTCAGTTTTAATGGGCACGTGAAAAGCGTCTTCAAAATTTAGTCATATATGCATTGCTTGCTTTATAATTTGCACTCACTTTTTGAGTCAGTCATGACAGATAATTATAAACGATGAAGTTCATAGCAATAAATAAAGTGTCTCATTTGAGCCGATGCAACTCAAATCAGAAATCAATGAGAAATGTTGAAAATTTCTGAAGGAAGGAACGAGATTTGTGGAATACAGATAGTTTCGGTCCAGCCAGCTTTTTCGACGAAAACAAATTTTCGGCGAAACTCAGTTTTTAGGCCGGAAACGAAAACGAATTTTTGGTCGATCTTTAATAATAATGAAACTTTTTAGTTCACAGGCTATCAAAGCCTGAGAGCTAATGTGCCCACAGGTTCTGTATGTACGTACGTAACACGATAACTCTTGATAGAAATATCCGATTTGCTTCAAATTTTTTTCTAGGTTCATTCTGATAAGGCGCTTCCCTGATTAGTTTTGGGGGTTCATTGTTTAAGTATAAAGGGAGGGGGGGGTACGGAGATTAATCGCCCCCCCCTTAACTTTGATAAATGTGTTTTTCATGTAGAATTATCCGATTTGCTTCACATTTGGTATACCAGTTAATTCTGACAAGGGGCTAGATTTGGAGGTTCATTGTTTAAGTATAAAGGGAAAAAGGGGGGCTAATACCCCCTTAATTTAGATAAATGGGTTTGTCTATCCGATCTGCTTCAAATTTGGTATACCGGTTTATTATGATAAGGTGCTTCCCTGACGAGGTTTGGAGGGTCATTGGTTAAGTATAAAGATGTGAAACAGGGGGGGGGGGGGTAATCCCCCCTTAATTTAATTTTAGAGGGCATTATTCTTTAAAATAAGAGTATAATATACAATAAGTGTGAAAAGCCTGTGAGCTCAATGCCATCAGTTTAACTGGGCAGTTTTCTTTTCATTTTATATGGTACGAAAAAATGAAACGCTAACGGAACCAAGGCATCTGGTTCTTTTCATAGCGGGTATTCTGTTTTCCATTATTAACTCAAATACTTATGCAAAATTATTAGGGCATGATATAAGATATGTGCCTTTTTTATAATTCTTTTTAAAGTCTAAATTGTCTGCTGTCCGTTATTAAAACTACATTCATCTTTAAGAAAGGATGAAACTGAGGATGAAATAGAGACGTCTCCAGGGAATTGTCATTCCTGAGTAGTCAAGGAAGAAAACGATTTGGAATAATATAACAATGTTTCGTCATATTTTATAATCTGATCGAAGCATGAATTACTTTTAAATCTTTTCCCACATCAATCTTCTTTGTTTTAAGAAGCTTTTTGTAAGAAAACACTTTACAAGTCTTTTCTTCCTCCTTTGTTCGTTTACTCGGTAATTTCAAGAGCAAATAGCTGTAGGGGGCGCTCCTGACCTCAGTGTTTACTGTTTCAAGCACATTTGTTCCGGTATTCCTACACAGGTGATTTTATTCACGGATTTATTTTGCATCGAAATGTCATTTTGATTAGCGGATGATCTTAATCCCATTGCCATTCCGATGCCATTATTAATAAAATGGTTACGCGATTACCCTCCTTATAGAATGCTCAGTTTCACTTATATTTCAATATAAGCTTCTATTTGTCGCTTGCCTTTCCATTACTTTTAATTTTTTAAGCCTCTTAGCTGACTGTTCTTATTTCTTTATCTTTTGTTTGTTTTTTACTTCACATGAGAAAGAAGAGGGTATTTTTTGTGCCTTACATCCACAGATTCACATACACATGTAGTAGGGTGGGCCGAAAAAAACTTTTTTTCGATTTTCGATGATGGGTAGTGCGGAAATGTTACCACTGGTGGCACTAAGCTCACACACAAAATTTGAGATTTTTTTGACAATTCCTTAATTTGCCGCAAATGGCTTGAAGTTTTACTCAAATGCTGATTTTTGAACTTTTTTAGCGAAAATTTTAAAAATGTTAAATTAAATTTATTTTAGCTGAATTTACTTGAAATGTCATGATTAGAGTACGAAATGTTTAAATAAGCTCTGCTTATGTGTTATTTAATAGTTGTGTGTATTTTGAATTAGGCGATTTTTATAACCTTTTAGCATAAAAGTGAGTAAAAATTGTAAGTATTGTTTGGTTCGTTCGTAGGTTTCTCTCTTTTGTTTTGATTATGTTCCTCGCCCTTCTTTCCGTTTTTGATCCGTTAAGAGTCACATATTTGGAAGGCGGACTACAGCATGTCTTAACAGCAATTCTGGAAGGTAAGGATAATGTGGAGCAGTAACTAATGAAAACGCAATCTGTCATCATGAGGTTGAGGGAGGAAATAGGAGATGGGAAAACTGCGAGATGTGATGTTAATTATTTTTTCTGCTCTAAAATAGATATATTCTCAGAACATCCAAATAATTGGAACTTTGAAGCAGGCAGTTCATCTGAATCAGAATTCGAACCAGGGTCTTCAAAAGCTGACACTCCCAAACGCACATCCCTTTTTCACACAGCGTTCGCCGCTTTTAGAACTGGTATATCATACAGGTAAATTGCGTTAAGAGCTTCACCTATGCTTCAGGATGCAGGAATACAGGGAATAAGGATCTTGTCATCGCTAAAAAAAAGTTCAGGAGGCCAAAAAAAAAAAAAAAAAAAAAAAAAAAAAGGGAACTTGGAAAGAAGATACAGTAGGAAAAAGGTCTTGGAGGAAGAAAAAATCATAAGCACATTCTTTGATTATAGAAAAGATAAAACGATCTTCATATAAAGAAAAGGTACAAGCGGCAACGCGTCGCTTGCGCCCATACATTCCTATACAATAAATGATTGTTACAGTGTTCTGTACCAACCCTTAAAGTTTGTACCATGAAATTTAGAATCACTCTGTATATGTAACAAATTGTATCAACCCACTTTTCTTAAATGGTAACATCCACTTTTGAATCTTTATTCTAATTTCTTGTAATAAATTAATCTGGAAATATATATATGTGAGTTGTGGTTTTAGATTCCCATAAAACCCTACTCATAGCAACAGATATGGTCAGCACTTTTCCATGAGATCTTGTAACCGCAGAACAGCAGATGTTTGAATTTGCTGATATGCAGTTTGCATTCTCTTCGCTTGGAAACAAGTGACAACCGGGAGCAGATTGCATTCTGACGCGGCCGATGGTAGGCATATCTCGCTCTAGACGAGAGCAGAGGCCGAGCTCCGACGATTCTGCGGGCGCGTATGCTGCAGAAAAACCCCCCTACCCTCCCGTACTTGTAAATATAATTTCTATTTAATATGTAAAACTATAACCTAGAATCATTAAACTCCTTTTTTCATTAACTAAGGCCTTATCCTTATATCATCCTTATATTACATGTGGGCTCTAGGCCGATTTGAATCTTTAAACGAATTAAAAAATAAAATCCCCTAGGCTTTCTTACCGATCTACGTTTAAAATCAGAGAACTCTTTCGTTCCATTATCAACCCTTGCATTTCAGCTGATGTGATTCATCTACATCTGATGTGAGCCATCTGTGTGAAGCTCAATCTCCCGTTTATTTTTATTTGTGCAAGATAGTTATCGCTGTACACGGAATGAATCTTCGACTGCATATTTTTTTTTCTACGGATCATTAATTGGATTACTTCAATATATCGTGGCGAGGAATTTATTTTTCAATTGGATAACTCCTTTTGAAGTAAGTTTATTTTTTTTCTCTTTCCTTTCTTGCCTTTTAATATGGAATTACAAGAAATTGACTTTATTAAAAGCCAGTTGAAATCGGCTAAAACAGATAAAATCAAATTATTGCATGAATTTATATTTGGTTGCGATAAAAATCGCCAGAATAGAGCGAATTTAAGGAAATTTAAAGGTTTTCCTTTTACTGACAAAAGCGATGAGTATGAAAATAAACTCAAAGTAATTTTGGACGATTACGATCAGATACAATTGATTACTATTGCTAATATCTTATCCATTGACATCCATGGATCAAAACAAGATATAGCACAACGTATTTTAAGCGCACTAGTTGATATTTCGGCTTTTAAAGACACGTTTACGGCAGTTTCCGAATCGGATACAGAATTTGATGATATCCACAATAGTAGTGGAAGCACTGGTTTATCTTCGCCTTTGGCAGTACAGCCAGACCAGGCGCGTGTACATTGTACACGCTCCGCGCCCAAACAGGCAATTTCTTTCCATGACATTGATCATTTAATTACACCGTTTAGTGGTGATAAAACGGAAAACGTTCAAACATGGTTTCAGAGATTTGAATCTCTGGCCCATTCATTTCAACTGTCCGACATACAGAAATTTGTGTTTGCTGAGCGGGCATTAAAAAGTTTAGCATTATTGTATGTACGTAGTGAAAATAACATTTCTTCATATACATCGCTCAAAGAAGCATTGTTTCGCGAATTTGGACAATCAGCTTCGTCCGCCCAGATACATCAATTACTAGCCGCTAGAGGCTGCCGCCCGAACGAAAAACTATTGGAATATTTTTTGAAAATGAAAGAAATAGCACAAAGAGGAAACATCGATGATATATCTTTAATCCACTATATAATTAATGGGATTAACGATACACCACATAATAAAGCTATATTATTCGGGTGCGCCACGCTTGCCGAATTTAAAAACAAGCTCCAAATTTTCGAACGAATTTGTGAACAGAGTTCTAAAGTTTACCAATCAAAGTCACCGACAACACCCAACACTCCTAAGATTAACCAGAAGGAGAAAACTGCAAAATTAACTTGCTGGAATTGTTTAGCCCCAGGACACCTATCTACCCATTGTGTGCATTTAAATAAAGGAAAAAAGTGTATGAAATGTGCACGTTTTGGTCATGTTTCCAGCCAGTGTACAGAGCAAACGCCAGAACGCAAGCGTTCGACTCAAGGCACCTCCCCTTCACGCAAGACGTCACAACGCAGAGACGAACAAATCCACGTAGTAGAAATGTGTCATTCTCATCCACGCATGCAGAAACCTGTAAAAATTTTTAATTTACAAATCAATTCAATCTTGGACACTGGAAGCTCACTGACGATACTGAGAGAAGACATTTATGAACAAATTGGGTCTCCCCCCCTCACCGGAGCAACAGTGCAATTGTCGGGTATCGGTAACCGTGTTATTCAACCTATAGGATCGTTTTTTACCAATATACCAATAGACGATAATACTTTTTCTACTTCTGTTTACGTAGTTAATTCTTCTCAGATGCCCATGCCACTTATCATAGGAACAGATGTCATATTTCAGGGTACTCTCACATGCGACAAAAACGGCGCTACTTTAACTAAATCTCCACCCACAAGTATTTTTATAAGCTGCATTACTGTCTCTGATAATGCATCTGCAACGAAATCTCAAGATAAATCCGATGTACATCCATTTCCTGATGCAAGATGCACAACGGAAACATTTGTTTCAAATTCTTTCCCCCAAGATCTGAAACCGCCGAGAGTAAATAAAGATTTTTCGAATGAAAATATTCCTACTGACATCGAAGTTGACCCAGTGATTGACTCAGCACATCTGAAACATCTCGCAACATTATTGCCAGACTGTTTTTCCTACGATTTAAATTTCTTATCCTACAAGCTGTGCATGACTGTGCTCGTCTTATTGACCATCTATTTATTACTGTTTACGTCTGCCAACGGACTCATTTATCAGCATTCGGCGTTCCATACATCCCAACCATCTCCAGATTCGAGTGACGTTACTAATTGGACCGAAATTCTACGTGTCCTTATCATTCCTTTTTTATTTTTTATACGCCGACATTTTGTGAAGTCATCAACGAGAAGGAGAAAAAGTAGACTTAAATTTCCAAAAAGAAATATGCTTCACGTATATAGGTCACTAGTGCAACCAACGAATTTATCATAAATGTGTTTTTTATTATTACTACTATTTTTTTTAACTGTGTTTTTATATATTCTGTGTTTGACACCCATATATCTGCTTATTTAAGAGAACATTTATATCGTACAGACTATTAGACTGCTACTATCTGTGACTTTCTTAGTAACTTTATTTCAATATCTTCGTTTTTTTTTTTACGATTACAGCAAGCATCCATGATTATTTTTTTTCTGGACGAAACATTAGAATGAGGTGTTTACCAGTGTAACTCACCATTTCAAGAGTCCAATCATTGATGAAAATCTTCAACACAGAACGTTTTTTTCTTCTTCGTATTTTTGTGTGTCATGCCATTCTACAGTGCGATAAACTTAAAGTTTTTTTTTTTTTAAAGAAGTTATCGCGTACCAAGCATTTTTATCAACAGTGTTTTTTTTTGTTTAATTATTCTTAGTTTGTGGAATATGTAACAGATTCTTTATTTTTTCAGCTTATATTAACAGAATTTATGTGCCTTTTTTTTCGAAGTTCTGTTCAACATTTTTTTTTAAATCTCTGAGCGATATATATCTGCTCAAAACATTTTTATTGAACCCATGCGGTGATTTTTTTTTTTTGCGCATGGCAAGTTATCTTTCTCTCGGACTGCAAATGGTGCATTATTTTTTTCATTTGCCTGTTTCGCAACACGTGCTTTTTTTTTATGTTGCGTAAACAACAACTTTATTTAAAATGACTATCTACACAGGACTTTATTTTTTTTTTTTGAACACTCACTTTTGACAAGAAGAAAAAGAATATTGTTGTATTTATACTTTTAAAACTGCATTTATATTTTTAAAACTGTATTTTATGTGTAAACTTTTTATTGAATTGCTATATATATGTATGTGTTTTACCCCCCCCCCCCATCGCATATTCTTTTTACAGAAGTAAGAGCTGGCTGTCGAAAAAAAAAAACTTTTGGTGGGAAATCCTTTTTTTTTTTGCTTAGACGAGGCAAACCTCTTTTTTTTTATTCTCGAATGACGTTAGGATAAAGATGGTTTTTTTTTACGAAATTCTACCTAAGATGAGGCAGATTTCAGTATGTTTTCTTGATGATAATATAATGGGCAGACGGCCTTTCAGATTATATTTTTCATCCCTGATGATGGCTCATGAGAAAGACGGTCTCATGACGCAAATTGATGTTATCCCGAGACTTTTTTTTTTATTCTTTTGTTTTTTTTTGGAGATACCCCACGGCAGCTCAGCATTAATTTACATAAAATTTAGAATTAATTTTTTTTTATTATTTAGCTCAATTCTCTTAATTATTTAATGACAATTTTTTTTCCTTTGGATTTTAATTATTTTTAGATAGTTTTTTTTTTTGTTTTTTGACATATCTTGTTGCTTATTTAACGCGCTGTCGAGGTCGACAAGCGGACAAGATGGCCGAGTGTGAGTTGTGGTTTTAGATTCCCATAAAACCCTACTCATAGCAACAGATATGGTCAGCACTTTTCCATGAGATCTTGTAACCGCAGAACAGCAGATGTTTGAATTTGCTGATATGCAGTTTGCATTCTCTTCGCTTGGAAACAAGTGACAACCGGGAGCAGATTGCATTCTGACGCGGCCGATGGTAGGCATATCTCGCTCTAGACGAGAGCAGAGGCCGAGCTCCGACGATTCTGCGGGCGCGTATGCTGCAGAAAAACCCCCCTACCCTCCCGTACTTGTAAATATAATTTCTATTTAATATGTAAAACTATAACCTAGAATCATTAAACTCCTTTTTTCATTAACTAAGGCCTTATCCTTATATCATCCTTATATTACATATATTTATTCATTATATTAATTTAATATATTTATCCATTTTCTTCAAATTTTCGTGGAATTAATTAACGTCGAAATTTTAGAATACGAACGTTAAATCTTTATGACAAATACCAACCAAAAAATCATCCGACTAAATTATTTCTTTCTTAACAGCAAACAATGAAACAGTCTTAAAATTATCTAGTTACTGTTTAAATTCACAAGACACTTTTTTAATTAAAAAACTTATTAAAAAAATCATATTCAAAATTTACAATCTACGTTAATGCTTAGACTTCGGACGGAGATCTCCGTATTTCAGGTTTAGTAGGGTTTAGTTCCACTGTTTCCGAATATTCTTCTTATTTAATGACTGAAATTATATAATTAAATAAGTTGAGGATTTGTTTAAAACCAATTGCATTTTATATTCAAAAGGGATTATTTAAAAACCAATGACACCTTATCTGCGATCCTGATGTTAATGATTCCTGAACAACGGCGAGTGTATATTTTTTAAGAGCGGAACTAGACATATATTTTGTAAAATAGATCTAGTAGTGTGTTTATTGGTTTCACACTAAAATATAGAAATATTTTTGTCATTGTTGCGAAATATTTGAATAACATTAAAAATATTTACAATAGAATAACAATGTTGTAGGAAATTGATGTCTCTTTTGAAACCGTTCCAGTTTATTCCAAGATCAATATCAACAATTCGTCGTAAATATTTTTATCGTTATGTTTTTTCAGTTTATCAGTAATGGGTCAGTATTTTATTTTAGAAAATAATGGCTGCAAATTTTTTAAATGTGAAAATTCCAACATTGGGTTAATATTGTAAAAAAATAAAATAAAAATAAAAATAAAGTTCATATTCAACATTAGCAGACACGGATTTTCTACTTAAAAAAGCATTATTTGTTTAATATAATTTATTAATTTTTGATACTATTGGTTATGTATTTTCCAAAATATAAACGCTAATTAGAGTGGGAGCACAGCTCCGGTTTCTATTGAAATTACACTCACTTGTTAACACAATAGCGCCCAAAATATTAATCTCATTGACAGCAAAATTTAGCTAGACGTTGTTAGTGCCAAAAATTCGCCGAGGATTGAAATTCAAAAATATTCGTCAAACCTAGCGCTCTGAAACATCGCACCAAAAGTTTTCAATTTTCCCATAGAGATATGTTGTTTGAATTATTAATTAAAGCATTAGCTCCATTGTTGTAATTTATGCATTTTAACCTCATTGTTGTCCGCATCGTTATGGCGTCAATGTTACCTGACGCACACATTTGTGATTTAGGGTATAGATTGACTTTTAAAAGTTTTACTTCTTACGTACGTAACGACCACGTTTTCTTTTTTTCTTTAAGTCCGAATTGATAAATAGTCAAATTAGACTTTATATTCTTTGTAACTTCCAAATAGATGTAACTTGGCTTGGATTTTATATTTAAAAAACAGAAAAAAAAATCGAAAACAAATACAGAACATACGAGTTTGGGTATTCCGTATTCGCTGTACGCCGACGGACCGAGAAAAATATAATGTCAAATATGTATTCATCTGTATGTATATATGTATTAATACGTATGCATGCATTTATATATTTATTAATACAATGTATGTATGTTTGTATTCATATGTACGTAAGTTTGTATTGGGAAATTTCCGTAATCATGTTCGCAGACATATGGTGTATTTTTGTGAGTATTGTTTGACGTGAGCGTGGCGCAAATATAATTTTGTTGTATTAATCCATTTTGTTTTACTTTTTGTACGCATACAGTCTACAGTATAAGGAACGCATTGTAATCAGGATAAAAAACACGATTATGGGAATATTGGCATACTTCAATATTTTGAGGTTCTCCGAATTGGTTTTTGATTTTTTAATTCTATTCTATTTAATTGAGATATTGCCTACGGTCCAGAATTCTGCCTCCAGGATTGCCCCAGTCTGTAATGGTTAATTTTGTTACCATGGGCCATTCCTAACTGAAAATATTGCTCCTGTCACGCCTATTTCTATACTTTGGAAAGAAAAAAATGTCTCACCCTCACGAACGCAGTTTCCTTTAACAGTTGGATATATATTGTCACAGTACACAAATCCCAAGGTTTATCTGACAAAAGTAGCGGTTAATATTGTTCCAAAGAAGTTGTCACGTGGAGTAACTCAGCGCTGAATTCAAATTTCTCCTTGTGGGATTTTTGCGGCTCCGGGGGGGGGGGGGGGGGGAGGTATTTTAGAGATCCGGTGGGGAAATTTCACTTTTGTCCATTAAAAAGCATAAAATCTTGAACCTTACGGGAAGGGACATTTCAATGTTCCCGGAGGAAATGTCTCCCCAGGCCACCGCCTGAATTCAACTCTGGAGAAGCTTATGTCTCTTTTAGTAGAGTTCGTCTTTCGGAGTATATTGTCATCGAAAGGCTTTTCGCAAAGGATATAGACTCGAAGAAATTATAAGAACGGGGGCACTTGTTGCTAGATTACCATTAGTAACAGGCAGAGTAGGCAACTGCCTCTGAAGTCCTCCAAATTTAATGGTCCTGTAACCTGAGAAATTAAGACATATATGGTTTGTCGTTCAGATTATGTTTTATAAGAGGGATATCGTAATAGTGAAGTATTGTTATAGGTAAAAAATCGAAGTAATGTGTTTATCAAAACTCATCGTCTTGAAGTCCAATAAATAATTCAGAATATTTTTAGATGGATGATAGAGGTGTGTGTGTGCACTTTTTTTCTAATGTTTTTCTTTCTTTCTTTTTTTTTCAATACATGTTGCAAAATGATTTGGAATTAAATTGCATTTTTCTTGTTTTGTTTTGTCATAGTATAAGCTATCTCATACTTAAAAATTAAGATAATTCAAAGTTAATAAAAAAAAATGTAAAAATTTCGTTTTGAAAGTCAGTTATAGCAAAGAAGGCCTCGAGATTGTTAAAAGTACATTTGAAGGATTTAATCCGGATTGAATACATTAGTTATGCAATGTCATTCATTAATTTTTTTACTTTTATTTCGCTATAGAACAATTTCATTGATTTTCTGAGTAATTATAGATAAGATAAAAAAAAATGACTAAACAGTTTTTCATATAAGTTAATATTTAATCAGGTAATTAAATAGTAATACATTTTTCTTGGACAAATCGAATTGGTTCGTGCAAAAAAATAAGGTGTGTCTGGATTCGTACAATCAATCTTCAATGTGAAACACTCGTTTGAAAGTCATTAGTCGGGAATGTCAAAGATTCTCTAAGGTGAAACCTCCAGCAGAGTTAGGATTTCTGACCTTAAAAAGAAATCTTTTTTTTAGGGTCAACGATTCAGCGATGAGCGCTGCTTCGGTAGTATGCTACGTGTTTTGTAACGTTAATTTTACACCTGAGCAAAGATAGTAATCTAGCAGTTCAAAGTCGTAATTCACCATTTTTTTCTGATATATTTCACAAGTGTGGGTTCTTAAGTTATCCGATAGCGATGACAGTATTTAATGAGTTCATTTAAATGCAAACCATTTTACACATAATACTGTAGATAAGAAGTGGGATTATATTTTTTTCTCAATGCTTTTTTCATTTTACTGAAACAAGGAGATAAAGACGGGCTTACCGGATTACAAAATAGAGGTGAAAACAGCCCTCTTTTAACATGATAATTTTAATAGAATTTTTACACTTAATATATTACTAGAATCCCTACTAACAATGCCAAATATCATATTTATACGAAAAATATCAATACTGTGTTAAAAAAAGAAGTTTTGAAATTTATTAAAAGCCATACTTTAGCATTGGCCTCGTGCAAGGAGTTAACAGTCGAAGAAATCACCAAAGATCAATATTTACCATCAGCTTTTTTCATTTCAGTGGTTTCCATTATATGTCTACACGCTTACATTACTAGTTCGATTACATGTCCTAAGTTTGTGTTATATTTTGTCTTATTTATTGATTGACAAATGTTTTAATTTCGTTATGGAATATAAGCTGGAAACAAATGATGAGCGTTTTATATTAATTGAAGTGCAATCGGATTTATCTTCCGTAATCGTCAGCACGCGATAGAGATAGATAACAAAAATTCATGCTTGAAAATTTAAGGGAAAATTTAAAAAGATAAATTTAAGGAAATAGTGGTACAGTTAAAAAAAAAAAAAATGATATGGTTTTCAAACAGATGAATTTGAAAGTAAATTTTTTCACCTTTTCGATGATATAAATATTGAAAATGTGCGATATTTAGAAGTTTAAAAAACGTCAATAAAAGTTAAATTTAATCGTCTGCTGTTGCAAGAGTCAAAATGACGTCAGCGTTAAGAAGAGACAACTTTGTCCTTTATAATATAGACAAAGAATCATTATAAGTGACCTTTGAATACAGAAATTACATTGATGTAACGTGTAAATAGATTTTTTTAATTCCCCCTCCCCCCACAATAATAAGTAAATTATTTAAAGAACACTAAATAAAAATGTGAGTGATAACCCCCCCCCCCTCCCCTAAACAACAACAACAAAAAGTTATATTGTACAAAAGAATTTAGAAATTGCACGTCAAACATGGCAAATGATGTGCGATCGTACTATAACTAGTTTTGTAAATATTTTTTGCACCGCATATTATACTGAATGTATATTTTAGTGCACTTCATAAGTGCATATCAATTTCATTCTGTTCGAAAGGCTGTAACATTATTACAATGCACTTGAAATATTTTTTCCCCATTGCCCGTAATGTAACGGAAAACTTTTGACCGTCCCTGTAATTAAACTGTGCATCCGATTTTCATAAAATTGGAAATGACTCGTCAAAATTTTGCAACAATCATACATTTAAAATTTCAGGCCATTCGGTTGGATAGTTTTTGAACTGTTATGTGCGGACGGACGGACAGACGGACCGAACGACGACTATAGGTGCTACGTATTTATATAATTACGAACGCACTTATAAATTGGAAGAAAGGATGAACTGTACGATACGGATAAAAAAAAGCGTATAAATGATTAATACAGTATTATACGTATTACCATTAAATAAAAGCGTATATATTTAAAAAATATATTACGCTCTTTATTATCATTTATATTTAAAAAATCCCTGCCAGCTCCACCTACAGGCATAGGTAGATTTCGATGTTAAGAACTAATTTCACCAACTAAAACTAAATCAAGATTAGAGATAAACCCAGTTCAACAATGTTATCTGGCCGCTTCTGACGAATTTTTAATTTCATTTTTAGGTGCGTTCGTAATTATATAAATACGTAGCACCTATAGTAGTCGTTCAGTCCGTCTGTCTGTCCGCATATAACAAAGCAAAAGCTACCCAACCGAATGGTCTGAAATTTTAAATATATGATTGTTGCAAAATTTTGTCGAGCAATTTCAGATTTTATGAAAACTGGGTGTATAGTTTAATTACAGGGATAGTCAAAATTTCAAATATATGTACAAAGTTAAATAAAAGAGTGAAAAAAGATTAATTAAAATGAATTCTTTAAATTTTCAATTAATGCAGTATTAACGCTTTATATCCCTAATTATGATTTCATGAAAATTTGATTTTCTAAAGTATTTTTCAAGACTTTTTAAAACAACATTAGAAGATTTACACAATCATTTAATAAATTTTAGAAGGATTTTGCCAATTAAAATTAATTAATTACATTTGAATTTCTAGGGATTTTGTGCAACATTTATAACTCCACTCAAATTTTATTTAAAATCTCTTTTTTAGTATTTTATAGAATTAGGAAATGTCTTATAATAAGGATAATTAGTAAATTATCCTTATACTGAAATCCAAACTCTTTATTTTCTGACTCATTTTTAAATTCATTTTTGCCCTCAAATACATTCAATTGGCAGACTCTCTTATTATTCGGAAACTGCATTTTTTGATTAATGCAGAATATATTTCAAAAAATGCTGTCAAAGTGGACACTTTGAACTGAACCAAATTTTCCGAAGCGATAGTGCTGGAAATAATAATAATAAAAAGATCGTGCTGAGAAAATAATTGTTTATGAATCAAGCTCTAATTAATTGAACGAAAAAATAAAATACAGGTCGTTTATAAATCTCTCAAAAATCGCGTCAGTATGTTTCATGTTTTTCCTTTTAAAAATGAGTCTGAAAATGAATCAGAAAATTTCGAGTTGTTGAGCGTGGCAAATATATTTTTTTTAAATACCGCCTTAAGATGACTCTGATAAAACCAGTTCTTACAGAAAAATTATTTTTTCTTTATAATTTACTAGATATGGATTTGAAAATTTTCTTCTGTAGACAATGTAAAAGAAATCTTAATCATTGTGATGTTTCTTTTGTAACTTAACAGTTCCAACAATAAGTTTATTTAAAAAGGAAGGATATTTTGGAAATATTATTTTTTCCATTTGAAGAATATCTTATTATCTTATCTTATTTTTAGATTTAAAGCTTCAAATCTGTATAATAATATTAGAAAAAAATGTATCTGTGTATTTGTAAGTAATGCAGTGTTGTGAAAAAACGGTAAAATCTACGAAATTTGCCGCAAAATTTCATGCAAGGAATTTATATGGGGCAAAATATCTCGATGAGATATTTTTTGCTATTAGCAGCTTTGACAATAAGTTTATACACTGGTTATCAAAAATTAAGGAAGAGTCACAAATGCTAATTTTCAAATACGCGAACACGCAAAAGGAAATAATATAATTCGAGTAATTACTATCTCTACAACACAGGTAGCCCATATAACATCTCATTCATGCCACACATGGTCACAAGTGTCACAGTCACTACGGTGAAGCAAAAAAATAGGAAATTCCATACATCTCATTATGAGTCTCAAATGATCACTATATGTGACTCCACTGAGAAGTCAATGTGACTGCTGCTTTGTGATGACCCTCATAGCATGCATGGTCACGGTGACGTCGTTGTGACGTCACTGTAAGTCACTGTGGTCACGTCACATCTGTGACCAAAATGCCACCACTCAGTGATGTCACATTGTGACTGAGATGTGAACTTCTTAGAAAACTTTAAAAAATTGCAAAAATTCTTTAAAACATGTTATTTACTGTAAAATTATATTTTTCTGGCAATTAAAAGAAAATTGTGACGACACTATTATGTCACTGCATGTAACGTATGTCACGTAACATATATGATAAAAAAAACACCATATTGTAAGTCACAGTGTGACAAAAATATGAACTTCAAAAATCTTTGAAAATGAAGAGAAATAATTTAAGCAGTTCCGAGTTACAGCGACATAAGGAATGAAAATATATTAGTGGATAGCAACTAGTAAATTCTGTCACGAAAGGGGGAAGCGGCATAATAAATAAAATGCACGATACAAGCATTAATAAACTAAATTTTCATGTTATATTTTATCAATTTGATGGATTAAGCGGTCTCACAGACCGCTCACAATAGCTATGCGGCAATTTTTGTCACATCAGTTAAGGGTTAAACAGTATTTTAAACAGTCCCGAGTTACAGCGGCATAAGGAATGAAAATATATTAGTGAATAGCAAATAGTAAATTTTGTCACGAAAGGGGGGGGGGGAGGGGACATAATAAATAAAGTGCACGATACAAGCATTAATAAACTAAATTTTCATGCTATATTTTATCCATCTCATAGATTAAGCGGTCTCACAGACCGCTCACAGTAGTTATGTGGCAATTTTTGTCACATCAGTTAAGGGTTAAACAATATTTTAAACAGCTGAGTTACAGCGGCATAAGGAATGAAAATATATTAGTGGATAGCAAATAGTAAATTCTATCACGAAAGGCGGGGGGGGGGGACATAATAAATAAATTGCACGATACAAGCATTAATAAACTAAATTTTCATGCTATATTTTATCAATTTGATATCTAAGACAGTAAAAGTATTCTTTTTTCATGATTTCAATTTTATCTAGCATTGCAATTTAATATAATAATCCTCCACTGATTGTTACACTCTCATATAATTATTGCGCATTTCAGATTCAAATCAGTTGTTTACAAAAACAAATAAATAATAAAAACACACCTGCTCAAATCGTCTGCTTCGCGAATTTACCATAGAATAAACAAGAGAATACGCGGGAAGCCACTTCACTCCACTGTTTAGAACACCAGCACGCCTCAGCACTTCTTTTAATATAAAAGAAAGACATCTGCCATTTTAGGATATTACAAATATACGGATATTATTGATGAAGCATATATGTAAGTCTTATTTAATTTAAATATTTTGTTCCTGTTTTGTATATATTATAATGATGAGTTAAGTAGTTTTATGTTACACATATAGAAAGAGACTGGTCTGTATTGTTTTCAGAAGGATATTTTTATTCGATTCTGTTGTATCTTAATCTGCCATCGCTCAAAAAAAAAGCTGGCGCAGAGACTGATTTGTGCTTACATTCATAGTAGAATGAATGTAAATATTAATTTTTAGTCTCTTGAGATTGAAAATGTGTTGAAACAGTGGTGTGGAATTTTTTTCGGCTTTTTAATGTTTTCTAGTTACTAACACTTATAGCATCATTATTATTTTGGAGTTAAATATGAAATTAGAAATTGTTTCAGATTAGAAATTAACGTTATGTAAGCATTTTTTTTTTTTTTCTGTTTGTGATTTTAATCAAACATTTAATTGTAGACACTCAGAATCAGTTATTAAATTTTCTTCGATTGTAAATTCATTTTCTACGTTTTCGATATATGTAATCACAGGAATAAAAAAATTAAATATATTTAAGCATTGAAATAAAGTGTTTTTCATGCCTGTGATAACAAGTTTATAGCTTAAACTGCTTTAGTATATTTTTTAAAAAGTTGGTATGTACTTTCGTTATATAGGACTGAATATTTTTTTAAAACGATTAATAACTACTTTCTACATTAAAATGTTTTTTAAACAATAAAAATAGTTAATATGCAATCATTTATTTTACGTTTATATGTTCTTTTTAATACTTTTCAACAAAGTTGAAAAGTGTTTATGACTTCGGTTTGTCTGGCCGTCTGTCCGCGGTCTAACTCTCGCAAATATACTCGGATTGCCTTGAAATTTTTGGATGTTATTGACGTTTACCATAGCACGGCCCCTATTTGTAATGAAGTTTGTAGCGGGTTTAATTCATCTACAGGAACAGTCAAGAGTATTTCGGTACACTACGGCCTACGGGAAAAAATCGTTCCAAATGATTTTTAACGATTTTACACGCTTTCAAACTGAATAAAATTGATATGAATTTATGAAACGCACTAAAATATGCATTCCGAAAAGTATGTGGTGCAACGAATAGTTATTGTTCATTTACAGGGCTAAAAAAGGGATTCCAATACATTATTATACAGGGATGGAGGGAATTATTTGCGGCGTACTTTAATTATGTTAATCTATTTCATATATAATGAAATTGATATAAGTCGCTGAGGTTTACACACTATACATTATTTCATGATAATACGAAATGTATATAGCATTTACAGGACACACAAAATATTTCCGATACTATATTGTATCCGAAGTTCATTAGGGATGATTGCTGGGAATGCATTTTTAATTATGATATGCGCTTTTATGATTCACTATATTTATGCATAGAGTATGGTATATATAAATGCTATAATTCATATACAGGACTACATAAAAGTATTCGTAAGGGTTACTGGGTATATGCGCAAATTGATTAAAGGTAGTTTTTAAATGAGTTATGGATTTTTACGTTGAACTGCATTTAATTTACTAAGAAATGTTTGTAGAATATAGATAAAATGATATACAGGGTCACGTAAAGAATTGAATACATGGCCATCTATAAATTATAATTTCTGGAAATGTGATTTCTGCAGTTTTAAGAGTGTTTGAATTAAATTTTAACTAAGCAGTAGCGCGTAATAAACGTTCTAGGTAAACTACAAATTATACAAAAGTATTCAAGTATGTTTCCATATATTAGTATAAATTGCTGAAAGAGAATTTCAACCTGTTATGCGTTTTCTTGCAAAAATAAATTTTCCCATTATATAATATGTATATCAACTTACAGATCAAATGCAGGGCTGTTCAAAAGAATTAGAAACATATTTGGCTATGGACGGTAAATGCTGAAATCAGTTTTTCAAATGTTTTATGTGTTTTCTAAAATATTTACTTAGTTATCTTATTTACGTTATTTCCCTAAATTACGATGTCTTGTTAAAGCATTCAGGAAGCGTTGGAAAGTGTTTTAAAATCTATGCTTAACGCATGATTTTTCTTAATTGTTTTTTTCTATTTCGCAGATCAGTCTTTTCCTATAAAACATACCAAATCTATTTAGCTCATATTCACAAAATACAATATACACGGGAATAAAAAATTTAAATAAATATGGCTTATCATGTCATGTTTAATAAAGCAATGACTAATCACAACACATTAAAATTTTACACATTCTTAATATCAAGCTTGAACTCAAGATAAAGCTTAAAACTTAATAAAAAAAGATGTCAGTTGATAAGCATTGTTTTTTAAGTGGAAAAATTTAAAATGTTTTAGAAGAATAGGACTCCAAAATAGCGATATTTTGCTAAACAGTACGGTAAAAAGATAAGAATTTATATTTTAAACAAAACTTTATTTTAAAATTGTGCATTTTAAAATTCATCACAGTGTTTATGGCAAGAACCATCACAGTATTAATACTCCGAATTTTTTCCAGAGAGAAACATTCGGCTTGCATACAATATTTCAAATGAAAATCAAATTTCAAATTATTTGCTTAAAAGGCGCAAAGGCCAACTTAGTAAAAAAGATTCAATGCCGGGAATCGAACCCCTGCCATCAGTATAGCGCACGGGCATTCTACCGACTAAATCACGTGAAACGATACCCAGCCTGGAAAATTTCTTGCTATTACATGTTGGCAAGGCTACAATAGCAGCACAAGATGGGATATTTATCGTGAGCCACCGACATGGGGCAAACACGAAACTTAATTAAATCCAGCATCGGTTGAAACTATATTAATGCTTAGAAATTTTTCCAGAGAGAAACATTCGCCTTGCATACAATATTTCAAATAAAAATCAAATTTAAAATTAAAATTGCCTTTTAAGCATGTAATTTGAAATTTGATTTTCATTCGAAATATTGTATGCAAGGCAAATGGTTCTCTTTGGAAAAATTTCCAAGTATTAATATAGTTTCAATCGATGCTGGATTTAATTAAGTTTCGTATTTGCTCATTGTCGGTGGCTCACGATAAATATTCCATCTTGTGCTGCGTTTGTAGCCTTGCCAACATGTAATAGTGAGAAATTTTCCCGGCTGGGTATCGTTCCATGTGGCTTAGTCGGTAGAATGTCAGTGTGCTATATTGATGGCCCGGGTTCGAGTCCCGGCACGGAATCTTTTTCACTATGTTGGCCTTAGCGCCTTTTAAGCAATTAATTTGAAATCTGTTTTTCATTTAAAATCATCACATTTTTTATGACAAGTTCGTAACAAATGACACATATTTCACAAATTGGTCACAATGTGACTTCAAAGCATTGTCACTTTCGTCACAGGTTCGTCACAAAGCTAATGCCAAAATAGTCACAAATGACACACTTTTCACAAATTAGTCACACCGTGACTTCACAGAGTGGTCACAATGTGACGTCACAAACGACCTCTAAAACGGCCATAACGACCTCGCATTGTAGTCACTGTGACGTCACATCGACGGTCACAAAATCACAGTGTGACTTCACAACGACGTCGCCGTGACGTCACAATGCCTTACGGGGAGTCACCAGATGATTTTACAATGTAGTTAAATTGTGACTCTCATGTGACTGTCATTTAGACTCAATTTCATAGTCATCATGAACGTTGCATTATGATAAGTCACCAAATAATATCATTTTATAGTCACATGGAGACTTTTCCCAAAAGAGCGCAATGGTGACTTCACATTAGTCTCTCTGTCACCTGAAAGTCATCATGTGACTTTAATGTGACATTATTTGGTAACTTATCACAATGCAGCGTTCACGATGACTTTGAAATTGAGTCTACAAATGACAGTCACATGAGAGTCACAATTTAACTACATTGTAAAGTCACATGGTGACTCGTCCCAAAGCAGCAGTCACAGTGATGTCTCAGTGGAGTCAATATAGTGATTGTTTGAGAGTCATAATGAGATGTATGGAATTTCCTAATTTTTTGCTTCACCGTAGTGACTGTGACATTTGTGACCATGTGTGACATGAATGAGATGTTATATGGACTAGCTGTGTTGTAGAGATAGTCATTACTTGAATTATATTACTTCCTTTTGAGTGTTCGCGTATTTGAAAATTAGCATTTTGTGACTTTTCCTTAATTTTTGATAACCAGTGTATAAAAAAAGTTCGGAAATTGAGGAAATATTATTTTTTACTTAAACGAAAATATCTTACTAGTGATTTTTTAAAATTTTGGACAAAAAAAATCAATGCAATCAATGTAAGTAATGCAGCGTTGTGAAAGAAGGATAAAATCTGTGAATTTTGCCGCAAATTATATTCAAGGAATTGATAGAGGGGTAAAATATCTCGAAGATATATTTTTTGGTATTAACAATTCTGACAATAAGTTTATCTAAAAAAAGTACTGGAATTGAGAAAATATTAATTTTGAATGAAAAAAAAATCTACTACTGATTTTTTTAAATTTTGGACAAAAAAATCATTTTTGACAAATATATCCTGGTTAATCTATTGTTAATAATCAACAATAGACAAAAGTTAACAATTAACAATGGTTAAAAGGAAAGGTAGAGCAGACAAAAGCTGATTGTATCTGGATTACTATATTTTTTTCTTTTTTGGTTTTCATTTGGACTGCTTTAATACAAATAATTACATCTGGTCCATGGGATAACTGCCATAAAGGGATTATAAAAATGCCTTTGATAGAAGTCTTTTGTCTCAGAGGTAATTAAACTCATTATATCTTATATTCTAATTTTTCTTTAAAAAAAAATGTGTTTAGAGTATTTATCTACAACTTATATCGCAGTTTTACATAAAAAATTTCCTGTGACATGGTATTAAAACTTAATAGTTTTTATAAGTTTTTATGAGCCGTATTTTGAATTTCTTTTTCTTAAGTTATGTAGACGATGGCCATAAATGTATCTTCACTGTAAGACAAATGTTTTTTAATCTAGGAAAATAGAATATAACCAACGATGAAAATATACAGTAACTTCTTCTGAGTTACCCACGGTTTAGAAAAGCGTTTCTAACCTTTAGAAACCTCGGGAATAAATATAGTTTCGAAATTTAAAGAATAATTTATATATAAAAAAAGTTTTCTTTGTTGCCACTGATTCTCGGAAAGATTTTCGAGTATTTATAGTATAATAAAAAGTTTTTTTAAACCGGAATATGGACTGTAAAAAAAACAAAAAGAAAAACGTTAAAATACGAAAATTGTACTGGCAATCGAGACGCCAGTGCTATTTCTGTATTTTAATGGACATTTTTTTCTGTAAATTCCGGAAAATATTCCTGTTTTTTTTTTTTTTTTAATTTTTCCATTTTTTCCGATTTTTGTATTTAAAAATTGTCTTCTCAAAGACAAAATATAATAATTTTTCAAGGAGAAACTTACATATTTATAAATTTGACACTTCGCTTTTCAAGGACACGTTTACATCAAGGTCAGAAGATCCCAATTTAATTCAAGCAACACTAAATCAACAACACTTACCCTGACGAGATTTGAAATAGGGAACTGTCGTCTTCCAGATTAGTGCCCTTAACGATTACGTCACGGCTCTACAAACTACGTGTTCAAATATCGTTACTTATTTCAGATGTCTTTTATAAAGCAAAGGAAGGTATTTTCGTATCGATAATATTCTTCAATTAAGTATACAATTCTGAATATTTTGCGAATTTTTTCCCTATTATTTTGAATATTTAGCTTTTTAGTTTCATGCTTTATAAAAGATAAATTTTACTCCTTAAAATATTATAGTTATGAAAGAATGTATTAAGAGTAATGACTGCTTCTTTTTTTGCAAGATTTTAAAAACTTTATTTTAATATTATTTTTATTTATTTATTTATTCATTTAGTTTTGCAAGAATACCAATATATTTTTTTCAAACATGTACTTTTTCAAATTTTCCAAAATTATTTGACTGATGATCTACAGTAAACTCAAATAAAGATAATTACTACGTGGTATTAAAATAAATTTACTTTAATGCTTATTAAATTTAGATAAACTTCAATTTTATAGTAATTTCATTATTATATTTCAGATATTTTTATTACGGAAATTGTACTGTTTTCTCAGACAAATGAAACTATTCAAAATAATATAAATCCTATAAAATTTTACGGAAAAAATTGGGAATATTGACAGATTTTTTTTTACAGTGTAGGTTTTTTGGATGCTATCAATTTTTAAAAAAACCTTTTCATGTTCCAAAAAACATGTTTTCGAGACAAACGTAATAAATTAACAGAGAATAGCATTTTCAAACAAGCAGCATTAGCAACATAGTGTGCATAGAATTCATGGTTCGTTTACAGAGACACAACTCAAATGAATTCGGTTACAGTACTGTCTAAGAGCAATAAATGTTAGAGGTGCGTTTCTAAATTTAATTATTTTTTTGAAAATGGTGTGTATCAGTTCTATAGATAATATACAGGAGTGCACAAAAGAATTCTAATATATTTTCCCTTATTGACGGAAATTGCTGTAAGGGAATTTTCGTTTGTGTTATGCGTTTTCTAACTGAAGTAAAATTTTTGCATTATAGATGGCATAAATTGGATTTTCCAATGTGTTATGCGTTTTTCAAATTGTTTGCATATACTCTTTCATCTTATTAAACAGTGAAGCTTTGTTAGAGTATTCTGGATGTTTAGAAAGTATTTCATGATCTATGCTTGACGCATGCTTTTTCTTTCTTGTATTATACTTCACTGTAGAATCAAGATATATGCCAAATCAAGCATGGTTAAGGTTGTCTGAAGTAAAATGGCTGAATAAGATAATTAATCTTTCAACCTTTTTATAAAATAGCAAACAAAAATTAATTGGACTTAAAATAAATAATCATTGTTTAACGTCTGATATACGACTTAAAAATAAAAAATATATTACAATTCATTAGACATACAAGAAAAAATTACATAAATACATTTAATACAATTAAAAAGCAAACGTTCCGAGCTAAATTTTAGCCCCTCATCAGTGCAATAAATAACATTCAAATGACTAGAAAACTGTATATCATGTTTACAGTTAAAAATTATTAGCAGTTAAAATTAAAGAAAGTATAAAAAATATCAAAGCAATGCTGTGTATTCAGGTGGAAGTGCACATGATTCCTTAATCGGCAAAGGATTGCTTACGAGTGAACACCTTCAGAAAAACTCTACTTTTAACATTATTGCAACCGGGTGTGATAACTGTCATATTTGCGAAATCTGGGATATGGTCGGTATCTAAAGAATGCTGTACAATTTTAGACTGCAGGCTTCCAGATTTGTAGGCAAGTTTATGTTCGGCAAGGCGAATGGCAACAGGTGGCGATGCTACAGGGCCTTTTTCAGGATTTATACGCTTTTATCAGGAAATTTCCCCAAATTTTATATTTTGTTAGACCTTTTCATAAGTTACTGCTGACTAGATTTTCTTATAAATCATATAACTGGTGGCACTCCTATGCTGCATTTTTCGCGATAGCTATATCTCAAAAACCAATGCATGGGATTTAATCAAACTTGCATCTTTAACAAACATATTTCGTTACACTCTCACACAAATAGATCCTTATTAGGCTTGGGTGTACAGCGTGATTAAAAAAAAGTTTACAAAATGACATGGCAAATCAGGCCTACAACAAGAATGAAAAATCACATAAGAACATAGGGTCGCAAACCACTTATTGAGTCACAAATACAGGGTGTTTCATCATAACTCAATTTGGGTTGACGGTCATAACGTTCACAAAACTGAAGTATATTATAATAAACATTTAACAGACATTCTCACATTTGTTGTTAATGAGATAACACCAAACAAAAGTGGTAGAAGTTTGCATTATACGCGCCAGCAGTATGCACTTGACGCCCCATATTTTGGAATTTGATTATCAATTCATACGGTACCATCGATTGCTTGAACAACATGTTTTTCCAGATCTTTTTGTGATATGACATTTCACACAAAACAAGGTACATATCGTTGCATTTTCATTACAATGTTTTTATTTTTCTCGTCAACCCGGGTTCAGTTAGGATAAAACACCCTGTATTTGCGACTAAATAAGTGATTTCCGACCCTATGTTCCTATGTGCTTTTTTAACCTTGCTGTATGCCTAATTTGCCATGTCATTTTGTAAACGCTTTTTTGAATCATCCTGTATAGTGCTTAAGAGTCATTATTTTGAAAATCAGACAAAGTGCGATAGTTGTATTTTTTGTTTTCCTTGATTTTTTTTTTATGTTGAAGTAGATAATATTTAATGAATAATGTGAAATTTGAAGCTCTGAAAAAATTTCCTGTATCCTGTAGAAAATGTCAAAGTTCAAGACCATGAATCCCATTTTTCATGAAAATTGAAATGCCAGTTTGTTTGAATTGCTGTATCTCTGGAAAGCAAAAACATCCCAAAATTCTTTTGTCATAAACTGTTAGTATAACACTACATGCTTAGTAAAATTTGCTTGGTTCCACGGGACATTGTTAATTTTCATTGTTATGTTGTCACAAAATGCAATCAAAATGACGTTTTTGTCCGTTTTCTGCACTTATTATCTTAGTTAAGCAGTTGTACCGCAAAATTTTTCCTATAGAATATGAAAGTTTACTATTAGGACAAGCTAAGTAACATAGAACTTTACCGGGATATCGCTGCTGTTGGCAGATATAATCTGTTAAATATTCAAAAGTTTCAAAATCTGCAAATTTTGAATTAGTCCTATCTCAAAACAGCATCACAGTTGAATAAAACAAAATATATCAGGTAGTAGTTGAACATATGTCCAAAAACATGGAAACGAAAAATAAGTGGGGTCTCATGCTATTTTCAGAAGAAAAAAAATGTAAAACTTACAAAAAGGCATTGCAATAAAGGCATTACAAAAAGGCATTGCAGGCTTTTCCCCTACAAGGAGAAAGAGAAAAGGGATGTTCCATTTCCTCATAGGGTAAAAACATAGGAAAGGGAAAGAGAAACGGGATAAATCATTTTCTGATAGGGAAAAAGCCTGATATTGACACTGCCTTTTTGTAAGTTTTGTAATTTTTTTTTTCTGAAAATAGCATGAGACCCGACTTATTTTTCGTTTCCATGTTTTTGTACATATGTTCAACTACTACCTGATATATTTTGTTTTATTCAACTGTGATGCTGTTTTGAGATAGAACTAATTCAAAATTTGCAGATTTTGAAACTTTTGAATATTTAGCAGATTATATCTGCCAACAGCATCGATATCCCGGTAAAGTTCTATATTATTAACTTGTCCTAATAGTAAACTTTCATATTCTATAAGAAAAAATTTGGGGTACTATTGCTTAAACTAAGATAATAAGTGCAGAAAACGGACAAAAACGTTATTTTGATTGCATTTTGTGGCAACATAACAATGAAAATTAACAATGCTCCATGAAACCAAGTAAATTTTACTAAGCATGTAGTGTTATACTAACAGTTTATGACAAAAGAATTTTGGGATGTTGTTGCTTTCCACAGATATAGCGATTCAAACACACTGGCATTCCAAGTTTCATGAAAAAAAGGGATTCATTATCTTGAATTTTGACGTTTTCTACAGGGAACAGGAAATTTTTTCAGGGCTTCAAAATTGAACAATATTCATTAAATATGATCTACTTCAACATAAACAAAATCAAGCCAATTAAACAGTACAACTATCAAAATATCACTTTTTTGTCTGAATTTCAAAATAATGGCTCTTAACAAGTGTCGCTTTTATGCCCTTTAGGTTGTGAATTTTGGTTGCAGACATCTAGGAGGGTTGTTACCGAAATTGAATGATTCGTTTGAAGAATGCAATGCCTATATATCCTTTTAAATGCACATGATTCATTGAACGCATCTAGTACATATACGGTTTATACCTTCAGTCAAAATTTCATCGACTTTTATCTAGCCAATTCTTAGAAATCTTGCGCGAAATGACCAAATTCACCGTTTTGAGAAAATTGACTTTAAAGATCAAATTATCTTTTGATCATATAAAAAGAGCTCAAACTGTATTAGACATAATTTCTGCTCTAACGCGAATTTTCGCGTGGGATTTCTTTTAAAATACTACTAAAAAATAATTTTTTTATATAAGCTATTCGATATTGACAAAAAAGAAAAATTACCATAATTTGCCGATGATTTCCTTCAATGAAATGAAGATATGGGTTTAATCTTTCATGAATCTTTTTAATCACTTTAATCTTTCATGAAATTTTAAGCAATACATTTTTCAGAAGTTGTAATAGTGAGTTTATCACTAAAGCTGTTAATTTCCTTTAGATAAGTAACTATTCACAGGAGAAAATATCGTTGTCCCAATAAAATTTTGATGGGACCCTATTTAAACAGAAAGTTTCGTTGAATCAAAAGAATTTTTGTTCGATTAGCGATATGTTGTTTTTCTGTTTATTGATACAAAACAAATACATAAAAAATAGATGAATTAATAATTAAATAAAAGAGATCAGTAAGACTTTTTATTTTATATATAGTTTAACACTAATTTTGTTGGGATAATAATACTTTTTTCCATGACTTTTTGCTAAGTAAATTGTCAAGTGAATTTTCTTTTTCAGAATATGTAGTTTTTACGTAAATTTACTATAGCTCAGCAAAATGATAAGAGAATGATTGTAAAGCAAATAAACAACACAGAATAAAGAATAAATTATCCTTCGCAAAAATTAAAAATTAGCGCTTGTGAAACCACCATTAAATTAAAATTATGTATCTTAAAGGGTCATCAAGTAGTTGCTTCATACTTGAAGAGAAGATGTGGAGGGGTATGCAAAGTGTGACACAGTATGAAGGGAAAAATGTATGTTAACTCTTTATAACGGCACATTAAAAATGTGAAAACAATTATGTAGTCACTATTTGAAAGCAGTACAATAAAGTTCATTAAAAAAATATGTATATAAGCGCAAAGCCAACGCAGTGAAAAAGTATCCAAGCAGGGACTCGAACCCGGGTCATTGGTATAGCGTATTAACGTTCTACCAACTGTACCACTCGGACTATACCAGTCTGGCACTTCTCACTTTCATATGTTGGAATGGCTGCATATTCGAAGCGGAAAATGGAATATATTCTTGAGCCATAATCTTTTGAGGCAAACATTAGATGAAAATAAAACCAGCAAAGGTGAAATTATATACATATATAATGTTTGTAGTTATGAATTACGCTCGGAATGTTGAATATTTTAAGTTGCATGCGTTTTTGCATTACTAATTAAGCGTAAAGCCAACAGAGTGAAAAAGACTCCAAGCCTGGACTAGAGCCCGGGTTATTGATATAGCGTACCAACGTTCTACCAACTGAACTACTCGGACGATACCCAGCCAGGAACTTCTCACTTTCATAAGTTGTCATTTGGCAAGGCTGCATATTCTCAGCGTAAGATGGAATATATTCATGAGCCTCAATCTTCTGAGGCAAACATTCGAGTCCCGGGTTGGACACTTTTTCACTCTGTTGACCTTGCGCTTAGTTAGCAATGCAAAAATTCATGCAACTAAGATATTCAATATTCCTACCGCGTATATGTGTATCTGATTTAATTATTGCAAAATATCTGAAGTCGCAAAAGGGAGGAGAGTATCACTCGAGTTTGACGACTTGTGACATATTTAGAAAGAGGGACCCAAGAAATTTGCGTGAGATAATAGATGATCACTAATAGTGCATTCCTTCCCATGAAAAATGATCTTTACACACACACTAAAAAAGGAAATCTATTTAGCTCATGATTACACCGATGAATATATTACAAAAGTACTGATTGCTGTTTGTGCTTTTATTTATTCATGGCATGAACCGCAACCCGTTAAAAAAAAAAAAAAAAAAAAAATCATACTAAATTAACCTGTCTTAATCTCCTCAAGAACTTCTTTAGTGATATCTACATATAAAACTGACCACAATTTCGCGATGACTTTTTTCAATGAAGTAAAGACTTGGTAAATATATCATTAAGGTTATTTGTCAGTCAACCTCCGAATTTCCCTCGCTAATTCTAAACCTATGGGTATAGAATTCATTAGTATATTTAAAATATCACTGTCAGGTTTCTGACGTTAATGAGCGTGTGACTAATTAAGATTACTATTAATTAATTTAATTTTTAATTTGATTGTTTTTTGTATGTATATCACTTTTCTACGTACTTGGGTTAGAGTAATATTCTTCCTTATCTTGGGGGCTGGAATGAGCTATTATACTCACATCTCTATTGTAGGAAAAGTTCCTTTGTATAAACGAAATACCAGTATTCTTTTTGTATATGAGAATGTGGACAACAATGGGAATAGATAAAGTTAACAAAGGAGGTCCTTGGGAACCCCTAGTCAATGACCAAGCAAGGAAGCGAAGTGCAGGTAGATTATCTGGATTCCTTGAATTTACAGGGGAGGACTTCACGTGTTTTCTCTCAAAGTAGAAGCTGAAAGAGAGAGTGTGTTAGTCTTGGCGAGAGTCTCGTGTGTAGAGGCTTGAGTGTTGAGTCGTGCATTGGAAATGAAAGTTCCTTAGAAAGTATTTTCTCCTGTCGGAGGAGCGTTTATACAAGGGGTGTTATACTTGTGTGGTTACCTCGTAAGCCTAGCTGAGTACGGTAAGGGGAGAAGGGAAGAGCGTAGTTTAATAATTTTACCCAGTACGTAGAAATTAATTTAACGTATAGCTTAGTGTTGGGAAGGATCTGCTATATGAAGTCTAAAATATAAATAATGACTTTTAATGCAAATATATATATATTTTTTTTGTAAATAAAGCATTTTTTAATATTATTTGAATAATCCTAGTATTAATGTTAAACCTCACATTGTGTCCGAAATCACGTGCTTATATCTGTGGTGGCAGCCTCTCACCGAAATAGCGGTTGTTTGGAGTCTTTACGAGTGGTGGACTAGAATTTGTGTGATGATCATCTTGATATCGACAACGAGAAGCGTAACAAACTCCTCAGGAAATCAATACTTTTAACTTCATTTTTATGTGTACTCTTATTAAAGGATGTCTCTTTTTTTCTTAGTTCTTAAAATATTTCCAAAGTATACACTTAATTTTATGCGAAGTCTTAGAATCTTATTCACAGTTCGCAAGCTTTTAACACATAAAATATAAAATTAAGCATAGATTTTAGAAATATTGAGAACTAAGAAAAAAAAGAGAAATTCCTTAAGAAGAGTGAGCAGAAAAAAAAGAAAAAAAAGAATTAATTTCCGGAGGAGATATTTTAAATATATGAAGGAGTCCTACGCATATAGGTTTAATATTTGCGAGAGGAACTTTGGAAGTTGACTAACAGCCTTAATGTGCTTATTTATAGTCATGAAAATTTTAAAAATTTCCCTAATAACAATATTAAAATGATGAAGAACTTGATTGTGATATAAAGCAGTAAGTCCACCTCATTTTCCCACACTCTAAATAGATGTGGAATTAAAAAAAAAAAAATTCTTCGAAATGGACACTAATTTATACTATGCGAGACCTCGTATTACATTTAGAAATTGTGAACTCTACTAATTCATTTCATATCCTCATAGAAAAATTATGATTCTTCTCAGATGTTAACTATAAAAAAATCTATTTACCGCATGATTACACTGATGAATATATAACAAAGATACTGCTTACTGTTTGTGCTTTTATTTATTCACGGCATGTCCATGATCTGTTATCCCGAAGGAAATCATCTTAAATTAAACGGGCGAATCTTAATCTACACGAACAACTCCTTTGGCGATACCTACGTATAAAACTGACCATAATTTGGCGATCACTTCCTTCAATGAAGCAAAGACATTGGCTTGGTGAACCACTTTTCTTGCATGACTACACCTCCGGTTTAAAGACGGAAACAGGCTAGAGGCAGACGTTACGTTCTTAGTTGTCATAATGTGACATGCCATGCTGTTTTCAACATGGGGAAGTTAAATCTTGGATTATTGAAACCGCCTTAGCATTTTTTTAATATTTCGACTCTTACCAGAAAAACTTTAAATTATTTTAATTTATTCAAAGTCTGTGAACTCATCCTGATTGAATCCTGATAAAAATATATTTGGCATTATTTATTTATTTATTTATTTATTTATTGGTAGTGTATAGAAGAAATAAGAAAGAGTTACTATACACATTATTACATTATCAGTTTACTGTATTTAAATGAAAATATTTATGAAAAGAATTTTCTGTCCAATAGAGAAAATATTTATTCAATGCCAATATTTTGTATTTAAATGTTCCTAAGAGGCCAAAATTTGTGATAGACGAATTGCCAAAAGTTTAGAAGTAATTTTAAATGTATTGAAAAATTGCGAAAGAAATTTTCTGATTATTAAAATTTATGTATAAAATAAACTGTTGTTGCCAAACAAAATGATGAATTGAAAAACTCGACGCACTGTCAAAAACTTGTGAACTCAATATTAAATTTGTGGTATGAAGTCGATATTTTGGATGTAAAAATTCAAGCAGTGTCTCAAAATGGCTATGAGAAGTTGCAGTGGTTTTTCTGATTTGAGATCTGGAAGCATTGTTATTTGTCATTATGCAATGGTAAGTGAAATTTTCATTTATTTAGAATTGTCCACATATTTTAAATTACTTAACGTAGTTATTGATAGTCTACTTGTTAATAAATAATCAAGTGAAGTGTATAATATAATTGGAAATTTCAAACTATTTATTCTAAAAAAAAAAAAAAAAAAAAAATGAACTGATGTATAGAAATTCATGTATTTTACACTTATGGATTTCTAAAATCATCAGCATATTAGAAATTTCTAATACTATGTTTCTTAAATTGTCTTCAAATGGGAATCACTTTTATAAATCAGAATGTTCCGTAGACTACCTTACTCTTGTTCCTTTCAAAAGCAAATTTATCATTTTTAAGCATATGTTAATACTAGTGAACTTATATTTTAAAGATGGAATTAATAAAAATGTATTTATTTCATTTAATTTTATCTTGGTATTAAATAATTAAGTTAATAGAACAAAATCAAATTTTATTAAACAATTGGCAGTATTTTTATTTATTTAGAATTGTGCGCATATTTTAAATTACTTAACATTGTTATTTATAGTCTGCTTGTTAATAAATGATGAAGTGAAGTGTATAATATAATTGGAAATCTATTTATTCTTAAAACAGTTGAATTGATGTATAGAAATTAAATTATTTTACATTTATGGATTTCTAAAATCATCAGCATATTAGAAATTTTCTAATACAATGTTTCTTAAATTGTCTTCAAATGGGGACCCCTTTTATAAATCAGAATGTTCCGCAGACTACCTTACTCTTGTTCCTTTCAAAAGCAAATTTATCATTTTTTTTAAGCATATGTTAATACCGGCGAACTTATATTTTAAAATGGAATTAATAAAACTGTATTTATTTCATTTAATTTTACATTGGTATTAAATAATTAAGTTAATAGAACAAAATCAAATTTTATTAAACAATTGACAGTATTTTTATTTATTTAGAATTGTGCGCTTATTTTAAATTACTTAACATTGTTATTTATAGTCTACTTGTTAATAAATGATCAAGTGAAATGTATA
This sequence comes from Maratus speciosus, assembly GCA_963932465.1. Lineage (NCBI taxonomy): Eukaryota > Metazoa > Arthropoda > Arachnida > Araneae > Salticidae > Maratus > Maratus speciosus. The sequence goes on along the minus strand of OZ010795.1, from coordinate 183,183,218 downwards.
ATATAATTGGAAATCTATTTATTCTTAAAACAATTGAATTCATGTATAGAAATTCAATTATTTTACATTTATGGATTTCTAAAATCATCAGCATATTAGAATTTTTCTAATACAGTGTTTCTTAAATTGTCACAAATGGGGACCCCTTTTATAAATCAGAATGTTTCGCAGACTACCTTACTCTTGTTCCTTTCAAAAGCAAATTTATCATTTTTTTTAAACATATGTTAATACCGGCGAACTTATATTTTAAAATGGAATTAATAAAAATGTATTTATTTCATTTAATTTTACATTGGTATTAAATAATTAAGTTAATAGAACAAAATCAAATTTTATTAAACAATTGACAGTATTTTTATTTATTTAGAATTGTGCGCTTATTTTAAATTACTTAACATCATTGTTATTTATAGTCTACTTATTAATAAATGATCAAGTGAAATGTATAATATAATTGGAAATCTATTTATTCTTAAAACAATTGAATTCATGTATAGAAATTCAATTATTTTACATTTATGGATTTCTAAAATCATCAGCATATTAGAATTTTTCTAATACAGTGTTTCTTAAATTGTCACAAATGGGGACCCCTTTTATAAATCAGAATGTTTCGCAGACTACCTTACTCTTGTTCCTTTCAAAAGCAAATTTATCATTTTTTTTAAACATATGTTAATACCGGCGAACTTATATTTTAAAATGGAATTAATAAAAATGTATTTATTTCATTTAATTTTACATTGGTATTAAATAATTAAGTTAATAGAACAAAATCAAATTTTATTAAACAATTGACAGTATTTTTATTTATTTAGAATTGTGCGCTTATTTTAAATTACTTAACATTGTTATTTATAGTCTACTTGTTAATAAATGATCAAGTGAAATGTATAATATAATTGGAAATCTATTTATTCTTAAAACAATTGAATTCTTGTATAGAAATTCAATTATTTTACATTTATGGATTTCTAAAATCATCAGCATATTAGAATTTTTCTAATACAGTGTTTCTTAAATTGTCACAAATGGGGACCCCTTTTATAAATCAGAATGTTTCGCAGACTACCTTACTCTTGTTCCTTTCAAAAGCAAATTTATCATTTTTTTTAAACATATGTTAATACCGGCGAACTTATATTTTAAAATGGAATTAATAAAAATTATTTATTTCATTTAATTTTACATTGGTATTAAATAATTAAGTTAATAGAACAAAATCAAATTTTATTAAACAATTGACAGTATTTTTATTTATTTAGAATTGTGCGCTTATTTTAAATTACTTAACATTGTTATTTATAGTCTACTTGTTAATAAATGATCAAGTGAAATGTATAATATAATTGGAAATCTATTTATTCTTAAAACAATTGAATTCATGTATAGAAATTCAATTATTTTACATTTATGGATTTCTAAAATCATCAGCATATTAGAATTTTTCTAATACAGTGTTTCTTAAATTGTCACAAATGGGGACCCCTTTTATAAATCAGAATGTTTCGCAGACTACCTTACACTTGTTCCTTTCAAAAGCAAATTTATCATTTTTTTTAAACATATGTTAATACCGGCGAACTTATATTTTAAAAATGGAATTAATAAAAATGTATTTAATTCATTTAATTTTATCTTGGTATTAAATAATTAAGTTAATAGAACAAAATCAAATTTTATTAAACAATTGACAGTATTTTTATTTATTTAGAATTGTGCGGATATTTTAAATTACTTAACATTGTTATTTATACACTGTAAAAAAAAAATCTGTGAAGTTACTAAAGTTTTTCTAGGAAACTGGGATTCCAGGAACTTTTTATGTAACGGCAATCCCAGTTTCCTAGAAAAACTTTAGTAACTTTACAAATTTTTTTTTTACAGTGTAGTCTACTTGTTAATAAATGATCAAGTGAAGTGTATAATATAATTGGAAATCTATTTATTCTTAAAACAATTGAAGTGATGTATAGAAATTCAATTATTTTACATTTATGGATTTCTAAAATCATCAGCATATTAGAATTTTTCTAATACAGTGTTTCTTAAATTGTCACAAATGGGGACCCCTTTTATAAATCAGAATGTTCCGCAGACAACCTTACTCTTGTTCCTTTCAAAAGCAAATTTATCATTTTTTTTAAGCATATGTTAATACCGGCGAACTTATATTTTAAAATGGAATTAATAAAAATGTATTTATTTCATTTAATTTTACATTGGTATTAAATAATTAAGTTAATAGAACAAAATCAAATTTTATTAAACAATTGACAGTATTTTTATTTATTTAGAATTGTGCGCTTATTTTAAATTACTTAACATTGTTATTTATAGTCTACTTGTTAATAAATGATCAAGTGAAATGTATAATATAATTGGAAATCTATTTATTCTTAAAACAATTGAAGTGATGTATAGAAATTCAATTATTTTACATTTATGGATTTCTAAAATCATCAGCATATTAGAATTTTTCTAATACAGTGTTTCTTAAATTGTCACAAATGGGGACCCCTTTTATAAATCAGAATGTTCCGCAGACAACCTTACTCTTGTTCCTTTCAAAAGCAAATTTATCATTTTTTTTAAGCATATGTTAATACCGGCGAACTTATATTTTAAAATGGAATTAATAAAAATGTATTTATTTCATTTAATTTTACATTGGTATTAAATAATTAAGTTAATAGAACAAAATCAAATTTTATTAAACAATTGACAGTATTTTTATTTATTTAGAATTGTGCGCTTATTTTAAATTACTTAACATTGTTATTTATAGTCTACTTGTTAATAAATGATCAAGTGAAATGTATAATATAATTGGAAATCTATTTATTCTTAAAACAATTGAATTCATGTATAGAAATTCAATTATTTTACATTTATGGATTTCTAAAATCATCAGCATATTAGAATTTTTCTAATACAGTGTTTCTTAAATTGTCACAAATGGGGACCCCTTTTATAAATCAGAATGTTTCGCAGACTACCTTACACTTGTTCCTTTCAAAAGCAAATTTATCATTTTTTTTAAACATATGTTAATACCGGCGAACTTATATTTTAAAAATGGAATTAATAAAAATGTATTTAATTCATTTAATTTTATCTTGGTATTAAATAATTAAGTTAATAGAACAAAATCAAATTTTATTAAACAATTGACAGTATTTTTATTTATTTAGAATTGTGCGGATATTTTAAATTACTTAACATTGTTATTTATACACTGTAAAAAAAAAATCTGTGAAGTTACTAAAGTTTTTCTAGGAAACTGGGATTCCAGGAACTTTTTATGTAACGGCAATCCCAGTTTCCTAGAAAAACTTTAGTAACTTTACAAATTTTTTTTTTACAGTGTAGTCTACTTGTTAATAAATGATCAAGTGAAGTGTATAATATAATTGGAAATCTATTTATTCTTAAAACAATTGAAGTGATGTATAGAAATTCAATTATTTTACATTTATGGATTTCTAAAATCATCAGCATATTAGAATTTTTCTAATACAGTGTTTCTTAAATTGTCACAAATGGGGACCCCTTTTATAAATCAGAATGTTCCGCAGACAACCTTACTCTTGTTCCTTTCAAAAGCAAATTTATCATTTTTTTTAAGCATATGTTAATACCGGCGAACTTATATTTTAAAATGGAATTAATAAAAATGTATTTATTTCATTTAATTTTACATTGGTATTAAATAATTAAGTTAATAGAACAAAATCAAATTTTATTAAACAATTGACAGTATTTTTATTTATTTAGAATTGTGCGCTTATTTTAAATTACTTAACATTGTTATTTATAGTCTACTTGTTAATAAATGATCAAGTGAAATGTATAATATAATTGGAAATCTATTTATTCTTAAAACAATTGAAGTGATGTATAGAAATTCAATTATTTTACATTTATGGATTTCTAAAATCATCAGCATATTAGAATTTTTCTAATACAGTGTTTCTTAAATTGTCACAAATGGGGACCCCTTTTATAAATCAGAATGTTCCGCAGACAACCTTACTCTTGTTCCTTTCAAAAGCAAATTTATCATTTTTTTTAAGCATATGTTAATACCGGCGAACTTATATTTTAAAATGGAATTAATAAAAATGTATTTATTTCATTTAATTTTACATTGGTATTAAATAATTAAGTTAATAGAACAAAATCAAATTTTATTAAACAATTGACAGTATTTTTATTTATTTAGAATTGTGCGCTTATTTTAAATTACTTAACATTGTTATTTATAGTCTACTTGTTAATAAATGATCAAGTGAAATGTATAATATAATTGGAAATCTATTTATTCTTAAAACAATTGAATTCATGTATAGAAATTCAATTATTTTACATTTATGGATTTCTAAAATCATCAGCATATTAGAATTTTTCTAATACAGTGTTTCTTAAATTGTCACAAATGGGGACCCCTTTTATAAATCAGAATGTTTCGCAGACTACCTTACACTTGTTCCTTTCAAAAGCAAATTTATCATTTTTTTTAAACATATGTTAATACCGGCGAACTTATATTTTAAAAATGGAATTAATAAAAATGTATTTAATTCATTTAATTTTATCTTGGTATTAAATAATTAAGTTAATAGAACAAAATCAAATTTTATTAAACAATTGACAGTATTTTTATTTATTTAGAATTGTGCGGATATTTTAAATTACTTAACATTGTTATTTATACACTGTAAAAAAAAAATCTGTGAAGTTACTAAAGTTTTTCTAGGAAACTGGGATTCCAGGAACTTTTTATGTAACGGCAATCCCAGTTTCCTAGAAAAACTTTAGTAACTTTACAAATTTTTTTTTTACAGTGTAGTCTACTTGTTAATAAATGATCAAGTGAAGTGTATAATATAATTGGAAATCTATTTATTCTTAAAACAATTGAAGTGATGTATAGAAATTCAATTATTTTACATTTATGGATTTCTAAAATCATCAGCATATTAGAATTTTTCTAATACAGTGTTTCTTAAATTGTCACAAATGGGGACCCCTTTTATAAATCAGAATGTTCCGCAGACAACCTTACTCTTGTTCCTTTCAAAAGCAAATTTATCATTTTTTTTAAGCATATGTTAATACCGGCGAACTTATATTTTAAAATGGAATTAATAAAAATGTATTTATTTCATTTAATTTTACATTGGTATTAAATAATTAAGTTAATAGAACAAAATCAAATTTTATTAAACAATTGACAGTATTTTTATTTATTTAGAATTGTGCGCTTATTTTAAATTACTTAACATTGTTATTTATAGTCTACTTGTTAATAAATGATCAAGTGAAATGTATAATATAATTGGAAATCTATTTATTCTTAAAACAATTGAAGTGATGTATAGAAATTCAATTATTTTACATTTATGGATTTCTAAAATCATCAGCATATTAGAATTTTTCTAATACAGTGTTTCTTAAATTGTCACAAATGGGGACCCCTTTTATAAATCAGAATGTTCCGCAGACAACCTTACTCTTGTTCCTTTCAAAAGCAAATTTATCATTTTTTTTAAGCATATGTTAATACCGGCGAACTTATATTTTAAAATGGAATTAATAAAAATGTATTTATTTCATTTAATTTTACATTGGTATTAAATAATTAAGTTAATAGAACAAAATCAAATTTTATTAAACAATTGACAGTATTTTTATTTATTTAGAATTGTGCGCTTATTTTAAATTACTTAACATTGTTATTTATAGTCTACTTGTTAATAAATGATCAAGTGAAATGTATAATATAATTGGAAATCTATTTATTCTTAAAACAATTGAATTCATGTATAGAAATTCAATTATTTTACATTTATGGATTTCTAAAATCATCAGCATATTAGAATTTTTCTAATACAGTGTTTCTTAAATTGTCACAAATGGGGACCCCTTTTATAAATCAGAATGTTTCGCAGACTACCTTACACTTGTTCCTTTCAAAAGCAAATTTATCATTTTTTTTAAACATATGTTAATACCGGCGAACTTATATTTTAAAAATGGAATTAATAAAAATGTATTTAATTCATTTAATTTTATCTTGGTATTAAATAATTAAGTTAATAGAACAAAATCAAATTTTATTAAACAATTGACAGTATTTTTATTTATTTAGAATTGTGCGGATATTTTAAATTACTTAACATTGTTATTTATACACTGTAAAAAAAAAATCTGTGAAGTTACTAAAGTTTTTCTAGGAAACTGGGATTCCAGGAACTTTTTATGTAACGGCAATCCCAGTTTCCTAGAAAAACTTTAGTAACTTTACAAATTTTTTTTTTACAGTGTAGTCTACTTGTTAATAAATGATCAAGTGAAGTGTATAATATAATTGGAAATCTATTTATTCTTAAAACAATTGAAGTGATGTATAGAAATTCAATTATTTTACATTTATGGATTTCTAAAATCATCAGCATATTAGAATTTTTCTAATACAGTGTTTCTTAAGCTGTCTTCAAATGGGGACCACTTTTATAAATCAGAATGTTCCGCAGACAACCTTACTCTTGTTCCTTTCAAAAGCAAATTTAGCATTTTTTTTAAACATATGTTAATACCGGCGAACTTATATTTTAAAAATGGAATTAATAAAAATGTATTTAATTCATTTAATTTTATCTTGGTATTAAATAATTAAGTTAATAGAACAAAATCAAATTTTATTAAACAATTGACAGTATTTTTATTTATTTAGAATTGTGCGGATATTTTAAATTACTTAACATTGTTATTTATACACTGTAAAAAAAAATCTGTGAAGTTACTAAAGTTTTTCTAGGAAACTGGGATTCCAGGAACTTTTTATGTAACGGCAATCCCAGTTTCCTAGAAAAACTTTAGTAACTTTACAAATTTTTTTTTTACAGTGTAGTCTACTTGTTAATAAATGATCAAGTGAAGTGTATAATATAATTGGAAATCTATTTATTCTTAAAACAATTGAAGTGATGTATAGAAATTCAATTATTTTACATTTATGGATTTCTAAAATCATCAGCATATTAGAATTTTTCTAATACAGTGTTTCTTAAGCTGTCTTCAAATGGGGACCACTTTTATAAATCAGAATGTTCCGCAGACAACCTTACTCTTGTTCCTTTCAAAAGCAAATTTAGCATTTTTTTTAAACATATGTTAATACCGGTGAACTTATATTTTAAAATGGAATTAATTAAAATGTATTTATTTAATTTAATTTTACATTGGTATTAAGCCTTTATCTACTGACGGTACTTATAAGTACCATTAAAATAACTTGTTATAAAATTCATTCAATACATCGATTAGTAGTAATACAATCTAGAATGAGTTATAGATGCATTACTTTATCGTGTTCCAAAAGCATTACTGGTTAAACAAAACAAAAATAGTTTTAAAAGGGTGATTTCTTTTGTCTTTGCATCTTTTTAACTTTCTTGGCGTTGGGGGGGGGGGATTTTTCAATTCTATATTTCTATTGAAAGAACATTATATTTGTATATTTACTAATTCTACAAAATACTAAGAAAAATATTAAAAGATTTGAGTGGGGTTATAAATATTGCACAAAGTCCCTATAAATTCAAATTTAATTAATCCTTCTAAATACTTCAATCCTTCTAAAATCCTTCTAAAATTTATTAAATGTAAATCTTTTAATGTTGTTTAAACAATTTACGAAAAATGCTTTAGAAGATATTCATGAATTCATAATTCAGTACATAAAGGGTTAAATAATTAAGTTAATAGAAGAAAATCAAATTCATAGTATTATATAATCAGATTGAGCAGCGTCTGGAGCAAAATATATATTTTTAAGAACATGGAGATGGAAAAATAAGCCAAGTATTACCTAACTAAGTCCAAAATTATCCCAAATAAATATTTAAATTCCAAGTTTATCAGAACACTAATATTTTCTGCTATAGTTTGTGCTACGTAGCTTGTTTAAATATTTTTTCTTTATCTTATGGTAATCTAAGAGGACCTCGAGGACTACTGCAGTGTAAAAAAAAATCTGTAAAGTTACTAAAGTTTTTCTAGGAAACTGGGATCCCTAGAATTTTTTATGTAACGCCAACAACAAAAATTCATGTAACAGATACACTTTTGCACCGAAAATAAAAAAAATCTGTAAGGTTACTAACAATTTTTTAGGTAACTGAGATCCCTAGAACTTTTCATGTAACTGCGACCAGGGTTAAAGATAAAATTTTAGTAAGATTACCGTAATTTTAGCAGATTCATTTGTGAAGCTACAGATTTCTGTAGCTTTATAAAAAACTAATATTGCAGATTTACAACTTTTTTTGTACGGTTACAGATGGAAGTTTAGTAAGCATGTAACTTTACATCTGTAGAGCTACAGTTTTTTTTTCACAGTGTGGTGCTCTATGGATCGCTAGTTGAGGAACGTTGCTTTAATATATATTCTATAATAATTTTGAAACGAATTCATTGTAAAATTTTGTTTTTATTTGCGAGCATTAATTGGACAATCGATTCTATTAAACATTTAATAAAATTCGTATGTTTTTAATTAGTTTAATTATTTAAATGTTTAAAATATAAAAAATTGTGACAATATACTCATTTTGATAAAAAATAATTAGTTTTTTGGAAAGCACAAAAAATAATTTTACTAAAGTTATTTCAAAGCATATAGCTATTAGATTCAAATAGTTAATTAGGAAAAATCAATAACTAAAGAAACTAAATTAGAAGATTTCGGATTGGATTGAAATTAATTGTTAAGAATTTAGAATAGAGAACCTTAAAACCTTTTATTTAATATTACATATTCTAACTATAACTGCTACAGATTACCAGCAATACAGCTCGATAAACGTTAATTATTTATTGCTATGGAATTAGATATTCTTCTAAACCTTTAGAACTTAAAAAAAATTCCATGTCGTATAATTATTAACTGAATCTACTTCTATTTCTAGTGATAATTTTAAGATTTGAAAATAGACGAGGAAATTTTCCCTTTTATCCGGGTTTTACCCCCGGGATCCGTAACCTTTTAACCGCAATGATCTGAATTTCTGCATATCCAGATTACGTCCATAACCGATTTATCTGGATAAACGGAGTTTCGATGTATTCGAAAGTATGGTTTTAAAGTCACATAATTAAAAAAAATTAAAATTAAACCCCGCTTTAATAATTGTTTGAAAAAGAACAGAATTAAAACCGTGCCTTACTGTTATGATTCATTTACGAATTTGTTTTACTGTTCTTTTTATTTTTCAAAAGTAAAAACATCTTGGTCATTTTTTATACTATTATGTGATGCGTCATTTATCAGTAGCGCAATACAATTCTCCAACGCGTATGACCTTTACGTAGGTGGAACCAGTGTTGGAAATAATAAATAAAAAATACATATCTAACTCCTACAGTATTCCCATTCTCACATCTACCGTTTATTTTTAATTAATTTAGACAACAAAGGAAAATAAATCTTATCAATTAAAAATAAATACAATAATGAATGTAGTTTTTCATTTTTTGATTCAGGATTATGAATGAAAATTTGTATTCAGCTTTTACGTTTCTTTTTTGGGATATATTTAAGGATGTTTGATGAATGAAGAGGCTCATTTTTTACATTATCTTTTCTTACTTTAAAAAGCAATTATTTTAAAAAGTAGTTGCAAATTATTAATTGACTCAGCTTAAAATTGAATTTTAAACTCATTTGCTTAGTATGTAAATTAAAGCAAGAATATGAATTTATCATTCAACCATCAGAATTTGAAAATAAATAAGCATGAAATATTTAAAGTTTTTTTTGTGTCCGATTTTATGAAACTTCATCTCACCTAGTGAATAAAAGAAACCCGCTTTATTTTAATTAGTTTTGCCACAATTATCATATCTTTTGCTATAATCTGACTGGTGCCAATCTATTAACAATAATGTCTACAAATTAACGCTATATATTTATGCTATGCATTTTTTCGTATATGTTATTAATAATCAATTGTTATCAACACATTTTTATATGATGATTTGCGGTAGAGTTAGGGGTGGTGTGTTTTTTCCCTCAAAGAGTGTACGATACCTTTCTATATATATATATATATATATATATATATATAAAATAATAATAATAAAAGGAATATGGAAAGATTTTACTTTCACATCACTAAGTTAACAGAATAATGTGTATTATATTAGTTAAACTGAACTTACTTGAATATTTATTAAAAGAAGTCGGCTGATTTATTAAACGCCCCAGCTTTTTCGAGCCAGCTGCTCGATGTCTTAAACTTATTGAATTTTGCTTTCAAATTTTTCCAGTTAAGGCTGTTTCCAACTACTCTGCTCAACAAGTGCAAAACGTTTTGACACATTTACAAATCCATTTTTTAACGGAAAGATATAAAATTGGAAAGCCTGACCATGGAAGCGATTTAGAATCGAACTGTGTTTTCCATTTTTTGATCGATAAATTACCAGTTGAGTTATAAGCGATTTTTCTCCCATTACTGACTGGATTTTATTCTTTCGTTCGGAAGTTCAGTTCAAAATGCCAACTTTGACAGTATTTCTGAAAGATCTATTGCGTTTACAAGAAAACGGAATAAACAGTTCGATGACATAGTTTCTGAATAACAACACCTTCTACTTTCATGCGTTTCCGAACAAAAATGAATTAAAACTTATGTCAGAAAGTTGACCCTTTGGATTTGAAAACAGCCTTAAGTCTTTTGTGATTGGGGCACTCTTCCCGGCGGTCTGGAAGGGGTCGCGATTCCAAGGTAGGTATTGAAAATTCATATATTCATTCAAAAATTGATAAATTTCTTTATGAATTTCCAATATTTTTGGGGATAAAATGAAAAAAAATTCTCTAGTTTTCCATCAAATTACATGTATGCATAAAAACATTATACAAAAAGTTAGTAATCTATAATCTTTGTTATTTCGAATAATGACATTTTTGAAGTGAGTATTTACATTGTAATGTTTTGCATTCCTTAACGTATATAATTTAATGGCTATTAAAAGAAATCAGAATTTTCAAACACAAAATCTCACGAGGGCCACATAAATTAAATGACAATATTTGATATACAGCTTAATTTTATTCCTCAAAGCAATCTTCTAGTATAATGAATTCTAAAGATTTATTGTTTTTCTTTTATTTCTTCTATTTATTTTAAAATGAATTTTAATATAAAACAATGGAACAATGTAATCTGCTTTATGGAGACGTGGCTGGTAGCCACAAAATTAAAATTACTTAAAAAGTTAAGAGATGAGTAACAAAGTAATAAAAAGTACATATGAAAAAAATAATAGATTAATAAATGATTTTTAATAACATTTTTATGGTGTTAAAATAAATTAAGTATTATTTAGAATTTCGTAATGTATTTAAAACTGATTATTAGTAATTGTATGATGGCAATTTAGGCCCAATATAGCTTCAAAAAATAAGTTCAACAATATTAGATAATGCTGGTAATGATGTTACAACTAATGCCGAATATTACTCAAAGATACTGACTAAAAATTTTTTTTTGCGGGAACTTGATTAAATCACAGACATTTATTTTCAACAGGATGGTGCAAAAGTACTTATAACGCGCGAGAACATTTGTTATATTTCGTTCTATTCTTGGCCGGCACGTAATTTTTGAGAGATGATGATATCAACTGGCCATATAGATTATGTGATTTAGCATCGTTAGACTTTATTCTTTAGAGTTGCTTTTATTGTCTTAATTGAACAAACTAATAGTCAAACATACTAATAATCAAAATTTGATTTGCAAAGAAATTGAAACAAATTTTACTTTATTGAAACTTGACAGATCGTAAAGTTAATGTGATATAACGAATAACCTTGGGGTATAGCACGGGCCTTCATTACATTGAAATAAAAGAATCACAGTAACGTAAAATGAAACATAAGAATTGTTTCAATAATAGGTAATTCGTGGTCATTAAAGAAAATCATTGTTTAGGATTTAAATAATCATAAAATTTGATACAGGTATTCCTTTCTTAATGCCGTTTCACTAGATACACCATTTTCAGCGATTCTTCAAGAGAAAAATTATAGTTGCGTTTCCTGCATATGTTAATCATTATCATCCCAGTCAGTTAAGATATAAAGACATACCGTTACGATATAAAGACACGAGAGTTTGCTACATTACTTTAGGATTCAAGTCTAAATCCGATACGTTTGTCTCTCCAGGTTTATGAGCGTGTATTTAAAAAAGCCATTTGAGTACAAAACGTAGTTCATTAGAGCATTCTATATCATGCAATTTGCTATACTTTTTCAATTCTACCGCGTGGATAGTATCATCTTAACGGATGTGTCAATGAAGTTCAGATGTATGGTCCAGATTCTATCAGAGGCTACATAATAGCAGATTAGTAGACTTTTTAATATATATGTTATAAAATTACTAAAATACTAAAATAAATAAACTATAAATTGTATTCAACATTCTTCGATGTTTTAAAACCTTTTTATTCTATGTTTTACTGAATTTTTTTTCAGACTTTATCTCCCAGTTTCCAATAGATTTTATTTAACCTTCAAATTAAAGGTCATGAGAATTTAAAATCCCAAGAACGGGAAAAAAAAATTAGTACGGATTCTTAAATTAGTGCTTTCAGTATGATTATATTTATATTTGAAATTTGGCAAACCAACTACCCCTTAACTCTTTCAGAGCATATGTCTAGAGCAACATGCTGATGCAAGTGCAAGTTTTCAAGTTTTTCGTAGTTTCCAGAAAGTTCAGAATTATTTTCGCCATTCTTCTGCCGACTACTGTAACTAAAATATATTTTAACTCTTTTCTCTCGTCGAGGCGTTTGTGATTTCGGATCTTCTTAGCGTTCTAATGTTAAAATTACCGTTTTCTTCTGAAGTCCTATATGTCACTCTAGCACAAGTAACATAATTTTACTTGCTAAAAAGGTAATTTCTACAGATAATAATTGCTGTCACTTGCCATGATTTACCTCTCGTAATTTTATTTCATAAATTGTAAAATATTTTGCATCCATGAGGATTATAATGAATTGTAACAAATGAAACACATAATGCATTTTTCTATTATTTTAAAATTGTGTTTTATTTCCTAACTAAAAAATAAGTACAGTAAAATTGCGTTTCCTTTCCTAACTAAAAATTAAGTACAGTAAAACCTCCTTAAAGCGACCACGTTCCGTTCCAATAAAAAATGGTCGCTTCGAGAGGTAGTCTCTTAATGGAGGTCATGTTTAAATCTAGATTTTAATTGTTGAAAAAAAAAGGTAACGATTAATGTCACTAAAATTTATTTTTCAACATTAGGTAAAAATATAAAAATTTAAGTATCAAAACAAAAGTTAATTACATAAGTTAATTACTGCAGAGTTTAAAAAATGAATATATTGACGTTTACTTTGATTTTACGGTTTATCTGTCATAACTTTTATTTCCAATTCCTTTCGAAGTTCAGTAAATAAATGCAATCTTTTTTGAACGGGAACAAATAATGACGATTTCATTAATTTATCTATTTTTTTTAAAGAGTTTCCTAACTGAATAGGGCAGGGGATTTTATTGACCGTCATTCTTAATTCGTCATCAGAGTTAAATTCATTGCCTAAAACGGCACAAAGAGGTTTAAACACTTAAAGGTTACCGAAAAAAAATCAAAACTTAGTTTAGAAGTTTGATGAATAATGCTCCGTCCGGAATTAGTTTTCTAATAAAACCTTCATCAAGCGACCAGAAAAAAAAAACGGAATTTGTTTCATTTTCTTCAAAGAAATGGGTCGCTCATGGAGGGAGTTCAACTGGGATGGTCTCTGAATGGAGGTAAAGTTAGTATTGAGCCTATGGTAGTGAATTTCGTTCCATGAAAAAATGATCATTCTGGGAAGTGGTAGCACAGGAAGGTTTCACTGTATTTAGTGATAATGTTTCAACAGTTAATAATATGTTTTATTTTAGCGTCAACAAATTAATTTTATAACCTCGTTGTGATGAAAATTTCTATAATCGAATACATAAAGGAGAAGGTCCAAATACCGGCTACCCCTTTTGTTTTCAATCTAGATCATACAATTTTCAAAAATAGTAAAAGAAAAATTGACAGCAGGGTACCTTGACATGTTTTACACCAGTTTAGAGAAAAAACAATCAGCTTAAAAGGCATTTTCTGTTTATAAAAAGCAAAATTCCGAAAGCCTTCAAATTTTGAGTTTTGAGGGTCTAAATACCGGCTACCTAAGATTTTTCCGCAAAAGATCACACAAATAGAGCTAATGACAATTATTAAGGAATAAGAATATTATTTTAATAAGTTTTATTGATTAAAAACATTTCTTATGCATAGAAAAAATACATAATTTTTAACAAAGAAGCCTTTTTGTCAAATTATAAAATTCTCACGACTATCTCTCACGGTTATCTTCCCGTTATGTTTTTAGTTTTGTTTTTTAACGTGTAAAACAACAACAACAAAAAAAAAAGCTTGCTGATTGAAATGTGAATTATTTTATCTGAAAAAATCACAAACATAATATCACTCTCTGCGTCGGTGTAGTCGCTATAGGGCCACATACCGCATTCTTAACATTGAACCCAGATCTTTTAAAAAATTTAAAATTTTAATACGAAATTTTAAAATGCTCCACACGTCTTAATTTTTTAGATACTTCCTCAATTTTGGATTTTAATCACGTAAAACTTTAGTACAAACAAATTTGTGTATCGATTTTTTAATACCTTAAATAATTAATTTTTTAGAGATATTTTTCTGAATTTCATATCGATTTTCATCAAATTTCTGTCTTATAATAAGTTAAAAATCAAATTTAATTGTCTTAATGAAGTCTAATTTAAAATTGCATACACAGTATCTTTTTAAGCAATATCAGGATTCTTCCTTATCAGTTTCAAGAATTTTGATCAAAAATTAAGCAGCAAGGAGCATTTCAAAATTTAAAAAAAAAGCTGTAACATCAGTATAGGTTCAAACAGATTTAAAGCATATTAAAAGGCCAAATAATTGTTTGTGAACAAAACTGAAACACTGTAACTTTGCGTAAAATAATCGCATCTGCATGTGGTTTTCCACGAATGACTTAGTTACAAATTGTAGAACACACACAAAAAAAAAATGTCGATCTTTGTTCAAATAAAGGTCCACGGTTCCCTTAATAGTCATGTGTAAATAAATTTTTAATCGTTAGGAAATATTATTCTTTGCGCTGTTTTTAGAATTGAAAACAATCTCTATAATAATAGTCTAACGGAACGTCCATTTTTACTCTTGTGACCATTAGAGAAAATTTTCCCAAATACTTCTAATTATTTTATTACAAAATATAATTAAAACAAAAATTGATATAACCAATTAAATACAATTATGTTCCACTCGCATAAAATATATCTAATTTGTAACAAAAAGCATTTCCATTGTCTATATAATCAATCAAAATTTTGTTACTCTTGTGACTTGAGTGTCACAAGAGTAATTTAATATATACATAAGTAAAATGCTTTTTGTTACAAATTAGATATATGTTTGTGTGTGGAATACAATGGTATTTAACTGGTTATACCAATTCTTATCTTAATTATATTTTGTAATAAAACAATTGGAATTATGTATGAAACTGTGCTCTAATTATCGCAAGAGTAACGAATGGACGTTCCCCTAAGTCATGTGACTATCATCAACAGTTCCTCCGCTTTTCATAAGAAAGGCTTCCATTTTGATTAAAGAATCAAAGTTATTTTTTCGAATAAAACTATCTAAAAGTTGCCATGGTCGCAAAGAATTCTTGGTACTTTTATATCAGCCGGGTTCAAATCTCGCCAATAGCTTTTTTTTTTTTTTAACTCGCCAGTTAGCATTTTTTTTATTTTTCGAGCGGTAAATTAAAACGGTACTACTTGGTTATCCCATCGACGAAAAATCTATCGCCGGACTATAAAATTAAATGCCAATAATGGTTGATCGTAAATGTCACATTCACTTGATTAAGTTACACGTGTTTACGCCATCAAGTGATTTTTATTTCGACGCTTTATTTGTATTTGTATTTTTATACTAATTTATTTGTTCTTTCGTTATTTTAAATAAAAATTACGTCAACTTGTATAATTTGGCGAGTGGTTTGGCGATTTATATAATTTGGCGATATTGGTCATTTGCTTTGAATTTGAAATTAAATGTCATGATTTGTTGCATTATTTAATATTTAACACAAATGTCATATGGCGTGATTTTTTTTACTACGATTTGGCGAAAACCTCGTTTTCGAATACCAATTACACAGGTATTTTTGAATTATTTTCTATTATTTTTAAAATGAAACAACAATAAATAATAAAAAAAAAAATTAATTAATAACTGTACAACAAAACAATTTATAACATTTTTTTTAAATAAAAAGAAAATAAATGGAAATAAACATTTATTAATAAATAAACAATAGCCGGGTTTCCATGTCAGGCAAAATAACGCCAATTTGGCGCTAATTAGGTACCCCGGTCCGTATATGGCATCTGCGCCTAATATTTTTCGTTTCGTTTCATTTAAAAAAAAGAAAGAAGTGAAAGCCATTAATTTAAAATGTTTCAGATTTAAATGAAAGTTTTGTATTAAATAAAATGATAATGAAGTACAAAAAAAAAAAAAAAATATATATATATATATATATATATATTTTTTCTTCCATAATAATTCTTATAATATTTTTTTTTTTTTTTTTTTTTTTTTAATACTTACAGCTTTAATTCATAATAATTGACGGTGGCAGGTTATGTTTAATTAATGGTAATATATATATATATATATATATATATATATATATATATATTGTTCTTAGCATACATTTAAGGGAGGCCAAACTGGTCGCCAAATTAGTTTAAAATAATAACCGTTTCTAAAATATGAAAAAAAAATATCTGTTATGATTAAAATTTTAGTTGCCATCATTAGAGAAAAGTATTTAAAATTAGAAAAAAATTAATATTTTGAAAATTAATTCGAATTTAAAAATTCTAATACCACTTTTGAGATCTGCGGATAAATACGGATTTTTGGTGTTAACTTCATCGCAAAGTATTCCGTATTTTAGGAGAAATCGCCGTGAAACATAATCAGTTGTTCAATCAGTCGTTTCATAGAATCTTTTCATAAATTCGTTTCATTAGGATTATATACATATATATATATCCTATTATTATTATTTTTTTTTATATATATAGGGTAGATATAAAAAAAAGTTATTTTATAATTAAAAAAATAAGGTTTATAAAACAAACTTTAGAGTTATGTTAAAATTATCTAAAAAAGTTTAGAAGCTAAATTTCAACTATTATTTAGAAAAATTAACTAAACTCATCATAGTTGTAACAATCATCAATGTAAATGATAATATTTTAGTGTAAAATTAATTGATTATAATAATTAATAATAATAAACTGATATTTATTAATGCTTTATTTCAGTTTTAAAAATTAATAATAATAAATTGATATTAATTAATGCTTTGAGTTTTAAAATAATTTGACTGTTGAATCTCAAAATTAACAATACGACATAACTTTAAAACATGATACGCACAGTGGGTCACACTTGTTATTGATCTTCATTTGCAATTCATCCCGAAGTTTCACGTATACCGATCAGTTTCTGAATCTGATAACAGTGAGCGTGGCCTTGAATGACACGCTGAAGATTATCCGCTTAACAATGGTTGATACATTTTTAAGAACGCAAATTGCATCCTCCACCTTTCTATTTGCGGCTTGCATCCGAGTTAAAACGGCTCATTTAAGTAACAGATAAAGGTTAACAAGTCGTCCTATTCCAAGCCGTCCTATAACAAGTGTCCTATTCCAGTTCTAATTCTTTTATGTTTTTAAATATGACATCTCTTTGTACAGTTGAAAATAACTTGTATTTTTCAGTTTAATTTTCATGGTAATGAGAAATAACTTTTACGTATTTTTCCTGATATATGCATGGTTAAGGGAAGTTTTACTTTATTAAAAAAATATATGTATTCATATATATATATATATATATATATTCGCCGCAAAATTTTTAACACAGTGGATTTTTAAAATTTAGAAACACAAATATAAATTTTTAAATGCGTATACTAGTATAGAATATTTTCTCTGCAAAATGAGAAATCTTTTTACGTTTCAAAAAGCTGGCATTTTGCGGAGTAATTCTCATAATAATGATAAATAATATATATTTTTATATATGACATGTATTTTTGTCGATACATACATTTTTAAGAATACGCTATAAAATTAAAATGTTATTCGCCATTGTTTCAAAGTCTATAACACAGTGGCGAAATATTTAAATTTGCATAATATTGATATTTTTTCAGAATTTTGTGTCAAAATTGGTATGTGTTTTTCCATTTGCAAAGAGCTTGTGTTTTTTGGAATAATTTTTTCTGTTAATGAGAAATAACTTACGTACAGATTATAGTTATAACTTTCATGTACCTTTTCAAAAATACATTTGTTTGAGAGAATTTGCATTATCATATTTTTTTGCAGTACTAGAAATGTCTTTTAATATTACGTATTTTTGCCTATATATATGGTTAAAGAAAAAAGTTATTTTAGTATTTTATTAAATTACAATATCATTTGCTAATTTTTATTATCAGCTTATTGCAATGACTGATACATTTTTAAAAACGTAAATTGCATACTTTATCTTTCTATTTGCGGTTTGCATCTGAGCTAATAGGCTCATTTAAGTAATAGATAGAAGTTAACAAGATTGTAAAATTCCAGTTCTAATCTTTGTGCTTTCAAAAATGACATCGCTTTTTACATATGAAAAAAAAAAAAAAAAAAAGAAAAGAAACTTGTATTTTGCAAAGTAATGTTTATGATAATACGAAATAATGAGTAGTTTTTACTAAAAACCTATATACATATTTTTTAATGGTTCACTTGTTTAACCTCTTCAAGAGGGATGCATTCCATATAAGGTACGTATGGATTTTATTTTTTAGTACAAAAATATTTTAGTTGTAATCTTTGCCTCGTATAACCGTTGAATTCTGGAATTACATAAGGCAAATATAGTATGTTGAATCGAACGTTCAAAACTTACGTGTCAATGTAAAAAAAAAAAAAAATCTTTCACATGTTAAATATCAAAATGATTCCGTGAATTTACTAGAAAGTTGCACGTTTTTGAGCGAAGATATCTTTCTTTCTTTTTCTTTTCTTTTTCTTTTTTGATTGAACTAAAAGGAAAAAGCTACTTTATTATCTTATTAAATAAAAAAGAATGTTCGCCGTTGTTATTATCTGCTTAGAAATGGTTGGTACAATTTTAAGAACGCAAATTGTATACCCCACGCCAGGGCTTAATTTGCGCTGGAGCTCAGCTCCGGTACTTTTCTGTTTTTAAAAAATATTTAAATATTAGTCGGAATTCACCGGAGATCATAAATTCAGGGCTCTGGAATCCAGTGCAATAACGCTTCCGAAAAACCGAAGCCTAAATTACCTATTCCTTTCCTTCCCATCTCCAAGTTTTTGCATTCTTTTTTATGAAAACACTTATGTGTGACGTAATGTGTCGCACACGTAGGAGATGGAGATAAAACGGACTCAATTTTTATATCAGTTTTTGGGCTTGGTCTGAATGAAGCTCAACCTGTCTTACATTCAAAATTTTATTTATTCATGTATAGAAAAAAAAATACCTCCTTCAAAATTACGTATTATAATTACGTTATAAATTACGTATTGATGATTTGAAATAGAATATAAATTCTATTTCAAATCATTTTAATGCTATTTTGATCAGAACGAAGAGAAAACAGAAATCGTGTTTTCCTATCCTAGTGATATTTGCAAATTTATGTCGGCGACGCATTGATACGGTGCCACTCAAGAGACTAAACAGTGGATTTTCTTTCAGTTCAATTTTCTTTCGTGGCAGTAGGATAATTTTTAATTGGTTGTTTTATTAATTTTTTTAGATATCTATCCTGAAAAGAATATTTTCTGTTCTTAGCCAAAGAGCATCAGCTTGAGGTTTTGCTTGTGTGAGGTTTTTTTGTCTTCTATTGCGTACCAGTATAAATTTTTCTATTTATTTTGTATCATGAACGCTGCCGATGCTAAGGCTCTGCTCTGCACATTTACGAAGTCATTTTTATTTGTAAGTAGATATAATTGCCATGTACTGTTATTCTGATAGAAAGCAATCGAGCAGTGTTTTCCCTTTTTCTATAAAAGCATCGAATCTTTCCGATAACGGTGTCAAATTTTTAATTTAATCTTATTTCCAGGAACTCACCACAAAAGATTGCTATGCGGAAGTAATCGATTATAGTTTAAGCTATGCACCTTTTATAGGAAATTGAAAAACATTGTCCCATTCTTCAGCATATAATTAATTTCTGTAAAATTTATTCATTTTTTCATAAAAATACATAGCTGCGAACTATCCCTTTTTTGTGTTAACACTATTTCCGAATCATAATTCTTACCATATTTAATAGTAGAATTAACAAAAAATCGCAATTAACATTATAATTAGGGAAAGACTACTATTCAGAAGGAGTGATAACTAAAAATTGGAATAGCTGATAGCTAAGTATATTCTCATAGATATATTTAAAATTTTTATTTTTCTAAAGAAAAAAAAATGTTTTAAATTTTGCAAATAATGTACAGAATATAAATATGCAGATCGGAGCGACAGGGGGAGGTGGGTGGGCAGCGGTACAGTTTTTAGTACCGGTACCACAGAATATTAGGGCTCCGATACTTCTTTTGTTAGAAATTAAGCCCTGACCCTACCTTTCTATTTGCGACTTGCATTCGAGTTAATAAGTCTTATTTAAGTCACAGATAAAGGTTAACAAGAGTGTCATATCCCAGTTCTAATTCTTTTGTGCATTTCCCTTTACATTTGAAAAGTACTTTGAGGAGTAATTTTCATGGTAATGAGAAATAACTGCTATCTAGTTTGACTGATGTAAATACGATTAAGAAAGTTTTTTTTTCTTCTTTTAATCAATTAAAAATATTATTCAACGTTGTTTCAAAACTTTTAATACAGTAGAGTAATTTTTAAATTTGCATGATTCAAATAAATAATTTTTAGAATATAGGTAATTATTTAGAATATTTTTCTCAGAAATTAAATGTTTTTTGAAATATTTGTAAAGAGTTTGCTGTTTGCGGAGTAATTTGATTAAATGAAAGAGTACATTTGGAAATGAAATTAAATAATGATTTATTCCATTAGTCGCGCTATCTTTTAATGTTGCGTATATTTAAGGATCTTATTTATTGTTAAGGAGAAAGTTATTTTAAAGCAAAATGTTATTCATTGTTATTACAAAACCTTTAACAGAATGAGATAATCTTAAACTTTGCGTAGAACTAATATTCTTTTTCGAAGGTAAATATCAATTTACATTTTCGCCTCAAAAACTTAAAAGGTTAAACAAGGGAAAGTATTCAGCCAAGGCATCCCTCGTTCGAATCGTGGTCCGGACATTTTTCGCTCAATTGGAAAATTACAACTCGTATGATTTATATTCAAGGCTGGAGTAGCACAGTTGAAGTTTATTCCAACAGAGCGAAAAATGTCCAGACCAGGAATCGAACTTGAATACTTGGCTTACTTGGATACTTGGATACCATGCTTTACCTGTTAAGCTATCCGGACGATAGCTGGCTGACATAACTCACTCTTATTTGTTGGACATGGCTGCGTGTTAAAATGCACTTTCATCATGTAAATGCTATAGTTATAGCTCGCAGCTCGGATGAATGAAAGTAGTGCTGCAGTTCGCAGCCATGTCCAACAAGTAAGAGTGAATTATGTCAGCCAAGTATCGTCCGGTTAGTTTAACAGGTAAAGTATTGGCACGGCACGCCAAGTATCCAGGTTCGATTCCTGGTCTGGACAATTTTTACTCTGTTGGAATAAACTTCAACTGTACTACTCCAGCCTTGAATATGATTTAATCCAGTTGAAAAAATATTCGTTCTCTTCATTATGATCATATGATTTATTTACCAATTAGATTAGAATAATTGTGTTAAAATTAATCAAGTATAATGACGTATCCAGTTTACTGCAGTTCCATAACCTTCGATTGGGCTGATTTATATATATCAGATAAGATGATATGATCAATAAGTTTAGCTAGGTGAATTAGGCCCTCCAGATACTTCCAGGATAGCTCAGTTGGAAGAGCATGGCAGTTTCAGCCAAGGCATCCCTGGTTCGAACCCTGGGCCCGGACAGTTTTCGACCGGTTGGAAAATTACAACTTATATGCGTAGTAATTTGGTTGTTTGAAAGAGTACAATCGCTTTATGAAGTTGAAAAATTAATTATTCCATTAGTCGCGATGTATTTAATGCTGCTGATATGAGCCGGTTAAAGAGTTTTATTTTATTATTCTATAAGAAAAATGTTATTTGTTATTGTTACAAAACCTATAACAAAATGAGATAACTTTTAACTTTGAGTAGGACTAATGTTTTTTTTCGCATTTTACCCTCAAAATTTTAAAACTTTAGAGATTTTTTACTAGAAAAAGTAAAATTAACAATTTAAATTAAAGTTTCTAAAAAATCTCAAAAGAAGTGAGCTAAAGATAGAAATATAACTTCAACTTCCTTCAGATAGTAATAATGTCGACTATAATTTTGGCAACAT
Organism: Maratus speciosus; assembly: GCA_963932465.1. Taxonomy (NCBI): domain Eukaryota; kingdom Metazoa; phylum Arthropoda; class Arachnida; order Araneae; family Salticidae; genus Maratus; species Maratus speciosus. The sequence continues at coordinate 183,160,470 of OZ010795.1, read as the reverse complement.
TTAATTAACGGCTTCTTTAATCAAGTGATTAGATAGGCGGTAACGCGATAAAAATAAATTCTGTCAGATAGGTTTGACAGAATCAGTTTAATTTTCTCCGGAGTAACCCTTCTAGTTTCACCTGATGGAAGGAGCAATTAATTGATTGCTACCAAAACTATTACTAATTTATTGATCCTCCGAAGGAAAAAGACGACCGAGTTCTATATTTTTTAAAGCTCCAGTGTTTCTTTTCCTAAACAAATTAAATTTTCTAATGGGTAGGAAATTGACAGTTTCGTACCAAATGTATTTCAGCTTTAGTTTTTATGAATTTTGTTAACTAAGTTTTGTTAGAAAAATTTTCGACTTTCTGCATGGGTGAAAGAGACAATGTATCACAGGTTAAAATATTTCACTTTAGTATAACATTAATTAATAACGTTCTGGGTGTGCTTCATATGCACAAAAGGGTAAATATGAACTATCTTTTTAAACTTCTAGCCAGCATCTATTTACTACAAATCCTAGTGGAATTCATATAGCTTCAAATAACCGTTTAAGGGCTTAGAATTAGTTAAATATTTCTTTCCAAAATTTGTTTGGAAATAAGTTTTTAAAAATATATAATCAATTTTTGATGAGAAGAACGTTTCAAAACATCAGAAAAAAAAAAAAGAAGCAGTAAAATTCAAAAATGGACTGGAAACTGGATCAGATACTGAAAATGATTATTATGTTTGTTTTTACACGCTTGGCAAAAACATGTTTAATTAATAAGCAAATCATGAATTTAATTGGTAAATAGGATAAAAGTACTTAAAACAAAAAGTACAAATAAAAAAAATGCTGTTCGATAATCTAATATCAATGAGTTCACATTCTTCATGCTCTGATTTTACATTTTTTTTTCAGAGATTTTATAATCACTTAAAAAGAAATTGCTATAGGTGCATAAAATGCTGATTATATTTAATAGAATGAAGAAAATCTGAATATTTTGAACAAGAGAAATTAGTTTTTTTTAAAACTAATTCAAAACTTTCCAAACTGCGTGTTGATGAGAAAATAAATATTTCAATATGCTGTACTTTCGATAAAACTTTTCGGTAAAAACGAAAAAAAAAAAAAAAGAAAGAAAAAAAAGGAAATCTATTTATGTATAGAAATTTACTTGTACTGTCTGTTTTCCACAATTAACCAGGTTTCACAGAGATTTGACACGGAAAAGTTCAAATAAAAAATTTCCGTGTTCATTAACTTTAGAAAACTCCCTGTAGAGTTAATTTTTGTGCATCCCGCTGCGTAACCTAGAAAATATCATCACGTTCTAGATGAGAAAATTCTTAGTCAAACAAAAAAATTTTAACGGGTGAAATCAGAAAAACAAAACGAAATAAAATAAATATAATCAAAGTAAAATAAGAAAGAAAAATCATGCGGCACGCATAGGTTATAAACACTCCCCAACGCATACAATATTGCAACGAAACTTCATCTTTTAATACGGTAAAAGAAGATATCTAAATAAACCGTTTAGAAAAGGTGTAATGCAATTAAAAATCCATTTTCAACAATTTCTATCCATAGCCGATAAAGTATTCTATTTTGTGGAAGCTCTGTATATCATCTATAGATTTTTTATGATAAATTTTAATCACAGACTACTCACAACACAGTTGAAAATTTAATTTTATCACTTACTGCACGTTGGCGGTAATATATTTTCATTCGTTTTTGTAGCCCTGTATATGATAAACAGATTTTTATATGCACCACATATTATGCTAAAATTTAATTCTGCTAGAAGACACAACACTGCTACAAACGTGCTTCTTTCTGTTACCATGCATATACTTCAATGTATTCAGTTACTTTGGTGCAGCCCTGTATATGCATTAATTTATATTGTATGAACATCTTTTAGTATACTAAATATAGATCAGCTGTTATATGCATAGCACAGTTAGAAACGCATTTTAATCAATTCGTGCCCATGGACGATAATACTTATGAATTCTTACAGAAATGCATATGATTTATAAAATTTATGCACACCACAACAATACACTAAAGTTTAATTCTTAACCCTTTGCGACTCAACAGCTCCCATTTAAAAAAACTCATTTAAAGCATGTTAAAAAAATAAATAAAAATATTGGCTCAAAGGTACTGTTTTCACAGTTGCAATAAACGGAATATTACATACTTTTCAGAAATATTGGGAATTTTCTAATACAGAATTATAAAGTATCTGGAATATACCTTTGTAAAAAATCTATCTTTAGACGTCTCCAGCCTTTTGAAATTTCACAAAATTTAGGAAGTTCATTTAAGCAATAACGATGCGAAACTGCTCAAATGAAAAACAAAACTTGGTCATGAAAAATTAACTCAGTATCACCGTCTGTTGAGAATTCTACGGGCAATTTATATTTACTGCTGTGTTGGGAGATAGCAGCAAGAAATAAAAGCGTCTTTTAAAGCCTGCTGTGTAAGTAACATCGATTTTTGGGTGTATTGCAGATATACAACGTGGCGATACAAAGGTTTAAACTCAACAGTTATACTGAAAGTGAAAATAAACGAATACTATTCGGTATTGAAATTAATATGAATGATGCTATATTCCTGCTGCTATGATATTATATCTTTCTTTTCATAGATTTCATAATAATTCAAAACGCAACTGCTGTGTGTGCAGAAACTGCTGGCTAAATTTAATTAGAATGAATAAAAAAATGTCTATTTTGAACAAGAGAAATGAATATGGAATGAATTGAGTTCTTTACAGCGTGTTTGTACGTAAACCATAAATGCTAAGTTCTTCATATTTTACAACAAGTATGTTGTTGTGCACCTCAATAATGCACACCAATTTCATTATGTTTGAAGTAGGGTAACGTCATTAACGTACACTGCAAAAAATTTTTCCATGGACCATAATATAATGGAATTATTTTGTATGTGTCTAAACGAGCTATAAATACTACATACTCCATTTTTAATAGGGTACGTTCTATAGCAAACGCAATAAGATACAAATTTCCTGCTCCAGACTATATTTACGAAAGTTGGAGTTTGGAAAGATAGCTGGGCGACAGACAGACACACTGTTAAAAAAAATTGTGATTTTTCCCGCACTTTTTATTGTAATTTTTCAAGCACCGTTGCTGTGAAATCGAAATCAATCAAAAGATGAAGTAAAAATCGAATTAATTCTGTCATGTGCACCACGCACCCAATAGCAAAGCGACTTTACCCAGACTAGAGAAATTTAACATCACTTTTAAAGTCAGCAGCTTGTAAATTTTACGGTAATTGGGCAGCCGGTGTACCAGCATCTTTTGTTGTAAAATACAGAATTTTTTTTTACAGTGCAGACAACCAAAATCATAAACACTCTTCAAGAATGCTGGAAAATGTTAAAAAAAAAAAAAAAAATCCTAGTTGCCAAATGCAACCATATTTGTAACATACTTAAAGTTAAAATAGCGTAATAGCTGCTTGTAATCTTTCAATTTTCCATTTAACTATCCAGATCAATTTAACTTTCAATATAATTATAAACTTTGTTCGAGCGCATTTGTTAACTAAAAAGAAACTATTAATGAAATACTAATAAGCATTTTTGCGTGTACTAATCAGTTGTTACTTTTATTAAATTTGAGATTTAAATATTGTACAATAAATGTTTAAATGTTAAATCAAGTATTTTTCCATACACATGATCAGCATAGTCTTTCAATTTGTTCGGTTTGAATTTTTCTTTATATGACAGCGCGACAGATAAAAAGTGAAATCTGTAAAAGTGTATTTATCTTATCCTCTCATACCGGCTAAAATTCTGAAAAATGAAAATTCCGCAAGACAAAAAATTAGTTACAAAATTGCTCAATGTTCTCGAAGTTCATTTAATCAAAATTTGTTATCTATTTTTAATCTATCTTATGATGTGATCAGTATTCTTTCATTCTAACAGTATTCTTTCTCTCTTTAATATGAGAATCTTAAGCTTTATTTATATGTTATGTAGCTAGTAACAAAAAGAAATAATTATACAGTAACATTAATAAAACTGATAATATGATAACAAAAATAAATTTAATGATTAACAAATATTACATACGTGGAATATAATTATGATTATTATGAGATGAGTAACATTCTTTATGCCTCAAATCTGTAACAAATATTCATGAATTAACGTCGTAGCTATGTATCTAATGGTAGTGTATAATAACACAAATGGTACAACAAAAAGAACTTTAATAAAAAAGCAGCACTGATTTTTAATGAACAGCACTAATTTTTAATGAATGATAAATGTAGCTTATTTTTGGCTTCCCTTAAATACACAATCTTAATAAATAAAAAAAGATTTTGTGTTGTATTTCGGTGCCTTTTGTATGTTCACTGTAAAACATTTATGTGACCTTACTCCATAAAATCGGTGGCAGCATGCTGTCTTCAATTTTATGGAGTAATTTAACTTATATAACGGTGTTATTTAAGGGATATAACTGGTGTAATATTACACATTAGTGTACCGTAACGCCAGTTACATCGGTTAAATTACTCAATAAAACGGAGGCAGCAAGGTTGCCACCAATTTTATGGAGTAACGTTACATAATTTTTTTGCAGTGTTATATACAGTTTTAAAAGTCTTAATGTATTTCGACATTAGATATTTACGACCAAGTAAGTTTCTTTTTGTTTTACAACAAAATAAACCCAATCAACGCAATCTACAATGTAAATGAATATATATTGGTAAAAAATATTGTAAAATGTATTTAAATTATTAAGAGAAAGGATAGAAAGGAGAAAGGATGACTAATAATAGTATCTAAGAATGATATACAGTGACATCAGTATATACAGCCTTAGCAATGTTGATTCAGCCGTTGAATTTAAAGAAGAGTTGTCGCAGACGCACATGGGTTGGTGCGATTTTTTTTAGCCATCTTTGTGAGAAAACTTCGTTTTCGAACATCTGTCAGGCCAAGCGTGCAAAAATACCATGTCAGTTTTAATTTAATATGAAACAATTTATTTTAGTATAAAATCACACAATATTTTTATAATTTTTTCACAATATTTTTTCTGTTCTACTGAGTTTCCATAAAAGCAAAATATCGCCAAAATAACCGGGTTGCCACGCCACGCAAAAAATCGGCATTTTGGCACCTAAAAGAAATCCTGTTGCGTCTGCGATACCTGTATTAAATTTAAAATTGTTAAAATTGTTATTAAACGTTTAAATAAAAACATTGGCTTTCAAAATTAAATTATCAAACAGATTTTTCGTGTCTTCTTACATTTAAATGAACATAAACAAGTGGGTAGGTGTGATCACAGATCGCACAGAGGGTTTCGTTTAATATTCCTTTCAAAACACTTTATTCTTTTGCAAAATCTGTTAGTTCCAAATTTCGCAACCAAAGGTGCACTCTGTTCTAAACAAACCTCTACCCGAGCGAAACTCCGTTTTACAACCTATCCGTAGATATATTAGTCGAGGGAGTCGGGCCCATAGCACCCGATGTAGGTGGGCGCCCCCTAGCGATAAAAAGCGGAACTAAAATATGTAAGTCTTTGGTGCATAATAGGAAAGAGCGGTCAAAGGGGTGTCGGAAAAAGTTAGGAAATTGACACCCCACCGGGTGAAAAGGGGGGGAGGATAAAAATTGCTTAAAATACACAAGTTAGAGCCCGGATGGTAATTAATATAAGACTTTTTGAAAATTTTATGATTTTTGTGTGATTGAAAGTGTTCTGTTATAAGAATGTAAAATTTCATGTCTCCAACTTAATTAGGGCCTGAGTTAGGAAAATTGCTTAAAATACACAAGTTAGAGCCCAGAGGGTTAAATGTAAGACTTTTTGGAAATTTTATGATTTGTCGTTTGATCGCAAGTGTTTAGCTATAATTTTGAAAAATTTCAAATTTTCAACTTAATTAGGGGCTCAGTTAGAAAAGAAAGCTTAAAATACACAAGTTAGAGCACAGAGCGTTAAATATACGACTTTTTTAAAATTTTATGATTTGTCGTTTGATGTGAGGTGTTCAGCTATAAGTATGTAGAATTTCAAGTCTCCAACATATATAGTTTCTGAGAACGGGCACTGTGACGGGCAGACAGACAGAGGAGCGAGACGAATAGGGTTTCATCAGATGAACGAAACCATAAATCCTTCTATATATAAAAAAAAAGTTTTGATTTGGAAATGGACCAATGGAAATCTGCGTAGATATTCCGGGTAGATCGCATCCAATTTGAATGCTTAAGCATGGTCTTTCATCTTTAATATTAAAAAAACTGTTGCATACAAAAATATGAAAATCGGTGGTATTATAGAGAAATGTTTGATAAACACGCTGATGTAGACAGTTTTCAAATCGAAGAATTATTTTAAGAGATATTTAATGCTAAAGTTGGACAAAATCGTTCCATTAAAAAAGTTTTATTGGAGCAAAAACTGTACATGAGAATTTAATCATTTTTAGATCATTTTATACGTTATAAGTTCCCGGTGTGCAGCTTGCCTTTATTTTTCTTATTTGACTCATTTTTTGAGGTTTTATTTCAATTTTAAATTCAAATTTTCAGCATTTCGAGAGATATTTTTTACAAATTTTAGAAAATGTTATTAATTTAAACTGTTGCCAGTTGTATAAACAGCGCAAACAATAATGTTTACTTCAAATAAAAAATTTATTTACACGTGACTATTATAAACAGAAAAAAAAAAATCTTTAAAATTAGAATTAAATGATTACATGTTAAAAGCAGGAAAATTACGTCATAAGAACCATAGGCACAGATGTCATATACGCCCCATATTGGCGCAATTTTTTCCGACGCCAATTTGGCGAAAACATTAATAGCATAAACAACAACATCTGGGTTACCATATCAAGCAAAATAACGACACTTTAGCACCACTTAAGTACCCGTTACGTATATGAAATTGGCGTCAGAAAAAAATTGCGCCAATATGGTATATGACATCTGTGCCGAACAATATTTTCACTTGAATTTTAAAAGAGAAACGAAATCTTAAAGTAAAAAAAAAAAAATCATTATTATGCGTTAAAACTTGTAATTTGAGGAAATTACGTCATATTTAAAAGGGCAAAAAATATAGCAAGACAATTTAAATTGAAAAATATATTTGCGCGAGATGTTTTGAGATAATCTTTTCAACAATTATCGTGAATTCGAAGACAGCGCAAATATTTCCTTCTAACAACAAAAGTATTTTCACGTGAATATTAATAAGAGAAATAAAACTTTGGTGTAAATTACGTCAGATTTGAAACGATACATTTAAAATGAATTATTTAAAAGAACTATCTTATTGCGCTGTTAAAAAATACCGGGAGACAATGACACTGTTTACTTAATTCATTTTACATTAGCTTATTTTCAAATGTTTAACTAATTTTTTTAATTAAATACGAAAACCGCCATTGTATCTCTTAACAGCTGCAGATTTGGCCTTAAAAATCCCCAATCCAAGGAAAACGAATGGAAACCCGTTTACAGAGAGATCGCTACTGTTTTTTAAAATTTTAATTCAATATTTTTAAAGCCGATCAAATTAGCGTGCTTTTTTATTTTGGTGTGCCTGAACGGGGGTTGAAGAGCGTAGCTCGTAGGGGCAGAGGCCCCTAGTAAGTTATCAAAAAGTAAAGTGCCCAGTTAAACTGATGGCATTGAGCTCACAGACCATTCACACTAATTGTATATTATACTCTTATTTCAAAAAATAATGCCCCACAAAAATAAATGAAAGGGATTAGACACCGTTTTCTCCCTTTATACTTAAACAATGAATGTCCAAATCTTATCAGGGAAGCTCCTTAACATAATAAGATGGTATATCACATTTGAAGCAAATGAGATAATTCTGCATGAAAAAACCATTTCGCTAAATTAAGGGGGTCTAACCCTTCCCCCCTTTATACTTAACTAATGAACCTCCAAATCTAACTAGGAAAGCTCCTTATCGAAATGAACATAGAACAAAAAATTAAAGTAAATTGGACAATTCTACAAGAAAATCCATTTATCTAAATTAAGGGGAGGGGACTTGCCCTCATTTCCCCCCTTTTATACTTAAGCAATGAACCTCCAAATCTAATGAACAAAGCGCCATATCGGAATAAACTGGGATATCAAATTTGAAACAAATCGAATAATTCTGCACGAAAAACCAATTTGTCTGAATTAGGGGGAGGGCAGCCCACGCCCTCCCCCTTTATACTTAACCAATAAACCTCCAAATTTAATCAAGGCACTCCCTTAACGTAATAAACCGGTATACCAAATTTGGAGCAAATCGAATAGCTCTGCATGAAAAACCCTTTTATCTAAATTAAGGGGGGTGCTAGCCCCCTTCCCCCCTTTATACTTAACTAATGAACCTCCAAATATAATCAGGAAAGCTCATCAACATAATAAACCGGTATACTAAATTTGGAGCAAATCGAATAACTGTGCATGAAAAACCCTTTTATCTAAATTAAGGGGGGGGGGTAGCCTCCCTTTCCCCTCTTTATACTTAACTGATGAACCTCCACATCTAATCAGGAAAGCTCTTTAACATAATAAACCGGTATACCAAATTTAGAGCAAATCGAATAATTCTGCATGAAAAACCCATGTATCTAAATTAAGGAGGGGGGGGGGCTTTTTACTTAACCAATGAACCCCCCAAACTAATCAGGGAAGCGGCTTATCAGAATGAACTGTTTCTACTAAGAGTTATCGCGTTACGTACATACGTACGTACATGCATACATACATACAGAACCGGCGGGCACACTAGAACTCAGGCTTTGATAGCCTGTGAGCTATAAAGCGAAAATTCGAATGAACACTTTGTTGAGCAATTAATTAATTATTAGTTTTACAGAAGTGCGAAGCACCGGAATGTCTCACCATACAGTGATTGTTCTTTTAGCGATTGATGGGGCACAGGGTCAAGTTAAATTAATCATTAAATTTTTGGGGCTATTCTAGATTTGTTTATTTAACCCGAGAAGCACCCCCCCCCCCCCACACACACACACAATGTTAACAAAGAAAACGCCATAGGAATCTGATAGTTGAAAAATAGTAAAATAATAAGTTACATAAAAATTCTGGTATAAAAAAATTTCTGATTATGTTTGACTTTACGAGTTATTCGAGATCGTTATTTTTGAGAAATTGTCTTTACCAGAGTTAACTAGATAATTTGTCCTACCCTACTCATCATACAACTTGTATCTTAATTTTTAAAGATTAATAAATATTGAGCACCTGCTGCGTACTTATTGTTGTAAAAACGTTAAAATATGCTTATCAATGTAATAACGAGAAAACATATTTAAATAAGTCACGCCTTTAAAACGGTTAAAATAGTCTGCTTTCAAGAACTTTTAAAAAATTGAATCTGAACTTCGCTGACCTATCTACCTGTGATCTTACCAATTAAACTATGGGTGGCAAGCTATATCCTTGTTCCATGCAGTACCTGGCGTGGAAGCCCTGAAGCTTTGAGCACTTTTTTCCACTCAAGCTGTTTAGTTTCTGTCATGTAAAGAATATTAAAATAACTTCCAGCTCTTGAAAATAATAGCTGCCTCTTGTAAGTATTTATGAATAAATTTTTTGTATTATTTCTAACGGTGTTTGTGCTTAAATGGGTGTGGATGTTTCATTGTATGAAGGGTTTAATGATGAACGAGTGGTATTATTTTACATGTCAAATATCTCGTTCCATGATAAGATTTTGTTTTTAGATATTCATGGTAATTATTTGTTATCATAATGTATTTTATACATTATTTTATATTATAAGTACACACTGTCAAAAGAAAATGTATAAAGTTAGTAAGAATTTTCTAGGAAACTGGGATGCTTAGAATTTTTTATGTAACGGCAACAACAAAAAACTAGTATATCGTGGCCATCACAAAACTTTCTTCTATATAAATCACGTCAATTAAATAATTTAAATAGTACAAAAAATTACATCAATTTAGTACCAATTCATATCTAAGTATATCTGAATTTGAAGTTTGATGAAAATTCGTGCATTATTTCTTGAGATAGAGCTATAGCGGAAAATTTGAAAAATGTAGCATAGCAGCGCCACCTGTTGAGCGATTTACACCAAAACATAAACAGCACTAATTCATATCAAGGTATACCTGAATTTGAAGTTTGATGAAAATTCGTGCATTAGTTATTGAGATAGAGCTATGGTGGAAATTCTTAAAAATGCAGCATAGCAGCGCCACCTGTTGAGCGATTTACACCAAAATGTATAAAATATCAATTTGTGTCAAGAACTAACTGAATCTGAAGTTCGATGAAAATCCGTGCATTAGTTCTGGAGATTGAGCTATTGTGGAAATGGGAAAAATGTTGCATAGCAGCGCCACCTGTTGAGCGATTTACATCAAAAACTAATAAGCACCAATTTATGTCAGGGACTAACTGAATATAAATTTTTACTAAATTCTGTGCATTAGTTCTTGAGGTAGCGCCCACAAAATTTGTGCCACATACAGGCAGACTTACAGACAGATATTTTGTAAAAACATGTTTTTCGGAATCTCTAACCCCTAAAACGTGTAAATCCGTCGAAAACCGAAAGTCGAAAATTTTCATGAATCCAATACTTTCTTCTTGTAAAGATAGAAAAAAGTAAAAAATCATGTAACAGATGTATCAGAACTTTTTATGTAACTGCAATAACAAAAAGTCATGTAATTATTCCGTTAAAATTTTAGTAAGCATACAGATTTCTGCAGCTTTATAAAAACTAGATGATTTACATCTTTTTTTTAAACAGTGTACAGATAAAATTTTAGTAAGCATATATATTTCTGTAGCTTAGCATGTGTAGAATTACATTTTTTTTTTTTTTTTTTTTTTTACAGTACAGTAAATAAACACATTCGCATTTTAAAACTGCTTATTTGTTAGTATCGTAATCCACAAAATTCTTTTTAATTCTTTATAAACAGTGGTAATATTAAATATAAGAAATAAAATCATGATCGAGCGTAATAATAAATTAAACATGTTCCGTATAAATGATGACAATCAATCAATATTTATTACGAAATTGTGAGACTTCTGAAAAATATTATCTTACAAAAAAAAAAAAAAAAAAAAAAAAAAAAAAAGCTACAAAAATACTTTTGTGTTACATACATTAGACGTTTACAAAAATGTAAATGCTAGGAGACAAAAAATTACTTCTAAAATTGCTCAATGTTCTCGAAGTTCATTTAATCAGAATTTGTTATCTAATTTTAATCTATCTAAAGATGTGATAAATATTCTTTTTCCCTTAAATGTGAGAATTTTAAGCTTAATTTATATGATGTGTAATAAAACTGATAATGATAACAACAATGATTTTAATGATAAAAAAAAAAATTACATATTGTCCACATGGAATGTAACTATGGTTATTAATGAGGTTTATTACATTTCATTGTATGAACATTTAATGATGAACGAGTGGTATTATTTTACTTGTCAAATATCTCGTTTCATGATACGATTTTGTTTTTAGATATTCATGGTAATTATTTGTTATCATAATGTATTTTATATATTATTTTATATTTTAAGCACAATAAAGACACATATCAACAAATTTTTTAAACTACTTATTTGTTAATAATCGTGAAATATTAATCCACAACATTTTTTATAAATTCTTATCAGTGGAGAAAATATTAAATATAACATATATGAATTTTGATAGAAGGTAAAAATAAACATGTTCTTTATAAATGATGCCAATCAATATATATTTATTGAGAAATTGTGAGATTTTTGGGAAATTTTATTAAAAAAAAAATTAAATGGACTCTTTTTACTCTGAAAGTTTTGTGCTGCATACGAGTATATAATACGTTGGATCGAAATGCCCCTTAAAATATATTGAATTAGCTTTTCATTGAAAATAGTGTTTTTGAAAATGATGCGCATTTAATTAATTTGATACTTTAGTAATAATTTAAATAATTTGTACATTGAATAGCAATATATTATGAATTTAACAAAAATATAGATATTATTTGTATTAATTAAAAAATACATTTTCCATTCCAAGAAATAAATTTGGTAATTATTTGCTATAATAATGCATTTTATAGGTAGAATAAATGCACACATTTAGAGCATTTTTAAACGAGCAAGAACAAAATTCTATTGGCTGCTTGCAATATACTATCTGCCTCCCGAAAAGATTTATGAATACATATTTTGTTTTATTTTCATAAGTGTTTGTGCTTAAATGGGCGTGGACATTGTGTTGTATCAGGCGTTTAATAAATAGAGCGATATTATTTTACATGCCAAATATCTCGGTTATTGATAAGATTATCTTTTTAGATATTCATGGTAATTACTTGCTGACTAAATATATTTTATGTACAGTTTTATAAGTATAATAAATACACACATTAAGAAACTTTCAAAATTTACTATTCATAATCATGAAAGATTTATCAAAGAATATCTTTATAAATCTTTAAAATAATAAATGTATTTATTATATATATAAAACCATTATAAAACAAGAAAAATGATCATTTACAATTGTGAATAAGCAAATTAAAAATGAAGCTTTATAATTTATAAAAAAATTCAAAATATATTATGACATCAAGCGAGACAAGGAATGAAAATACAGCAAAACACTATATTGGAAAAATGGACATATTTGTGGAACCAAGGCAGACTCGCCAGTTTAGTGTATAAAAATGATGGTTAGCTAAATTTTTAGCATTAGCAATATTATATATATACAAATATAAAAAATTAGTAACACTTTTCCCAGAATCTATTAAGGGATTTTATCATTGGAAATCGGGTTTTTGAAAGTGATACATATTAAATTAATTAACAACTTTAATGATTGTTTAAATAATATGTAAATTAAATAATAATTTATGTGTTAATTTAATAAAAATATGGACGTACTCATATTAAAGATACATACATATTATTAAAAGCATAGACACAATTAATACAATAAACCAAACAGGAGTGAAAAATTATCCGGGACCAGGACTCGAGCCTGGGATCAGAGCATACCGTGCTGTTGCTTTAACCACTAAGCTACCCTGGCCGACTTCCTAGCTCGGCAATTTCTTACTAATAAACCAATCCATTGCTGTTTGATAGCTGGCCGGTGGCGTTAACCAACATGGTTTATTAGTGAGAAATTGCCGTTTTAAGATGTCGAGCAGGGTAGCTTAATGGTTAAAGCTACAGCACGTTACGCTATGGTCCCAGGTTTTAGTCCTGGCCCCTGCTATTTTTTAAATCCTGTTGGGTTTATTGTATTGATTGTTTCATGTCTGTAATAATATATATGTACCTTTAATAAAGGAGTTCAGACGTTAATTTATGTGCTTTAATACACTGAAAAAAATGGTTACTCAAAATTGAGTAAAAAGTACTCAATTTTAAATACGTGACAGTGACATATTCAAAATAGCTCCGATCCAAATGTACTCAAAATTGAGAAACACATGTACTCATTTTTGATCCCATGGTTGTGTTCAAATATGAATCGTTATGTACTGTCCCCCTGAACTTACAAATTAAAGTAAAAATGTACTCACATTTATTTTTCTTTCTAAATTATTAACAAGAAATGTTTCATTGATTATTTATTAAGAAAAATAGTAAAATTATTAGCAAGATATTCAATACGAATATTTTTATAGCAAGAGCTTTATTTGTAAGCAATTTTAAATTATTTTAAAAATACTGTACATAATTTAATATTTGAATCATCATAAACATCTTTTATGCCACACTAAATGAAATAAACCATTACAGGGTACAAAATTATGGATTTTTTTTTGGGTTTGTTAACATGTGATGTTTCGAAATTGAGAAAACACATGTTCATTTTTGATACAAACATACTCAATTCGGTATGAGTACATCGATTTACACATTTTTGAGTACTTCATTTTTTTCAGTATATATATTGTGGATCGATGGAATATTAATTTAGTCATAATTGTCCCGTCATCAAGTGCTGTCTGATCGCTGGCCGGTGACGTTCCCAAACATGGTTTATTAGTGAGAACTTGCTGTGCTAGGACGTCGACCAGGGCAGCTTAGTGGTTAAAGCAACAGCACGGTACGCTATGGTCCCAGGTTCGAGTCCTGGCCCGGATAATTTTTCACTTCTGTTTGGTTCATTGTATTAATTTTGTCTATGTCTGTAATAACATATGTGTACCTTTAATAAATTAATTAAGGCGTTAATTTATGTGCTTTAATATATTTATATTAATTAAAAAATAAGCTCTCTTTCAAAGAGACAACGTTGTTAATTATAGACTTATTATGCTAATGTATTTTATAATGAATGCTTACATTTAGAACATTTTCAATTTCCTTCATTAATCAGCATTAATCAGTTTTTTCAACATAAAATAGCGGTATTTCGGATCTATCAATTCTGAAGTAAACAGTTTCATGTTCTACAAACATGTTTAAAAGAAAAGCATGGTAAATTAATAGAATTAACATTTATATTAAAATTAACAATATTTCGTTACTATTTTATGTATAAATTCTGTTACGCAGCTAAAAATCTTTATTTGAGAATTGATAGTATCGAAAAAACTGATGCGTCGTGTTGAAAAACTGATTAATATACAGTAAAAACTACTCCGAAAGGTTTCAGTTTTTTCGTTGTTTTTGAAACGAAGAGCAAACGAAACATTCGTTTCAGAAATGCTTTTTTAAGTCTCGGAAACCTATTGGTTTCTGACGATAAAAGGACACTTTTCAAATTCGTGGATAACTCGGATAAGGTTATGTTATATTTTCATAAAATTTTACCAAGTGCAGAAACATTTTCTTCTTTTCTCTGTGTGATTGTATTTAAACTAGCTGGTGAATGAGAGATATGACAGAGTGCTTAAAATAAAAAGTAGAATAATTCTTTTCTTCTGGTGGTTATAATATAGAGTAATGTTAATCGATGATTACCGTCATTAACCTTTGTGCCCCAATAGTACTTTAAAGTACTATTAAAATAATTTGTCATAAAATTAATTTAATACATCGATTAGTAGTCGTTGAAAGATTGGGAAAGAAAAGTTTCAGTTCGGAAATATTTCTATATTTCTATTATAAGAACATTATATTTGTGCGTTTCCTAATTCTACTAAATACTAAAAAATATATTTATAATAAAAGATTTGAGTAAAGTTATAAATATTGCACAAAATCCCTAGAAATTCAGTATGAATTAATTAATTTTAATTGGCAAAATCTTTCTAAAATTTATTAAATGGTTGTGTAAATCCTTTAACGTACGTAGTTTCAAAAATTCACGACAAATGCTTTAGAAGATGAAATTTTCCTGAATTCATAATTTGGGACATAAAGGCTTAAAGAATGCTTAACAAAAGTTGCAAAAATGAATTTTTCTTGGAAAACGTGATTTTATTTTTATAAAATCACTATATTGGGCTTTATAGCTTAAAAGCCTAATCGTAATTTAAATTTAACCTTCTGAAGGGCAGTGGGATATTTTTTATACAATTTAATTTTAATGAAGATTTGTAAGAATTTTTGAAAAAAAAATTTCTTTCGTAACTTTTGGGGAAGAAAAGCTGTAAAATTACATTTCTTTACTTTTAAATTTAATTCTTTGAAAATTCTGATGTTCATTTAACTTTACAAGATATGCAATTACTTTCTGATGAAAGGTTTAAAGAAATAAAAAGAAAAGTGCCCAGTTAAAATGATGGAATTGAGCTCACAGGCTATTCACACTAATTGTATATTATACTCTTATTTCAAAGAATAATGCTCCTGGAAAAATAGATTAAGGGAGGGGATTAGCGCACCCCCTTTCCCCTCTTTATACTTAACCAATGAGCCTCCAAATCTAATCAGAGAAACACCTTACCATAATAAACCTGTATACCAAATTTGAAGCAAATCGGATAATTCTGCATGAAAAACCGTTATCTAAATGAAGGGAAGGATTAGCTTCCCCATTTCCCCTCTTTATACTTATTCAATGAACCTCCAAATCTAATCAGGAAGCTCCTTATCAGAATAAACTGGTATATAAAATTTGCATCGAATCGGATAATTCTGCATGAAAAACCCATTTATCTAAATTAAGGGTGGTTAGCTCCCCGTTCCCCCTTTTATACTTAACAAATGAACCCCCAAAACTAGTCAGGGAAGCGCCTCATCAGATTCAGAATGAACCTAGAAAAAAAATTGAAGCAAATCGGATATTTCTATCAAACGCTATCGCGTTACGTACATACATACATACGTACATGCGTACATACAGAACCTGCGAGCACATTAGCTCTCAGGCTTTGATAATCTGTGAGCTAAAAAGTAGACAAACAAAATGATCTAACATTTTAACAAATCGCTGATAATGAAAAATAAATAGTATCCAAGGATATGGCTTTTAAAGGTCACAACAAGAAAAATGCTCCAAAATGAATAAAAATATTCGGTCGGCATACGGACATTGTTAAAAATGAATTTAGATGAAAATGCAAGCTGTGTAATTTTTGAAAATTTACATAAAATAAATTAAAGAATCATTTAGAACTATGGCACGTCTAAATTCATTCTCATGCATGTTTGCATGTATAATGAAACACCACATACGTAATTTCATGGGATCGGTCTCCTATCATTGTAGGTTGACGCCACATGATGTTGAAGTTTATCTCGTTCTTTGAATTTCAGTATGTTGTAAATTTTACAGGAATATAATGACGTGTATTCAGACAAGTGTATATAAACGTATAAAATTGTGTTTAGTATCTGACGAAGTTTTAAAATGTTTTAAAGCGTTTTTATTACGTAGTAATGAATTTCTGCAATGTAATTTCCCCAGAATTTAAAAGAAATATGTATTTGTATGTATTTAGCCAGGAATTGAATCTCTGCGATTTTGCTTATCTAAATTAGTACTATTTCATTTTTGTTGCATGTAATTATTTTTTATACCGTTTATGCTAGAAAACAGCTCAAAACTTTCTATATTTTTACCTAGAATGACTAAAAGACAGCAATATTAAAGACAAATTTTAAATATTAAAATTAATAATTATTCATTTCACACATGCCAGGTTAAAAAAAATTACAGGCAAACATGAATTATTAAAAAATAAATAAATTGTGAAGTCTTAAAGTTCTTGTAAATGTTCAGTGGTGAAGTCTGAAAAATGCGTCTTAAAAATTCACATTAACATTTATTGTTGCTTGATTGTGTCAAAACAAAGCCATATTAAAATGCATATTATAAGAAATAGGAAAAAAGAACGAAATGAGATTTACATTATTTAAAATGGAACTTCTTGTTTTCTACTGTGCCGTGAGTTTTCCATAACGAAATATTAAATCTTCAAGGGAGTAAATTCATATATGCATGGATATACAGCAACGATTATGTAATGTTCAATGATTATGTAATGTATATAAATGTTCAAAGAAACTAAGTATAATTCCTATGAATTATCTATTTTATAAAAATACTTTCTTGGTAATTGTTAAAGGAATATATATACACACACACATATATATATATATATATATATATATGTAACGAATAAATATCGGGAGCGTTCCCCGGACTTGTATAGCGTAGTCGCAGCCGTTTACTTTCCGGCATGTGTCCGTACAGCCGTCTTTAATATGTAAAGACATCTAGGAATTGACAGAACTAATGGATTAAATAACTGGGACTCGGGAACCGCTTGGTGGACCGAACTCTTTTATTTAGCCGCTCATCTTACAGTCTGAGTCGCGAGTTCGGCCGGGGGCCCCTCGAGCCACGTACGATCATTTTCAGGAGCTACATTGTCATACGTTTGACAGGCTTCTCAAATCTGCAAGATCTCTCGTTTTTGGCGCGGGTTTTAGCTAATATCTTGGGGTTTAACATATTTTCCAGCAGAGGGCACAGTTGTAAAATTGGGAGGAACATTTCTTTAGTTGGTTGATTAGCTTTTGATTGATTGTCCGGGATCAGATGCCAGAGTTAGGCTTGGCTCGCCCGGGGATGAGCTAACCACAACTGAATGAGAATATTCCGTACGTCAGCATTTTTACTCTTAAAGATCGTCCGAAAATGATATGTGAAAGTAATAAGATGTATTGCTGGGAAACAAAGTTACAAGGGGTAAAACTGGTTTTAGATTGAGATTTAAAGTTAGGACGAAAACTTTGGATTTTAATTTAAATTTTTGAAATTTTGAATTTAAAAAGGGGTTTTATCCTTTCATATATATATATATATATATATATATAATAAATAAAATTATAACTCATTTTTTAACAAAAATTTGTAAAAAAAGTTGAATTTTCACTACATACTTCAAAATATTTTTTCTATTTTATTTTTAAAAATCTTTGCATCAGATTTTCTGTATGTGGTCATCCGTAATGCAGTTAACAAAGATAGGATTTTGTTAATTGGAATCTGTTGCCAAGAAAAAAAAAATTATCTACAGCCATGTGCAAAAAATATAAACACAAGTACTTGCAAATTTTAGTTTTATTTAAGATTGTTTTTCGATCTTTAAATATATTTACCTGTCAAACTTCTCAAACAAATTTCTTAACATTTGGCAAAACATTTATAGTTTGAAGATACAAAAAACAAATAACAATTTCAAATAAAAATTAATTAATTTAATTATATTTTTCAATACAGAGTTGACATTTGTGTGTAAATACTAATACTAATAATGGTGATAATGTTAATAACAACTAAAGATGCTATAGCCGACGTTCTCCGGGTAATAGGACATGTCTTTGATATTTAAGTTACGACATAAAAATTAGTGAAAAAGAAAAAAAAAATAGCATAATTAATGTGTTGATTTCCAAAACTTTGAAGTACTGTTTCACTCTAAAAACGACATTTTCAAAAATGAGCAAAAAATACTCAAATCTGAGTATGTCGCATAG
This sequence comes from Maratus speciosus, assembly GCA_963932465.1. Classification (NCBI taxonomy): domain Eukaryota; kingdom Metazoa; phylum Arthropoda; class Arachnida; order Araneae; family Salticidae; genus Maratus; species Maratus speciosus. Next base: position 183,141,479 of record OZ010795.1, on the reverse strand, counting down.
TCAAAATGGCTCCGAAACAAAATTACTCAAGTTTGAAACATGTATATACTCATTTTTGAAAACATGCACACACTCGATAATAAAACATCATGTGCTCATTTTTGAGTATGCCCATGTTTCAAAAATGAGTATGAACTGACCTCTATGTGCTCATTTTTGAGTATGTCCATGTTTCAAAAATGAGTATGAACTGACCTCTATGTGCTCATTTTTGAGTATGTCCATGTTTCAAAAATGAGTATGAACTGACCTCTATGTGCTCATTTTTGAGTATGTCCATGTTTCAAAAATGAGTATGAACTGACCTCTATGTGCTCACTTTTGAGTATGTCCATGTTTCAAAAATGAGTATCAACTGACCTCTATATGCTCATTTTTGAGTATGTCCATGTTTCAAAAATGAGTATGAACTGACCTCTATATGCTCATTTTTGAGTATGTCCATGTTTCAAAAATGAGTATGAACTGACCTCTATGTGCTCATTTTTGAGTATGTCCATGTTTCAAAAATGAGTATGAACTGACCTCTATGTGCTCATTTTTGAGCATGAAAATACTCAAAATTTACATATATTTTTAAGTTTAAGGTGCATTGGCGAGATACAGAAAAATTACCAATCCTCCACGCCTCCTAAGAGAAAACTGGTTCACTTAATAAAACGAGAATATATTTGAAGCCTGTAAATATATTGAAACTGTTTTATAAAAAATGTATCAGTCGGTCAAAAAAAAAAAAAAAAAAAAAAAAGGAAAGAAAGAAAGAAACCTTATAAGCTCTAATACAAATTATAGAAGAGAAATGAAATTGCTGTCTACTTTAATTTTAAGACTTTAAAATTTTTTATCAAGGGGTCATCTACATATTAAAATGAACACTAACTTTATTTTTTTTAAATGTAAACCCCCAAATTTGATAACAATTGGAAAGAAAAAAACTCAATTTAGCCCAATTACAAATTTTTAAGACATTTTCACAATTAGTTTAAGAGTTAGTAGACATAGGACTAATGAGTTCTCAGAGCGAAAGATTTTTCTCTTAAAAAAAGTGTTTATAAAATACGTGTTACTTATAATTCTTACGTCTAATAAATCTTCAAGTAATTGTAGAAGTCTTGAAAATAGTATCTCGGGTAATTGAGTGTGTTCTTTCTAACTATATTGTCAAATTTGGAGGTTTACATTGAAAAAATTAAAAATTTGTGTTCACCTTATCATGTAGATAAAACCCCAAGGAAAGTTTTAATAGGTTATATTGAAATAGACAATCCAAGTTGATTGATACCAGTTTCATTTCTCTGTACTAATTCAAATAAAAAGTATCACTTTTTTTTTTTTTTTTTTGACCAACTGCACATAAAACTTTTAAATACATGCTTGTTTTAATAAAAGCGCCAGTTTTTCTATAGCAAGGTGTGGAGAAAATTAGCAATTTCTCTATACCAATTCTCTAAACCTAAGCATATACATTGGTCGTCCATCAGTTTATATGTGAAAGTTGAAAAAAAAGTGATGTGTGATACAGCTTTATTGGTCCAGCAAGAATAATTTAGTAATGAGTTTTATCAATTATGTATCAGATATCTTTAGTACTATGCTTTTTTTCATTTGTGGTTTTACTTCATCAGTGCAGATGTCAGAAATGCACTACACTAAATCAAACACTTATAAGTTGATGATGGAGCACAAACAGAACAGAAAAATGCATCTGACGGGATGTGTTAATTTTAAAAGTTTTCATAAGAGCAATCCCATTTACTTTCTCTAAGAAAAAATCTGCTCTGAAAATTTTTATTAAAATATATTTATTTTGCAGATTTCTAAAATCTAATGTTGATTTTTTTTTTCTTTTCTTTTGTATACATATGTTGAATGACTGATCTGCATAACAAAAAATGCTTTTGAAAATAATTAAAAATCAGTAGTAAATTCATATCATTTAAGTTTCAAAGAAGCCCCTTTGAATCTTAATTTTAGAAATGTTTATTATATTTATATAAAAAAATATTTAGTTTTTATTTGAAATTAAACCCACATTTAAAAAATGGTTGGGTCCCTGAGAACTGCAAAGAGTCCATTGAAATCACTGTCCTTGCAGTCTATTCATTTTGACAGTCTTTCATATAATGTAGGATTTATCCAAATCCGCTAATGATTTCATAAAACATGTTCAAAATTTTATATTTCAGAAGAAATGTACTCATTTTAAATTATATTGTAATTGTCTTTAATATCGCGATCACACTAGAGATTAATTTGAAAATGCACTTCTGCATTTTACATATATTGACTGAAAATGGACCAGCACCCATTATTATAACTTGTCAGAAAAATTCAAAGTGCATATTTCCTCAAATACAATCATCAATCCTTTTAAATTGAAACTTCTCAATTACTAAACTGAAAAAAAAAACAAAAAAAAAAAACTAGAAAACAGGTATTCTGCTTTTTCAGAATTTAGTGTCCCCCCCCCCCCCCCCCGATGAAAATAAATATATGTATATATAAATAGTACAAAACATATTTCAATTTTAAAGACTTAAAACACACACTTTTATTTTAAGTAAAATGATGTCATATTCGCATCCGCTTAAGAATTCCACATTTACGATCCACTCTTAAACATCTACAGTAAAGCATGCATAGGATGTCACCATCTCAAAATAATACACAAATGCAGCAAAAAGATGCCGTCATTAAAGAAACTGGACAAAAAAACGACTGTCTATTGATTCATAGGCATTCATTAGTTTGTAACATTAATATAGGCGATTTCAGTCATGACGTTTTCGTTGGAAACTGATTCCAAACAAACGGTTGCTATGTTGTATTTTCTATTTTGTTTGTGTGTTGCAGCTATATCATATCTATATCTCACATCTAAGTGTTTTAATGCTTGATATGTACTGGTAGCATTTTCCACGATTTATATTTAAAAAGAAAGGACGCATAGTAACCGTTTGTTTGGAGTCAGTTTCTAACCAAAACGTCATGACTAATGTCACACTGAAAGGGTCTACAGATACTTAAAATTAAATATAGTTTATAATAGCCCATGTTTTATTATTCGTAGGAATTATTCGTTTATATTTTTTTCAAAATAGCACGTATTTTAATTACATTTTCTTTCGGTTGTTATGAGAAAATGGCAACAAAAAGATATAATTGCTATTTTTCAACTATTTTCCCTTTTTAAATGGAGTACTTGAGTTGTCAAAATTAAACAAATGGTGCTAAAACTACAAAAAAATTAATATTTCAAAAATAAATGGAGATACAGTTTTCAAACAAACTGCATTTAAAAGTACTTTTCCCCCCCAATATGACGGTATAAACATAGAAATGTGCGATGCTTAGAAATTGAAAAAATTGCTATAGAGCATTTAATTGTACAATGATACATCTACTTTGTTTATTGATAGCGTCTGTAAGATAACACTATTTTTTGGAGACAAAATAAGCTGGGAGAAAGAAATAGCATACCTCAGGGGGCTTTAAAAAAAAGAAAAAAACAAATACAGTAGACTCTCTCAAATCCGCACAGCTTGGGACAAGAGGTTGTGTGGATTTCTGATTATCGATTTGTTTACACCTTTTAAACTGTATAATGAATGCTTGCAATATAGTAAAATAATTAAGCTAAGTAATAAACTAAAATAATAAAAATCAAGATAATTTTAAAAATGATTAAATTATTAAAAGTAAAGGTCAAAGTATCAAGTAAATGTCAATTAAATATCCATAATAAAGATGAGGTACATTTTCCTTGAATTATTCAATGAAACTTTCCTCTTAAAGGTACCCTATTAATTTATATCAAATTCATGAAATAAGGAAGTTTTGCTTCAGGTTTAGCCAGACTTAATAACAGGAAAGCTCGATTATTACATAAATATATTTGCTAAAAAGATTGTGATTACCATTGATATAAGCAAAATCTTGATTTTCTCCAGAAATAAATTTATGCTTCCTTCATGAAAAACCACGAGTTCAGTCATATCGAAAATAACATTAAAATACATATGGAATGATAAAAAACTAAAAATGTTTGTCATTTTGACCCTACATCTGGAACTTAAAGTTTTATTGTGTACATCTGCAATTATGTGCGAATTAGAGGGAGTCAACTGTACTATGAAATCATTGCTTTCCTTTGTCATATGTTTGATTTCAAACATTTTTATGGTATGTACCAAAGGCAATTCTTGTTTATTGCTCGTTTTTTTTTTTAAATAAATGGTCACAGATAAAAGCAATAGGAAGTTAAATCATTTTTAAGTAAAGCTTCAGCTACTGAATATACATATTTTTTATAAATTTTCTAATTGAGCAGTTTGATATTTGCTTAAAAATTGCTCAATTGTAAACTTAAAATTATGCGAGCCTCTAACTTTTATTCATGAAAAGAGCCTTTCTTTTTTTCAAAAAGATTACTTCACGTTCTTCTGCTATACCTTAAAGTTACTAGAAACTCATTATGCCCATTATAATTAATAAACATAAAAATAAAACTAAAGTAATATCAAAATTGTTTATTTCAAATCTAACAAGTATTTTTACATTCGATAAAACACAAAGCATCAGTACAAAAATAGAAACTTAATATATATATATTAAAAAAAAAAAACAGTTAGTACAAAATTGCCAAGTGTTTTAAATACTACAAAACTCAAAATACATCAGAAAGTATTGAAACCAAATTATTTGTTATGACATTTATTCATTACAGGTCAAATTCAAATCTATTATTATTTGATTTTTTTTTTTTTTTTTAATTATTTGATTTTAGTCTGGTGCTTTCGACGGCTATTCCCTGTCTTCTTGAGGGCTGCTATATTCCTTGCAGATGTGACGTATGTCTGCTTTCCCTTCTTTCTCACTTGTGTGCTTCTCTGTCCGGTAAGCATACAGTACCACCTTCCATCCAATCTGTAATGTTTGGTTTCATTTACTGTATTTTTGGAAGTACAGTAAGTGGAACGGAAGGCGGTATTGTATGCTCACTAGAGAGACAGAAGCACATAAGCAAGAAATGAGGGAAAGAAGACACAAATTTATACCGGTGAGGAATATAGCAGCCCTCAAGAAGAGTGAGAATATTCATTGAAAGTTTGCGGCTGAATAACAATTCAAGTTTTTAAAAAAATGGTAAACATAATAATTAAACTATTTATTGCAGAGTAGTTTTGTATTAGTTTCATATGCTACCATTATCTCTGACTAATGTAGATTCTAGCAAAAAGCTACTAAATTGTTTCAAGAGATAAAAGTTGCAAGATAACATTCAAAATTTTGAAAGTAAATTAAAGAATCTTAATTAAAAAACATTAAACTTGACTTTATAAGGGAGATCCATCGACATACAAATTTGGCTACTTTTCTGGCTTATAGGCAATGTAATGTGATTATATATGCATAAACTCGTATGGAAATTAAAACCGTTAGTTATCATAAACAATTTATGATTAAATATAGTGCCATCGGCAAAAGGGAAACGACTCAGAGATTCATTCGGCCCCAGGTCAGATTTTAGAAAATTTTTCATGTAATGAGGAGCCTACCGACAGCAGGGAGACGAGACTGAGTTTTTTTTTGGTTTGAGGTTAGGTTTTCACAAGAGGTTCTGGGGCCCACTAGCCAGCGAAGCCAGCTAGTCCTTTTTTATAGTGATCTTTTGTTCAATAATAACCTATTAAAACACAGATGCAGGTAAAAATTCAGACAAATATACAGGCACATTGGCATACAATCATACTTTTGAATGCGAAACTGTTAAAAAGCTGCCAAAACTTTGTATTTATCTAATATATAGCTGGATCCCCTTCAGTTAGTTTTAGATAAATGCGTGTCAACTTCTTAACTTAACAATCTCCTTAATATAAATCTTTTTAATAAAGTTATACGTAGAGAGATAAGCAAAACATCTAAGTGAAGGAAGTGGTTCAGATGTATTTGCAGTAAAAGAGCAGACACTCAGAATTATCTGGACAGGTATAATAGCAGATACATTATTAGCTATGGTAAAACATCACATGTTTCTATTTCCAAACGAGAAAGAAAGCTATTGGGATTTGAAATGGTGTCAACATTTATGTCTAAACAAGAAAATTTTCAAATAGACCAAGATGATCATTGGAACGAAAAGATGCTGGAATTTTATTATAATGTTATTGCTATTGTTGAACTATTCAACAATGTAAAACTTTCTTTGTCGATTCTTTTACCTAAAAAAGCACATTGATGCACGAGAGTTGAGAAAAGATTGTGAAAGCAGAGACATTAAGAAAAGTATATGAAGTATGGCAAATAGATAAATAAAATGGACAAAATTAAAGTTTGCTGCCCATAGAAAAAACAGCTGGATGCAACCATGCTAATATTTACATAAAATGCAAAAGCGTTTTCAAAATTTTCTTTTTAAATGTTATATTTTAATTACACAACAGTTTAAGTTAGATTTTTTTTTCCAAATTTAACAACTTTGGACAATACATTCTATGGTTATTATTTCAAACCATGAAAAATAATGAAAGCCAATCAGCTATTAAAATACAATTAAAATAGGTGTTTTACTGCTGCTTTGTATTGTACAATATAAAAAATCCCTTCCCACAAAACATATGATACAACCCCATACAAATTAACAAATTTTTGGCTAATTAGAAACATAAAACTGACTGTACTATAAAGAAAACAATTACTAAATATTAACTCACCACTGATCCATAAAACTAGCTCAATTAAATACTGAAGATTTACAACAACAGTTTCCTGAGATCCATAATTTTAACAAAAAAACCAAAACAAAACTAAATATAAATTTATTTACAAAACAAGCAATTTTTTAAATTATTTCAAACTTTTCATTTGTACAGCATGGATTATACCGCAGTGTAACATACATTGATTTGTCATTTAAATCATATGAGTTTCTTATATGCAATGGAACATAGTTAAATAAATCTTTTATGTTTATTAGATTAACAGCACCAGTAGAGCTTACTACATATGAGTGAAAATGGCTGTCAAAACCTAAAGACTCAAACAAATCACAAATTAAAAATGCATTATTATTATGGACAAACATTTTTTTTATTTTACCAAAAATAGGTAACTCATCAATACAAGAAACAAATACAACCATATTTTTTGAATATACTGTGCCATTATAACGAAAACCATTACACTGCATTACTTCTGAATTGTCACTCAAACCATTTACTTCAAGTTTAAAATTGTGTTCCTTTAAACTATGCATTTTTGCATATGTTGTTTCTAACATATTTGATATTGCATTACATCTAAAATATTTCTCATGTAAAGTATGTGCAATTTGTAATTGATGGCGTGTGGCTACTGTTTTAGCAACATTTATAAAATTTTTGCTAGCTGATGCACATCTTTTTGAAGGATAATGTTTGCTTTCATAACGCATGCTCCAATACATAACTGGAGGCCCTAGCTGCCTTATGATCCTAGGATAATGTACTGCAAAATGCATTTTTGGTGATAAATGTTTATCTGGAAAAAGCTCTAAAAAAAGTTTGTGATGATCTGCTATATTTTCTGCCAGTTCAAAAGTATCAGGTAATGTAATTACTGGAGCCATAATAGTATCAATTAATTTCAACATAAGATTAAATAACTGCCAAAATTCGTTATCTTCAGAAATTTTGTCACCAATTAATAAGGGTATGTTTCGAATCAAGGTCCACATTTGAGATGCACTTTGCCCACTAGAACCATCAAGATTTAAAAGTTTTTCTCTGTTTATTGACACTGGTTTAGAACTTGATTCATATTTACCATAATTAAAATTTATTATCCTATCATTTAAAAGACTATAAGTGAAAATCTTGGCTTTAAAAACAAACTGGTGTAATATCAAGAAGGTTTCACTAGCACACCAACCTTCAAAAAGATCGTGCATTACATCTACAACCAAATTATTTGTCACATGCCAATAATTTAAATCATTTAGGCAGCAAGGAGTTTTAACACCACATTCTGATACTGTTATGTCACCAGAAGACACTTTATTAACATGCATGTCATGCTCAGTTTTGTTACGTAGTAAACTAATATCTTCCTTTACCATTTTATACAAAATATCTTTTTTTGCTAGACAAAATCTACAACAAAAATTAGCAGAAAAGCTCTCAACAAACCCCAGCAGTTTATTCAACCCTAAATTATCACCTACCACTTGCCAAATTACAACTTTGTATATATTTCCCTGAAATTCTATACCTTCATCTGAAAGCTTTTTCAAATCATGAACAAGTCTATCTAGTATTGTCCGATAACCATATTTTTCGACATCAAGAGAATAGTGTATGTTAGTTATAAATATTGAATCTAATGAAGATTGAAGGTGCACAGGCAAATCTTTAATTTTAAAATATACGAATCCTAATTTATGTACACCGGTATGTGACCCCAATGGATTTGTAAGCTCCACATCATCTATATACAACTCGATTACTATTGTATCCACAGAGCTTAAAATTGCATTGGAATAATAATAAAATCCATCTTGGATACTACAAAGGGTTGCATTTCTAAGACTTTTATTTTGTTTGTATGTTTTGAAAATATGCAAAAAGCCATCAATAGAAATAATTTTTTTCATTGTATCTACTATACTTATGTATTGGCATGTGTCATTTTTAAGAATTTGGTGAGGTACGCCATCTATAAACTTTTGTTCAAAACGTGTACCTAAAGTAATCTCCTTTGGCTCAACATAGCGACCACTTGCTTTAATGGCATTCACTATTTTATGTTTTGAATCAAATGTAGACAATGAAGAAGCAGCAAAATCAAATGTTGCCGTAAGTGATTTTGTGTTTTTTTCACATTTCATTCCATTTTCAGTTAAAAATTTTACTGTTTCCGATTTTAAATAATTTACAGTATTGTACAGAAAAGATGAAGTACTGCTGATAGATGAGATAATACTAGAAAAAGGTACACTGCTTTTGCTACATGTTTCACAGCAATATTGCAAAATATCATTTTGAAATTGTTCATGTTTACGTATTTCTGAATCACCCAAAAAATCGATTTGAGAATATCGATTTGAGGTTAGATCATCAGAAGATAAATCACTATCTTTACTATTTATCGGCTGATTTGAAAAATTACGACTTTCTGAAATGTCTATTTCTATGTCACTAGTATGAAATCTTTTCAGATGTCTCTCATAGTTAAACAACTTCATAAATGCTTGTCTACAGCTTTCATCATAACACACATACGGTTTAAGTTTACATGTCTTATGATAATTTCTAATGTGACGGCAAAGATCATGTGGATTTCGAAATTTTTTTTTGCAAAGTGAACAAAACATGGCTGCAAATTTTTAAATACAAATTATAGCTGATAAAATATAAGAAGAAAAAAACAGAATTTAAATGTTCTTTTAATTCAGTCCAAAACAAGTGCAGAAATTTGAAAGTGACCCCAACCCCCTATGAGAATATTTATTTCTCAAATGACAATTTACATTAAGATTAAAATATTATGTTAATAGTCCTTTTTAGTTCACTGATATAGGATGTCTCTTCATTTTATTTTTTGTGCATCACATTTAGTATAAAAACAGACATTGAGAAAGTTCCATACATTACTACAGTAAGGAGATGAAAGGCTTTCCCTACACCAGCCCCAAAGAAATTACTTATATCTCAAATGAAATAAAATTTACATTAGACTAAAATATTATGACATTCAGTTAATATCAATAATAATAAAAAAAGGATAAATAAGATGAAAAGTTTCATAATTGTACAATGCAAAGTAAAAATATGATATTTACACACTTAAAAAAATCCGTTCTTTCAGTTCTCTGATACAAGATGCCATTTCATTTTGTGCATCACATTTATAAAAACAGACATTTAGAAAATTCCATACATTACTGCAGTAAGGAGAAAATTCCAAGTTTAAAATATAAGTTATCTTAAAGCATAAATCAACTGCTTTTAACATACTACTTGTTTCTATACAATGGTTTTCAAAAATTAAAAAGGTTTGTACAGGGTTTAACTTTTCGCCAATAGCTAATACAAACGGTTGTTTACGTTCTCCACCCAATAGTCTGTCTTCTTTCATAAACTTTTCGATGCCTTGACCTACCTATAAACAAAAGAAAAACACTTTAAAAATAATAAGTGCAATAATTTCCTTGATTGTAGTAACCCTGTCCACAATTTACAAAAGCAGCATGATTTAGGGCACTTCAGAAATATATACTGATTGCATGAACTTTGTGTTGTGTAATTAACTCTTTTTGTGAGCTCCTGTAAGTGAATTATATAAATACTACACTCTTAATTTTCAATAGCAATCTTGCTGTAATAATCTAATAGCATATATCTTTTACAAGATTTGGATATAAATAATAAATACAGAATTATCAGCACTTACAAACTAAATTCAAAAATAAATAAATAATGAGAAGTGTTACATTTTTGTGGGGTAACATTTATGTAGTAATTTTAGAATTTATTACAAAATATTTTTAATTGAATTGTTTTGAAAACAATAACGTGATAATTATCCTACTGTTGTTATCATATAAACCTCACTCAAAATATAATGCTTGATACAGTAAACTCCCAACTATCCGGCCTAGTAAAAAAAATGAAGAATGTTGCAAGCGGCCGAGACAGGCAAGTTCCCATCCGTAGGAAAGTGCTAATTCACGACTGGAAGGAGCAAGAAGTGCTTGTAGAATGCAATTGCAGAGACAGACAGGAAGGGACCGGGGGGGGGGGGATTATGGCTTTATAGCCTGTTTCGTCAGTTATGCAACGGATGTTAACAAGTGCGGACGTTCTTTTCTGCTTATCTTGGTTACTTTCATATGGTCTTTTGGTGTGCTTCGTGCTTATTCATTGAAGATTAACGAAATGGTTGATAAACGAAGAGGGTCGCGGAAGAAGGCTAACAGGGAGAAGCAGTCATCTAGCAAGGACTTTTCGAAAACTAAATTTTGACTCCTTCATGTTATGCATAACTTTTCACATTTGTGAAATCATTTATCAATAAACAGTAAAATAGGATTTACTAATGTTTTTACGAATTAGACTTACGTTTTACTTATTTTGAATCTGTATGTACTCTCTTTATATATAAAATTCATCTTAAAATGTGTAACATGCGTTTTAAATATAATGGGGGGAGAGGGGGCAGAAAGTGAGTAAATATTTATAGAACTCCGGCCTATCCGGCTTTTTTGTTATCCAGACTACCCTTCTGTCACATTAGGCTGGATAGTCGGGAGTTTTTTGTATTTATAATAATACAACTAATTTTTAATGTAAATCAACAATCACAAGAGTTATTGACAGGCCCATAACCAGGATTTTCCTTCAGAAGGGGCTCAATCTTGGAATTTTTTCTGATATGATAGCAATAATTTGCACACTTTAAAGTGTGGATAAAAAAATAAGGCTTAAACTAAGGTGTATTCCTCTTTATAGCATACTTGATGCCCATGTCAAAAATTCTTAAGTGAAATTTTATCTTATGATCAGAAAACTGTACTAGTGACTATTTTTATATTCTATTCGCACCACTATTTTAAAAGATAAAACTTTTTAGTACATTTCACTAGCACACATTGTCAAAGTACACTATGTGACATTGAACATGCAACACCAAAAAGTAGGAGAGGCCAGATACTTATGCAAATTTCAGGATAGATGTATGTCATCGAGTTATTCAAACGATGTGAAATGTGCAGCTCTCCAACGCATGTTGAATAAGATATAAGGGAAGGAACCTGCAAAATGGGCAATATTCGTAGCTTTACTTCTGCTAGGGAACTCATCGTAGAAATTTTGTTCTTGTCAGAGAATACCAGGCCATTGTCAACGGAGGCATTTACAGCAGACAGACGATTTTACGAGGAGCATGGTAATTGGACTGAGAAGGACAGGTTGGTCCATATGGCAATTCGCAACTGAGACACATCTGGATGCGTCCACGGTGCACCAGCTGTGACGAAGATGGTTGGAACGAGGGAGTGTGGAAAGTTTGAAGGGTGCCGGTGCAGCCAGAGTGACGTCAGCACATGTGGATAGACGCTTCCCCTGAAAAGCAGTAGTAAACACGCAAGCCACTTCTACCTCCATTTTGGAGTGTGTTCAAGACACCCTGAATGTTCCCATATCGACCAGAACCATTGTAGTACTCTCATTGACTCTGTACCTAGACGTGTTGCTTCATGTATCGTTATCCACGGTGGTCCTACATCCTACTGAACTGATGCTATTTTTGCTTTGTATTATAACTATCATTTCGAAATATTGTTCAATTCAACTACTCTCCGTTGCTGTCGCTCTCTGTTTCTCGAGTTTCATCATTTTCTGGCTACTCTTTCCTGGTGTTGCATTTTCAATGTCAGGTAGTGTATATGTGAAAATATTTTGGTTTGAGAAAGTGGTGCAAGACAGAATTAAAAATTAGTTGCCAGCGGATATTTTATTATCAATAGAGATCTATCATCATTATCTCTATTATAATTAGAGAAAGATTTTTTAAACTTTCTAAACGTGCTTCAGCCACCTCTCTTGCTATGTGCCTGTTTATTGGTGATAACATCCAACAAATCAAAATTTTTGGTAAAAGTTAATATGGGGATAAAACAAGGTGTAAATTATACAATAGAAGGATACATACAGGTAGAAATTGGATGAAATGATCAAGAGACTGGGTCCCAGTGGGTTTTATTTTCATCTGCTTGGAATTTTTGGAACCAGATTTTCTAAATACTCCTTGGGGAAGTAACATTGGGAGTAAAATTAATGCACAACAAATTTCTGAAAGAGGAAAAAACTTTGTAAATACCAAATTTTAGATTTCTCTGAAATCATAAGCTTAAGTATAACACCTACTAGCTGAACCGCCATTGCCCAGGCATATGATAATAACCTTAAATAAGCCTCAAAATTATGATTTCATATATTTGACTATTTTGTCTGAATTTATATTTTTAAGTGAAAAAATTCTTGAAAAAATATTTATTTTTAGTGATAAAACTGCTTTTAAGAAGACATTTTTTCACTTGGTTTATTTTACTAGTTCTTGTCTGAATTGTTTGAGATATTCTGTAGTTATAATATAAATATGACAGTTATAGAACTCATGACAAAAATTTGAAAACAAAAATATTGCTATCTAGTTGATAAAGAACTGTTTTTTTTTTTTTCCCACATCAGCTCCATCCGCACAAAACTGTGAAAAGACACAAAGTAAAATGTATGTTTGGATCTTCATTTCCTCCTAATGCACAATCTGACACTAGGCATGCATTATTGGTTGACACAGAATAAGAGATGGGGTTTTGATGAGAGTTCATTATCATTTTTAATTAATATCTTGACTAATTAACAAAAAAATGAAAATTCTCTGGTGCATCAAAAAAGGTCTTGGTATGGGTAAAAGTTACAAAATGTGCCAGGACTGAAAATATTTTTAATCCCCCCCCCCCCCAGCTGAAGTTAAAAGGCTAAAGTATATAAAATTCAAGAATGTGTGGAAATTTAAAAAATATTCATCTTGATACTGTTCTAGGGAATTTTTAAAAGACTGAAATCTGTCCTGGTGACGCCTGACGGAAGACTTGCAGCCATGGGCCTTGGACTACCCTCACTCAAATTTTCAGCCTTGAAATACACTTGGTAATTTTTTTCTAGCCATAGAGCACAGAGCAAAACTTTGTTTCATTAGAATAAGATATGGGTCAATAAGTAAAAAAATGGTTATTTTAGGAGGGGTTGGCACGGTTTAAACCAGTTGGGTTTTTTGTCAAAAAAACCATTTGGAATTTTTAGAGCAAATTTAATATATTTTATTTTTTTTGTAATTTAAGTGCTTTAAATTATTGATAGAAGTAATTTCTACTTTTAACACTTCATCTCAGCAGTCAACATGAGACATAACGAGTCTAGGTCATGTTTCTATGCATGTAAAATGAAAAATTGCATGTGCTGATGAACATGTTTTATCTGGTACTTCTTAGTTTCTCTGTATTCTAAAAAAAAAAGAAACTAACACCGTCAACACCGCCGCTGGTTTTGAATATTTTGTGACCAGAGGTTTTTCTTTGTTAATATTAAGAAAACTATTGCATAAAAAAATATGAAAATCGGTGGTGTTATAAAGAAATGTTTGATAAAGACGCTGATGCAGACAGTTTTCAAATCGAAGAATTATTTTAAGAGATATTTAATGCTAAAGTTGGACAAAATCGTTCCATTAAAAAAGTTTTATAGGAGCAAAAACTATACATGGGGATTTAATCATTTTTAGATCATTTTATTCGTCAGAAGTTCCTGGTGTGCAGATTGCATGTATTTTTTTTAATTTGACTCATTTTTTGAGGTTTTATTTCTATTTTAAATTCAAATTTTCAGCACTTCGAGATATTTTTTACATATTTTAAAAAATGGTATGAATTTAAACTGTTGCCAACTGTATAAACAACGCAAACAATAATGTTTGCATCAAATAAAAAAATTATTTACACGTAACTATCATAAAAAGGAAAAACCCTTCAAATTAGAATTAAATAATTATAAAAAGCAGGAACTTATTTAAAATTACGTCATAAAAAGTATATTTACACGTGAATTTTAAAAGAGAAAGGATATTGTAAAATAATAAATTCGTTAACATGAGTTAGAAGTCTCAAATAGGAGAAATTATATCACATTGCACTTATTACGTAAATTGAATAAAAAATAATATTGCAAAACAGTTTAAATTTAAAATTTGTGCAAGGTATTTATTTGATATTTTGAGATGATCTTTTCAACTATTTCATCACAAATAATATTTCATTTCTAACAAAAGCCCATTCATCCCCATGTCCCATTCATTACCACTCTCCCCTACTGCTTGCTAGAGGCGGCTAGTACTTTAACATAAAAAAAAAGTATAAATTTGTAAAGCTCAATAAGATAAATTTAGGTATTTTTATGTTAGCCAGGCGCAAGTGGCAAATCGCCAAATACTGTTCCCAACACCATTGTTCATATTGCATTCATTTCATTTAAAGATATATACTTTTTAGTCATCTCATTTAAAATAGATGCATTTCCCTCATTTTATTTAATAGAATATTTAACATAGAAATAAATAAATAAATAAATAAATAAGAAATAATAACATAAACCAAAATATTTTATTTGAAAACCAAAGCATTGTTTCTAATTTACACATGTGAAAAATGAAAACTGCTATTGGCGAAAAAACAAAAGGCTAATGAGGAGATTTGCTCCCGGCTAACATAAAAGTACCGAAATTTAAGTTTTTTCATATTAATACAGTTTAGAATAACAAACTTGAAAAAACATACAAAAAGTAGTGATATCCCAACAAAAAGGTTTCGGTAAAAAAAAAGCGCCAAAATATATACAAAATATAATGTAACATATTGTGAAATTTGAAGTAAATAAATTTTGTTTTATTTCTTGGGTTTTACGTTAATAGCTTTAGCTTTAGGCCGTACAAAATGGCAATTAAACCACAAGTGGACTAAATCAGGGGTGTCCAACTGTGGCCCACCGGATACCACTAAAATTTTAAAGAAATAGTCGACAAGTTGAATCACAGCAATTCGACGATTAGATAAGGCAAAGATAACTGTAAAATTTTAGTGGTATCCGTCGGGCCACAGTTGGACACCCCTGGACTAAATGATCTGTAATCAAAACTAATGTTTGTTGAAACTGAATGGTAATTATCAGAAATCTTTTACTTATAATGTCTTTATGTGAATGTGCCACTTTGCATTCTAATATTACTTTTAATATTTAAATAATTCATAAATGCGTAATTTCCAATCATTAATTTTGAAATCCTGTAGAAGGCATTAACGGCCAAGTCGCAGGAAGCCATTTTCAATGAAAGATTTGGGATGTTTGGCTTTTAACTTGTGCGAACTTCAGATATCACTGCTTTTTCTGGCTGAAACATTAAGGAGAACTTGGCACTTTTTTTTTTTACCGAAAACTTTTTGTTGGGATTATATTTTACAAAAAGAACCACTCACAGATTTGTATTTTCTACACAAGGACAGCATCATAAAATTTGCTTTATTTTATTTATTCTATTCTACTAAAACAGTTCTTTCACAGTATTTTAATTTTTAACTGTGTTTGTTTAAAGAGACATTCATACTTTTTGTGGAAGATTCATAAGTGGAAATGTAAAATGAGTTTGTCAAAGGGAAAAATATAGGTAGAAAATGAACCCCCCCCCCCCCCACACACACACACACAAAAAAAAGGATCATTTTTTTTATTATGCTATTTTTATTTTCACAAGATTGGGGGACAAAAAAATTGCAAAATTTCACAAGGAACATCCTGTCAAAAATGTTAATAGAACAATTAAATTAATTTTAGTAAAAGTAATGAATTTGCTATAGCATACGCATTTAGAAAATTACACCTTAAAAATACCATGTCAGTGATGGAACAGCATGAACCTTATTTTGGTGCAGCAAAAACGCTCATTTTGGAGCAGAAAATAACTATTTTGGAGCAGAAAATAACTATTTTGGAGCATCAAAATGTCATTTTGGTACTCTTTAACGAAATTCACGTTTTTTCTGCGATTCTTTGACGAAATTCGCTTTTTTTCCACGACTCTTTCACAAAATTCGCGTATTTTTCGCTATCTTTTGACGAAATTAGCGTGTTTTTCGAAATCTTTTGACGAAATTAGTGTGTTTTTCGAAATCTTTTGACGAAATTTGCAGTTTTTCGAAATCTTTTGACAAAATTTGCTGTTTTTAGCGATCTTCAGACGAAATTTGCGTGTTATTTGCGATATTTTAACGAAATCAAGTTTTTTCGCGATCTTTTGACAAAATTAGCGACCCTTTGTTAAAATTCACTTTTTTTTTCGTGATCATTTGAGAAACATTGCGTGTTTTTTGCGATCTTTTGACCAAATTCGCATGTTTTTCGCGATCTTTTGGCAAAATTCGGGTGGAAAATGATCGATTTGGCTCAAGAATTATTATTGAATTGGCGCAGTTGGGCGCAATCTTGTTGAAAAATAATAGTTTTGGTGCAGAAATGCGCAGCATTATCGATTTGGCGCAGCTGTTCCATCACTGCCATGTCAAAAATTTTAATAGACCAGTTAAATTTATTTTAGTAAAAGTAATGAATTTACTATAGAATATACATTTAGAAATTTACTATACATGCACATAAATATTTACTGCATACTTTCATTGCAGGGTTCAGCTGTACTCAAATCTAATTCAAGGCGATTTGCAAATTCCTCAGCTGCAGACCTCCCGCAATGCCTAGCTTGTAAGATGATGGAATTTGAAACTATTCCAAATTCTGAACAAAAGCTGTCACCTTTCCTTTCATCAAAAATTAATTTGAATTCAGCATCAATCTATAAAAAGTTTAATATACAATAAGAGATGCAATTATAATATTAAATACAATTATATTAATAGCTATGATAATAAAAAGATTGTGAGACCCTTTTACAAAATTTGAGTTCTTTTCCAGTGATCTTTTGACGAAATTCAAGTTTTCCCCTGTGATCCTTTGACGGAATTTGCATTTTTCACTGTGATGCTTTGACAAATTTCCCCATGACGTTTTGATTAAATGGATTTTTTCGGTGCCCATTTGTCAAAATTAATGATTTTTTTATGTCTGAATTTTCAGACAGATGACCGATATGTTAAAATTATAGTTTAATAGTTTTAAATTTTCGAAAAATTCGAAACAGAATCACCCCTGATTGTATGTTTTTATTTTTATTTTAATTTTATTCTTTGCTAATTTATAGGCATGCACCGAATAATGATTTTGGCCGAATGTCGAATATTCGGCCTACAGGGGAACCGAATACCGAATATTCGGCCAAATAATTTTTTATTTCAAAAGGCATTAAAATATTAATTTTTTTTTAAAAATTTACATAATACTTAATACAGAAAATAACATTTGGATAAACAAGAGCTTTTTATAAGTAAACTTTATATTGAAAAAAATCTACTTTGAGTTATTTAAGAATAGGATAGTTATAAACTTTTTTAATTAATAAAATTTTAAATTTCATGATTTCATCTGTGAATTAAAACAAATTAACATTTTCTTAAATTCTAAAACAAACATTTTAAAATCAAGGAGAAATTGTGAAAAAATTTGGAAGAAAAACTTCACAGGGTCATATATACTCTTTATTTGTCCAGAAGAGACTGAAGTAAAAATTAATAAATAATACAATCTATTCAAATGATGGCAACTCAGCAAGGCAAATTTTAAATGCATCCTAGGTGTCTGAAATTTGCGATCATTTTCAGAGATTGTAAGCATACAGGTTGTTCCTAAAATCTTTCAACAAACTTTTAATGGAGATAATATGGTCAAGAAAAACTTTTTTTAAAACATTATTTACTAATTTTCTGAACTGAAATTTTACAAACAGCAAATAATGTAAAATTATTATTTTTTTTATTTATATATGATTCTATTTATTTAATTGTTCTGAATATCGTTATAAGTCAACAGTTAAAATTAGAAGTTGTACAAGGTTTTTTTTTAAGTATTCGGTACGCCGATATTCAGACAGAACTAATAGTTTGATATTCAGCCAAACCGAATATTCGGTAAGATGGCCAAATACTGAATATTCGGTTCATCCCTATCCTATTAGGGATTGACCGAAGCAGCAATTTTGCCGAATACCGAAGCTTCAGTCGAAGTGTGTACCGAAGCTTTGGTATTCAGCAACCGAATACTTAAAACTTTTTAATACACATTTTTGCATATATTAGCTTTTTTAATACGCTTTAATTAAAATTAAATTCTCAATAATTTAATTCAGTTACATTTTTATTCTTAAATCTAATTGCACAAAAAAATTTAATGACTTCTTCCCACTCACAAACTCATTAACCTATCACTTATTTTTAATTATTTTATCACTAGTCAGTACTCAAAAATAAGCTATGAAAGTATTAAACTATACAGGGTAATATTGAGGATAAGGATTGTCAGAAAAACAAAAGTTCATTCAAATACAAAGAAACAATTGTCATTAAGCTGATTTACTTATTGCCTAATTATAAACATATTGAATAGGAATGTTCTCAAAATACAAAAGGTATCATATCAGTTTGTACATTTAACTATTTTCCGTCAAATTATTGATAGAATATTTATATTTTGATTAATATTTTAACATTTTGGTGATGAAGAAAAGAAATTTGAGCGATTTTGATATAATGGTTATAAAAGCTATAGGATAGGCATACAGGTATACTTATTTGATGTGTATATTAAAGAAAATATACATTAAATAAATTTAAATTAAAAAAAAACTAATGTAGAAGTAAATAAAATTAAATGATAATGCACACCTTCCTTACTTTTTTTTTCTCTGTTGTAGACAGTTGCTTTGATTTCACACCTATGTAGACTATTTTAGGAAGGAAAAAGTTTTCTAAAATTAAAAATGGCCTTTGACTTTTTTTTTTTTTTTTGTAGTGCAGCTGAACTCTGACCTCATGCACATAATATTGAAACTCGTTGTTTAGCCTATTCTACTGCTAAGTAACAGAGGATTCTACTTCTAAGAAAATACTTACCTGCTATTATTCGGCCGAAGCCAGATATTCAATTTACATGTCGAACCACCAAATACCGAATCAACTATTCGGTATTCGGTCAATCCCTAATCCCTATCCCTACTAATTTACTACTATACAATAAAGTTTCATGTAATGTTTGCCATCTTATACTGCAGGGTATATACAATGATCAGTTTATATGTTTATGTTAATAATAGTAATTCATGTATGTATATTACTGAATGTGATATGATTACTGTTCTGCTGAGTGTGATATGATACTAATTAAAATTACTATACTACTAAAATACTATTAAAAGTATTGCAAAATTATATTAATTACTTACTACATGTTGATCTAATAGTCTTGGCCATGACTCGATCACGCTTTCTGGGTTTTTTAAAATCTGATATCGCCGCCCATTAAATGTCGCTGACATTAGCTTTAGTACTTGATCTATTGGCCGTGAATTTTCTTTCAACCATTGTTGCTTTTGTATAAACTGAATCGATGTATCTTCAACTCCTATATTTTTTATTTTTCCCAACGGTTCTTTCTTTAGTCTTTGAATGCCTAATTCTTCTTTCTCAGAGGATGAAAAGTTTCTCAGTCGGAAATTCCTGAATCGTTCAGCTATAAATCCTCTTGCTGGTGAACCTTTAACACCTGGACAAAACCACTGCTCCTAAGAAAAACAAAAATGAGCTCTTAACATTTAATTAATATGGAGAAAAGAACTTAATTAGTTTCAGTATTTACACATTTTTTACTTATCTACTCATTGAAAAATATTTCGGGTTAATATAAAATGAATGCTCAACACAGTTTCATGCAAAAAGAAACTAACAGAGAAATTACTTACAAAACCTTCCCCATCGGTTCCTTTTAAAACTGGAAACGTCTTCACAATATGTTTTGCGAGTTGAACTTTATCTTTAGTTGTTGGCCTACAATCATACTGTTGAATATGGGAATCTACTAAAAGTCTATTGATTTTATACTTATCTAATATGTTTATTTGGGAAGGATCCCCTTCAATTAACTTTTCATAAATGTCTGGTAGCTTCTTCTTAACTATCCTTTTGATATCCAACACCTTTGAAAAAGTATTCACAGAAGTACATGTAGAATACCCAGGTGAGAGAAGTGGACTAGATATATGTACAGATTCAGCAACAGTATCTGGATCAGGCACAGTGACTGTAGCACATGCATTATTAGCTACAATAGGTACAGAAGTTTCCATTTCTAAACTAGAAAGTGAGCTACTAGGATCAGAAATGGTGGAAACATCAAGAGAATCAAGATGGACGGAAGCAAGAAACGATTCGAAATATTTTTTAAATTTCAAGCGGGGGCCAGCTTTAGGAATAAGAAGTCCAATTGTTGAATCGTCCAATAATGCAAAACTTTCTTCATCGATTCCTTCATCTAAAAATGTTTTGAATAATTTAAAATAAATTTTATGTTATAAACTTATTTAGGGTCATTCCATGAAATACAGAAAATGTCCTGCATGTGACACTTAAATAAATACTTTATAGCTGTTAACTTATAAGTTGTTAAAATATAAACTCTACATTGAAAATAACAAAAACCCTAGAAATTATTATATTAGCATACTTGTTTTAATTTGAGGATATAACAGCATTGTTAAAATAGCCGTAATATGTCGAAAAGCTGTCCCACACGTTAAAGGTCAAAATTAGCACTAGCCACTGGCCACAGGGCCAGTAAATGAAAAAAAGTGGCTAGTGAAAAATTGTCTATCAGCGGCCACTTTTTTACAAGGAGATAAAAAAAATTTCTTGCATTTCATCAAGGATTCTACTTTTTTTTTGGTTCCAGTATATTTGAATTAACATACATTTGGGCTACTCGGTTTTAGATTAATAATTATAGAAATTTTACTGTTTAGCATTTTGAAATAAAAAAGTGGCCGCTAATGAAACTTCCCAATTTTGACCTATACCACACGTGACCTGGAATGGCCCTTAATTGTAAATATACATGTATATTTTAAATCTTAAGGCCATTGGGGAATCACAATTTTAAATATATTTTGTTCCAATCCAATATTAAATTTATGAAGATTAAAAATTGATAAAGATTAATTAAAAAAAAATAATAATAAATTGCAAATCTGGGCTTTTGAACAGGAATAACTACATTTGTAATTTTCTCCAATATTCAAATTTTACAACCACAAAGTTAGGAGTTCCTTTTAATTGTAGGTAATTAGTAACGTCTATTTGCATTTATCACTAAGATTTTTATAGGGATCTATAGAAAGTCTGACAGAACGGTAAGTGAGGTTACTCCCTCCGAAAAGAAAAAAAACAACATTGTTTTGTTGTGTGGATAAGAAACAGCAATAAAATTTGATATATTCGATATGAACACAGTTGAGAAAAAAAAGTGATGTGAAGCAAAGTTGAGTCCCTAATAGCCTTAAAGATAATAGAATATTGTAAATAGAGTAGCAGTTAATTAAAGATGAACAAGAAAATCAGACAATATACAAACAATAATAAAAAAATAATAATTCAGTGTTTTCCTTTTAACTTAAAAACTTAAATGTATAAAAGAGCTTTTGTTCTTGTATAAAAATATTAATCTTTAAAATGTTTTTAAGGATAATTTAAAGAAATTTACAAAAACTAATTTTGGAATTTAAAAATTATACATTAAACTTTTCTTATTCAACAGTTTTAAAATGTTTTTGTACCTAAATGGTTTTAGGAAAACTCGCACTTGTGCAGGATTGAATACATTAGAAAAATGATCACATTCGCATAATATTCATTTTATAAAAATACATTTTCAGATTTTTTTTCATTCATATTTACACTTGATCATTTCTACGGTAATAGTACATTCAATTCAATATATTTCTTAAACAAGCTTCTTAGCTGTACCACAATTCTCAAACACAGATTCCAAGCACCTGTGTTCAGCCCACTATTTAAAAGATGAAAATCAAAGCTGTGTCGAAATCCTTTATGCTAATTTTTGGAGTAGCATCCCTGATAACAAAAGTACCTTAATGCTTCCTCCCCTCAGTCTACACACACATCTACCAGCAGATAAGTTTATCTTTTTCTGAAAGGGGGGGGTCATCCAGAAAGGGTTAATTTCTATTATTTTAAAGCTAAAGCTGTCATAATATTTTTTCTTTTATATGGTACCATTAAGTTTTGATGGGTTATATCTAGTTCCTAGTAATTAAATAGTGATATAAAGCAGTGACCCGGGACCGAACAATTTTTGATGCTCCAGCTCCGCTCCTAGAGAAAATACTGTGGCTCCAGCTCCAACTCGGCTCTGACTTCGCGCTTTTGAGTTGCAGATTTTAATTTACACGTTTAATTTTTTGCTCACAAATACTTTCTACCTTCATTAAAGATCTGACAAAATGCTTTTTTCTTCTCATCAAACTTCAAATGCTTGTTCAGAAAGTATGACACCTTTTAGCTTTTGCTTTTAAAATAGAAAGTTTGGTGGAATTTTAAACACAAAAATCTTAAATTTCTTCTACACTTTTCAAACAGCCAAAATTGTACAACTACACATGTAAACAACAGGCGGCCATATTTGTTTTCGAATAGTGATGTCACTTAATTCAAGTAGAAAGTAGAAGTAAAGTAGTGTTACCATGTTTTGAGAAGGTTTCCTTCTCTAATAATAATAATAAAAACCTAAAAAATGATATAATTAAAATACTGAATAATGATGTAATTAAAATATTTTAAGCCTAGAAATTTCAAAGACTGAAAAAAAAAAAAAAAAAAAAAAAAAAAAGATTTAAAAGAATATTAAAAACTAAAGGAGCCCTGGAACTGGGGAAAATTTAGAGCTCCGACTCCGGCTCCAGCTCCAGGGAAAACACAGCTCCGGAGCGCTCCGGCTCCCTGATATAAAGTAACATTTGAAAAGTTATAACCAGGGCGCAACAAATTCCCGTCGTCCAGGTGACTAGATTTTTAGACATAGTATTATTTATTCAGCGAAAAAGAAAAATTAAAACTTTTTGGCAGTGAATTTTATCATTCTTAGGATAAATGCAAATCTGCATCAAAATCATTGTATGTTATATTGAACAAGGTGAGGGGAGGAAGGGCGAGAACAAAAGACACCCAATTTTACATTTTTTAAACCTTCTATTCCCACCTCGTGTGATCCATTGTTTATTTCTCCTGCACTTAGAAGCGAACCATGTCACAATCAGACATTGATCCAGGTTTTATTTTTTGGTGCACATTTTTATGAAAAAATAATTATCATAAAAAAGTATCAATTTTAGCGGTAACTAAATATTATGTTATCAAGAAAGTTTTTTTGTACCTAGTATGAGGTACCTTAAGAAAAAAAAATTATGGACGCTAGAGATGGGTTCACTTTTTAGAGCTATATAATTAAACTTTTATGAATACTTTTTAATTTTAGAGCTGTATAACTTGGCGAAATTGGTTAAAGAGATAACCAAGTAGTATCCAACATTCTCGGCTTCCTGATTTGTATTACTGATAGTCAGATTCTAAAATATGTAAAAGTAGAGGTTATAAAAAAAAATAAATAAAAATATTGAAAAATTTATTAATTACGCGAAATTAATTAAAAGCAGCTATTTATAAAAAATTTCATGTTACTACATTCTGTAAAAATTAAAATTTGATTACTTAGGTTTTCAGTTAAGTCAAAAGATTTCATGTATTACTATAAACATTACTGAAATTGCATTTTTCTAGCAATGTCTACATGGGGTGTCCATTACTGGAAATTGACTAATTAAGCGTTCCAGTAATGGACATGGGTCTTAAAACTAAAAAATAAAAAATTTTGTAAACGGCCATTAATATATATATATATATATATTATATAAAATTCAAAGTTTTTTATTACTATAAGCATAAATCAATCATCTTGTGCGAGTTTTAATGCATAAGTTAAAACCTTTTACAATGTTCAAATGCACAAATACGTACAATACCATGACACAAAAAACCACATACGGCCGTTTCAAGGATTCTTGAATTCCCTTTCCCAGTGTGAAAAAAAAAAAAATTAAAAGATTGAAATGGAGTCAAAGAATCCCTCGGTGATAGACCCGAGTACTGGCTATTTTTGTTATCCCCCCACCCTCATACTGAAGAAGGAGATCCAAGAATCCTTGAAACGGCCGTATGTAGTTTTCTGTGTCATGGTATTGTATGTGTTTGTGCATTTGGAGATTGTAAAAGGTTTTAGCTCATGTATTTTCTATTACTACTCAAACAAAAATATCCAAATTCTGCAAAAAAAAAAAAAAAAAAAAAAATGAAGAATACATAAATTTATTAAATGAAACCAGCTCTTAGCATCTTCATTAAGATTTTCACTGAAAAACTGCATGAACTTTGAAACATTATTTTCTGTTTAATGATTGATTTGATTAAGAGTGTCAGCAATAATCCAGATTATAAAACATGCAAAAAGGAGTTTTGAAAAAACAAAATACAGTAGAACCTTTTATCCGAAATCCATTTTAAAGGCTTTTTTTTTTTTTTTCTTTTTTTTACTATTTTATTCCTGGTGTTCAAAATCCATTTTGAAAGTTTCTTTTTTCTTTTAACTTTCATAGTACATATAAATACTTTTGATCCCTTTTCTTAAAGTTCCTTTGAATTTAACCTGAGCTCCGGTAAGCTGCGGAGTAGAACGAAGAAAACGATCAAATTAGCAATTCTGAAGCTTTTGAATGTTTTACAAAAGGTTTGGTATGGCTGGATCAGCAGAAAGACTGTGATACTGGTGAACTAATAATATTTAAAAATTCCGTGATAGAGGTTCAAAGCAAAGGCAATCAAAACCGAAACCGCGACAAACAAAACATTTTTTCAAGCACTTGTGATAGATGTAAAAGGGACTTAATTTCAAAATTAAAATAATTTATTCTTGTTTCGACTTTGCTATTGCTTTATTTTTATTCATCACTTGTTACCATAATAAGAAATATTGTATATATTTCTTATTCCTCCCTTAATCTTAAAATTGAAGCACGAAAGAGGGTCGGTCCCAATTACTTTGGATAATCGAGGTTCCCCCAGGTTTTAAACCTGGGGGAAACTCTGATCATATATTATTTGTTTGTCAGGAAGAGACTAAAGTAAAAGTAAATAAATAATACAATCTATTCATATTTTATATGGTAGCAATGTAGCAAGAATAACTGTTCTACTCCCTTTGATTAAGCAAGGGAGTTTTTTAATGCATCCAACACCGGTGTCTGGAGTGGGCAATCATTTTTAGAGATAGTAAACGTTGTTCTGAAAATCTTAGAAAGAAACAAATTATTTAATGGAAAATGTTCAGAAACTTGCATTTGTACATAATTAAATCCTATGAAAATCCTTGTGATTGGTTAATTTTCGTAAATAATACTTGAACAGTAAATAAATAATGTAAAACCATTCGCTTTTATTTAAATATGATTCTGTTTCTAATTATTCTGAATATCTTTATAAGTTGAATCAAACTTAGATGTTGTATACGGTTTTTAATAAAATGTTTAAAAAGTTTTTTTTAGCCGAATACTTCGATATTTGGCATACCAAATAGTTTGATAATCGGCCAAACTGAATATTCGGTAACATTACCGAATAGATACCAAATATTCGGTGCATCCCTATTTGTAACATAAATATTTATTTGAATTCATTAATAAGGAAAACTAAGAACTAGAATAATTCATTATTTGGCTAAGAACTAGAATAATTCATTATTTGGCTGAGGTAAATACAAAAGAACACAGAATATTTGCTAGATTCAACTCTATGGGTATGGATATTTTCAAAGAATAACTAAATATGAGAAAAAAACTATCTTATTTTCATTCTTTGTAACATATTTATATAAAAATTGTAATGCACATAATTTTAAACTTCATAATATGCTATCAATATGAAACAGAATACTGAATTTCAAATCATATGGTGAAAATTTTGTTTGTTTCATTTACTGCTTTTAGCAAATGTTGCAACTAACTTTAAGAAAGAGGAGGGGAAGGGGGGGGGATCGATACTTTTCGGTTAGCCGGGCGCCAGTGTTTTATATACATATTTATATACATACATATATGTAAATATACATATATTTGCGTATACAAATATTGTCTATATACACACACATATATATATTTATATATATGTATGTATATAAATATGTACATAAAACACTGGCGCCCGGCTAACCGAAAAGTACCGGGGAATCTAAATAAAAAATTGGATTTCATAAACGAAGTGCAAATTTAAGTAAACATTAAGTTGATAACGTGGGTTTCATTGTCTAACGATTGCTATTATCATTTTTATATAAAAAATAAAGCATTACATATCAAAATTTGTAGTCAAAATAACAGAAAGAACATATGAAGACTAAAACATTAATGTTTACAATCATCAAAATGCCGAATGTGAAACATCGTGTATAGCTAACCCTAATCTTAAGACAACTTACAAATTGAAAGCAGACAACTTACAGAAGTGTGAAAGCAATAAAAATATGGGAAAAAATTTCTAAGCAATAAAGTTAATGAACTTACTTTCAAAATTTTCGATGAATTCTTCCAAATTCCACTGCCGAAGCTTTTCTTTAACGAAATCACCCATTTCGATACTTGATACTTAAGAACAACAACAAGAAAACAAAACAAATGTACGCTTCCGCTGTTTCCGCTTCTGCGATCACATTACGGCGGTTTTTAAATGTTCTTCCGCGAACACAATAAAAATGTAGTTCGCCACGTTTCATGTAATAAAATATTACTGAAAGGAGCGCTTCGTTCGAAATTATAACAAATGGAATAAAGTGAATAAATTCAACTATCTTGGTGAAATGTACTCCATTTAACGAATAAAAAGTAATTTTGTTTGAAATTGAGTATTGCTGGTATTTCAAAATTGAAAGCATTGGGTCGTCATATTTGAAACAAAAAGTTTCAAAACAAAATGAAAACATCGATTTACTCAGATTTGAAAGCGTCATTTTTCTCAGTGTTCTTTTGAAACAAGAAGCGAAAGATGAGAAAAATTTATTCAAGCCTGATGCCATAAATAAATTTAATTATAAATTGCTATTTTTAACTGCATGAACTACAAAACTTGTCATAACTATAAAAATTATATCTACCCTATATATATAAAATCCTAATGAAACGAATTTATGAAACGGATATTATGAAACGACTAAATTGAAACGAATTTATGTAACGATTCTATGAAACGACTGATTAAACAACAGATTATGTTTCACGGCGATTTCTCCTAAAATATGGAATACTTTGCGATGAAATTAACACCAAAAATTCGTATTGATCCACAGATCTCAAAACTCGTATTAGAATTTTAAAATTCGAATTAGTTTTCGTAATATTAATTTTTCTCTAATTTTAAATACTTTTTTCTAATGATGGCAACTCAAATTTTATTCATAACAGATATTTTTTTTCATATTTCAGAAAAGGTTATTATTTTAACTAATTTGGCGATCAGTTTGGCCTTCCTTAAATGTATGCTAAGAAAGGTATCATGTTACTTTTATTTTAAATTCAATTTACTTGAACAACTTTCGCCAAATCGAAAGATTCTGATAGAGAAATCAAGAACTCGGTATTTTTATGTTAGCGAGACGCAGGTGATAAATCGTCAAACATTTTTCCCGTCGCATTTTTTTTTTATATTTCATTAATTTCATTTAAAATAAAATCCTTTCATTCATTTTATTTAAAATACAAAACTTTCATTTAAAACTGAAGCGTTTAAAATTGATAGCTTTCACTTCTTTTTTTTTTTTTTTAAAACAAATCGAAAAGAAAAATATTAGGCACAGATGTCACATACGCACCGGGGTACCTAATTGGCGCCAAAATGGCATTATTTGATTGACATGGTAACTCGGCTATTGTTGCTTATTTAAAAATAAATGTTTATTTACTTTATTTCTTTTTTAAAATTACATAAAAAAGATTTTTGTTCTATAGTTATCAATTATATTTTTTTTGTTATTTCCTTTGAAAATAATAGGAAATAATAAAAAATACGGTACTACTTAGTTATTCCGTCGACGAATTTCGCCAAATTTTATAAATCGCTAAATTATACAAATCGACATAATTTTTTATTTTAAATAAAAAAGAACAAATAAATTAGTATAACATTAATAAATATACAAATAAAACGTCGAAATTAAAATCACTTGATGACGTAAACACGTGTAACTTCCTTAAAGTCAAGTGAATGTGACATTTACGATCAACCATTATTGGCATTTAATCTTATAGTTTGGCGGTAGATTTTTGGTCGACGGGATAACTAAGTAGTACCAAAAATACATATGTAACTGGTATTAGAAAACGAGGTTTTCGCCAAATTTTCGTAAAAAAAAAAAAAAAAAAAAAAAAAAAATGTCTGCGGTGCGTATATGACATCTGGCCAAATATTAAATAATGCAACAAACCATAACATTTAATTTCAACTTCAAATCAATGTTTTAATTTACCACTCGAAAACTAAATAAATGCTAACTGGCGAGTTGAAAAGAAGGTATTGGCGAGATTTGCATCCGGCTAGCGTAACAGTACCAAGAATTGTTTGCGACCATGGCAACTTTTATGTAGTTTTATTCGAAAAAAATTTTTTTGATTTTTTTATCAAAATGGAAAATTTTTGGCACGGATGTCATATACGGCCCCCATATTGGCACGATTTTTTTCTTACGCCAATGTCATGTATGCAACGGGTACTTAACTGGCGCCAAAGTATCGTTATTTTGCTTGATATGGTAAGCCGGATGTTGTTGTTTATGCTGTTGATACTCTCCTCAAACTGACGTCGGAAAAAAATCGCGCCAATATGGGCGTATATGACAACTGTGCCAAACTTTCATATGAAAGTCGAAGGGATCAGACCGTATTTGTTTATGGCAGTTGATGACTTGAACTATTATAATATAGATGAAATGATGGCGATAGAATAATATTTGGCGACTTATCACCTGTGCCTGGCTAATATTAAAGTACCAAAATGGCACCTTGAGTATAAAAAGCGAAGTGGTCCGCCCGGAACTGTTAATGATAATCACATGACTTAGGCTATTTTTATAGAGATTGTTTTAAAATACCGGGAGACAAAGACTCTGTATACTTAATTCATTTTATTTTAGCTTCTTTTCAAATGTTTAACTGATCCTCTTTAATCAAAAACGAAAACAGCCATTGGATGTCTTAACATCAACTGATTTGGCTTTAAATTTTTGCAATCAAAGGGAATTGAATGGAAACCCGTTTACAGGGAGATCTACACAGCTTTTTTCAGTATAATTCAATCTTCTCTAATATTTTGAAAGACCATCGGATTAGCGTGTTGTTAAATTCTGCGGTGTCTGAACGGGGTTTGGCGAGCGTAGCTTGCAAGGGGCAGAGCCCCCTAGTCTGTATATAAATTGCTATGCTTATTTTAATATCGTCTATTATTAATAAATATTCAACATTTTTCTCTAAACATCTTGAGTCATACGATCGTGAGTTTTGGAATATATTCGCCTTTATTTCTTGTTCCAGTGTTTGTAGAGTGTAACCTAAAACTTTCATATCAGAAACATGATCTGTCATATTTTCATCATTTCCGCAAGTTTTCATTTCTTTGATTTCAGGTTTTTGGATAATCCGACTGAAGAAAATAAAATAACATAAGTATAGTTACATTTTCGAGTATTTTAATTAAGGTATCTTTTAATTTCGCTAGAATGCTTTAAATTAGAAATAGATGGCATTTTGATATATTATATAAGGGATGCTTATTCTATTTTACTATATGAGGATATAGGACTTAATTACAATATTTTAGCATTGTTTTACGGATTGAGATTTATATAAACATTTTAAGGGGTCTCAAGACTCTTGAAATTTGAAAAAACGAAAAAAAAAAAAGATTATTTTCAACATTTAATATCTTAAAATGCATATTATTTTAAAACAGCATTTTATTGGAATAAAATGTGTTCTTTCATTTCATGCATTGAAAAAATTACAAGATGCTGAATTAGCATTTATAGGGGACTCCAAACTATTAGACATTTGACCAGCAGAAAATTGGTATAACAGTTTACGTGCAGGATTACAAAATAAATTTTACAACTAGAAGGAAAACTTTGGTACCTAATTATACTTCAGATTGTAATAATTAGTTTAAACCTAAATAAATTTGTATTTAAGCATTTTTATATTTTTAATACAAAATTGTATTTAGCTAATACAAAATTTTGAAAATTTCAACGGTATAATCACTTAAAAAATATTTTTTAGAACAACAAAAAGAAAATTTTAGGTTCAGTTTATAGAGACTAACATGAAACCTATGTTTTGAAAATTTAATGAAAAAAATATTCAGAAGTTTTTGAGATATCCTGCGCATTTTGTCCAAAAACATCATTTGGAGAAAAATGACTTCAAAATTTCGGAAACGCCGCTTCAGCTATAGCAGGTATAATTCTGAAAGCCATAACTTCTCTTCTAAGAGTCCTGAGACCCCTTAATGACAACAACAATAATAATATACAAATGGACTCTTGCGAGAATATTGCACTGCAGTCTAATGTTTTTCAGCTATATGTAATATTTTTTAGATGCAGGTTTAAACTTCCAAGGAAAAATTAAGGATAAAAATATATGAAACAACAGTAGTCAAGTCAGAATATCATCTCATTTATTACACCTAAGTCACAGTAAACACTGATTGAAGATAGCAAAAGGCACGCGAGAGAAAAAAATTAACAATCGTATTTTAACTGCATTAGAGGTTCACGTCACCCCCTTAGTGAAAACATCGGATACAGAAACATAAATTGAATACATATGCAATGAAACTTAATCTAATATAACAAAGCATTCCCACTAATGTCATTGCTTCGATTGATAGATGGTATCTTTTTCTTCTAAATATTTCAATTTCAATTTCGCTTTTTTAATCATAAACATAAAATAAACCCGTACGGGGATATCCACATTTTATCTTTTGTGTACTATTTATTTTTTTTATAATCATTGCTAAACATGATATAATGCGGCATTTTATTTTTTGTGGCAACATTGATTTGAGAAAAATCTTTCATTTCATTTATGAAAACAATGCTGATTAATTTTTAATTAACTGCAATTTTTAATTACAAAAATCTGTTTTAACGAAATATGAGTTGTACTATGTCAGAAGTTAGTTCAAAAACCTTTCGAGCGATAACCTCATTTGTTGTT
This sequence comes from Maratus speciosus, assembly GCA_963932465.1. NCBI lineage: Eukaryota > Metazoa > Arthropoda > Arachnida > Araneae > Salticidae > Maratus > Maratus speciosus. The sequence continues at coordinate 183,109,574 of OZ010795.1, read as the reverse complement.
GTGCTTAGTAAATGCATGAAAAATGGATGTTGACAACAGAAATAATATATATGATTAAAAATACTACAGTTATTAATTACTGAGACCATTATTTTACAGTTTCATAATATCTCCTTTTAATAATAATAAAATAGTATTTAATAGTTTCTATATGTTTTTTAGGAGTATTTTTCCTATTTAAATAAAAAAAGCCACATCTTTAAGGATTTAAATAGAGCAGGCAGACGGACAGACAAGCAAACCGAATTCATTTTAAACTATGCTGGAAGATGTTAAAAATATATACGTGTGTCGGGATACATCTTGCCGTATTACACGTGTTCGGTAAGGGAAAGAAAGAAAGAAAGGAAAAAACACAATATTGGAATTGGACCACCAGGAGATGATCGGAAGCTTGCATGTGTTGTGTGGGGTCGCGAGAAAGATAAATTTCTTAAATGAAAGGCTTGCCGACGTAAATGCAACTGGTGTTTGGTAAAGGACCAGAGAATTCTTTGGAAAGTACTCGGTTAGGCAATAAAGTTGTCTAAATCATTCCTAAGTTAAGCTAGGAGAGATAGTTTCCAAATAAATGGGATTGAAAATTTTGCACATCGGTAATTTTGTCATCACTAGTGCAATAAATATGTCCTCTGAGGGATTTGAATGTCAGTGGATTTATTAGTGAGATTAGCAAGTTAGCTAAACAAATATCGCACTTGGTAACACGGGTTTCAGCTTGCATCATAAATTGGGATTAAGATATTAAGGGGTAAATTTTAGACCACCATAGAAAAAAGCCTTGTTATAAAATGTTAATTACATCATAGCGTCGGAAAAATCTGGTAACGAATGGTAGACAGATTTGAGAAAGATGTCGCCCCTTGGAAGTTTTTATGGGAGTAGAGGATTTTTAGGCGGGATTTAGACAGGCAAAAAAATAAAGAAATAAAGAAAAGATGTGAAGGGTATTTAAGAGAGGAAATGGAGATGAGTTCTGGTTGAAGGAGCATCCTTTTTGATAACCATGGTTTTTCTCCAGATTCATGCGAAAGAATGTGGGTTTGCTTATGAACTGCCACAAAATAACGAAAGTTAGAATTTTTTTTGAGTGGTGCAATTATGGATTATGCCCTCAAATAGATTTGCTTTGACGATGCTGTTGGCCAGGAATTTAAGAGGGAGTGGGAAAATTTATCAAATCGAGCAACAAAATTACAGAGTACAAAATTAAAGAAAACAAATGAAAATTTGGCATCTTTAGTATCTTAGTGTCCCTATGAATGTTTGAACTATAATCTATACAAATTTGTCTGTATGTTTTTTTAATGTTAATATTTATGTATATATAGGGAAAATTACTCGAGGGATGTTGTTAATGCCTTTGTCGCTTTTGATTTATAAATAAATTCTTGTTTCATCTTCAATGTTTCTAGAACTTGTTTATTTAAGAACATCCGACTCTCGAACCTGTGAAACCTAAAATAAAGCATACTAAGTCCATTCGAGTTGTCGGACACTTGGATAATTAATATTTTTCTAAACTTGAGAATTAGGAATTTTAAATGTTTGATGATAAAAAAATTGTTTTCCTTTGAAAGTACTTAAAAAATTAATAGAGTTGCACGATGTAAAATTAAAAGAATTTTTTAAGTGTTTATTTGCTAAACTTTAGTTATTAAAAATACATTATTTCATACTTATAATTACGTTATATAATTAATTTACTTGAAAATAGACCATTTGTCTAGACTTTTGTGTTTTTAAAATTACACTACTTATGCAGTCTTTAACCTTATTTTAAGACAAATAATACATGTTGTTAAAAAATAATAGAGAATATACATTGAAGAAGAACAGAAAGGTTTAAAATGACGAAAAAAAAATATTTTTAATTAATTATATTTTTATACTGTTTCAAAATTTTAGAATGTTATACAGTTGGAACGATAGGAAAATTCCTAAAATTATATTTCTATGAGGTACACACGTTGAGCAGTGAAGACTAGCGACGCTCGCGGCTCACGAAGGTAAACACACTTATCTCGTTCTCGTAATGTTGTTCTTCAGTAGTTTTGGCAACGATAAAATTTCAACGAGTCAACGTATTTATATATTTCTTTCGTTTTTTTTTTAATAAATCAAATTAAATTATCTACAAATTATACCTGAAAATAAATAAATAAATTCTTTTCCGAGTCACAACAAAAAATATGATCTTTTTTTTGGATTTAAATTTTTATATTATCTGGTATTTAATTTTGTTGTTGTTATTTCAAGTATAATCGCGGAAAAACATAATACGAATTATAAAGACGAAATGACAACTCAAAAATATGGAACCTGGATTTCAAAATTGTGGCCAAACTAGTTTTACAAGATTAATTTTGTATTTGTTTCTGTAGAACCTAAATAAATAGATGAACAAACAAGAAAGAACAAATCATGCGTCAAGCATAGATTATGAAACACTTTCCAACACATCCAGAATAATGTAACAAACTGCACCGTTTAATAAGTTAAAATATTAGGTCTAATTCAACCATATGGAAACACATAACACACTTGAAAACCCAATTTCAGCTGTTCTCATCTACAGTCGGGCAATTATCCAAATTCTTCTGGCAGCCTTGTATATGATATATAGATTTGTATCTATTAAATACCTGCATGCCAAAATGTAGTTCAGTTAAGAAATAGACATACCTGAATTGAAAATTCACCTTCAGCAATTTCCGCTAATAAGGAGAATGGTACGTGAATACATTTGTGCAGCCCTGCATATGAGGTATAGAATTTACACACAACGAGTAACATGCAAAAAATCAGTTAAATTTATAAGCACATATCGAATTTTGAAACGGACTTTCCAGCAATTATTATTCAAAAGACAGTATTGTAAGCGATTTCTTTTGTGTGTCTCTGTAAATGAATAAAAATGCTATGAATGCCCTGTTCTTAGTGAAAATCAGTGATTTATATCTGCTTCATAACATTTAAAATAGCATAATCTCATTAAATACTCTGCAAACGATTTTTCCCCATATACCATAATGGAATGGAATTCTTTTAAGTGCCACTGTAAATGAACTATTAATCCCACGTATTTGATATACCATACCCAACATGCCTTAGTGACCCTAAATAACGCTTATCAGTTGCATGAAAATCCGAGTATATTTACGGGAGTTAGAACGTGGACAGACGGACAGATAAACCGAATGCATAAACACTCTTCAACTTTGTTGGAAAGTGTTAAAAAAAGTAACAGTCTAATTAATTACATTACTGATCCAGTCAATTTTTGGAGTTTAAACCTTTCTGGACCCCTTAATTAAACAGATATAATTTGTTAAGGATTTAACATTTTTCCTTCTTTTGTACGCTTAACACACCTAGTTTATTTACTTTACTCCACACAAGTATTTATGGTAATTTCAAAATAATATAAATGAGGCCAGATTTCGCAGAAAAGAAAGTTGTTCGTAACAGCAATTGTATTCACGAATTATGACTAGAATGGATAAACATTATAAACGAGGTTCAGCTATCACTGACAGGCTCAAAAATTACTCTGTAACGCATTTTGAAGCACGTTTACCCAGAATTCTACTCAATGAAAGTTACATTGTTTGCAGCGTTTATTATTTGGAAAGTGTATCAGTAGTGCAAAATTTAATGTCTGGTGGAAAACAAAGTATCACTTTTAAATAATTTTGTATCAATATATAATATTAGAGATGCAGGATTTAAAGTAAAAAGTAATTTCTAAAATATTTTATCTCCGCCATCCTGTTTATATATATATATATATAAAACCATTATATAATTACAAATCATCATCTATTTCCAATTACTAAAATTAAATTATTAAATTAGTAACATAAATTAATTGATAACTAATGAACAACAGTGATATGATCATGATATATATATATATATATATATATATATATAGTAAGTCATTTAATACATTTAACAAATTCATTTATAAAATTTATTAAGCAAATGTACTTTAAAATGAATCATAAGTTTAGTTTTTGTGTTATAAATACGCACTGTATTAGGAACTCTTAACATTGTCTTAAAATAAGTGAGTGTTTTTAAAAATGAATGCGTATTTAATTTAAAATATAAAATTTGTTAGATAATCAACATTTTCTACCTTTTGTAATAGCACCACAAATAATTGATTTACTTTCCTTCGCACAAATATCATGATAATTTAAAAACAATATAAAAGATGCCAGATGTTGCAGTCTTTCGCTGAAAAGAAAATTGTTTGTAGCAGCAATTGTATTCACGATTTAAGACTAGAATGGATAAACATTATAAACGAGGTTCAGCTATCACTGACAGGTTCAAAAATTACTCTGTAACGCATTTTGAAGCATGTTTACCCAGAATTCTACTCAATGAAAGTTACACTGTTTGCAGCGTTCATTATTTGGAAAGTGTATCATCAGTACAAAACTTAATGCCTGTAAAAATTTCATGCTTGATGGTAAAAATAAAAGTAAAAAGGATAATAAAAACTCCCCACTCTTTTATAAGCATTGAGTGTTTATCTTAAAAATAATGCATAATTTCGTGACTGCAATTTATCCGATTTAATAAAAGATCTATTGCAATACGTTAATTTAGCGCGGGTCCCAAATATTAAAAATTCACTTCTTCAATTTACGCTTGATAGAAATTGCGAATTAATGAATTTTTTCTTAAAAATACGTAATTTTTATTGTGTTTATTTTTTAAGATATGGCAAAAGGGCTATTCCATGCCATGTTTGAGATAGCTTTCCTCATATTACTGCTGTTTTAACAAAGCTGTTGTATCCTCAAATTAAAACTACTATGATATAATATGAAAATCTATGCTTTTTGCTATTTTTAATGTATACTTTATATTTTAACAACTTATAAGTTGATAGACACAGGTACTTATGTAAGCGTCGCGCGCAAGACATTTTGTCAGTTTTTTATGGGATGGCTCTGAAAATGGGCAGATTACTTGGGTCTAGGGTTTAACCCTTAAATGCCGGGTGCTGCTTTTCGGCAACATACCTAATTTAGGCTCTAAAATATTATTAGAATAATATTGAAGCTATAATGGCTAATGTTGCCAATAAAATACATTCTGAAAATATCATTAAATCGATTTTCAACATGTAGATGGCAACACTTGTGCTGTTTAAGAATAAAGATAGATTTATTTTTTCAATTGCTGCTACTTGTTCTTTTTGTTTTGTTTGGAAGCTTGCGAAATACCCTATTTTGTTCTGCGGTGAGCAAGTAAAATTTATTTCTTATTATAGTTCCTAAAATTCTTGTGTGTTTAATAATATAGAATTTTATCAAGGAAAATTATTTTTCCAATTAAAGACCAGTATTGCCGATTAGTAACAAACTGTTTTTTAGCCGTAAACCATACTTTAAACAAAATATGATTCTTTTAAGTATTTTTCCCATGATTTATTTAAAAAATGTAAGCCGAAAAACATTATTACAATGATTTTTGAAAAATCCGGCATTTAAGGGTTAAAATAAGGAGATTTTTAAATCTATTAAAATGGGCAGATTTCTTAGGCCCAGGCTTTAAAATGTGCAGATTTTTAAATTTATTAAAGGGCCATTCCATATCTCGTGTGGGACAGCTTCTCTACATATTACTGCTGTTTTAACAATTCTGTTGTATCCTCAAATTAAAACAACTATGCTAATTTGAAAATCTATTTTTTTGTTTGTTATTTTTTCCGAATACAGGCATCGACTTACGTAAGTAATGCGTTCCGCAAACTTTTACGTAACTTGAATTTTACGTAAGTCGAATTTCCAAATTGATTAGGTAAAATTTCATAAGAAACTACAATATATGTTATTTATATATAAATATTAACGATAAGAACGATGATAATTTTTAACGACTTAGACTTTTACAGTATCTTTTTTATGAATAAAAAATATATATATATATATATATATTATTTACTCAGTATTTTTTTATGAATAAAGCATCATGCAACAGTATTTACTCGGATATAAACTATAACAAATTGAAAAAATAATAAAAAAAAAAACTGAAAGAATACTTTTCAAATAAAAAACCTCTTATGGAATGCGAGATTTATAAATTTAGCATTGATGAATTGATTTAAACAATTTTCAATCTGCATTAAAAAAACAGGTGAAGATAGAAGAAAAAAAAACACTCCTTCCTCTTCATCGAAATTTAAAAATTAGCCTTCGTTCTGGTTTGAATTCAGCCAACAAAATTATTACGGTTGAACACCAGATTTTTTGTCTCATTTCAATTATATTTGAGTTTGTTTTGATAAAGATTTGATTGTATATTCTAATAAAAATATAACTTTCTCTAATATATAAAACTATATTCTGGTTGTGGTTTTTATTTGCATATTTTATATATAAACTAATTATCAAAAGTATGCAAATGCATATCAAACGCGCTAGTGTGTTCATAAATGTAAATTTCGAGATTTATTACGTAAGCCGCATAATACGTAAGTCAAGGGATGCCTGTAGTTTATATTTTGACTACTTATAAGTTAATAGGTACAGGTATTTATGTAAGTGTCACGTGTAGAACATCTGTCCGTTTTTCATGGAATGGCCCAAAAGTGGAAAAATAAGCATTATTTAAACTATCTACACTGAAAAAAAAAATGGGTACTAAAAATTGAGTAAAAAATACTCAATTTTAAATACGTCACATACTCAACATAGCTCCGATCCAAATGTACTCAAGATTGACAAACACGTGAACTCATTTTTGATTCCATAGTTGTGTTCAAATATGAATCGTTATGTACACTATGACGCAAAAGTTTAGACAATGACGTCATTCAGCTTTAAAATGTAGAATTATGACGTCAGAATTACAAAAACCTGTAAATATATTCAAAAACTGATTTAAAATGCTATGTACAAAAGACAGTCGTTTTATTTGCTATAATACTAATTTTTTTCATAAAAATTCAAATGTGCTTGTCGCAAAAGTTTAGACACTATTCTAAATTTCTTTGAATATTCGCTGGCATATGCAAATTTAGAATCGATTATGTCACAAATTTGGAGTACTTAAGTTCTGCAAACGATTGCGCTTCATAGTCGACATGCCGAGAGCTAAAGAAATTCAATTGAATGAGGTTTCAAGGATTTGGCAGTTGAAAGGTAAAGGGAAGAGCGTTTCTGAAATTTCTGCTATTATTAATAGGTCAAAAAAATCTATTTATCGAGTTTTATCGAGTGGTTCCGAATATAAAGCAAAATGTCAGTCTGGGAGGCCACGTGTGACAAATGTACGAGAGGATCGCCTGATACAAAGACTAGCGAGTACTCAACAAATGAGCGTACGTGGAGTTCAAAGCTCATCGGAACTCTCTGTATCAAAGGATACGATTCGTAGACGAATTTTGGAAAAAGGAACAATCGTTTATAGCAAAATGCAGAAGAAACCAGCTCTGAAACCATATCATAAGTTACAAAGACTTATGTGGGCTCGAAAGCATATGTCATATGGAGAGAAATGGCAGTCAGTCATATTTAGCGATGAAAAAAAGTGGAATCTGGATGGTCCAGATGGTTGTTTATCGTATTGGCATGACTTGCGGAAGGAACCTCGACGTTTTTTTAGTCGCAGACAAGGAGGGGGCTCGGTGATGGTTTGGGCAGCCTTTTGCTATAATGGACAAGTATCTCTGACCTTCACCAGTGGTCGTCAAACATCACAGCATTATACACAGACATTAGAAGAAAACCTACTGCCATTTGCTGAGCTTCTAGGGGGTCCTCAGTGGGAATTTCAGCAAGACAATGCTTCAATTCACACTGCAAAACATTCAAAATCTTGGTTTAATTCCCATAATATAAGAGTTCTCGACTGGCCAGCATGTAGCCCAGATCTTAACCCTATAGAAAACCTTTGGAGCATCATGTGTCGCAAAGTTTATAGCAACGCTAGACAATACTCTTCTGAAAAGGAACTTAAGACATCTATTGAGAATGCATGGTACGATATCGACCCACAAACTATGCAAGATTTAGTTTCTTCCATGCAATCTCGTGTATATGACGTAATACATAAGCATGGATGCGCAACCAGGTTTTAAAAATTGTTTATTTCGATTTTATTTAATTTGTGTCTAAACTTTTGAGACAGCAGTTTATTTTTGTTACCATTTAATTTATTGCAATATGCACAATTCCACTTTTCTTTGTTATAAATATTGTTTATATGTACAGCACATTAATTTTAAGCAGTGATTTGAAAATTGAATAAATATTTTTCAAAGTATGTAAGAATTTCTTCATTGTCTAAACTTTTGCGTCATAGTGTACTAGCTCCCTACCTACGAACTAACGTAAAAATGTACTGACATTTATTTCACGTTCAAGATTATTAACAAGAAACATTTAATTGATTATTTATTAAAAAAAATAGCAAAATGATTAACAAGATACCCAAATCGAATATTTCTGTGACATTATTTGCAAGCACTTTTAATTTATTTTAAAATACTGTGCATAATTTAATATTTACATTAATAAGTACCTTTTATACCGCCATAAATGAAACAAACCATTACAGGGTATAAAATTATCGTTTTGTTTGGATTTGATAACATGTGATGTTTGAAAATTGAGAAAGCATATGTTCATTTTTGATCCAGAGATACTTAATTCGATATGGGTACATAGATTTACTCATTTTTGAGTACTTCATTTTTTTAAAGTGTATTCAAGATTTCTAAATTGTTTTCTCAGCGTATAAAAAAGTATTTATAAAATTTTATTACGCTCTTTATTTTTTATTTATATTTTCTACTTTTTAGAGTTCGAAATATTTTCTTGTTGGAGTTTAATAGCCAGTTGTCCTGTTTTGACTAGTGTGATCTCGCGCATAATGAACGCCATTGTTTTCTGTAACTGGTCAACAGTTATAATATCCATACAGCTTATTTGGAGATTAGTAAACTACGGTAGACTAACGGGTAAATGTCTAAAAACTTGTTTATTAATTTATTATTAAGTTTTAAAAACATTAAAATGTTGTACTGACATTGGAAACATACCTGTGTATATATTTTTTTATAATTCTAGCATAGCAGGAATTGATCAAAAAATCAATTTCAAAATTTCATCTTTACATACAAAAATCAAGTTCAGTTAAATAAAAGAGTGTAAAAGAAGTATTAAGGCTGTTCTCAAATACAAAAGGACAACTTTATGGCATAAGTTTTAATTCCTTTTTGCTCCGAAATGCACGAAACTAGCAGGTGTTGTTGTTCAGAAAGTATGTGATCAAACTGTTTTTTCCGTTTTTTGCAAACGCAATAGACCTTTCAGAAAATAGTCTCAAAGTGGGCGTTTTGAACCGAATTTCCGCTCGAAAGAAGAATAACCACTCAAGAAAGGGAGAAAAACGTCTTTGACGCGTGATCAAAATCGCTCATAACTCAATACGTAATTTATTTATATAAAAATGGAAAACACAGCTCGATTCCAAATCGCTTCCATAGCCAGGCCTTCCAGTTTTGTACTTTTCCGTTAAAAAATGAATTTGTAAATGTGCCAAAACGTTTTGCGCTTGTTGAGCAGAGCAGTTGAGAAAAGCCTTAAAGTATTACTTTAAAGGATTTTCTATCATTAAAATCTCTCACAAATGCAGGATTTAAAATGAAAAGCATTTTCAAAATTTTTTATTTGCGCCATTGTTACTATTTAAGAAAAATATGTCAACTAATACATCAAATAAATAATGTCTGCGTGTAAAACACAACGTTAGGTTCGAAACTTTAAAATTGGCCAAACTTGTTTTACTGACCACAGAATTTATTTAAGTTCTTTCAAATAGCATAAAAACAGGACATTTGAATAGACGTTGATATTCATAGTTATGTACATATTTACAAAAACACATATTAATTTTACCTTATAGAGCGATTACAAATAAAAATATTATCTAAACGTTTTTACTTTTCTTCACTGTATTGATTCTCGTCATGCTATACCTGTAAAATGGACGGAATATTCTAAAAAAAACCTCTCCCATCTCAGCATACGATACAAAATATAAAACACTAAAAAAATTCCTTTTTTTAAAATTAAAAACAAAGCAGATGCTTACTTTGTTTTCCTAAATTTTAACTTATTCTCGGAAAAGAAAAGAAAAGAAAAAGAAAAACTGCAGAAACAAGTCGCGTTTAGCAAATAAAATAAATTATCACAGCGGCAAGAGCCTAAAGCCGTGCGTATAAATAAAATATTAATTACCATCTTCTAACAAATACAGTTGTGAATTTTTTTCAGTTAATTGATTAAAATGAATCATAAACTTAGATTCTTGTGTCATAAATATTGTACTATATTAGCAACAGTTAAGTTGTCTTAAAATAAGTAAAAGTTAAAAATAAAATAATATGTATTTAATTAAAAATATTTAATTTGTTATATAATCAACATTTTCCATCCCTTTTACGCATACCGCAAATAATATGCTTATTTTCCTTGACACAAAATTTACGACAATTTCAAAACAATATAAATTATACCAGGTCTTACATTCATTTACTGAAAAGAAAATTAGTAGTTTGTAACAGATGTTTTATTCACAAATTAAGATTAGAATAGATAAACATTATAAACGATGTTTAGCTGTCACTGACATGCTCAAAAATTACTCTCGAAAACATTTTGAAGCATGTTTACCCAGAATTCTATTCATCGAAAGTTACATTGTTTGCCGCGTTAGTTTATTATTTGGAAAGTGTACCAGTAGTACAAAACTTCATTGCTCAAATAGCATCAAAGGGTTGAAAAACTGAAGATATTACGAAGCAATCAGAGCGTAACGTGCTTCTGCAATTTTCTTTCACCTACAAACATTTTGTTTTGTGATGACAGTTGCCTTAATTTATTTTGTTCAAACAAAAAAGAATGTGGGAAGTATCTGGAGGAAATATAATTACGTGTAAGGTTATGTGATTTATACTCATGAGAAATGTAGGAAAACATAGTGCTGAATTCTAATTAAAAACTTATTGAAAGCTAGGTATATATTGTTTCATTTAACACATGTAGTATATTTAGTATATATAATATTGATTTATTTTGGTTAAATTTTGTACATTTTATACTAAATATAATTAAAATATATACTGTAAAATCTTCTAAGATGGAATCGCAAGGGATTGCTAAAAGTTCTGTTTAAAAAATACATAATTCTATTTATAAACTGTTTATACTTTTTCACAGCTTTTATTGTATTATAAGGTTAACCCTATATCGGGCAATAGGAATATACTTCCCACTTAATTTTTATTGAAAGCTGATCGATTCGCACCGGAATTTTTGGTAAAATCAGGCTCGGACTGGCCCGCCGGCCCATCGGCCCGAGGGCCGGTGCGCCCTCGTCCACGGAAAACTTCGCGCCCCCAAGTGGCTTAAGCCGCTCCAATATTTTTTCCCAAGTTGTGCAGATACATTCGGACTAGTGTACTAAATTTCGAGGATTCGTTTAGAAATAATCATCAGTATAATCATTAGGGATAATAGGCAAATAGCACAAGAGAGGTATTTTTTATCACAAAGAAATTAAAAATACATCGAAGCAATTTCAGGATTGGAAACCAATGGTGGCATCTTTGCATACTATTGAGAGGGAAAACACGCACGCAGGGAAAGCTTAGTAGCCACAGCACCCTGGGCAAGATTTATTTCATCACTTCTTTGAATGATACGTTTTAGATTTTAACCAAATATTTTGAATATTTTCAGGCCTTTAGCTTTTAGTACCTTGTCCGTACACTTTTAATGACGGCCATGAATGCGCCTACAATTGAAACCGTGTTTTTTGAAAACAACTTGAGAAAAGAAAGTGATAAATATCAGAAGACAAAAAAACTATTGGTGCGGATTTCGTTTTTGGTTAAAAAACATGACCTTTCTTTTCGCGGAATACAAACTTGATAACAGTTCTGGATTACAATCCCGCGGTTAGCGTTTTTTCATTCACAAAATCTACACCATAATTTTCGGTTAGTAATCTTTGTTTTATTTAATGACAGATTTTCCGTGGCTAAATAAATATTAGGAAATTCTACACTATTAAAAATTTGCAGCATTCTGGCAGGTCATTTGACCGTTTTTTCCGAAAACGGTTACACAACCATAATTTTAACACTATTCTGACCATATTATTGGCCATTTTATGGTCAGAATATAGTTAAATTATGGTTATGAAACCGTTTTTTCCAAAAACGGTCGAATGGCCTGCCAGAATGCTGCAAAATTTTTAACTGTGTAGTATGTATTTTAAATAAAAAGTTGTTTTAATTTAATCACGGAAAAATTATCATTAAGTAAAGCGATGACTACTATTCAGAAATTATGATAGGTTTTTCGAATAAAAAAACGCTGCCACGGGATCTTGCATCTTGTATGAATACAATTCCTGGGGCATTTCTCTCAATTGTGTAAACTTAAATATTTCCCTTGATCTCTAATTAGGATAAGAACATTAGGATAAGCAAATCATATGAAGAGGGTGCTGAAAAGAGTAAATTTACTCAATTATTTTAGTGATTTTTAGGCTAACAAAGTGGCATTTTTGGTGTACTTTCTGCGTATAATTTTTTTAGTAGTGCAACATTAATGCAGCATTTTACGGATACATAAAGTCATTTTTTAAGGACACAAACGCAAAGTGCCTGTTCCTACAAAATACATAACTCGCCTTATATAAATATTGCAAGCGTAATAAGCATTATTTTCACAAGCAAGTGTTATTTTCAAATTCCTTAATGGGTTGTTGATTTGAATGTTTAAATATCCTTATGTTTCAAAATTTAAATACTTTATAATATGTAGTACTTTTATAAAAGAACAAAAGAAGCACAAGCTTTAGTTTTCAAAATTTCTACTTTTATATGAAAAGTATTATACATTTTTGTTTTAGATACAAAGAAATTTTAAGCGAAGTTTGCACACTGAATTTTTTTGTGTATCATGAGGGAGACACCGATAGATACAATATTTAAAAATTCTACTTAAAAAAAACTGTAGTAAATAAAAGGTAATTGTTGTCGGATTGTAAAAGAAATTGAATTTATCTCATTTTAAACTGACTGATAACTAATTCATTTTATAAAGAAATATACTTAAAAAAAGGGTTGAAACCCTTAGCAGCACCGCAGCAACTCTAGTTGGTGCCTTGTGCGAAAAATTTTGTTAGTTTTTGTACAGATTTTCAGTGCGTCAATGGGGATAAATGGAATAAAAGTGGTTACCCTTGCTAATTCAGCTGAAAATCTTTGTAAAAAAGTCTATAGATACAACTGGTTGTAAATAATAGTGGTGTACCGAGTAGTACTTTGGCCGAGTAGCCGAGTACCGAGTACTCGGCCACTGACTACTCGGCCGAGTACCGAGTACCGAATACCGAGTACCGAGTAGTTGTGTAATAAGAAAAAAAAACACACTGATGTGCACATAATGTGAGCTTGTGTGTACATATATATACCTGCGTGTACATATATATAATATACATATATAATATAGTATATATAAATTAACTAATTTAATTTGAAATTTATTTGTGCACTTTTTAAAGACAATTTTTGACAATTCAAAACAGTAGCAAAAAAAGAAGAATTGACACATAACAAGTACTACAATTATTAACCAATATAAATTAAAACATTCTTCAACCCTCAATTTATTCTGATACTTGAAATCTGTCTATGAAAAATAAAAATGTTTATTGGTTACTGTAACAATTCATTGAATGATGCAAAACATTCCATATTTATTTTGTAACTGTACCTTATTTTCTTTTGATTAAAAATAAAAAGATAGGTACAAAAAGAGATACAGGCTTTCTTAACAGAAGACTTATGTAAAACTGACACTCCATTTGCATGGTGGTGGTGGTGGGGGGGGGGGGGGGGGGAACTTTTCCGATTATGTGCAACCTTGCAAAAAAATTCTTATGTGCGCCTTCAACCACTGTTATTCTGAACGTATATTTTCAGAGGCAGGCCAAATTTACAGTAATGCTCTGTTTATTGATAATGTAGAATATTTGGTGTTTTTGCACCATAATTGAAATAAAATAAATTTAATTATTAATTTTTTTATTGCATTTTCAGTTTCTTTATCCAAAATAAGTCTTTTCCGTTTTCCTATATATTTAAAAAAAAAAAAACTTATTTTTATTTGTATAAATGTGAAACTAAATTTTAATCTGGAATTATTTTATGAGGGTTTTTGTTCTTAACTTTTTCTATATTTTGTAGCCATATTGTTAAATACCAAGTAAATAATTTCATGAATTATTGCATATATTATACATTGATATTCGAATAACTTTTTACAGATCAGTTATAAATTAATATGCTTAAAAAATGAAATTCTTACAACTACTCGGTATTGGCCGAGTACTCGGCCAAAATTTCACCGAGTACCGAGTACTCGGCAAATTGGCCGAGTAGGCCGAGTACCGAGTATTTACCGAGTACTCGGTACGGCTCTAGTAAATAATGTCTACTAATTACTGTTATATATAAATTATGTTTCTGAACTCGTCTACATATTAAAAATTGCACCAACTCTCAATTTACAAACAATAACGCCCATTTTTGACACCTTATTTTGGTTACTTTAATTTATTAATTTTTGCATACAACAAAGAACAATCCTTTAAAACATCAATGTGTAAGTTTATAGCTAATTTGAATAATTAGTGTTCGAGATACGGAAAATTTTTGCCTTTCCATAATTTAAGGGAACCGTCTTCTTTTATCAAAAGAGCCACTGAAAACAATTGTAGAACAGAAATACTTTGTAAGATTTTCTTTAATATAAAGTTTATAATAAATTTAAAATTCCTGTATCATTTGACTGGTGAGTAATTGAGTGTTTTCGGTTGTAAAATATTTCATTTTATTTTCCGAAACTTGTGGATAAACCCCTAACACTTTTTGTTTTATAACTGTATTCAGATTTAAGAAAATTGTATAAACTCTATCTCTTTATTTGCTGGCAAAGAATTCAAATAGAGTATCAAAAGTGGATGTTACCATTTGAAAAATCAACGTTCACCATTTGAAAAATTATCGTTCGTGCATTTTTTAATACCTAGACAATTTCCAAATTGGTACCTATGTCATTTGCAAGAGAATTGGTAGGGGTGATCACTTTTTTTTTTCCCCGTGAGTCTTATAATGCACCTATCAACAAAATAATAAAGCCCTAGCCTTGATATCGGCCATCTACTACAAAGTAATCTGTGTTAAATTCGGAACTTCTAGATATTACTAGATTCGTTTAAAAAATTGCGTAGCATTGTGTAGATTTGATAGAACTTTAAAATTGCACGGATGATATATCGAAGTCTTCTATCTAGACTCAGAGATGTAATATTAAGCCACTTTCATTCTTGGTGCTGTGTGAATGTGTTAAACCTTCTCAAGCCAGGAACAACACAAACAAGAAAAATTTACATGAGTTCGCTAAAATTTTTGCGCCCTCTGAAAATCCAAGGTCTGCGCCCTTTTCTTTGGCCCAGTCCGACCCTGGGTAAAATATTTTGTTTTTATAATGTACGCAATGATAAAGCCGCTTTTTATTTTCAAATCAATTTGTTTGTAGATTCTGGTGGCAGTGAACCTTTTAAACATTTCAGTCACAGAATTGACTTAAAGGGTTAATATATAAATCTTATACTATAATGCGAGCAAAAATTGTGTGTGTGTGTGTGTGTGTATGTAAATTTTATCTTAAAAACGGCTCTAACGATTTTGACGAAATTTTGTATTTTACCATTTTCGGGCATGATAAGACCATTGGGCTAGGTCACGTGTTCGAGAAAATTCGATTAGTGGGTCATTTTGGGTCGTAATGGGTCAAGGTCAAGCTAATTATATCTAAAAAACGGCTCAATCGATTTTGACCAAATTTCACATCCAACCGTTTTTCGACACGAGGAAACTTTTGGTCTAGGTCACATGTTCAAGAAACTTCGATTAGTGGGCCATTTTTGGGTCACTATGGGTCACGCCAATTTTATC
The DNA here is from genome assembly GCA_963932465.1 of Maratus speciosus. Lineage (NCBI taxonomy): Eukaryota > Metazoa > Arthropoda > Arachnida > Araneae > Salticidae > Maratus > Maratus speciosus. Next base: position 183,093,508 of record OZ010795.1, on the reverse strand, counting down.
TAAAAAACGGCTCTAACGATTTTCACTAAACTCTATATTCTACAGTTTTGGATTACGAGAGAACTATTGGGCTAAGTCACATGTTCGAGAAAATTCGTTCAGTGAGTCATTTTTGGGTCACCGTGTGTCAAGCTAACTTTATCTAGATAACTTCTTTAACGATTTTGACGAAATTTTGTACCCTACTGTTTTCAGGCACGAAAAGATCATTGGGATGGGTCTCGTCTTCGAGAAAATTCGATTAGTGGGTCATTTTGGGTCTTAATGGGTCCGAGTCAAACTTATTATATCTAAAGAACGGTTCAATCGATTTTGACGAAATTTTGTATTTTACAATTTTCGGGCATTATAAGACCATTGGGCTAGGTCACGTGTAGAGAAAATTCGATTAGTGGTCATTTTGAGTCGTAATGTGTCAAGGTCAAGCTAATTATATCTAAAAAACGGCTCAATTGATTTTGACCAAATTTCCCATCCAACCGTTTTTCGACACGAAGAAACTATTGGGCTAGGTCACATGTTCGAGAAATTTCGATTAGTGACTCATTTTTGGGTCACTATGGGTCACGCCAATTTTATCTAAAAAAACGGCTCTAACGATTTTCACTAAACTCTATATTCTACAGTTTTGGATTACGAGAGCACTATTGGGCTAAGTCACATGTTCGAGAAAATTCGATTAGTGGGTCATTTTTGGGTCAACATAGGTCAAGCTAAGTTTATCTAGATAACTTCTTTAACGATTTTGGCGAAATTTTGAACTCTACTGTTTTTGGGCACGAAAAGACCATTGGGATGGGTCTCGTGTTCGAGAAAATTCTATTAGTGGGTCATTTTGGGTCATAATGGCTCAGGGTCAAACTAATTATATCTAGAGAACGGCTCAATCGATTTTGACTAAATTTTGTATCTAACCATTTTCGGGCACGAAAAGATCATTGGAATGGGTCTCATGTTCGAGAAAATTCAATCAATGGGTCATTTTGTGTCATAATGGGTCAGGGTCAAACTAATTATATCTAGAGAACGGCTCAATCGATTTTGATTAAATTTTTTATCTAACCATTTTCGGGCACAAAAAGACCATTGGGATGGGTCACGTGTTCAAGAAAATTCGATTAGTGGGTCATTTTTGGGTCACTGTGGGTCAAGCTATTTTTATCTAAAAAACGGCTCTAACGATTTTCACTAAACTCTATATTCTACAGTTTTGGATTACGAGAAGGCCATTGAGCTAAGCCACATGTTCGAGGAAATTCGATTAGTGGGTCCTATTTGGGTCACAGTGGGTCAAGCTAAGTTTATCTAGATAACGGCTCTAACGATTTTGACGAAATTTTGCACCCTACTGTTTTCGGGGACGAAAATACCATTGGGATAGGTCTCGTGTTCGAGAAAATTCGATTAGTGGGTCATTTTGGGTCATAATGAGTCAGGGTCAAGCTAATAATATCTAGAGAACGGCTCAATCGATTTTGACTAAATTTTGTATCTAACCATTTTCGGGCACGAAAAACCATTGGGATGGGTAACGAGTTCAAGAAAATTCGATTAGTGGGTCATTTTTGGGTCACCGTGGGTCCAGGTAAGTTTATCTAGATAACGGCACTACGATTTGACGAAATTCTGTAATCTATCGTTTTCGGGCACGAAAAGACCATTGGGATGGGTCACGTGTTCGAGATAATTCGATTAGTGGGTCATTATGTGTCAGGGTCAAACTAATTATATAAAAAAAAGGCTCAAGACGTTTTCACGAAATTTTTTAATATACGGCCGTTTCTGGTCATGAGAGGACCATTGGGCTAAGTCACATGCTCGAGAAAATTCAATTAGTGTGTCATTTTGGGTCACAATGGGCCAAGGTCAAGCTAATTGAATCTAAAAACAGGCTCAAAACATTTTGACCAAATTTTATATTACGTATACCATTTCTGGGCATGAGAAGAGAATTGGGCTAAGTCACATGTTCGAGAAAATTTGATTAGTGGGTCATTTTGGCTCACAATGGGTCAGGGTCCAGCTAATTGTATCTAAAAAACGGCTTAAACGATTTCGACTAAATTTTGTATTCTATCGTTTTCGGGTTCGAGAAGACCATTGGGCTAGGTCGCATGTTTAAGAAAATTCGATTAGTGGGTCATTTTGGATCACAATGGATCAGGGTCAAGCTAATTGTATTTAAAAAGCGCTTCAAAACATTTTGACATAATTTTGTATAATACCATTTCCTGGCATGATAAGAGCTTTGTGCAGGGTCGCATGTTCAAGAAAATTCAATCAATGGGTCATTTTGGGTCCTAATGGATCAGGATCAAGCTAACTGTATCTAAAAACCGCTTAAAAGATTTTGACAAAACTTTGTACTAACCCATTTCTGGACAAGATAAAAACATTGGGCTGGGTCGCATGCTCAAGAAAATTCTATTAGTGGGTCATTTTGGTGATAATGGGTCGGGGTCAAGCTAACGGCATCTCAAAAAGGTTCAAACAATTTTGGCAATTTTTTTTGTTATACCGTTTCACAGTACAAAAAGACCATTGAAATAGCTCACATCTGTCGATGAATTTCGGTTAGTGGTTTTTTGAATCAACGTGGATCAAGCTTATTTTACCTAGAAAACGACTAACGATTTTCACTAAATTTTGTATTCCATCGTTTTCAGGCTCGAGAAGAGCATTGTGATAGGTCGGATGTTCGAAAAAACTCGATAAGTGGGTCATTTTGGGTCACTGTGTTTCATGGTCAAGCTAATTGCACCTAAAACAGCGAGAATGATTCAGTGGGAAAAATATATCGAGATAAACAGAGAGCTAATTTTGACCGAGCTTAGCTCGGCCATTCCTGCTAGTTATAATTAATACATATTACATTAATTTAATTTGTACAAAGAAACTGAAAAGTATCCGTATGGAGCATAATTATGAATAAGATTCTATGGCTAAGGCTTCGAAAATGTTTCGTTTAAGACGAAATACATGCTTCTGTTATAAATCAATTTCGTTTTCGCTGTTTTTATTGTAATACAATTAGTAAATATTATGTCAATTTATTTTTTAAAGGAAGTATTTGAAGGGAACATAATTATTTATGAGATTCTGTGACTTATAATGATGAGAATTACGGAAAAGTTTGAGTTTTGAGTTCTCGATACCAGTGTTGAATTCAGACACTTTTCTCCGGGAAGGATTTCCATGGCTCCGGGGGGGGGGGGGGGTGGCAGTATGGAGTTCCGGGGGGATTTCACTTTTTGACCATTGAAAACACACAATCTCAAGTCTTTCGGGGGTGAGGGACATGCCATTGCTCCGGGGGGGGGGGATGTCCCCTTCGGGCCACCCCCTGAATTCAACACTGCTCGATACATTGCTTATCTGCAATCGCTTTTTTTTTTAATCATGAAGTTACCTTAATTTATTTTGTTCAACTATCAATAAATAACAGTTCAAATATAATTAAATATCAATGTAACCGTGCTACCATTTTGCACTCCAATCTTTGAGATTATTTGCTCATACAATTTTTCATTAATTAAAATAATTTTTTAAGCATTACCTACACTGTAAAAAAAAAAAAAAAATTGTGATTTTTCCTGCACTTTCTGTTGTAATATTTCAAGTACGGATGTAGTGAAATAGAATTCAAGCAAAAAGTGAAGTAAAAATCGCCAACAAAAAAAGCAGCAAAAAGCAGTAAAAAGCAGCCAACAGCAAAGTGACTTTACCTAGACTTGAATAATTTTACAACACTCTTAATGGGAGCGGGAAAGCAAAATTCAACCAAAAAATCGATTTTTACTTTTTTATATCATTAAATAGTTCAAACTTTTAACTTTCAAACGATGTGTTACACATGTTTATATATATATATATATATATATATTAGTGTTGAAATTATTCATTCTTTCTAAGAGTACTTCACAGCTTAATAGCCATTGAAATCTTTAATTGACTTTTTCTCAAAACTTGGATTTTTCATGTTTATGTTACTTTTTTTCAATATTTATTAAACTTAAGAACTCAGATTTTTTTTAAATACTTTTTTTTTTAAATATTATGTTATATTGTATAGTTTAATACAGGGATTTAATGATTTGTTGAGAATTATTTATTTTAGGCAGTGAAATCTTACCAAAAATGCTAATTTAAAAATGACTTTCAATAAATAATTAATAATTAATTTTGAGTTTCACTTAGAAAAAAAAATGGTCTGTGAAAAATACGTAAATCATGTTATTATAACTACTTGAAAAAATCTAGACCTCTTATCTTTCACCATTTCTGAGAAAAAAGTACATAAATTTGGTGAATTTAACATGGCGGAGATAGGGCTTTCCCGGTTCCCTTATAGACGACAGCTTTTAAATTTTACAGCAACTGGGTTGGTAGCTGCGGTTTCCAGCACCTTTTGTTGCAAAAATACAGAATTTTTTTACAGTGATCTCTATGGCGTGCAGCTTACTTTCATAAGATTAACATTTTTTGCAATTTAAAACAATATGAATAGTTCAGTATTTGTTTTCGACTAATATCACAAATCTGCAAAATTTGGGTTGTTTCATATTGCTTAGCTTTTGATGATTGATTCTTACGTATTTTGTAGCGCTGAATCCGAAAATGGCCTTCATTTTTTACCATCACGTCAGGATTTTTTGCAAAATTTTTACTTTTTAACTTTGAAATTTGCGATTTGTGAAAAATTCTGACATGATGGTTAAAAATTAAGGTTATTTTCAGATTTAGTGCCAAAAAGTACACAAAAATCAATTACAAAAATTTAAAAACCACAACCATCACATCAATTTTATAGTATCAAAATTTTGCTATTTTTTTATTTGGAAATTTACGATTTGCAAAAAATCCTGACTTGATAGTTAAAAATGAAGGTCGTTTCCGTATTCAGGGCTAAAAAACATATAAAAATCAGTTATGGAAAGTTAAGAGCGAAACACAACCATTTCCTGTATCTTTCAGTATCAGATGTTCTCTATTTTTTTTTTTTTTTTTTTTTTTTTTTTACTGTTTACCATTGAAATTTACGATTTGCAAAAAATCCTGACATGATGGTTAAAAATGAAGGTCATTTTCTGATTCAGCGCTAAATAATACACACAAATCAGTTATCAAAAGTTAAACAACATAGCAATCGCAGGCTTGTGTGTAACGGAGTTAACACTTCACCAATAAATGAATAAAATGATAAAATAATGTAAAAAAAACACAAATTTATCGAAAATCGAGCTACTCACGTAAACAATTAAAATTGTTAGAATCCAAAAGGCTACTGTAGATAGCGATATTTGGTGATTTCATTAGTTATTAACTCCTGATATGCAACTAATGCGAAAGAATCGCCTTTAATCAATTTCAAAACTTTATTTGAATACATAATTGATATTTTTAATGTAAAAATGCTTTTTATTAGTGTTAGGGAGCAATCATAAAAATGTGTTAAACATAAAAATCTATTAGAGTTTTTCAAAGAAAAATGCTTTTTCACCAATGTTTTGTTTACCGGGAAGCACAGGTCGTACCCCCTCGTTTCCCCCACACACTGGTTGTTTTCTCCACTTTCGGCAATTGGGGGGTGGGTGATAGGGTAACACGTATTTAAGGCTGAATATAAATAAAGTAAAACAAGTTGGAAATTGCACGTCAAACGTGGCAAATGAGGTACGTTCGTACTATAACTAGTTTTATAAATATTTTTTGCATCGCATATTGTACTGAATGTATATTTTAGTGCACATCATGAGTGCATATCAATTTCATCCTGATCGAAAGGCTGTAACATCATCAAAATGCCCTTGAAATAATTTTTTCTCATTGGCCGTCATGTAACGAAAAAATTTGACTGTCCCTGTAATTAAACTATGCATCCGATTATCATAAATTTGAAATGACTCGACAAAATTTTGCAACAATTATATATTTAAAATTTCAGACCATTCGGTTGGGTAGTTTTTGCTCTGTTATATGCGGACGAACGGACGGGCAGACAGACGGAGAGACCGACGGACAGACGGACTGAAAGACCACTATAGGTGCTACATATTTATATAATTACGAACGCATCTAAAAATAAGATTTGTATGTTTAAATGACAAATGTAAGTAAATACCGTGTGTGCACTCTAATTTTATCATTTTAGGTGCGTTCGTAATTATATAAATACGTAGCACCTATAGTCGTCGTTCAGTCCGTCCGTCTGTCGGTCTGTCCATCCGCATATGACAGAGAAAAAAAACTACCCAACCGAATGGGCTGAAATTTTAAATATGTAATTGTTGTAATATTTTGTCGAGTCATTTCAAATTTTATGGAAATCGGTTGTATAGTTTAATTACAGGGACAGTCAAAAGCTTGCCTCTACATTACGGCCAATGGGAAAAAAAAATATTTCAAGTGCATTTTAATGATGTTACAGCCTTTCGAACAGAATGAAATGGATATGCACTTATTGAAGTGCACGAAAATATACATTCAGTACAATATGTGGTTCAAAAAATATATATAAATATAGCTATAGTACAAACGCATTTCATTTGCCACGTTGACGTGCAATTTCCAATTTGTTTAATAAATAGGCCTGACATATCAAGTTTTAGAAATCATTCCACCCAATTTCCCCATGCCCTGTGTGTTTAAGGAAAAATAAATTAAAAGATAAACATGATACTATTTTTCAAAAGTAACAAAGAGTAATCAGACAGATAGATATATTCGCTGAATAATCGCTTTCTTGTTTTATGAAAAGTGTCAGTTTTGTTACTTTTTAACGTGACTTTTCTCAATTAGTATCCGAAACTACTTTTCATCTATTTTATAAATGCCAACTTATTGTCCACATCTTCATTGTAGTTCGTAAATAGGAAGTGATTTACTCAACTGATATGTCAGACTGAAATCTCACAAACACTATGCCTTTAATTTCGTATAAAATAGGAGGCTTAGACCTGAACACTTTTGGGACATCAGGAAGTGCATGAAAAACTGACGGATGACCCTTCCCTACGCCTTTCTTTACAAAGTAACACTAAGCGGTAAGAGTACGCTCATCAAAGAGGTTTAAAGTTCATCACAAAATATTACTCAAAAGACATTCTTATTTTGTAGCTAAGAAACAAGTTCGGAGATTCTAGAAAAGAGCTTGAGGCGTTACACAACTCTCACGTGGATTTTTTTCTTTTTCTTTTTTTTTCTTTTTAATTCTATTTTTGTTTTATAGCAGCAAGGAATGCGACTATGACTAAATGAAAACCGACTGATGAGAAAATCCTTTTAGGAAAGCTTTTTGTTGAGGTGTGGACTGACAGAAGCTAATTCTGTCAATAAAAGAAGCTACCAAGTCGAAAACCTTGCAGTAATAATTTAATGAGCTGTCATAATGAATTTCAGTTATAATTTCGGCAGAATGAAAATGTATATGATATTTCAAACTATAACCTACGTGTAGATGCACGCAATATTATTTGCGTGTTCACTCATAAAAATAGATAGTCGATTTAATTTGTATTTAATGCGTCAATCAACGACATAAAAAAAATAAGATAGAATTTTAATGACTGAACAAAACAGATTTTAATGGGAACGATCACCTTAAATCTTTTTTTAAAATAATTTTTTTTTGTCTGTTGTTAAGGGGTTTTGTACCTTTTAAACGCGACGAAATTTAACGAAAAAAATCAAAATTAGAATTAGTCTGTCTTCAAAACCTTTTTAGATATAAACATGAAATTTTGGATATTGATTAAACAGACTGTGCTTTGTAATATGCTGTCATTAGAAATTTATTAGTCTTTTACAGAATTTGTGTATTGTTGAAATCAAAATAGCTCTTTTTTTACTCCATAAGTTATTGCGCGGAAGATATCTTGAGAAAGTATGTATGGATTGTCATGAAATTTGGTAAAAATACTAAAAATATATGTATGTTTAAAATGAACTACTCTTAGGCCAAAAATATTTCATTAACTATATATATATATATATATATATATATATATATAAAATCAATTTTATATTTTTAATGAATAAAAATAGTCATTAAAAATATTACCATTGTAAATACTTAAAAGTAGTTCATTTTAAGCACATATATTTGTTTAGTATATTTACCAAATTTCATGCCAATCCATACTTACGTTCTCACGATATCATGCGCGCAATGACCTCTGGAGGTAAAAAAAGAGCTATTTTGATTTCAACACTACACAAATTCTGTAAAAGGCTAAGGAATTTCTAAAGATAGCATATTACAAAGCACAATCTGTTTAATCAATATCCAAAATTTCATGTTTATACATAAAAAGGTTTTGAAGATAGACTAATTCAAACTTTGAAGTTTTTCGTTAATTTTCGACGCGTTTAAAAGACACAAGACCCGTTAAAGTATAACATGTTACAAAACTTAAAAAAAATTTCACTGACACCCCAATTAGAACCGGATTTATGACAAAATATGTGGAGCAATAAATATTCAAATTAAGGAAAATGTGAACTTTAAACACATGTTTCTCAAAACAGATATTTTTGACATCGCGTGTATCATATTTCCAAAAATAAGTAACATAGAAACTTAATATTTTGTATTAAGTTGTATTTTATATAGTTTAACATCATCTGCCTATTTTTTAAGTAAGCACCTGTAATGTATTTGTTTTTTAAATTTTTATTGACATTTTATCATAAAACTTGTATTTTATGGTTTAATTGCCAGAAAAAATATTTTCATCTGTAAACTTGATTATTATTTTAGGTTGAAGCTGAAGTACAATATTTTAAGAAAATATATATAATATTAAGGGGATATATAGGATATATTTTTAATAATCCTGCGCGTAACACATGTATGTCAAATCAACTTTTTGAAAATCCTTAATTTATATGTCTTAATTAAAGTAAATTCTAATTTTTTTTTCTGTCAAAGTATTTAAAAGAATTCGTAAACAAATATTTGTACAATTTACTCTAAAAAATCTGTTAAATTATAAGAAATAATTACAGCTAGAAAATATTTTTAATGTTAAAATCAAGCAATAGCGAGTTGCTGAAGGTGATATTCCCCTTAAGAAAAACAAATTAAAGTTTTATTCAGTTTTCTCATCAAATAACGATACCCGAAATGTCTAAGAAATACTATAAACAATATTGTTATTATTATTAATTTTAGTATTAATATTATTATTGGTATTTTTTGTTTCTATTATCACCATAGTAATATAGTGCGTCTCATAATTATATGGACAAGCGATTTTTTGAAATAGCAGCTCAAAATATGAATCCATAATCACGAAAGAAATAATAAGCATATAGAATCATAATATATGTTTGTTACAACAACGAAATACAATATAGGTTTTACAGAATTTTTGTAAAAAAATTAAATTGAAAATAAACTGTCCCAAAAATATACGGACAATGAAGAGAATTGCTTTTATTTCCACCGTATAAAAAAAAATTGCATTTTCTGCGTTCTGTACATGTGAAGTACCCACTGCAAAATGTAAAATCACTGCTTATTCTTCAATTATCGAATAGTGGGAAAATGCCTCGCAACGTTCAATTCTCTTTTGCTGATATAACTAAAATTTGGCGTTTAAAGACTCAAATGTTAAAATTTCTGATATTGCTAAACAAATAAAGAGTAGCAGATCCAGACTTTATGAAATTTTATCAAAAAGTGACAATGCAATTGCAAAACAACGTTCAGGTCAACCAAATAAAGCAACTCTATACGACAAGACAGATAGATTTTTCGAGCTGTTTCAACCCAAAAGAAGTTTTTTCTTGAAATTTCGAAGACTTTAGCTTTTCCTATTACGAGATCTACTGTTCATCGTTGCATACGGCAAGCAAAATTCATAAATATCGCAGAATGTGCGCGGAATCTATGTTGAAAGTGCACCATAGAAATGCACGCGTTCTTTGAACTAAAAAACACAAACCTTGGGAAGACGAATTGCTAAGTGTTTCTTCAGTGACGAAAACAAAACCAATTTGGTTGGCCCTGATGGCTGGGCATACCATCGGCATGATCTGCGATGAGAATCTGGGGTCATTAGTCGACAACAAGGAGGGGATTCTCTCAGGGTGCGGGGCGCGATTTGTTTCAATGGAACAACGGATATTGCTTCTCTTAATTGTCAACAGTTCTCTGAGGATTATTAAAATGTCCTTAAAAGCAATCTACTTTCATTTGGAAACATTTTTGGAAGGGATAGCTGAAAATTCCAAGAGGCCAATTCGTCGATTCACATCTGTCATTCAACAACAGCTTGGTTTACGCAGATTCAAGTGACTATTATAGACTGGCCAGCTATCAGTCCAGACCTAAATCCAATTAAAAACCTTTGGAGAGTACTTGCACGAGATGTATATGCTCATGGTCGTCGATTTTCTACTATTCAGGAATTAAAGCAAAGCGTAGAGCAGAATTGGTTCTCTTTACAGCCACACATTCTCTAAACACTAGTTTGAAGCTTACTTGATACGGTTTTCAAGATAATTCAAAGGAACGGATCCAAAATTCGAATTTAAATGCAAAAAACTCGAAAAGTCCATATATTTTTGAGACAGCCTATTTTGATTTTTATTTTTTTACAAAAAATCTGTATAACCTATACTGCATTTCTTTGTTGTCATAAACTTGTATTATAATTCCATATGCTTATTATTTTTTTCGTGATTATGACTTCATTTTTTGAACTGTTATTTCAAAAAATCGTCTGTCCATATACTTTTGAGACGCACTATAGTAGCTTTGCTGGTTATATTGTATGCTTAATTTTCGCCACATCATTTTCATGCCTATTTTGACTACAATCCCAAAATAACTGTTTTTCATGTTAGTCATATCGAATTAAATTTCTAATTATTTCACATTGCGCGACTAATTTTAAATATTTTTTTTTATTCTCTTAATGGTAAATTTACGACTTCTCACAATCCTGTTTTGTTCGAAACATTGCATAAAGAAGAAACCATTGTTTAAAACAGTTTAATAACTTTTGTTTTAAAACTTCATTACGATTGGTTATCATCATAAAGAAAGTTGTATATCTTCTTCAAGAATATTAATTATTTACTTATTTCATAGTATTCAGCATAAATGTGCTGAATTATAATTCGAGCCTCCTTTTCTCAAAATGTTGTTTAGATTTGCATGTATTGCTTTTATTTATCCTCTAATATTAATTTCTTTAAAAAATGGTGAAAGGAATGCAAATGAATTTTTCAGGCGTTTCAAGATGTCTGAATCTGTTTAGTTTCAAGTTTTTTTCGTTCATCACTAAACTTTAGGTTGATATATGAATTGAACATTATATCCTATTTGTGAAAAACATTTAAGATGTGGATTAAGGTAGTGTAATGTGTTCAATTGTTAAAAGCTATGTTTGACTGACAGATTATATACTTATAAATGATAGGGAAAAAAATCTTATGAGATAATACGTACGCTATAATTCTATATAAACTTATATGATTGTAATGTATTTATAAAATATAGCAGTTTTTTTACTACTAGAATATACATTTATAAAATCCAAGAAAAATAAAATGCTTTTATGCATGCACACACTTACATAAAGGTCACGCTTGAATAGTAAATTTACATGGCAGTATATACTATTTCTTGATATTTCACATCGAATAAGAGTGTCAACACATTCCATTGACGTGCACTGGTTCAGTTATGTTCTGTTATATTTAATGGCTATATATATATGGCGAAATTTCAAAGAGTTTTTCGATTTGAATTATAAATGTTTTTCTAGGAAATTAAAGTAACTTTAAATTTAAGGGGTCTCAGGACTCTTAAAGCTTCAAAAGTTTAGAAATTTTATTTTTTTTAGGGCGAAACTCCTATATTTTCAGAATATTTTGATATAATTGTTTCCTTGAAAATCCCATTAGAACAGAAGTTATGGCTTTTAGAGTTATTCCCGCTCATTAGCTGATGCGGCGTTTCCGAAACTTTGAAGTCAAATGACGTTTTTTGGCGTAACGCGCAGGATTCTGAATATTTTTTCATGACATTTTTAAAACATATGTTTCATGTTAGTCTGTATAAACTGAGCCTAAAACTTCACTTTTATTGTTCAATAAAATATTTTTTAGGTGATTATGCTGTTGAAATTTTCAAAATTTTGTATTAGCTAAGTACAACTTTGTGTTAAAAATATGAAAATGCTTTAAATACAAATTTATTTAGGTTCAGGGTAATTATTACAATCTGAAGTATAATTAGGCACAAAAAATTTCATTCCAGTTGCAAAATTGATTTTGTAATCCTGCGCGTAATCTGTTACGCTAATTTTCTGCTCTGCAAATGTCAGGCAGTTTCGTGCTACCTGTAAGTACTAATTCTGCATCTTGCAATTTTTTAAATACATGAAATGAAAGAACATACTTATATCTTTCATCTCAACAAAAATATGTCTTTAAATTTTATACATTTTAAGATATTGAATGTAGAAAATGGTCCTTTTTTTTTTTCTTTTCTCCCAATTTTAAAAGTCCTGAGGCCCCTTAAGCAGGATAAAAATTTTACAAATACAAACCGACTTTGAGATAACGCAAAATGCGCAAGAAAAAAGCGTAAGAAGTAAATTGCGGTTTACTTACGTTATGATTAAAAATACAATCTTATGTTCCCTTTTAAATTTTTAGTACTGTTTATTTTTCTATAATGCAACGAATTTTTTTTATCAAAATGTAAATTTTTGATGTCAAATAAAGGGACACAGAATCTTCTACATGTGTTTTTTTGTATCAAAACAAGAGTATCTTTTGAGCATTTTGTAATGAACTTGAAACATCTTAGATAAGCGAAGTCTTACCGTATGGTATTATTTCGCAACAAAGCGAAAGGTAAGGTCATCCGTCGGGTTTTCACGGACTTCCTGATGTCCGAATTTGTTTAGATCTAAGCCTTCCGTTATATGCGAAATCAACTGATGGTTTTTGACTGACATATGAATTGGGCAGTCACTTCCTATTCATAAAGTACGACTAAGATGTGTGTAACAAGTAGCAATGCGTAAAATTGATGAAAAATAGTTATCGGCTACTTGTTATGAAAAAGAGAAAGAAGTCACGTTTAAAAATAATAAAAATACGATTTTTTGACACATTTAATACAATAAGACGGATTTCAGAGCAAGTGTCAGACTGCTAACACTGTATTACTAAAGTATATATATGTATAATGCTACTGAATACTGGAGTACTGAAACTTGTTAATTTATATTTGATAATTTTCTATAACACAAGTAATATTATTATCCATATAGAGGAAAATGAATTATTTTCAAGCTCTATATCTTTTATAAAACATTACTGAATTGCAAGGACTCTGATTATTACAATATAATTATAAAATATTAAAAAAATCTGCCTTTTTTTTAATACTAGGGAATTTTTGCAACTTTATGTTTTGTATAACTAATCTTGATTAATAAAAACTTTATTTATCTAACAATTCAAATTGATAACTAATGTAAAAAATTAATGAAAGACGTAACAGATTTAGTATGTATAGTTTTTATCACACATTAAATGTACAGTTACATTTAGAAAACATTAAGAGCATGTATATATGGGGCATTCTCACAATCTTTTGACTTTCATGTCCCTGAATAATAATTTTATTTTAATACACTGTTTTGTGTTTTTTCTTCATTTCATGTACTGGGGAACATCTCATTGCATGATTGCATAACAATATTATCGAGATAAATAAGTTTTGGACGATGTTGGGGGTCCAAATACCTGGAAAACTCCGATACCGTCCCGTGTCCCTGATGCTGATTTTTAAGTTTGGAGCTGTCTGGATAAAATTGTTTCAATAAAAACAATTTGATGTAATTTTTTTCTGAAACTGGAACTATTGTTTTATATAAATATGTAGCTAAAAATTAACCTACACACATTTTTAAGGTTGTTATTATTTTTTAAACTCTGTCCCTGGGTTTTAGATTCCTTACCATCCCTCTTCTAAAATTATACAGAAAATCATTTCAGATGCAGCCACAGAATTTTTTTCAAGTTTTTTCTCATGCAGAAGTATGCAAGAGAAATAATGTCTAAAATACTTTGGCAGGAAATTTACTGCAGAATTTAAATCAGCATTTAAATGTCAATTTCAAGCATCGTGGCTTAATTGGTTGTCTTACCGTCCCCAAGGTTTATTCCTGCACTTTTAAAGGTAAATAATAAAAAAAAAAATTAATCCAATGTTAACAATTATTTCTAAAAATCAATGAACATTGTGGCTATCACTTAGTCTTAACATGATTTTCCTAAAAATAGGTGGTAATTTTCCTTACCATTCCATCCTTACCGTCCCTTTTTTTACCATTTCGTCTCTTTTTTCCTATACGACACACTTTTTTTACCTTACCGTCCTTTTTTTAACACCCCTTTAAGACAATGTTATACAAAAATTCTGTATTAAAAGTACTACATTTTTATTATTTCTTATTTGAATGTCCTGTGGGTACTATGCAAATTCATTATAAGTAAAAATTTAGAAGAAAATAAAAAGTTATAGGGGTAAAATGGTAAGGAAAATTAAACTCGCAAGTTTGACTTAAACCTCAGTTAAATAAAAAAATTTTCGCTGCTGACCATTTTTCTTTATTTTGAATCGTTAAGGCATTCGTCTATCAGATTAAAATGTTATTTTAACAAGTTTAATTTCGCCAGATTTTTTTCCCCGTAAGTCAAAAGATTGCGAGAATGCCCCATATATATGTCTCAAAATGTGTGAATGTGTATGCAAAAAATGTATCCGTTATTGTTCTACTCATGGTAATAAAATATTTGGAAAAGGAAGAACCGAAGAAATGTTTAACATTAAGTGTCAATAGAGATTTCTTTAATTCTTTATTCGTCTATATTAAAACTTATATTTACATATTTTAAAGAAATTAAAAAAAAAGTCTTAATGTTCATTTATTTTTGTACAAGTGGTAAATGTTGATTAATTAGATTTGCATTGATGAATTATCCTGAATAATTTCACACAATCTTGTTTAATACAAACTATGCTCTTATTAACGGGAGTGCAATTTTTACGATGTTGTAGAAAGACTACACACTACGAGAAACAATTATTGTATCGAAAACCTGAGGCACAATTTTTTATTCAATCAAAATTTCAGCGTGCTTCACTTCAATCTGAGCCCGAAATTTAGGCCGTAACTTTAACAATAATAAAGATATTTTAATGACATTTGGCAACAGAAATAACTTGCTGTGCGCGAAGTGCGATAAAATGGTAAAAGTGCAAAATAACTCGGTTCGAGCACCGTATATACACTATAAAAAAAAGAAAAAAAACGGACTAAAATACGGAAATTGTACTGGAAATCGAGAAGCCAGTACTATTTCCGTAATTTACCGGAAATTTTACCCCGTAAATTCCAGAAAAACGGAAAATTTTCTGTAATTTACGGAGGAAAATTTCCATTTAAATACGGAAATAGTACTGGCGTCTCAATTGCCAGTACAATTTCGGTATTTTAGTCCGTTTTTAGGGTTTCGTACTTAAAAATTAAAAACTTAGCCATTATAAAAGATCACTCCTGTGTCTGTCTGTCCGTCTGTCACAATCATTTTACTCGTAAACTATGGAATGTGGAAAGTTCAAATTGGGGGAAGTAATAAAGACTATTGACCCACATATTTACAGATTATTAAACATTTACAAATATTTTTAGGAAAAATGTAGAGGGGCTAATTAAGTTACTTGAAAAAAAAAATCTTTTCTTTGTATATCGTGTGAAAGGTTTCGTAACGACGCTGAACTCAAAAATACATTTCATTTAATTTTAGGTATTATGTTTTCAGACATATCGTCGAAAGTGTAGTGCCAAAATAGGTTCCCCCCCCCCCCCCCATCTATTTCCGAATCTACACTGTTAAAAATTTGCAGCATTCTGACAGGTCATGTGACCGTTTTTTTCCGAAAACGGTTACACAACCGTAATTTTAACACTATTCAGACCATATTATTGCTCATTTTATGTTCAGAATATAGTTAAATTATGGTTATGAAACCATTTTTTCAAAAAATGGTCAAATGACCTGCCAGAATGCTGCAAAATTTTTAACAGTGTAGTTAAATTATAGTTATGAAACCGTTTTTTCACAAAAACGGTCGAATGACCTGCCAGAATGCTGCAAAAGTTTTAACAGTGTACTATAACTAAAATTAGGGAAAAATTAAAGGTAGTAGAGGTTAATTTAAACCTTGCAGGAAAATTATAGCGATTACCATAGTTCACATAGTTTTTCAGAAAAGTGCATTTTTCCGTTACACACAAATTTCGATTTGCGTGCTCAGCAAAGGTGCTGAGGAGCACCGGAGGTAGTATCTATTGTAGCAGAAGTATAAGAGCATTGTTGATAATTATATTTGAAAAAAATCGCCCGATGTATCGTATATATCACCGACTTTTAAAACCAAAATAACAACTTTTAATGATATATTTGTGTAATACAATGTCCAGTAGTAGTATGTATAAAAGTAATAAACGTCAAATTTTTAAAACAGACTAATTTAATTAGAATTGATCACATAAATGCGATGGGATTCACGACTAGTTTGCATTGAGTAGAACTCTGAATACGCATCTGGTGTCTTTAAAAGTTAATTAAAAACCTATCTAGAAAAAACGCGGCACGGACCAAGGTGGCGTTGCTACTTTGAGACCTCCTTTCGAAGCGCACTTACAGTGTTAAAAATTTTGCAGCATTCTGGCGGGTCATTCGACCGTTTTTTGAAAAAACGGTTTCATAACCATAATTTAACTGTATTCTGACCATAAAATGGCCAATAATATGGTCAGAATAGTGTTAAAATTACGGTTGTGTAACCGTTTTCAGAAAAAACGGTCAAATGACCTGCCTGAATGCTGCAAATTTTTAACAGTGTAGCAAAATGCCAAGTTTAAACTTTATGGAATATGACTTAATAAAATTATTTATTAAATAATAATTTTATGTTTTGCTTAGATAGTCCACCGAATAGTTTTCAAAAGTTGGCGCCACTGCTTCCAGTTTTTCCCACACTGTTAAAAATTTTGCAGCATTCTGGCAGGTCATTCGACCGTTTTTTGAAAAAACGGTTTCATAACCATAATTTAATTATATTCTGACCATAAAATGACCAATAATATGGTCAGAATAGTGTTGAAATTACGGTTGTGTAACCGTTTTCGCAAAAAACGGTCAAATGACCTGCCAGAATGCTGCAAATTTTTAATAGTGCATGACGATACTACTAGAAGTTCGCATGAGACGAAGGAATTTTATTAATTACATTTCTTTAATGAATTTTTAAAAATTCCTTTCGTACAAATATTATTACATGGTAAATTGAGTAACATTGTCTGTAATATAATAATAAGTAACGAAAAAGAAATTCAAATAGAACCGTAATTTTTTTACGGAACACGTTGCATTTAGAGATACAGACTAGCAGAATACTTCAAATATTCCTTCTCGGTACTAAAATTATTAGTTTAAATAACCTTACTTAAAACATCCTTTTATTTAAATAATTATACTATTTACAATTAAGATTATTAAAAAGCTACTTATGCTTCCATTCTATATGTTAAGAAAATATTTAATTAAAAAGAAAAAAAAATGTATAACAATTATACTTTTTTAATTATATATTATTTATATATTATTACAATTTATAATTTTGAGATTATAAATTTAAATATAACACAAAAGCTGTGTTTTTTTCGTATTATGCTACACTGTAAAAAAAAATCCGAACAGTTTTCCTGTAGGAATCGGAAAAATAGTTGCCCTTATCGTACCGGAAAAATTTCCGACCCAGCTAGGAATAAAATCCGTAAAAAAAGGAAATAGTCAATAAAACGGTATTTTACGGATTTTATTCCGAGCTGGGTCGGAAAATTTTCCGGTACGATAAGGGCAACTATTTTTCCGATTCCTACAGGAAAACTGGTCGTAATTTTTTTACAGTGTATCATCTGTATCTCATACAAAAATGAAAGAGATTTTTTTAAACAGTTAAACTCTTTTAAAACACCCATGTATCAAAACAAATATATTTTTTACAATCCAGATTGATAATAATAATAATAATAAGATGTATTTTTAACACTCGACATAGAAATATTTGTTAAAATGGAAAATTTTAATAATTTTAAACTTATAATGCAATATTTTTCTTTAAAAATGTTGTTTTACAAATCATTTTAAGCTATTATAGCTCACGCGAAAACAAAGGTAGAATTTGTTTCAAACATTTATCAAATTAAATTTTAGAAAGCCAATATAATTTTGTGATTTGCAAGCTTATGAATTTCAAATGCAGTTTCTTCTTTTTAGATTGCATGTTTCATTAAACATTGAACTGCATGAGCAAATTAAGTCTTAGCTCTTTTGTTGAATGTAAACACATTTGCGGGCAAAAGTTATTATTTACATTTTCGAAGTAATTACATTATTATAAAATACACTTTTAACTCAGAAACTTCACAGTGAAGAACGAAACATATTATTTTTCCTCTTTTGTAAAAAAAAAAAAAAAAAAAAAAAAAAAAAAAACCTAACTTAATATTCATCCATTATATTTGAATTAAGCAATCTGAAAAAAATTCAACTACAATACAAAAGCAATAGTTGTGTTACTGCTGTTTCGAATCTCATGTTTTACAAATATATGTCATTCGAAAATGATACAAAAGTTTGTTTCAAACTTATAGAAATATAATTCAGAAAGTTAATGTAATTTTGTAATTTGAAAACTAAAAGGATTTCCAAAAGCTATTCCTCTCTCTTTTTTTTATTGCATACTTTACTAAACTTTATGAGGAAATGCATTCTTAAATCATTTTTTTTTTTTATGTAAGTGAACTTCCGGTAAAAAGTTATTATTTCATTCTTTAAAGCAATCACATGGCTAGAACGCACCTTTAATGGGGCAATTTTAGGGAAAACAATCAAAACTGTTACTTTTGTTTTCTTTGTAAACAGAACTTAGCATTTACCTATATTATGAGATTAATGGTGTTCTACTTTGAAGTATAATTGAACTATTTAGTCTATTTCCTACAATTGCTACAGTTCCTTTCACCGATAAAAAATGTTCCCATTTGTCGCTTAATATTAAGAGCCTACACTGTTAAAAATTTCTGTTAAATGGCAGAAAAAAACCCGAGACTCTCTGCAAATTTACACCAGTTCTCGTTTAAATATAGTATTCGATTGAGTTTTTCAGCCATCATTGTACAGATATTTCCCTTTTCTTATATCAAATTCCCTGTAGAAATTTCATGTCTTTCTCTAAAGATATTTTTATCCGACTGACAAGAAGGGTTATGTGTTTCACGCGTATCTGGGTATGTGGATTTCTTTATACCCTCGAATCACCCCAACGGCTGGATGCATTTTAATGAATGAGATCTCTATCGATTTGTCTTAACTGACCAATGGTTATAGGCTGGATTTTATTTTTATAAATTCAAAATGGCGGTAGAGACGATTTTTTTTTTTTTTTTTTTTTTTTTTACGCACCCTATTGAGTGGCGCATATCATTGGATAGGTCTTTCAAAATGAGGACGATGTTTCATTGACTATTTTACAGTCAGAAGCTCCGTTTAAATATTACATAACCTGGGAGTTGTGTAGGTAGGATCGCTAGCTTTACTGCAACTCTAACCATCATAGACATCTATAGCCCTCATCAAAACAGTGTTTATAGATAGGAACTAACAATTAAACACAACTTGAAAGTCATCAATACAAGTAAATAAAAAGATAGGTAAGTAATATAAAAAATAGTTTCACATTAATGAAAAATAATTAATTAGTTCGCTTTTTACGCAGTCGGGTTTTTTGATTTTTTAAATTTAATTTTTACTTGTTATCTTTGTTATAACCTGTAATTCAAAATACGCACTTTAAAAATTCTTTTACAATTTTATTAGAACTATTAAAGAAGAAAATTTGGTTTAAAAAATATTTTATAAAAAATTAGAATATTTCAGAAAGGGAAAATTCGTCTCTTCGGATTTAGCAGGGATTTTTATTGCCAACCACTTTCCAGTTGCTTCATTCACCATGTGCATAAAATTTGATAATATTAAAAGTAAAAGTAAAATTATTTCCCCGCTGAATCATAAAAGACATTCTTTGCGAACAGTAATAACAGCTCCTATAGCACAAGTCAATAAGGTGTTCATCTCCAACCCTGAGGACTCGAGATTCAAATCCTGCACCGGATAGAAATAAATATTGTAAAAAATTAAATGATACAGTAGATAAAATTCGTTCTCGCAGTTAAAGTTCTAAAATTCACTAGTTTCTTAAAATAAATCAAATTATTATTAATTAAAAATACACAAACTAAATAAATTTACAGAGTCTTGTGTATTTTTGTAGATGTAAATTTACAAAGTCTACTATAAATTTACAAAACAATTTCGCTGTTATTTAACATAATTTCTGGATAATGTATTGCAAGTAGATTCTCCCTAATTTCACAGAAATTTTTTTAACGGTGTACACTAATCATAAGAAGCTCTCGTAAGTTACTGTTTAACCAGGGAGGCGGTGTTTATTTAAAAATATTTAAATGCCGACGATAAATTTGAATTACGGCCAGACGACAAACAGACAAGTAATAATTCATAAACAGTTTTCAATTATATTGGAAAGTGTTGGGAGGGGGAGAAGAGAGAGGAAACACCAGAGAACAGGAATTCTGCTTTTTCAGAATTTAGTGTCGCCCCCGACATTTCCATTACTTCGTTTTCTTCTGATGGACTGGTGGTTTCTATTATTATGAAACAGCCATTATAAATGAAGCGTTTAGGAGAAGACGAAAGAGCAGGCCTTAAAATGGCCATTAAAAAAATTGCAAAAAAAAATGACCATCATTTTTTTTGAAAAAAAAAAATGGCCATTTTTGTTTTCTCATTCTGACCAGAAAATCAGAGTTCTAACTTTTTACGACTGCTCTTTCATCCTCACCTAACGCTTCATTTATAATGGCTGTTTCATAACAATAGAAGCCACCAGTCCATCAGAAGAAAATAACTCGGTTAAGCGGGACTCTACTGTAGTGCAAAACATATTTAAATTTTAAGGTTTAAAGTACGAGCTTTTATTTTATGTAAAATGACGTCATTTGCATTAATATAGATACTTAAAATTAAATATAGTTTATAATAGCTCCATGTTTTATCATAAATCATTCATTTATATTTTTCTCAAAATAGCACGTATTTTCATCAGATTTTTTCAGTTTTTATGGGGAAATGGCAACAAAAAGATATAATTGCTATTTTTCAGCTATTTTTTTCTTTACTTTCTACAGAAATGGAGTACTTGAGTTGCCAAAATGAAACAAATGTTGCTAAAAACTACAAAAAAATTAATATCTCAAAAATAAATGGAGATGCAGTTTTCAAACAAATTGCAATAAAAAGTACTTTTTTCCCCCCAATACAACGGTACAAACATTGAAAATGTGCGATGCTTAGAAGTTTAAAAAAATGCTGTATAGTATTTAATCGCACAATGAAACATCGACTTTTATTTTACAGCTGGCTTATACAAGGTAACGTTATTGATTGGAGACGACACAAAATAAGATGGGAGAGAGAAATAGCATACCGGGGGCTAAAAAGACAGATTTTGTCAAAATTGAAAAAAAAAGACAAAAACCAAAAATTGGCTTTTAAATTAAAAAAAAAAATAAAGAAAACTTCAGCAAAGTTGTGGAATATAATGCATTTTTTGATAAACCACTTCTTATTAGTAAAGAAAAAAATTTTTTTTTTTCTTATTACTCCTTTTGCATGTTATTACCCTATCTTCTCTTGAGAATATGGACGTAAATGGGATCAAGGCTTGAACAAAATCCAGTCTTATATTTTTGACAGCTTACCAAGTGCATGTTAAAATTAACTTGTACAACAGAACTTCTGCCTAGACAAAACTTTTAATTGTAGGCATATAACAGAAGGAGTGACAATATAACATTTTTGCTTAATATAATAATTTTTATTGAGTTGTTTGTTAAAAAAATCTGGAATTTTACTTCATGTTAAAAAATTCTGTACATTTTTTTCTACAGAAATTTTTCGGATTATTCTAATTCTGCATTTAAATGAAATCATGATTTTTAATAATTCTAATTAACGTAGATTCATATATATAAACTTAACAGCTGAATAGTTATTTTCATTTAATTATTTTATTTACTTATTTTATTTCAAAATCAACTATTTTACTTATTTTATTCTAATGCGTAGCAATAGCAAAAGAAAAAAAAATAGAATTTTGACTTTTTACTTCATTTTTGAAGATTTTCTTGGTATCTCGGTCTTTTTTTTTACATTATAGATTTATTTGAAGTGTTATGCATATTTTTTAATTCTATATAAATTATTAAAATTTGTTTTATAAATTCAAACATTTTTTAGGTTAATATTTTTGATTTTCCTTGAAAACGTATATGTATATAATATTATCTTCGTCCTGGGTTTCAAATATAAAAATAATTCACAATTTCTTACTATTCATGATAAAACGTTTATTACAAGAAAAAAAATATATATATGAACACCACAAAGCTATAGCGTCTAGAATATATAGTGGTCTAGATGCTGTAATAATACGATGTTTACAATGAAATGTGAAAGTATAACCACAGATGTCGCTGCGATCGGCTGTTTGGATTTCAGTATCATTGCACATTTAGGGGATACAAATTTTTAGCGCTGTTCCAATAGCAGATTTCCACTCTATCTATTCTAGGTGTTGTAACAAAGCTAATAAAAATAATTAAAATTAAAATATTAATTAACAGCAGAAAAAATTATCTTCTGGTTGAAACGCTAAAATTTTTCTCTTTCTGTTTGTCAATCTCTCTAATTTTATTTTTCATTGAAAAACGGCAGTTCATTATTTATTTCCACAAAGATTTGTTTTTAGAAAATATATCATTTGATTCTTTTCATTTCCTAACCACATAATTGCTATTCGTCTTTTCAATCAAAATGAATAATCTGACCATTGTTGCATAAATTTAAATTGGTATTTGCGGCTGTTTAGAATGTTCTTTTACTTAATTTTTAAAATTATAATGAAATGCGGATAACACATTTTTCATCTTTTTTCTCCTCGAAGACATTTTCTTAGAAAATAATGTTATTTGATTCTTTCGAATTGCTAGTCACATAATTCTTATTTATCTTATCAATCAAAATGAAATGTCTGACCATTGTTGCATAAATTTAAATTGGTATTTATAGCTGTTTAGAATGTTCATTTACTTAATATTTAAAGTTGTAATGAAATGCGGATAACACACTTATCATCTCCTCAAAGACATTATCTTAGATCACATAAAGCATAGAATAAAGTCATATATATGATTAATTAATTAATCTTTAAGTTTTCTAATCACATAAGTCTTACATGTTATTTTTCATAATACAATGAAATATCTAGCTATTGTTGTA
This sequence comes from Maratus speciosus, assembly GCA_963932465.1. NCBI lineage: Eukaryota > Metazoa > Arthropoda > Arachnida > Araneae > Salticidae > Maratus > Maratus speciosus. The sequence goes on along the minus strand of OZ010795.1, from coordinate 183,069,985 downwards.
TGAATTTTAAATAGGTCTTGCAACTGTTTAAAGAGTTTTTTCTTTATTTTGTACTTAGCACTAAAATGCGGTTAAGAATAATTATCTAGTATCAAACATATTATGATGCATTTACAAATAAAAACAACATTCATTTTGATTCAACTCAGATAACCTCTTCTTTTCATATTATTATAATGAGTGTAAATTCTTCCCACAGAATTCTTTCGAAATCCGTTAGAAGCTGGTATAATCCTTTAAAAGTTGGAAATCTCATTTATGTTAACTATGTGAACTTATCATCTTATAACACGATTCCCAGATTTAACTTATTTTGCATGCAAAGTTAATCTCGAACTTAGATAATGATGAAATAAGGGAGATAATGAGATTAAAATGTGGTTGCCATTGTGCCTGCAATAACAGAAAACGAAGAAAGTTCTCAAAAAGTATTAAAGGAATTTTCATGTTACAACTCGGAATATTATTCTGTATTTTTGTAAAACTTATTTTAAAATAAAAGTAATTTCAAACCATTTATTTTAGTTATTTTTCAAATCCTTTGTAATAACATGTGACTGCATAAATTTCTGATCTTGTTACGCAAAAGTTTCGTGATTACCCCTGTTAAATCGATTGCCGAATCAAATTCCTTCTTAAAATAAATTTATTGCTAGAATGTATATTATTTTATGCTTTCGTGAACTCTTCTTCGCTTTAGTTCCTATTCGAGTGTATTTTGATTTTTAAGTTTAATTTTAAATAGAATCCTTTTTGAACTATGTAACTTGTAAAATTTTATGATTCGATTGATTGTATTAATAATTTTCTGATTTTAATTATTTTTAAACATTTGGGTTTTTTTTAAAGGTGAATTTTCTTAGCCACATAATTTTCCACGAAAACTTTAAGAGGAGGCGATCTCCATAACTTAGAAAATATATTAAATCTGCACTAAATATGTCGTCCAAGAAGAAAATCCGGTCAAACTGCAAAATGTAAGACTTTAAGAGGACTGTAAGACTATAGATAACGTAAGAATGTAAATAAAGAGTATTTTAAACACATTCAGCGCATCATTGGATACAGAAAATTGTAAAGTTTTGTCTATGGTGGGTTAGGTTGCATTAACTCAAACTGGAACCCCTCCCCCTTGAAGCGCGGCAACCATGAAAACATCATTTCTTGCCTCACGTGAGTTAACTGCACCCCACTTACAGGTCCTGATTACCGAATAGGCATGAGAAGCACGTGCTTCCCTTAGAAATTTTTGAAAGGACCCGAAATGGAGCAAACAGGACCTTCAAATTTTATATTAATTCTATTCCAAAATTCTAATTTCTTTTCAAATTGTTAACTCCTTTATATATATATTTTTGTTTAAAAAAACTTTTTTATAAAAATACCTTTCATAACAAATTATTTTTTCATACGAAAGAGAATTTCCTTGTTTATCAACAAACATCTAAACCTCTAGTTGTGGTAGGCAGAAACGCGACGAAACCAGCGCATTCTTTGAATGTAAAACTATGGCTATGAACGATCACCAATACTGTAATGTAAATTGTCCATCATTCTGTTTGCTTACGCAGAAAAATTAGTGTATGAAAAGATAGGTATATTGAAAAATTAAAGATTTTGAAGCTGCATGGAAACATTTTTTTTTATCTTCCCGATCCTTATATTATGACGAAAACGTATTGGCGTAATGACATGTCTGTTTGGCCAAACATCACTGATGCAAAATAACTCGTTTTTTGACAAATTGTCCTGCGTTAAATGAAAAATCTCTGAAAGCACACAATTTTGAAGTATAGGTTAGTAAAGAATTTACAAGACATTTTGACAGTTTTAACCATATGATCACAATTTCTCAGTTTGTCCAATCAACCAAAGTCGTCAATTGCAGTATTATCAGCCAACCAATCAAAATCGAGAAAGTCCAATAATATAATATTTGTTGTAATTTGAATATTTGTAGTATTGGTGAGTTTAAGGGTACATTGAATTTAAAAAACTTCTCGAATGAAAGAGGTCCACGAAATGACACTTTGTTTCCCATAGCTTTGGAGGTTAATTGGGCTCTACCAACTTATTTAATTCACGACTTCCACAAATGTTGGAAGATTAGAAGGTATAAGTGGAACATATACTCTTTCTTTAATAAACAACATAGATTCAAATTTCTATGCAGTAAATTATTCCTCCTGTGATGTTGATGCTATTTTATTATATACGATAACAGCGATCGGTGCCAGTAGTTTTAAATTTGGATGTAGTTTTAAATGTGCGGAATGTATTTCTGTCTTTCACAGTTTGCATGAAAAAAAAAATCTTAAAATATTATCTTTCTTTTGGTGTATAATAATGTAAAATTGTAAAATACTATGAAATGCGTAAAAATCTTCAAAACAAGGCAGATGGGGTTCTCTGCTGCGGCATTTAGCCAATAAACCTCAAGATGTACACCACGAATGAGAGATTTCTGTACTTTTCTTTCTGTTAAAAATTGATTTCAAGACAATTTTATTTATATAAATTTTATAAAAAGAACTATTTTATATTCAATAACTTTTCTTACTTTTTATAAAAACTCAATTCTAAATAATAAATGTTTTTGATGCATTGACGCTTGAAGCATCATAAAAAAATGCGTAAAAGTGTATTTCGTTTTTTCGTAATGAAATTAGTATGTTCATTCTATAGTGTGGATTTATGTGTGTTTAGGGAAGTACCTATTTTAGAAAATTGTAAAAAAAAAATGTGAACTACTATTACGGAACACCCCTTCCTCCTCGTCCTTAAAATTCTAGATCAGAAAGAGTCAACTTTATTAAAATCAGACACGATTCTACTATTTTTAGGGTTCTGTACTTTAAAACTGAAGACAGAACTATTATAAGATCACTCCTGTGACTGTCTGTCTGCCTGTCACAGCCATTTTACTCGTAAACTATGGAACGTGGAAAGTTAAAATCGGCTGAAGTAATAAATGCTACTGACTCACATATTTACAGATTATTAACCATTCACAAATATATTTAGGGAAAATGTAGTGGGGCTAATTAAGTTAATTGAAAAAAAACAATCTTTTCTTTGTATATCATGTGTGAAATTTTTCGTAACGTCGAACTCAAAAATACATTTCTTTTAATTTTAGGTATGATATTTTCAGCGGTATTGTCAAAAATGTAATGCAAAAAATATGTCCCCCCCCCCTATGTTTCCCTCTACTGATCATCTACTACTCCCCTACTGTTCCGAATCTACTGAAACTAAAATTATGAAAAAATCAGGGGTAGTAGAAGTTAATTTAAACCTTGCAAGAAAACTATAGCAGTTACCCTAGGTAACATAGTTTTTGAGAATATCACATTTTTCCGTTTCTGACAAACTTCGATTTGCGGGCGTTCAGCAAAGGATTTGAGGGGCACTGGAGGTACCTATTGCCGCGGAAGTATAAAAGTATTGCTGATAATGATTTCTGAAAAAAATTTCGGTAATTAGCCGAGATATTAACCTTTAAATACACAGACGGTTTGAACATACATAAAGACACGGGCGGCGTACTCTATACACCATCGGTTTTTAAAACCTTTAAAACCTAAACAACTTTTAATAATATATTTGTGTAATGCAATGCCCAGTTACTAATTCATATATTTATTGTACGGAACCCTGTGTACACGAGTAATACTCGCACTTGACCGGTTTATTTTTATCACATTAGCACGGAAGAAATCTGCTTTTGCGGTTATGTATGCAGAAGTTTAATCTACGAAACCAGAAACCAGACATATAGTATATGCATACATTTTTGCTAAAACAACAATGGCTAATGGTGTCTTTTTTTTATAGTCACATAATATTTACATCTAATATTAATAGTCAAGACTATAATAAGCAGACTTTTAATGATAGAACAAAGCGTACCAAAAACAAAAGTACCTAGGCGTTTACTCAACGTTTACCTTGCTTAATTAGATCATGACCTCCGGTATTTGCCTTTAAAAAATGTATGTAAATGGCTTTTTATCTTCTGCTCATTGTTTGTCGATCTTCTTTTTATTTTTTAAGCAATTGCCACACAAGTTAAACAGAAAAATTATCTAGGAATATAAAGGAAACATTAATTATTGATACTGAAACTAACTTGAAAGACATAAAACGGAAAGAAAATAGATCAATTATTTGTGGAAGAATTTTATCTGTGTAAAGTGTCACAAACATACATATTAATTTTTTTTTTAGTTCGGAAAGACAAACGAATAAAAATGTTGATGTTTTTCTATATTCACTGCTAGAACTGGTTATTCATTCGGATATATACTTTTATTATATTATTATTAATATATTCTTATCATCAATATTATTATTAATATATTTTTAGTATCAATATCAATATCATTATTAATATATATTATTATTAATATATTTTTAAATGAAGATAACAAATAAACTGACAATGGTCTTTTCTTTTAAATAGTTCTACACTGTTAAAAAAAAAAATCTGTAATTCTACAGATATAAAGTTCCAGAAATCTGTATGCTTACTAAAATTTTATCTGTACACTGTACAAAAAAAGATGTAAATCTAAAAACAAGTTTTTGTAAAGTTATAGAAATTTGTATGCTTATTAAAACTTTATCTGTACACTGTACAAAAAAAGTTGTAAATCTAAAAACTAGTTTTTGTAAAGCTACAGAAGTCTGTAGCTTTTCAGAAGAATCTACTAAAATTACAGTAATCTTATTAAAATTTTATCTGTAAACCTGGGTTGCAGTTACATAAACAATTCTAGGCCCAGTTTCTTAAAAAAAATCTTAGTAACCTTACAGATTTTTTGATTTACGGTGTAAAAGTGTATCTGTTACATGAATTTTTGTTGTTGCCGTTACATAAAAAGTTCTAAGAATCCCAGTTTCCTAGAATTTTTTTTTTATAACGTTATAGATTTTTTTTTGCAGTGTAAAATATTTATATCTATTATAAATATAGTCACGAATATAATGAGCGGATTTTTAATGATAGAACAAAACGTAGAAAAAGAACGAAAGTAACTTTGGAGAAAGAGATTGGACGTTTACTCAGCGTTTATCTTACTTAATTAGGTCATCACCTCTAGTACTTGCTTTCAAAAATGCACAAAAAAACAACAACGACAAAAAAAAAAAAAAAAAAAAAAAAAAAAAAAAAAAAAACACCACATTTTTAATCTTTTGCCCATTGTGTTTAGATTTCTTTTATTTTTCGCGAGCAACTGTGATACATAATTATCACCTAAAAATGTCAAAGGTGCACTAACTATTGAAATTGGAACTAATTTTAAAACACATAAAATCAAAAGAAAATTTTCAGTTGTTTGTGAGAAAATCTAATTCATTTATACACAAGCAATCGAAAATATGCGTATTCATATCAGTTGAATTTAGAACGCAACCGAATTAATTTTTTTTAACCATTTGGAAAAATGGTTATTGTTCTCTGTCAGGGTAGGAAGTCAAAAACATATCTGAAGCGTTTTATTGGTTGAATCCGCATTTTATACGTTTTCTGATTGGTCTATACAGTAATTTGTATTTTCCCTTTACTTTCAACAGAGATGGATACTTCTGTTGCCACTATGACAAAAAAGTAATAAAAACTACAAAAAAAAATTAATAACTCAGAAACAAATTGAGATACAGCTTTCAAACAAATTGCAATTAAAAGTACATTTTTTTCTCTATACGACGGTGTAAAAAGTAATATTGTGGGATGTTTAGAAGTTTAAGAATGATATTTCATTTAAAATTTGTCGTCAGATTTCCAAGAAATCTGACGATGGAAAAGTCTTTTCCCAAACAACCAATGAAATGCTTGGATAATACTTAAGTTTCGGGTGGATAATACGTAAGTTTCAGGAAATCTGACGAGTCGCAGGCGATTTTTGTCGCTTGCAATTTTTACGTGTAATAACACTATTAATGTTTAATTCATGGCGTACGTAATATATGATCAACTCCGTGCGATTTTTTATGTCTTGAATTTTAGTCTTTGAAAAAATCATTTTCCAAATGGTCGTCGTAATTTGTTAAATTGCTTTTTTTATTATTATTTTTTTAATGATTTCTAAATTTTCTTTGTTAGAATTTGTCATACATCAGGGTATAACGTACTACTTGCCTTAACATTAGTATTTCTTAAAATGAAGTAAAGAATAGAATGACATTTTTTGTCTTTTTATATTATTTTGGACAGTTGTAAAATATTTATGTACGGTATTAATGATCAGGAATACCATTACACTTGGCTTCTACTTGTACACTGTAAACAAATCGGAAATTGTATGTCAAACGTCGCAAATGAGGTGCGTTCGTACTGCAACTAGTTTTATAAATATTCAGATCTTGGTATAATAGCTGTTGCACTTTTATGCAAAAATGCATGAATACAAAATTTATTACGATTATATATATTCAATTCAGCAATACTGAAACAATAGGACTCCATCTTAAATAAGATGTAATCACCATGGCAACCTAGAATTATTACCTATCATGGGATAGTATTGAATTAATTACGTATGATAGGATTTAACAGAATAATCACCATGACAACCTAGAATCATTACATATCATGGGATATCATTGAATTAATTACGCATGAAAGGGTTTAATAGAATGAAGAAAACGTTTATTAATATCTTTTAAAGTTTTGGTTCGATTTTCATAAAATTTGAGATAACTCGACAAAATTCTGCAACGATTAAATATATTACATTTCAAACCATTTGGTTGTGTAGTTTTTGCGCTGTTATATGCGGACAGACAGACGTACCAGACGACGACTTATAAGTGCTACGTATTTATATTATTGCGAACACACCTAAACAGATATTTCGTCTGTTCATAATTAATTAAAAAAAATACAAAAATACAGACAATTTAACCCTTTTACTCCCAGTAAGTCCAAAAAAGAATCATGACATTCCTTATTTTTTTTCTATATATCCGGATGCTTCTATATTATTTCAAATAACGGAAATAAAAGCTATGTATAATCCCCAATAGATAAACATTTTTGTTTCTCTTGAATAGATGACAGCACTGTGCAAATAAATGATTTTAAAATTTCTGATATGAGATTCAGTTCATTTCGCAAAAATGGGACATGAATAACATTTTTTACATAGGCTTTATAATTAATAAATGTTATTTTTTTATATTGTATTAAAATATGCTTCAATAACTTATTTTGTCTTGTTTATATAAATATTTTATTAAATTTTATTTATTATTTAATTTTTAATTTATTATTTTTATTATTATTTAAATTTTAATTAAAAAATGAATTTTTTTCTTTTATTATTTCTTATATTGAGCATAAAATCAACCTATTTTAAGAATTTTAGCATAAACAGGTAATGTATGGGTCTGAAAGGGTTAATTAAACAGTTTAAAAGCACATAAAAATCGTAAAAAAAAAATAACATTAAACGTTTCGAACTTGTTTAAAGTTCCTCATCGATAATGTAAATGAATTTTTCGTCGAAGTACCTGCACCTTTGTATATCGGAAAGGCACCTCTTCTGGACAATATTTGAACTTCAGATCAGAATGCCCCATTTCTCATAAGATTGCTGTAATTAAAACTTTGCTAATTAGAGCCTTTCATTATTGTGGTAATAAAGAACTCTTCGAGATCAAAATTAAACAAGATTTTTTATTATTTGAAGAAAAATGGATACCTTTCAAGATGGTGTAACAGAATTTTTTCTGAAATTATACATGCCTAAACAGAGACTTCTCCACCTTTTCAAGAGAATACTATCAATCAATTCATGCCCATACCATATTACAGAAGCATATCGGAAACAAATCTCACATCTCTTTAAACCATTCGATATATTTACATCTTTTGTCCCACAAAAATCTTTACAAGGCTCCCTCTGTAATTTTAAACACAAATAACCCAGTTCTCAGCAGAAAGTAATAATCCATGGTTTCCCATGTAAACAGTGTGACACAATATATGTAGGAGAGATTAGCCGTAACTTGGAAATACGGTTAAAATAACACCCGAATGCTTGTAATTCAAGAAACTTAAACTCTAAAATTGTAGTCCACACCATACAAACCGATAATTTTCCAGATTTTGAGATGGCTAAGGTCATTAAATAAAATTGCAACGTATACAAGAGCTGTATTTTCCTTGAGTCTTGGTTTAAAGATCTGCGAAATTTGCATTCAATGAGGCTCGTTCAGTTCCAGCTAAATATGTCATTTTAATCTGATTCAAATACCCACCGCCGCACAGTGTAAGATTTTGCAAATCTAGCGGGAAAAAGTCCAAAAATCGACTTGCAATAATTTCACTTTTAGATGTTTCAAATAACATCTAACACATTGGAGGAAAAAAATGTACAGTGATAGCAGCCTAACTCCACAACAACACCATCAAAAATCGGCTCAAAAACCAAATTTTCTTTCAACCTTTTTAGAATGGCGATTCTGTAGTTGTAATTGCCATTGATATTTTTTGGCTAGAAACATACTTATTTTGTAAATATTTTTTAATGATAGTATGGAATCTTTACAACAATGTAGATATTTTGCATCGTACTGTTCCAATAGTTATTCAGAAGTGTTATATTTAAAAAATATTTTTTTAAGTCAATATAAAAACTATTTGAAAATTTAATAGTATATGATAAATTTTAAAAAGTTGCCAAAAATTTTGTACACGATTGTACATTGTAATATAATTTTTTTTAAATTATGTATGCATATAGATATAGAATAAATCAATTTCAGCTGCCACTATTTGCAACTCTTGAATATAAGTAATTTTTTATCAGGTACGGAAGTGTAAATTTAGAAAAGAGAATTATATGAGATTTAAAAAAAATTATGTTACTAGACATGAATCATCCCTCGTTAATTCTAAAAATATCCTGATAGACTATTTATTACACAAATGTAATCTTCAACATTGCTCATCTGTTATGTTAGACCAGATTAAGTGGCTGATCCACTCATTTATAACTGACAGTAATCAAAGACGGAGAAACTGACATCTCTTAAAGAACGTTTTTTGAAGTAAAATAAGAGATAGGCAGATTCGAATATTAACAATAAATATATTTACAGGGCAGAAGTAATAATTAATACTAGAAAAAGGTTGGTCAACCAAACAATTTTTTTTTATTTAAGTGGACCGAAATCAAAAGACAAAAGGTGCATTCGTTATTCCCGGAACACAAATGAATGACCACGCGCCATGTGTTTAAAACTGAGACAATCTAGAAAAAAAAGATGCTATGGATGTGTTAAAAATATATCTGAAAGCCTCTAAAGAGCAATGACATTTTAAAAAATCGTTCAAAGAACAGGATACTCGTCATATAAAAAAGGGCTGTAATGAAGAAAATCAAAATTTTATAATGGGTAAATCCACAGCCGTCATCTATTTCTTACTCTAGATCTATAAAGTTTAAGTTCATCATGGAAAGTGTTCAGTCAATAACCGAAGAATTTGAAATTGTCAGAAATTAAATCTTTACAGCTGTAGTAGAATTGTAGTAGAATTGTAGTAGAATTCAATGTTCAGACGTATGACATAGAGCACAAATTTGAAGACACGGTGGTAGATAGCACAATGTGCAGCATTCTATCTTCAAATAAAGCAGCTTAAAAATGCAATGTCTGTAACGGAAAATTCAAGGTGGTGAATAACTTAAAAATGATCCAATAATATACGAATAATACTCACAAATTTTCTTGTGGCTTATCGGCACAACATGCACAATTAAGATTTATGGAATACCTCTTACATATTGATGTAGATTTGATGTAAAGAAATAGCAGTTCCGAAAACCTGACGAAAAATGAAGTATCGCAGAAAGAAAAAAAATATAATTGAAAGATTTAGACTTAAAAGAGAATTATTATTAAAAACTAGAAAACAAGGGGAAAAAAGAAAGATTTTTTAAGGCTGCTGCAGTGGTCGCTAGCAATATATCTGCCTTTAAGCATTACAAATCCTGACATTAACATCTCAATAAAAGGTACAAAAGGGTTTAAACACATAAAAGTTACCGAAAAGAAAATTCTAAATTTAGTTTAGAAGTTTGATGAATAATGGGCTTTCCGGAATTATTTTTGTAATAAAACCTTCTTCAAGCGACCAGGAAAAAACGGAATTTGTTTCATTCTCTTCAAAGAAATTGGTCGGTCATGGAGGGAGTCCAATTAGGATGGTCTCTGAATGGAGGTAAAATTAGTATTGAGCGTACGGGAATAAATTTCGTTCCATGAAAAAATGGTCGCTTAATGGAGATGGTTGCAGAGGGAGGTTTCACTGTATTTTTTCATAATACATAACCATTTTATCTCTAGTAATATCAATTTTATTACTTTAATATCGGTAACTTTCATAAATTGAATTTTGACCCGCTAGATTCGTGAAATCTTACACTGTGCGCCGTGTTTAATTGTTTTGTATCCCATGCTCTCATCGTGAATTCGCGTTCACTTACATTACTGATGACTTTACACAAGTTCGAAACGTCTAATGTTATTTTTAAAAAATGAGATTTTTATGTGCCGTTAAACTGTTTAATTAACCCTTTCAGGGACAGAAGAATTCTGTTCGTAAAAGGATGAAATAATTGACTTACACCAGAATATTCAAACGAATTACTTAGAAAATAAAAACCCGCTAGTTTGCACTTTCATTACAAAATCAAAATTTTATTAAAATATTCTTGGTGCCATTTGTCAGTTTTGGAATTAAAATTAGGTGGCTAGATCGTCTAGCCACCGCCCTTGAAAGGGTTAAATTGTCTGTATTTTTGTATTTGTTTAAAAACAAAAACAAATGTAAGTTGAGAAAAAAGAACTGTGGCGTTTATTTTACATTCACCTTGCTTAATTAGAAAATGACCTCTGGTATTTGCCTTCTGAAATATATAAACTGCAAGCTGTAATAAAATAATTATTAACAAAAAACCCGTCATTTTATCTTGTATCCATTGTTTATCGATCGTTTTTTAATTTTCTTGCATAACTGTCACGCAAGTTATAAAGTTTGGTACATACTTGAACATGAATGTGTTAATCACAAATATATGTTTTTTATTTAGTTGAGAACGCAATTGAATAAAAAATTTCGACTTTTTTATTTTCATTGTTAGAATTTTTTATACATTCTGCCTGTCTTGTTACTAGGATTTCTTAAAATAAACGTAGAAGTAATCTTTGTCTTTTTTAGATAGCCACATGGTATTTGCATCTAGTATTAATTGTCAGGAATATAATGAGCATATTTTTAATGCTCGAACAACATGCATAAAGAATAAGAGTAAGCCGGGGGAAAGAGATCGGGAGTTTATAAACGTTTACCTTGCTCCATTAGATCATGACCTCTGGTACTTGCCTTCAAAAATATCTCAAAACTTCCCTTTTTATCTTCTGCCAATTGTTTGTTCATCTTTTTTTTTATTTTCTTGAGCAACTGTCACATATGTTACAGGGATTGGTATGTACTTGAACGTGACTGAAATGTCTTGAATGTTTAAGTATGCATTTTGGACCTGAAAAATGCAAATTAGAGATTACGAGATATACATTTAGTTTATAACAAGATTATAATTATTTTTTTAACGAACATAAAATAGAAGTTTTGTCTAAATTACCGAGAGGATTTTAGACGTTGAAAGATGTTAATGTATTCTTTTAATCTTATTTATTGTTCTCCGTAAAATTTTATCTGCAGTGATGTTTTGAAATTCTGAGCTAAGATGTTATGTGAGAAATGTTTTAACTAAGTATAAAGTTTTGAAACTTAGCTGATTAGCTAGTTCGGTATTCAGAACGAGTTGGAAAATAGTTTTATTTCCTTAATTTTAGTTGAAATATTCGACGACCTTTTCAACTTTTGACCACATCTGTGGTACAAAATCATAAGAAGGAAAGATGCACACTACCTAATATCTGGCAGTTTTGGATTGTAACCATTAACACTATGTTGAATAATTTCGTATGAAGTTATAACGTTGCAGTGATTAATGTATCTAATAATATATTTAGTTCAGTTATTTGTGCTGTAGATTACCAAATAGTATGTTTTGGTTATCTGTGATAGCGTTTTGAATTTCTGCGGTAAGATATCACGCGAAAATCTTTTAACTAAGTACAGAATCGTGAAATGCAAGTGATTAAGGAATTTAACATTCAGACCGAGCAGAAAATAGTTTTATTTCTTTAATTTTATTTGAAATATTCAATGCCCTTTTCAACTTTTGACCACACCAGAGGCACAAAATCATAAAAAATTGCGTAATAAATATTTTGTTGAGTTTGTACATTTTAAGCATATATCTTATTTTGAATAATTTATCATGGACATTATAAGTTTGTAGTTATAAATGTATCTCACAGTAACTAAAAATTAGATTTAGTTAGTTGTTTCAGATAACTAAGCTGTTAGATAGGGATGACATATGGAAAACTTTTAAATAAGCATAAACTGATACACTTAGCATAAATTGACACCATGATTTAGATGGCTATTGCTGCTTGCAGACTCGTAAATAGAAATTTAACAAAATATCTCCTATTTTAGTTATTGTTGAAGTAATTCCTCCATAATAAAATAACGAACAGTTTCTTTCAAAATTATTGTTAGCACAACGTGGAAATTCAGTAATATCCAAAAGTTAAACAACAAACGCAAAGTGAGTACTCAAAAGAAAGCGATATAAATATCAGGTGTAGGAAATAGGTACTGCACTCCAATGGGCACAAGTACCATAGCCACCACAATGAAATGGAATGTGCTATCTTTTATTCGTTTCATTATTACTCTCTGCGATCTCATCGCTATGCGGTCCACTAAGAAGTCATTGTGCTTGTTGCTTTGTGACGAGTCACCAAGTGACGTTACAGTTAAGTCATTTGGTGATTATTATGTGACCGTCACTTGAAGACGCCATTGTAACGTCTTGAATTGCGATGGCACACTACACGGTTCATATACACTGGATCCAAAAGTTAAGCAACAGACACAAAATGCTAATTTTAGAACGTAAGAGTTAATTCCCAGCAATCAAAAGAAAATTATATAAACGGTAGGTCTAGAAAATAGGTATTACCCCAACAGCACAGCTAGTTCGTGTAATATCTCCTTGATGTCACAAATGGAACAACGACCAAATGAAGTTAAATGATGACTTTCACGTGAAGTCACGTTGAAGTCATCATGAGCTTCCTTTTGTGACAAGTGACTAGATGACTTCATTTTGTTGTCACTTGGCGACTCGTCACAAAACAATTATTATGGTGAATTTACAATTTATTCTTTAAATGACGATCACGTGATAGTCACACGGTGACTTCATTGTCATGATCGATGAAAATATACCAAAATTTTTTGAAATCGCTTTCCTCCGAACGGCTGCAATAGGTAGCTTTTTTGTAAAGAAAGCTACCTAACAAACCGTACTAACAGTTGTATTGCATATGCTTCAAATATGTTTAAAACAAATAATTTTTTATATACAAAAATATGCTTGGAAGCTTGTACAAATAGTTCTAAATTAGATACATTTAAGAATGGGAATGAGTATTGAGGTGCAAAAGTATTGTTGAAATTCTTGCACCATGAATCTAAACTTTGTTAAATTAATCTAATAAGATTTTTACCAAATTTACACTTTATCGTTAGTACAGTCACTATTTTTTCTCTGATTGCTTAATCTGAATGTGTGAGGCCATTTTCATAAATTTTTTGTGCATGATTTAATTGACGGTAGTCGAACACTGAAATAATCTTGCAAGAAATTTATCTTTATAGCTCTAAACCTCATAGCTGCTAACCTAATCTAATGTTTTATTTCAAATTAAATAAACAAATTTTAAACCAGTTTTATTTGAAATAAAGAAAATTAAATAAGTACCACATTGATAAAACACGTATTTGACAATTAAACCCGGAAGATTGGCAGCTATGAAACATCTTATCACAAAGTGAATCGCATAATTTAGAACATTGCACAAAATAAAAAGATGCTTCTGTTGATTCATCAAATATTGACAGAACTTGACCGAAATATTTCTCAGCACACCCCAGTTCCTCTCACGTCACACCTGTTAAATCTACTGAACTGTATGATTAAAAATCTCTCTCATACATTAAAAAAGCTGGTTTGCATTTTTTCCTCTGATCTGTGTTTAACCAATGTTATTCTGATGTGACGTAGATAACTGGAGATGGGCGTTTTGAATCAGGTTTCTGCTTCTTCTTGCTTAATTATCTTCGAAATTAGATAAATATTGGAAACTTAATTCTGGAACAAAATCACGTCTTATGATAACATCAGAAAGATTGCTGTATTAAATAAGAGCATTTCTAAGCAGAGTTTGTTCTTTAGAAGCACAAGATGATGTAAGAATTTCTGTATCTGTCAAATAAATTAAAGATTTTATTTAAAGTGTAGCATAAGATTGCGTTAAAATTTGTTCCATCTTCTAAAATTGCTTTATTTAAGTGAGCGGTGATCTTTATGTGGAAAAGTATTTGAAATCTGTGGGTAGAAAAAGTTTGATTATTTACTCATTAGTTTAAATTTAAAGTAAATTATAAATAATAATCTATAGACCGTAATAAATATCTAATAAATAGTTTTAGAACTACGAGGACGCATTGTCAAGTTAGTTATTTACTAGCACCATTTAACCATTTCAGGGGCAAAGTACTTCTGTTGCTACAATGTTGAAATGACTGATTCACACCAGGATTTAAAAAGAAATTTATTTCAAAATAAATAACAGATTTTCTTCACGTACAGTATAAATACAAAATTTTATTTCAAAATTCTGGTGTCAATGTGGCATTTCAGAATGAAAATTAAGTGCGATATATTATATCCCACTGCCCCTCAAAGTGTTAAGTCTATTTTAAATAAAACTTTATTTATATAAGATGAAATACATTGCAGGATAAAACTGAATTCTGGCACTTAGTCCCAGTATATACACACAGCATGATAGCATTGCATGAACTAACTTGTATCTACTTTGCAGTTACAGTTAATCACTCAGTTATATAAAACCTGTTATGAAATCACAGTTACATAATATATATTAAATCACAGTTTCATAGAAAATTAAATCACAACTATATAAAATATATTAAATCACAGTTACTTAAGACATATTAAATCACAGATATATAGTTAACACATGTAACACGCATCAGATATAAAGGAGACTTTTTTAATAGATTATATTTCAAATATTATTCATCAAAATTACATTAATGTTATTTTTTTAGATAGCTTACTATAATATCTACGCACTTTATTCAGCATATAGTCAGTTTCCTTAATTATTGTATAATAAAAAGAAACAAAACTTATATGAATCATACTGCGCAAAACTTTTTCGACTTCTTTATCTGGTGAAAATCTTGATCACATTCTTCTTTAATGCCGCGTTCAGATAACACTTCATACTAAAAGTTGTAAATTAGTTCCCTGGACTTTCTTTTTCAAAGGCCTCTGCTGGTGATCAGTAAAAGAAAGGGACGGTGATAAACATGTCAGGGATTCCTTTACGTGGATTACTCTTCTGTGGATGCACGAAGATGACTGATCAATGATCATATCATAGAGAGAGACAAATGGCCGCTGTAGCTGGTTGTAGTCTGTTTGAAGCTTAACCCTTTATGTCCCGACGGTACTTTAAAATACCAGTAAAAAAAAAAAAAAAAAAAAAAAAAAAAAAAAAAAAAAAATGTTATAAAATTCATTTAATACATCGATTAATAGTAATGCAGTTTAGAATGAGTTATAGACACTTTACTTTATCTTGTTTTAAAAGCATTATTGGTTTCACAAAACAAAAAAGTTTTTAAAAGGATGATTTCGCTTTCATTTGCATCTCTTGAGCTTTCTCGACGTTGGAAGATTGTGAGTAAAAAGTTTCAGTTTTGAAATATTTTTATATTTCTATTGTAAGAGCATGATATTTGTACATTTCCTGTTCTATAAAATACCAACAGAAATATTTTAATTAAAAGATTTTAGAAGAGTTATATATATTGCACAAAATCCTTATAAATTTAGATTCGGTTCATTAATTTTAATTTGCAAAATCTTTCTAAAATTTATTAATGATTGTGTAAATCTTCTAACGTATTTTCAGAAATTCACGAAAACTACTTCAGAACATGAAAATTTCATGACTTCATTATTTGGGTTATAAAGAGTTAAGGTGATCCAAATAAATATTACTCAGAAGATGATAAGTTCGGGCTATAAGGAACGTGGTCGAATGATTTACAGTTAAATTTTTAGATCATTACAGCTATTGTGAAAAGAATTGCTTTGACGCTGAGAACATGAACATTCGGATGGAAATGGAACGTTTTTAGGACTGATGTGCAGTTTAAATCTTCTACAAAAATTAACAATACTATACTGCATTATATGTACGTCGTTTATGAAGATCATTTATGTAAAAACATCGCGTTAATCCCAGTGAAAAATTTGTCAATTTTTGATTCAGTCGAGTAGTTTCATATTTGTTTGGTATTCCATAGTGGATTCATCTTGTTTCACCTTATTTACGAACATTTTTAAATAACTTGTGTCATTTAATTATTTGAGACCTCGATAAGGTGTCGTTTCTGAATTATCTGTAACAAATTTTAATAAGTTTGACATTTTCATTTGTTGAAAGTTTAATAATTATGCTTTTTTCAACCGCAGTAGGTACTTTGTTTATTCACGATGCTAGCGATTAAATAAATAAATGCATGACGAATAAAACGATGCCAAAGAGATTTTAAAAAGTTAAAAACCTATTATATTTGCCATTATAACAAGCATAAAAAAATTCCATTAATATTGAAAAAGTCTGCTTTATCGATTTGCAATTCGGGTTAGGCTTGGTCGGGTTAAAAGGACTTCTAAATAGGATTTCCGTGTTCGTGTCGGGTACAAACCGACTCGTGTAAGGCAGTAATATGAATTACAACAAACTGTTGCTACAAAAACATGAAAGCAAGTAACAATATCTTGAAGTCGGTTATATTTTTAGGTGCGTTCGTAATTGTATAAATACGTAGCACTATAAATACTATAGTCGTCGTCTGGTCAGTCTGTCTGTCTGTCCGTCTGCGTCTGCCCGCATATAACAGCGCAAAAATGGCCCAACCAAATGGTTTGAAATTTAATATATACTAGCTGGCATAGCAACCCGGCGTGTTGCATTTAAATAGTATGAGATCGTCCCATTTTTTGTTTGAAGTGTAAATCTAGTTTTATTATACATTTAGATAAAACTATAACATTCATTTGATTGAATACTGAATTTCAAATAATAAATAATATAATAAAGTAAGTTAAAAATTTATTAAATTAAAATGCACCTTTTCAAAATTCGTTTGTAAAAAGTATTGCGTTCTTTTAGAATTTGAATTTTTATTTCGAAACTGTTGAAACTCGCACGAAATCATTTTGACGAAATTGGATAAAAATGACGTCATTTGGCGAACCTAGAAAAAACATTTCAGATTTGTGAATTAAAATAAATGCTCACCAAATGACATTTTTCTTTCTTAGTCATTCTGCATATATAGTGGCTTTGTGAAAAATTTTAAGCGCGCCGTGTTTAAGAAAAAGTTATTTGAAAATCGGTGTTCCTTCTTTAAATATATTTACTCTAATACTGTAATCGCCATTTTTATTTAGTTCATAAAAAAAGTTTAATTTTCTCTCTCTTTTTTTCCTTTTTATTTTGGTTATAGCTTTTTAAAAATTCTAACACTAATTTTTAAAGTGCTTAAGATTTCTAATACGTAAAATGATATGCAGTTTTCAAACAAATTATATTTGGAAGTACATCCTTCCTCATATTCGACAGTGAAATTTTTGCTATTACATAGATGTTTTTGTTTTAATTTTTTTAATTTTATTGCTCATTTTATGTAAAATGGCAACAAAAAGGTATAATTACTGTTTTCCAAATATTTTTCCTTTACTTTCTACTGAAACGGAATACTTCAGTTGCCACGGTTAGAAAATTGGTATTAAAAACTATAAAAAAAATTTATATCTCGGAAATAAATAGAGATACAGCTTTGAAACAAACTGCATTTAAAAGTACATTTTTTTCTGCATACGACGGTGTAAAAGTTAAATATTTGGAATGGTTAGAATTTAAAAAATTTGCAGTAGCGAAAATGGCAAAACCGAAATATCATTTCAAATTTGAAAGTGTTGCCATTCGCAGAATGACGTATGCGTTACGCACAGATATGTTTGTCCTTTGTAATATAGATATAACAGTTGCAGAATTTTGTTGCGTCATTTCAAATTTTATAAAAATCGAACCAAAATTTTAAAAGATATTAATGAAAGTTTTCTTATGCTATTAAATCCTATCATACGTAATTAATTCAGTGTTATCCCATGATAGGTAATGATTCTATATTTCAGTTTTAAGACTTAAAATACACGCTTTTATTTTATATAAAATGACGTCATTTGCATCCGCTGAAGAATTCCGCACTTACGATCCAGTGTTAACAACATCTATAGAAAAGTATGCATAGACGTCACTTTATTTAAATAAGAGAAAATAAGTTACACAAATATTCTTTAAAATACATTTTTATAGAAGACGATATTCTTGGCATAGCCCGTATTTTAATTACAATTATTTTTTCAGTTGTTATGAGAAAATGGCAACAAAAAGATATAGTAATGTACTATTTTCCAACTATTTCTTTACTTTATACAGGAATGGAGTACTTCAGTTGCTACCATTACAAAAATGGCATTAAAAACTAGAAAAAATTAATATTTTATGATACTTAATAATTCTAGTTTGCCATGGTGATTACGCTCTACTTAATATGGAGCCCTATTATTTCCGTATTACTCAATCTAACATGCATAATCGTAATAAATTTTGTATTCATGCATTTTTGTATAAAGTTGCAACAACTATTGCACCAAGATTTGAATATTTATAAAACTAGTTATAGTACGAACGCACCTCATTTGCCGCGTTTGATGTACAATTTCCGACTTGTCTTCTTAAAAATCACTTGTTTCATCTTTTATTTATCCTGATACATGTTTTTCCCTAGAGAATACCCGTACTCATCATTTTCATCAAGAGTAGAATTTTCTAATTTGGACTCTTCTTCTTCTTCTTTTTTTTTCATGTTTGCTTCGTTGAGTAAAAGTTTCTGGTACATATAATATATACAATGTAATATATATAGTTGTAATAAATTTTGTAATCAGGCATTATTGCATAAGAGTGTACCAAGATCTGAATATTTATAAAACTAGTTATAATACGAAAGCACCTCATTTGCCACGTTTGATGTACAATTTCCGACTTGTTTTCTTAAAAATCACTTGTTTCATTTTTATGCTGATACATGTTTTTCCACAGAGAACACCCGTACTCATCATTTTCATCAAGAGTATAATTTTCTAATTTGGACTGTTCCTCTTTTTTTTTTTTTTTTTCATTTTTGCTTCGTTGAGTAAAAGTTTCTGGTATATATAATATATGTAATGCAATATATATAATCGTAATAAATTTTGTAATCATGCATTATTGCATAACAGTGTACCAAGATCTGAATATTTATAAACTAGTTACATTACGAGCTCACCTCATTTGCCACATTTGATGTACAATTTCCGACTTGTTTTCTTAAAAATCACTTGTTTCATTTTTATCCTGATACATGTTTTTCCCTAGAGAACACCCGTACTCATCATTTTCATCAAGAGTATAATTTTCTAATTTGGACTGTTCCTCTTTTTTTTTTTTTTTTTTTTTTTTCATTTTTGCTTCGTTGAGTAAAAGTTTCTGGTATATATAATATATGTAATGCAATATATATAATCGTAATAAATTTTGTAATCATGCATTATTGCATAACAGTGTACCAAGATCTGAATATTTATAAACTAGTTACATTACGAGCTCACCTCATTTGCCACATTTGATGTACAATTTCCGACTTGTTTTCTTAAAAATCACTTGTTTCATTTTTATCCTGATACATGTTTTTCCCTAGAGAACACCCGTACTCATCATTTTCATCAAGAGTATAATTTTCTAATTTGGACTGTTCTTTTTTTTTTTTTTTTTTTTTTTTCATATTTGCTTCGTTGAGTAAAAGTTTCTGGTTCGTTGAACTTTCGGGCGGGGAAGCAGAATTTATCCTTATTTAGCTGTTCTTGAATTTTCTCCCTTTTCCTTCTTTTGTTTTAAGGATTTTTTTTTTCCAAACTCAGGGATTCTACAGCAGATAACCTGTTTTGTTCATTTCATGCGGAAGATCATCTCAGAGTATTTTCGTTACGTTGTTTTGTTTTATATAATTTCGAATCACGTGAGTGTCGAGTGACTCTACAAATGAAATGCTTGGAATTGTTTTGAATTAAACGGAAAGAAAAAGGAAATTTCTTGAAATAAGATTACATTTTTACATTTGAGGAAGCAATTACATAATATAAAGGTAATTTGAAGTGACAGTTTTGGTTGGAAGTAGAAAATGTTTTTACTGAAGAATGTATATATATTTTTTGTTCTGTTCAGTTTCCTTTTCCAGTTGTAGTTTAAAAGAAAACTAGCTGGAATAGCAACCGGATGTGTCGCAATTGCTTTGCATGAGATCTTTCTATTTTTTTGGAAACAAAAGGAATCTAAATATGTAACAAATTAACACCTTTTAATAATATCAGGTTGTAACCAAACTTTCCCACCACAGCTAATACGGTTTATGTAAACAGTTCACGTTGACGTGTTTGCTCATATTTTGTCAATCGATTTTTGGCATTTGAAAGAAAGAGTCTTGCTTTATAACACTGTGTTGTGAAATTTGTAAAAAAAATATCGTTATCATTAAGTACAGGGTGTCTGAAATGGAACTATCACGCTACCAGATTAGAACTATCATTTACTTCCAGTTCTGTTGCAAAAAGTCAGCTACAGATTGTCACCGAATAAAGTGTACAGCTTTAGGTACTAGTGTTGTATCATATGACGCTGTGAAAGTTTGGCGGAATGGTAGTTATATACAAAATTACAGTTAATTATATATAGTATAATTAGTATTATGTATTGGTAATTTGGCGGAAAACTTTTGTTACAACCTAATATATTATTTCTAATTGCTAAAAGGGGTAAGATTACAACTTTAAAAACAGTAAAAATAGTTTTATTTGACTGTTCACATGTTTCGACTGTACCCGAGTCATTTTCAAAACAAATAAATAAAAATATTCTGAAATTGCACGATCTATGCAATGATCTGAAACGCCATCATTCAGTTTTTCACGTTATGCCCGTAATTTATTTTGTTTTATTTTACTTGGATGTTTATTTCTATTTTCGAAACCATTGAGTAACTCGAGCCATAATTTTGATAAGTTAAATGATGCTGCATCGTTACATATGGAATTTGTACGTGTTAGAATCTCTTTGGTTTCTCTTGTAATAGATTGATATTATAGATTGGAGGGATCCATCAGGGTACTATCCATCCGTTATAAAAGAAATCATAGAGATTCTAGTACGTAAAAATTCCGTATGTAACAATGCATCATCTTTTAACTTACCAAAATTATGGCTCGAGTTACTCAATGGTTACGAAAATGGAAATATCTCTCCAGTCTATACTACCCATCCATTATAAGAAATAACATAGGGATTCTAACACGTAAAAGTTGCATATGTAACGATGCAGCATTATTTAACTTACAAAAATTATGGCTCGAGTTATTCAATGGTTACTAAAATAAAAATAAACATTCAAGTAAAATTAAAAAAAAAAAATAACGTGCGTAACATGAAAAACTAAATGATGGTGTTTCAGATGATTGCATCATAGATCGTGGAATTTCAGAATATTTTTATTTATTTGTTTTGAAAATGACTCGGGTAGAGTCGAAACATGTAAACAGCCAAATAAAATTATTCTTACTGTTTTTCAAGTTTTAATCTTACCCCTTTTAGCATTTAGAAATAGTAAAAGAAATCTAAAATATATATATATATATATTTAACTTAGATTTCTTTTACTATTACCATAGATTTTACACGTAAAAAAAACTTACAATGTTAATTTTACTAAGTATCTTATTCGCCTCTGTAAGAAAATGGCGACATGCGGGCAATAAAAGCTTACTGATCGAGAGGATTTAGGATAAAAATTTGGAGAGCTTACCATTATTTCCAAGCTAATGTTTGTTAGCTCCTCTAAGTGAATTAGTAGAGGTGAGTATGTGTGGGTTGCTATGATTTGGACAAAAACTTTTAATATGAGCATGAGCATATGTCTTGTGCGTTTGTTTAGACTCCATGCTTAAAACTTCATGTTCTATGTCAGTCCATTCATTTACATTTTAAACAAATTAGGAAAATATTTTTATTACTGATTAATAATACTAAAAACTTCCAGTTTGATGATAATTTTAGTAAATGTGGAAGTAAGTCTTTTGAATATGCTTTACATTACATTGTTTTTAAAGAAAATGTAAATTTAAAATCTAAAAATCGATTTGTTCAAACGAAACAAAAATAAAGATAATTCTTTATCATTTTGAATAGCAGACTATATCCTATTATTTACATTTTCTTTCCTAATTTTGTTCACAAAATTGCATAATTCAGTTGCCATCTTTAGAGAAACTTCGACAGTTACAAAAAGTTACAAAAAAATTGATATCATGGAAACGAATTCAAAATTTAAAATTCTAAGATCTTATATGATATTCTCGGATCCCTGTACATAACTGGTGTTAATTTCATCGTGCTGCGTTCCATGTTTTTGGAGGAGGAGTTGTAAAATGCAAAGAAACATGCAGTTTTAATATAATAGATCCAAAGTCATTAGATTAGTTAACCCAGAAAACTATCTTTAACATTATCGGGTTATTCAACCCTTATTAAGGTATTAACAATTTTTTTGATAGTTCAGATATTTTCTTAAGGATTTAAATAATTGTTTTGCTATATAGAAGATTAATTTTAGTAACTATTCTTTAACATTGTTGGGTTATTCAATCCTTATTATGGTATTAACAATTTTTTTGGTAATTCAGATATTTTCTTAAGGATTTAAATGATTGTTTTGCTATACAGAAGATTAATTTCAGTAAGAAATTCTAAATAGTTTTAACATAACTGGTCTAAAGTGATTAGATTAGTTAAAAAACCCAGAAAACTATTCTTTAACATTATCAGGTTATTCAATACTTATTAAGGTATTAACATTTTTTTTGGTAGTTCAAATATTTTCTTAAGGATTTAAATAATTGTTTTGCTATACAAAAGATTAATTTCAGTTAGAAATTCTAAATAGTTTTAATATAATAGATCCAAAGTGATTAGATTTGTTAAAAAAACCCCAGAAAACTATTTTTTAACATTATCGGGTTATTCAAAACTTATTAATGCATTAACAATTTTTTTTTGGTAGTTCAAAAGTTTTATTAAGGATTTAAATAATTGTTTTGTTATACAGAATATTAATTTCAGTTAGAAATTCTAAATAATTTCAATATAATAAATCCAAAGTGATTAGATTTGTTAAAAAATCCCAGAAAACTATTCTTTAACATTATCGGGTTATTCAATCCTTATTAAGGTATTAACAATTTTTTAGGGTAGTTCAAATATTTTCTTAAGGATTTAAATAATTGTTTTACTATACAGAAGATTAATTTCGGTTAGAAATTCTAAATAGTTTTAATGTAATAGATCCAAAGTGATTAGATTAGTTAAAAACCCCAGAAAACTATTCTTTAGCATTATTGGGTTATTCAATCCTTATTAAGTTATTAACCATTTTTTAGCAGTTCATATTTTCTTAAGGATTTAAGTAATTTTTTTGTTATACAGAAGATTAATTTCAGTTAGAAATTCTACATATCCCCATTTAAAGCGACTTGACATTATAAAGTTGTCAATAATGATCTTTAGACAAGATAAATT
Source organism: Maratus speciosus (assembly GCA_963932465.1). Lineage (NCBI taxonomy): Eukaryota > Metazoa > Arthropoda > Arachnida > Araneae > Salticidae > Maratus > Maratus speciosus. The sequence goes on along the minus strand of OZ010795.1, from coordinate 183,045,991 downwards.
GTTCAATACGGGGTTAAAAAAAAAGAAGAAGTAAAAACGCTTTTATACTAAAAGTAATGCTTCTCATCTTGTATCCAGCTTCGTTTCCGTATTGTAGTTTAATCCTAATCCCGTGATGATTGCATATTATAAATGAAAAAAAAAATTGTAAATTATGTTTTAAAATCAGTTCCTGTGATGTTCATTCTTATTGCATGGTGAATTGTTTTTTGCTAATTTGAATATTTTTTAAATAATAGTTTTGTTAAACAGGAAACGTGTTTTAGTCAGAAATTCTTATTCTGTGCATTTAAAACTATTCAAAATATGACTACGTTACCAACAAAGATCGTTAAACATCGTTACAACAGGTGAAATTGTCAGTACATGGTTTAAAGAAGAAAATACGCTTTTATTCCAAAGTAATACTCTTCTTGCATTCATTTCCGTAATGCAGTTTAAAACTAATCTCGGGATAATTGGATTATCATAAACAAGCAGTTATTTTATAAACTATTATTTTGTGTGATACTCATTATTCATTGCATTATGAATTACATTGTGTAATTCAGATAGTAATGCATAACTTCCGGTATTACTTAATTTAAAAAATCATGTCTATAATAACTAATTACAAATAGTAATACATGCATATTTTCAATGGAACAATTAATGTATTTTTTAGTTTTTTTTCTGTTTCTTTAAACGTTTATAACAACAGATCTTTTATAAAATAGTTAAACAGAATTAAAGAGAAAAATCTTACTCGAGGCTAGTGTTGCCAGGTGTCTCGCTTAAATCCGAACCCCGGGCTCCAAATGCTCTGAACACCACTAATTTCTTACAGTTTATTTCGCCATCTTTAACCACAGATCATTCTGCCGTTAGATAAGGCGCAGAAAATTACGTTAAAATGCTGGTGCCCACAGTATTTGGAGACCCTATTTACGCGGGACACCTGGCAACACTACTCGAGGCACAGATAGAAATACATAATGTGATTGTTTAACCAAATTTTAATAACATTATTTTTTTTTATCCTCTTCGCTACCAGGGTCCACATATGTGGACCTCCATTCTTTTCCCCATAAAAACTAAACTGTTTGACTTTTATACATTTTGACTTCATTTCTTAATAGCTGAATGTTCTTTAAAAGCAAACCAATAAATGGCAAAATATATGCTGATTTCCTCATAAAATAGATGTTATTTTCATCTGAGTTTGCAAAACGCCTTCAAGAGGGTGTGGCCAAGAAATTGAGAAATTTTCATACTTATTTAACTTAAATCCTTTACAATAAAATGTTTTGAGTCAATTGAGTCAAGTGAATGATATATCATTCACTTGATTAAAGGCCTTAAATTTGTGATTGTGCGAATTTGGGTTAGTGATAATTAAATTGATATTTTAACGGAATTTGTAATTTTAGATCCCTATTTGTAAACCTAAATTACTAGTCCCCTAAAGTATCAATTTCCGAAAAGTTCTTTTTTCTGTCATCTATGATGTCATTTTGTTTGTTTAAAACCAATGAATGAGTATTTGTAGTATTATTTTAGCTTTGGGAACGAAGAGGTTAATTTACAATTAAAAGTGTGGCGCATGAACAAGGAATAGTTAGCTCAATTAACTTCTATGCCATTTCTACCATTATACATGTATACCCTTTAAAGTGTTTTTGATTTTATTATTATTATTACTATTATTACTACTGCACTCAAATAGCCTCATGTATATGACAGAATTTGGGTATAATATGTTTAAAGAAATATATCTTTTATATCGTAACAATAAAGTTATTAAAAAGCAGAAAAACCAACGTTTAAAATGCACAAATAATATATGAAAAGCAGCAAACAGCTGTTTCGAATCTACTAGCGAGATTCTTCTTCAGTGCAAAAGGAACAGCGTGCTAGGAAAAGCAAGGCTGAGCAAAATCATAGACAGAGACGCGCTGGCTTTTATACCCTATGCGGGTGGCGAAGGCGCCGAAACAACCAATAAGAGAGAAGCAGTGGAAACGACTGGGTGGATAAGTAGCGACATCTACCGGAGAAGTAGAGAAAAAGAAACCAAAAAAGGGGAATTAAATTAACGCTTTCCAAATACTTGGAAAATCTGGAGTACTAGATAAGTCATTGACTAAAGAGTGAGAATTTTTAATGATATGGTAAGCTTCCCAAAAATCAAGATCAAGGTTAGAAGAACATTTTTGGATAATGATGGCTGAGGAAAAATCGAACCTATGTTGAGAAGACCAAGAATGTTGAGCAATAGAAGAACGTTTGAGCTCCTGATTTTTAACATAACCTTCATGCTCTTTTAAACGAAATCTAAGAGCACGTTTAGTCTGACCAATATAAGAAAGACCACACTGACAAGAGATCTGGTAAATGCCCCAATTATCTAGGCGATCAACGGGGTGTTTGAGATTTGAAAAAGGGATTTTATTAACAGGAGAAAAAATAACTTTAAAATCAAACCTTCTTAGGATTTTAGCAACTTGCTGACTGATTTTAGGAAAAAATGGTAATACAACTGAAGTATTAGAGTTGGAATTAGAATGCTTTTCAGAATGGTCGGATTTCGTCAATTTCTTATAAATAGAATCGATAATATTAGAGGAATAACCACGATAGACAGCAATAGCTTTGAGGTAATTAAGTTCAGCACTAAGTAACTGAGGAGTGGAACAAATATTAGTAGCCCGAAAAACAAAAGTATTGAAAGCAGCGAATTTCTGGCTAGGGGGATGAGAAGAATACCTGTGAGGTGGGAGACTGACAGCAAAAGGTTTACGAAAGACGGTAGTCTGAAAGCCATTTTCACAACGAATAACAAGGACATCCAGGAAAGAAAGACAGTTATTGGTCTCAATTTCAGAGGTAAATTGAATGCAGGGATCAATGGAATTCATAATAGAGAGAATATGATTAATATTCGAATTCATTTCAATCAGGACATAAACATCATCAACATAACGAACATAGAACGGAAATTTTAAGATTTCAAAAAGCTTGACCTCAAAATAGTGCATATAAATATCGCATAAAATTGGACTAAGAGGATTACCCATAGCCAAACCGTCAATCATACGGAAGAAATTACCATTGAAAACAAAAGTATTTTGCGACAAGCAAGCGCGAGTGAGAAGTATAAGTTCCTCGATTTCAAAATAAGAGAAATGGAATTCACAAAGCCTTTTCTTGAGGCAATCTAAAGCCCCCTCAACCGGAACGTTTGTAAATAATGATTTAACATCAAAAGAAACCATCATGTGACCCTGCGGCTTAAAATTATGAAGTTTTTTAACAAAATCAAAAGAATTCTTAACAGTGAAACAGTTACTGCTCAAAAGTGGGGAAAAAACAGAAACTAAATATTTGGCAAGCTTATAAGAAGCTGTACCGATACTAGAGACAATAGGTCTAAAAGGAATGTCAGGTTTATGGACCTTAGGTAAAGCATAAAACCTGGCACAATGCGCAATAGACGGAATAAGGGACTTCTTAAAGTTAGCAGGAATAATGGAAGAAGACTTAATGGCAGACTTAATAGAGTTAATTTCACTAGTGGAAGGGTCTTTGCGGATATCCACATACGGACCATCATTAATTAATTTATGGGTTTTTTCCAAATACGTAGATTTGTCGAGAAGAACAATCTGACCACCTTTGTCGGCCTTAGTAATAATTAAGTTTGGATCAGAACGCAAATTTTTCAGACATTGTTTAACAGGATGTTTAAGATTGGGCTCTTAAAAGAGCTAATTTAGAACGAAATAAGACCTTCTCAATCCTATTAAGAGCTTTGATTCAAGAGACTCGCCACAAAATTGCTCATATAGAGCGCGAGTTATATTCTTTACATATCAGCCTCGCTAATTCTACTCCTGATTTTCAGTCCATTGACAGAAGGTCATGGAGCAGAGTTCTCACAGCTTCTTCTGTTCATTGTTCGGTTTTAAGGAAGAAATTTAATGCGCTTTGTGGAAGTTCTGTCGCTAATAACTGCAGTAATTTGCCTCTTGTTAACCAAAATGCTGTTGTCAATCTTTCTAGCGTTCCATTAAGTAACAATCAGCTCGATGCTCTCAAATTGAATAACAATTTTTCTGTCTCTGCTATTCCTTCTTTACCTAATCTTATTGCTCCTATTGAAAGAGCCTTTAAGCATAGCGCTCTATCTTCTTCTCAAAAAGAGTCTATTAGGCATCTCATTGCCAATACTGTTGATTTCAATTCTAATGTTTATAAACGCAATCTTAAACATCCTGTTAAACAATGTCTGAAAAATTTGCGTTCTGATCCAAACTTAATTATTACTAAGGCCGACAAAGGTGGTCAGATTGTTCTTCTCGACAAATCTACGTATTTGGAAAAAACCCATAAATTAATTAATGATGGTCCGTATGTGAATATCCGCAAAGACCCTTCCACTAGTGAAATTAACTCTATTAAGTCTGCCATTAAGTCTTCTTCCATTATTCCTGCTAACTTTAAGAAGTCCCTTATTCCGTCTATTGCGCATTGTGCCAGGTTTTATGCTTTACCTAAGGTCCATAAACCTGACATTCCTTTTAGACCTATTGTCTCTAGTATCGGTACAGCTTCTTATAAGCTTGCCAAATATTTAGTTTCTGTTTTTTCCCCACTTTTGAGCAGTAACTGTTTCACTGTTAAGAATTCTTTTGATTTTGTTAAAAAACTTCATAATTTTAAGCCGCAGGGTCACATGATGGTTTCTTTTGATGTTAAATCTTTATTTACAAACGTTCCGGTTGAGGGGGCTTTAGATTGCCTCAAGAAAAGGCTTTGTGAATTCCATTTATCTTATTTTGAAATCGAGGAACTTATACTTCTCACTCGCGCTTGCTTGTCGCAAAATACTTTTGTTTTCAATGGTAATTTCTTCCGTATGATTGACGGTTTGGCTATGGGTAATCCTCTTAGTCCAATTTTATGCGATATTTATATGCACTATTTTGAGGTCAAGCTTTTTGAAATCTTAAAATTTCCGTTCTATGTTCGTTATGTTGATGATGTTTATGTCCTGATTGAAATGAATTCGGATATTAATCATATTCTCTCTATTATGAATTCCATTGATCCCTGCATTCAATTTACCTCTGAAATTGAGACCAATAACTGTCTTTCTTTCCTGGATGTCCTTGTTATTCGTTGTGAAAATGGCTTTCAGCCTACCGTCTTTCGTAAACCTTTTGCTGTCAGTCTCCCACCTCACAGGTATTCTTCTCATCCCCCTAGCCAGAAATTCGCTGCTTTCAATACTTTTGTTTTTCGGGCTACTAATATTTGTTCCACTCCTCAGTTACTTAGTGCTGAACTTAATTACCTCAAAGCTATTGCTGTCTATCGTGGTTATTCCTCTAATATTATCGATTCTATTTATAAGAAATTGACGAAATCCGACCATTCTGAAAAGCATTATAATTCCAACTCTAATACTTCAGTTGTATTACCATTTTTTCCTAAAATCAGTCAGCAAGTTGCTAAAATCCTAAGAAGGTTTGATTTTAAAGTTATTTTTTCTCCTGTTAATAAAATCCCTTTTTCAAATCTCAAACACCCCGTTGATCGCCTAGATAATTGGGGCATTTACCATATCTCTTGTCAGTGTGGTCTTTCTTATATTGGTCAGACTAAACGTGCTCTTAGATTTCGTTTAAAAGAGCATGAAGGTTATGTTAAAAATCAGGAGCTCAAACGTTCTTCTATTGCTCAACATTCTTGGTCTTCTCAACATAGGTTCGATTTTTCCTCAGCCATCATTATCCAAAAATGTTCTTCTAACCTTGATCTTGATTTTTGGGAAGCTTACCATATCATTAAAAATTCTCACTCTTTAGTCAATGACTTATCTAGTACTCCAGATTTTCCAAGTATTTGGAAAGCGTTAATTTAATTCCCCTTTTTTGGTTTCTTTTTCTCTACTTCTCCGGTAGATGTCGTTACTTATCAACCCAGTCGTTTCCACTGCTTCTCTCTTATTGGTTGTTTCGGCGCCTTCGCCACCCGCATAGGGTATAAAAGCCAGCGCGTCTCTGTCTATGATTTTGCTCAGCCTTGCTTTTCCTAGCACGCTGTTCCTTTTGCACTGAAGAAGAATCTCGCTAATAGATTCGAAACAGCTGTTTGCTACTTTTCATATATTATTTGTGCATTTTAAACGTTGGTTTTTCTGCTTTTTAATATTGTTGCACAAAGGCTTTATTTGCTATTTTTAAATAAAGTTATTCTTCTAGGGGTAAATATAGATATTTAAAAAAAAATAAAGAAAACATTTTATAGCTTTATTAATGAACATTTATTAGGCTTAATTCTAGGAAAACAGCGTACTTTGTGACCTTCTTGTGATCTTCTAAGGCTACTTTGAGATAACTCCCATCATATCTCATGGGTCGTTTCCTTACATATGTGCGAGGTCTGTTTGGAAAAGAACAATTAGATTACCAAATATATTTTAATAACTTTATTGTCTCGGAAAAAACCGGACATAGTTATTGGACTGGAAATTGTCTTTTTTTTTTCAATTTATGTAAAGAAAAAAAAAGCTTAAAGTTCCATTTCGGTATAAAAATTGTATCAAATTTTCATTTCAGCAACATTTTTAATGCGAACAACTACGTTTGACGCCATATTTCCATTTGTGGGTAAAGTTTACCTCAGGGTACCAATCACGAAATAATTCAATAAAGAAAATTAAAATTTATGAAGACTAAAAAACTTTCAGATTCTAATGTTAAATTCATTATTAATACTTTAAAAACAAACTGAGACAGAAAATAAAAATGTAAAAAAATTACCCACCACCACAACCATCAACAACTACCACCCTTCGACACCCCAAAAATGTAAATAGAGCATCAAATGTTGATTATGGTATTGTTTCTCAAATTGCTGCACAGACTGTTAGAAGTATCATCGTTATTTTAATTTATAAGTTTAGTTAAAGAAATAAACCGTATACCACATTTATCCCACATTTAAAAAAATTCATTTATATACTAAACACTGTCATTTAACATTAAACTTTTAAATCCAATTATTATAATGCAGACATATCTGAATTAGAAAACAGTATATCCGATGGTTTTATAAAAATGTGTTTTTGAAGTTGATACTTTTGCTCATAGACTAAATAAATATTAGTTATTATTATTTTCACCTAGAAAGTTGCTTTAGTTATCTAAAACCTTTCACACTGAAACAATGAGAAATATGGTATAAACGAATGGTATGAAATAAATAATTCTAAAATAATAATGTTAGGTTTTACAAAATAAACTTGCAATTTATATTTAATTTACCCGATAGGGCATATAATAATAAAATATACAAAATAAACAAATTTCTGAACGGATTAATTATAGATACAGTATTTATTATATCTGATTATTTTTAGAAGTCTATTTAGTTAATTTTATTGATTTTTTTTTTTTTAATTTTAGTAAATACTAAATACACATGTATTTAGAGCTGTAAATCGTAACTATTATCGCAGAAAAAAAAATCTAAAAGTTCAAACATAAAAAAAGTTTATGCACATAGGGCCTTAAAGTCAAAATTATTTTCGTATTGCCATTATTTGTAAAATATAATTTAGTATCGAGCACGGTATTAATAAACAATTATATATTACTGGTCATTATTAAAAAAAAAAAATATATATATATATATATATATATATAAACACCCTGTCTCTTCTTGTGCAGTAGGTCGTGACATAAAAAGAAGTATGTTTTTGTGTACGCCCAGCTATCCATAACTAATTAATTCGATATTAAAGATTTAAGCTATTAATTCAAACAATACACAGAGAAAAAGAAAGCATACACATACATTATTATTTCAGTTTTATGAACTAATTTTTTACTTGCAGTGATGTTATTGAAGCAAAACTAACACCCCGTAAATAATGCGATCATTCAAATTTGATTTTAATCAGGTTAGTAGGTATATGTATAGCATCGATAAAAAAGAAAACTTAGATATAGAAACCACCAAATCACATTACAAGATAATTAAGGTAGAAATGAACGAATGCTTTAAAGCATGACTGGGTTATTTAAAAGGCAATCTTTGAAAAGTTAATCGTCTTTAATAGCTAATCGTATAGGACGAATTTAGATGAGTGTTTTTCCAATTATTTTTCCAACTTTCTGTTGACTGTTAAAAATACTCAGATTATAACAAATATGAAAGTAACAAAGTTTTCAGAATGATGTGAATTTTTAAATTGATTTTAATGTCGCTGAAAGGAATTAATAATTTCAGTTTTAAATACTTGCCTACAAAATTGAAAAGTGTTTATGAATTCGGTTTGTCTGTCGTCTTTCCGCGTTCTAACTCGCGTAAATATACAGTACAGCCCCGATTATCCACGGAATTGGGTGGCAAGGGCACCGCGGATAACCCGGAAAAGACTGAAAATGAGAAGACGGGGAAAAAAAAAGAAACTTCAAAACATAAAAATTATGTTTTAGTGTACAAAAACATAATAAAACGTTTAAAATTCATACATATGCACAGTACAGCAGCAACCTTTGCTTTACGTCTAAATCACTAAAATAAAGAGCCTTAAACGAGAAACAATGCCGTGCATACGTACAAAAAGAGTTGAGTTACACATTTTTTTTTTTTTTTTTTAAATCAGTCACTTGTTTTTGCTTCTTGCTTTGGAAACAGCTTTTCTTTATTCTAAATTGTAAACTATTGTTTTTCTTTTAGTATGGAATAATTTTTATCTTGAAAATGAAGCTATTCTTGATATGCTCTTCGGGAATTTATCATAATAGTCTCATTTAACTGTTAAATATTTTAATTGCTGTGTTTACGTTTGGTCAATAAAATCAAGAAAAGACATCAAGACATTATATCTGATATTTCAAACATGGCAACCGAATCTAGAAATATTCTTCTATTACTTTCGAATACATGAATTCTCCTGTTTATATTTATTAGTAGGGCTGATCGTATTTTCCTTGCTGTTAGCTTGAATTAAGAAAATTCGCTTCGCGGATAAATCGCACCGCGGATCATCAGCTCTCGGATAATCGGTGCTTTACTATATATCACTGAGGTGTACTGCAAGGTTCTTACTATAGAATGTGGTCTACAGAGAATTAATCGTTCATTTACAGAGACAAACAAGAGAATTTGACTGTAGAAGAAAATGAACAATAATTGAAATATTGAAGCCTACGAACAATAATTTCTGGAAGTTCGTTTTCAGCTGTGGTACGTGTTTTTAAATGTAACTATTTTTTTAAATATTACTTTGTATAAATTCTATATGGCATATACAAGCTCGCACAAAAGTTCTTAACAACATCCGTTTAATGGCGGAAATAGCATGCTATGTAGTATACATAGTCTATATATTATATACAGGGCTGCACAAAACAAAATCGTATATTTTCCCGACTACCCATGGTAATAGCAGAAAATGGGTTTTCAAATGTGTTATTCATTTTCCAAATTTTCCGTTTAGACATGTTTATTGAAAATTCATATTTCAGGTTACAGATGTTGAATATTACATAAGAGATTAAAGTAAAAGTATTGCAAAGTTAGTATTATCTTTTGCCTTAGTAAAATGTGAAGTTTTGTTATAGTATTCTGAATGTATAGTAAAGTCTTCCATAATCTATGCTGTACGCATGATTTTTAGTCGTTTTTTAAATATAGCCTTGCTGGATGTCAAATTTGACCAGAGAGGGAGAAAGAGAGTGTAAGAAACGATTTGTTACTACCTCATTGAAGTACACAAATATTAGATATAAGAGCATAGCAATTTATGGAGAAATGCAAAACAAATTTTAAAATCACACTAATTTTTTTTGAAAATTGCTGAAGGTTGAATTTTTATTATTAGAATAATGCATTATAAGTGGAAATTAATTGAAGTATAATTCGTTATATATGCAATACTAATAATGCATCATGTTTATTTTATGAAATAAGAACTTCTTTTCACTTCATATTATTTAAGCAGAATTGATTCCCCATAAATAACGCAATCATAAAATTCGATTTCAAGACGTCATTAGGGTGGCTTATATGTAGTATTGATAAAAAGGAAACTTAATTACCGAAACTTCAAAGACGCATTAAACAATGATTAAGATGCAAATGAACATGTGTTTTAAAGCATGATGGGTTATTTAAAATGCAGTCTTTAAAAGAGTAATTGTTTTTAATGGTTGATAGCGTTGGGTTAATTTTGAGACTATTTTCCAATGATAGCAAGTGTTTTAAAAATTTGAAAGTAGCAAATTTCTTAGAATGATCTGGATTGTTAATATAGTTATAGGGCATTTGAAAATAATTATCTATAGATCGCATTAAAAAAAAAAAATTGTTTGCACATTTGCATTTAACATTGACAATGGAAAATATACTTGGTTTAGTTAGTTGAGGACTCAAAAATGGAAAACGCTAAAAGAGGAATTTTTTCAATACAGCGAAAAAAAAAGAGAAACTTCTACTTCTGGTATTTACAGCGTTTTCCACTTCATTCCTTTTGGGCTCTTAGTTCAGCACTTTAAAATGTAGGTACTTAGCTTCCTTTCATTTAGTGTTTAAAAACCTAATATTATAATTTGTAAACATTTCTTTTATTTATTTATTTAATGTTTTTCACCTTGCTTAAAAATATCCCATTGATGTAAACAGTAACTACATGATAAAGTTGTGCAATGACCACAGTCGCCGCACATCTTATCACTGGTACTTTCAGCTTTCTTCAATTCACTTCGTGTGGCACAATCAGCGTTTTTCTTCACTCCATGTGGCACATTCAACTAGCGATATTTTTTCTACTCTTTTTTTGAACTATTTCTACTAGGGATATAGCACTTCAAGGGGTTCTCCTGTTTGTTAACCCCTTGAGAAGCGCTGGTATTTTTATGAAACCGCTTAATTTTAATTCCCAGATGACACAATGGCACCAGAATTTTAGTAAAAAAAATTTCGGTTTATTATCTATGCGAAATATAGCGTTTTCTTATTTAAAAATAAATTTGTTTTCAAATTCCGGTGTCATTCATTAATTTCAACGCTTTAGCAATGAAATTGCTTTGCCCCTGAAAGGGTTAAGCTTGGCATTTAAGACATTTTTCGTAAAAAAAAAAAAAAAAAAAAAAGATTTTCGAATTTTTGGTACATTCAGCCTTTTTTAAAGTCCCCAGCTGATTTAATGCATTTAGTTAGTTTATTTAAGGCCATCCTTTGCAAACAAGAACTAAGCAGAATAAGACCTCCATTTCCAATAAAATCCGACCCGCTGAAAAGATTCTATGCCTGAATCGGAATTTGAAGAATGCAACTTTTGATTAGTAGCAAGATCCATGAACACAGTGAATAACAGATTTGTATTCCAGGGCATTGTCTAAATTTTGTGGTACTATAAATTGGCTGGTTGTTTAATTCGGAGCATTGTGGTAATTTTTTTGGCTGGTGATAAATTCAAACTTCATTAATTTTAAGACCGTTATTGTAACTGGTAAATAAATAACACGATTTGTAATTTCCCAACTGAGTAAAAAAGTGTCCAGGGCAAGATTTGAACTAGGGACTTTTGTTTAAGTCGCCTATGCTGTTCCAACTGAGCTATCCGAGACAAATTTGACGAACACAATTCACCCAGAGAACCTTATTGATTATGGTATTTGATCTGATATCTGAATCAGTTCAAGAAAATAAATCCAAGGTAATGGAACTCGAAGAAAGAATTGGATCCGTAATTACACTTTATTAATTTTAACACAATTATTCTAATTTATAAATAGATCACACAAGTTGTAATTTTCCAACTGAGTAAAAAAGTGTCTAGGCCAGGATTCGAACCAGGGACCTTTGGCGTAAGCTGCTAATGCTATGTCTGCTTATTTAGCAATTAGAATAATTGTGTTAAAACGAATAAAGTGTAGTTACGTATCCAACGTTTTATTGGAATTCCATTACCTGCGACTTAGTCTGTTGAGCTCATTCAGATATCAGAGCAAATGTCATAATCAATAAGGTTCTCTCAATGAATTGTGTCCAGGATAGCTCAGTTGGCAGAGCATTGGTAGCTTACGCCAAAGGTCCCTGGTATAAATCTTGGCCTGGACACTTTTTCCTTCAGTCGGAAAATTACAACTCGGGCGTTTTCTGTTTTAAACACTTTTTATCAAAATAGATCTGATTTGAAACCAAAATCATCATATTATTAAAGCATTTAGAAAACATTTGTAAAAAAGTAAACATTACTCCTGTTATTTTTAATTTTATGTTTTTTTTGCTGCTCACAAAACTTTAGAAAATTAGCTTTTAACAAATCATTAAAATATGAGTATTTGTGATATAGCAGCTAATTTTAACAACGTAATAGTTAAAAATGCAACACTGTAAAAAAAATAATGCCAGTTTTCCGGTAGGAGTAGGAAAAATAGTTGCCCTTATTGTACCGGAATAATTTCCGACCCAGCTTGAAATAAAATCCGTAAAAATAAGGAAATAGTCAGTAAAACGGTATTTTACGGATTTTATTCCGATTTTATGCATTTTATTCCGAGTTGGGTTGGAAATTATTTCGGTACGATAAGGGCAACTATTTTTCCGATTCCTACCGGAAAACTGGCATTATTTCTTTTACAGTGAAGTTTATGGAAGAAAACTAGGAGGGCGACTAAGTTTATCGCAAAATTTTGCTAAGTTCGCTTCAAATCTTCAAATGAGCTTTAAAGTCTGCCTGTCGTGAATAAAGTAAAAACATATAAAAGAGAAATATACATATAAAAACTCATTCGTAGATTGTTATTCGTGGATCTGTTGTATGATAAGCTGAAGTACTGACATTTTTAGATTTTTCGTTATAAAAGTTTCTTTATAAATGTATTAAATAAAATTATAGAAAAATTTCGTGCTCCTGCGATCCTGGTAAATTTCGTGCTCAGAACACGGGCTCCCATGTAGCCGTGCGATAATCTGGCCATGATCTTCAAACAAGTAAGTGAACTAGTATAAATAATAAAGTCTAAATGAAAAGGCAAATAAACGTGTAATTTGTAGGAAAAAAAAAAATGGAATCAACTTCAAGCAATTGTTTCTTAGTACATGATTTGGCTTGGAAATGAGAAAAAAAATCGTATAATTTTTCTATTTACTTATTGCGTGCTAGTTGTCCTGTTTTGGCGAGAATGTTTGACACAACAGAATGTTTTTTCAATAAGCTTTTATTGTTTTTCACATTTAATTAGTTGCCAGTTGAGTTCTTTTAAAAATAAAAGAATAGCAAGATATGCAAGGGCGCATGCCCAGATCGGGAAGTTTTTATCAAAACTATGGCAATATACTTCCCAGAACTTGCCAATAGTTGCCTGAACAAGTTCGATTATAGGGGTTAGAAATTTGCTTGTCGATAATGGCACTGACGGCGAATCTTTATCCAAAATCTTATCGACCAATCAAATTTTACTGTCCGTATGTCACCACTTTCTCATTTTAAGGGTACTACAATTTCAATCACATTTGGCTAGAGATTAAAGAATTTTGGTTTTGCAACTTTATGTTTGACACATAATAGACAATCATATATTGAAAATTTTGACATGCCAGGCAGAACTATACACTGTACTATAACTATTTATAGATTAAAACCCTAACTGATTAACTAGAATTACAGCGTAAAAGTTACATTCAAGTTCGTTCTGTGGTTGTTGAGAAAAATGCGGACATACACAACATCCAAAAACACAATCTTTTTCAATAACGTATACTGGACAATTGCAACATAAATATAATAAATAAAGACACAACCTTGCTTAATGGTACACAAAACACGAACTTTAATAAGCTAAACGATAAATTCTACGTTTCGAGCTGTTTCTACAGCCGTCTTCAGGAAATATGATGGTTACATGGCTAAAAGCTCAGAGATGAAGGCTTCCTGTGCGAGAGACAATTTGTCGAACATTGAGTAAAGATATGAAAACAAAAATGTAGTGGTGCCATCCAGTGAAAATAAATACTTATTAATGAAATGAGTCCAAATAAATCAAAAGTTCGATTGAAGAAACCACGAGTGTCGCCACCTACGCATGAGGGCCAGAACCACATTCAACTAAGTTTTCATTCATGTTTTTGGCAACATGATTCAAGATTAAATTGAAATATTGCAATTACATACAGAATTATGACTTTATGATATTATGCCAGATTTTTGGAATATTATAGGATAAATTATCAATACAAGGTTTATTCTCACGTGCAATGATTTCAACTGATTCTCTAATTTTACTCTCAAAAGAATTATTGCACGGAGCTATAATTTTTGCTTCATCAAAGTTAATATAGCAGACTTCATTAGCCAAGTAGAACCTAGAAAGAGCTGTATTTTGTTTACGTTGTTTAATGTCCCTCCGATGCTCCGTAATCCTTACTGAAAACTTACGTTTTGTCATGTCGATGTAGACTTTTTTAACGTTATTAGATAACGTGATAGGGATTTCATATATACCAGAATTTTGATCTATTGGGATCCTGTCGATCTTATCACTGACGATATCAATGAGGTAAGGAGGTGGAATAGCGACTAACTTTATATTATGTTTCTGTATGATCTTTTTTAGCTTTTCGAATATAGTAAGAATGTAGTGAAATTTTTTGTAGACCATAAGTTGATTATTATCCTGCCGTAGTAGTAATAATTATTAATCATAACGATATTTATTTTCACTGGATGGTATCACTACATTTTCGTTTTCATATCTTTACTCAATGTTCGACAAATTGTCTCTCGCACAGGAATCCTTCATCTCTGAGCTTTTAGCCATTTAACCATCATATTTCCTGAAGACGGCTGTAGAAACAGCTCGAAACGTAGAATTTATCTTTTAGCTTATTAAAGTAAGTGTTTTGTGTACCATTAAGCAAGGTTGTGTGTCTTTATTTAATACAATCTTTTTCTTTTGAAATCAATTTATAAGGATAAGATAATATAATATCTGTTCCATCTTCAGTGAAATACAACTTTCGTTGTAAAGAGGTAATTGTTTATGTAGTTATCGATAAGAAAAACAAAATAGAAATTTTTTGTGGAGCTCACGACATGAGTTGAAAGGGAATAAATTCAACTTACGTCATGATGTTCTACTACAAAAATATCATGAAAGTTACATTATGAATTGAAATGACTGTAAATGATGCGTTTTAAATATAAAACATATAAATTATGCTTTCTGTTTTATGAATTCTGAACTAGTTTTTACTTGAAATATTATCATTGAAACAAAAATAACATCTCATAAATAACGCATTCATCCACGTTCGATGTCATGAGGTCAGTGGAATGGGATATGCAGCATTCACTAAAAAGAAAGCTAATCAAAATCAGCGAAAACTTGTTAAAATGTGATTAACCCTTTATCTACTGACGGTACTTATAAGTACCATTAAAATAACTTGTTATAAAATTTATTTAATGCATCGATTAGGTGTAATACAGCTAGAGTGAGTTATAGATCTTTTACTTTACCTTTCTTCAAAAGCATTATTGGTTACACAAAACAAAAATATTTTTTAAATGATGATTTCTTTTGACTTTGCATCTTTTCAGCTTTCTTTTTCGTTGTGTGTGTGGGGGGGAGGGGCACTTTCAATTCAGAAATATTTCTCTATTTCTATTGTAAGAACATTATATTTGTACATTTTTTAATTCTTCAAAATACTAAGAAAAATATTTAAAAGAAGAGATTTGAGTGGAGTTATAAATATTGCACAAAATCCCTATAAATTCAAATTTAATTAATCCTTCTAAATCCTTCAATCCTTTTAAATTTATTAAATGTTTATGTAAATCTTCTAATGTAGTTTAAACAATTCACGAAAAATGCTTTAGAAGATAAAATTTTCATGAGTTCATAATTCAGTACATAAAGGGTTAAGGAGCAAATGAACATGTGCTTTTAGGTATGATTAGTTACTTAATGGGAAGTTTAAGAGACCCTTTGAACTATTTTTTATTTAAGTATTTTATAATGTTTTTCTGATATAAATGTTTTTGTGAATGAAAATGATTTAATCAAGAAATAATGCAATTCTTGTGGTAAAATTCGAAAAAATGTATTTTACTTTAATTTTAGAAATTTTTAAAACTGTGTTTCTCCAATAATTTTGAACTTGTTGAAGCTTTTTTTCTGCATGTTTTGCTTACAAGTGTCTTCTATAATGATAGGAATCAGATATCCAAAATGTAATTATAGTTAAAGTAAAAAATAAAAAATAGTTTAAAAATGACTACTTGATTTTCATTTTTATTTTTAAAGAAAAAAATAGTTATAAGACTGAAAATCCGATTATCAAATTTATGAAATGCACCTTAATGAGAGGTTCTACTGCTTTCCGTCAAGATTTCGATTTTTTTTAAATTTATAGATTTCCGTACTTAAAAAGTAAAAACGAAACCATTATAAGATCACTCCTGTGTCTGTCTGTCACAGCCACTTTACTCGTAAACTATGGAACGTGGAAAGTTGAAATTAGGGGAAATAATAAAGACTATTGATCCAAATATTTTCAGAATGTTAAACATTGAAAAATATATTTAGGAAAGATGTAGAGGGTCTAATTAAGTTACTTGAAAAAAAAAAATCTTTTCTTTGTAGATCGTGTGGGATATCGTGTGAAAGCTTTCATAATACTGAACTCAAAAATATATTTTTAATTTTAGGTATTATATTTTTAGAGATATTGTCGAAAACGTAGTGCAAAAATATGTTCTCCCCCCCATCTATTTTCGAATCTACTGAAATTAAAATTATGAAAAAATTAGAGGTAGTAGACGTTAACGTAAACCTTACAGAAAAATTATAGCGATTACCCTAGGTCACATAGTTTTTGAGAAAAACGCATTTTTCTGTTACACACAAATTTCGTTTAGCAGGCATTCAGCAAAGATGTTGAGGTGCGCTGGAGGCACTTATCGCAGTAGAAGTATAAAAGCATTGTTGATACTGATTTTCGAAAAAAATCGTCGGTAATTAGCCGAGATATGAACCTTTAAAGATACGGACTGTTTGGACATGCATAATGACAGGGGCGGTGTACTCTATCTACCATTAAGTTTTAAAGCCCAGATAACAATTTTTAATGATATACAGTAAACTCCCGACTATCCGGCCTAATGTGGCGGAAGGGTTAGCCGGATAACAAAAAAGCCGGATAGGCCGGAGTTCTACAAATATTTACTAACTTCGTGCCCTTCCCCCGCCATGATATTAAAAACACATGTGTTAAAAACACATGTTGTGTGTGTATTAAGATAAATTTTATCTATACAGTAGGTACATACAGTTTCAAAATAAGCAAAGCATTAACATAAAACGCAATCCTAAAAAATGAGTAAATCTTATTTTGCTGTTTATTAATAAATGATTGCACAAATATGAAAAGTTATGCATAAGATAAGAGTCAAAACTTGCAGTTTTTAGTTTTTGAAAAAAATCCTTAATAGAGGACTGCTTCTCCCTGTTAGCCCTCTTCCGCGACGCAATGTCCCTCCATTTAGGCAAGTAGATGATATCAGTTGGCGTCGATTCCTGCTGACTAATGTACTACAGTGCTGCCCCAATCGTCTTCAACCCTTACGAATGTGGGATGAGATTTTTCCTACAATCCTTTTAATCTTTTTCGTCTGATATTTATCCCCCTGTCAATACTTTTACAATATCGTTTTCAATTAATTCATTGACTTCGTCGTTAGCGATCCATTCTGTAATTAATGTCTTCTGCACGAGGGTAACGAAAAAGACAGGCTACCACGTGTCTTTTTTTTACAGACCGCTAGAGTGACGTGTTGCTCTTTTTCTCACATATTCATTGGTGCATTCGAGCATCACGTGACTTCAACGATCTGTAAAAAAAGATATGTGGAATCCACCACGGTAGCCTGTCTTTCTCGTTAGCCTCGCTTCTGCATTGACATCGTCCGAGCTAGGTATATTTTTCAGCAATGGAAAAAGCTTATCTTTCTCATCTCCCAGTGAAGTATCCCACACGGGTTTATGTGTACCTTTTTGATGCAAAAGAATGTACCAAGACCTCGCAATTACTATGTTTGGAATTTTTTCCTAATATTTTTAGTTATGACTATTTTTATTCTTTAAAAATGTAAAATTTTGATTTTTTTTTTTCAATTTTTTTATATATATAATTAATGAAATAATTTTGCGTAAATGTAGAACATCATTTTGAACACACATATTTGTTTAGTATCTCTACAAAATTTCCTGAGAATCCATACATACTTTCTTAAGATATAATGTGCAGAATGATTTATAAAGTAAAAAAAAAGAGCTATTTTGATTTCAACAATACAGAAATTCTGTAAAAGTCTAATAAATTTCTAATGGTAGCATATTACAAAGCACAGTCTGTTTAATCAATAGTCAAAATTTCCTGTTTATACATAAAAAGGTTTTGAATATAGACTAATTAAAGTTTTGAATTTTTTCGTTAATTTTCGTCGCGTTTAAAAGGTACAAGACCCCTGAACTAGAATTAATCACGTAAATACTATTGGATTCGCGACTAATTTACATTGAGTGGATCTCTCAATACGCCTCCCGTGTCTTTAAAGTTAAGTAAAACCCTATCTGGAAGTACGCGGCACGGACCAAGGGGGCCTTGCAACTTTATGACCTTCTTTCGAAGCGCGCTTAGCACAGTGCCAAGTTTAAACTTTGAACAGGGTTTTGTTTTAGCTACACCATAAAAAGAAAAGATTATTACTACGCTGAGTGAAATGCCAAATGAAGCACTATTGATATGCACTACTTTTATTGTCAGTACCGAATTAAGTTCATCATAAACAGATTCGGATAAGATTAAAAAAAAAAGATTTAGTTATACAGAACGGCAGTATTTGGTATTATTTAGTCTTCATATCTCTTTGAACTTTTATGGTAAACCCATTCGCACTTTTCTATTATATACTTCTATACCCAACCCTACGTTGTATAGTTTTTTTCAATGTCTTTTTATTCTTTTAGAAACGATTTTTTTAATAATACAGTTAATAATTCATACATTTATTGTACGGAACCCTCTGAGTGCGAGTAATACTCGCACTTGACCGTTTATTACAATTTTAGGTGCGTTTGTAATTATATAAATACGCACCACCTATAGTCGTCCTTCAGTCCGTCCGTCTGTCTGTCTGTCCGTCCGCATATAACAGAGCAAAAACTTCCCAACCGAATGGTCTGAAATTTAAAATATAATTGTTACAATATTTGGTCGAATCATTTCAATTTTTATGAAAATCAGATGTATAGTTTAATTCAGGGTTGGCATGATTTAAATCAACTGATTTAAATCAAGATTTAAATCTAGATTTAAATCAGTTGATTTTTTTAAAAAAATCATTTGATTTAAATCAATTTTTTTTTTTTTTTTTTTTTTTTTTTTTTTTTTTAATGTTGGAAATTAGTTAGCAGAGAAATAAGAAGTGGGTGTAAATAAGTAGCAGGTGTTTTTCTGGTATTTCCAGGATTGCTATCAGAAAGAATGTGGCAGGTGCAGGTTAAGCCCAGGTGATTACAATCCAAAATGAGGATTGTAGAATAGAAAATTTTGGGTAAAAAGTTAGAAAATGTATTAGATAAAGATAGAATTACAAAATTTAAAACAAGATATGAACAAGCTATTAATGGCTGTCATTTTGCTGGAGTTTTATTAAGTCCATCTATTTTAAATCGAAATGAAATTTCACTTAATGTAGAGAAAAATAATGAAGGTTTGGCATTCATTAAAGAAAATTGTTCAAATCTTCTCACCACTGTAGCACATTTTCAAGCAAAAAATTGCCTATTCCAAAAATTACCATTGCTTGAGAAAAAAGTTTCAGTTATTATGACAGATTGGTGGAAGTCCTTTTATGTAATGGGAGGTAAAGAGAGAATCAGCGAAATTGAAATTGAATTTATTTACCAAATAACAACAGCCGTGGCCCGTGGCTTCATCTGCTGGAGTAGAAAGAGAATTTTCTTCTTTTGGACTATTTCATTGAAGTCTTCGAATAAATAAGGAGTGGACAAAGCTTCTAAATTAGTGTTTTTGTTCAAACAATTAAATCCCTGATTTATTTCTATTTGCTTAAAAAATATTGAATTAATTGTGATTTTTATCCCTTAATAAATAGCTTGCATTAAATGAATATTTAATATGTTTTTTAAATTTTACCATTTTCTATTCATTTACAACATATTTAAGTTTATTTCTTATTTAGTGAGTACAATTCAATTACAAAATAATAGAATGGCTTTAGATTAAAGCCTAGATGTTTAATTTTTAGTACTAATCAGTAACTAGAATATAGTATTTTCTTAACTATATAATTATTTCTTATGCTATTTTTATAAATTATAAATATTATTTATTCTTTTTTAGTTATTTATTATAAAAAACTGCTCCATGTATTGTAAAAACATAAAAACGCATAATTAAAAATAGAATTCTAAAAAAATCAAATAAATCCGATTTAAATCAAAAAAATCTGATTTAAATTAAAAAAATCAGATTTTTTTGACTTTTTAAAAAAAAAATCATGATTTTTTTCCAACCCTGGTTTAATTACAGGAACAGTCAAAAGGTTTCCGTTACATTACGGCCAATGGAAAAAAATTATTTCAAATGCATTTTAATGATGTTACAGCCTTTCGAACAGAGTAAAATTGATATGCACTTATTGAAGTGCACTAAAATATACATTCAGTACAACATTCGGTGCAAAAAATATTTATAAAAGTAGCTATAGCACGAACGCATCTCATTTGCCACGTTTGACGTGCAATCAGTGTTGCTTTCAAGGGGTGGTCCGGGGGGACATTTCCCCCGGAGCAATGAGAATCAATGAGAAGATTTGAGATTTTGCATTTTCAATGGCGAAAAAGTGCAACCCCCCCCCCCCCCCGGAGCCACAGAAATCCCTCCCGGAGAAGAGTGTCTGAATTCAACACTGCATGCAATTTCCAACTTGTTTGTAGATTGCTGTCCTAAAGCGGTTTTCTGATATTCCAATTCCTTTCAACTTCTTTTGCTCATTGAATGTAACGCCACTCGTTGAATGCAACGCTATATACTTCTTGTTATCGGAACCCTGTTTTTAAAACTGGGCGACCACTTTTCTGGAGAACTATTTACCCGATTGCCAGCATTTTTTTTTTCTAAAAGGAAGGTAATTGATTTTTCTGGAGCTTATACCACCGAAAACTATAATTTCCATTGATTAATTATTTTTTCAAGCTCACAAAAGGTAAAAAAAAAAAAAAAAAAAAAAAAAAAAAAGAAATAAAAAAATAATCTTTTTTGTGTTCAAATGACAAAAGCAGCTTTTTAAACCAAGTGTTGGTATAAGCTCCAGAGAAATGAATACCCTTTAGTAATTTGGCGACATAATTTGTTTCGGATGCTTCGGACCGGAGAAAAATGGTTGATTGATCGGAAGTTCACGCGCGCACTTGCAGGTTCTCCCCGTCGCACAAGACTTATTATTCATATTTTCACGCATTAAAATGCAAATATATAAGTGAAATGTCAATAAATATGATATAAAGAGTCTGAAAAATACTTTAAACTGCAAACTTTGGATTGATCCATTTTTTTTATATGTTAGTTTGCGCGGTCTGACGATTGGGGACAAGAAAGCACCATTTGTCATGATATTTATATTAAAACAAGGAAATGTAGTAAAGAAACACCGACTTCATACAGTGAAACCTCTCTGTGCGACCACCTTAATTAAGAGACCACCTCTCTGAACGACTATTTTTTTTATGGAACGAAATTTATTTCCTTAGGCTCAATACTAATTTTACCTCCATTCAAAGACCATCCCAGTTGAACTCCCTCCATGAGCGACCCATTTCTTTGAAGAAAATGAAACAAATTCCGGTTTTTCCTGGTCGCTTGAAGAAGGTTTTATTAGGAAAATAATTACGGAGAGCACATTATTGATCAAACTTCTAAACTAAGTTTAGATTTTTTTTTTTATTCCGGCAAGTTTTAAGTGTTTAAACCCCTTTGTGCCTTTTTAGGCAATGAATTTAACGCTGACAAATTAAGAAAGACAGTCAATAAACTCCCCTGCCCTATTCTATCGGGAAACTCTCAAAGAAATAGACAAATTAATGAAATCGGCATTATTTGTTTCCACCCCTCAAAAAAATTGCATTTATTTACTGAACTTCGAAAAGACTTAGAAATAAAAGTTATAAAAGATAAAACTGTAAAATCAAAGTAAACGTCAATGTATTTATTTTTTTAATTCTGCAGTAATTAACTTATGTAATTAACTTTTGTTTTAATACTTAAAAATTTATATATTTTTTTCCTAATGTGAAAAATAAACTTTAGTAACGTTAATTGTTACCTTTTTTCAACAATTAAAATCTAGAATTAAACATGACCTTCATTAAGAGGCCACCTCTCGGAGCGACCAATTTTTATTGGAATGGAACGTGGTCGCTTTAGGGAGGTTTTACTATACTGAATATCAAGATTAACTTCAATAGCTGTCACTGTTTACTTGTTACCGAATTTTAAAAAACATTCTGTGTATTTTAGGGCACCCATTTTAAACACCCGTACGGTGTACTATTTCCATAATATGTATTAAAAGTTGTATTACGCGATTTTTAGTACTGTAATAATCATAAAAGGATAAATTTTAAATTGTAGCGAATTTTAGATTATTTACATTTATCGAATCTTAACACAATTTCCTTAGATTCGAAGTCATAATAGCATTATAAATACTAATTCATTGTTTTTACACAAACATATAATGATACTATCACATAAAATCAATTATTTGAAATTGTTATTTTAGTGGCCTAATAATTTTAGGTTCACATGTGTAGGCTTAAAATTGCACTTTAATTATCAATAATCTAGATTTCTCACAATACAAAAAGATTGCTTTAAATAAATCCATTATCTACAAATCTACTATTTTTTATTGTAACGTGTTTAACTTAAATAATTATGAAAATCATTACTTTGTTCCCCACGTATCTTAATGGCATTTTGCAGATTCAGATGAAAACATTTATTTTTTAAGGAAATAAGCGTCAGTGCTGTAATTTATAACTTTTAGTTATGTAGGTAAAATCTCTACAAATCAGTTATTTAGTTTTTATGAGGAAAATATCAATAATTAATAAATAATTTTGAGGTCTATGGTCCACATATGTGGACTTCAGGTCTAAAGAGAATAAACTAATTTGTTTTTTTGTTTTTTTTTAATTTTGTTACCAATTAACTTTTAAATTATTGAAAAATTATTTATAAAAAATGTTTTAAAATGCAAGGCATTTTACATTTAAAAAAAATTCTTTATTTTCTGTCACTTAAAAAAACAAGCTTTAGATATTAATAAAACTATATATGAAGACTATTTTCTTAATATTATTCATGCTTATTTCTTTTATTTGATATTTTGTTGACTAAATTCCGATCAAAACTATCAGAGCAATTTATTCATTAATACAGTGATATCGCAATCAATCTTGTAGTATTATAAGGTGCCAGTCATCTTGAGTTCGATCTGTACCATCTTCCGATGTTTCTGGAATAACTGTCTGGCTTTTCCGGCGTCACGGTTGACCGTCATTACCGTGCCAGTCTCGGTCCGATACCCCTCATCGACTGGCTGCAGGATATTTAACTAGCAGGATTCTGTCGGACAACCTAAGAAAAATATGAGCTAACTTTATTGAAATATTATGACAGGAATGCCTTTTTATTGTGATTTAATTTGAGGAAATTAATTCATAACTAATTCATTGTATTTTTATTCATAATAATTCATAATTAGTTTGATGGAATTAAAGAAGACGAGTGTATAACATTGACTTTTTGGCTGTCCGACTGGGTATTTCTTTTTAAGGAATTTTGATTGCTTTGATAAAATTTAAAATCTATGTTTATTGTCTGTATGAATGATTTTTGTTTGAAGAACATTCAAATGTGTTTAAGATCAGAAACTATATTTATTTAGCATATTATAATATATATTTCAATTGTATCAGTTTGATATGAAGCGATCAAAACATCTCACAGTTCTTACACACTTTAATATGCGAAAAATAAAGTAAGGTTAGTTGGGGTAACTGGGACATGATTTTGCAATGTGACTCTGGAGCTTCTGACAATTCAGCTTCAAAAAGCTAATGTTCATTTGAATTAAAGTCTGAACTTCTGTAAATGTGTTCAGTTAGGTTCCCTCTATCAGACAGAAATGCTCAAAATTACATTTTAATATTTAAAAATATAAAAATATGCATATTTCATCTTTCTTTCCTCATGGGTCCAGTTGCCCCCAAAAATGGGGTAACTGGACCAGGGGGGTCTGTGTTCCACACGCGTTTATATTTTTTCATATCGGATATAGGGTCTTGTTTGAAAAAGTGTAAACAACTTAAAAAATTTTAAACCAGGCAGATCATGTAAATTATATGTCAATAAACAGCGTTGTAAGGGAAACCTTTGTTGTCCATATGTCTAAAAAAAAGCACTAAAAGTGAAAATATTAGATTTATTTATACCAAAAATATAAAACTTAAGTAAGTGCTTATGTACTTTAGTATAGATAATAAGTATAAAATTCACATGGGTATTTTATGGAAAAAAATAGCAAGGTAAATCTATGAACAAACGGCTAAATACTTTATCTTTATCCAGGAGTCGCATTATATAGGGAAAATTTTATTGTTCCTACCAGAACCCTTAAAGAAAGGTTCGAGGAAGATATTATTTTCAAAATAGTGGTAGGAACGATAAACGTTTCCCTATAGAATGCGACTCCTGGTTATAGTACAATTTCAAGGTCTGGCTATCTCACTTTCAGGGCAAGGTACTTGCATTCGTAAAATGTTGAAATAATTTACTGACACCAATATCTATCTGAAAACAAGTAAAAGTATATTTTCGCGTACTTAATAAAGGTGAAATTTTCATTATAAAATTCAGGTGCCAATGTGGCATTTAGGAATTAAAATTAAGTGATGCCATAACAGCATCACCGCATCTCAAGGGGTCAAGAAATTTGGTTTGATACCACTCAATATGCTATTTTTTTAATTTCATTACGCAATTTTAATGAGGTATTCTATCATTTTCTTTATTGTGAGCAAAAAACAATGAAGAAATTTACTTCCCGTAGTAAGAGAAACACAAAATATTATTTATAACTATTGGGGTAACTGGATCCAGTATGGTCCAGTTAGCCCGGATACATGTCCCAGTTACCCCATTCTGGAAAAATTTATGGGGTAACTGGGACATCGGGCTTACATTTGAAACATGAAGTAAATATGTATAGATACCTAATAATATTAATGTAGTTATATGTCTAATCTTTAAAAAAAAAGATTGTTTAATAAAAGTACTGACAGTATTTTAATAAAAAGCCGAGGAAGTTCAACCATATTGACGTTGTTTTTAAAAAAAGAAACGTAAATTTTTGACAACCTATCACAGCAAAGTGAGAGTTATGATTGAATTGATACACGTTGTTTTAGGGAGTAGAGATTAAGGAGCATTGTTCACAAAAGCTAAAACTTAAAAAACACCAACAGTTTTTTATAAAATAGCCTATGGCCCAGTTACTTCGTGGGTCCAGTTACCCCAACTAACCTTAAAACTTATGTACAGACTACGACGTTGTTATGAGCGCCTCAGATAGAAAAGAAATCAAATTGATGTAATTGAAATACATTAGAAGTTGCTAAATAAACCCAATTTCTGTTTTTTTAAAAATATTTAAACAAGCTTCTAACCAAAGTTAATCAGAGAGGCAGAAAAATATAGATAGTAAATTTTATCAAAAAAATCAAAATATCTTAGAAAAAGAAGGAAAAATGTCCCTATCAGGAGGTCAAAAATAATTTATTATTTACTCATCGCCTTTAAATTGTTGTTTATAACTTCAATTCTTCTATAATATATTTAAAGATACATTTTTACTTATAAGATATTTTATAAATATATTTTAATGACATTTTTATTTTACATTTTTATTGAACTAATATATGAAGAATTTAAAATAAATTCTTAAAATGTTGTTCCACTAATAAATCTCTTTGGATAATTATAATAATAACAATAATAATAATACAAAATTATTTAAAGAAATCTAAAATACATCATAGAAATGCATTTTGATCATGAATTGCAGTAGGACTTCATTAAATCGATTTTAAATTGGTGATTAGGAGTTTAAATTAATCGCCAAATAATTAATCGCGAAGTTCGGTGAAATATTACTTAAACTAAAGAGACTTAAAAAAATCAATGGAAGTTTTTTTTATATTTGTTGGCATGGCAAGTACACTGTAAAAAAAAAAAAAAAAAAAAAATCTGTAAAGTTACTAAAATTTGTCTAGGAAACTGGGATTCCTAGAACTTTTTATGTAATGGCAACAATAAAAAAAAATCATGTAACTGATACAGTTTTGCACCGCAAATCTAAAAATCTGTAAAGTTACTAAGAATTTTTTAGGAAACTAGGAGGCCTAAAGGATGCCTTTTTAGGATGCCTAAAACTTTTTATGTAACTGCAACCCGGGTTACAGGCAAAATTTTAATATGATTACTGTAATTTTAGTAGATTATTTTGTAAAGCTACAGACATCTGTAGCTTTACAAAAACTAAGTTTTGTAGATTTACATCTTTTTTTGTACAGTTCACAGATAAAATTTTAGTAAGCATACAGATTTATGTAACTACATGTGTAGAATTACAAATTTTTTGAAATATTTTTTACAGTGTATATTAAGCTGTTTATGGTGTCATGTTTCCCACACGATTTTATTTTTCATAAATTAATTTATTTTTCTCTAGCAGTATGAATAAACACAAAGTGTAAGCAAAGTACACTGTAAAAAAAAATCTGTAAAGTTACTAAAGTTTTTCTAGGAAACTGGGATTCCTAGAACTTTTTATGTAACGGCAACAACAAAAACTTATGTAACAGACAGACTTTTGCGCCAAAAATCAAAAAATCTGTATGGTTACTAAGAATGTTTTAGGAAACTGGGATGCCTAGAACTTTTCATGTAACTACAACCAGAGTTACAGATAAAATTTTAGTAAAATTACTGTAATTTTAGCAGATTCATTTGTAAAGTTACAGATTTCTGTAGCTTTACAAAAAATAATTTTGTAGATTTGCAGCTTTTTGTGTACAGTTACAGATTAAAGTTTAGTAAGCATGTAACTTTACATCTCTAGAAGTACAGATTTTTTTTTTTACAGTGTATAATAAAATTTCCAACAATTGAAAATGTCAAACGTATTGAAATTTAGCACAGATTGAATGTAAAATTCTTAAATGACAAGAATCAAGCATGTAAGCGACACAAGTTATTTAAAAATAGCCGCGGAAAACGTATAAGAAAGCCGATGCAAAATGGAATACCGCACACAAAGTGAAACTGCTCTATTAAATCAAAAACTTTCAAAGTTATCACTAATAATTTTCTAGTTTTACGGGATATTTTGAGCATAAATGATCCGAATGTTCATATTCTCTGGGATATTGCAGTACCTCATAGGTGTGCTGAAACTAAAATTTCACTGTAAATCACTCCATCACATTCCTTACAGTCAAAAATTATATTTTTTCTGAGTAACTTTTTTTTTTGGAATCTCTTAAAAATTTGTTAGTCGAATTAAGATTTTCATCATATAAAAAAGTCAGAGAACTTTTGCGCACTACGATTCATACTCATCTTAATACTTTTTATTACACAAAACTACAAAACTCTCACAATATGTTGAAGAAAGCGTGTAAATATTAAATAAAAGAAAAATAACCTTGTTGTAATTTTGATTAGTAGTGTTTAAAAATATTCTATTATAAAAAGCTTCCTTTATATCTGATTTACCCTCATATTAGAAGATATATTTTTATTTACAGGACAATTTTATAAATATATTTTAATAATTTTAATTTATTTTCCACAACGAATTCATATAGAACACTGTAAAAAAAGATGTACTTTTACAGATGTAAAGTTGCAGAAATCTGTGTACTTACTAAAATTTTATTTCTACTCTGTACAAAAAAAGATGTAAATCTACAAAACTAGTTCTTGTAAAGCTACAGAAATCTGTAGCCTTACAATAAAATCTACTAAAATTACACTAATTTTACTAAAATTTTATTTGTATCCCGGGTTGCAGTTACAAAAAGTTCTAGGCATCCCAGTTTTCATAAAAAATTCGCAGTAACCTTGCAGATTTTTTGATTTACAGTGCAAAAGTGTATTTGTTACATGAAATTTTGTTGTTGCCGTTACATAAAAAGTTCTAGGAATCCGAGTTTCCTAGAAAATTCTTAGTAACGTTATTATTTGCAAACAACTGATATAAAAATTTTAAATAATTTAAACCCCTCGTCAATTGGTCCTAGAATATTTATTGATTAGGACTTTGTCGGACATCCTAAGAATGATAAGAATTAATGCTAAATGACTATTATGAGAGAAATGCGTTTATGTATGAATTAATTTGAAACACGATGAAATTTATTTTAAATTGGTGCACTGTAAAAAAAAAATTGTAAAGTTACTAAAATTTTTCTAGGAAACTGGGATTCCAGGAACTTTTTATGCAACGGCAACAAGAAAAATTCCTGTAACAAATGCTGTTACAGAAATTTTTGCTGTTGCCGTTACATAAAAAGTTCCTGGAATCCCAGTTTCCTAGAAATATTTTAGTAACTTTACAGATTTTTTTTTTACAGTGTGGTGATTATTAATATTTTCTTATAATTATAAGATTGTTAAAGAGATCGTATTATCTGCAAGCTATCTTTATAAAAAATTTAAATAAGGTTTTATTTTACCAGACATATACCCCTCATTGATTTGCTCCGGGATATTTAAATTGCAAGAATTCCGTTGGACATCCGTTGGAATTCCGCTGGAGGAACTAACACTAAATTAATATCATGGCATGAATGCATTTTAGTTACTAATTGATTGGAAACATAATAGAATTGAATTTAAATGATGCGAATTATTATCGAATTATTATTATTTTTTTTTGTAAGATAGTTAAAGATCGAATTTTATTAGGTTTTAGTTATTAATTATATTGAACACAGTGGAATTGAATTTAAATTGTGCTCATTATTAAATTATCCTATAAGACATGTAAAGGGAGAATTTTATTTGAAAAACATTTTCATAAATATCATTTAATAAGATTTTTATTTTGCAAGAAATATATTTCGCACCGATTATTTCTGGAACATTCAAATTGCTGGAATATTCAATATCCTTTTTATTAAATTTTCCTATAATTATAAATTTTTAGAAGGACATTTTTTCTTGAAAGACATTTAATAAATATATTAATTTTATAAATCTATTTTAATATGGTTTGTATTTTAGAAGAAATATTTTTATGGAAAACACGCGCGTAATTAAACAAAATTGAAATATAGTTCTAATGGTGGTTTTTCAAAGATGATAATAATAATAATAATAATAATAATAATAATAATAATTTTATTGTTATTATTTACGAACAATTAATTTAAAAATCATAAAAAAATTTCATAACTGCATCAGAGAAATGTATTTTGAATGTGATTTAAATTATCAACTGGATCCAACGTTTTAATAGTAGAAGGAGATAAATAAAAAGAAATCATCAAAAATAAAACAATTTTAAAATAAAAGTAATTTATCAAAAAGCGACCTCTTCCTGCCTTTTCTTATCTAAATGTAAATCAGTGAATAAGAAAACGTAATAAATGTTCTCGTCAAAGTATTTCCATAAGCTTAAGTTCCAGCTTCTTATTTTTAAACTCGGTTTTTGGTATTAGTGATAAAAAATAAAGAAAAAAAAAACATGCGTAAAAAGGTTTATCAAGGTAATAAACATAATATTTTTTAAAACAGTGTCGTAGGAATATTTATATCAGTGTTAAAATCAACGACTTTTATCGTTGCAAGTTCACGTAAAAACGAAAAATGCACAATTCACAGTCTATGTTTTGTGAATGTTCACATTGTATCTTCATATCACGCTCAGGTCAGCAGTGGTATTTATCGTGGTAAGTGCTTGTCCTCTGAAATATGAATGTTATAAGTATTATCTCGTGGTTGCATTTTTTGTCACCCTTTTTTCTTGTTACAGTGTATAATAATAACGAAACATGTATGGCTGAAATATGTCAAAAAGAAAAAAAAGTTTAAAGTAAAAGACGCCATAAAAATGCGACATCAGTAATACCTTAAGGCCAATTTTGAACTTTAGTACACAGATTTTAAATATATTTTTTAAAAGTTCTCCATGAGTATATTTCGGTGAATCAGTTTTTTTTTTTTTATCACGTTTAAAAATGTGCATAAATGATGTTATTTTATTCCATATACGAATATTTTGAAAGAATTTATGTGATTTATTTATTTTATTCGTAATTTATAGTTTTATGTATACAAATCTTTAAGGAAGTTTCAACAATTGTTTTGAATGTTTATTTCTCAGAAATGTTGTATTGAAAATTAGAACATTTTAGTTATCAAATATATTTATAGATGAATCTCTATAGACCACTAAAGAAATATCGAATATATATAACACCAAGTCTGCTTTTACAGGATAGATGTACGGTCTCAAATCATTAATGTAAAAAATAGTTTGGAATCAGGAGATTGGTTCTAGATCTAAAAATTAACCAAAAATAATGCAATAAATCATATGGAAGCTTTTATTATAAACTTACCACTTTTGCATGCTAGAACTTGAAAAGTTTTGCTGATGTATTAGATAAATAAAGATAATTTTCATTCAAAATCTTAGTAAATAGTTCATTAACAAAAAAGCTGTACATTATAATCTGGATTAAACATAACATGATTTAATTTGTTGTTGCTTAATTGTTGTCACTTTCTGACAGTAAACATATACGTTTTTCAAGATAGAAACATCTGTTCTACCGTTTGAAATAATTAGGTTAGCATCTTGTATCCAAATTGGTGAGATTCTTTCTGGGATTTCTAGAACAAAATTAGATTTGACTTACTTCTTCGTCTCCATGCTTTTTTTAAATAATGAATTCAGTTATTAACTACCCCAATCCTGTTATAGATGGACTTTCATATCATTCTCAGAATCCATTAATGATTTCAGATCACGTTGAAACTTTCTAGATCGATCTTCATTAGGATCGTTTTGAGAAAACGATTACCTAATTTATTGACCGGTTCAAGACCTTCCGTAATTAAATATACTTGTTTCTCGCGGCAGACATCACGTGACCACACTTAGATTCCTGTCCTTTTACATTTTAAAATAGGCTATGCTTAATAAGGAAAAAAGTATTTGATAATATCACACTGAAATGAAACTTTAAATATTAAAAGGTGCTGAAATGTATTCCATTTCATCGTATTTAAATAAGTATTTTATTTTATTAATAGAAATAAATCTAATTGTTATGAATATCAAAATTACTTTTATTGAAGTATTCCATGCATAACATTTTAAAATCAATAAGTAAAAAAAAATTCTGAAATAGAATATTCAAGTCAATATTTTATTTTAAAAATAGCAATAAATCTTTAATTGTTAGAAACACCAAAATTTACTTTATTAAAACTATTAAATTCATCATGAAAAATATAAAGCCATTGATAAAATATTTTTAAATAAAAAATTTGAAAATAAAACTGAAATAGAATATTTCACCGATAAAACACGAAGTAAAAAGAAAAACAAATCTAAAATAGAATATTTTAACCGATAAAACATTTTAAAATAAAGATCTAGAAAAAAAGTTGGGAATGAAAATAAGACTTGGGACTCATTCTAACTAGGCTCAAATGCATCGCTCTAATCTTTCAACCACCAAACACATAGCCATTTAGGAACAAATCATCAAAATAAGTAGGAAAACCTGTGATCTGAAGACAGGAATCTTAGTATGGTCACGCGATGTCTGCGGCGAGGTACTAAAATTAAATACCCATTTTGAACAATATCCCCTTCATCGTTATCAGCATTTTCGTGCCCAAAAGTCTGAAGCTCAATCTTGTTAAATCGAAATACTTTGTTTGAAATGAGAATTAATTTAAAAAATTCGCGTTAAATCGAAATAACTCGTGTAAAAAAAAAAAATAATTTTTAAAACAAATTTCATATCACATTGAAACTTTCTAGAGATAATTAGGATCATGTTTCAGAAAATGATAATCTAATTTATTGGCCGGTGGTCAACCGAGTTACATTGAAATAATTCGTTTAAAATGTGAATTAATTTAAAAAGAAATGTGCGTAAAATCGAATTAACTCATGTAAAAAGGGAATTAATAATAATTAAGAAAAACCTCAGATTATGTACAAACTTTCTAGATCGATCCTCATTAGAATCATGTTTGAGAAAATGATAATCTAATTTATTGGTCAGTGGTCAATCGAGTTAAATTAAAATAATACGTTTAAAATGTTAATTAATTAAAAAAAAACGCGTTAAATCGAATTAACTCATGTAAAAAGAGAATTAATAATAATTTTAAAAAAAATCTCAGATTATGTTCAAACTTTCTAGATAGTTCATCATTAGGATCATAGTTAAGCAAATTATTACCTACTTTATTGGCCAATTCAAGACCTTCTGTAATTAAATATCCATTTTGGACAGTGTTCCCTTCATCCTTATCAGCATTTTTGTTCTTACAAGTCTCGATATCAAACGTGTTAAATTGAAATAATTCTTTTAAAAAGAGAATTAATTAAAAATTAAATCGGATTCACTCGGATTAACTTGTGTACAAAGAAATTTAATTTTCAAAACAAATATCAAATCACGTTGAAACTTACTAGGTCGTTCTTCATTAGGATCATGTTTGAAAAAATGATTATCTAATTTATTGGCCGGTTCAAGATCTTCTGTAACATTCATTTTGAATACAATCCTTTTAGCATTATAATAAGTTTTGTGCTCAGATGTCTGCCGGTAAGGTCAATCGTGTTAAATCGAAATAATTCGTTTAAAATGAAAATTAATAAAAAAAAAAATATTGTTAATTCAAAATAACTCATGTAAAAAAAGAATTATTTTTTAAAACAAATTTCAAATACCATTGAAACTTACTAGGTCGTTCCTCATAGGGCCGTAGAGAGAGATCGCGGGTCCTCGTAATAATTCGAATACGGGACCCCTCTTCCCACACCATAACTATGACACAATAAAACTTTCTAATGCGGAACGCAAACGATCAATGAAAGTACTGTGTTGCACATGTTGTTTCTATCTTATGAGGTATAAATGCATAATTTCCTTTTTAGCGGGATTATGTGTCTTCTTTTCATTTAAAGCAGGATTCCGTTATAAACAGGTTTTACTGTATTAGAACAAATTTAGCACTAATGAGCAAGTAAAAAGATTTATAATGCAGAGATATTTATAAAAATATGAATCACTTGAGAAGCTGTTTTTTTAGAAGCCTGCGCCTTTGCGATGTGAGTTCTGAATTTTAATAAAAGCTATGCTCTTTTTCGAACATAAAACGCCCAACTGTCAAATATTAGATACCTATATAGCCGTATATATCCTGGGCGTCCCGCCCAGCACGTAAGGAAAATTCAGCAATTTCTGACTTTTTTTCTTTTTTGTTAGTTATTTTAACATAAAAAGTTTGCATAAAATGTACAATTTTACGTTCTTGATATTTAAAAAAAAAAAAAAAAAACAACAACAACAGCAAAAAAAAAAAAAAAAAAAAAAAAAAACGGAACCAAAGCCAGGTCTCCAGGATAACCGGGCCCTGGTTACTTGTACTGGCTCTATCCCCTCTGTACGGGCCTGGTTCCTCATTAGGATCGTGTTTGGGAAAAAGATTATCTAATTTATTGGCCAATTTTAGACCTTCTGTAATTAAATATCCATTTTGGACAATATGTTCTTCCTCATTACCAGAATTTTTGTTCTCAGAAGTCTCAAGGTCAATTGCGTTAAATCGAAATAATTCATTTAAAGCGAGAATCAATTTCAAAATGTCGTTTTAAATTGAAATAACTTGTGTTAAAAATGAATTAATTTACTAAAAAATTTCGTGTTAAAAGAAATTCACGCGTAAAAAGTTCTTATAAAAACATAATTGGAGCATAATATACGCATAAATATAGACACAATTTATGGGGAAATACTCTTTCTTCAGAGTGTTAATTTCAAAAGAGTTGTACTCCCAATTAATCTTTTAAATCAAGAAATTTTGAAACATCAACCTATCTATACGTAAATCGAGCATTAAAGAAGTACGCTCTTTTAGCTTTTTAGCCAACTTCTGTTAATTTATTTTCAATTTTATTTAATAAAAACAATAAATAAGATCTTGTACAGTTAAAAACATATTTATAATTGTAAGTGGTCCATTATTGTGAATAAATACAAAAAAAAAAAAAAAAAAAAAAAGAAATAATAATTACTTATAAGAGATACGCAAAAGCATTATCAGATTTCTCATATTTTAAAAATGATAGCAATCATACTTTACTGACTTTTGTTACTAGACAACAATGAGTGAGATTTTATTCTAAAACTTCCATCATTAGCTGCAGTTTCGAAAAAGAGTTATTATTTAATTAATTACTTCCTGTAATTATTTTACTTATATTTCTTTAAATTAATATTGGTATAATAACGTTGAAAAGAGACAAAACATATGCATATTTATTTGAACTGGTTTCTTTGTTCTTTTTTAAAATCAGACATTAGTGTTCATTGTACTCATGTTTCCTTTGAAATATTTTATTAAGTCCATCTATTCAATGGAACTCTTAAAACTAATCAAATATGAATGTTTATTAATAATAATAATAGAAATAATGAAGTTTAAACGTGTTTGAAACAAATTTATATCACTTGCGTTCAGTTTTTTGAAGTGTTGCTGCATAAGTTATAGTACTAGCTTGTAAATTTAAATTAATTAATTTGTGTTTTAACTTAACATAGTACACTCTCTCAAATCTGGATATCTTGGTACTAGAAGTTTTGCTGTTTTAAGATTTAAGGTTTAAGATTTTAGATTATCTTTTTAAAAATTTGCCTTTACTCGTTAAAAACGGCTTTTATAAAATAAGAAACGTACCTTTTTTGTTAGAGGGGAAAAGGAATATTTGAACCAACAGAATAAAATAGATTATACATTATGCTTGGGAATACCAATACTTTTGTTTTGATTCCTTCTGCTTAAATAGACTCAATCTACTTACACGTAAGTAGCATTATTAAAGTTTTATCACTACCAAACTAATTTGAAAATACCAAAATATCAAATTTGAAAATACCAAATTCTTATCATTACCAAATTAAATCTGTTGTCCAATACTGGGAAAACAATGCTGGAAGGATTAAAAAAAAAAAGCCCGTTAAGCTTTATCAAAATCAGAGTTGGGCAAATTTGTAATTTCAATTATACGCAGTGTAATTACAGGTTAATTGCATGTAATTGATTATAGTTATACACATTCAAACACAGACATTTGTTCAAATAATGCGGTGGGGGCGGTTCCGGTTACAGTGCTGCAAGAATATTTTACGGCATGTAATTTTAACTATAATTAATTACATACAATTAAACTGTAATTACATTGCAGATAATTGGAATTACAAATTTGCCCAATTCTGATCAAAACGAGGGAAAGAGCAAAGTAGTAATTAATCGAGGTAAAAAAAAAATCAACAACAGAAGAATTCCAAAGCCTTAAGGTAGTACACAATCTAACTCAAGTAGAAATGTTCAAAAAACAGAAAATATCTCCAAGAAAACTTTTCCAATTTCCACCGGCACCACTGTTAAAAAATTTAACTTAACATATTAAACTTTAATGTACATTAAAAAGTAAAAACTGGGGAAAAGAGGTTGTTTGGAGAAAAAAGAAAAACTGCTGGAAAATAGACGAAGGCAAACTTAGGCTGTCGATAAATCTATTCGAAAATATTTAGGAAAATTATCTTTTTGAATGAGGAAATTTATATGCCTAAAGATCCAGCAAATCTATCAGTTTATAAATATTTCCATGCTTCTAATCCAAAACAATTCGATTATAGCTTTAAAGTAAATCTCAAGAAAAAACTCTCAATAAACTTTCTTTTGGCAGGCTTTGGATGAGGCTGGTATTCCATCAGAATTGTTTGTTTGTGAAACCTCTTTAAATGCTAAAATTAATTATTAACAGGTTACCAAAAATATTAGATTTCATTCAATACAAATAATTATAAAAATAATGAAATAATTTTTGGAGTAAATTATTTTGGGTCTCTTCATATTATAAAAATTTTAATGTTATCTAACATATCAAATTATAGAATTGATAGATAAATCTGAAAATGCACATAATATTCCTGAACTTAGATAAATAGAAAAATTTTGGGCGTTAAATAAAAATAAATCTAGCAAAGACAAAAAAATACCTAAAATGCTTAATTGATTTCGCCGATTATGGGAAACAATAAGCTTTAAATTAGTTGGTGAGCATAGAAAAAAGATGAAGGGTCGCGCTCATACTTTTTTAGACTTTCCAACAAAGTTGAAAAGTGTTTATGCATTCGGTTTGTCTGTCCGTCTGTACGCGCTCTAACTCCCGTAAATATACTCGGATCGTTCTGAAATTTTTGGATGTTAGCGACCTCTACCATAGCACGAACCCTATTGCAAATGAAGTTTGTAGCATGTTTAGTTCATTTACAGGGGCAGTCAAAAGTTTTCCGTTACATTATGGCCTATGGGAAAAAATAGTTTAAAATGATTTTTAATGATGTTACATGCTTTCAAACATAATAAAATTGATATGCATTTATCAAGTGCACTAAAATATGCATTCTATAGAATATGTGCTTCGAAGAATAAATATTATTAATTTACAGGGCCCCGCAAAAGAATTCCGTTACATAAAGTTATACGGGTGGACGGAATTTTTTCCGGCGTATTTTAATTATGTTAAATTATTTTATGTATAATGGAATTGATGTACGTCGCTGAGGTTTACTATAACTTTTTTCATGTATAATACGAAGTGCATAGCATTTACAGGGACACACAAAAGATTTCAGATACTATATTGTATCCGAAGTACTGTACGGTAGCGATGATTGCTGGAAATGCATTTTTAATTATGTTATATGCTTTTATGTTTCACTATATTTATGCATTGTATATGATGTGTATAAATGCTGTAATTCATATACAGGGCTACACAAAAGAATTCGTAATGGTTACTGGGTATGATTGTAAATTGCTTAAAGGTGTTTTAAACGGGTTATGCATTTTTACGCTGAACTGGATTTTGTATACTAAGAAATGTTTGTAGATAAAATTATAAAACATAGATAAAATTATATACAGGGTCACGCAAAGAATTGGATACATGGCCGTCTATAAATGATAATTTCTGAAAATGTGATTCCAGTAGTTTTAAGAGTGTTTTACTTTGAAATAAACTTTAGCAAAATAGTGGCGTGTAATAAAGGTACTAGGTTATCTACAGGGTTGTAGAAAAGTATACAAGTATGTTTCTATCTATTAATATAAATTGCTGAAAGAGAAATTTCAACCTGTTATACGTTTTCTTGCTGAACTAAATTTACCCATTAAATAGCATATATATCAACCTACAGATCAAATTCAGGGCTGTTCAAAAGAATTGGAATACATATTTGCTATGGATGGTAACTGCTGAAATCAGTTTTTCAAATGTTTTATTAGTTTTCTAAAATGTTTACTTCGTTCTTTTATAGACGTTATTTCCCTAAATAACAAAGTTTTGTTAAAGCATACAGGAAGTGTTGGAAAGTGTTTCATAATCTATGCTTAACGCATAATTTTTCTTACTTGTTTTTTTTTTTTTCAATAGAATATGCATCAATGGGAAACTCAAGTTTCATTTAAACATAGTTTAGTCATAGGCACTTGTTAATATGGAATTCCTCTTATTTTATAGAAACAATTCTCTTTTATTTGTAGAAGGAATTTTTTTAGTAACTCTATTTATTGATCAAACCTTATCTAAACTTTACTAAATAATTCAACATATAAAGCATAATATAAACTGCTTTTTCTGGAATTGATCTCAAACAGTAAATAATGTGAATAATTGATTTCATACAGGTAACATTATAGCTAATCGCCTTTTAGCTAATAGATAGGCCGATTTGACTATGATTTAGATTTAGCTAATGATAGTTAATAACCCTTTTCAGAATTATTTATTTATAGTGAAATATTCGTTAAAATAATAGTTTTTTAAATTAGCTTATTTTGAAATTTAGGAGCGGATATCGAAATTTATTATAAACTTAATAATTAGGTTTTGCAGAAGTAAAAATATTCTATCATACAATGTGTCAAATAAGTCTGGTTTTCTACCATCAGCTGCATAAAACTTAGAAACCGTAAATAAAAGCAGGAGAATTCGTTTCAAATTAATAATTTACAAGATTTTTTTTTTTTTAAAGAAAGCTATATAAATGCAAACTAATTACATAATACAATTTTATTTTTTAGTTCTCTGTAAAAGGAATAATATTTTATACGTAGATCTTAAATCACTAATTTCCGTGATAAAAATCCATGCTTACATAGGGCTGCACTGATTGGGATTGCGAATATCATTTACATCATCTTGGTAATATTCGCGGAGGCATCATTCTACATCGTCTTTGACATCTATCGTAGAAAACAATGATTCCAAACACTTTTGCTTAAGCTCTCCATAAGATTATCCCCATATATTTTTAACTAGACTATGTCCTCTCTTTTTCTTCCCAAATTTCCAGAATTGTGTTTAGGGAAGTTAAATACCAAATAACAATTTCTCGTCATCTTTTTATTCACTAGTAAAAAATTTCTGAATGTGGCGAACAATTTTTGTTTCATAATTTCCGAATATTTTAATAGTTGGTCCATGAATAGGTCGTTCGCCACGGTGGCTCGTATAGGTAAAAATTTTAAATCTACACCAAAATTTCTACTTTCTTTTTGGCGAGTGGTAAATGTCATTTACTAATCCTGATTATAATAACTTGATATTGAAGAGTACAGATGATAAAGGTGGTATGTGCAAAATAAAAAATTGAGTTAGACCATATTATTAAAAATAATCAATGGTCATCTTCAATCTGTTAATCACTATTTGAAAAAAAAAAAAAAAACCTAATACTCACAGAGATTTTAATTGGTAAAGGAGGCGTTTGACAAT
Source organism: Maratus speciosus (assembly GCA_963932465.1). Lineage (NCBI taxonomy): Eukaryota > Metazoa > Arthropoda > Arachnida > Araneae > Salticidae > Maratus > Maratus speciosus. Next base: position 183,006,732 of record OZ010795.1, on the reverse strand, counting down.
AAACGCAAATACACATTTGGAACTTTACAACTCATTTTCTCAAAATGATGATTGTGTCACTTACTACCTTTATCATTTGAGCTCTATATATGTATATACTACTTAAGAATCGATATAGATTATATTATTGAGGTTTACATTGTGTTTGTAACAGATGAATTTTATCTGCCGTCATTTTTCATTTCATGTTGATATCGATTAAAACGGCCAGGGCTTTGATCTTATTGGTTCAAGAATTTGGACAGTGGCTGCTAGCATGCCTCGATATTAGAGTGGCGACATACGGAATATATGTTTTGATTGGATTAGACGTTTCTGAAAAAAAAAAGGAAAAAACGAATCGCCAAGCATCTTGGCGAGCCTGCCAGTATCGCCAAGACAATGCTTCTTAACTTTTCTCATTCGTATAATCGAACTCGTATAGGCGAGTGTAGCCAAGTGTGAATATAGTTTTGCCGTATTTTGTACAAAAACGTGTGTCTAAGCACAGTCTGAGCAACGTATGTCGCTACTCTCATGTAGAGGCATATTATGTCGGCTGTTGACCATCATAGTCTTTTCGCCCGTAAAGTAGTATCTAGTTAATCGGAGCTGTCGGTACAGAAAAATTGCGCCTTTAATTAATGGTAAACTACTATTAAAATCCTTATCTTTTACATATTCGTTTGAAGGTTTTTAATTGTTTAAATTAAAATAATTTTTAGTTTTTCATCTGATATAGAGTACTAATATCACATGAAAGATAAAATTACGCAAAAAAATATATCGTTAGGAACTAGTTAAACAGGCATGTAATCTAATGTGCTTGCACAAGATTTTCTTGAAGCAGGAATTTGCATCTTTTCACCAGCAGCAGACGTATTCAAGTTCTTGAATCGACTTTACATACGATAGTTGAGCACATTGAATTTACAGAATCGTAATATGTGAAGAAATAAGAGATACGGAATAATATATCGTAAGACCTGTCCGAAGGTGATGATGATTGCTTCCTAATATGAGATGATGTTGCTTATTTAGTGTAAAATCCTATAAAAAGCACTATCAGATATATTACTGGCATTTATGAGAAAATGTTTAAAGAAACCATGTCTGTGACACCTTTAAAAAAATGTTTTAATGACATAAAACATGACCAGATTTCGACCGGACACAAGCGGAAATAATGTTTCGTATTTTATTAGAAATATACCATAAGTAAGCTTTTCCATTTACCGATACGACATCGATAAATCAAACACTATTGTTGTTATCCGAGGTTGGGACACATAAAATGCATTTATTTATATCATGCGCTTTTCCAACAATGACGATTGATTCGATCGCGATTTTGTCGTCATAGTGTATATGAATGCATTTTGCATGAAGTTGTGTACGATTTATCGGTGCCGTGTCGGTAAACGGAAAAGCTCTTTTACGATTACGAATAATAAATCTTTGTTGGCATCTCTGCTATATCATATAAACATATATTATCTTTGGTTTATCTAAATATTACTGAACGTTTTAATGATTATCCAAAATACACTAGAACCACTTTTATCCGAAACTCTTTTAACCGAAACTCTCGTTTAAACGAAATCCATTTTCAAAGCTTTTTTTTTTTTTACTATCACATTCCTTGTGTTCAAAATCCATTTTGAAAGTCTTTTTTAAACTATCATATTCCGTGTGTGCAAGCGGTCCTCTCCGAGTACACGACGAGTACATATAAATATTTTCGATCCCCTTTCTTAGAATTCCCTAACTTAATTAGAGTTCCCGTAAGCTGCGGAGTAAAACGAAGAACGAACAAATTAGCAATTCTGAAACTTTTGAATGTTTTGCAAAATGTTTGGCATAGCTGGAGCAGCAGAAAGACTGTGATAGTGGTGATGTAATAATATTAAAAAAAACTCCGTGATAGAGCTTCAAAGAAAAGGCAATCGAAACTGCGACAAACAAAACATTGTTTCAAACCCTTGTGAAAGGTACTTAATTTCAAAATTAAAATTCAGGTAGTTTATTCTTGTTTCTATTTTGCTATTGCTTTATTTTTATTAAGCACTTGTTACCATAATAAGAAGTAGCGCATATTTCTCCTTAATCTTAAAACTGAAGCATTCTCGATTATCCGAAAATTTCGATTTTCCGAAAGAAGATCTGTCCCAATTACTTCGGATAATCGGGTTCTGCTGTATATTCTTTTCTACAAAATAAATTAAATGTTTCTTTCTCTTATTTTCTCAGGGTTTGTCATTTGTGGCACTTATTATCCTCGGAAGCAGGCTTCATCAAGTGGATAAAGAGGCTGGTTTTCTGCAAGTCATCCTTAACACATGGTTCCGAGAGAGTGTCCCCCATCCCATGGCCGCCACAGCCGGCAAAAGCCCGAATGCTTCTGGGCAGAGGGCCAAGCCTCCGATGCTCACAGAACAGGCTCAGAGAACACTGTTAGCTTTCAGGGAAGATGTCAGATACTTTTACAGTAACGTATATTTTTATTTTATTTAACCTGACGTCATTTAAGGTATGTGCATACTTTCGGGGCAGTTTTTTTGAAAAATATGAAATTTTTATCAAACACATGTGTTTTTAGTTAAAACAGGGAATAAAAACTATGAAATAAATTTTTAAAGGAATTTTTATTATCTTTTCAAATTTAGGCAATATTTAGTCAAATTTTAGTAAAAAAAATGCGTTTATGCCAAACCGTCTATAACGAAATCTATTCAATATATTTAACTTTTGTTTTCGGCAATATATTAGCTCTTAAATTTACTAACTTATGCCAAATTTTGTATACAAAACATGCTCTTTTTCTGAAAAAATGTGTATTTTTAAATAAAAACGGCTCTGAAATTAATATTTACAAACTTACAAGCTATATTTTGCTTCATAACATACCTATAGATGAGCAGAACCTTGTCACAAAACTTTATTTCAATATCTTAAAAACTTTTTAAGAAATGATGTTTCCCGTAAACGTACACAATGAAAAACGCAGTTTTCCAGAAAACGGAAATTAAGATTTTGACAGAGCACAAAAAATTATGTATAAAGTTTAGAATTTTAAAATCCACCCTATTTGTAGGGGTTTATATGTTTGTGTATATGTTGTATGTTGTATATTTGTGTATTAAAATGTATTCTTTACCTTTCTGTGGCTTTTTAAACGGTCACTTCCGATTTCAGAAAGTTCATTTCCGGTTTATATTTTGGGCTATAACTTTGCTTCTTATTATTATCGCTGAACCAAAAGTAAAGCATTTTTGGAATCCTAAATGTTTCAACTTTAATGTAAAATAATAATAAAAGAAATCGAAAAATTTCGCAAAAACGGCGATTTGAGGGTAGTCACATACGTTAACTGCGATGAATTTAAGTGTTGGCTCAGGAAAAAAATTCGCCCTGATACCAATTATAGCTCCTCCCACCACAGAGAAAATTTCTGACTTCATATAATAAAAAAAACTCAAAAAAAGGAGTTTAAAGAGGAATATCACATTCACCTTGAGATAATAGATAAAATAATTACTAATTTACTAAAAAAGGTGCTTAAAATTTATTAAAACCATTCCATAACATATAAACTGGTCTTAAAAACTTAAAACCATTGATGTTAAAAACGTATGTAAAAAGATGTTACATTAACCTCGAGATCTTTCAATCACAAACGTGATCATTTTCAAGGAGATATCTTTACTAGAATGTCGCTTTCACCGTGCTATTTTTATATCAGTTTGGAAAAAGAGACAGTCTATTAATTGTTCGTGGTATATATTAAGTTCGTACGGATGCTGAAGTTCTTGATATTTTCAAAATACTGAACCATATCTTAGGTATGTCATAAGATAAAAACATCATTACATGCGCTATTCCCTTTATTCAAAATTTCTAATGATTCTCCAATTTTTAAAGTATAATAATAATAATATGTAGTTTCTGACTTTACGTTTATTAATCATTTACCAGTAACATTTCGGGTTATTTTAGGGACTATAAAAGTCAGAAATTTTAACTTCATGATTGTTTGTGAACTTGGACGTGTAATTTGTTGCGATAATAGTTTCAGAGATAGGATTTCTTATTACTAAAACCTTGGGCATGCATAAAAATAGCCTCCGGTGAAGCCGATTCAGTGACTATAAAAATCAGAAATTTCAATTTCATGATTCTTTGTGAACTTGGACGGGTAATTTGTTGTAATAATAGTTTTAGAGATAGGATTTCTTATTACTAAAACCTTGGGCATGCATAAAAATAGCCTCCGGTGAAGCCGATTCAGTGACTATAAAAATCAGAAATTTTAATTTCATGATTCTTTGTGAACTTGGACGGGTAATTTGTTGTAATAATAGTTTTAGAGATAGGATTTCTTATTACTAAAACTTTGGTCATGCATAAAAATAGCCTCCGGTGAAGCCGATTTTGCGTACAAATACTACTTTGACAAATGCCTGACGACTGAAGTTGGTAAGTGTTTAATCTGAGCAGCTCATATTTTCCAGCCACCCTTCTTCCTCAATGCCAATTCATTCTTCGTTCTGAAAAATAAATTTACTTATTTTTATTTAATTGCATTCAATCAATAGTGAATTCAGGATACTGTCTGAATTGTCCCTTTGCATATCAAAGGGCTTCCTTAAAAATGTTCCAGCTTTCCACCCCAGAAGAAAAAAAATCCACTTCTCTCCTTAGGTTAGTTTTTTTTAAATACAGGATAAATCAAAATGATTTCCTCGTTATAAACGACAATGACTTTTTGTAAACAAAGATCGGAAATAAGTTTTTAAGACATTACAGAAGGAAGCTCAAAATTTGGTTTCTGTACTTCATAACTGAATGAGGCTCTTTTTAGTCACACAGAAAACATCCAAATGGAGTCTTTTTCATACCAAACATGCAAAAAAGTATATTTTGCATGATTCTTTTTGTGACCAGAGCCCGATTCTTCACCTCTGAAGCTACGGGAAGTACAGTGTCATTTCTGATATCCATTTCAATTCGGGAAGAGTTTCCTAAATTCGACATAACCGGAAATTCCCCAATGCTACACATGTTGTACAAATTGCTACGAATATTATATTATTGGATTTTCTCGACTTTGATTGTTTGGACGACAATGCTGCCTATGAATAGACGTCTTCGGTTGGTTGGACAAACTGAGGACTCGTGATCATGTGGTTGAAACTGATCTATTGTATGAAAAAATAATTTGTTATGAAACGTATTTTCAAGAAATATATATATATGTGTGTATATTTATGCACATATCAATTATTGGATTTTCCTGATTTTGATTGTTTGGACGAAAATACTGCCTAAGAATAGACGTCTTCGGTTGATTAGACAAACTGAAGAATTGTGATCATGTGGTTGAAACTGATATATTGTATGAAAAATTAATTTGATATGAAACGTATTTTCAAGAAATATAGATTATATATATATATATATATATATATATATATATATATAACCATTAATTAAACATTACCGACCATCATCAAAAACCGCAATATTGTGAATGAAATGACAATAAAAATGGATACCACAAATCTATAATATACAACTGTATGTATAAAATAAAGTGCTCAAAAGAAGGAAGCTCAAAATTTGGTTTCTGTACTTCATAACTGAATGAGGCTCCTTTTTTACTTAATTACAAGAATTAATATGGAAAAAAAAGAAGAATATGGATACCGAAAAAAATAATTGAAAAACTTATATATTGAATTACGTTTTCAAGAGGGCAGAATTCAATGATATAAGCAAATCGGATGCTTTCTGTGAGAAAAAAAGCTAAAAGCTGAATTTTTTTTTCTCCTGTACTCAAACAACCAATATGACCAAGAGAATAGTTTCAAGATGAAAACAGAATAATATCAAATGGCATGAAATGGGAAAAAACAATACAACCTTTTAAATATTTAATTTATAGCATAAAAAATAGAAATATTACACAACATACCGAATAAAATCCCAGTTGTTTTCAAAATATCCTCCTGCACATGGTAATATATATATATATATATATATATATATATATATATATATATATATATATTTATGCGTATATATATAAACGAGTTAATAATTTGAAAAGTAATTTGAATTTTGGAATGAAATTAATTCAATATAAAATTTGGGGCCCCCCGTTTTCTCAATTTCGGGTCCCTTCAAAATTTTTTAAGGCAAGCACGGGCTTCTTTTGCCTATTTGGTAATCAGGGCCTGTTTGTGACTACTTTTTATGGTAATATTCCTATTTTACCTATAAAAGTAAACGAAGTTAAGGAGAACTTAGAGAAGGCAGTGATATCAGTATCTATATATCACGATATCTGGCAAGAGTTGGACTGATTTATTGGTTGTTAATTTCATGGATGTTTCCGTGTGACTAAAAGGAACCAATAAATACAGAACTTTAAGTTTCTTTCTGTAAAGTGTTTAAAGCGTGAATATACAGGGTGAGTCAAATTGATTTCAAATGACGAGAACATTGTTGTGAACAATGATCATTATGATAATTGTTGCAACAATGTTATCAGAATTTGTTATCAGGGCAATCATTTTGACTAAGCCTGTATTTCATAATTTCGTTTCTTTGGATTTGAAGAATTTTGAAAGGGATCATATGCTTTGGGAAATTAAAAATTAAGATAAAATTTATATTTTAGAGAAGAAACAACATGCCCATTTAAAAGTGTTTTAAACAGTAAATATATCTGAAATAATATAACTGCATAAATGCTATAGCTATTACAAGACATATTTTAAATTTTATGTCCTATATAAGTAAACAGCATCTCATAGCTTCATTATATTTTTGTTCCTCATCAATATGATGCTAGGGTATTAATGAGCTTTAAAGTTTTATTGTATGGGAAGAGGAAGACTGGAGAAGTTACGAAATGCTCATTAAAAAAAAAAAAAAAAAAAAAAAAAAAAAAAAAAAATCTATGGCTTAAGGCGGTTTTCAAATTCTCTGCTTAACAGACGCGTAACTTTATGAAAGAGTTTCTAAATACTTTTTAAACGTAAAGACACAAAATTGGCAGGCCCGACTATTGAAGCGATTTGAAATTGAATGGGGTTTTCCATAAATAAATTAATTATTGAGATCTAAGCAATTTTTCTCCCCTTGAAGACAGGTTTTTCTCCTTTCCGAACTGTCTCGTCCGGAAATTCGGTTCAAAACGCCTACTTTGACAGTATTTTCTGAAACAAATTTTGCTTTTATCAAAAAATGGAATACCCCTTTAGATCACATTGTTTGTAAATAAGAACACCCACCAATTTATTGCGTTACCGAACAAAAAGGAATTAAAAAATGTGCCATCAAATTGTACTATTGGATTTAAAAGCAGCCTTATTGCGCCTTTCTTCTGTTTTAAACAAATAAATTAAAAACTTAATTATTGCTATCATTCAACATAATTTTCATCAATCTCTGTTTGTATTATTTTACCCCATTTACCTTAACAGTCTGCGTGAAGTTATTCACGGGTCATTTATAAAAGAATTCAAAAACGTTCACAGATTTGATTGATATAAAAGAAAAATTTCCACGGTAGGATTATGCGATATTCAAAATAGTCCTTACTGTTCGAATAGCTAATGTAGCTTATTTTAATTTTCATACGCTTGAACTTGCTCATAGCAGAATTCAAATGACCTTGAACTAGTTTATTTTAACTGCTACTTTCGTGTTTACTTAGCAGTAGATTTCATATTTAGTTTAGCAAATTACAACAGGAAACCTCATCATAAACTTAAATAAAAAATTGTTTATATTACCTTATTTTAATATTTTAAATTCAGCATGTACTTTTTAATTCATTATTATTAAATATTCTTTAAAAAGTATATTTGAAGGGCAGGAGAAAAGGATGATAGTCGCAGGTAGTTAGTTCATAGTTATTCATCATTCTTTCTTTTACGAGCTTGACTTTTATCGTTCCCTTTATACCAATCTTTGACTATGTTTTTTTCTAAAGGACTTTCATCGTTATACCATTTTATACTTAACTTCAACTGTGTTTTTTAAAGGATTACCTCAAATTTTACTTCGATGCAGGGTTGCCAAATGATAGTACGCCTCACAAGCTAACAGATAGCACTGTGATCTCAAATTTAACAAAAAGTGGATTATCATCCCACCCCCCCTCCACAAAAAAACTTGACGCTTTAATTAAGCTTTTTATTATCTTAGAAACTAAGATAATAAAATTATCTTAGTTTCTAAGTTTTAACTGTATTACCGTATTTAATCATATATAATGTTCCTTTTCCTCTGAAATTTTAAGACTAAAAAGCAGGGTCTGCCTTATTCATGGGTTATTTTTGAAAACAATATAAAATCATACGTGCTTTCATTAAGAAACTGAATACAACATGTAGATACTGCTATACAATTGCACGAATGTAATAATAGTAAGTAAAACAAGCGAAGTAATTGTACTTTTGCATGTCGCAATTTGTTTATAGAGAGCACCTACACAGTAATCACTCACTTCTGCGTTTCCTGCCGAGATGATAGGAAAAAGCAGTGATTATTAATTTTATCTTATATTAAATTAACATAATTGAAAAATAAATAATGTTAGAATTTACCAAATAGAAATACATCATACATCTTTATTAGATTGTCGCTGCATAGTTAAAACATTAAGAAAATAAACATATGTAATTTCAAAATTACCTAAATGTGACATATAACTTTGAATCCAAACTGTTACAAGCATATCAGCCATTGTCACTATTGCTACAGTTGATGGAATCGTCATTAGCACAATTTATATCTTCACATACAGTATCATTTTAGGTAGATTTCGTAAGAAAAACTACGTATTACAGTCGTTACCATGGTGCAACTTTTGAAAAATTACTTCATAACTTTTCATTATATGACCCCAGGAACCCAAAACCACTCCCGCCTAAAAAGCTTATATGTATATATTTAAAACGGCTAGATAAAATTGTTAAACTGTGTTTATCTCTAATCTTGATTTAGGCTTTGTTAGTGAAATTAGTACTTAACTTCGAAATCTACCTCCGCCTGTATGCCGAGCCAGAAGGATTTTTTTATTTCCACACAACATACTTGAAATTATCGTCTCTTTGAAATCTTAAGGTCCATTTTTTACAGGGGAGTTTTCTTTTAATTAGTATTTCTACTGAATATTTTTCAAAATCCCGGATTTTCCTGGCATTAAACTACTATGGTGCACATTAAACACGAGAATAATTTTTTCCCAGTCAAAAATAAGGCATCTCAAAATTTGAATTTATTCAACTTGCTTAAGAGACATACAGCCAGCCGACAGAGTGTAGAAGCGTCAAAACCCGAGATTGAACCAGGATCCCAGATAGCATGAACATTAGCAGCAAGTTTGATTTTTTCTGACATTATCTTGTGGTGACAAATTTGTATTGAGAAATTCGCAGCAAATTTCCCGCAAGGTATACCATCCCCTACTTGCATGAGTAGTTTGTTGTGAAACTGATGGCAAGACTGTCTTTAATATCGAAAGTGACGAAAGCAAAAAATCCCTCTGTTGAGTGAATTGACAATCACCACATACGCAGAAATTGCAGAAATTTTATTCCGTTGGCACCGCTTTTTCTAAACGCTATACTTGTCAAATACCAAAAAAGGCTCATACTGAAACGTACAAATATTACCTTAACCTGTTTATGGTGATGAAAACGATGCATGCACCTTCTGACGGTGTGGTCGCATCAATAGATCAGGTCAGGTCCCCTCCGAAGGGGTTAAACTTATAGTGTAACAGTTGTAAACAGATAGTGAGCGTAGAAAGATTACTACTTTGCAGTATTTTTGATTACTTGTTTGCCGTTAATTTGCAATAAATTTGGTACAGCATGAATTTAACTTGCACGACAAGTTAGCTGCAAGTTCAGAGTGTGGTGACTTCAGCGTTTGCGTTATCTTGCTGCAGTCTTGTTATGAACTTTGTCTTGTCATGTTGAGCTTGCTGCAACTTTGCAGGTTTTCAAAGCAAGACTTCTGCAAATTTTATGAAAATTAAAAATGATATCTGGGATTATTGCCATTACGCGGCAATCCTCTATCACTGACAAGTACTGGTACCAAAGTCCTTGGTGGCGTATTTTGATTTTTATAGCTCATTCGATTCGTCTTATTCAACATACTTATATTTTGCCTCGAACACCTGCTACTGGGTTTGAATGATGACAGGGAACCCGGTCAAAATTCGAAATTTCTTTTATTGGAAAACAGTTCCCGCCAAAGAAATAATGTGATTTAAGGCGGTCCGGGACTCAAAAATCTTCAAATTTTGCAAAAACATTTTATTTCATTAAAAATCTCTCTGTTTTTTCCTGCTTAAAATGACATTTAAATTATGTTTCTATCTGAATTGGAACAAAAAATATTATTTTTTTGTTTTGTTTTGATTTCAAAATCAAGCAATGGCTGCCATGGAAGCGACTTCTTGTAAAAATGCGTTTTTCTCCATGATAGGTTTTTCCACCATTAACCGTATTTAAATTCTTATAATTCGAGAACCGTTAAAGATAAAAGGTTCAAACTCGGAACATATCTTTTTCAATTGTTTTCCTTTAATTTTGATTCAGTATATTTGAAAAAAAAAATTACTTTTGAAAACATGATTTTTTTTTTTTTTTTTTTTTTTTTTTTTTTTTTAAGTTGCACCACTTTTTTTTTTAAATTTTTTGTTAAATATTTTTAAATATTTTATAACTTAATACTTTTAAAAATGCTGAATCAAAATTAAAACTTACATATTTTTGTTTATTTAAATGAAAAAATATTGAAATATTATAAATAATATTCCGAGTTATAGCGATTTTAAATTAACCCACTTTTTTAATAAATTTTAAATTAATTTTTTTTTTAAATCATGAAAAGTTTTACCATGTGATTTTGTTTACAAATGATAAGGTGACATCACAAAAAAAAAATTGCAGAATTTAAACTCAATAAATAAAAATTACTTTAAAATGTGTCCCGGACCCCCTTAATATTACTTATGGTTCTTACACTGCTATACACTGATGATAATCAATTTTTGACACATTGTTCTTTCCGAAGAAGTGAGTAAAGCAAAAATATTTCACTCAGTGAGTAGAATGAGCAAAAGCCTCTTCTTCAGCTGATTTGATGACGTACTCAAAACAGGTCTGTTGTCTGTTTATCTGCAGTTATAATAACCATAATAATATAATCATATAGTAATTACCATTACCTCGTTGTACTCACTGTGTGAGATATTTTTGCTTTACTCACTTCTTCGGAACGAACAATGTGTCAAAAATTGATTATCATCAGTGTATAGCAGTGTAAGAACCACAAGTAACCTTAAAACATGCTTATTTCTTTTACGGCAACTCTTTTTGAGTGAACGAAATTCGGAAATTTGGCCGGTCCCCTGTCATTATTAAAACTCAATAGCAGATATGCGAGGCATCAAATTATTAAACTCAATGAGACGAATCAAATGAGCTATGAAAATCTAAATTCGCCGTCAAGTACTCTGGTACCTTTACTTGTGAGCTACCTGGACGATACCAAGCCTAGCACTTTTCACTCTTATATGTTGGCAAGACTGCAACCGAAAGACACGATGTAATATATTTCGTGAGTCACTAGCCCTGGGGCAGACACAAAACAAGTGAGTATCCGGCATCGATGAAATGGAACAAACCTATATGTGTAATTTTTGGAAAATTTTGTAGAAAATTTCACATCCCTTTAATTTAGTAATTTGAAATTTTGGCGTTTAAATAGTTCATCGTGTGCTGCTGTTGCAGCCTTGCAAGAAGATAAGAGTGAGAAGTCCTTGGTATCATCCAGGTAGTTTAGTGGTAGAGCATGGAGCTGTGCAAGGTGACGTCACGGAGAAGTTAATGCTGCTGCTGTAGGACAGATATCGCTTCCTTTATTAATGATTTTTCTATTTGTGTGTCCGACAGCTATCTTCATTGTTCGCCGGTAAAAGTCACGTGATGTGAACTGCTTGTGAATTGGCACGTAATGTCAATGACCCCGGTTCAATCCCGCGTTTGGACATTTTTTTCACTCTGTTTGCTGTATGTATTTTAAGCAAGTTGAATAAATTCAAAATTTTAAATTACTAAATTAAAGGCGTGTGAAATTTCCTACAAAAAGTTCCAAAACTTATGCAGGCATCCCCCGACTTACATAAGTAATGCGTTCAGTAAACTTTTACGTAACTTGAATTTCACATAAGTCGAATTTGTAAATTATTTATAGGGAAAATTTCGTAAGAAACTGAAATATATATACATATATATAAATTATACAGTATTATTATACAAATAAAACATCATGCAGCAGTGTTTGCTCGGATATAAACTGCAAAAGTATGCAAAATATAAAAACAAACAGAAAAAAAAAACATTTTTCAAATAAAAAATATCTTGTGGAATACGGTATTTTTAAATTTAACATTGGCGCACTGATTTATAACAATTTTGGATCTACATCAAATGACTATCAAAATAAGAAATAATTAAAAAGGAATAAATTACCTGTTCTCCATGAATTTATAATGGCAAGACAAATAAATAGTTCTCACAAAATAAAATAATCCTTGATAAGAATAATATTTATTATGAATTAGATGATTACTATGAATAACTAACAATAAAAATTAAATTGTTATGACAATACTACTTATAGTACGTAAAATCAAAAATTATTTGACACCTGTAACAGCTAATTAGGTGCGTTCGTAATTATATAAATACGTAGCACTTATAGTCGTCGTTCGGTCCGTCCGCCCGCGTATAACAGAGCAAAAACTACCTAACCGAATTGTCTGAAATTTTAAATATATAATTTTTGTAAAATTTTGTCGAGTCATTTCAAATTTTATGTAAATCGGATGCATAGTTTAATTACAGGGACAGTCAAAAGTTTTTCGTTACATTAAAATGGGAAAAAAATATTTCAAGTGGTGCTACAGCCTTCCGAACAGAATGAAATTGATATGCAATGATGAAGTGGCACTAAAATATACATTCAGTACAATATGCGGTGCAAAAAATATTTATAAAACTAGTTATAGTACTAACGCACCGCATTTGCCACGTTTGACGTGTAATTTCCAACTTGTTTAGCTCTGTAGTGGTAGAGTCGGCGCTTGAGGGGAATGGTTGTGAAAAGAAATGCTGTTCTCAAACTACTTCTACCACTCTCTATATTGAAGGTTGGGGGGTTTGATTTGTTAATGATTTAATTGTATATCCCAATAAAAAAATATCTCTCTAATATATAAAACTATTTTATGGCTGCGGTTTTTATCTGTATATTTTATTTATAAAATAATTATCACAAGTATGCAAATGCGCATCAAACGCGATAGTGTTTCCGTAAATGTAATTTTCGAGATTTATTACGTAACTGCGAATTTGCGTAAGTCGCGCAATACGCAAGTCGGGGGATGCCTGCATATACAAGAACAAGAGTGCGCATTATACACGAGTGCACATTATATACGAGTATATGCGGTGAGCTTTTTAAACAAATAAAAAGCATAATTTAAATAAAGAATTACGCATTTCTATTTTCTACGATTGCAAGAGTCGCAGCGTTCCTAAAGTTTTTTTTACTTTGCTACCACTATCTTAAAACAATATCTTCATTCATTTGAAATAGCGATAGGAAATGAAGAAAACTTTGTAGAAAGCCTTACAATTGTTCTACAATGTTTTTGATAGTTATAATTTTTTGATTAAAGAGCTTCCGGACGCATTTTAAAATAATTTTTATTTATCGAGTTAAAATTCTGACATTTTTTGTAGTGGTTAACCATATTATTTGTAAACAAATTCACATGATAAAACTTCTCATAATTTTTTGAAAAAAAAAATTAAAATTTATTAAAAAAGTGGGGTAAATTAAAATCGTTACAATTCGAAATATTATTTGTAGAATTTCATTTTTTTTTCATTTAAATAAACAGAAATGTATAAGTTTTCATTTTGATTCAGCGTTTTAAAAAATATTACTTTAAATAAAAATTAAAAATATTTAAAAAAAAAATCATATTTTCCAATTTTTTTTTTCAAATTTGCTGAATCAAATTTTAAGTAAAACAATTGAAAAAGGCATGTTCTAAGTTTGAACCGTTTATATTTCACATTTTTATGAGTTATAACAATTTAAATACGAGAAATGGTGAAAAAACCCATCATGAAATAAAACGCATTTTCACAAGTGGCTGTTTCCACGGCAACCATTGCTTGAAAGAAAGCTAGATTTTGATAACAAACCAAAACGAAAAATTAATATTTCCTATTCCAATTAAGATAGAAACATGACTTAAACGTAATTTTATGCAGAAAAAAACAGAGAAATTTCAAATGCAATAAAAGTTTTTTGTGTCCCGAACCCCCTTAACCTTTAAATGCGCGATTTTCTATCTTGCTTCGAAAAAATTATATATGATTCTCTGAAAGGTTTATTAAACAGGAAAAATAATGAAAAAAAAAAAACAAACAGAGATACATTTTTCATATAATACGCCAATCTTTTCTTCTGTTGTACATCTGCAATACAAGTAAAAACTGCTGTCGAGTGGCTGTTTCATGCTAAAATATTGCAAATTAGTAAATATTTTAATAAGCATGTCTCCAAATACCTTATTTTAAATAATTATTTATTTTATAAAACTTAACCTTTAACCCTTTAATTCCCATGATAGAATACCTTCTATAAATTGCGTCGTTCAGAGAATCGGACTTTACACCAGAAAGTTTCAATGGTTGATTTCGCTTTATTTAAATACAGAATGTCTGTTATTAAGTAAAGCAAATATTGCTATTTTAATTTTCTGGTGTGAATTAGGCATATACGAATAAAAAAATCTATTAAATTCAAAACACCGTAGTTTGCATATATGCAAAGCTGCGCACTAAAGGGTTAAATTAAAAATATTTCATGTTGTAACCTAATCATTATCGTAAGATCTTATTTCTTGTTGTTTTGCATAGGGGAGCTGGACGCTGCTCGAATGACTTTAATTTTGAGCATTGTCTTCGTTGGTATCTTCATCCTCAGTTGGTGGTGGATGGCATTTGCAATAAAACAGGCCAGAGCAGATGTAAGTACCATGGTTTTTTTTCTTGAATAATCCAACATTATAGAACACCGATTTTTTTTTTTACAAGAAATACATTCTTTCAACTTTTTATGTAACTTCTCTTAATTTATTTCCACTTTCATTTAATAAAAACAATCAGTAAGATCTTGATAAATTGAAAAGATATTTATAATTGTAAGTGGTCCATTATGGTGATTTAATAATAAAAAAAAAATAACAACACCCCCCCTCCCTAAAAAGAAAAAAACAATCATTTATAAGAGATCCGCAAAAGCGTTGTCAGATTTCTTATGTTTTAAATATTATAGCAATCATACTTTACTGCCTTTTGTTACTTGATAATAACGAGTGAGATTTTATTCTAAAACTTCCATCATTAACTGCAGTTTCAAAAAAAGTTATTGTTTAATTAATTACTTCCTATAATTATTTTACTTATGTTTCTTTAAATTAATAACGGTAGAATAATGTTGAAAAGAGACAAAACATTTATTTGGACTGTTTCTTTGTTCTTTTTTTAAATCAGCCGTTTGTGTTCATTGTACTCATGTTTCCTTTGAAAATACTTTATTAAGTCCGTCCAGTCAATGGAACTCTTAACATAGTGCTGTATTTCTACGTTAGCTGGACCAGTGGCGTGGCGTCCGGTCATCGCTGGATGCGGCGATGACCAAGCAATATTTTAAAACTCTTAATAAGCTTTTAAAACTCTACGATCCAGTTTTAGCAGAACATTTGGAATTCATGTATAAGTGAAGGTAAGATTTAAAGTTTCTTTTTTGAACATTCAACCATTGAATTTTAGAGTTAATAATTTTTCACCACAAACTTAAATAATTGCGATGACCACCGAAAATTTTCACGCCACGCCACTGAGCTGGACGCAGGTGATAAATCGACAAATATTGTTTCCATTGCCATCATTAGTATTGCATTGATTCACTTTAATATACAAGACTTTCATTCAAAATACATGTCTACCCTATATATAATCCTACGAATTTATGAAACAATATTATGAAACGACTGATTAAACCACTGATTATGTTCCACAGCTGTTTCTGCTAAAATATGGAATGTTTGGCGGTGAACTTAACATCAATTATCCGTATTGATCAACAGATGTCAAAAGTGGTATTAGAATTTTAAATTTGAATTAGTATTCGAGATATTATTTTTTTTCTAATTTTAATGACATTTCTGTAATGATGGTAATTAAATGAATCCATTTTTGTAGAAAAAGAAAAGGTATGGATTATTAGATTTCTTCTTTTTCGTCATTTTCAAATTGAAATTGAAATTACCTTTTATTTAAATCGATAGTGGAGGCAATATTGTGATTAAATTGTGTTTCCCAAGAAAATTTGAAAAAAAAAAAAACTTTTTTTTCACATTTCGATTGTAAGAAATCAGTTTATTTTAGAAACCAAAAATCGTCTGTCATTTTCAACTTTTACATAAATTCCATAGACGTAAAAATCCATTTCGTGGTGCGAAAAGGGAAAATGAAAGGATTATTAGATTTTCTATTTGTCGTTAGTTTCAAATTGAAATTGAAAAGTGAAATTTTTAAAAACAGAAAGAAAATTTTAAAATAAGAATTAAATCATCATGATGTGTTAAAAGGAGAAAATAGGAAAAATTACGCCTAAATATTTACAAATAAATATTAAAAAGTACGAAAACTTTAAAATAATAAAATTATTACACGTGAAACATTTAAAGGTGATAATTACGTCATATGTAATATGCCCAAATGTTAAATATCATCATATTTAAAGTGCCTAAAATAATCAAATTATTTCGCGTGAAAACTTTTAATGACGGATATTAAGATCATATTTAAAAAGCTCAAATAATAATATTCCCAAACTTTTTAAAGTAAAAAATATATGTACTTGTGAACTCTAAAAGAGAAAAAAACTTAATAAATTATTAAATAGTTCATGTAATAAATTATAAAAATAAATAAATTATTACATGAGAAATGCATTTAATATTGGAAATTTTGTCATATATTAAAATGATACATTTAAAATGTTTTAATTCCGGATACTTTTAATGTGACGTCACATGGTAAAAATGTAATACGGCTAGCCTATTTGTTTATATATTACATCACTTGATGCAGCATAAATACAGGTAAATGTATGCGCAAAATTCTTTCGACTTACTTTGTAAGAATTACTATTCGATAAATACATATTAGAACATTCGGATATTCTTATTAATTAATATAAACAATATGCATTGTAAAAATAACATGAAAATATGCATGATGTTGGATTAAAATAGAGAAAACAATTCATGAATAAGCTATACCTGTTCCTGAAAATATCTAAAACTGGATCAAAATATATAATATAAGTGTAAATTTTAAAAACACAGTGCTTTTCAGTACTATGGTTCTGAAAGCTATTCCCATAAGCAGATTGATTTTTTTTTTTTTAACTTCGAAGCTAAAGGAAGAATATCATCCATAGCTTCGTTATAAAAGTCAGAAAGATAGCGACACTTTTAATCTAACCATTTTATACAAGGTGATTTTCAAATGTGTAATTGATCTTACTTATCAACACCGAAAACTGTCGTCAGCTGTAACGACAGCAATGGATGAGTTCATGGTAACCGAAAAACGCCTCATTCAAAGGGAAAAGCATTGCAACCCGATTACAGAAGACAGGCGCCGTTATAGTGATAATATCATTCAATTTTCCGTAATTTTTTATTTAATTTTCCATTCAATTTTTTTTAAACAAGGCACATTGCTATGTTTTTTTGAGGCTGCGAAGCCTGAACAGGGGTTGGCGGCGTAGCTCGCAGGGGGCTGATGCCCGTAGTATTAGATATATTTAAAATACACTCAAATTATCCGAATCAATTGGGACCGGACTCCATTCGGATAATCAGAAATTCGGATAGTTGGATTTTTTCCGAAAAATAATCCACTATTTTAATTAAATACTGTATGTATGTTGAAAATGGGAGAAAAAACTATTTTTAAAGAAAAAGAGTTTTTAATTAATTAAATGAAAAGGCAACACTTTCACATCTTAAGTGTACTTATATGTGCTGCACATTAGTACAGTATGTACGTGCCGTACTGTAAATGAAAGCCATTGCTTGTAACGTTTGGCGGTATAAAGATTGTTTGAAACTGGCCATTCCCTCTTTTCAAAAATTCTTTGGTGTGATGAGTTGGTGCATTATCAACAATCAAAAGCACTTTACTGTCTTCTTTTCCAAGACATTTTTGGTGCTTTTTCACTTCAGGGATGAAAATTTCGTCGTACCATTCTATAAACAATGCTGCAGCCATCCAAGCCTTTTGTTGGTTTTTATAAAAATGAGGAAGCCTTTTTCACATTTTTAAATGCTCTTGAGCTTTTTGACTTCCCTATCAATCGAAAGGGTATTTTATGGTTTTCCGTAGAGTTCAAAAAGTAACTGAAATTCTGAATTTTTTCTTCAGAAATTCTGAAAGCGATTCGGATAGTTGGAGTTCGGATAATTGGAGTTCCACTGTATTACATATATTTAAAATATACTTATTAGATACATTTAAAATACATGCCTTTCTAACATTACATTTAAAATACAAAAATACGAAAAGAGAAAGAAAAAAATAAGAAATAAGAAACAATGCCAGAAACTAGTATTTTATTTCATTTTCAAAGCATTGTTCCTAATTTACACAAACTTAAAATAAAAGGTGCCATTTCGAAATTCAGAAAACACGTTTAACAAACATACTAAATTAACAGCATTAACATTAATATGAAAATTAACATTATTTGCTACAATTGCATGGGCAAATTCAGTTCTGCAGCTGAAATTGTTTACTTGAGAATCGATAAAATCCAAAAAACCGATTTTCCGTGCACAGAGAACTGATTAATGCATTACGAAAGCGTTTAAGAAATGTTTCCGAAAATGTCAGGCAGCTAATAAAAATTAATTTTTATAAATTCTTCTTTAAATTTCGAAAATAAATTGCTTTTTGAGGTATCTAAAGATAACGGAACCCTTTTTGGAATCTTGGATGACTCGGAATAGATTATTGTATATTTTCGTTCGTGATTAAAGTTCATTTCCGTAGACAAACATATTTCCATTTGTCCAACAAACATATTTTACAGACAAATATGATAAATTAATAGCATTAACATCAACTCTTGCATATATAAATTCAATTACGCACCTGAAAATGTTTAATTGAGAATTTAGAATATTAAAAAATAATTTCAGGAGAAAAAGGTAGCTTTCATATTTCTTGGTTTTAAAATTTTGCAAATTTTACTCGAAGCTAATTTTACTCACATTTTAAGAAACTAAAACGCGACAAATCCGATAGCAGAATATTCGTCAATACTGAATATCAATGATAATTGCGCCAAATTAGTAAGCTATAGCCAAGTTGGCATCATTTATGGTTACTTATTTTTGGTCGCTAAATTTGGCGATATCTTGCCAACTGTCTCCAATCATGGCGAGAATTTGAAGTTAACGGATATTAATAATATTTAAGCATTGTGAGCGGCAATAAATTTTTTTAATGGCCGCCATCTTGAAACAAGACGGCGGATGAAGCTGGCCAACGAACTCGGTCGAGACATTCATATATGCTATGCACATACTTAATCTTATCCAAATCCTTTTATAAGTACGAGAGTTACAGCATGGCACAATCAGATTCTTTGAAAATGCCAACCTTGAAATTTAAACTGCTATATATCAGTCATTTTTTAAGATAAAGACAACACAAAACATGCTTTGGAATCCTTGTATTAAGGTCAAACTCTAAGAAAAAAACATTTTTCAGTTTTTAATTTATTTGAACCGCTTTTTAAATTTTTTATTTTTATTTTTTAATTTTAAATGGCCGCCATTTATATATATATATATATAAGTCACATTTGAACGGAGGGTGGTTCTGGGGTTTGGGAGTCATGATCGATGAAAATATACCAAAATTTTCCGGAAGTGCTTTCCTCCGGACGGCTGCAATAGGTAGCTTTTTACTTTTTGTAATGAAAGCTACGTAAAACATATATTCCGATTAAAAAAAAAGATTAATACACTGTAAAAATTTTTCAAAGCGCTTCCGAATATCAGTGGCAGCAAAAGAAACTTTGTTTTTGTAAATACCTCTTTAAATTTCGGAAATATATCGGTTTTTGAGGTTTCTAATGATAAAGAAATTTTTCTTGGAATAACGGGTGACTCGGGAGAGATTTTTCTATATTATCGATCGTGGTGGCGTTACATTTTCGTAAATGAAGAAAAATTTTCCTTTTTTACAGTATTTTCTGCCTCCTGACATGCTTGTTTACAAACATAAATTATACTTTTGCAGGATAAATGGTTTGTTTTGAAGAAACTAAGTTATTTTCCGTTATAAAAACCAGGTGATTCAACCTGAACTTCCCGGATTACAGAAACATAATTACTCGGTGTACAGAATTTATGTGGAAATCATTTTCAAATGACAATTCTAATAGAGGATTTTTTTAACATTTAATATGTATTCAAGGCTGGAGTAGCACAGTTGAAGTTTATTCCAACAGAGCGAAAAATGTCCAGACCAGGTATCGAACCTGGATACTTGGCGTGCCGTGCCAATGCTTTACCTGTTAAGCTATCCGGACGATACCTGGCTGACATAATTCACTCTTATTTGTTGGACATGGCTGCGAACTGCAGCGCTAATTTCATTCCTCCGAGCTATAACTATAGCATTTTACATGATGAAAGTGTGTTTTAATACGGAAACTCCTGTATACCATGTAATTAGGTCATAATGAAGAGAACGAATATTTTCCCCAACTGGATTAAATCATATTCAAGGCTGGAGTAGCACAGTTAAAGTTTATTCCAAGAGAGCGAAATATGTCCAGACCAGGAATCGAACCTGGATACTCGGTGTGCCGTGCGAGGTTCGATTCCTGGTCTGGACATTTTTCGCTCTGTTAAAATAAACTTCAGTGTGCTACTCCAGCCTTGAATATGATTTAATCCAGTTGGAAAAAAAATATTCGTTCTCTTCATTATGATTTAATATCTATTTTAGATTGTCCACTAACAGCACTAAAAAGAACTTTTTTATGAAAAATATGAATTATGTATTTACATTTTTGAAATTTATGAAAACTATCAGGATTTGGTTGCTACGTTGTTCGATTTCTTCAAATAAGCCTTGAAGCAAACTAAATATATCGATGAATTGGATCTTGTGTTTTAAAGCAATATGGACCTTTACCTGGAATATCCTTCCGCATTACCAAAAACGATGCGAACACCATTGCCCTATTACATTTTCTAATGGGCAGGCAAAATATGAGCTGTTAAGGACGAACTCTTTTAGTTGGCCATTTACAGCAGAATTTGGTAAAGAACGATAGAACGATATGCAATTTACTAAAATCATTCCTGAAAAATTATCCAAAAATCTCAACAAATTAATTAACAAAATCCCCACAGTAGAGCTTTTTAAAAAGGCTAATCTTTCATAATTGGATTCACTTAATTATAGAACTTTCTCCCATAACTCTATAACTAAGCAGCGTAGAACAATATAGAATATACTAAAATCATCTCAAGAAACGTTTCTAAAGAACAATCTAATTTCTTTCAAAATCTGTTCAGTAGATCTTATTTAAAAGGCTAATCTTTTATAATCGGATTCACCTGATTGTAGAACTTTCTCCCATAATTATATACCTAAGTAATGTAGAACGATATTGTATACACTAAAACCTTTCCTGAAAAAGCATCTAGCTGACAGTGCAAGTCACATCAAAATCCGTTCAGTAGAACTTTTTAAAAAGGCTAATCTTTCATAATCAGATTCACCTGATTGTAAAACTTTCCCAAATAAATATATAACTAAGCAACTTAGAACAATGTATTGTGAAAAATTATCTAAGTAACAGTGCAAGTTTCATCAAAATCCATTCAGCAGAAGTCAAGTTATAAGCAGCCGGAAAGAAATTCCACATTTGCATTATAGTAAAAGTTAGATGTTTTCGTATTAGTCACATACCAGCGGTTAATAAATAAAGAAATCGTCAAATATTTCACTATTTATAACAGCCTTTATAATTCTGATTACTTCAATGTTTATTGCGTAGTTTTATTACACATGTATTAAATTTGTGTTTCATTTATATTTATTTATTTACTGAAATAAAAGCTATTTGTTTCAAGAGATATACATGCAATTTTTATTTCAAAGAAATCCTTTTCACTAGATTTATTTTAGCATTGTCGTTTTAAGATTTCTCCTAAAACATTGAACCGTAAAGAATAAAATATGTACTAGTTCAGAAGTATTTACTGTTAAGCAAAAAATATGAACTCCATTACTATGAGTATTTATGTTAGATACTATTATATCCTTAGGATATTTGGATATATGGTTTTGAGCTAAAATGCATCAGAACTTCACGAAGACATGCATTTGTTGCTGCTAAGCAAAATGAATTCTAGTGATAAAGTTAATAAAGAGTACACCAGTATTTATAAAAATAGAGTAACAAAGAATATTTTATCATAAATTTAAAAACTAATTTAATTTAAAATAGCAAAATTATTTTATAGAAGAAAAGCGGAACAAATTAGACGCCTAATATGGATATTTTTGCTATAAATATTATGAAATACAAAGAGAAATTGAATTAAAACAAGTTATTACTATGAGTATTTATTGTTAGATACTATTGTATCCTAGGATAAAGGGTGACCAGAAAATAAACGTCCCAAGTTGAAAATTCAATAATTAACTAACTATAGTAAATATGAATATGAAATGAATGACATTTACATCTTGTGGGACTTAAATTTAATGTACTGTAAATATAAAAATAGATTAGAAATCCGTCAATAGATGGCGCTGAACCATCTCAAACTACAATAATGCTGAAATAAATGTAAAAAAAAAAATTGTCTTTTCGTGTTTCGATCGCTAAATAGAATAAATAATACAACTTGGGATTTTTTTATGCAGATTTACATGCTATTTTGAGCATTATTGTAGTTTGAGGTGCAGCGCCATCTATTGACGGAAAATTGAACTATTTTTACATTTACAGTACTTGAAACTTAAGACCCACCAGATGTAAATATCACTCATTTCATATCCATATTTATTACAGTCAATGAAATACTGAGTTTTCAAATTGGGCTTTTATTTCTGATCATCTCCCCTGTATGTATGCAGTTAAGCAAAATGAATTCTAGTGATAAAGTTAATAAATTATACACCAGTATTTATAAAAATAGAGTAACAAAGAATATTTTATAATAAATTCAAAAACTAATTTAATTTAAAATAGCAAAATTACTTTAAAGGAGAAAGACGGAACAAATTAGACAGGTAATATGAATATTTTTGCTATAAATATTATAAAATAGAAAGAGAAATTAAAAAAAAATAATAATAAGGTAAAAATGAAAATACCAAACACTTCTTACAAATCAGTGATCTTTACTGAAAATCTTTATCGGCTAGTCTCACTTTTAATGAGGGATTTTTCTTTTTTAAATATCCCTTGATCACAAAATTTATTAAAAAAATAAATGTAAGTCGTTATAATGTATTTACATTGTGCGATTTTATTGCTTTGAAATGAAAACTATTTGTTTCAAGAGATACATTAAATGTAATCCTTTTCACAAGATTTATTCTGAGCTTTGCGGTTATAGAAATTTCGTTAAATTATTAAACATAGAATAAAATATGTACTAGCTTCAAATGTTCAAGAGATATATTTGCAATTTACATTTCAAAGGAAAATTTCATTTAAAATGGAACTTTATAGTAAAATATATATGCTACGAAGCATTGACACTTTCTGACTTTCAGCATTACGTTTCAAATATGAAATAATCCAGAAATAATGTGCTTAGAATACAAAAATAAATTCCACCAAAATAAATATAGAATATTTTGCCTTATAATATAACTGTATACAAGTATCGATTTTGCAAAATACATGGTTTGTTTTGAAGAATATAAGTTATATTTTTTGTTATAAAAACGCTTTTCATGCATTAAAGATTTCTCTCCTAATTTTATTTATATTTATCCTCATTTGTAATACTTTTACCAAAGATGCTGATATAATAAATTATTTTAATAGAATATTTTCTGCGATGACAAAGTTAATTACGACGATAAATGCTTGATGTAAGTTTATTTCGTTACAATGCATTTAAATTCTGTGAGTGTATTGCTTTAAAATGAAAGTTGTTTGTTTCAAGAGATACATTTAATGTAATTTTCTTTTCAAAGAAATTCTTTGCACTCTAGTTATTATGTACTTCGCAGTGATAACAATTTTTCTAAAATATAAAAATTTAAAAAATAAAATATAGTTTCAGAAATATTTATTGTTAAGAGGAAAATATGAACTTCACTGCTGTCAGAAACATTTGTGTCGGATTGTTTTAAAGAAGTGAATGGGGTAAAATTACAAAATGTTTCTGAAGTTTATTGATAAAAGAAATATATGAATATCATTTCTATTTTGATAATTGTTGTTAAATAGTTATATTTTCCAGGATATGCGGATGTGGATGTATAGCTTTACGCGAAAGGTTTGCTACATTTCTTGGAAGCATGTACAGGATTTGCTCGAAATTTCAAATTCAGCAATTCATTAAATATAAAGGCGAAACAAGAGACATATTTATTAATTTGAAAAAGAGAAAGTTTCTCTGACTTAACTTGCTAGAAGGATAAAACTAATGGGCAAAGTTGCATAAAAAGTTACTTACTTTTCAGGAGGGTGCGTAATTATAAAAAATACGTAGCACTTATAGTCTTCGTCCTGTCCATTCGTCTGTCTGTCTGTCCGCCTGTGTGTAAATAACAGAGCAAAAACTACTCAACTGAATGGTTTGGAATTGAGTATATATAATCGTTGCAGAATTTTCCCGGGTCATTTCAAATTTTATGAAAATCGAATCAAAACTTAAAAAGGTATTAATACAAGTTTTCTTCATTCTATTAAATAATATCACACGTAATTAATTCAATGATATCCCATCATAAGTCATGATTCTAGGTTGCCATGGTGATTACGTCCTATTTAAGATGAAGTCATATTACTTTAGTATTACTGAATTTAATACATATAATCGTAATACATTTTGTATTCATGCATTTTTGCATAAGACTGCAACAGCTATTGCACCAAGATCTGAATATTTATAAAACTAGTTATGGTACGAACGTACCTCATTTGCCACGTTTGATGTACAGTTTCCGACGTGTTATTCTTCATTCTGTTTAACCTCATGATAGTTTAAATTGCTTTTTAATGTTAGATTGAGAATTCTTAAAATCAAGAATTTTATCTATTGACTAAAAGTTTAACTAATTTTTAAAATTACCGCATAAAAGAAATATGACGTACCTTATAAATATATCACTTATTTCACCTTGATATTTATTAACCCTTTATGCACTGAATTATGAATTCATGAAAATTTTATCTTCTAAAGCATTTTTCGTGAATTTTTGAAATTACATTAGAAGATTTACATTAATTATTTAATAAATTTTAGAAGGATTTTAGAAGAATTTAGAAGGATTAATTAAATTTGAATTTATAGGGATTTTGTGCAATATTTATAACACCACTCAAATCTCTTATTTTAAATATTTTTTTAGTATTTTGTAGAATTAGGAAATGTACAAATATAATGTTCTTACAATAGAAATATTTCCGAATTGAAAAATCCCCCCCCACCCCTCCAACGCCAAGAAAGCTAAAAAGATGAAAAGGTAAAAGAAATTATCCTTTTTAAAAATAGTTTTGTTTTGTGTAACCAATAATGCTTTTGAAACAAGATAAAGTAATGCATCTATAACTCATTCTAAACTATATTACTACTAATCGATGTATTAAATGAATTTTATAACACGTTATTTTAATAGTACTTATAAGTACCGTCAGTAGATAATGGCTTAAAGTTAGAAAATTAATGAATTTTAAAGTTGGCTATCCATGAAAGATATTATGTATTTTTTTTTTACCTAGTCACACATATAAAATGAATTCTAGTGCTAAAGGTAATAAATAATATATTAAGAATAATATAATAATTACGATAACTTTCTAGTAATTTTAACACAAATTTAATTTAAAATATCAGCATTATTCTAAATGTTGTACATGAGATAATCGAAAAAATTTGAAAAATTAATATAAACATTCTTGTTATACTTATTATAAACTACAAAGTAAATTTTATTTTAAAAGAAAATAAGAAGACAAAATGCGAAAAATTTCAATTTATGCTCATTTCTGATTCTTTCACAGAAAATGAAACTCAGTATTTTATTTTAGTAGAACATATTCCATTATCCTAAAATTTATTACGAAAATAAATGCATGCCATAGGTTTATTATATTATAATGTATGCAAATTCTTTGAGTTTATTGCTTTGAAATAAAAGCTATTTGTTTTTAGAGATACACTGAAAGTAATCGTTTTCGCTAGATTTATTCTAAGCTTTGCGGTTATAAAGATTATTTTAAAATATTAAACTTAGAATCAAATATGTACTAGCTTCAGAAATATTTACTGTAAAGGGAAAAAACATGCTATTACGAGCACTTGTGCTAGATTCTTACATACTTTAGAATACTTGAATGGCTTGATGCAAAAGTTCCACAACGTTTCTTGAAAACATATACAAGATGTCCCAAATGAACGCTTGAAATTTAAAATACAGTGATTAATTAAATATAATAAATAGGAAAATGAAATAAGCGATTTTTTGTAGGGATGGTAATACATTTAATTTTAAGTACATTGTTAAAAATCAAACAGGAAACTGTCCAGGTATTCAACCGTTTTTATAGAAAATGGTTATATCATCATATTATGATGATGCAACCTATCTATAAAAACGGTTCAATGACTGGAGAGTTTGCTGCAGATTTTTAACAGTGTAATTTAAAATGTAATTAAAATTTTAGTCCAAAGAAGAAACAGTTCTGCTGGAGTTTGTTAGAATGCTCAATGTAATGTGTAAAACTGGATAATAGATACTTCACCTTTTCTTGTTTATCTTGTTTAACTTTACACTCTTACAAATCTGCAGCAAACTGTCCAGTCATTCGACCGTTTTTAAAGATAATGGGTACTTCATCATATTATAAAGTGTACCCGACCATATTATTGTTCGAATTATGTTGAGAATTCAGATAAATTACAGTTATGCAATCATTTTCTATTTAAACGGTCTAATGACTTGACAGTTTGTTGCAGATTTTTAACAGTGTAATTTAGAAAATAATTAAAATTTTAGTACAAAGAGGAAACAGTTCTGCTGGAGTTTGTTAGAGTGCTCAATAAAATGTGTAAATCTGGATAATAGATCCTTCACCTTTTCTTGTTCATCTTGTTTAACTTTACACTCTGACAAATCTGCAGCAAACTGTCCAGTCATTCGATAGTTTTTAAAGGTAATGGGCACTTGATCTCATATTATAATGTGTATCCGACCATATTACTGGCCGAATTATGTTCTGAATTAAGATAAATTACGGTTATGTAAACATTTTCTATTAAAACAGCCCAATTACTGGAAAGTTTGTTGCAGATTTTTAGCAGTGTAATTTAGAAAATAATTAAAATTTTAGTCCAAAGAGGAAACAGTTCTGCTTGAGTTTGTAAGAATACTCAATGTAATGTGTCAATCTACATAATAGATCCTTCACATTTTCTTGTTTATCTTGTTTAACTTTACACTTTTACAAATCTGCAGCAAAATGTCCAATCATTCGACCGTTTTTAAAGATAATGGACACTTGAACATATTATAAAGTGTACCCGACCATATTATTGACCGGATCATGTTCAGAATTGAAATAAATTACGGTTATGTAACCATTTTCTATTAAAACAGTCGAATGACTGACAGTTTGTTGTGGATTTTTAACAGTGTAATTTAGAAAATAATTAAAATTTTAGTCCAAAGAGGAAACAGTTCTGCTCGAGTTTTTTAGAATGCTCAATCTAATCTAAATCTCTATAATAGATCCTTCACCTTTTCTTATCGTTCACCTTGTTTATTTTGTTTAACTTTACACCCTTACAAATCTGAGCAAGCTGTCCTTACATTCGACCGTTTTTAAAGATAATGGGTACGTGATCATATTATAAAGTGTATACGATCATATTATTGACCGAATTATGTTCAGAATTGAGATAAATTACGGTTATGTAACCATTTTTATTCAAACGATCCAATGACTGGACAGTTTGCTGCAGTTTTTTAACTGTAATTTAAAAAACAATTAAAATTTTAGTCAAAAGAGCAAACAATTATTCTAAAAGTTAAAATGATCAATCTAACGTGTAAATATGGACCATAGATCTTTCACCTTTTCTTGTTCACTTTATCATGGAAGACGGTAGTATTCCGAGTGACGCAGCCTTAAACCTAAAATCGTATCGTATCGTATCGTTAAAATCGTATCGTATCGTATCATAGAATTCGTAGATGGCGGAACTCATATATACAGCTAACTCGACATCAAAGAAAACGCGAAAAGCCGCCTTTTAATAACTCAGCAGATATATGTCTTATTGTTCTGAATTTTCTAGAACAGTCTTATATCTGCAGTCTAATCGTATACTGAAATTTTTACATTTCTACGTGCAGTATATTTTGAAATCTAAATAGCCATTTTTAAAGTGAAAACGTTGGTATGATATCGAGGAAGTTCCTAATTTGAAAATCTCGAAAACGGTTCTAACGATTATTTTTAAATTGATACATAATATAAATGCGATTAAGGCGAGGTGAATAACACTTTTGTTTTTTCTGGGAAAACTCTCGTTCGTTAAATAATTCGATTTTTTTTTTCTCTCGAAAATGACACGGGCGATTTTTTAAAAATCAAATAAATATGTTTCAGATGAACCAAATAACAATTTACTTGTTTCCAGCAAGACTCTTGTTCGTTTTATAATGCGCATGAAAAATCGAACTATATTTCTTCGCCATTCTATGGAAATTTCACCGAAAGTGCATGACACTGTATTCATACACATGCTTTCTTTTTAACCACTTTTGGGGAGAAAAATTTTGTCTTCCCACTGGCTGAGTGGCTAAGGGCCATCGTCTACTGATCTTCAGATAGGCAGTTCGATACTTTCTGATACGTGTTTTCGCATGTGAATGTGTTTTTTTTTTTTTTTTTTTTTTTTTTTTTTTTTTTTTTTTTTTAAGTCTGCTAGTTGACCATTATTCTCAGTTCCTTTGTAATTTTTTTAATTGCTATTAAGTTAAATAAAATTACAATTATAATGACGCAAATTTGATGATGATTATTTCTTGGCAATTTTTCAACAATAAAAATATCACCATAAATTTTATAAATATATTTAATTTCAATCACTTTACAAAAAATATACATTAATAATTATTATTTGAATATAAATCACACGATCAGAAACGTAAAAAAATAATTCATTTCAGCTCTTCTTTTTATAATATCATTTTTTATTATTATGACGGTCAATCAATATATAATCACTGACATCCATAATATTATTATTATTATAATTATTATTTTCCTTGCATAAAAGCTATTGTGATGTAATAATTCTTTTACAATAAATAATTTAGTTGAAATGTTTTATTTATAAATATCAATGAAGTTTGATAACCCCGCTTTGCAATATTTACAGTTTACATAATAAGCATATCAGAATTCTGGTGTCGCCATCTTTTGACGCAATTGCGTAGTATTATAGAGAAATGTTTGATAAAAACGTTGAAATAGACATTTTTTAAATCGAAGAATTATTTTGAGGGATATTTAATGTTAAATCTGGATAAAATTGTCTCATTAAAAAAGTCTCATAGGAAAAAAATATACATGGGAATTTAATCATTTTCATTCAATTTAATCATTCAATAGAAACTCGAAGTTTGCAGAGTGCATTTATTATTTTTAACTTGCCTAATTTTTTGACGGTTTATTTCAATTTTAAATTAAAATTTTCAGAATTTCCAGAGATATTTTTTACATATTTTAGAAAAGGTTATTTTAAATTGTTGCCAATTGTTAAAACAGCGCAAAGAATAATATATCCTTTAAATTAAAAATTTATTCACACGTGACTATTATAAACAGAAAAAAATCCTTTTAAATTAGAATTAAATGATAACGTGTTAAAAGCAGGAAAATATTAAACATTACGTCATAAAAATTGTTTTTACACATGCTTACTTAAAATGAAAGAAAATTATAAAATAATCAATTATTTTCAAATTAGAATTAAATGATTACGCATTAAAAGAAGGAAAACATTGAAAATACGTCATAAAAATTATATTTACACGTGAATATTAAAAGAAAAAGAAAATTTTTAAATAATAAATTCATTGATATGTGTTAAAAGTCGTAAATGGAGGAAATTACGTCATATTGGCCAAAGTGGCCAAAACAGTTTGCAAAACATATTGCAAAACAGTTTAAATTAAAAAATATATTTATATGAGAGATTTATTTCAAATTTCGAGATGATATTTTTAACTATAGTTGCCAATTTTAAGGTAGCGCAAATAATAATATTATCTTTCTAATAATAAAAATATTTTCAGTTGAATGTTACAAAGAGAAAGGAAAGTTTGGTGAAAATTATGTCAGATTTAAAACGTTACATTTAAAATCTCTTATTTAAAATCATTTTCTTATAGCGTTGTTAAAAAATACCATAAAGCAAAGACTCTGTTGACTTAGTTCCTTTTATATTTGGGCCCCACCAGTGGACGAGAGGTTCTGCTCTCGAAGCTGGTAGACGGGTGGTGCTGGGTTCGATCCCAATCGCGCCCGTCGGCCTAATCGTTCGGAGTTTTCGTGGTTTCCTTCGAACCTTGGTTCTCCAAGCGTTAATACGGATTAGGTTCCCTTAGAAAGACCTCCACGGAAGACACTCCCCCCCACTTAGGGCCTATATCCCACGTGCTGATAATTGGCCGACATAAATACAACCAACCAACCAACCAACCTTTTATATTTGGTAATTTTCAAATGTTTAACTAATCTTATTTAATCAAGCACGGAAACAGCAACTAACATCAGCTGATTCGGTTTTGAAATCCCTCAGTAAAAGGGAAACCCGTTTACAGTAAGATCGCCATTGATTTTTTAATTACACAGAGCAGCCTCGATTATCCGAGCTAATTGGGACTGTTAGTAAATCGGAATCGGAAATCTCGGTTAATAGAAACTGTGTGTAAAAACTCGCCGTGCTTGCGAATTTAACATCTCTTTAAAAAAATATATATAGAACGTTTTTTAAATAATAAAAATAAATATATGTAAAGTTCTGTTTCACAGCTTAACAAATTTAAAAAGAAAATCAACTACCAGTAGTAAATTTTAAAATGCAAATTGAAAAATTTACGAAAGTTCACACAGCCACTGGAAACAAAGCATTGTTCGCTATTGACTTCTCAGGGTCCAATGTTTCTTTGGAGTTGAGTGCTTTTGGGGGCAGAAGGGCCTGTATAGCACAGACAGTGAGCTAAAGAGTGTGGTTATTTTTAAGGCTCATTCAAAAGGGAAAAAAAATCAGACTTTGTTATCGGCTTGGTTAACAGAAACCTCGATTAATCGAAGCTCGGTTAATCCAGGTTCTACTATAATTCAATCTTCCGTAATCTTTTTAAAGCAGATCAAATTAATGGACTTTAGCACAAAGTCACATAGCTGATAACTGCCATGCTTGTTGGCCACCTTTTTTTCAAAAAGTTTGCTTCACCTTATTCAATTAATGAGATATCTCCGATAAAATAAGTCACATTTTCCCGTTCTAAAATACTGGTATCCAAAAAATCGTAGCATGTAACTGACACTACAAGTACTCATGGAACCAGACTATTTTAAGTCTGATTTTTATTATGACTATATAAAATTATTAAAAATTATATATTATGATAGGAACTAGCGGGCTTCGTTTGCTATTTACGTTACGGATATAAAAATCATGTTTTTTTTTAGGGAAAAAGAAATAAAAACCTATTTGACGATAGGTTTATAAAGACACATTTTGTATTTGTTATATTTCCGGGGATGAGGAGGGGGGAGGACTATTTTGATTAAATATCGCAATTAGTCTACATGGCAGATATAATTATGATAGACACTAGCGGGCTTCGCCCCTCTATGGCGCCTTATGGGTCCAGCTTCCATAACTCAGAAACTACCTTTCGGACATCAATGCAACAGATTCC
Source organism: Maratus speciosus (assembly GCA_963932465.1). Taxonomy (NCBI): domain Eukaryota; kingdom Metazoa; phylum Arthropoda; class Arachnida; order Araneae; family Salticidae; genus Maratus; species Maratus speciosus. Next base: position 182,974,348 of record OZ010795.1, on the reverse strand, counting down.
AAACGTTATAATTAACTTAATAATCACCCTATATAGCATTAAAGTAAATTTATGAGTACTGCATACTATTTTTTTATCGTAATTTCTGAAGAGAAAAAATTATTTCGGTTCCATTCTTAGGTACTGGTCTGAAAAATTTTGAAAAAGGGGGGAAGGAGGGGACATGAGACTGCTGTTTGTCAAACAACACAACGGGATCTGGCTTATTCAACTTGGTTTTTGATGACTTCAATTGGAAGGTGGTTTGTTTAAAAGAGTGCGTTCCCTGCCCCATGAAAATTGGAACTATTGGTGCACCATCTATGTAAGGATTTAATAATTATAAATTAACATTTTGGATTTATTAATTTAAGGATAAAGTGTTTTTAAAGGAATATCAAATGAAACCCTCTGTGCGATCTGCGATTATACTTACCCAGTTGTTTTTATATACAAACTGCTATAAGGAAAATTGTAATAAAATAGTAAAAATTAAATCTGCATTAAATTCCATAAGTATCTTTTTTTTAATCATTTTATCACTAACCTCAAAAAAGTAATGATATCAATGCAAAAACCCTTGACGGGTTAAAAGTTTCTGACGCAGCACTTTATCTTATGCTCTAAGAATTTTAAATATGGAACTTAAAAATACTGATATCAAATTTTGAGTGACGTTATGCTATTTCTTAAAAAATATATTTGTATTTATTTCATCATTTTATTTTTGTTTTATTTATAATCGCATGTGCAAAAGTTATGTTCAACATGAAAAGCTGCATAAAATTTTATTCGCTGTTGCTTTATCATTTACATCTCTCATAAATTCAAAATATGAGTTTTAAAAGATATGATATAAAATTTAAGTGACGCCTTGATGTGACTTTAAAAGGTTTGTTTTAAAATTCAATTTAAATTATTTTTGACTTGGTTAAAATATTTTTTTACATCTACACAATACTTTTAATTTTCCAATTCACTGTTAAATATATCACTTTCATTGAATCTATACTATGCATTGAAATGTATTTATTTCAATAAATGGATTTATCTTTTGTGTCACGCTATTCAAAATTGTGAGTAAGATTTATGTAAATGGTTTCTTTGCGTCATTGTGTCCAAACTACATGAAATGTATGAAAAAGGATAGTTTGACGCAAATAAACCATTTACATAAATCTTACTCACAATTTTGAATAGCGTGACACAAAAGATAAATCAATTTATTGAAATAAATACATTTCAATGCATAGTATAGATTCAATGAAAGTGATATATTTAACAGTGAATTGGAAAATTAAAAGTATTGTGTAGATGTAAAAAAATATTTTAACCAAGTCAAAAATAATTTAAATTGAATTTTAAAACAAACCTTTTAAAGTCACATCAAGGCGTCACTTAAATTTTATATCATATCTTTTAAAACTCATATTTTGAATTTATGAGAGATGTAAATGATAAAGCAACAGCGAATAAAATTTTATGCAGCTTTTCATGTTGAACATAACTTTTGCACATGCGATTATAAATAAAACAAAAATAAAATGATGAAATAAATACAAATATATTTTTTAAGAAATAGCATAACGTCACTCAAAATTTGATATCAGTATTTTTAAGTTCCATATTTAAAATTCTTAGAGCATAAGATAAAGTGTTGCGTCAGAAACTTTTAACCCGTCAAGGGTTTTTGCATTGATTTAACTTTACACTCTTACAAATCTGCAGCAAACTGTTCGATCATTCGACCGTTTGTAAAGATAATGGTTACTTGATCCTATTATAAGGTGTATCTGACTATACTGACCAAATTATGGTCAGGATAGAGATAAATTACGGTTATCTAACCATTTTATATAAAAACGGTCTAATGACTGTACAGTTTGATTAAAATTTTTAACAATGTACAGTAGTTTGAAATACAATAAAAAAATTGAATTTTGATGTTAGTTTGAACGTTTTTATATGCTGAGAAATTTATCTATTGGCTAGAACGTGAACTAATTTTTTAAGAATCTGTATAAAAGAATTATGGCACACCCTAAAATCATGTACCTCTTTATATTTATTATATTATGTGAATATAATTTTAATGCTCGGATGTCCTTTTTGTTCCAATGTATTACTTATTTAAAAACATAATTTTTTTTTTTGAAGATAATTTATTAGAAAATCAAGAAAAGAATTTAAAATAATAACATTCAACGTAACAAACTTCACTCAGTTTGTATTCATCATTCCACTTGGCCTTATACTTAATAGGAATGAGAGAAAGAAAATTGCGTTTTGATGTTAGTTTGAGCCTTATTTCGTATGGAGAAGACCATCTACTCATTTAAATTTGAGCATTATTTTATATTGAGAAGTCCATCTATTGACTTAAGTTTGAACTATTTTTTTAAAACTACTATACAACAGAAATGACATACCTTGTAATGCGTTACATGTTTTATCTTTACATTTATTATTCATAGACGATTGAATTTTAAGGTTCGGAAGTCTTTTCATTGATATCTTGCTTTGTCTGTATCTAACCACATTTTAAAAATTAATTTTTATGTTAAAGTTTATAAATACTATAGCAGCGCCAATACTTAATTTAAAATTACAACATTATTGTAAATGTTATACATGCGAAGCTAGAAAGAACCTGTAATAATAATAGACATTTTAAAAAATGATTATTATAAACTACAAAGGAAGGTCTAATTAAAAAGTTAATGAGCTAAAATAAAAAAAAATTAAAGATTAATTAATGGATATTATTTAAGAATCAATTTTAAATTTTTACTGGTTAATTGCGTTTTCTACGTCTAATTTTTTTTTTTCATAATGTCCTGCGATCACAAAATTTACTACGAAAATAAATGCGCGACAGGTTTACTACATTATGATATATTTAAAGTGTGTGAATTTATTGCTTTAAAATAAAAGTAGTTTGTTTCAACTGATCTATCTAATGTATTTTTTATTTCAAAGAAATCCTCTACAGTAGGTTTTTTTCGAAATACCAAAGTTATAACAATTCACAAAAATATTAAAATTTAACGAATAAAATATGTACTAGTTTCAGAAACATTTATTGTACAAAAACATATGAACGCCATTGTTATTATGAGACTATTTGTATTATTTTCTAGAATATGCGGATGTATAATAAAGTCTTGCATCTGCTCAAATGATCCGATTTTACCCGAACTAGACGAGACCCGTGGTCACGCTACTTTTTGCGTGTTCGGGCCGGTTTCGGATAGGGATTTGACTTTTGCGGGTTGAGTTTGGTTTGACCCAATTTTTCAAAAAGCCTAGAATATTCTTTTCATATAAAAAACTATGCATTTGAATACAAATGAGCCTATATGTAATATATTGATTTCCCTGCATAAAAGATCAATTTTATATTAGAGATATAAAGCTTATTTTTTCAAAATTGTATTAAATTATGCATAAATGTTTGATTTCGGTTTTCAGGTTGAATTATTTCGGGTTCGAGCCGGGTTTAGAGTTGACTAAAATGTTTTGTTCGGGTTTTGGGTTAACGAGTAATTTATTTTTGATTTTGGTTGACGCTAAGTAAAATTTTTTGGTTCATCGCGCGTATAACCCCGCCCGAGCAGGGCTCTAATTTATGTTAACCCAATTTTTCAAAAGAACATCTAGAATAATGTTTCAGAAGAAAAACTATATATTTGAATATGAATGAGTCTTTGCATATTTATTTTTCTACTTAGAATATGATATTGATTTTAGAGATATGATTATAAGCTATCTCTAATTATATTAAATAATGCAGTAGTTTTCTTTTATTTCGGTTTTTCATGTGCAGGTTAAAATATTTTGAATTTGAACCGGGTTTCGGGCTGACAGTAGAGTCTTGCACGGCTGGGGTTGTCCCCGATCCGTGCAGGAATAATTAAAATAATTTTATAGAGAATTAAAAAAAATAAAAATAAAATATGAAGATTATTTTAAAATATATATGCTACGAAGCATTGACATTTTCCGACTACCGGCATTATGTTTGAAATACGAGATAGCCTAGGCATAATATTCTTAGGATACAAAAATAAATTCCACCAAAATGAAAATAGAATACTTTGTCTTGTGATATGTTCGTATACAAACATAAATTCAACTTTTATAAAATAAATGGCTTGTTTTGAAGAATATATTTTCTGTTATAAAAACACTTCTCATGCATTAAATATATCTCTCCTACATCTATTTTTATTTGTGCTCATTTCTGATGCTTTTACGGAAAATACAATTATAATATTTTATTTTAGTAGAACATATTCCATGATCCTAAAATTTATTACGATGATAAATTCTAGATGTATATTTATCATGTTACAATGTATTTAAATTTTGTGAGTTTATTGCTTTGAAATAGAAGTTATTTCAAGAAATAATTTTCATTTAAAAGAAATCCTTTTCACTAGATTTATTCTGAGCTTTATAGTTATAACTATTTCGCTAAAACGTTAAATCACAAAGAATAAAATATGTACTATGCAGTATTTGTTGTTAAGAGAAAAATATGAACTTCATTGCTATTATGAGTGTTTGTTTAGATACTTATTTTATTGGATGTATGGATGTATAGCTTTGTGCGAAATATGCACAAAACTTCATGAAAGCATGTGTTTTGTGTAAAATACATAAAAAGAATTTTAACGCTAAAATGAATAAATAACTTGTCAATATTAAATATCAAAATATATTAATGAAGATAATTGTATGAATAACATAAAAAGAAATTTAAAATAGGACCTTTAATGAAAATGATATATATTATGAAGTGTAGATACAATGCGTTGTACAATGTTAGGTCCACACCAAAATTTTAAGATTTCTATTGGAAATATTATATTTTGATATTAAATAATATATTATATATGTTTAAAACTACACTGTTAAAAACATTGTTCTGTGAGCGAACCAATGTTAATGCTGCAGTAGGTGCAAACGTAGCTGCTGGTATGATCTCCTTCTAATATTTGGAGCTATTGTTCAACTGGAGCTCCAAATGTCAGAACGATATTTCACCATCTTAGAATTGCAGCTACTGCAGTACCAAAGATTGGTTTAACCCACAACAAAATTTTTAACAGTGTATTATAACAGCAAATTATCAAAAACGAAATATTAATGTAAATATCGTTACAAAAGATGAAACAATATATAAAAAATAAGTATTGCAAAAAGATAGGTCCAAACAAATGAAATATATAATTTGTTTTAAGAGGAAATTTTTACTCTTTTCTTCAGAATCGCTTCATAGATTCCATTAACATTGCAATAATGCGTTCTTGCAAGTGAAGAAACATATTCCACTGCTTCTTTGCTTACTAAATTGCTTGCTTTATGTTATTTGTAGAATTGAATTTTTTCCCATCAGCGCATACAGCTCTTGGTAGTATTCCTCATACATTGTATTTGGATTTTAAATAAAGACAAAGCAGACCAGTCAATAATGTACGTGCAATTTTATAGAAACCACTCAAACCTGAAATTTGAAGTATGAATTGGGGCATTTTCTTGTTGAAACATGAAGCGTGGCCCTTACAGTTTTTCAGAAAAATGGTAACAAATGTTCATTATGTGCCTGTTGGTAATCGTGTGAGTATTTAAAAGTACGATATCTGCGTTTCCTTGCCATTCAAAATCCGCGGCAACTACGATGTAAGGGGCTGTTTGATAACGTTTATAACGTTATCATTTTAGGGGGGAGAGGGGTCTGGCACATGATATCGTAAGATATCGCTAGGGGGAGGGGCGATTTGTCTTTTGATATCGTTATCCTTTTTTATCCAACCAAACTTTTATTTATTTATTTATTATTATTTTTTTGTAACTTGGTCTTTACATCAAAAGAGTATGTTATACATTTTTAGTCTCTTATCTATTTTTATGAGAATACAAAATAATTATTAAAATATTTAAATCATTATAAAATTATTTAATTCCAAAATATGAAATACCTCAATGTTTGGCATGCCTATTCTTCTGTCATATGTGTATGCATATATAATCCGCTGTTCGAGAAACCATATGCAAAGTATGTTTGAAATTATACTTGTGTTTGCTATCAAATAAAAGAGAAATAATGTTGTCCACCTGTTTTGTTGATAAAAAATTCTGTTCACACCCCCCCCCTCACCCGTGAGGGGGCAAGTACAAGAAGACATTGTTACTGTTGAATGCATTATGTAACAAAAAGCTATTGCTAAATTCTTTTAAATACTATTTATTTTAAGTGTTAGTTGATATAAAGTTATTTCATGTATAAAGTGATATTTTATTGACTACTCTTCATTTTGAAGCAATAAAGTATGCAAAAATTAAATGTAACCATATTTGTATATCAATCCAAACAAAAGAAAAAAATTCCAAAAATCAAAAGAAATTTCAGGCATTGATAAAGATATCATTACGGGGGGGGGGGGGGGGGGGGGCTCGAGGTATGATAACGTATGATATCGTAAGGGGTGGAGGGTGTCCAAAATTACCAAAAAGTTGATAACGTTATATAAGTACAGCCCCTAACCATATCCTTCTTGCCGTTTGAAAAAAAAATTGTTCTTCTCTTCGGAAAGTCATGCCATCACTTTTTTCATGAGTGAGTATTATTCTTTTCCAGACCACTATTTGTGGAAATTTTAATCTATTTTCTTTGTGTTTTTCAGTTTTTAAAAACTGTTTTACCCTTTCTGTACTTTATTATTTTTAAAATTTATTTTAGCTTATAGGCAAGACTTAAAGACTAGAATGCCATTTATCCTTGCTAAAGATCCTAAATATATTTAGTCAGAATTAAATCCTTAGAAAATGTCCTCACTTGACAAAATTATAATTTTTTTGGCCATCTAGTCTCATAAAAATATTTTAATTGGAAAATTTAAAATTCGCAATATTATATGATCGCTTTAACTCTTTATGCGCGGGCTGTACTTTTAAGTACCATTGAAGAAAATTATATACAAAATTTATTTACTCTGTCTATTAATAAAAGTATATTTTTCTTTCCACACAAAATATTCTTCTCGATCCAATTTAGGAAGCGTAGAGAAACAGTCGAAGCTAAATATTTTCAAAAAGTGGTAATTTTCTTAATAACTTAAATAGGTATAGCTTTTCTTTTTTCTAAAAAAGTTATATGAAAAATTTTCAACTGCAAAAGCCTTTCCATTTACAGAGAGGACCATAATATATTTAAATGCATTGTTTTTATATGATTTGTGATATTTCCATAAGATTTTTTTTATATTAATTAATCTGATTATTCTTGTAAATATTTTACAAAAAAGAGTATAACTACCGATTTATTTAATTAGTTTTAATGAAAAAATTATTTAAATTTCACATTATTATTACAGTCGAACCCGGTTAAGATGCTAACGGTTAATACGCGATCCCGCTTAATACGCGAATTTTTTTCCGATCCCTTGAATATCGCCCATAAGAGTAATGCATAAATATCATATTTAATACGCAATCCCGCTTAATACGCGATGAAATTTCGGTCGTTTAAGGAAAAAAATCATGCTTAAGACGCGAATTCATTGATCACGATGCGAATTACTTCTCTCTTTTCATGTGTTGCCAATTTAGTGAATTTTTTTAATTCTGATTGATTAAGGCAAAATTTACTAATCGGAAATAGTGGTTGATATTTGAATAAAAACAAAACCCTGCTAAATTAGAAAAACTGCAATTCTTCTTTGATCACGTCTCCTAACATTCTTTGCCGCTTTGTATATGTTTTTAAGAGAGATATAGACGAATTCAGGTTACTCAGATACGTCATAAAAATTATTATGACTAGAGATGATCACACCTGTTATAGTGAGGTTTTAAATGAGCGTTATAGGACTACTATGTTTTATAATGTTTATTATAGGCGACAAGAAATAATATTCGTAAATATTAAACACATACGACAACAGTTGGATAAGTCCTTTGTGTTTTCTTCGTGTTAATAATATCTTTTACACAAAAATTAATATGGATAGTTTTTCTTCTATTAAAAAGAAGCAGATTATAACGGTATTCATTATTACAAGTACGAAATGTGATTTTAAAAACTGGGTTGTGCTTCAAAGATTATTTTTCCTTTCTCGTCTAGTAAGAAAATTATTTTTGTTGTTTTATTTTTAATTGCATATTAATATACAATAAAATCATATTGGAATCCGTATTTATTTTCCATTATTATTCCAGTCATTCCTATAAAAAGAAACAATGAGTTAAAGAGGAGTACAAATACCTTTTAATCTAAATATACATAAAAGACACAAATTTAGACCGTAAACATATAAACGAAGGCTCTAAAATGAATTTAGACGGTTAAATGTGTAAATAAGCCCAGTTCTTGCAGCGTTATACAAATCACGTTTAATACGCGATCCCGCTTAATACGCGACTTTTGTCCACTCCCTTGAAACGCGTCTTAACCGGGTTCCACTGTATTTAAAATTTTCCAGTATATCTTCAGATATTAAAGTAGATAATTATTGAGATGAAGCGTTTTCTTGATAAATAATTCCGTAAATAAAGGGTTAGATTCCTTCCCACATTCCTTAAAAACTGAAATTTCTCTTTTTTCTTTTGCCTATGTTGACTTTTGCAACCCATTACAATTTTATATTTGCAACTGAGTCATGAAAACTGCACGTGGAATTTTGTTTTATATTCAAGGTCGCTGAATAGCCATGTTACAAAAATTTTCTTAAATCAAAAATACTTGTTCTTTTAATTAAAAAGAAATCGAAAATGGGCCTAAGTTTCTGCAACATCTAAAATGTAAAATATTGCGTATTTTTTTTTTTTTTTTAATTATTTGTAAACATTTTTTTGTACTTATTGTCACAAATTAAGGTAAGAAAATGTAAAATTTTTTCAAAAGAAAATTTACATTATTTTTCAGAAGTTTAATGGATTTTTAAGGGTGCAACTATGTTCACTATGCAACGCACTGCATTTCTAGAAGGTTGGAATTATCAAAAAGATGTTTATATGTAAGATGTTTAGAATGATGTTTATTTGTAGATATTTAGATCATATGTTTAGAATGCAAGATAGTTCAGAAAAAAAAATTGGATGCAAAAATAAATTTCTCCAAAATGAAAACAGACTATTTTGCCTTATGGATGTGTTTGCATACAAGAGTAAATTCTACTTTTAGAAATAAATGGTTTATTTTGAAGAATATAAAGTTTAATTTAATCTACAACGATATTTTTCATACAATAAATACTTCTCGATTAATTTTATTTTTATTTATCCTCATTTCTAATGCTCTTTCCAGAAGTGCAAATATAATAATTTATTTTAATATAATATATTTCGGGATTACAAAATTAATTATATTGATAAATGCATAATGTAGGTTTATTTTATAATGTATTTAAATTCTGCAGGTTTATTGCTTTGAAATAAAAATTATGTATTTTTATGAAATTTATGTAATTTATGTTATACATAAATATTTATAACATAAATGTTATAAATATTTATGTTAGACATTTATATTTTTTTTATGGTGTGTCGGTGTATGGCTTTGTGCAAAGTTTTTGCAACACTTCGCGAAAGAATGCATTTTGTTTAGCCAACGTATTTTAAAAAGTTGATCTTTTTCACTAGATTTATTCGAGGATTACTGCATAATAATTTCTCTAAATTATTAAGAATAAAATGCGTACTAGCTGCATAAATACTTATTATTGAAAAGAAATTAGGAACTCAATTGCTGTTATAAGTGCTTTTGTAGGTACGTATAATTTATAGGATATAAGGCATTCGCACATAATTTTGACTTTTATCTCCCTGAATAATAATTTTTATTTTAGTACATATTCTTTTTTTTTTTAATTTATGCTACTGGAAAATATCCCATTGCATGACTGTATATCACTATAAATGAAATAAATAACTTTTGGGCGATGTTGGGAGTCCAAATATACCACGAAATTACTTACCGTCCCGTGTCCCTGATGCTGATTGTTAAGTTTGGAACTGTCTGTGTAAAATTGTTTCAATAAAAGTGATTCGATGTAATTTTTTTCTGAAACTGGGACTATTTTTTTATATAAATATGCAGCAAAAAATTTACCTGCACACATTTTTAAGGTTCTTATTATTTTTTGAACTCTGTCCCTGGATTTTATATTCCTTACCGTTCCTCTTGCTAAAATTATAGAGAAAATTACTTCAGATGCTACCACAGAATTTTTTACAACTTTTTTCTCATGCTAGAGAAAGAATGTCTAAAATTCTTTGACAGGAAATTTACTGCAGAATTTAAATCAGCATTTAAATATCATTTCAAGCATTGTGGCTTTATTGGTAGTCTTACCGTCCGCAAGATTTATTCCTGCACTTTTCGAGGTAAATATATTGATTTTTTTTAAAAATTTAATCCAATGTAAATAGCTTCCTAAGATCCATGAACATTGTGGCTGTCGCTTGGTCTTTATATGATTTGCCTAAAAATAGGTGGTAAATTTCCTTACCGTCCCATTTTTTTTCCTTACCGTCCCTTCTTTAACACCCCTTTAAAACAGTGTTACACCAAAATTTTGTACTAAAAATACTACATTGTTGTTATTTCTTATTTGAATGTTCTGTGTGTAGTGTGCAACTTCATTATAAATAAAAATTTAGAAAAAAAATAAAAAGCTATAGGAGTAAAATGGTAAGGAAAATTAAACTCGCAAGTATAACTTAAACCTCAGTTAAATAAAAAAAAATTGCCGCTGCTGACCCTTTTTTCTTTATTTTGAATCATTAAGGCATTCGTCCATAAGTTTAAAATGTTATTTTATTAAGTTTAATTTCATCAGATTTTTATTCCTGAAAGTTAAAATGCCTCATATATGAATGAAGTTCTGCAAAATTTTATTTTTGTACAATTAACCAGTTTTTGAACATTTATTTTAATGCTAATGATGATAAATTATATATCAGTGTTAATAAAGTCATTGTAAAGTTTTTCTTTTTCCAAGAAACTAAAAAAAAATTGTTAAAAAGAAAATAATAAGGTAAAGTTACAAAATATGAAACAATTCAGTTTCAGAAACAAAGAAGTTTCTTAAAACTGTTACTAGTTACTCTTGGTTTTTATGAGTTTTTTTTTTTTTTCATAACTTTTAAAAAATGCTCTTATATTAAAATGTTAAAAACATTTTAATATTAAATAAAATTATATTTAAAATGACCCATTATTCTACAATATTCGAAATTGAAGCATAATTATATATCGGGAATACAGATTTTTAAGAGTATTTTAGAATTTTTGCACCAAGCTGTAAATACTAATAAATTTGATACGTACTTCCCAACTTTCGAGCAGTTTTTTTATTTTTACTTTTTGAACACATAATGTAAGGAAAGTATTTTGATCATGACGTATGTGCTTGTTAGTGAACATGATAGCTTCCAAGCGGTACTTACCATTCAGATAAATAAGGCTATATACACTTATACCTTATACCAGAAAACGCCGAAAACCCAGAAAATGCAAAGTATTATAAGCCAGTAAGTTTTAGTCCTAGAAAAATGGAATATCTACTGTTTTACATATTACAGCATGAAGAAAGGATTTTTAAATTATCATTAATATTCCAGGGCCATATAAAAATTTAAATTTCATTCTTTTAAAAAATAACTACTTTGACGTAATTGGATTTTCATGTGAAGAAGAACGACGATTGAAACAGTTTTGTATGACTAAGACCCAAGAGCCACATAAAAATTTAAATTTCGTATTTTAAAAAACAACTGTTTTGACGTAATTGGATTTCCATGTGATCAAGAACAACGTTTGAAATAGTTTTGCACTACTAAGACCAAGGGCCATATAAATTTTTTAATTCCGTACTTTAAAAAATAACTATTTTGAATTAATTGGATTTTCATGTGATGAAGAACAACGGTTGAAACAGTTTTGAATTACTAAGACCCAAGGCCATATGAAAATTCAAATTTTGTACTTTAAAAAACAGTTATTTTGATGTATTTAGATTTTCATGTGGTGAAAAACAACGTTTTAAATAGTTTTGCATGACTAAAACTCATGGGCCATATAAAAATTTAAATTTCATACTTTAAAAAATGTCTATTTTGACGTAATTGGATTTTCATGTGATGAAGAACAACGTTTGAAACAGTTTTGCATGACTAAGACCAAGGGCCATATAAAAATTTTGATTTCGTACTTTAAAAAACAACTATTTTGAATTAATTGGATTTTCATGTGATGAAGAACAACGTTTGAAATAGTTTTGCACGACTAAGACCAAGGGCCATATAATTTTTTTAATTTCGTACTTTAAAAAATAACTATTTTGACGTTATCGGATTTTCACGTGATGAAGAACAACGGTTGAAACAGTTTTGCATGACTAAGACCAAGCGCCATATAAAAATTTTAATTTAGTACTTTAAAAAATGACTATTTTAACGTAATTGGATTTTTATGTGATGAAAAACAACGTTTTAAACAGTTTTGCATGACTAAAACCAAGGGCCATATAAAAGTTTAAATTTCGTACTTTAAAAAATAACTATTTTGACGTAATTCGATTTTCATGTGATAAAGAAAAACGTTTGAAACAGTTTTGTTAGACTGAAATTCAAGGGTCATGTAAAAACTCAAATTTTATACTTTAAAAATAACTATTTTGACGTAATTTGGTTTTCATGTGATCAAGAACAACGCTTGAAAGAGTTTTGTAATTGAAATTATATCACTAAATCTACCGATTTACGAATTAGCTATTAATCAATAAGTAACTACACCTCTGAATTATCATTAAATGATGCTCTGTGTCAAAAATGTACTGTAATAGTTCAGCTCCTTTTATGTCATTATTTTCTGCCTATCCGTGAGGTGTTGATTAAGGATAAAATCATCATTAGTCTGTACTATATCAACAATATCACAGGCATAAAATCATCATTAGTTTCATATCAATAATTTTAAGGCCATCTCTTTACTCATTACTTTTAATAACTTGCTTAAAGTGCAAGCATTCTTTAAGTTTATGTAATATCAGCAGTTACTATTAAAAGATATTATTTACAAATAATCAAAATTTCATGCATAAAACTATCCTTATACATTTTTAAAATATAAAATCATTCTTTTGTATAAATCATTATTTTCTGTATTTTTTGTCCTGAAATGTATTGTAGAACAGGGATAAAATCATCTTTAGTCTGCTATGCATCAGCAATATCATATAGGCATAAAATCATCATTAATTTCATATCAATAATTTTAAAACAATCTCTTTACTCTTTATTTTAATAACTTTCTTAAAATGCAAGCATTATTCAAGTTTATATAATATCAATAGTTATTACCAAAAGCTTTTTCTTGCAAAGTACCAATATTTTATTTGTAAAACAATCCTTATAGCTTTTTTTTTTCTTATAAAATCATGATTTTATATAAATCAATAATAATCTTTCTATCAATAAATAAATCTGCGTTAAAAATATACTACTGTAATGGAAGTTCTTTCTTGTCATTATTTGTTCTTTTTGAAAAATAATGCAAGTTAGGCATAAAATTTCAAACTTTATGGCTGAAATATTTTACCGCTAAATCTTTGACTTATAGGTTCACTTTAAGAATTCCTTGGTTTCAGCCAGGCCAAAGTCCAAAAATGTCACCTTAGAATTCTTATTACCTAGATTTTCCTTAAATCCAAATAAAATATACCCTGTCGGATTTCGAGAGAATCGAGTTCGGAATTTTTTGTCTGAGATTTGGCCTCGTTGTCATGCATGGCGTAACCAGGGATTTTCTCAGAAGATTCCAGCTTTTTTATGAAAAAGGATACAAAAGGTTTTTTTTTTTTTAACTGCTTTTTCTTTCGTAGATGCTAAATTTATTCTTTAAATATAATTTTTTAGAATTAAATCATAAAATGTAATAAATTCGATGAGTACTTGATAATTTAGAAAAGTATGTTAGTTAAAAAGGGATTTTGTGATTTTTAAGCGACATTTATTATTTTTAAAAGTTCGAAAAACGCCATGACATTTATGATAAAAGCACCTACCTCGATTATTGGAAGAAACTCTTTATTTAGTGGTTGTTGAATTGAGAATTAGTATTACAGAAACCGCTATTAGTCACTATTTTATTAGTAACTTAGGTTCATTTGCTGTAAAAAAGTATTGTTTTATCTATTGTATTTATTAAAAGTTGTTGTATGGGAGTATTTACGAATATTATAAGATGTATTTAAGTGTATATGATGTATTCTATCACACATCTTCACAATTCACAAACTAGTTATGAAATTCATACATATTACATCTTCATATGTATCTTGTAAGATGTATTTAAGTGTATAAAAATATGTTATCACACATATTCACAATTCACACACGATCTGCGAAATCCACACATCTTAGGTCTTCATATGTATGTGTGCAAACATGTAATTAAGGGATGGATGTGTGTAAGAATTTAATAGTTGCATTAAGTATGGGATGTACTTCATTGAGGTAATTTAAAACTAGTATGCTGTAGCTATCTCAAAACGTTCTTCTATGTAAATTAAATCGCCCTGCAAGCAAAGTTAAATGACAATCTAGTAGTTCTTGAGATGTTATCGCGCAAATCGTGACAAACAGAGCATAGCAACTCCATCTGTGGGGCGATACACACACAAATTTAATAAACATCTATGCATATCAAGGTCTAACAGAATATAAAGTTGGATGAAATTCCGCGCATTAGTTCTTGAGCTATAGCTATAACAGAGATAGCCTAATTTCTTAAAAATATTAAAATCTTAAGCTGACAATCCGCGAATAAATATATGTTTCTGCAAAGCTGTTTGGTATTTTCAAAATTAAAAAATTCAAAACATGCATTAGGAAATTAAGGGGCCGTGGACTTTTATTTCAGCGAAAATCGACCCCAAAATCGAAATTTCTTTTTGTGTGCAGTATTATTCTCCAATTTGTAACGTCATTCGTGGGAAACTGCATGCAGATGAGGTTATTTTACGCAAAATTACAAGTATTTTAATTTGTTCACAAGCAATTTCTTGGCCTTTTAATATACTTTAAATCTGTTTTTCTCAATACTGACGTTTCAGCTTTTTTTAACTTTTTGAAATGCTCTTTGCTGTTTAAATTTTGATTAAAATTCATGTAACTGATAAGGAAGAATCCTGTTATTGCTTAAAAAGAAACTGTGTATGCATTTTTAAATTCGACTTCATTAAGACAATTAAATTTGATTTTAAACTTATTATAAGGCAGAATTTTGATGAAAATCGATATGGAATTCAGAAAAATATCTCTAAAAAATGAACTATTTAAGGGACTAAAATATCGATACCAAGATTTGTTTGTAATAGAGTTTTACGTAATTAAAACTCAAAATCGAGGAAATAAAAAAAAATAAATAAAACGCAAGGAGCATTTCAAACGTTTCTTTTAAAATTTTAAATTTAAAAAAAAAAGATCTTAGAATTATAATAAGATTAGAAATTTATTTTAAGGTGTTCTATATACTTATGGTGAAATGTATATTTGCACAAAATTTCAAATCTCTATTATGAAAATTAAAAGATTTTTTTAAAAACGTCCACCGTTCCCTTAAAATTTCAAACAAATGCGGTAAATCTGAAAAAAAAATGATATGCATCACATTATGAATTTAGATTGGGGCCTATTCTACGTTAAATTTATGTATATAAATCTTATATTGGGCATCAAAGAGATACTAAGATAGGAATGGCTTGTTTTGGGGTGGTTATTTCTTTAAGCACGATTTTAATGCTATTATATATTTTCTATGTGTACTTTATTTGTATGGTTTCTGGTACGTGTATCAACTGTAGCTGTTATACACTGTTCGAAAATAATTGGAATACGCAACCAATATTAATTGAAATACTTTACACTGATGTTACAAACTGTTCAACAGAATGAAATTTTATTGTAGTAACAAAATGTCAAAAATTACTCTTCCCATACATGCACGACTGTTGTGATTAAAGTTGTTTTACAAGCATTTGTGAATACTGCATAGGAAATATTGCCTGGTATAGAGATTGATCTTGACGTAAAGTTCAAAATATAATTTTCGTAGTGCTTGAAAGTGTTTCATAATCTAAGTGTAAAAGCAGATTTTCTTTTCTTCTTATGATTATATTTACCCTGTTTTTACACTTGTCGTGCACAATTCTATTTGAATAATTCACTTATTTTTGCTTCTGGTTATATGTATAGTATATCTTCTCTGTGTATAGTTTGATTTTGTTAACTGCAATACTGATTTTATTTATATGTTTATTTATTTATTTTTAGGGAGGTGTATCATTAAGAACTGTTCTTCTTCTGGCTGTATTTGCTGCAGTTGATGTTGCAGCCAGTACTGGTTTTATTTTATTACGGGTAATAATGGTGAGTTTTTCATATGCAAATATAGAATGTTGACGGATTATTATTTTGGTTTGGGCTGAATATAGAAAATCATGTATTGGAGATAATAAAACATTAAGTTAAAAGCCTTTAATTTCCATATATTATTTAAAATTTTGGGAATATGTAAAATTCTCAATTGTATACAGGGAATATAAAACATTTTATCTTTCTTTGTGTTTTATGAAAGTTCTTATGACAATAATTGACATTCACCGCTGTTTCTGCGTTAGATTGCCTGGAAAACAAAACAAAAACACATAAACCATCTTTCCAAAGTAAAATACGCGGAGGCTCCGGGTTCAAATCCCAGGATAAGACATGGATGTGACTGTGTGTTCAAAGTTGTATATATATGTAATTCCATCTTTAAAAAAATATAATAAATAAAAACACGCACCTAACTCGTGTTTTTTAAGGCTTTTAAAATGGATTATATGTTTGATACCTTGCTTTCAGCTTGTAACCACAAAATGTATTACACATTTAAATATATCTTTCATATATTGAGTTCAAAATATCAGTCTGCCAAATGACATTGTCATTTTGGACTGGGAAAGTATAATGTTATCTCTCAAAAGTTGTGATGAAAATAAATCAGTAAATGCTAATGATACAGGCGGAAAATATATAAACTGGAACAAGAATTAACATAAAGACAGCTTTATTAAAGTATTTCGACTTATTTGTGTAAGTAGTTTCGCAGACAGAATCTGGTTCTTGTTAAGTGGGTGGGTGGGGGGTGTTGAGTAGTTGATAATTAAGCCAATAGTCTTCGCTTTATTTGAATCATTGTTTAATAAAATCAGTCTTTTGGACGGAATGAAATCATATAATCCATTTTCGGATATTAGAATCAGTAACTATGTTTCCCATGATACATTTTAACAGCGTTTAATATATTAGAGTCACAAAGCAAAAAATGCAAAAATGAAATAACAGTGATTAAACTTTTTTCAAAGTAGATTTATTCAAAGTGTAAAAAAAATGATGAGACAAACTTTAGGAAATGAAAGAATACACTACAATAAGAAATTTTGAAATTTTGTATAGGGAATCGGGTTTGCAATACATTTGTTCAGTCAAAAAACATAGCAAGTTTCAATCTAAACCAAACAGAAACTCTTGTTCGCCATTTTAACAATAATGAAGGTTTTTTTTTAAAGAATTTTTCAATAGACTTGCCTTGCTTTATGTCAACTGTAAGAACATCACGAGAACTAGTAGAAGAAACACATGTTCAAACAGTCTGAATTAGGCGCTCCATATTTCGGAATGTAGTTGACATTGCGTGTGGTATCACTGGCTGAATTGCTGTGCGCTTCCAGTAATTTTCAAACATCATATTTCACTTAAATCAAAGTAAATCTCTTGAAAATTTCGTTAAAATATCTTCTCCATAGTTAAACTTCTGAATAAATATGTGGGTTTGGTGTCAAGTCCATACCTTATACTGTTGGCCGAATAAATGAATTGCGACCTGGTTTCACATACAAATATTCTTAATTGTAGCGTATTCTGCCACTTCTTAAAGTCTGCCCCGTCTTTTTTAAACACCCAGTATATGACACATTTTAAAAAGCTCTATTTTTAAGAGAAAAGTTACGTATGCCCTTTTTTTTTGTATATATTTATGGTATATTTATAAATATTTTGTTTTCTGTTAGTGACACTTACGATAAATATGCTAAAAAAAGCTTTTTTTTTCTATAAGATTTATTTAATTTATAATAAATTTAAAAAAAAAATGTTGAACAAACAAAATCTATACGTATGTTTCATATACCCTCCCACTTTTGTGTTACAAGCTGTCGAAAATGCTGAATTTTGAATTTTTTAAAACTTTGTTATAATTTGGAGTGAAAAGAGATAACAGCCTGTTTCTTTTCTGATATGTTTGGAACCACACAACACATATAAAAATGCATATTGTTTTCTATTTCCCTCTCGTGAGATATAAATTTTCAAAAACTGGCATTTGGTTTAACGTTTTAGTAATAACTTAATGTACCCAATTTTTATAAAATAAAGACATATCCATGACAATTATATGGTGTGATAGAAAAAGATGTGTAGATTTCAGATGTTTTTATTTATCTTCGTCTTCAAAATATATGAAAGATTTTATAATCTTTTGAGATTGAGATATTTCGAAGCAAAATCTTTGCTTTTGATATCTCTCTTGTTAAAAGGATTTTTAAAGAAAGAATTTTTTTACAAATTTAATTTCACTTCCTTTCCTTTACAGTTTCCATTCCCTCATACAAAGTATGGGGAGGGGAGGGGGGAGATAAGACACAAAAAAATATCGAAATGCCGCGGAATAACCGAAATACAATAATCGCAGTTTAAATAAATCACGTTTATTGAATAGCAAAATGCATATTGTTTTCTATCTCCCTCTCGTGAGATATAAATTTAAAAAAACTGGCATTTGGATTAATGTTTTAGCAATAACTTAATGTACCCAATTATTATAAAATAAAGATATATCCACGACAATTATATGGTGTGATAGAAAAAGATGTGTAGATTTCAGATGTTTTTATTTATCTTCGTCTTCAAAATATATGAAAGATTTTATAATCCTTTGAGATTGAGATATTTCGAAGCAAAATCTTTGCTTTTGATATTTCTCTTGTTAAAAGGATTTTTAAAGAAAGAATTTTTGGTACAGATGTCATATTCGCCCCATATTGGCGCGATTTTTTTCTATCGCCAATATCATATAGGCAACAGGTACTTAACTTGCGCCAAAGTGTCGTTATTTTGCTTGATGTGGTAACCCGGATTATGTTGTTTATGCTGTTGATGTTTTCGCCAAATTGGCAACCGAAAAAAATCGCGCCAATATGGGGCGAATATGACATCTGTTCCGAATTTTTTTACAAATTTAATTTCACTTTCTTTCCTTTACAGTTTCCATTCCCTCATACAAAGTATGGGGAGCCCTCATACAAAGTATGGGGAGGAGAGGGGAAGATAAGACAAAAAAAAAAAAAAAAAAAAAAAGTCGAAATGCCGCGGAATAACCGAAATACAATAATCGCAGTTTAAATAAATCACGTTTATTGAATAGACTTTGATTCAATATAGCTAATACCGACATTAGTTTTCATTGATAAAAGCAACTAATTTGATTAACTAGTGATTCATATAAGCGACAGCTCTGTGAGTGGTTTTAACTCCGATCCGCCCCCTCCTTCTTTCGCTGCTCCAGTGGTAAGTACACTAATTAATTTTCAGCAACATTCAATTAAAGAAAAAGAATCTAAAAGTTTTTAAATATGTTGTGGTGTCTTAAAAATAATACTTGAAAGATGGTGTGAAAATATATTCAATAGCAAATATTTGAAAAAAAAAAAAAAGACATTTTACTTTAGTAGCAAAAATAACTTAAAGAATTTTTAAAACCTATTTAAAATTTTATCAAAAATGGAAAAATGTTTTAGAATACTTTAATTCCCTAGCTTTAATATTTTTACAACAGTTCCCGTAACTATTATTCAATGAAGCCAAAATAGAACTTTGTATTTACTATAAAAAAAGATTGAAGTATAAACAAATTAAATTTTCAGGGAAGAAAACAACCAATAATTGAACAATAAATTCGAAATAGGTCATCAGTTATTAATAAAAGATGAGAAAGGAAAGATTGTCTGTTTAAACCTCAAAGAATATCAAGTTAATTCTTGAAACAAACGGATTACAAAAACCATTGCCTCAATAAAATCATGTTTTTTCCTTCTGTAGTGCTGCCATCTATTAATAGCAAAAGTAACTTTTACATACATGCTTCTTACTTTTATGTTTTTTATCTTGCAAAAGAATTATAGAATCTTTAGTAACGTATTACACAATTATTTTTTATTTCAGGGAATTTTGTTTGATAATTAAACAGCTATGTTTTGCTTTTACAGAAATATTCATAAAAACAATATTTTGAAACAAATATTTAATTTCTCAAAAAAGAATCCTACGAACTTTTGCCTATAGTGCTGCCATCTATGAATTACAAAATTTACTTTTATATGCATCTTTTTAATTTTAATATTTTAATCTGTCTTCTTATTGTTGAAAGAATAGTTAAGTGTTTTATTGGAATAATTATTGAAAAATTAAGAGTTGACAGTTTATATGAATAATTCAATTAATTAAAACGGATGTCTGAATATATATTCTGAAATTTTATTTATCTCTCTATTAAAGACGTAAAGTAGTTGAAAAAATAATTTAAAATAGTTTCTCTCTATTCTAAAAAAAAGCAACTACCACTGTCTCCACCGCTGTTTTTGAATCTTTTGTGACCGGGGGTCTTTCTTCGGTAATATTAAGAAAACTACTGCATACAAAAATATGAAATTCTGTGGTATTATAGAGAAATGTTTGATAAATACGCTGAATGGAGACAGTTTTCAAATAGAATAATTATTTTAAGAGATATTTAATGTTAAAGTAGGTCAAAATCGTTCCATTAAAAAAGTTTTATAGGAGTAAAAACTATATATACGAATTTAATCATTTTTAGCTAATTTTATACAGTCTTACCGCCCCCAAGATTTATTTCTGGACTTTTCGAGGTAAATTATTATTATTATTATTTTTTTTTTTTTTTTTTTTTTTGTAATTTAATCCAATATAAATAACTATTGCTGAAAATTAATGAACATTGTGGCTATCACTTAGTCTGAACATGATTTCCCTAAAAATAGGTGGTAATTTTCCTTATTCTTACCGTCCCTTTTTTTGTCTTACCGACCCTTTTTTCCTTACTGTCCCCCTTTTTTCCTTACCGTCCCTTCCTTAACATCCCTTTAAGACAATGTTATACCAAAAGTTTTTACTAAAAATACCACATTGTTATTATTTCTTATTTGAATGTTCTGTGGGTACCATGAAAATTCATTATAAGTAAAAATTTAGAAGAAAATAAAAAGTTAGAGAGGTAAAACGGCAAGGAAAATAAAACTCGCAAGTTTAACTTAAACCTCAGTTAAATAAAAAAATCGTCGCTGCTGACTATTTTTTCTTTATTTTGAATCATTAAGGCATTCGTCTATAAGTTTAAAATGTTATTTTATTAAGTTTAATTTCACCAGATTTTTATTCCTGAAAGTTAAAATTTTGTGAGAATGCCTCCTGCATTAAAAAAGATAAGTGGTTCAATAGTTCAGTTTTATCTAATATCTATGCATTCATTATATTATTTGTTTAAATTCTGACTAAATAAAGAGAAATTCCTCTTTTCTTTTAACCTTTATCATTATTCGCGTTAAACCAGAATGTTTGGCACCAAGTTTTATTTATCGGAAATAGCCAACAGAGTACACAAGCACCCTGAGCGATTATTTTAAAATAATTAATTATATAATGCAGTGGCGGAGCCAGAATTCGGCTCTAGGGGGGGGGGGGGGGGAGTTGTTGATAACGGTGACCTCCGGTTAATTGAATCACCGGCTAATCGAATCAGTCTATTTAAGGGATGAAATCATAATGCTTTTTTCCCCGGATATTAGAATCAGATACGCTGGTTTAAACAGCGTTTACAATATTAGAGTTACAAAACTTAAAATGAATCAATGAAATAACACTAAACTATGTTAGATTTATGTTTAAAAAAGTCATAGACAGATTTTAAAAGATAAAATAACGTAGTACAACAAACATGTTTTGTATGGAAAATCATCGGGTGGTCCATCTGAAAGTATCTGGTGGTTGCAATCCAATTTTTCAGCCAAAAATACACAAGGTTTCACTCCAAGACAATTCCAAATTCTTGTTTAACCGTTTGAGGGGCGATGGTATGTTTATAAAACCACATAATTTTAATTCCCAAACGCTACAATGGCACCAGAATTTTAATGAAAAAATTTTCAGGTTTATTATATATACGAAATGTGACAGTCCTTGTTTCAACATAGGCTATATTTTATGCCGGTGGCACTACCCCCAAGGAGTAGCAAGCCACGTTTTAAGAACGCGATATTTGTGTTACTGAAGGTCGTAAAAAGTTGAAATTTGGCATGGTAATTACTTACAAGATGTAAATGCTCTCTAAGAACTGTTCGTAAAAAACGAAATTTAAAAGGGTTAAAAATGCGCGAAAAGAGTTCTGAAAGCTTTCTAAATTACGATTTCTATGGAATTGTTAAAGATAGGAACTTGGAATTTGGCGCGGTAGGTCCGAATAAAATGTAAATGATCTTTACGACCAGTTTCTAAAATTACAAATTTAAAAGGGTGAAATAAGCAAAAAGCATTGTAAAAATATTCTAAATTACGATTTATTACAGGAAATACCAACCGATTTCAAACATAATGATTGCAAATTGATGGCAACAGTCCCAGTTCGAATATAGGCTATATTTTATGTCGGTGCCACTGCCACCAGGAAGTTGCAGGAGCAAAAAATGCTCTAAAATTGCGTTTTTTTGCGATACTGAAGGGGCAGGAAACTATAAATTTGGCATGGTAATTACTTATAAGATGTAAATGCTCTGTAAGAATAGTTTTTAAGAAAATCGAAATTTAAAATACTAGTGACATGAGCGAAAAATAATCTGAATTTCGATTGCTATGGATTTGTTAATGATGGAAAGTTAAAATTTGTCATGGTATTTATTTATAACATGTAAATGCTCTCTAAGAACAGTTTCTAAAATATTCAACCTTTAAAAGGCTAAATTGAGCGAAAGCATTCTAAAAACTTTCTAAATTACGATTTTTATGGGATCTCAGGAATACAAAACCGATTTCATAAATAATATTGGCAAATTGATGGTGACAGTTCCTGTTTCAACATAAGCTATATTTTATGTTGGGGGTCATAAACCATTAGACTTGAAGCTTGGAATATATATCACGATGGTTTCTTTTAAGATGTAAATGCTTGCTAAGAATGGTTTCTAAAAAATTCAAAACTTCAAATGAAAACTGAAATGAGCGTAAAAGCTTCAAATTACATTCTAAATTATCATTTATTTAGAATTAGTTTTAATTTATCTCATTAAATTCAGTCACATTTTCGCCTAATGTTGTGTAATAATGAAGTTTAGTTAAACTGTGGCTTAGTTAGTAACTTTTGAACTGTAGCAGTATAATTTCGGGTAATAAAAATAGGCTCACAAATACCACTATTTAGGCATATTTCAATTATTACGTGAGCAAAGCCGAGGGTTTTGCTAGTACCTTACTTTTTTCACTAGATAAATGGATTAAGATTGTGTGTAAGATATACCGGGTGTCCTAAAAAGGACTGACTGATTTTTAAAATCAATAACTTGCAAACGGTGACGGATATTTAAAAAATTCTTGCAGACGGGCTATGCATAAGGTCAAAAGCTTTTTTACAGTGATTTTCGATTTTAGTTCGAATTACAAACAATAGATGGCGCTGCGATCAATAGACGCTAAATTCAGGCTCGATTTTTGGTCCTATCTCTTCTTCCATGCGGAAAAAGGAGATGAAAATGTATTGAGTGGGTGCGAAAGTACCAAAAATCGAGCCTGAATTTAGCGTCTATTGATCGCAGCCCCATCTATTGTTTGTAATTTGAACTAAAATCGAAAATCACTGTAAAAAATACTTTTGACCTTATGCATAACCCTCCTGCAAGAATTTTTTAAATATCTGTTACCATTTGCAAGTTATTGATTTTTAAAATCAGTCAGTCCTTTTTAGGACACCCGGTAGATAGTTATTTTTATTAATTCTAAGAAAAGGTTTCACATTTAATGTTTGTCTATAGAAAATTCTGCTCACAGTCTTGTATATATACGCCAATGAAATTGCAATCAGTGATTCTTTCCTACGGGGAACGTGATTCTTTCCTACAGTATCTCTCCGAGAACAAGACCTGGGGAAAATTTCAAGTTACATTACCAACTAATAAACTACAATCTTTAAATTTATGTACCCCAACCCTGAAACAAATGGTTCAAAAGACACACTGATTGCAATAATCTGTAAAATCACAATCAAAAACAGTTTTTTTTATGTTAATATCTTTATAGTACTGTTTTCTTATTTCTTACTTTTTCAAATTTTTTATGCACATAACGTGGTCTTAGAGATAACTAAAGAGCAAAAATGCAAAAAGGGCGTTTGAAACTCTGAGAAATCTAGAAAGAATCCTAGAATCCTTTACGTTTTCTCTGGAATTTAAATTCCAGGTGCTCCATTATCGTTTTGAACATGAAACATAAACAGAAATGCAATTAAAAAACTGTTGTCCAGTGTATATTGTATAATAGTCAAACTCAATGTTTCTGTGCGGCAGGAAATGGCCACTCTTTTAGCCTAAGACGTCTCGGAAATGTGACAGCTGCCCTTTTTTAAAACAAATGCCCAGTTTTCAGAAAACGGATGCATGTAGTGTGCGTTTTCACAGTTTTAAATACAATATCCACCGTTTACTTGAATCACTTTTGTTGAGTAGAATCAGGGGTGATTCTGAGTAAAAAAAAAATTCTGAAATTCACAGAAAATTTTCTGAAAAGTTGCAGCAGATAAGGAGAAGGGGGGAGGGGGAAATCAACTCCCGGCACTAACTATGCGTTTCTCCAGCGGCCTTTTGACGAAATTCGCTTTTTTCGCGATCTCTTAAAGAAATGTGCGCTTTTTTTGCGATCTTTTGACAAAATTTGTGTTATTTTCGCGATCTTTTGACGAAATTTGCGGTTTTTTTCGCGATCTTTTGACGAAATTTGCTGCTTTTTTCGCGATCTTTTGACGAAATCTGTGTTATTTTCGCGATCTTTTGACAAAATTTGCGGGTTTTTTTCGCGATCTTTTAACGAAATCTGTGTTATTTTTGCGATCTTTTGACAAAATTTGCGGGGTTTTTTTTCGCGATCTTTTGACGAAATTTGTGGGTTTTTTCGCGATTCTTCTACAAAATTTGTGTTTTTTTCCGTATTTCTTTGACGAAATTTGCATAATTTCCACGATTCTTGGATGAAATTTTCCGTTTTTTCTTCGGTTCTTTGACGAAATTTGCGTTTCTCCCGCTATCCTTTGACGAAATTCGCGATTTTTCTGCAAACGATTGACAAAATTTATCTTTTTCGGCACCATATGTGAAACTTCGCGATATTTTTTATGTCCGAATTTTCGGATTGATCACAGATTTTTTTTAAATTTTCGGAAAATTCGGAACAAAATCATCAATAAGTAAAATTTTATTCAACAAAGCCGCGGATTCTGAATAAGCCAAAAATTTTTAATATTAACGTTTTGGTTTTGATTCGTTAAAACGTCTAATTTGCTCAACTAGTAATTCATATAAGCGGCAATCATACTAATTATTTTAGCTCTGGGAGGGGTTTTAACCCCTAAACCCCCGCCCCCTTCGCTGCGCCAGTGTATAATGTCCTCCAAAAGTTAAGGTACAACCTGTTTTTGATGCCTAATTTAAAAATGAATGCAGAGAGAAACAAGAAATTTGGAATAAATGCGCACTAAACAGTTCTTTATTAAATGTGACGAAGAAATTTACATAATTTGCATGAGTTATAGCAAAAAAGCACCCTTGGAAGGGAACGCCATTCTTGGAGATAAGAGTGCATCGCAGTTTTATGTGAAATTTTTTATAGAAACATAAAAAAAAGGTTTCTAATAAGGACCCTAGTTTCTAATGTCCACCCTTAGATGCAATGCATTGTCGGCACCGTTATTCTACGATGCCAATTAAGTTGTCGGTTATCGAAATGGGAAGCGAAGACCAGTCACGGAGAAAACCTTGATCCAGCTTATGTAAGAACTTTGGAGAAGGACTTAAAACAGCAACGTGTCTGCCAAGATAGTCCCAATTGTTCTATCCGATTCTGGTCTAGAAAATGAACTGGCCATTTTCTCCAAACCGCGACCCTGAAGATAATCCTGAACAAGCAGAGCTCGCTGAAATCTTATCATCCATTAGAATGACATCATTACCAATAGCAGCGGCATATGGGCGGACATATTAATCAAGGATGTCGTCCTGAAAACCCACACCAGTCAGAGTTCCTCCATGGACACATGCAGGTTAGTTTGACTATCAAGAGTGATTCCTGCCCAAACCATGATTACACCACCTCTGTAACCGTGTCTTTCAGATATGTTGGACTGGTTGTATCTGGTGCGTTGTTCCTTCGAAATCAACAGGATCCCTGAATCGGTCAGTAGTGTAATTTGGACTCATCGGTACAGAAGCTCATTGTTGTCTGATCCAGGAAACGTGTTTTCTTGCCCAACATGAACAGGCACTTCTCTGTCAACGGTTCAGTAGAACACACACAACTGGTCGTGTTTCATGGAGATCAGGATTGTGAAGACGTCTTTTCACCGAAGTAACGGACATTGTTGCCCCTGAAGCGATAAAATGATCTGAAGCAAGCTGAGGCACGGTAGTGGTTCTTCTTCGGGCCGAAAGAGCTAGAAAGCGGATTATCGCAGGTGTGGTCGGCCTGGAACAGGTCTCCCAGACACAGAATCTTCTGATGTAAACTGATTCCACAGTTGTTGGTATATACTGGGAGAACACATTGAGATGTAAAGTAGCATCAGCTTGTGACAATCCCATTTCCATCCATCCAATCGCCCTCCACCTTAATGAATCGAGTAAAAGACTTCTCCAAGACATTGCTAGATCCTCCTGGGTATTGTTGACAAAATTGCCAACAACAATTGAAAATAAACAATCATGCACAATACTTACACACAAAGACGGGAAAGTTTTATTTTTCCCAATTTCTCTTACTCCTTCGTAACTGACAATTTCTTAAAAATAAAAGTGGAGACCAAGGTTTTTTGCATAAGTTTTCTTAACTCCTTAGTCGTCACGGTTTTCATTTCACTTGCAATTTTCTCGTGAATGTATCAGGCGCGACGATTAAGGGGTTAAAGCTCGATGCTATTATTCATATACACTATGACTTTTATTTGTACTGCCTTTTTTTTTAATGGTGAGCTTCGAAAAGCATGTTGGAGGGCAGGGTATTTATAATTATATGGAAGTACGTTAATACTTGAACATGAGTTTTTTTTATAATGTTATCTATGTTTTTTAAAGTATTTATTTAATAATTTTTTATTTCAATTTTCACAGTATATTCGAAAGGATCACATATATCCTCAGGAGATGAGGAAGCCCATTCCATCATTAGAATTTGATCAGCTAGCAGCCTACGCAGCTCTAAGGCTATTTACTATTCAGGTAATAAAAAAAAAAAAATAACTATCAGCATTTTTCAAAAATTGCCATCTATCTGTTGGCTCATAAGTCCGTTCAAGTTTCAGACATAAATAAATAACAAATAGTATATAGTATCAGAGAAAACCATAAAACTCGTCAAAAATTCGTTTTTTTTGGCAAAAAAGTTTAAAATTTCTCCGATAGGGAGCGCTATTAAGTCCATGTTATTAAAAGAAATAAAAAATATTCAAATTATGAAATTAATATTTATTTGCAGTTGAAAATATATTCGGCTATCAAGTGTAAGTTCTGTTGTATAATCTCAATACATTATACCTGAATATTTCTTTTAATAAAGTGGGCTTAATAGTGCTACCTATTAGCAAAAATCTGAACTTTTTTCTTTTGCCACAAAAGTTTACGAATGTTTGATAAATTTTACTACAGAAGCAGCATTCCACAAGGCAGTTTGCTAAATTTTTATGACTTTTTGAAATGTGAATGGACATAGGATTATATTTATAAAAGTGTACATATAATCATTTTTTTTTTAAATCTGTATGCTATTAACTGTATTTGTATTGATTATATCAATTTAGTTAAAATACTTTTTTTTTTTTTTTAACCAAAGTCAAGCTGTGGCAGCATAGATATTCTCGTCATTATAGTAGTTGGTTTTTTAACAGGACTTCGGGTGAGTTTTTTATAAATCAATTATTTATTTAGTATATTTTTCTTTGAATAATATACACTGTAAATTCATTTAAACATTAAGATAAGAAGAACCTTAAGTATAATTTTCATTATTCTGGATATATTAGTTTGTGTATTAGTCTATTCAATAATTATTATAATTAAACTTTTAAATGCTCATTCAATGGATTTATTTGTTTAATCATGTCTTCATTTTATCAGGTCGTCAAGTATGAAACTTGTAACTACAAAAGGACTAGATTACCAACGGGACAATCTTCCACTAGTAAATTTTAACAGAAATTTTTATCTTATATAAATGCCATACCAGATTACCATTTAGGCAATCTTCCACCAGTAAATTGGGTTCGAATCCAATCGCGTCCGTCGGTCTAATCGTTCGGAGTTTTCGTGGTTTTCTTCGAACCTTGGATTTCCAAGCGTTAATACGGGTCAGGTTCCCTTAGAAAGACCCCCACGAAGGGCATTCCCCCTCCCTTAGGGCCTATATCCCTCGTGTTGATAATTGGCCGTCATAAACACAACCAACCATCCACCAGTAAATTTTAATAGAAATTTTCATCTTATATAAATGCCATATTCATGAAAAATTATTGTCATGAATAACACAAAAATTTCTATTTTTTTTACTGGTGGAAGTTATCCTCGTTGATAATCTGGAAATTTTGTAGTGACAAGTTTCATACTTAATGTTTCTTTGATAAAAAATCCCTGTTTTGACTGAGTTTTGAACGTTCTTTTTAAAACATTACAGCGCATTTTATTAAAAAAAAAATAAATAAATAAAGCTAACTCATTTAAACGATAAAAAAAACCCTTAATTAATATTTTTCTGAATTCGTCTACATTAGTGTTTTATTAGCCTATTTAATAACAATTACGGATTTTTCACGGAAGTTTTTTTACGGTTTACGGAAGTTTGCCATGTTGGTAATCTGGCCCTTTTGTAGTCATAAGTTTCATAGTTGATGACCTAATATATTTTTTTTTTTGATGAAAAATCCCTTTTTTAACTGAAAATTGAGCGTTCTTTTTTAAACCTTTCTTTATTTTCTTTTGAATAAAATGAACTGCAAACTTATTTAAACGATAAAACCCACCTCTTAATTAATATTTTTCCGAATTCGCCTGCATTAGTTTACTTACTAGCCTATTTAATAATAATTACAATTTAATAATATTACAATTTAATGCTAACTTTAATAACTATACTTTTAGGTTTTTCAATGAGTTCACTTTTTTAACTATTACTTCCTTTTAATTATTTTTCTCTGATTAAAATGAACTTGTAACATATTTAAACAATCTTTAATAAAAAAAGAGAGAAAATTAATTAAAATTTTTATTTATTTAAAATGAGATTATTTAATAGGTATTTATTTACACTTGAGAATATAAAATAAATTCCTACTGTATAGTCTCAATATATATATATATATATATTGTATCTTAATAATATGGAACTAAATATCCCAACTATTGGCAAAAAAAGAGCTA
Source organism: Maratus speciosus (assembly GCA_963932465.1). Taxonomy (NCBI): domain Eukaryota; kingdom Metazoa; phylum Arthropoda; class Arachnida; order Araneae; family Salticidae; genus Maratus; species Maratus speciosus. The sequence continues at coordinate 182,944,529 of OZ010795.1, read as the reverse complement.
TTTTTTCATTGGACACAAAAAATATGACTAATTGTCAAGTCTCATAGTACAAATTGACAATCGAATCAATCCAATACGACAATTTGCTAAGTTTTTATGAATTTTTGAAATGTGAACGTATTTCAAAGGCAGGCGGTATTATTTTTTTTCTATAGTGTCATTATTTTTGCAAGTACTATTTTGCATTTAAAAATCTCGTTTTTAGGATTGGAGTAAAATGTACAAGCAATTATGTTTTAAATTGTTTTTTGTTTATGTTTACGTATAATTTTGATAAATATTTCTTCTTATTGGAGCAACAAAAAATGTAAGATAGGAATTTCAACTTTGTTTTAGATAGAAATAATTTTGACAACGTCTAGATTATTTATTAACGTTTAGATATTTATTTATTCTTTGGGAATACGTATTTTAACTTGATAAAATTGGATAAATTAGCGTAGAATGAATAACAAACCTAAATGTTATCCGCATGGAATCTTTTGAATAATTCTAAATTGAACTATTATTTTAACACAATCAAACTGATTGGTAAAATTATCATACGAATTGAATATTTCCAACTGAGCGAAAACCCCATCAGTGGCTGAGAGGTTCTGCTCTCGAAGCTGGTAGACGGGAGGTGCTGGGTTCGAACCCAATCGCGCCCGTTGGCCTAATCGTTCGGAGTTTTCGTGGTTTTCTTCGAGCCATGGATTTCCATGCGTAAATACGGGTTAGGTTCCCTTAGAAAGACCCCCACGGAGGGCACTTCCCCCTCGGGCCTATATCCCTAGAGTAGATAATCGGCCGTCAAAAAATCAACCAACTGAGCGAAAAAGGCTCAGGCTGGAAATCGAACTCAGACCCTTGGCAGCCAAGGGATCTGGGTTCGATACCCAGCCTGGGCATGTTTTTCGCTTAGTTGGAAATATTCAATTCGTAATTCTAAATTGGTTTTCAAAAATAATTTTCTACGTAGCAGAATAATTTTCAATGGTCTTATCCTTACTCAAGTGCATTACAAGTTGTGATATTTTGATGTATATCATTTTTAAATCAAATTTTCCAAATTCTAGTGATTGATTTAAATTTACCACCCAGTAATGTATTGTATTATAATGATATGTACGAAATAAATACGTTCAAATAAGTAACGTAAAAAAAGCATAACTTTATTCATTTATTATTTTTTTTTTCATTTATAAAACTGTTTATTAATTTTTAGGTCTACAGTGTGGTGTGTGTATTTTCATATTATAAAAAAGCCAAAAATGGTAGCCTAGATTTATTTGAACATAGTAAGTGTGCTTTTAATATTATTTAAAAAAAATCTGGCATATCTTATTTTTTCATCATTTAATAAACGTACGAGATTAATTTATGCCTTATATTTTTTATACTGTCTTTACAGAGCATATCACTAACGAATCAGACACATCCTCCAGAATAGACAGGTTGAAAATCTATGATGAATATGGGCTAAAAATGGGAAAGTAGTAAGTTCAACATTTAAGTATTAAATATTTTTTAAAAACTACATGTATTAACGAAATACATTAATGTCTTAAAAAATATTTCCTTGTTTACTTAGTAGTCTTTACGTCTTCTCCTATAAATTTTCTGCTAAGTAGTCTTTTCAAAGATAGGTGAGACAATTCCCCTGCATCATGTTGATTTTTGTTCTAAAGAGAAAACTCTATGTGACAGTAGATATTCTTTTGCCTCTAGGTGGTGAATAACACACGATTATAGTTTCGAGAGCAATTATGCAACAACGTTCATCATCAGGTGATTAATAACATAGAGTAGGTAAGAAAACGAGGATAAAACACTTTCTGTAGAGTGAACTTTAATTTTGTGATGTAAATATGGAACGAAAAGAAGGAGGGTGAAAGCCCCGAACAGCAGCAAAGCTGTCAATAATGACCGAAAATACTAAAAGGAATGATTTGTGGTTGGGGGGGGGGGGGGAGACAAGCCATCCACAGACACATTAGCAAAAAAAATAAAAGATGCAAAATGTAAAAAAAAAATAAATAAATAAATAAATAAATAAAAAAATCATAATTGCTGAAAGAAAGGAAAATCATTTATTACTGAAACAGAAAAAATACATAGGTAGAGAACTATATATATATATAAATAAATTGACTACTCTAAAATGTTAGGGAACCAAACAAATTTTGAAGGTAAACTCAAGAGAAAAAAATATTAAAAATAAATTATTATTTTCCGAATAAGGCTTTCCAAGCCGTTTGAAGAGAATTTGCCTCAAGTTTATCTTTGACAATCTTGAATTCTTTGTCAATTTTTAACAACAATTTTATTCATTCATCTCCTATTTTTCATTCTTCTATATTTCAAACTGGCTTGGTGTTTCAGACCGTGTTTTTCAACATTTTTTTTTTCAATCTTTGTCTGTGAATATGCATGCTGGTGACTTGCCTCTTCCTCCCACCATACTCCCCCACATTCATTCTGAACCTTCTGCCTTTATTAACAGCTCTATTGTTGATGTTTACTTCCAATCTCTTTTTGTTCCATATTTACATCACTGAATTTAAAATCTCTTTTTAGAAGGTTAAACACCTTCCTCGTTGGATTAACTTCTCACTGTTATTGCTCATCTGGTGATGAGATTAATTAATTAATTAATTAATTACTCTCAAAACTATAGTCGTGTGCTATTACTCAGCATATGTACTGCTATATATTTTCCATCTGCTATGATTTTATTATTCTCAATATTATCTTTGTTTAGCACATCTCCATTTGCCGTAGCGCACTATTCTCTGATAAGCTTTTTGCTGAATCAAAACAATATTATGAAGTGTTTGTTAATCCCATATAACAGTATTTAAGATGGACTTATTCTTAATTATAAATGCAAGGGAAGGCAGTGCGGATAGAAATTACCCTTGAAAAGAGTTGAGAAGAACGTCATTTGAGAAAAAAAGTTTAAAAAGTTAAAGGATTTTAACGTCGCATAGTTTACATCAGAATTATCAATTTTCAATTCGAATGTTAAATAAAATTTTTCTATAAATTTGGCTGGAACTTTTAAGAATCAAATTGTAACTAAAAGAAATATTTAACTTATGATGTATAATTGAGAAATTTTTGATTCTAAAAAAAAAAAAAGTATCTCAAAAATGTTCTAAATTCAAAATTTTGGCTGTATCTCTGAATAAAGGTTGTTCGATTGAAAACATTATGTCTAATAGCCTTCTTTTGTTTGAAAGTATTGAAATTTGACGTACCTTACAGAAATGTATAAAAATACGGAGAAAAGTTAAAAAATTTTAGCATCGCTTAGCTTATACTTCAGAATTATCGATTTTCAATTCGAATGTTAAATATAATTCTTCTATACATTTGGTTGGAACTTTTAAGAATCAAGTTGTATTAAAGAGAAACATTTAACGGATGATGTATAATTGAGAATTTATTGATTCTAAAAAAAAGTATCTAAAAAATGTTCTAAATTCAAAATTTTGACTGTATCCCTGAATAAAGGTTGCTCGGTTGAAAGTTTTATAATGTCTAATAGCCTTATTTTTGTTTGAAAGTATTGAAAATGGACGTACCTTACAGAAACATATGAAAAAGATGATGCATAAGTTTAAAGGCTGATGATTTTAACAAATAAGTGAATATATAGAAAAATATACAAAATCTAAAACTTAATCGACGAATAACTGAAGGTTATATTAAAAGTTATATTATGTTTTTACCTATACAGGGTGTTTTAAAAATATATGTCAAAAATTTAAATGCAGGTAGAGGGGACCTAAATAAGCAGATTTCGTATAGGAATGTCGGTGTGGAAATGCACCTTTGAGGTAGTAGAGGGTGCTGTTGAGTGCGGCGGATGAATGCTCTCCGCTGGCTTGAATCGTCATTCCCCGTGCGGATTTGGAGTAACATGCATTATTACACCAATGCGGAGCTTGCCGACATGCATTTCATGAATGGGGCTGCGCAAGGAATGGCTTACACCCAACGCACGTCCAACAGTTCTTGAGCTTGTAGAAGTACTATTCTTTAATGTGTATAATAGGGTGGTGCGAAAAAAGTCAAGTTGATATTTCGGAGTCACTATAGTGCGGAAAAGTTGCGATTGGTAAATAAAAGAAAAACGAAAAAAAAAATTCTTCAAATCGGACTTTATCTTCCAATCCCGCAAACCGTCTAAAAATTCAGAAAAATTGAAAATTTCCGATTTTTTCAGAATTTTTTTTTTTTTTTTTACGTTTATATATTTTTTATCGCTATAGTGACAAATATTTGCAGATTGTACTGTTTAATAATTATAATAATAAAAATTATGTTTAGAGAATATCTTCCGATCGCGCAAGCTCAATAAAAATCGGCAAAATTTCAATTTTGAGTGATTTTCATGTATTAAGAATATAATCAACTGATGTCAGTTTTCGGTCTCTGGTTAAGATTTAAATGTTAATTGGTACTATTGAGCACATTAAGTAACAACCTAGACACCTAGAGAATTAAACAACCTAGAACTTACCACGAAGAGTTCGTTCTAGGTCTGAAAAGTTTAGTAGTTCACCCAACTGCCGTTAGCCACGTTGCAAAACAGCGCTGAAGACGGCGTACGCTCTCCCACCTAGTTTCACCTAACTCCATAAAATTTACAGCAAAGTCAAATGCATTCAGATGAACTACATGGCATATATTTTGACGGAAGAAAATACCCTACTTAAAGAAAGGATATCCTTAGATCTAATATTGGATCTAAACAGGTTTGTCAAAGTATTAAAGAGGGACACTATTCTATCATAAAAGAACGTGACTCAGTTTATTTAGGCCATGTGTCTCCAACCTCCAGGTCTGCAAAGGACATTGTAGCTTTCATAGTATCATGTCTTACTGAACAAGGGGTTTTACTAGAATACTTAGATTTGGTAGACTGTGGTGGTGCAAATACCAATACTGGACAGAAAGGTGGTGCTATTAGACAGCTTGAAATGCATCTTGGACGACCGCTACAGTGGGTTTTTATTTATTCCATTTTGTTGAATTACCTTTCCGCCATCTTTTTCAACATTTGGATGGTGAAACAACTGTCCCAAGATCATTTAGTAGACCAATTGGGCAAAATCTCATTGTTGTGTAAAGCTCTCGGTGATATATTTTTAATTGACCGACTGTGAAATTCCAGACGTGAACAGACAACTATTGAGCAAGGACCAAAGATATCTTATTGACGTAAGTCAAGCAATAAAAAGTGGCAACTTTCCAAATGACTTATCAAAGTGTAACCCCAGCCTAATTTCACATGCCAGATGACTCACTTGTGCAAATAGTGTCCTTCGACTTTACGTGAGCGTGGAAAACCCATCGGATACCTTAAAAGCCATATTGACATTTATTTTAAAATCCTACAGTTTGGTTTGAAATAAAATGCAGTAAGTACAGAAGGTCCTATTCAGCTGTACAGAGCAATAGAAACATCTTGATACTTGCGTGACAACCTGAAGAAAGTTTAGTACCTGATATTGAACGAAACTGGTTCTTTACTCATCCGGAAAACCTACTAAAGGCAATGGTCTTTGGTAAGAGGAGGCACATAAGAGAGCTTGGGCTAAGAAAAGTGTTAAAAGCCAGGCAGGATGTTTCAAAGGGTAAAGGCATCTGAATATTTATCACTCCTACTTTAAACTTCGATGCGGCAGACTATACAGAATTAATTGATGGGAATGTAGCAAAATTATCATCTCCTCCTCTTTTTCGAAGAATAACCATTGAAGAAATACATTTCTTCGTTCAATCAGATGATATCTCAGGCTGGGATGATAAAAAATTTCCCTGCCACACGCAAGCTGTCAAGCTGTGCGTCAAACGGTGGTAACGGAAGCATCGTTTAAGGTCTGTAGGCCCCAATCAAGAGATGGGCCACACTGAAATCAATGTCCATGATACCAGACATTACCACCAATTTGCAGTACAAAGTTACGTCTAAAAGTCACACTTAAACAGATGAAAAAACAAATTACATATCTTATACTGTCACGACACTTGTTTTTTAATACAATGTTTTGACTCGATTATAACAAATTATGTATTTAATTAATGTAAATAGCAAACACCCTCATTGGTTGGATGAAAAGAAAGGTGTGGATTGAACTCGAAGTGCAGCTACATTCCCGTTGTGAATTCTGATTTGTTTAAATATTATCAAATATCTAAACAAGCAAAAAACTGTACAATTTATATGTAAATGTTAACATTGGAACGCAAACTGCTCTCAGGTGATTATTTTCTTTATTCATCAAAATCACTGAAAATTGAATTTTTCCCGATATTTATTGAGCTTGCGCGATCGGAAGAAATTCTTTAAACGTAACTGTTTATTATTATTATTATTAAACATTATAATCTGCAAATATTTTAAACTATAACGGTAAAATATATATATATACGTAGGGGGAAAAAAAAAAAAAAAAAAAGCGGAAAAATCGGAAATTTTCAATTTTTTTGAATTTTTAGGCGGTTTGCGGGATCGGAAGTTAAAGTCCGATTTAAAGAATTTTTTTTTGTTTTTCTTGTATTGACCAATCGCAACTTTTCCGCAGTATAGGGACTCGGAATTATCAACTTGACTTTTTTCGCACCACCCTAGTGTATAATACTGCTTCTACTACTGCATGAATTCTGTGATATCGTCCAGTGCCTGTATCATGCCTCGAAGCATAAAATGATCCATTCGCGCCCAACTCCCGATGAAGATGCTCGAATGTTTAGAGTTTCGGCAGTTCCTACGCTGGAATCGTTCGATGTACATCCTTTGAGCAACAGCTCCATTTCCTTGTGCAGTCCCATTTATGAAATGCATGTCAGCAAGCTCCGCATTGGTCTAACGACGTATGTTGTTCGAAATCCGAGCGGAGAATGACGATTCAAGTCAGCGAAGTTCTTTTACCTACTGAACTCAACAGCACCCTCTATTGCCTCAACACTGCATTTCCGCACTCACATTCCCATACGAATTCTCCTTATTTATATCCTCTCTACCTTCCTTTACATTTCTGACATATAATTTTGAAACACCCTGTATATATATGTATTTGGTCATAATTTTTGTTAATCGACGTATAACAGAGAGGAACGCCTAAAAGTCATAATGTATAAGTGAGGGAGTACTGCATTCTTATAAATAAATACATAAATAACTATAACTCATAATTTTGCCAAAAATAAAAATTTATTGAACCTGCAAGAAGCAATTTTTCTGTTATAAATTAATTATATTCTGACTAAAGTATAATTTAGTAGAATTCATAAATATACTTTAGTTATTATTATGCATTGTAGAAAACTTTTAAATTAATAGAAAAAATCAAAAGCCGTTCTGCAATGAATAATTTCAGCTGAAAACAGTTTTATCTTAATTATGCAGAGTAACGGTTATTTTAAAAGCAAACAGCAATAAATCATAAGAAGGTAGAAAATTTTGATAATTAACATCTTTCTTATGTAAACAAAAATAAAAGACAAAACAACTCTGCCGTTTATTGAAAATTCCGTCTTTCTTTCTCTCTTTTGCTTTTACACTCTTTCTAGAGAAGTATATTTCATAATTTATTAAATTATCTTTCGTTTGAATAATAATTTATGAAGCTAATAATCTTAATACACACTGTTCAGAGAATATATTTAAAAAAACATTTAAGATTACATTATGAACGTAAGTTTTACTTTTCCATCATAGTATAGGGTAAGTTTTGTAATCGTTTTAAACATCGAATTTTTTCTTTTTTTTTTTTTTTTTGGCGTATTTACACGTTTCAAACACTGGAGAGTCCGGAAAACATATTTTTAGAGAAAAAAAAAATTGCCGTCGGTCTGTCTATGTGTGTGTCTGTAAACGCTCTATCTCCCGAAAAATTAAGATCGAGACTTGAAATTTGGTGTGTACTTAGTATGTAATAGTGAAAAGAAGCCTGTTGAATTTTAGTAACTTCGATTATCCGGAACTATTTTTTTCGGACTCTCGAAATATTCGTTCTGATAAAAGGTAAATAAAAATTTTCAAAATTGTTTATTTTAAGGAGTGAATATAAAAGACAAAAAAAAAAAAAAAAAAAAAAAAAAAAAAAAAAACATAAATTTTGCATACAGAATGAAGTCAATGGGATAATTAGTTGCCGAGATATTTGTAATCGCATTTTCCACACTGTTCGATTTTTCGTGACACTGTATTTCATTCAAATTTCAATTCAAAGATATACTTTATTTGGAAATGAGACGCTTAATCCGACGCAGTAAACTGTTAGTTAATATGATTATTATTTTAGGATTTATAAGGATATTTCTTTTATGCAATTCAGTAACAGAGAATCTAAAGCTTATGACGTCATCAAGCGACAATTTTAAACAGTCTATCTACCGAACAAATTGACAACAAATACGTTTGAATTTTATTTTGGAATTGCAATGCATTTTATAAATAGTTTACACATGTTTTATTTTCATAATTCGTATTATGCATTGCATATCCATGATGCGTAAGTATTACGGTGGCCCCCAACGACTAGTTTATATAAAAGTTATGCATTTCTAAATAGAAATTAATTTAAATTAGGATTAAGGGGAGACGCTACTTTTTTAGCCTATAATTCACGTGATTTTAAAGATTTTTTTCCGGTTACAAAGATAAGAGATACCATCTTCGGACTTTTTGCTTTCTATATTATAAAGGATAAACGTGTCCGTGCGTTGCGTAACACTGACGTCATTTTGACGGTGCAACAACAAAAGACAAATGTTCCCCCCCTCACTGACAAGCCCGTGTTAATACGTTCACTAAGCTCCAGGTTTCACAGCAATACAAGCAATATTTAAAGTAATATAATTCTATTGATTTAATGTATTTTTAATACATTGAACAATGATTACTACTTCCAAGGATTGCACTCATATTCGTTATTAAGTTTTTTTTATAAAATGTTCAAAGAATAATTTTTTTTAGCATTTAAAAGAAAATGCAGAGAAAACAACATTACAATTTTGCCCTTTCCCAAGACAGTCGGAGGGTTAATCCACGAAAATATAATATATCCACGAAAGAAAATATACAATAACCTCTTCCGAGTTACCCATGATTCCGAAAAGTGTTCATTATCATTAGAATCCTCAGAAACCAATATAATTTTGAGATGCAAAGAAGCATTTATGAAAACAATATTGCTTTTGCTGCCACCAACTTTCGGAAACGCTTCCGAGTAGATTTTATAATGTTTTAATCTATGTTCTCAAACAGGAATATGGGTTTTTAGGATTGTATGCATTCCCAATTAAACATTTTCAGCTGCGCAATTGAACTTATACATGTAAGAGCAAAAAAAAAAATATATTAATTTTAAAGTTAATGCTGTTAATTTATCATGTTTGTCTGTATTACACGCTTGTTGAACATGGAAATGTTCCCTTGAGTATGGAGAGCATTCTAAAAAACGATATTCAGGTTTGAGAAAAATCAGTAACGCACCATAAAACTACTCGAAAACGTTTCCGAAAATCTCTGACAAAAGAAAACCCCCTTTGTTTTTATGAAAGTTTCCTTAAAGCTGGAAAATATATTGGTTTCTGATATATTTCTAATGAAAAAGAACGTTTCTTGGAATCAGCGGTAACTCGGAAAAGGTTATTGCATATTGTCGTTCGTGGATGTATTATAATTTCCCTGATTAAGAAACATTTGTCTTTTTTTATACTGTTAAAAATTTTGAGCTGGTTTGAACCAACTTTTGGTGTTTCAGTAGCTGCAACCATGAATGGTGAAATGAACATAAGATGGTGAAACCTCGTTCCAACATTTGGAGCTCCTGTGCTGCTTACACAACAAAATTTCATCATCTTGTGGTTGAAGATACTTCAGCACCAAAATTTGGTTCAAACTAGCACAACATTTTTAACAGTGTATGGGTATATCGATTGCTGTTTGCAGGCAAATTTCTCGTAACTATGATTTATACCAATATTCCTATTTATAGAGTAGTGAGTCAAGATACCCCGCCATGCACTTAATTTTTCTTAACAAACTCTGATTTTAAATGGTTCAATTGTTGTTTTGGAGATTCCACTTCTTATTAATCCCGAAGTTATTCTTTCTCCTGTGTCTTCTTCTCAGACAATCACAGAACTAAAGCTCCTGTAATACGGGCTGACAGATGATATAAATAATCAACCATCTAAATCCACCTCTCTACAGAATAAAGTGGTACTTTCTATAAACAGGGAGGAGAGGGCAAATCACGACTTTTCCCCCTCTTTTGAATTTTGGCTTTTCTCATCCGTGAGAATGTGGGATACAAAATATATCTTGTTCGGTTTGTTATTTACATTTGATTAGGTTGGAGGAGGTATTTGGTGAAATTCTCCAGTCCTAATCTAATTCTTCTAAACTTTTATAGACACTTTGTCTTTCTTCAGTTATAAAGAATCTAAATAACATAAATCCATTCCTTGAATGGTTAGAGGAATTTTCTGTCGAACAACCACCCTTTTTTAACAAGTTCGTAACACGAAAATCATTCAAATGCTTCTAGCCGCATAGGCAACAATCAGTAAGGGTGAAAATATGTTTGATAAGCCAGTCTGTATTACAGTATCCCAACCTGAAAACGGATACTTAGCGATCCTATGGCAAAGTAGCTCGTTGTTGATTCGTTGGCGAATAATAAAATTTAAATATTTTTATAATTAAAATTTGTAATTCCATATGCACAGACTTGTGAAAATTCTTTCTGTATTCTGAAACTTATATAGTTTATGCTTATGGTTATCTAATTAATGAATTTATTTTTTACATACTAATTACGAAAACAATTATAAAGAAAAAACATACTTTTGAAGACTTACATTTTAAATAATAAAAATTAATTTAAATATTTAATATAAAAGAATTTGGCACTTAAGAATATTTTGATTTTCTTCAGCACTTTTTCGCTAAAAAGTTACAGTGCTGTTTTAGGTCAGTGTTTTATATTCTATGTTATCGGTTAAAGCTCAATATTTTGGAAATCGTATACAAAATTTTGGATAGAGATCTCTGTCCACAAATGTCTTTGTATTTTGTGGACTTACAATTACAAATTCACATAAGAGACTATTTGCTTGAATGAAATGTGTCTGTGTTTATGCAGATGATTGCTAGAGTATCTTTAATCATTTGCACCCAACTGTAGTATAACACTTAGCATACTTTAATTTTTTAGTATGTGGGTGAATAATTCTAGGTAATAAAGTTTTAAACGACACTGTAAAGATTTTATGATGTGTCAGAAAGATCAACGAAAACTTCGTGCAACTTTGTAACTATACACGGTAATAGAAACTTTCCGCATATCTTCGGAAACTTTTAAGACAAGAACCATTAATTGGCATAAAAAACAATAGGTTTCCGAGGTTCACTGAAACGTTTCTTAAATCAGTTTCTTTGCAGTTAGTACCTTTTGGAAAACCCGCTCTTGTTAATTTCGGAAACTTATTGATTTCTGATTGTTTCTCTCCTAAAGGTTTCTAAAGAAATGTTTCATTATTCTTGGCTGACTACTATGTTACATTTAAATTTGGAAAACTTTTATTTTCCTTTTAGCAAATATTTTCGCAAATTTCTACAGTATATTATTATATTTCTCATATACTTATTTCTCTTATATTTCTCATATTTTCATTGCTGATGATGTTTAGCATTTTTTTATATTTTTTGTTTAATTTTAGTGGTTCAGCTAAACGGGCTACACCCTATAGGGGCGAGAAGAGTCGACCGGGGTCAGTTACAGGATCGACAACATTTGATGAAGAGCCTGCAGAATTGAAAATCCAAGCTGCAGATATGCCAATGGAGATGCAGCGCTCGGCTGTATTCAGTGCCACTCAAGCTATTAAATTGTACAGCACCGAGAAGCACATAGCAGAAAGCATCAAACAGGACTTTGATCAAATGTACCATCCCACATGGCACTGCATAGTGGGCAGAAACTGGGGTAGCTGTGTTACCCATTCCAAGCAGTGTTACATTAGATTAGCATATAAAGACTTGACTATTTTGTTATACAGATCTACGTAAAATTAAGTAAAAAAATGTGTTTAAAAAGTTGCTAATCATCTGTAGTAAGGCGTGTTTTGCAGTGTAACTTTAATGTGAATGTGCGAGCGACTCTGTAGCTCGTACTTTCACCACAAAGTAACTTTAATTGTTGTACTCTATGTTTTGTATATCGCAAATGGAGATAAGCAAAACGCCACAAACTTTCATAATATTTGGACCTCTTAATATTCTGATACAGTAAAACCTCTGAATAACAGAGACCTCGGAAACACGGAGTTTGTCCGCTATTCGGAGGTATCCACTTTTCAGAGATAAAAGCATACAGATATGTAGGTGTTGGGAATTGAAAAACTGCCCGCTAAATAGAGGTGTCCGCGATCCGGGAGTTATCAGTTATGGAGGTTTTACTGTAGTTGTAAAATGCATTTTGTATTATGTAAAAATCTACCAATTTACGAATACACACAAAGCAAAAAGAGCTCATTTAGTTTTTATCTAACAACTAGCCGCCTTCGCCCGCTACGCTGGTCGGTTTTTCTAAAGAAATCTTGAATGAAACAAAATATATCTGTGAATTTGATCATGCGTTTTAAAGCAATATAGTCATTTACCTGGTGTATCCAACCGAATTGCTGAAAGCAATATGAATGTCATTACGCTATTATATCTTTTATTGAGTCATACAAAATTTAGACTGTTAAGGACCAATTTCTTTAGTTGATCTGATAGTGTAGGATTCGGTAAAGAACAATAGAACAATATGTAATATACTAAAAGCGTTCAATAAAAATTATCAATGCAAGTCTCAACAGAATCTGTTAATTGGACTTATTGAAAAGGCCGATCGTTCATAATAATTAGGTTCGCCTGATTCTAGAACTTTCATCTATAATTCTACAATCAAACAACCTAACAACCAAGCAACAGCAAATGATACATGCTTTATACTAAAATATTCACTGAAAAATTAACTAACCTATCAAGTTGCATCTAAATCCACTTAGCAGAATCTTTTAAACTGGAAAATATACCGAAACCTTCCCTAAAAATGATCTAATTAACAGTTTAAATCCCATAAGAATTCATTCAGTGGAACCTTTAAAAAAAGCAAATCTTTCAAAATTTGGTTCATCTGATTTAGAACTTTCCCCATAATTATTTAACTAAGCAACGTAGAACGTTATGTTTATACTAACATCTTTTCTGAAATATTATCTAACTAACAATGTATGTCCCGTCAAAATCTATTCAGCAGAACTCAAGATATAAGCGGCCGGAATGAAATTTCTCTTCGCATTATACATATATTTTAAGATAGTTAAATATGACTTTCATAATCGCGTTCACCTGATTACAGAACTCTCTGGGAGGTAGGGGTAGGTATATACTGCATCACTTCTGAATTTTTTAAAGAACTCAGCTCAACTTCCATAACTATAGCATATATACTCTCTAGTATACCATATCTCTGTAGCGTATATCTTCCAATTTTCTTTACTGTACCACTGAGAACTTTTTCCGCATAGCTCCGTAACTAAACAACACAGAATGATATGATAAATATTGAAAAAATCTCTGAAATATTATCTAACTTACTGTGCATTTAATTAGTTGACTTGAAATCTTTCATAATCGAGTTCACCTAATTTTAGAACTCCCGTAGTAACTTAGAATGATGGTTTTACATTAAACCATTTATAAACCAAATTTACTATTTAACAGTGTAAGTGCTACAAAATTCTGTTCAGTAGAATCTGAGTTATAGTCATATTTAAAATATTTATTGGTCATTAAACCTTTTTTCTTTACATTTGAAATAAAATCAGTAACTGTTTTGGTATTTCCCTGTTATGCCAACACCATTGTCACCAAGCGTAATAGTTGGCACAAAAATGAAATGATACATTTGAAAAAAAAAAAAATTGTTGATAAAAAAATGAGCATTTAAAAAATATAACTTTTGAAAATTACAGAATTTTACCTACCATTTTTTTTAAATCAATAAAAATAATGGTACTAATTGGTTATCCCGTCGACCAAAAATATATTGCCAAACTACCGGGTGTCCCAAAAAGGACTGACTGATTTTAAAATTCAATAACTTGCAAACGGTGACAGATATTAAAAAAATTCTTGCAGGAGGGTATTGCATAAGGTCAAAAGTTTTATTACAGTGATTTTCAATTTTAGTTCGATTTACAAACAATAGATGGCGCTGTAAGCAATAGTCGCTAAATACAGGCTCGATTTTTGGTCCTTTATCTTGTTCCATGCAGAAAAAGGAGATGGAAATGTATTATCCGGGCCACGAAGTACCAAAAATCGAGCCTGAATTTAGCGACTATTGCTTACAGCGCCATCTATTGTTTGTAATTCGAACTAAAATTGAAAATCACTGTAATAAAACTTTTGACCTTATGCATAACCCTCCTGCAAGAATTTTTTAAATATCTGTCACCGTTTGCAAGTTATTGAATTTTAAAATCAGTCAGTCCTTTTTGGGACACCCGGTATAAGATTAAATGCCAATAATGGTTGATCGTAAATGTCACATTCACTTGACTTTAAGCAAGTTACACGTATTTACGTCATCAGGTGATTTTTATTTCGACGTTTTAAATGTATTTTTATTAATGTTATACTAATTTATTTGTTCTTTCGTTATTCAAAATAAAAATTATGTCAATTTGTATAATTTGGCGAAATTGGTCGACGGGAACCAAAATAAATACTTAAAATATAAGAATAAATAAATATTTTGCAAGTAATAAAATATAGTCAATTTAAACTGCAGTCTTGAAATTGTAAATGTCTTTTACTACTGAAGCATGGCGTACCTAATACGTAAAATATGTCTCACATTGCAGTAAACATTTCATTCTTTCAATGAAGACATTCATGGTTTTTTGAACAAAACATTTTTATATGTATAATTCCTAATTTCTGAAATAATAATTTTATTGTAGGTTCCTCATCATCAGATAACTACGAAATGGTGAAATCTATATCAGTATCAGTAATAAATATTTTCTATTCAAAAAATAACAAATAAAAAAGTTTTGCGAGATCATGATGGAATAAAATAAATTCCATCATTAAAAATATTCACGTTCAATAATTAGCAAATGTTAATATGTGGCACTGTTTGCAGAAAAAATCGTTTGCACGATTAGGGTTGAAATAAATGGCGCGATACCCTACATTTTGGCATGGTATCGCGACGAAAATTAGAGCGAAAGAGTACCACAGATTTTTTTTTTTTAAATTTAGTTTTAGTTTTTGAGGCGTTTGAATTTTTTTCTAATTGACGAAGTTGTTTTTATTTAACCAAAAGGAATGGCTAAAAAATTATTCAATTTGAATTTTTTCGCTTGCTTCTTTTAACAGAATGAAAAGAATGAGTTTTTAGAAATTATCACTTGAAAAATTCAGGTTTTGGCGCCAAAGATAGTGCCAAATTAGAACAATATGAAATATCTCTCGAACTATTGGGCTTAAAAGAATTTAGTTAGTACCATTCGATTCAGCATACAAAAATACACCAAAATATGTTATCAGTTGAAAAATAACTATAAAATTAGATTTTTAAGGAATTTTTTTAAAGTTTGTTCTCTATTTTACCTCCCTTAGGGGTGGAATTTTGGAAAATACTTTCTTAGCGGCACTCTATATCATAAGAAGTATTTTTACCACGATTTTCAAGATTTTAGGTTCAGTAGTGTTGGCTGCGCGTTGATTAATACAAAATCCAGACTTTCTGTTATATATATAGATAGACTGAGATAACTGTTGTAAGCGCGATTTTTATACGCAAGTTCTACTTTAATAATGAAACGATGAGTAGTGATATAACAAAATCTATCAATCCACAAACTTCATAATATTATAATCTATTAATCGAATATTATTATTAATAATACAGCTTATATTTATGAATTTAATCTAATAACTCATAAGAAATTTTGCATTATGTGAAAGTATTCTAACTTATGGATATAAAAAAAAAGAAACTAGATTATTCAGATTTTCTGAAACAATAACAGCTTTGAAGCAAGCGAAGTTTAACATTACAAGTTCTGATTTAAGATGAAAGCGTGAGCGACGATATACAAACTTTACAAAATTTTATGTCTCTAGATAGACAACAGTACATTTTGAAATATGTAAAAATCCATGAAATACATAAAACTGAAGGAGCTCATAGCACTTTTCCAAAACAAAAATCGGTACTACTTGGTTATCTCGTCGACCAAAAATCTATCGCCAAACTCTAAGATTAAATGCCAATAATGGTTGATCGTAAATGTCACATTCACTTGACTTTAAGCAAGTTACACATGTTTACGTGAACAAGTGGTTTCTATTTCGACGTTTTATTTGTATTTTTATTAATGTTATACTGATTTATTTGTTCTTTCGTTATTTAAAATAAAAAATATGTCAATTTGTATATTTTGGCGAAATTGGTCGACAGGATAACTAAGTAGTACCCAAAAATCAAATAACTGCTTGAAATGTTTTATTTCATTTTTTGTTATATAAAAAGATTGATAGTGTTTTGCATATCATTGTCCAGTCTTAAATTAGAACAACATAATGAGTAATTAGGTAACAATTCAAGATTATATAATATCAATAAAATAAAGCAAAAAATGTTAATGATCTTGCATGTTTAACCAGAAATGGTACAAGCATTACAGCTATTTGTTCAAAAATCAGGTCTTTTTTTTATGCTTTTATTTATGCTAATTATTTCTGTTTATTGTATCCGAATGCATCATCGACAATATAACGCATATCTTTAATGTTTTCCGACATAAGAAACTGATGGTGCTCTTTAAAAATTAATTAAATATGCAGAATGTTGGTTGTTTTAATTATTAAAAAATAAGTACTCAAAAGTTTCTTTGATTCATTTTCAAAAGTTGAAAATTTTTGTGAAAAGTTTTGAAAAAAATTACAATAAAAGACGTTTAATTACAAACTTTAGAGGAAAAGTAAAAATTTTATTAGTTTAATAATGCACTTGTTTTAGAATTTTTGTACGTTTAATTTCATTACTACTATTTTTCTAATCTGGTGAGAAATAATAAATATTTCACAGGAAATAATATTTGTTTTATATGCATTTTTATCCTGGTCATAAAACAATAAATATATTTTGCAATTTATAAAAAAACTTTTGCAACTTTTTTTTTATACTAAATGCACATTCTAGCTTTAAAAAAGAATTTTAAGTATGTAAGTTAACTATCTAAGTTATTAACATACACTTTACTGCCCCTTTTTTTATATTTATGGTATAGTAATATAATCATAATCACTTTATTATTATCAATTTGTACAAGTATCAACCGCTTTTTTTAAATAATAATAATAAAAAAATAAAAGCTTCAGGATTCATTATTTATAGATTTTTACATCAGTTATTTTGAGAGAAATTTAGTCATTTTAATTTCACTATAAAAACTATTTCGTTGCGTTGGAGAAATTAAAAGACAGTGAAAGAGCCTTATTATTTTACAAATGTTTTAAAAAATTTCGGAAATTTGTTATTTTTTTAAGTTTCTAATTGGTTCTTCTTCTAAGCTTTTTGTTTTATTTAAATACTTTAAAAAAAATTATTTGATTTTAAAACGACATATTCAGTGTTATTCTTTTTAATCTAATTGTAGTACTATTATAGCGTCTCGAATATATAGTGTGGAAATCGGCTATCCGAGTAATACTTAAAAAAGTGCTAAAATATTGGATCCCTTAAATGTCAAACGATGCTGGAATCCAAAGAGTCGATCGCAGCGACATCTGCAGGATATTTTCTAAAACGTCAAGACGTTTTGTATTACACGCTATAATAATGCGATGTTTACATTGAAATTTGAAAATATACCACAGATGTCGCTGCGATCGGCTCTTAGATTTCAGCATCATGGCACATTTAAGGGATACAAATTTTTAGCGTTGTTTGAATAGCAGATTTCCACACTATTTATTCTAGGCGCGGTAGTACTGTTATCGATATCTAAGCACTTGGAATACAACAAAATTTCTGATTAAATGCTTATATTTTTATTTATGTGCCGGTCGCATAAAATACATCAGCTTGCTATTATAAATATAAAGATGTTATACTAATGACCTTAAATATGTTATATATCAATGATTTCTATGAGTAATTAGCTTTGAGCATAAAATGTTCAAGTAAATGATGTGGAATAATTCAACTAATGATGTTGCTACGCTTTTTCGTTGTCCATGCGATGATGATTATCATGCAAACTCCAGTGCATTCATTACTCGTAAATACTTCTAATAACCACTGTATTGTTCATAAGCTGCTACAACCGAATGAATACGTGATATCGGCCACAATGTAAGAAGGACAATAATCAAATACCAACTTATTCAATTAATATTAAAGAATAATTTATTTACAAATTATTTACATAAAAAACATTATTTACAATTATAGGCTCGGCTATAGCAGATCCTGCGCAGCACTTAGTTATACATTGAAATAACGTCTACGTAGTGGGTAATATTATGCCCTATCCCTTCCCTTTTTACCGTATTCAGAAAGGCTTAGCGAAGAACAACACAGGTATCTCCTCTTGTATACACATTTCTCCCCACAGGAGTCGATCTTTTATTAGAAATATTTTCACCGTCAACGCACTACTCCACACTCCAGCCTCTGTGTACGAGACTTCAGCCAAAACTACCAAACACTCCCTCCCAGCTTCTACTTCGAGAGAAAAACACGTGGGGTCCTCCTCTGTAAATCAAGGAATCACCTTATCTCTCATTGAACTTCGCTTCCTCGCTCGGTCGTTCAATAGGAATTTTAAAGGACTTCGTTTTTTTACTTTATCTTTTATCTTCGTTGTCTACATTCTCATACCCCAAAGAAATGCTGATACGTCGTTTACACAATGGAACTTTTCATACAATAAGATATGGATATAATAGCTCATTCCAATCTTCAAGATAAAAAAAAAATCTCTAATTCAAGTACGTAAAAAGTAATATACATACAAAATACAATAAATAAAACAAAATAATATTATTTAACAGTAATCTTAATCAGTTACACGCTCATTAACGTCGGAAACCTGACAGATGAATTGTATCTGCTACTTTGAAGTTTTATTACATAAAATTTTTACAATGCTACTAGCCGATCTTCTGTTTAGGGACCCCGCTGCAAATGGCAGCTTAGAATCGGGAAGCAAAGAACAAATTTCTACTTTTTTGTTGATTTTTTTCAGGGAATAGAGAAGTGTATTTTTAAGAAATATATTTGTGCCTGTTTTTGTGTTTTAGTAACCTGTTTTATTTATTTTTATGTGTATCATGTATTAGGGACTTCTGTAAATATAAAATGAAGAAATAAATTATTTATAAATATTTTGAGTCATTTTAGTTCAATTTCATGAAGTAAATAGGGTATGCTTTTTTCTTCTTTCCCTATTAATTTATGCATGGTTTTTCACACAAAATAGGTGGTTATTTCACACAAAATAGGTAGTTATTTCACATAATATATATTCTAGTGAAAATAATTCTGCTTTTCACTTACTTTTGGCATTTCCTAATTTGATGTTTTACCAATAGTGAAAAGGTATGTCAATAATGCACATAATTGATAAAATATTAACTACTTAACTAAAATTATAACGCCTGCGTGGGCCTAGCGTTGAGAAAAATATTCAAAATGTTTAATTTCTTGCGGTTCTCGGCATTTATTTCAAGATTTTACGAGAGCTCATGTTAATTTTTGTGAATAGAATATCTAAATTATGTAAACTTTTTATTTAAAAATTATATCTACAAAAATAATAATAAAAAAAGGGCAAAGCTAAAAAGAGTTGTGTCTAAAGAGTGGCGTGATATCAATTTTCCAAGCTTTTATGATACTTATTTATAATTTTTTAAAAACTTAGCTTTCACATGTAAGTAAGACAAGTGCTTGCGTATGATATGTTGATATAAATCCTTCGCTCCTGTACTAAATACACGATGACGTGTTTCTGAAAATTAAAATTTTAGAATTTTATGCATGATGAGCATGACCATCTTTAAAAAATATACAAAATACCAAGATATTTGAATAATAGAAATCTTGATTATCAACCACCGCGGCGAGCGGCCTTTTTCCGCCTGCGGTTCTTTAAGCTTTTATTATCTTATTCCGACTCTTTGGCGGGCGGGTGGGTCAACCGCGTGCCGAGCGGCCTCTTTCCGTCCACGGTCCTTTAAGCTATTCTTCTACTTATTCCGACTCTTTTGCGGAAGCCAGGTTCATAGGTCCCCAGCCACGTCCCGAGTATAAGACTCGGCGCACATTGAGACGCAGCCGACACGCGCAGGGAAAGCTTCCACGTCCCGCGATTTTGTAGATCATTGACATGAAGGGAAGAACGCATATTGGCTCACGCACAGTTTTTCTGACGCAGGTCCTGCTTGTCACTTGTACGTGGAACGCAGTTTCGAGTGCGAGTCTGGACTTTCACATGATTAATTTCGTAGAACAAATTGGATATTTCAAAGCAAGATATTTCAAATAATACTATTAAATATATCGAATTAGTGTGATTAATTATTTCGAGTTATATAATTCTTAATTAGAAAGATTTATTTTAATAAGTTTTTATTTTTGCTTTTGTATAAATGTTCTTTTTCGTGATAAATTATTGTAAATTAGAAATTTTTTATATCAAGACATTTTAAACAATCCGGAATCTCTTAAATTTATTATTTTTAAGTTTGAAGTTTAGACCACACACACATACAGACAGACATCTATTTATATATATGTATATATTTTAATAATAAACATGAACTCACTCGTTTTTTATGTTACTTTCTGCAATTTACAAAACATTTTGCTCAAATTTAAAAATGTCATTAAAAATGTCATTCTTTCTAAATATCATTGATTTTTTTAAAACAAAAATAAATAAATGCTGTACAAAATTACTCTTTTTAAGTGCATAAATAATATTTTAAGCGGCAGACAACTTTAAAAACACGGTAAACTGTTCAAACTTAATATAGGAATGCTACTATTATTAAGTGAATAATAGAACTTAATGCACTATTCTATACTTTTAACATACTTTTTTTTATTCCATTATATTCTTTTCAAGGCAGACGATTTTCTGGAAATTAATTATTGGAAATGTGCCGTTGAAAATCGTTGGAATTTAAATGTCTTTTTATTATTAAAGAAATTAAACTTTTGTTCCATGGAGGAATAGCCCTATTAATATTATATCCAACTAATAACATTCGTTTAAATGCAAATTAAAACCCTAATTATCATTTTAGCCTGTATTAATTTTTCTATCGGAATCAGATTCCTGAATTTAAATCTATCTACTGAATAAAGTTTAAATATTTGTAAATATACATGTCGAAATTCCTCAACAATGTCAACAAACGTGATAGAAAACTGAGTTGCAATATGCGCTCACCCTGCCTCGGGCAGTTTTTTCCCGACCCGTGTCACTACACCTGCGCGT
This sequence comes from Maratus speciosus, assembly GCA_963932465.1. Lineage (NCBI taxonomy): Eukaryota > Metazoa > Arthropoda > Arachnida > Araneae > Salticidae > Maratus > Maratus speciosus. The sequence continues at coordinate 182,922,947 of OZ010795.1, read as the reverse complement.
GATAGCTGCGTCTCAATGTGCGCCTTGGCTTAGAGACTGTAGCGGAAGCCAGGTTGAAAAAAAAATAAAAAACGGACAAATTTAAAAGGGAAATTACACAAATTAAAGACACCGAAATGTGGGAAAGGAGGGCTGGAGGCCCTGAAGCTACCAAACCACCGTTGCTGCGTCGAGGTTATTATTAGTTATTATTATTAGCACTTGGGCCCTTAGACAGTTATATAAAATATGGAACTACCGTCACTAAGCCCATTGTGCATATTTTTTTAAAATTTGACATTTCAGAAACATTTTATGGAGTATTCAGTACAGGAGAGAAGGATTTCTATCTTACGTAGGCAGTTGACTTAGTTACTAGAAATGAGTTCGGGCTCACTTTTCGAAGCCCGGGTCCGCCCGAGCCAGACATTTTAAAATCCGAGTCCAAAGCATTTTGTTTCATCAGAGCCTGAGTCCGATACCGGAATAATGCAATACAGAAAAAAAATGCATAATAGTTAAAAGTTGTTTTAAGTGCACTATCTCATTTTTTAACAACAATTTACATGGAAATAACTGTTAATCCCCATCACATAATTAATTTTATGAAATTTACATTTAATCTTATGAAAAGGGAAGTTTGATATAAAATAAAAATATGCTTAAAAGGATTCTGATATTCTTCCTTATTTGATGGTCACATTAACGAAGTGCGTTTTATGAATAAATGATTGAAATTTGCGGAAATTATTATTTATATAGCAAAGAACTGAACAAAGTCTTTCTATTTCCTATAAAAGCTGTATATCTTAAATTATAATCGATTCCTTCCTCAAAAAACTTTTTCGTAATTCTCATGTCTTTGAAAATCAGCTTAAATTACACCGTTATTTGAAAAGTCCGATGCTTTTATGGGATTGCTTTCTATCGGAATAACAATACATGCCAATTATATTTACTTACGGATGAAAGTGGCGAAAATATCGTCGTAAATGTGAAGTAGTATTTTAAATGTGAAGAGTAGAGCCGCAGCATGGGCATAGTTCATGATGAAAAATTGACGGAATACGTTATTTTTATATAAAACGCAATTATGACTCGCATACAATAGAAGACTAAAAATTTGCAACCCTCAAGCCAATGCTGATTGAGTACAACAAAAGAAAATATTCATTTTGATTTAAATCTGTAAAATATAAATAAATAAATAAACGTTCCGACTAAAAAATATCGTAATGGCGCCATATCAACAGGTCGTCACTGCCAATGCCAGACATAAATCTGCAAATATCACCAATTTTCTTTTAAAGTAGCATTCTAATACTAAATAATAGTAATAGTCTGTTTCAGATTTATTCTGATTAAAATAGCATTAAAATGGCTTAAAATGAATAAGTAAATAAAAAAAAAGGTTTTTTTTTAATATTTTGTATACGAGAATAAATAAAGCCCGTGTTGGGCTCGGGCTGAGCCTGTCTCATGTCTATTAGTTACATGTGAAAACTAAGTTAACCCTTTCAAGTGCAGTGCCCCCACGGCCGGACCACCTAATTTCAATTTCAAACTTACAAACGGCACCGAAAATATTTTAATAAAATTTTGCTTTTAGAATGAAAGTTTAAAAGAACAAGTTTTTACTTTCTAAGAAGTTAGTTTGTAAATTCTGGTGTCAGTTAATCATTTCCCTATTTTATGAACAAAATTTTTCTGTGCTGGAAAGGGTTAACAGAAAATGTTAAATAAGTACTAGGATATAAGCTTGGAAAATCGATATGTTAACATTTTTTAGACACAACTTTCAACCTGATTTTTTCAAGCTAGGCTTTTTTTTTTAATTTATTTTTTGTGGATTTAATGCGTACTACGCTAAAAAATATTCCTGAAAGAAAAAAGTTTAATTTTTTTTTCTAGCAGTGCAACAGGTTTTTTACTGAGTAAAAATACAGAATGATCCACGAGAAAAAAAAAGTGCAAAATCTTTTTCAGACTTCACATTTTAATTTGATTAAGTAAAAAATATTCTGCCTGAGTTTAAATTTAATTAGAAATATTAAATATAGTTTTGCAACTGGAAAGCTAAGTACTGTATCTTTTAATACATGTTATTATTATATGTTTTCGCAAGGTATCTTACATTTTTCTAATTAAAATCTTTACTGTAAGCTTAAATTTTTAAATTAAGGATTTAAGGAAACTTGCACTTATTAAATACGTTATTTATTAGATCTGAAAAAATCTTTTTTTTTTTTTTTTTTTTTTTTTTTTTGGAAATATGCAACAAGTTAATACTGAATAAAAATCCTGCATAATCTCTGAGAAAAAAAAATTACACAAAATTTTCAAATCTAGAATTTTAATTTTGATGAATCAAAGAACTTAGTCTGAGCATAAAGTTAATTAGAAATATTAAGTATCTGAAACCGAAAGTCAACTTATTTTAATAGAAGGATTAATTTCATCGACGTTGAACCATAATAAGATTTGAAATGCCTGAAAAGAATTTTAATTAAGACAGAGATTTTTAAAAGAATAAATGATGAAGTTTTTTTTTTTTTCAAGATAATGTTTCACGCTAGGATATTAGTTTTGCGACTCGCATACTTATTTTAATTAAAAACAACTTTCTTTCAATTTTGAGTTAAAATCATTAAATGAATTCTTCCCTAGAAAATATTACAATATGCTGACTATTATAAAGATATAAATTAAAAACGACAAATGAAAAAAAAAAACTTTAAATTCAAAACGTATAAATAGTTCATATTAATTTAGATGAAAAAGAAGATTTGTTGTATTTTTAGGATTTGTGGAAATAATTTACTTTCCACGTTTTAAATAATAATACTTGAATTATAAGGTACATTTTTGCCTGAGACTAAACTTTAACTATTTCAATTTACTGTAAATTAATAAGATAATAAACAAAACATAAATTAACATTTTTTCAATGAATACAATTTTTCAAGAACTTTCGAAATAAAAATGATTCAAATTTTGATTATCTAATCTTGGTTTTTGTATCTAAAGTTGGAATTTGTAATCGATTTTTAAGCAACTTCCAGATATGCTAGCAATAAAAAAATATGTACATAGTGGGCAATTCCATTGCAACAGATTAACAGTCATAGAGGAAACAAGTTGCAAATTACACGTCAAACGTGGCAAATGAGGTGCGTTCGTACTATAACTAGTTTTATAAATGTTTTTTACACCGCATATTGTAGTGAATGTATATTTTAGTGCACTTCATAAGTGCTTAATATCAATTTAATTCTGTTCGAAAGGCTGTAACATCATTAATCTGCACTTGAAATATTTTTTCCCATTGGCCGTCATGTAACGGAAAACTTTTGACTGTCCCTGTCATTAAACTATAGATCCGATTTTCAAAAAATTTGAAATGACTCGACAAAATTTTGCAACAATTATATATATAAGATTTCAGACCATTCGATTAGGTAGTTTTTGCTTTGTTATATGCGGACGGACGGATGGACTGAACGACAACTATAGATGCTACGTATTTATATAATTACGAACGCACCTAAAAATGGCCTTAGCTTATTTAAAAAATAATAATTATGTAATTCAATGATATTAGAATTAGCATATCAATTAGCATATGATATTAGAAGATAAATTAATATAGTTATTAAGGATAAATTATTTAATGTAGATAATTAGGATTAAAAAATAGTAGTGTTACAGACAAACTGGAATTACCATGCTTTTCGGACACCTTAATGCTGATCTACAGGGTGATTCAGCACAGCGGTTACAAAGCTTCAGGAGAGATAGAGTAAACCTAGACGAAGCGAAATCACATAGCAATGCATGGTCAGAAACAATTTCCTGGCGAGTTAGTGACGACATAAAGCACAAGAAAGGAAGGATGCGAATAGGGTGAGAAAACATGTTTATTATTCTTATACAGCAAAATCTAAGAAATAATAACAAAAAGAGATATAACAATCGTCATCAAAGATGGTGTTCGAAATTACGACCCCTGGCCGTATTTCAGGCCTCACATCTCCAGCGCATGGAAAATCTAATATTCTGGAAAATACCGTGCGTGTTCATGTGCGTGCCACGATGCGTGTAATAAGTTCCTCAGCACTTTCCAGCATTGTCCCGACATTTGTGCAGTACTAAGCCTAATAAATATATTTTCTCTCCCTGTTCGTGTCCTACCCTTCTTGTGTTTTGTGCCATCACTATCGCTTCAGGAAAGCATTTCCGACAATGCATTGCTATGTGATTTCCCATCGACTAGGTGTACTCCATCTCTCATGAAACTTTGTAACCGCTGTGGTGATACACCCTGTATATTACTTATAAAATAACATACAATTTATTATAGCAAAAATGTATTTTCATACAGAGGGAGTTCACAAAATTTGACTGTTGCACAATGTAGTCAGGAAAAATGCATAATCTTACCTGTAACAGACCAACATCAAATATGTAACAGACAAATGAATACATAAAAAGAAGCTATGCTGATCATAATGGATTTTATTGATTTTGACTATTCAAAATTTTGTAAAATGCATTGCAAATATAAAAATATGAGGTTAATGCTATTAGAAAATATATATATTATCTATTTGATGTAGAAAATAAAATACTGAAAAAAGGTAACATTGGCTTGGAATTGACTAGGTGTGTTTCCAATAGCAATGCAACCCCTTTTTAATAGTTTTAGAACTTAATAATTATAAATTAATTAAAAAAATTTAATTCATTTTTCACTTATGCCGTCACAGGTGATAAATCGCCAAACACTCTATATGTTTAATATTACACACAAGGTACAACAACAATGGTGTAATCGTTCGTTGCCAATACGGTGATAATTATCACTCTAATTTTAATCCACCACACATAAAGATACAAATATACACTCTTTAGTTGATATGTTGCCACCACCGGTATAAGTGTGTCATACCGGACACGATGTAGGAAGCTTGGGAATAATTAATAAGATGCTTCAAATAACATTAAATGGAAGATTTATTTGCAAGATGTTTACATATTTACAACCAAACACATTCATTCCATTTATAGGCACGGGTATAGCAGATCCTGCCCAACATTAAGTTACACGTTAACATTTGATCTACGCACTAGGTTATCGCAATATAAATACACTATTTTCGTCTGTATTGACTGTACTTAGCTAGGCTTATCCAACGAGATAAGGCTAGATTTCTCCAACACTCGGTACATATATCCGTTTCTCCAGAAAAACTCGGTGTACTCTCCTGGGCACGAGTCTCTTTCCAATGTACGCTTTTCATTCCAACTTAAGACTGATTTTCCTCTCTTCTCTCCATTTTCCATTAAAAATAAATAATACACTGGGACTTCACTGGTATCTCCATGACCAACACACACGTGCCTTCCTCCTGCGTATTCACTGACTAATCATCACCGGAGACTATCTTTTGTTCGCCACTCTTGTTGCTCAGCTACCTATTGCACCGGGTATCCAGACTAAAGGTATCCAAAAGTGATGGCTTATTTTTGCGGAACAACTCATTAGAAAAAAAATATTTATATAGAAAGACCATCTCACCAAGTTTTAATACCAAAGATGTTGAAGTGTGATGTTTTAATTTTGGATGTCTGACAGTTTCAGATACCAAAGTTCCGCATCCCCCCCCCCCCCCTAGTCTGCCTATTCCATTGGTGAATGGATTTTGAACATTCTATTGTATTTGCATCAGTCGCTGAACACGCGTCATAGATTTAAATTCCATTAACCAAAGCACGCATTGAAACCTTTTGCTGTGACGCCCACATCATTACAAATGAAACCCACTGAATAGGTTTTTCGCCTTGTGCCAATTGTCGTCAATTAGACCCATGCACAGCTGTAAAATACCCAATCTAACATCTCCACACATCGAAATCTATTGATATTAAAACAGTCAGATCAGGGCTTAATTTCTAACAAAAAAAGTACCGTAGCCCTAATATTCTGCAGTACTCAAATCGTAATGTACCCCCTCCCCTCCCCAATCATCATATTTGTATTTCATACATTATTTACAAAATTTAAGTATCTTTTTTTTCTTTAACAAAATAAAAAATTTAAATATACTTGTACTTAACTGTCAACTAATCCACCTTGTAGTTTACCATTCCTTCCGAATAGAAATCTTTGCCTAATTTTAATGTTAATTAATCGCAGAATTCGAAATTAAATAAGGTAAGGATTATGATTCGTATATAGTGTTAACAGAAAAAAGAAATTATTCGCAGCTATGCTTATGTATATATAATGAATGAACAACTAGTAAAAGAATTTATAAGAAAAATTTTGAGAAACTCTTACGCACCGTTTCACCTCCATCTCTTACATGTGCGACACATTACATCACATTTAAGCGTTTTGATAGAAAATAATGCAGATACTTGGAGATGGGAGGGAAAGGAAAGGGTAATTTAAGCTGCGGTTTTTCGGAATTGCTATTGCACTGGGCTCCGGAGCCCTATATTTATGAGGTCCGGTGAATTCCGACCAATATTTAAATATATTCTAAAAACAGAGAAGCACCGGAGCTGAGCTCTGGTGTACTCCGGCACAAATTAAACCCTGTGAGATGCTCTTTCTATCTAAATATATTTTTTTACATTCTAATGAGTAGTTCCGTAAAAATAAGCCATAAGTTTTGGATACTTTTAGCCCGGACAACCTGTATTATGCATATCCTGAAGATATAAAAACCTCTTATGGTATTTCCTTTTATACAATAAACCCTTTCATACAATACAAATATGAATACAATGATACGCATTTTAATCCCATAAGTCAGAAGAAAGCGTCTATAATTCAAGTGCATAGATAATGATATACAGAAAAAATAAATACAATGCATAAAGAAAATAAAATAACAGTAATTTTCATTAGGCATACTTCTTATTAACGTCAGAGACCTGAAAAATGGATTTAACTATGCACCAAACCACGTTCGCCAAAATAGGACAATTAACGAAATTTTTTAAACACTAAAAAGCAGAAAGTATAAATAAAAAATAAAGAGTATAATATACAACCTGTGGCCAGAAAGTTCGGTGAATGAATTTTTATTTCAAATACAGTATTGTACAGCATAAAATACAATATACTGTCCTTCAAAATAATCTCCATAGGTGATAATTTACTGTTGGGAACGAGTATATAAGTCCTGGAAACTCCTGTAAAACAGTTCTTTCGGAATGGCTTTCAGCTCGGCCATCACGTTGCTTCCAATGTCGGTGATGTCCGTAAATCCCTTTTCTTTCAGGAATGACTTCAATCTGGGAAAGAGGAAGAAGTCTGCAGGTGCCAAATCAGGTGAATAAGGGGGGTGATCAGGTGCCACAACTTCATTCGCGACCAGGAACTACCGTACAACCATGCCGGTGTGTGGCCGGACATTATCGTTGAGAAGAGTCTAGGAGTCCATTCATAAACACTCTTTGCTGTGACGGCTTCATCTTTATAAACTTCTTTGAGCATTTCGTGAGTTTCTTTCGCCGATTTCCCAAGTTTGAAACAAAACAGCATGTTTATTCTCTGATCCATTTTATTTATCGCGACAATCCACAATAAACCTTTCGCGCTCGGCGTTAAACGTAACAGGGAATAAACGCTCTTGGAACCTTGCCAAACGTTCAAACAGATATTGACCTTCACCATGCGCGGCGCGTTGATGTTCTACTAGTACAGCAGCGACCTCTACAGGCTCATTCACCGAACTTTCTGACCACAGGTTGTATATTAAAAAATACGCTTTAATCAATTAATAGTGTTATATGTATTTAATTAAAAATCAATTTAGAAATTCTAAAAAGATAATTTAAATTATGCTTTTTTTTTTTTCTTTCCTGTGGCCGTATCTTAAAAAAAAAGCAACCATTATTATTTTTTTAATAATTTCCAAAACTTGTACTTCCTAACAAGACTAAAAGAAAGTGGCAAATTTTGGGCCCACGCTAATTGTATTGTAACATAATTTTTTTTTTTTTTAAATCATGCATTGCAGTCATAAAATAATGCGTGATTTTAAAGATAAATATCGAATGTTATAAAAAAGTGTTTTTAACTATGTATTTATTTTTATACTTATTGTAAAAAAGAAACTTCGAAAATCTTATAAAGCCTCCATACTCGGACAGTGCAGACTTGAACCCGAAGCCTTCAACTCCTAGCTGGACTTTCAAAAATACAATAACTAAGGATCGACCAAAACAGGTTTTTAAGACCGAAACCGAAACAGAATTTCTGTGATCTTCTTATTTTCAACCGAAAACGAAAACAAAAATGTCCAAATTTTTTTAAAGTAATCATTACATACATAAACATGCATAATTATGAAATAATTATTCGTGTTTATTAAACATACATAATTATTAAATTATTTATACGGGTGGGACAAGTTGGCTCTCTATGCCTCTGATCAAAACTTTTTATTTTCGTATAAAATAAAATGTAATTTATTCATCAACGACGCAGAATGATTTTCTAAGTAGTATACGAATTTCATCTAATTGAAAAATGTTTTCGGTATACATACCTCGATTTATCTTTTGTAATGATTGTTGTAAATGATCATCTGTTAAACTAGAACTTTCTAAAAAGTAACGAAATACTTCTGCGGTTTCAACCTAAAAAATTTTTATTACTATTAAATCTGCAGCTTTTAATGGGCACTTGAAAATCTTGTTCAAAGTTTAGTCATATATGCATTGCAAGCTGTATAATTTGCACTCACGTCTTGAGTCAGTCATGACGGATAATTATTATTCTGTCTTTTGTAACTAATAAATTAATAATCAACACCATTTGAAATGAAGAGGAAGCTCATTAACATGTAAACATTTAGTCAACACTTGAGAAAAACAAACACGTCACCTTACAGACGACATCAAATTACAGACTAGAGTAGAACATTACTCTGATATTTATTTATCATGAATTCTAGAGGGAACTTCTGGTGCTGCCATCTGACATAACAAATTTAAACAGTCGCTATAATTATAAACAGCGAAGTTCATAGCAATAAATAAAGGGTGTCTCATTTGAGAAGATACAGTTCAAATCAATGAGCCATGTTGAATATTTCCGAAGGAAGAAATGAGATTTTTGGAACGCAGACAGTTTCGATTTTCGAATTTTCGGCGAATCTCAGATTTTGGACCGAAAACGAAAACGAAACCAAAACTGTGGTCGATCTCAAACAACAACCACTAGATTAATAAATTAAAAATTTCATTCTAATGTAAAATCTCATGCTTTAAAATATGAGATTCTATAAATGTAATCGCAATTAAAAGTATGTTTTGTTAGATAGAAAAAAAATGTAAATGTTCCATAAAATGCAACAATTTTTACATTAATAAAAATATTACATTATCCATAAAATATGCATAGCAACCTTTTAAACTTTAGAATTTTCAATTTAGAAGAGTTAAAAAAAATTAGTCTTAGTATAAACTTAATTATAAATGTTAAATGCAATTACGAAACTGAACTTATTTTAATAAGGAGATTTCTCTCGTGAAAGTAAGAAAATTAAAATCGAGAAGAATAGGATTTTAATTACGACAGATAATAATTAAAAAAAGGTCTTTTTTTTTACAAGATAATCTTTCACGTTGAGGTATGAGTTTTTTTCGACTTGAATAACTCTTTTAATTAAAAATAACACCTTTAAATTTTGTATTAAAATCATTAAACGAATTATTCTCTAGAAAATGTTACAATATGTGAAGAGTTTATTACTCTGAGAATTATGAAAACGTATTGAGTTTTTAGAATTTATCGAAACTAGGGGATCCAAACCGCACTTCCCGGGTTACAGAAAATAAGGGAAAAACATTAAAAAAATATATTAATGTATATATATTTTTAGACTGCCCACTAACAACTCAAAATAGTATTATTATTTGAAATGTATCAATTTTGCGTTCAAGGCTTTGAAATTTATTAAAAGTGATTCTTTAGTATGAATTAATAGCCGTAGAAATCGGCAAAGATTTAGATACTTTCAGCAGTCTTTTTAAATTCTGATGATTTCGGATGTTTAAGCGCGTAGCTCGATTACATGTCTGTTCAATTACTGTTTTATTTATATTATTTTATTGCTGAAGTTTTAACTTCTTTATGGAATATCAGCCGGGAGCAAATACATAATCGTCTGTATTCGATAGAGACAAAAAAAAAAAAAAAAAAAAAAAAAAGCGTGTAAGTTATTTGGAAAACTATAAAAAATAAATAAATAGCGATACAGTTTTGAAGGAAATTGCAATAAAGTTTTCAAACAAATTGCAATACAGTTTTCAAACAAATTGTATTTGAAAGTGAATTTTTTTCTCTATTCGACTGTGTAACAATTGAAAACATGCAATGTGTAGAAGTTAAAAAAATTACAGTAAAAGCGAAATGCTGTTGCCAATGTGAAAATGACGTCAGCGTTACGGCCGGACACGTTTTTCTTTTATAATATAGATAATTGCAAACATAAAGCTTGCTGCTGCATGGTTTAAATAAGTAGAACTTGAATTATTTAAAACATATTTAAATTACAACCTGTATGTTAATTTACAATTCACCACAAATACCGGGTGTTCTAAAAAGGACTGACTGATTTTAAAATTCAATAACTTGCAAACGGTGACAGATATTTCAAAAATTCTTGCAGGAGAGTTATGCATAAGGTCAAAAGTTTTTTTACAGTGATTTTCGATTTTAGTTCGAATTACGAACAATAGATGGCGCTGTAAGCAATAGGCGCTAAAAACAGGCTCGATTTTTTGGTCGATCTCTTCTTCCATGTGGAAAAAGGAGATGGAAATGTATTGAGTGGGTCCCGAAGGACCAAATATCGAGCCTGAATTGAGCGTCTATTGATTGCAGCACCATCTATTGTTTGTAATTTCAACTAAAATCGAAAATCACTGTAAAAAAACTTTTGACCTCATGCATAACCCTCCTGCAAGAATTTTTTAAATATCTGTCACCGTTTGCAAGTTATTGAATTTTAAAATCAGCCAGTCCTTTTTAGGACACCCGGTACATACAAAACAGAAGTTGCAAATTCTGTATAACATACAAAACACTAGGAAGACATTTGAAACAACCCGAATATAAGTAACACGAATATTACTTTTCGTGAAAGAAAACTCCAAGAACGTTGCACACTTACCCCACTCTTACCGTACAAATTTGAAGCCGAACACTTCAACTCTTAGCTGAACGGTGAAGTGCACGATAATGACGGAATTCATTATTTAAAGTGAAGCTTTGTAAAGCAATATACTACTATATAAGCTACTTATATTTATTTATGGTGCAAACGGATTTATCTTTCATAACTGTTTGCACGCCACATAAATAATCAAAAAATAAATTCATGATTGAAAATTATTTTAAAAACAATAAAAATTGTGATATAATTTTGAAACAAATTGCATTTGAAAGTACATTTTTTCCCTATTCGACTGTGTAAAAATTGAAAATGTGCGATATTTAGAAGTTTAAAAAATTTTAAAAATTGCAGTAAAAGCGAGATTTGATCGTCTACTGTTGCCATTCGCAAAATGACGTCAGCATTACGCACAGACCCGTTTGTCCTTTATAATGTAGATATAGAAAGGCAAAGCAATTACTTGTCGAAAACGCTACACAGCATCACAGAAAAAGAAAATCTTCTAAAGTGTTATTTCATACAAAAATAATTCGATCATAATAGGTGGTTCTTAATTCAGAACTCTTAGCGCTCCTAAATTTTTCTTTATTTTGTACCACTATTTCAAATCAAAATTCTTCTAGTTAGATGTTTTTACCATCTACAGTAGAAGTCTACAAGGTTTTTGTATGGTTGGTTGTATTTGGTTTTATGGCGCAAAATCCCTTTAGGACATGCAACGCCAAACAAAGAATACAACACAAAAGAAGTGAGTTGAGCAAATGACATAAAAAAAAAAAAAATTAAATGAGTTAAAATGGAAGTAGGACAGCTATCTGGATGGGTCAAACATGGGTAGAAAACAATGTAAATTAGAAATCCAGTAAAGCAAAGTAAAAATGTTATCTGGATGGGGTTTCCGTCCAGATGTCTATAAGAAAGTCAAACTTATGAATCATATAATCAGAAATCTACAATAAAGATTATCGTTTTAAAATAGTGGGAACAAACTGAGAAACTTTTATGAACGATGCGACCTCTGTTAATGTGATCACATCGGCACTACGAGATTTTTATAACAATATCTGATTGATAACGTTAAGCGATTTAGGAAAATACTTAATAATAACATTCAGTATTACTAAGAAAATTATAACTAATCCTTGATGAAATAATGACTTTTAAAAAATGGTAAAAACATTTATTAGAAGAATTCTGTAATTTTTTATTTGGTTATAATCGTTCTTAAAATATCAATAGTAAACTGTTGATACTCATATTATTCTCGAAAATTGTCCGAGGGATGTGTTATTATACCGTTTCAAAAATTTCACCACGTTTCTCATTTCCGCATTTGTAAGTGTTTTTCAATAAATTTGCTATCGTCGTATTTCTTCTTTGAAAGTAGTGAGTTTCTGCAAGCTTCGAAGCTACAGAAATGTGCTGGTTGTCGATCAGCATTGAGCCTCATCTAGGCCTTATTTAGACCCAGAAGTTATTTATTCTTTTTTGCAAGTGAAGCTTTGAATGGGCTTTATAACAGAACTTCGCTTTCAAATGCACACTTTCGAAAAACATTTCTGCTGAAAATACGATAACATTAAATAAAAAACTGTTTACACAAAACGATTGATTTTATTGTAAAGTTCAATACAAACGATTCATTTGGACAGTATTATTTTGATTGATAACAATAACCTTAATCACATTAAACAGCATCTACTGTACTTGTGTTAATATTTTTTACTGCTTGAGAGGGACTGCTTAGACTAAGGAACCAAGCCTGTAGAGCATAGATGTCCTTCCCTGTCCTTTTTATTGAAGTATTAAAATTTGCAAAATTCAGATGATGTGGAGTCCGCCTGCAAGCGTGACAGAGGGTGGGGTGGAGAATAGTAGATAAACAGGGGACAGAGGATGATGAAAACAATGACGGTAATACAACGTCAAATGGCATCCCGGGTATTTCTAGCGCTAGAAGATGATGTACTTATCAAAAGATATGGATACTGGGTTGAAGTAAACACAGGTAAAATATAAAATACTGTAGCATGGCGACACAACGATTAATATGAATAAAACTCAGTGGAAAAGGCGTATATTGTGCAGAACACATGATGACGAGACTCTGGGCAGAGGAAATTAAAAACAATGACGAAAACAGCTGCAGATGAGAACACAGGCTTAAACGTGAACATGTATAAAACTCAAAAGACCTATCTATATTATAAAGGACAAACATATCTGTGCGTAACGCATACGTCATTTTGCGAATGGCAACACTTTGAAATTTGAAATGAAATTTTGGTTTCGCAATTTTCTCTACTGCAAATTTTTAAACTTCTGAACATCGCACAGTTTCAATTTTTACACAGTTGTATAAGGAAAAAAATGCTCTTTTAAATGCAATTTGTTTGAAAGCTGTATCTCAATTTAATTTTAAGATATTAATTTTTTTGTAGTTTTTATTACTTTTTTTGTAATTGTGGCAACTGAAGTACTCCATTTCTGTTGAAAGTCATGGAGGGTTGAAAGTAGAGGGAAAATAATCACGCAGGAAAGAAAATAACATATTACTGTACTTTTTGTTGCCATTTTCTCATAAAAATTGAAAAAAAAAATTAAATTATAATGCGTGCTATGTCAGCGATTTTTTAAGTTTCCAAATATCGCACATTTTCAATTTTTACACTGTCAAATAAGAGAAAAAAATCTACTTTCAAATGCGATTTGTTTGCAAATTGTATCTTAATTGACTGAGTTATTACGGTTTTTAAAATAACTAACCGCGACCAGTTTGGTCTTCCTTAAAGGTATGCTAGGCATTGTATCATGTTACTTTTTCTCAAAATTTAATTTACTTGCTCAATTCTTCGCCAAATCGAAAGATTCTGATAGGGAAATCAAGAATTCGATATTTTTATGTTAGTCAGGCACAGGTGATAAATCGCCAAACATTGTACGCGTCGCATTTTTTCATATTTCATTAATTTAGATTAAAATATAATCCTTACATTCATTTTAAAATGGATAACTTAATTTAAAACTGAAACATTTCAAATTCATGAATTTCACTTTAAAAAAAGAAAAGGAAAAGAAAAGAATAAATACCATAAACCATTTAATTTCAACATCAAAGAATTGTTTTGATTTACCCCTCGAAAAATAAAAAAGACTGCTGGCGAGTTAAAAAATGCTATTGACTAGAATTGCGCCCAGCTAACATAAAAGTACGAACTTTTCACGGTCATAGCAAATTTTATGTAGATTTATTCGAAAAAAATATTTTGATGAAATTGGTTGCCCGAAAATACGTTGCCAAATTTCTTTTCTCACCATGGACCTTTTCTCTATTTCACCAAGTACCTATACTGGAAAAATACCTTTATTTATTTATTTATTTATTGTATATTAAATGAAATGAATAAAATATGGCACAGATGTCGGTACTTCTTAGTTATCCCGTCGACTCGTTTCGCAAAATTATATAAATCGCCAAACCACTCGCCAAATTATACACATTGACATAATTTTTATTTTAAATAACGAAAGAACAAATAAATTAGTAAAATATTAATGAAAATACGAATAAACATCGAATTAATGGTTTTATTAGCCATTATTGACATTTAATCTTACAATTAATTAATTAATGGCAACCTTTATTGCCATTTAATCTTACAATTTGGCGACAGTAATTTGGTCGACGAGATAACTAAGAAGTACCCAGATGTCATATATGCACCACGTTGGCGCGATATTTTTCTGACGCCAATGTCATATACGCACCGGGTTACTTAACTGGCGCTAAAGTGTCGTTGTTTTGCTTGATTTGGTAACCCGGATGTTGTTGTTTATTTATTAATAAATTGTTTATTTACTTTTATTTTTTTAAATTACATAAATTGTTTCGTTCTATAGTAAAAATTCTATAGTAAAATTAAACTTTTTTTAAAATTTATTGTTATTCCCTTTTTAAAAATATTACACAATAACCAATGAGATTCGTTTCATTCAGGCGTTGCCATTAAACAATTAACAAATAATCGCGATTTCTGTGCCACGTACGATAGCATAATATAAATAGATTTTCAAGCATGAATTATTTTTTTAATTTATCGATCGGAAAGACTGCCGCCAGTTTCAAAATCTTGGGCTAATAACTCCTGGCATGCGGTGACATGTGAAAGTATCGTTTTTAATAAATTTTAGACCTTTATTTGATTCCATAATTTATATTTTTCCGATAAAAATTCTTTTTGATGTTAGTGGGCAATCTAAAATATACATTACATGTAAAAAAGTAATTACAAAAAAAAAAAAAAAAAAAAAAAAAAAAAAAAAAAAAAAAAAATGGTTTTCACTTATACTCTGTAACCCGAGGAGCTCGGGTTCGATCCCCTAGTTGTATATAATGGTGAAAACAATGCACAAGATATATTAAATATGGTGAATACAGAAACTATTTACAGGAACATGAACAAGTTTTTTTAATCAAGCATATTTGAAGAAACCTATATGCATGTTAGAGCACTATCTTATTAATGATTGCTCCAAGAAGAACGAGCCTTTTCAAGCGCAGATCTATAAGCCGGACAGCTATCACCGTAAGAGGTGTGTTAAAGTGTTAGATGCAGAGTGCTATAGGAGTCACCCTTCGAAGTCGGAACATCAAGACAATTACGACAGCAAAACTCATTATCTGATACTGAGTAATTATCATCTTTACCAGTGCAACGAGCGCATGCAAGACTAAATTTACACTGAGGCGCCACGTAGCCATACCGCTGCTAATGGAAGTATCTAGTAATGGCGAAATATTTCTAGTCCGCCAACGAATTACGTGGAAACATAAAATTTGTGATGTGAGGTTTGATGCGTGAACAGCCGGCAGATGAATGACCACATGGGACTTATACTCATCATTGCGATCTGTTAGGACCTTAATAACCTTATAATTCGTGGAAGAGCTGACTTGAAGATTGTACTTTTGTTTTAAGAGCTAAATTTCCTAACGTGACACTTACTAAAGTTGAAGCACAAAGATCCTTCAATTTTTTTAGGTGCGTAATTATATAAATACATAGCACCTATAATCGTCGTTCAGCCCGTCCGTCCTTCCGCCCGCATATAACAGAGCAAAAACTACCCAACCGAATGGTCTGAAATTTTAAATATATAATTGTTGCAATATTTTGTCGAATTATTTCAAATTTTATTAAAATTGGATGTATAGTTTAATTACAGGGACAGTCAAAAGTTTTCCGTTACATTACAGCCAATGGGAAAAAAATATTTCAAGTACATTTTAATGATGTTACAGCCCTTCGAACAGAATGAAATTAATATACACTTATGAAGTGCACTAAAATATACATTCAGTACAATATGCGAACGCACCCCATTTGCCACGTTTGACGTACAATTTCCAACATGGTCCTTTTCTTTGAGATTACTAAAAATTTTTTCGTACTTTGATTTGAAGAACCTTTTATAATTAGAAGCCTCATTAGCACTACCTTTAGTATGTCGATTAAGACAAGTTGGCAATTGATATAGAAGTTGTTCAACTGACATTTCATTTACCGTATGTAAGCTAAAATAAGTCGGGTACATGTTAACCAATATTTTATTTTTAAGAGTTAAAAGAAAAAGGAAAATTATTTATGTAATATTATGAAATTTTAATTTTTTGCGTGCCAGAGAAATTATTTTATGGGCCATTTCAGGAACGTGTGCCATAGGTTCGCCCCTCCTTGCATAGGATTTAACATAAGATTTAATTAAAACTTTCTATGGGAATTAGCACACAAAAAGATTGATTTTAGTGTAGAATTGAAAATAGGCGGACGGCCCAGCTCATTTTCATAATATTAAACGATTGATAATAATAACCGAGACCACATTAAGCGTCATCTATTGTGGTTGCGTTCGTTATTATATGAACAAAATTTTATTTTTTTATAGCAAAAAGATAAAAAAGAATTTTATTTATATAATGATTATTAAATTTAAACTTTTTATGTGCCAGAGAAATTATTATTCATGTATTCTTGAGCCCGCATACCATGGGTTTGCAACTCCTGACGTAGATTTAATATATGATTTAATATAATATTTGTATAGGAATTAATGAATAACCCAAAGCACTGAAACTATTTGTAACTAGATTTGTAAAGGAATAAATATGTAATAACGTGAAACAATTTTTTAATTAATGAAAATACTGCATAACACTTGAGGAAACAAAATTAAGAATTTGAATTTCGATGAATTAAAAAAAATTAGTCTGACTTTAAACTTAATTATAAATATTAAATTTAGTTTCGAAATGGATAGTTGAACTATTTTATTAAACCTATTACTCTTATCGAAGCAGGAAGATATAAGATTTTGAAATGGGTGAATGGAATTTTAATTAAAACAGAGAAGTTTAATAATAATAAAAAAATGCCATTTTTTTTCAAGATAATGTTTCACGTTTGGTTATTATTTTAGTGACTTGAATAATTTTATATTTGATATACATGATTTTATGATGAATGTATATAATTTTATATTTTGATGAAATTTTTCTAAAAAAATGTATGATTTTAAATTAATATAATCTCTAAATTAAATTTTTCTAAAAAATGTATGATTTTAAATTAATATAATCTCTCGATAGAAGTGGAAGATATAAATAAATAAACGGCCAAGTGCGAGTATTACTCGCGCTCAGAGGGTTCTGTACACTAAATATATGATTTATTAACTGTATTATTAAAATAAAATCGTTGCTAAAAGATTAATAAGACTTTGTAAAAACTATATAACGTAGGATTGGGTATAGCTGTATATACTAGAAAAGTAGGAATGAGTATACCATAAAAATTAAAAAAGATATGAAAACTAAATAATATGAAATATTGCTATTTCTTTTTTAAATCTTTTCTTAATCTGTTTATGATGAACTTAATTTGTACTGACAATAACAGTAGTACATATTTAAGCTTCATTTGGCATTTCATAAAACTAAATTCAGCGTAGAAATAATCTTTTCTTTTTACAGTGTAGCTAAAACAAAACCCTTTGTTCAAAGTTTAAACTTGGCATTGTGATAAGCGACCTTCGAAAGGAGGTCGCAAAGT
Organism: Maratus speciosus; assembly: GCA_963932465.1. Taxonomy (NCBI): domain Eukaryota; kingdom Metazoa; phylum Arthropoda; class Arachnida; order Araneae; family Salticidae; genus Maratus; species Maratus speciosus. Next base: position 182,904,661 of record OZ010795.1, on the reverse strand, counting down.
TACAATGCCACCTTAGTCCGTGCCACGTTTTTCCAGATAGATTTTTAATTGACTTTTAAAGCCACGGGAGGCGTATTGAGAGGTTCATTCAATGCAAACTGCTCGCGAATCCCATAGTATTTATGTGATCAATTCTAATTAAATTGTTTTTAACAATTTGACATTTACTGTTTCTATACTACTACTGGGTATTGTATTATACATATATATCATTAAAAGTTGCTATCTGGGCTTTAAAAGTCAATGGTACATAGAGCACGCCGCCCCTGTCATTATGTATGTCCAAACCGTCCATGTTTTTAAGGGTTAATATCGCAGCTAATTACCGACGATTTTTTTTTCAAAAATCATTATCAACAATGCTTTTATACATCGGATACGATAGGTATCTCAAACACTCCTCAACACCTTTTCTGTATGGCTGCAAATCGAAATTTGTGCGTAAGGAAAAAATCGCTTTTCTCAAAAACTATGTGACCTAGGGTAATCGCTATAATTTCCCTGCAAGGTTTAAATTAACGTCTACTATCTCTAATATATATATATATATTATAATTTTAGTTTCAGTGGGTACGAAAATAGAGGATAGGGGGGGGGGGGATGTATTTTTGCACTACATTTTCGATGGTATCTCTAAAAATATAATACTTAAAATTAAAAAAAAAAAAATGTATTCTTGAGTTCAGCGTTACGAAAGCTTACACACGATATACAAATAAAAGATTTGTTTTTCAAGTTACTTAATTAGTCCCTCTGCAGTTTTCCTCAATATATTTGTGAATGTTTAATAATCTTTAAGTATGTGAGTAAATAGTCTTTATTACTTTCCCAATATAAACTTTCTACTTCCCATAGTTTACGAATAAAATGGCTATGACAGACGGACAGACAGACACAGGAGTGATCTTATAATGGTTCGGTTTTTACTTTTTAAGTAAGAAACCTCAAAAATATATATTTGAACAAAATTTAAGTATCATGGCCTGCAGTGCGCATTGTGCAAGCTCTACTTTCTACTGTGGGCCCCGAGGTGTTATACGGGGTGTACCAAAATGATTGAAACACGGCTTCAATATTTACCTGTTGGAGACGCGTAGGCAACATAAATTGAAAAAAGGTGTCCGAAATAAAGTAGCAATTAAGATTATTTTGATGAAAAAATCCTGCCATTAATTTAAACAAAGTTACACTTTTTAATTTTTTATAGGATCCCTGCAAGTTATATATACAGAAGAACATTTCCCATACTCTGTCAAGCGCAAGAATAAAAATTACATTCTTCTAGGACAAAAACTAGTTATGATACTATGAATTTTACGGAATTCCGAGGCTTTCTAACGCTAAAAACGGTCAGACAAATTTTTAGTGCTAGAAAGCTTCAAGATTTCACAAAGTTCACAGTATCCATAACTTGGCGAGTTTTGGTCGAACAAGAATAATATTTTTACCGTGTCAGAGCATGGAGAACATTTTTCTAATTATAACCTATGACACACAGGGACCGTATGAAAAATTAAAAAAAGTTTAACATTTTGAAAATTATTAAAAATATTATTTTATAAATGTAATCTAAATTCCTACGTTATTTTGAACATTCTACAATTTACATTGTCTACGTATTTCCAACAGGTAAAAAAATTAAGCCCGTTTACATCTTTTTTGAGACACCCTGTATAATATATATTCTATTCAGGTGATCAGCCTAATGTGAAGCCCCCAGAGTTTAGATGCAAAGCAAGATTGGTTACTCATTTTGTCGATTCCGAGGGTTTGAAATATTTAAATTAAAAGGAGCAGGCGGGGAAACAAAATTCTATTATTAAGAGCGCTTGAGTTATTTATAGTGTCAGTTGCTTGCGAATTAAACGTTGTTGTATTTTCGTATTTTTATCAATAATTAAAAAATTAATTTTTGATCCAGTATGATTATGTACTATTATTAGAAATTATTTGAAATACATTTAAGCAACTAAACCTTTTTTCCTTTTGAAATCACTGTACTGCATACGTTATTAAAAATAATCCTTATTAGATAAAAAAAAAGTGTCTTTTAAAATGTAACAAGTTTTCAATTAATAAAAATTATATATAATCCAGGAGAAAAAAAATCTAAAATTTTAACTGGATGAATTAAAAAATAGCCTAGTTTGAAATTTAGTTAGAAACATAAAATATTGTTTCAAAACCGAAAGTCAACTTCTTACTTAATATTGTGATCGCTCATTGAATCATGGATATAAGTTTTTGAGACTGAGATGATACGTCTTGCCAATTTATCGCGTTTTTTATTCAGGATACTTACCCGAGTTTTTGAAAAGGAAATTTTTCTTTGCTTAATACTAGACATTCCGTGAATAGTTGCTATTCGAATATTCTGGTAGTTACTTTGAATAGAAAACTTGCTTAGTTTCCAAATTTTTTGATAGCACTGAAGAAAGTTTTTGGTCAATAATCTTTTTGGGGGTCGTGTTTAAACGCTTTGCTATTAGTTTCATGGCTTAAATAATTTTATTAAGTCAAAAAACTTCATTTATATTTTGAATTATAATTTTTAAATGCTTTATTCTAAAAATATATATATATATATATATATATATAAATGTGTAGTTTTAAATTAATATAATGCTAGGCCGCAACAAAATATAGAAAGTAAAAGTGTTAAGTGAAGAGAAAAAGATTTATCTGAAAAGAGTTCTTTAATAAATTATGATCAATTGGTTTACAAAAAAATGTATTATTTTTTATATTTGTGAGAATTGTAAAATTAAATCATGGCACTGCATTGTATATCCTCCTGAGACTGCCCATTTTATTGGAAATTTTTATTTTTTATATAAAATACCAAATTTCAGTTGAAACTTGTAAATACTTGCTGTCCATTATACTATATAGTACAGTGCTGCTATCTGTACGGCAAAATAATTCAAAAATTACGACTAAATATGTATTTTAATCATTTGAAAGCCGCAGCGAACAAGAGAAAGACTGTTGAAGGTAAGAAGTCAGTTTTAACGCTAATTTTTATATATTTTTAAAAAGTATTTTGGTATTAATGCTACACACAACTAATTTTAAATGTTGTATCAATGAAAAAACATTGCTGTTTAAGTAATGTATATTTTAAGGTATAAGCAATTTTTTTAAATGTCCATTCTATTAGACGCTAGGTCTTCATCAGTTATTTTTATTCATATTAGATTTCTTTTGTATACTGAAGAGACAAGAGAGGCATTAGATTTTACATAAAAATCAACACAGTATTGAGACAAATAATAGATGCAAAAGTAGATAATATACTTTCTTAAATAAATAAAAAAAATGTTTAAATACAATCCTAAAAATTTACAATTTTACTAATGTTGTTAAATTTTTAATTTCAGTAATTTTTTTTGGTAACTATAGATATTTAGGCTGAGGTATGGACTCAGTCACCTCTTCGTTTAAATGAAGGGAATGAGAGGAAGTAAGTTCGATAATGGCGTATCTGTAGTTTGGTAAAATCGTTTGACTTCTGTGTCATCTTTCTCTCCCCAAGTAGTCTAGCCACTGACCGTCACTTCTCAATGGGGTATCTGTTAATGATCTAATTTTCTTAAAAGCATGTGGGGGTCATCTTTAAACTTTCAAACATTTGCTTTTGACTGGGAGATTTATTTAGCGCTCATATTATCGCGTAATTATTTAGGGTTTTGTTTTCATTTAAACATTTATACAATTAAATTTATTGAAAAAGAAATACGCTTCATTTGTATCATGTACATTACCTATAAAAGACGTAATTTCATAATTTTGTATTATTGTGTAACGTAATAAAATGTATAATACATATTTGATGCATTTTTCAGATTATAATGGTATCTTGTATTTTAGGTATTTCAAAATCATAAGTATTGAAATACTTTTAATAATTTGAATACATATCAACTTTTATATGTGCAGTTGCAAGAAATATATTTCTCAAAGACCGAAAACCGGACGAAAATTAATATTTTGTCCTATTTTGGAACTCCACCGAAATTGATTTTTTATTTTCTTAACTACTATTCAAAAACATTTTTATTTGAAAATGTTCTACTAATAATTTTCAGTAAATTTAAAAGAGAATTTAAAATACAAAACATTCATACTATTTACTTCCGATGTTTATTATTTTTAATGTAATTCATATAAATAGAATCAGAAATTATTTATACTAAAGCTAGTTACTAGCTAATGGCCCAAGTTCTAAGACGAATAAATGGATTAAATAGAAACAAAATTTTATTTTTGCATTTAATTCCAAGAGCACAAATGTTTTTAGGTTAGGATTAGAGGTATGCATGGGCCGGAATTTCTAGACCCGACCGAATGCCATCTTGGACCGGCCCGATGTAAAAAATAAAAGTTCGGCCCGGCCTGGCCCGTGCAGAAATCAGTTTAAACAGGCCCAGCCGGATCTGGCCCGACTCAATTTCTACAAAAAATTCAGATTTTTCTTAACATAAAATTAAGATTCCTTTAAAGAATACTGCATACATATTTATGTGATAATTTTACAATATATTTTAAAATTTGTGACGCATTCGCAAGACATAAAATACACCATACCAACATTAATGATTACTTGGAATCTTAGACGTTTCAACATTTAAATAAGGATTCATTAAAAAATTAATGTAGTTTAGAATTAAAAAAAAAAAGAGAGCTAAAAACATCATAACTTTTGAAGCTGTATAATAAAAAGTAGGTTTGTGAAAAAGTGCCTGTATCATTTATTAAGGCTTTTCTCAAAACCAGAGGAGCCGCTTTCTGACACATTTCTGAATTGATTTCTTTTCGGAAATAAATAAGATTGGCAGGGGTTCTTATTCAGAAACTATGCAATCGAATGGCGTTATCCATTTTTTGATAAAGGCAAGATATCTTTGAGAAAATACTGCCAAAGTTAGCGTTTTGAATCGAATTTCCGGAAGCGATAGCACGGGAAAGGAGAAAAACCTGCAACCACGAGACAAGAATCTCATATATATCAACAAGCAATTTATATACCAAAAATGGAAAACGCTATTCGATTCCAAATCCATTGATGAGTCAAGATTGTCAATTTTATGCCTTTACAGTTAAAAATTTCTCAGGAAATATGTCAAAGTTTCGCGTTGTAGAGCAGTGAATTTGAGAACCACCTTAAGGTATATTTCTAAAGATACGTTAACATAAATTCATTATTGCTATTAATGTTTTTATAAAACATATTGCCTGCCCTACAGATCCTGAGAGCAATTAAGTCCAGTTTCGCTCTGGGTTGACTATGTAGAAAAATAAATGCAAGCCTGCTCGCACTGCACGAGTATGCTGAAAAACAGTGAGCCCATGTCAGACACCATGTAACTGTCCGATGCCGATCTCTACGCTGGACATGTTACATTTCTGTATTGATGTTGTCAAACAAGCATCGGCTCGTGACGCACTTTTATACATATTCTCGCGAAAGTCATATTCATTAAAAAAATAGTTCATATTTTATTGACCTCGTTTAAATTTTTATATCAGGCCGGTAGGTCAACTAAGTTTTTTTATCGGCCCGACCCAGCTGGCCCGTTCAATATTTTTGCTGGCCCCGCCCATTTATTTTGCTTATCGGCCCGACCCGGCCCGTTTAAAAATTCGCGATCGTTTCGCCGGCCCGGTTCGAATGGAGGATTCTCTTAAATCACAATGAATATTTACATTAAGTCAAGATTTTTGGAAGGCCTAGAGAGAAAAGAAAAGAAAGACTAAGATTTTAATGTTTTGTACAAATTTTTATCCAGAACACTTTGAAATGTTAGAAAGAGCAGCTTCACAGGTTTATAAAGATGAATAAAAAAAGTGCCATCATGAGTCAACAATCGCCCATATCATATTGAAAAATGAATTTATAAAAAATCTGCCACCATGAGACAGAAATCGCGTATAACTGAATGTGTAATTCATTTATAAGAAATTAAAATAAAAAGTTGTTTGTCATTACACAGCTGTTGTTTAAAACTCAAAATGTTTTTTTTCTTCAAATAATGAAAAAAAAGTGTCGTCACAAGAAAACAATCGCTAACCCGATATTGAAATCAGAATCACAATTGAAATCAAAATAAAAAATTCAAGTAAAAAATACTTTGTCATGAAACAGCTGTCTCTTGACTCAAAATGTTTTTTTTTAAAATAATGAAAAAAAAAGTGCCTTCATGAGAAAACAATCACTTATAACTCAATGTATAATTCATTTATCAAAGAATGAAAGAAATAAAAGATTGCAATCACGATTCAACAATTGCTTAATTCACAAAATGCTATATCGTAAAATGAATAAAAAAAAACTGGCAACGTGACACAACAATCTCTTATAACTCAATGTGTAATTCATTTAGTAGTAATTGAAATAAAATGTATTTTGTCATGACACAGCTGTCACTTAAAACTCAAAATGTTCTTTTGAAATAAAGAGTAAAGAAGTGTCAACATGATAAACAATCGCTTATAACTCAATGTGTAATTCATTTATTAATGTATGGAAGAAATAAAAAAATTGCCGTCGTGAGACAACAATCGCCTAAAACTGAAAATGTTTTGAAAAATGAATTTAAAAACAGCCATCATGGCTGACTAAGTCTTAAAGGCAGAAATACACTAAATAAGTGAATACTTAGTACTGATTTATTTATCAGAATTTATCATTCGTATACAAAGAATGAAAACAAAAATCTGGTGCAGGACACGAAGTCTACCAATACCACCTCTGACTGTTGATTACTTATCTCGATTGAGATATCTTTAATCGCACTTATATCTTTAATCTTGTCTTTAATCACACAAAATTTGCTTATTCTCAAATTTTAAAGATAAAAACCTTAAAAATATATTTCTTATATTATCAAATAAAAATTCTTTGAAATTTTATACAGTTCATGAAACATAACTTTTAACGTGCTTATCAAAAGATAATTAAAAAATAAAAGACGAAAGGGCACTGGGCATTTGCCTAGTTGCACGGTGAGCCAGTATGATATTTGAAAAGAGGTAAAAACTACCCTTAAGCAATTATATGCCAAAGTCAGTAATGCTTGCTAATTCCTTCGTGTAGCCCTGTATGTAATCAATGGAAATTATACACACCACGTATTATACTAAAATTTAGTTAAATCGGTTCTCAATTCCCCTGCTCAACAACATGAAACTTTCTGCCACATCAAATCTAAACCAGTTACTTTCGCGCACTTATTCGCGAAAAATATTTATTGATAAAAGTATAAAATTTGTAGGTAATCGGGCTCTAACTAAGGAGTTGAATGGTGTTTTACATGTTAATATAACAATAAAAAATCTATTAGAAAATGGCGGCAAATTTGAGTCTTTACACTGGTTTTCATGATATGACAACGACAGAATGGTAGTCACCAGTTAGCAATTGTCTTTAACTCAAGATGTACGGAATCTATAGAAAAACGGAGATTGCTATTCGTTTCTTAGACGCATTGATGTGAGAACCTGACATTTTTAAACAATTAGGAAAGAAAGTTACTTCTTAAATATGTTACGAAAATGGGCATTGTTAAGTCTGAAAAAATATTTTTTAAGATCCTTACAAACGAAGCAAATGCATATAATAGAATTGTCGCTTATATTTAAGGAAAACTATTCGCTTATTTTTGAAATGGGTGGAGTTCACATTACGGTACAAAGTCTAAAGTTCGGACACCCAAAGTTCGGAATTCTCCAAAGTTCGGACTTTCCAGTGGCAGTATTCAAGAAAGAAGTGAAAAACAAATTTGTTGAAACAAAAAAGGCCTAGAGCACACTGAGAAAAATGACGCTTTCAAATCTGAGTAAATCGATGTTTTCATTTTATTTTGAAACTTTTTGTTTCAAATATGAAAACCCAATGCTTTCAATTTTGAAATACCAGCCATACTCAGTTTCAAACAAAATTACTTTTTATTCGTTAAATGGGGTAAATTTCACCAAGGTAGTTCAATTTATTAACATTAATCACTATTTCTTATGATTTCGAATGAAGCGCTCCTGTCAGTAATATTTTATTACATGAAACGTGGCGAACTACATTTTTATTGTGTCCGCGGAAGAACATTTAAAAACCGTCGTAAGGTGAGATCGCAGAAGCGGAAGCGTAGAGGTTTTTTTGTTGTTGTTGTTGCTGCTCTACTCAAGGTTGCAAATGGACGATCACGTTAACGAAAGACTTCGGCAGTGGAATTTGGAAGAATTCGTCGACAATTTTGAAAGTAAGTTCATTCATTTTGTTGTTGTCGAAATTTTTTCCCATATTTTTATTGTTTTCACAATTTCTGTAAGTTGTCTTAAGATTAGGGTTAGCTATACACGATGTTTCACTTTCGGCATTTTGATGATTGTAACATTAATGTTTTTGTCTTCATTTGTTCTTTCTGTTATTTTGACTACTAATTTTGATATATAATGCTTTATTTTTCATATAAAAATGATAATTTCAATCGTTAGACTATGAAACCCACGTAATCAACTTAATGTTTATTTGGCGCTTAAATTTTCACTTCGTTTATGAAATCCAATTTTTATTTAGATTCCCCGCCCCCTTCCCTCTTAAAGTTAGTTGCAACATTTGTTAAAAGCAGTAAATGAAACAAACAAGATTTTCCCTTTATGATTTGAAATTCAGTATTCTGTTTTTATATTGATAGCATATTATGAAGTTTAAAATAATGTGCATTACGATTTTTATATAAATACGTTTAATAGAATGAAAATAAGAGAATTTTTTTCTCATATTTAGTTATTCTCCGAAAATAACCGTACCCATAGAGTTTAATCTCACAAATATTCTGTATTCTTTTGTATTTATCTCAGCCAAATAATGAATTATTCTAGTTCTTAATCTTCCTTATTAATGAATTAAAATAAATATTAATGTTATAAATAGAGATGCACCGAATATTCGGTATCTATTCGGTATTCGGCCATGTTACCGAATATTCGGTTTGGCCGATTATCAAGCTATTCGGTATGCCGAATATCGAAGTATTCGGCTAAAAAAACTTTTTAAACATTTTATTAAAAACCGTATACAACTTCTAAGTTTAAGAGTCAACTTAAAAAGATATTCAGAATAATTAGAAACAGAATCATATTTAAATAAAAGAGAATGATTTTACATTATTTATTTGCTGTTTGTTAAGTATTATTTAAGAAAATTAACCAATCACAAGGATTTTCATAGGAATTAATTATGTACAGATGCAAGTTTCTGAATATTTTCCCGTAAATAATCTGTTTCTTTCTAAGATTTTCAGAACAACGTTTACAATCTCTGAAAAGGATTTCCCACTCCAGACACTGATGTAGAATGCATTAAAAAACTTCCTTGCTTAATCAAAGGGAGTAGAACAGTTATTCTTGTTAAGTTGCCACCATATAAAATTTGAATACATTGTATTATTTATTTACTTTTACTTTAGTCTCTTCCTGACCAACAAATAATATATGATCCTGCACAATATTTTCACAATTTCTCTTTGATTTTAAAATGTTTCTTTTAGAATTTAAGAAAATTTTATTCATCTGTTTTAATTCTCAGAAGAAGCCGTGAAATTTAAAATTTTACTAATTAAAAAAGGTTTATAACTATCCTCTTCTTGAATAACTCAAAACAGATTTTTTTCAGCATAAAGTTTACGGTACTTTTCGGTTAGCTGGGCGCCAGTGTTATATATATATATATATATATATACATACATACATGTATATATACATTATATATCTATGCATATGTTTTATATATACACACACATAGTATATATGTATATAAATATGTATGTATACATATTTATGTATACATAATACTGCCGGCCAGCTAACCGAAAAGTACCAAGTTTACTTGAAAAAAGCTCTTTATTAAAATAAAAGTTTCTGTTTTAAATATTATCTAAAATTGTTTTAAAATTTAACATTTTAATGGCTATAAACTTTGAAATATAAAAGTATTCGATGAGCCAAATATTCGGTATTCACTTCACATGTAGGCCGAATATTCGGTGCATCCCTAGGCACCAAAAAAAAAATTGCTGATAAAAAGCTTCGAAATTGATTTGATTCTGTACTGTTGCACATGTTTTCATACGTACTGGAAATTATTAAGTGTATAAATGTATGCATGTTGTTTCTGTAAGATATTTTAATACCATATAACATTTGACTTTAGCATTTGTCATGTATTTAATTTCTTCCTGATTGAATAATATGTAGGGTAGATGTGCCAGTAGTAGACACGCTTTAATGTTTTTGGTTTATAAAAAAAATAACCAATAAACTTTTAGCATTATTTTGTTTTTTCAAAACTCCCTCTTGCATGTTTTATAATCTGGATTATTATTGACACCCTTAATCAAATCAATCATTAAACAGAAAATAATGTTTCAAAGTTTATGCAGTTTTTCAGTGAAAATCTTAATGAAGATTCTATGAGCCGGCTTCATTTAATAAATTTATATATTCTTCAATTTTTTTGAAATATTTGAATATTTTTAATGGAGTAGTAAGTAATAGAAAATAGATAAGCTAAAACCTTTTAAAATCTCCAAATGCACAAACACAGCGGTAGAAATGATTAAAAAAAGTCACTGGTCCCAAGGACCAGTAAACATCAGAGTTTACTGGTCCGCAGACATCATCACTGGCCCTCTACATAAAATTATATTAAGTACCTTTAACACTTTGAGTGACCCCCCCCCCCCTCTCCTCCTCCGAGAATATAAACCAAACTTCCTTTCAGTTACCCAAAATTTTCGGCATAATAAATTGTAAAATTATAATTTGCTAAAATTTAAATAAGTAGTACATTAACAAAAACTGAAATTATTAATTATGTATTTTATTTCCGTTTATTTATTTTAACTGGCTAAGTTTTTATGCTTATTGTAATGTTTGGTTGCGGTTTTTGTCAGGGATGGGAAAATTTAAGTTTACCTGTCAGAGAGGGAAAAAAGTTACTTGCTTCATCGGAATGTTAAAAGACATATTGAATAGATTTTTTTTTTTTTTTTAACCGAAATTTTTCTAATTTACCAATGTTTTTGAAGACAAAATAATATTTTGTATTTATCGCTAATGCTGCTTGGGGACAAGCATTAACAAATGTTATTAAATACAAGAATATTGTTTTGAATTTTTGCTTTATGGGCATGCAGTGCTCATACATGCAGTATTTTTTACTTACTGCCACATGCATGCACAATTTTTTTTTTATTTTTTTCAGGGTTGTAATTTTAACCGGTCAAAATTGATTTTGACCAGGACACTGGATAAAAGTGGTTTTAACCGTCCAAAATTGGTCAAAAGTGGTCAGAAATGGTCAAAACTGTTAAAAATGGTCTTAATTTTAATAATTATTTTTTCTTTGCAATTAAAAGTAACTTAATAAGTAATAAAAGTAACAGGCAGTTAAAAAAATAATACACTGATAAGTTAAGGAGGCTCATTAGTAAAATATGCTTATGCAATACAATAAGAAAGCTAGATCCATAATTGCCCTATCATTGTTAATAGTGTATCAACAGGGAAAAAAAATCGTTCTTCCTTTCAGCTGTTGATACAGGAGCATCTAAGAAATCTGCCCAGTATTGTTTAAAACTAGCAGCTGATGCTAAAGAAGAGGTAGAAACAGGGTTGGCACGGTTTAAACCAAGTAGTTTTAACCATGGTTTAAACCACGGTTTAAACCAATTGGTTTTTTTGTCAAAAAAACCATTTGGTTTTTTTAGAAAAAGTCTAATATAATATTTTCTCTTGTTTGTAATTTAATTGTTTTAAATTATAGATAGAAGTAATTTCTACTTTTAACACTTCATCTCAGCAGTCAACATGAGACATAATGAGCCTAGGTCATGTTTCTATGCATGTAGAAGGAAAATTAGCATGTGCTGATGAACATATCTGGTACTCTAAAGATTTTCCTTAAAACATGTGAAATTAGAAAAGATAAAATAGATAAATATTATTCAATATTTAGCATAAAATATTTTCATTTAAAAAATGCAGATTATTTACAGCAGTTAATAACAAAATACAATGATCTTTAAGATTTTGGTTAAGGCTGTTCTTAACTGCTCTGCTCAACAAGCGCAAAACGTTTTGACATATTTACAAATTCATTTTTTAACGGAAAGGTATAAAATTGGAAAGCCTGGCCACAGAAGCGATTTGGAATTGAACTGTTTTTTCCATCTTTTGATCAATCGATTACCTATTGAGTTATCAGCAAATTCGATCACGTGACAAACCCGTTTTTCGCCTGCTCTTGAGAGCTTTTTCTCCCTTTGCGAGGAAATTCAGTTCAAAACGCCCACTTTGACTATTTTTTGAAAGATCTATTGAGTTAGCAAAAAAATGGAAAAAACAGCTCAATTACATAGTTTCTGAACAACAACACCAGCTAGTTTCGATCATTTTCGCACAAAAATAAATTAAAACTTATGTCAGGAAGTTGCCTTTTTGGATTTGAGAACAGCCTTGTAAAAGAAAATTTTCTGGATTGGGATTGGGGAAGATTATCCTTAAAGAATTTAAAAGAGTAGCTTAAGATATCAAATTGAACAACACAGCTTGCAAAAATTGAATGCTATTTATAGCATTTCAGTAATACCAATCAATCTTTTCTGTTAGTTGCTGAATCTAATGGCCAAAAATGTTGACTTGGACACTGGGAGTTATCACTCAGAAAACAAAATAACCAGAAGTATTTGGATATTAAAAAAAAATAATAATAATAACAACCACAGAATAATATATTATATTCATGAAATTGCATCAAATGTTTATTGATTGATTATTATATTATTAATCAAAGGATTCTTCATACGATTTGCAAGGTATCAATGTTTCACTGCGTAGAGCAGTTTACTTTGAACATAAGACATAGGTGTTACTAATAATGTTTAAATTAGAAATGATTTCAATTTTCTATATAATTGATTGTAATTATTTAATTTAAATATTTTCTGAAGTTATATTACTTACATAATAGCCAAAAATGTTTATTTTATCAACAGATATGCATCTGTATACAATAGGAAATTATATTTAAAAAAACCCGGTTTAAACCAAAAAAACCTGGTTTAAACCAAATAAACCGGTTTTTTTGGTTTTTTACAAAAAAACCCGGGTTTTTTCCAACCCTGGGTAGGAAACAAGTTTAGTTTGCTTGTAAAGTAAGAAGTTTTGTAAGTGACAATGAAAACAAGATGAAACGCATGAGAGGATTTTCAAAATGCATATAGAGACGAACTGTTTATTTCTTATGGATGTGCTGCACAGAATCAGATAATATAGACGAACACGAGAACGCTGTTCGCAGAAAATTTTCAAAGTTTGCAGACAGTTCTGATGGTTTCTTTTACAAATTTCTTCATTAAAAAAAATTATCAAGACCCCGGGGGAGAATCAGTGCGAGGCCCGTCGCAGACTCTTGAGAAGGTCTGCAGACTATTTTTCAACTGGAGGAAAAAAAAGTTATCTAGAAATTATTTGCCATGTACCATGGTACAGTATTTTTTAGAAGAAGTGCCGCGGCATATATATTTATAAAACTTAAAAATATTGTAAGTATGGCGCTTATGCCGGAACGGCAGGTATGATGCTTTTTTTTTCTCCTGCTAGGGCCGGTAGCAGAAACAGTGTAGCACTGAAGCAGGTGCTGTAGATTATTTTAGGCTTTGCACATTAATTTAACAGATTAAAAATAAATTTTGTGTTAAAAAGTAAATGTTAAATGTTGATCTCTTTTAAATAAAGTTTATTTGGTTGGAAAGTTTTGCGATTGTTTATGCGCTTGTTTAGCGTTTCTCTGCGATTTGCGGCAATTTTTTTTACATTCGAAAGGGCAATTCAGTTTTAATATCTTAGTAAATATTATCCTCTTTTCAATAAAGTTTAATTCAGAACCCCCCAGTTGAGTGCATGTAATGTAATGCGAGGGATTGGAAAGAGGACTTTTTCATTTTTGCTGTTAGCAGTGATGTAGGACTCAGGAGGGGCGTGGTGTTTTTTTGCAGAAAATTTTTAAGAAATTATTTGAGTTCGCAGACAGTTTTGCATTTTATCTAAGTCTGGTGCTGCACATTACTTGAATCTTGTAGGACAAGATATTACAAACACAAACAAAGTTAATTCAATAATGAAGCATGTTATTGAAATGAAAAATTGCAGATGAGCATGAAGATAATATTGATAACATTGTTAAAATCATTAACAACGTATACAAAGAAGTAAAACATTTATAAAATCAACTTAAGCCTATTTCCCTTGCTTTAGATAAACTTAAAAAAGAAGATGCTACTATATCTGATGCATGCGACGAATGGTTAAGATTGCTAAAAGAAAAAGATCTTGAAACTTATTCTAAAATGATACAGTCTCGATAAAAGAGCTTGTGTATAAAAAATAATTAAAACATTTGTGTTGTATCTTGGTGTTGTAATTTATGTTATGGCTTTTTTAAATTTGGTATTTGCTGGTGTTATGTTACTTATATTATGACATTTTTAACAAATGTTAACTTTGTTTTTAACATATGCTAGTAAAATATATTTGATTAGTAGTAAATAAATTGAATAGTCAATTTCAGTGGTCAAAATGGTCAAAATTGATTTTGACCAGGACGGTTAAAACCGGTTTAAACCGCTGGTTAAAATCACCATGGTTAAAACCGAGACAACCCTGATTTTTTTACTATTTGCTTTTTACAAATTCCCTTTCCCCTCTCTTTTTTTAGAAATAACGTTTGGAAAATGTTGGTATTTTGTTTTGAAAATATCATTGTTTTTGATTGGACTTAGATCAATTTTAATATTTATATGAATCTCAGAATCATTATCATTACAAAATTTTATACTATTTGCTTTTTACAAATTTCTCTTCCCCCTCCCCCATCTCTCTCGCTCTCTCTTTTTTCATAAAATAACATTTGGAGAACTTTGGTATTTTGTTTGTAAAAGCATGTTAAAAGATAGATTGAATAGATCTTTATTTTTTTATTTTATTTTATTTTTTTAACCAAAATTTTTCTAATTTACCGATGTTTTTGAAGACAAAATAATATTTTGTATTTATCGCTAATGCTGCTTGGGGACAAGTATTATAACAAATGTTATTAAATACAAGAATATTGTTTTGAATTTTTAATATTATCTGTTAACCTTATATTAATTTTTATAATGAAATTGAATGAGTTTTTGAATATCCCTTGCATATTCTCCCTTGATCGTCTGTCATCTTTTTTGTTATGACCGACATTTTTTTTAGCGATTTTGCAACCCTGACTATTTTCAGCGGTAGAATTGATTTAAAAAAATCACTGATCCCAAGGACCAGTAAACATCAGAGTTTACTGGTCTGCAGACATCGTTACTGGACTGCTACATAAAATTATATAAGTACCTTAACCAGGGTTGCTGGCTTTTAGCCAGGCCAAAAAAAGCCGGCCGGCTTTTTTTGGTTTTAACCACTTAAAAAAAGCCGGCTTTTATTAAAAAAAGCCAGTTTTTATTTTTTAAAGTTGGTTTACAGTAAATTCGTTTTAAATTTGGATCAATTAATTTTTAATACACTTATAAATATTTTCTATTAAAACAAATTATAGATTTCTATTAAATTTTATCAAATAAATAAGTCTTTATAACTTCTAGAAGGCAACTGTGAACGCATTATGTCTGAAAAAAATATATATATATATATATATATATATAAACATTGAAAAGAATATAAGTTAGGCTTTAAACTGGTGTTTTGAAATTCTATATTATATATAGTGTTGACTCTAAGCCGCTTTAGCAAAGTGCAGTGCCCGGCGGCCCTTTTTATTTCCTTTTTGCACCCGGCGGCTCTTTTAAACCCTTCAGATGTGCCCGGCTGCCCTTTTTAACACTTCCTATGTACCCCATGGTAATTCAATTGATACCGGAAAAATATTGCAAATTCTAGGGACTCCAAACAAACCAGTTCAAAATATGCTTTATGAACAAGGTACAAGTGTGCCCTTTTCGAAAAAAATGTGCCCTTATTTTATAATAGTGTTCCCTTTTTGAAAAAAATGCACCCTTTTTTAGAACAGCATTTCCTTTTTGAAAAATGTACCCTTTTTTTGGAATAGTGTTCCCTTTTTGAAAAATTCATGCCCGGCGGTCCTTTTATTCTAGTGTCAACACTAATATATCTCCACATGTACTACACATTTTAAAGATTATATTTAATTAAAACTGTTCTTAACTGCTCTGCTCAACAAGCGCAAAATGTTGACACATTTAAAAATTCATATTTTAACGGAAAGATGTAAAATTCGAAAGCCTGACCATGGAAGCGATTTGGAATCAAACTGTGTTTTCCATTTTTTGATCCATCAATTACCTATTGAGTTATAAGAGATTTTGATCACATGACAAACATGTTTTTTCACCCTTTTCTGAGTGGTTTCTTCTTTCGTGCGGAAATTCGATTTAAAACGCTCACTTTGACACTATTTTCTGAAAAATCTATTGCATTTGCAAAAAAACAGCACAATTACATAGTTTCTGAACAACAACATCTGCTAGTTTCATGCATTTCTGAACAAAAATAAATTAAAACTTATATCAGAAAGTTGCCCTTTTGGATTTAAAAGCCTTAATGACAAAATGTAGAACATCAAAATGGAAACATTCTTATGTGTCCATATGGAGAGATTAAGTTAAATGTTAAGAGAAATTAGAAAAGATGTTTTGTTTGAGGAGAGTGGTACATAAGTGTATAAAAAATAGAGCATTTAAAACAAGAAAAAAAAAAATTCTCCAAATAAAATTTTGAAAAGCTTGTTGCTAAGCATATTCATGCATATGCTATTCATAATGTTTTTTAAAAGTGAGAAATGGTGGTGTTTTTATTAATATGCCTATGTATAATTTCAAATGTTTGCTAGAAATAAAATAAGACTTGTATATTAATAGCTCCTAAAATTAAGTAATAAAACATATAACTAAGTAACCATTGTCCTCTTTAATTTTATAAAGCAGTAAAAATGAAAAAATTGGCAGTTGGTATAACCCTTTTAAAATTTAGCTGACATATGTGCAATTCAGAATACAAATCACAAGCAAAATCATCTAAGTTTTATTCCAGTATTAATGTCCTCATTATTGAGAAATTGGGTTACTTATTAAACTGTAAATCAATTAAATGTCATTAAAACTAATTAAAAACACTTTAAAATGTGTAGTTTATAATTACAATGCTTTATTGTATAAAAGCCAATTATGGCCAAAAAAAGCCAATTTTGGCCAAAAAAAGCCGGTTAAAACCAATAAAAGCCACCGGCCTGGCTTTTTTTAATTTTAGCCGGCTTTTTTGCAACCCTGACCTTAACCCTTTGAGTGACACCCCCCACCCCTCTCCTCCGCCGAGAATATAAACCAAACTTCCTTTCAGTTACCCAAAATTTTCGGCATAATAAAATGTAAAATTATAATTTGCTAAAAATTAAATAAATAGTACATAAACAAAAACTGAAATTATTATGTTTTTTATTTCCGTCTATTTATTTTAACTGACTAAGTATTTATGCAAATTTTATGCTTATTGTAATGTTTGGTTGCAGTTTTCTCAGGGATGGGAAAATTTACGTTTACCTGTCAAAGAGGGGGAAAAGTTACTGTTAGTTACTGGTCCTTCGGACCACTAAATTTTTTAAATTAGTGGTCCGATTGAATTTTTAGTGATCTCAGACCAGCGGACCACCAAGGATTTCGAACGCTGAAACACATACAGTACCATGACACAAAAAACTACATACGGCCGTTCCAAGGATTCTTGGATCTCCTTCTTCAGTGCGAGGGGCGCGGGGGTGAATCACAAAAATAGCCAGGGTCTATAACCGAGGGATTCTTTGACCTCATTTTAATCTTTTAATATTTTTTTTTATCACACTGAGAAAGGGGATTCAAGAATACTCTTTGAAACGGCCGTATGTGGTTTTTTGTGTCATGGTATTGTACGTATTTGTGCATTTGAACATTGTAAAAGGTTTTAGCTTATGCATTAAAACTCGCACAAGATGGTTGATTTATAGTAATAGATAACTTATAGTAATAGAAAACTTTAAATTTTATGAATATACTAATGGCCATTTACAAAATTTCATTTATTTTTTAGGTTCATTATCATTTATTTTTTAGGTCCATTACTGGAACACTTAATTAGTCAATTTCCAGTAATGGACACCCCATGTAGACATTGCTAAAAAATGCAATTTCAGTAATGTTCATACAGTATCTGTTATCTTATTAACTTAAACATATAAACGGATCATTGTATATACCCTGTATTATAAGATGCAAACATTACACGACACTTTATTGTACAGTAAGTAAATTAGTAGTGATAGGGATGCACCGAATATTCGGTATTCGGACATCTCACCGAATATTGGCGCACCGAATACTGAAAAAAACCTTGCACAACTTCTAATTTTAACTGTCGACTTATAATGATATCCAGAACAATTAAATAAATAGAATTATATTTAAATAAAAAAAATAATAATTTTACATTATTTGCTGTTTGTAAAATTAAAGTTAAGAAAATTAGTAAATTAATGTTTAAAAAAAAAAGATTTTCTTGACCACATTATCTTTATTAAAAGTTTGTTGAAAGATTTAGGATCGCAAATTTCAGAGACTAATCTAGGATGCCATTTAAAATTTTCCTTGCTGAGTTGCCATCATTTGTATAGATTGTATTATTTATTTTTACTTTAGTCGCTTCCGGACAAATAAAGAGTATATATGACCCTGTGAAGTTTTTCTTCCAATTTTTTTCACAATTTCTCTTTGATTTTAAAATGTTTGTTTCAGAATTTAAGAAAATATTCATTTGCTTTAATTCACAGATGAAGTCATGAAATTTAAAATTTTATTAATTAAAAAAGTTTATAACTATCCTATTCTTAAGTAACTCAAAGTAGATTTTTGTTTCAGTATAAAGTTTACTTATAAAAAGCTCCTGTTTATCCAAATGTTATTTTCTGTATTAAGTATTATGTATTTTTTTAAATTAATATTTTAATGCCTTTGAAATAAAAAATTATTTGTCCAGCCGAATATTCGGTAATTCGGTTCGCCTGTAGGCCGAATATTCGACATTCGGCCAAAATCACTATTCGGTGCATCCCTATAAATTAGCAAAATAAAATAAATAAATAAAAATAAAAACATACAATCACGGGTGATTCTGTTCTAAATTTTTCGAAAATTTAAATCTTCGGTTATGAAAGTTTTAAAATATCGGCCATCCGTCTGAAAATTCAGACATAAAAAAATCCTAAATTTTGACAAATGGGAACCAAAAAAATCCATTTTATCAATACATCATGGGGAAAGTGCGAATTTTGTCAAAGCATTGCAGTGAAAAATGAAAATTCCGTCAAAGGATCACAGGGGAAAACGTGAATTTCGTCAAAGTATCGCGTGGAAAAAACGTGCTTTTCATCAAGAGATCGCTGAAAAAGAACTCAAATTTTGTAAAAGGATCACACAAAAATGCTAATATCATCAAAGGATTACAAAAAAACACTAATTTTGTCAAAGGACTGTATAAAATACCTGAATTTCATCAGAGGATGATGGATAAAAGCCTGAAGTTCATCAAATGATGATGGAAAAAAGCTTGAATTTCATCAATGGATGATGGAAGAAAGCCTGAATTTCATCAAAGCGTGACAAAAAAAAAGCCTGAATTTAGTCAAAGGATTGCAAAAAAAATCGAATTTAAGCAAAAGATTGCCGGAGAAAATACGAATTTTATCAAAAAATCGCATGTAAAATGCAAATTTTGTCAAAGAATTGCATATAACATGCGATTTTCGTCAATGGATCGCATAATTAGCCCCAGAGTAGGATCCCCCGCCCTCTATTGTAACCATTGAGATAATTTGCTGTGAATTTCAAAAGATTTATTTTTACTCAGAATCACCCCTGCATACAAGTTACAGTTTACCTAGATCTCTCAAGGTTAACATCAGTTTTGCACAAGTTAGCAATTCATAAAGGTAGGATGCTTTTTAAGTTCCTAACATTTTGAAAATGCTTTGAAATTCAGGAGATTTGGTTTATCCTTACATGTAGTGTGACAATCATAATGAAAAGCTTAAAATTTTTGCTTTATCTTTTTATTGTCATAGCTATTAATATAATTGTATTTAATATTATAATTCCATCTCTTATTGTATATTAATTTTTTTATAGATTGATTCTGAATTCAAATTAATTTTTGATGAAAGGAAAGGCGACAGCTTTTGTTCAGAATTTGGAATAGTTTCAAATTCCATTATCTTACAAGGTAGGCATTGCGGAAGGTCCGCAGCTAAGGAATTTGCAAATTGGCTTGAATTAGATATGAGTACAGCTGAACCCTGCAATGAAAGTATGCAGTAAATATTTATGTGCATGTATAGTAAATTTCTAAATGTATATTCTATAGTAAATTCATTACTTTTACTAAAATAAATTTAACTGTTCTATTAACATTTTTGACAGGGTGTTTTTGTGAAATTTTGCGATTTTTTGTCCCCTAATACTTGTGAAAATAAAAGTAGCATAATAAAAAAATGATCCTTTTTTTGGGGGGGGGGGGGGTGCATTTTCTACCTACAGACTCATTTACATTTCTATATATGAATCTTCCACAAAAAGTATGAATGTCTTGTTCAACATACACAGTTAAAAATTTAAATACATGTGAAAGGGCCGTTTTAATAGAATAGAAAATAAAGCAAATTTTATGATGTTGTCCTTGTGTAAAAAATACAATTCTGTGAATGGTTCTTTTTGTGAAATATAATTCTGTGAAGGATTCATTTTAGGAAATGGAATTCTGTGAAGGGTCCTAAAATCAGGGGTGGCAAAAAACTGTTTTGTAAAAAACCCAGATTTATATATAATTTGCTATTGCATACAACTACATATCTGTTGATAAAATAAACATTGTTGGATATTGTATCTATAAGAAATATAACTTCACTTGAAAATATTAAAAGTAAATAGTAGTCAATTAAGTAGAAAATTGAAATAAATTTCTAATTTAAACATTATCTATTAGTAACGCTATGTTGTATATTCAAAGAGTAAACTGTTCTACATAGTGAAACATTGATACCTTGAAAATCGCATGAAGAATCTTTTGATTAATAATATAATAATCCATAAATATTTGATGCCTTTTCATGAAAATATAATGTTCTGTAGTTATTATTATTTGTTTTAAATATACAAATACTTCTGGTTATTTTGTTTTCTGATGATACTCCAAGTGTCCAAGTTAAAAAATTTTACCGTTAGATTCAGCAAGTAACAAAAAAGATTGGTTGGCATTATTGAAATACTGTAACTAGCACTCAATTTTTGCAATCTGTATTATTCAACTTCATATCTTAAGTTAGTTTTTAAAATTCTTTAAGAATAATCTCCCCCAATCAAGAAAATGTTCTTTCACAACTTGACAAAATCTTAAAGATCATTGTATTTTGTTATTAACAGCTCTTAATAATCTGCATTTTTTAAATGAAAATATTTTATGCTAAATATTGAAAATTATTTATCTATTTTATCTTTTCTAATTTTGTATGTTTTAAGATACTAGGGGGCTCTGCCCCCTATGAGCTACGCCCGGCAACCCCCCCTTCCCAAATTTTGGTAAAATGCCCCTCAAAAAAGGTTTTTATTAAAAAAATTGTTTTAGGGAAAAAGTATCTAGAAATTCAGAAAGTAGACAAAATTTGCAACAAATTAGATATATGACATTATGACTTAGGATGAAGGGGAAGGGGGGATCTGCCTCGGAACATACGCGCGGTGTTGCGTGGACTATGTTGCGCAATTCCACTTAACCACTCACACGTTTACATTTGCCCTCCCATCTCCCCTCCGAACTTTCTCTAAAAGGTTTACTTAAAAATAAGTTTTTTGGGTTGTTGAATCCGAATTTTTAACTTCCACCCCAAATCCCCCCCCCCCCCCCAAATAGTTGTTTTTAACTTAAATTTCTTATTGTTTTAGGTGAAAAGCATAACGAAATTCAGAAACTAGACAAAATTTGCAACAAAAAGGATATATGACATTATGACGTAGGATGAACGGGGAGAAGGAGTGCTGCCTCTGAACATGCACTGCGGCGCTACATGCACTAAGTTATTACGTCCAGGCAATAGGGATTTTACCTGGCAAAATTAATACTAGTTATGGATTTCGACTCAACTTATGGTTTTTGGGTCGCTGAATCCGAATTTGTAACTTTCCACCAAAATTTCACCCGGCAACCCCCCAAAAAATTGTTTTTTTTGAAAAAATTTGGTTTTTGAGAAAAGCGCGCGGGGAATGTTCCGAGGCAGCCCCCTCTCTCCCTGTTTATCCTACGTCATAATGTCATATATCCTATTTGTTGCAAATTTTGTCTAGTTTCTGAATTTCGTAATGCTTTTCCACTAAAAAAATAAGAAATTAAAGTTAAAAACAACTATTTTGGGGGGTTTTCGGTGGGGGATTTTGGGGGTAAGTTAAAAATTCGGATTCAGCGACCCAACAAACTTAAAGTAAACCTTATAGAGAAAGTTCGTAGGGGACATGGGAGGGCGAATGTAAACGTGTGAGTGGTTAAGTGGAATTGTGCAACTTAGTCCACGCAGCACCGCGGCGCATGTTCCGAGGTAGATCCCCCCTTCCCCTTCATCCTAAGTCATAATGTCATATATCTAATTTGTTGCAAATTTTGTCTACTTTCTGAATTTCTAGATACTTTTTCCCTAAAACAATAAAAAAATTGATTTTTTAATAAACTTTTTTGGGGGGCTTTTTACCAAAATTTGGGGGTGTTGCCGGGGGAAATTTTGGTGGGTAGTTACAAATTCGGATTCAGCGACCCAAAAAACATAAGTAAGCCTATTTCCAGAACTACCATTAGTTTTGCTAGGTAAAATTCCCTATTGCCTGGACTATTATCTATTTTATCTTTTCTAATTTTGTATGTTTTAAGATAAACTTTTAGAGTACCAGACAAGACATGTTCATCAGCACATGCTATTTTTCCTTTCACATGCATGGAAACATGATCTAGACTCGTTATGTCTCATGTTGTCTGCTGAAATGAAGTGTTAAAAGTAGAAATTACTTCTATTAATAATTAAAAGCACTTAAATTACAAAAAAGAAAAAATGTTATATTAAATTTGTTCTAAAAATATCAAATGATTTTTTTGACCAAAAAAAAAAAAAAAAAAAAAAAAAAAGAAAGAAACGGTTTCAACCGTGCCAACCCCTCCTAAAATGAACCATTTTTTTTCTTATTGACCCATATCTTATTCTAATGAAACAAAGTTTTGCTCTGTGCGCTATGACTAGAAAAAAATTACGAACTGTACATCAAGGCTGAAAATTTGAGTGAGGGTAGTCCAAGGCTCATGGGTGCAAGTCTTCCGTGGGCTGTCACCAGGACATGACATATTTGTCTTTTAAAAATTCCCTAGAGCAGTATCAAGATGAATTTTTTTTAATATTACGTATTTGCACACATTCTTAAATTTTATATACTTTAGCCTTTCAACTTCAGCTGGGGGAAAGGGGGAATCAAAAATATTTTCAGTCCTGGCACATTTTGTAACTTGGAACCATGCCAAGACCTTTTCTGATGCACCAGAGAATTTTCAATTTTTTGTTAATTAGTCAAGATATTAATTAAAAATGATAATGAACTCTCATCAAAACCTCATCTCTTATTCTGCGTCAACCAGTAATGCATGCCTAGTATCAGATTGTGCATTAGGATGAAAGGAAGATCCAAACATGCATTTTACTTTGTGTTTTTTCACAGTTTTGTACGGATGGAGCTGATGTGAAAAAAAAACACACATTTCTTTATCAACTAGATATCAGTATTTTTGTTTTCGAATTTTTGTTATGGGATCTATAACTCTCATATTTATATTATAACTACAGAATATCTTAAACAATTCAGACAAGAACTAGTGAAATAAACCAAGTGAAAAAATGTCTTCTTAAAAGTAGTTTTATCACTAAAAATAAATATTTTTTCAAGAATTTTTTCATTTAAAAATATAAATTCAGACAAAATAGAGTCAAATATATAAAATCATAATTTTGAGGTTTATTTAATGTTATCATATGCCTGGGCAATGGCAGTTCAGCTAGTAGGTGTTATTTTTAAGATTATGATTTCAGAGAAATCTAAAGTTTGGTATTTACAAAGTTTTTTCCTCTTTCAGAAATTTTTTGTGCATTAATTTTACTCCCAATGTTACTTTACCAAGGAGTATTTAGAAAATCTGGTTCCAAAAATTCTAAGCACATAATAATAAAACCCACTGGGACCCAGTCTCTTGATCATTTCATCCAATTTCTGTCTGTATGTATCCTTCTATTGTATAATTTACATAATCACATAGCCAGAGAGATGGCTGAAGCACCCCCGAAAGTTTAAAAAATCTTTCTCTAATTATGATAGATATAATGATGATAGATCTCTATTGATAATAAAATATCCGCTGGTAACTAATTTTTAATTCTGTCTTGCACCACTTTCTCAAACCAAAATATTTTCACATATACACTACCTGACATTGAAAATGCAACACCAGGAAAGAGTGGCCAGAAAATGATGAAACTCGACAAACAGAGAGAGACAGCAACGGACAGTAGTTGAATTGAACAATATTTCGAAAATATAGCCATAATACAAAGCGAGAATAGCATCAGCTCAGTAGGATGTAGGACCACCGTGGATAACGATACACGAAGCAACACGTCTAGGTACAGAGTCAATGAGAGTACTACAATGGTTCTGGTCGATATGGGAACATTCAGGGTGTCTTGAACACACTGCAAAGTGGAGGTAGAGGTGGCTTGCGGGTTCACTACTGCTTTTCGGGGGAAGCGTCTATCCACATGTGCTGACGTCACTCTGGCTGCACTAGCACCCTTCAAACTTTCCACATTTCCTCGTTCCAACCACCTTCGCCACAGCGGTGCACTGTGGATGCATACAGATGTGTCTCAGCTGCGAATATGACATATGGACTAGAGATGCAACGAATATTCGGCCGAAGCCGAATATTCGGCCTATTCGGCCTGTCTGCCGAATATTCGGCTTCGGCCGAATATCAAGTCCATTATTCGGCCTTGGCCGAATAATACACTGTAATGAATGTTTTTATATTTACACAGTATAACTTTTTAATTTGACAATTTATATTCATCATATATAATGAAAATTTTATTCGAAATTAACTAACAATTTTTTTTCCATTAACTTTCATACTCCGAATTGGTTTTATCTACCCATTTTTATATGAGGCTAAATTAGGAATCATGTTAAAAAAAAAATTATGCTGTATCAGTAAGTACAAAAAGTATCTGTAATAAGCTAACATAATCTGTTAAATTTAAAATTAATCTATTCAAAATTGTTTTAATACAGCTGTAACAAGCTATTTTTTTTTTTTTTATCATAATGGGAAGTTTAACATTTATCCCTAGTTACATAAAAAAATATTTCTTTCAATAACATTTTGAATTATACCTATAAAGAACATAAATATATGATTGATTAGATATAGATGTATTATATGTATAAGATATTTAAGTCGTATATGTTACAATAGTTAAGGGTTTTTTTTTTTTTTTTTTTTTTTTTTTTTAGTAAAATACGCTTAAAAGTGAAATATAATTTAAGTGATTTTTTTTTAAGCCTGTTACTATTTCTTATTAAATAATGAAAGAAATGTAAATACTAAATTCTTTTAATTAGTATGCATTTACGTTTTAGATATTTTTTTCAAGAATAGCATTGTAATGCCTTAAAAAACAGTTAAAATGTTTTCAATAAACGTAGATTGTGATGCAGAAATAATAATAATCAGCATTCTCAGATGATAGTCTTTCTTTTTTTTTCGTAAATGTTACCTGCTTCTGAAAATAACCTCTCCCTATATATGGTACTTCCTGGTGCAGAAAGATACTTTTTGGCTAATTGTGAAACGTTTAGAAAGTCTTCTGAATTTTTCGCCCACCACCCCAAAGGACGCTGTTGTCTTTCTAATAGTGGCTGGGAAAGAAAATTACTAATTTCTTTTACTCTTCACATTGAGGCGCACTTTCTAAAGAGGCTTCACTTCTGACAGCAAAAAAAAAAAAAAAAAAAAAAAAATAATAATAATAATAATAAAGATAAATAAAAATTTTGTTAATTGTGAGCTTTATAAAATCTACAGTGATTTCTTTCCACCATTTTAGAGGATATTCCTTTCACCCTTTCTATCAGTGGTTTTTCTTAAGATATTAAGATTTCTTATTTTTTATTTTATTTCATCTGAGAGCTGAAACTTATGTTTCCTAGTACTTTTAAAATTTTGTCATTATTTTAAAATGTAACAACAACACATATAATATCTATTAAAATGTAACTAGACAGTACCTGATGAGGAACTTCTGCTAAGATTTTTTTTTTTTGGGGGGGGGGGGGGTGGGGGGGCGTCTGAATTATATTATTGAGGCAATTTTTAGGCCGAACATGGCCGAATATTTTTTCAGAGTAAAATAATGCTTTAAAAAATTAAAAATTTATATATAAATAATTTTTTAAAAGAAAACAATACATTTTAAATGTGAAATATACAAGAATTGTGCATATAGTGCATACCATATTTTGTTTTTAGGCAAAAATAAGTTCATTATTCGGCGGCCGAATAGGCCGAATATTCGGCTGCAACTTGGCCGAATATTCGGTATTCGGTTATTCGGCCAAACCACTATTCGTTGCATCACTAATATGGACCAACCTGTCCGTCTCAGTCCAATCACCATGCCCTTCGTAAAATCGTCTGTCTGCTGTAAATGTCTCCGTTGACAGTGGCCTGGCATTCTCTGCTATTACACGCGTCCTGGGACACAAGAACAAAATTTCTACGATGCTTTCCCTAGCAGAAGTAAAGCTACGAATACTGCCCATTTTGCAGGTTCCTTCCGTTATATCTTATTCAACATGCACTGGAGAGCTGCGCATTTCATATCGTTTAAATAACTCTATCACATGCATCTATCCTGAAATTTGAATAAATATCTGTCCTCTCCTACTTCTTGGTGTTGCATGTTCAATGTCACATAGTGTACTTTGACAATGTGTGCAAGTGAAATGTACTAAAAAGTTTTATCTTTTAAAATAGTGATACGAATAGAATATAAAAATAGTCACCAGTACGTTTTCTGTCTTTTTGATCATAAAATAAAATTTCACTTAAAAAAAAAAAAAAATAGAATTTTTGACATGGGTATCAAGTATACTATAAGGAGGAATACACCTTAGTTTAAGCCTTGTTTATTTTTTTATTCACACTTTAAAGTGTGCAAATTATTGCTATCATATCAGAAAAAATTCCAAGATTGAGCCCCCTCCGAAGGAAAATCCTGGTTATGGGTCTGCCAATAACTCTTGTGATTGTTGATTTACATTAAAATATTAGTTGTATTATTATAAATATCAAGTATTGTATTTTTGTGAGGTTTATATGATAACAACAGTAGGATAATTATCACGTTTTTGTTTTTAAAACTATTCAATTAAAAAAATATTTTGTAATGAATTCTAAAATTACTACATAAATGTTACCCCACAAAAATGTAACACTTCTCATTATTTATTTATTTTTGAATTTAGTTTGTAAGTGCTGATAATTCTGTATTTACATCCAAATCTTGTGAAAGATATATGCTATTGGATTATTGCAGCAAGATTGCTATTGAAAATTAAGTGTGTAGTATTTATGCATGGGATACAGTACTTACAGGAGCTCACAAAAAGAGTTCATTACACGACACAAAGTTCTTACAATCTGTATATATTTCTGAAGTGCCCTAAATCATGCTGCTTTTGTAAATTGTTCACAGGGTGACAACAATCAAGAAATTATTGCACTTATTTTTAAAATGTTTTTCTTTTGTTTATAGGTAGTGCCAAGGCATCGAAAAGTTTATGAAAGAAGACAGACTATTGGGTGGAGACTGTAAACAACCGCTTGTATTAGCTATTGGGAAGTTAAACCCTGTACAAACATTAATTTTTGAAAACCATTGTATAAAAACAAGTAGTATGTTAAAAGCAGTTGATTTATGCTTTAAGATAACATATTTTAAACTTGGAATTTTCTCCTTACTGTAGTAATGTATGGAATTTTCTAAATGTCTGTTTTTATAAATGTGATGCACAAAATGAAATGGCATCTTGTATCAGAGAACTGAAAGAACGGATTTTTTTAAGTGTGTAAATATCATATTTTTACTTTGCATTGTACCAGTATGAAACTTTTCATCCTAGTTATCCTTTTTTTATTATTATAGATATCAACTGAATGTCATAATATTTTAATCTAATGTAAATTTTATTTCATTTGAGATAGTCATTTGTTTGGGGCTGGTGTAGGAAAGCCTTTCATCTCCTTACTGTAGTAATGTATGAAACTTTCTCAATGCCTGTTTTATACTAAATGTGATGCACAAAAAACAAAATGAAGTGACATCCTATATCAGTGAACTAAAAAGGACTATTAATATAATATTTTAATCTTAATGTAAATTGTCATTTGAGAAATAAATATTCTCATAGGGAGTTGGGAGAGGGACTTTAATATTTCTGCACTTGTTTTTAGACTGAATTAAAAGAACATTTAAATTCTGTTTTTTTCTTATATTTTATCAGCTACAATTTGTATTTAAAAATTTGCAGCCATGTTTTGCTCACTTTGCAAAAAAAAATTTCAAAATCCACATGATCTTTGCCGTCACATTCGAAATTATCATAAGACATGTATACTTAAGCGGTATGTGTGTTATGATGAAAGCTGTAGACAAGCATTTATGAAGTTGTTTAACTATGAGAGACATCTGAAAAGATTTCATGCTAGTGACGTAGAAATAGACATTTCAGAAAGTCGTAATTTTTCAAATCAGCCGATAAATAGTAAAGATGGTGATTTGTCTTCTGATGATTTACCCTCAAATTGATATTTTCAAATCAATTTTTTGGGTGATTCAGAAACATGTAAACATGAACAATTTCAAAAGGATATTTTGCAATATTGCAGTGAAACATGTAGCAAAAGCAGTGTACTACTGTTCTAGTATTATCTCATCTATCAATAGTACTTCATCTTTTCTGTACAATACTGTAAATTATTTAAAATCAGAAACAGTGAATTTTTTAACTGAAAATGGAATGAAATGTGAAAAAAACACAAAATCACTGATGGCAACATTTGATTTTGCTGCTTCTTCATTGTCTACATTTTATTCAAAACATAAAATAGTCAATGCCATTAAAGCAAGTGGTCGCTATGTTGAGCCAAAGGAGATTGCTTTAGGTACACGATATGAACAAAAGTTTATAGATGGCTACCTCACCAAATTCTTAAAAATGACACATGCCAATACATAAGTATAGTAGACACAATGAAAAAAATTATTTCTATTGATGGATTTTTGCATATTTTCAAAACATACAAACAAAACAAAAGTCTTAGAAATGCAACCCTTTGTAGTATCCAAGATGGATTTTATTATTATTCCAATGCAATTTTAAGCTCTGTGGATACAATAGTAATCGAGTTGTATATAGATGATGTGGAGCTTACAAAATCCATTGGGGTCACATACCGGTGTACATAAATTGGGATTCGTATATTTTAAAATTAAAGATTTGCATGTGCACCTTCAATCTTTGTTAGATTCAATATTTATAACTAACATACACTATTCTCTTGATGTCGAAAAATATGGTTATCGGACAATACTAGATAGACTTGTTCATGATTTGAAAAAGCTTTCAGATGAAGGTATAGAATTTCAGGGAAATATATACAAAGTTGTAATTTGGCAAGTGGTAGGTGATAATTTAGGGTTGAATAAACTGCTGGGGTTTGTTGAGAGCTTTACTGCTATTTTTTGTTGTAGATTTTGTCTAGCAAAAAAATATATTTTGTATAAAAATATAAAGGAAGATATTAGTTTACTACGTAATAAAACTGAGCATGACATGCATGTTAATAAAGTGTCTTCTGGTGACATAACAGTATCAGAATGTGGTGTTAAAACTCCTTGCTGCCTAAATGATTTAAGTTATTGGCATGTGACAAATAATTTGATTGTAGATGTAATGCACGATCTTTTTGAAGGTTGGTGTGCTAGTGAAACCTTCTTAATAGTACATCAGTTTGTTTTTAAAGCCAAAATTTTCACTTAGTCTTTTAAATGATAGGATAATAAATTTTAATTATGGTAAATATGAATCAAGTTCTAAACCAGTGTCAATAAACAGAGAAAAACTTTTAAATCTTGATGGTTCTAATGGGCAAAGTGCATCTCAAATGTGGACCTTGATTCGAAACATACCCTTATTAATTGGTGACAAAATTTCTGAAGATAACGAATTTTGGCAGTTATTTAATCTTATGTTGAAATTAATTGATACTATTATGGCTCCAGACATTACCTGAAACTTTTAAATTAGCAGAAAATATAGCAGATCATCACAAACTTTTTTTAGAGCTTTTTCCAGATAAACATTTATCACCAAAAATGCATTTTGCAGTACACTATCCTAGGATCATAAGGCAGCTAGGGCCTCCAGTTATGTATTGGAGCATGCAATATGTAAGCAAACATTATCCTTCAAAAAGATGTGCATCAGCTAGCAAAAATTTTGTAAATGTTGCTAAAACAGTAGCCATACGCCATCAGTTATAAATTGCACATACTTTACATGAGAAATATTTTAAATGCAATGCAATATCAAATGTGTTGGAAACAACATATGGAAAAATGCATAGTTAAAAGGAACATAATTTGAAACTTGAAGTAAACGGTTTGAGTGACAATTCGGAAGTAATGCAGTGTAATGGTTTTCGTTATAATGGCACAACATATTAAAAAAATATGGTTGTGTTTGTTTCTTGCATTGATGAGTTACCTATTTTTGGTAAAATAAAAAAAAAATGTTTGTCCTTAATAATAATGCATTTTTAATTTGTGATTTGTTTGAGTTTTTAGGTTTTGACAGCCATTTTCACTGATATGTTGTAAGTTCTACTGGTGCTGTTAATCTAATAAACATAAAAGATTTATTTAACTATGTTCCATTGCATATAAGAAACTCATATGATTTAAATGACAAATCAGTGTATGTTACACTGCGGTATAATCCATGCTGTACAAATGAAAAATTTGAAATAATTTAAAAGATTGCTTGTTTTTTAAATAAATTTATATTTAGTTTTCTTTTGTTTTGTTCTTTTTGTTAAAATTATGAATATCAGGAAACTATTGTTGTAAATCTTCAGTATTTAATTGAAATAGTTTTATGGATCAGTGGTGAGGTAAAATTTAGTACTAATTGTTTTCTTTATATTTGTAGTACAGTCAGTTTTATGTTTCTAGTTGGCCAAAAATTTGTTAATTTGTATGGGGTTGTATCATATGTTTTGTGGTAAGGGATTTTTTATATTGTACAATACAAAGCAGCAGTAAAACACCTATTTTAATAGCTGATTGGCTTTCATTATTTTTCATAATTTGAAATAATAACCATAGAATGTATTGTCCAAAGTTGTTAAATTTGGCAAAAAAATCTAACTTAAACTGTTGTGTAATTAAAATATAACATTTAAAAGGAAAATTTTGAAAAGACTTTTGCATTTTATGTAAATATTATTATGGTTGCATCCAGCTGTTTTTTCTATGGGCAGCAAACTCTAATCTTGTCCATTTTATTTATCTATTTGCCATACTTCATATACTTTTCTTAATGTCTCTGCTTTCACAGTCTTTTCTCAACTCTCTTGCATCAATGCACTTTTTTAGGTAAAGGAATCAACAAAGAAAGTTTTACATTGTTGAAAGGTTCAACAATAGCAATAACATTATAATAAAATTCCAGCATCTTTTCGTTTCAATGACCATCTTGGTCTATTTGAAAATTTTCTGGTTTAGACATAAATTTTGACACCATTTCAAATCCCAAAAGCGTTCTTTCCGGTTTGGAAATAGAAACATGTGATGTTTTACCATAGCTAATAATGTATCTGATATTATACCTGTCCAGATAATGCTGAATGTGTCTGCTCTTTTACTGCAAATACATCTGAACCACTTCCTTCACTTAGGTGTTCTGCTTATCTCTCTACGTATAACTTTATAAAAAAGATTTATATTAAGGAGATTAGGTTAAGAAGTTAGCAGGCATTTATCTAAAACTAATTGAAGGGGATCCAGCTATATATTAGGTAAATACAAAGTTTTGGCAGCTTTGTAACAGTTTCGTATTCAAAAGTATGATTGTATGGCAATGTGCATGTATATTTGTCTGAATTTTTACCTGCATCTGTGTTTTAATAGGTTATTATTGAACAAAAGATCCATATAAAAAAGGACTAGCTGGCTTCGCTGGCTAGTGGGGCCCCAGAACCTCTAGCGAAAAACTAACCTCAAACCAAACAAAACTGTCTCGTCTCCCTGCTGTGGTAAGCCCCTCATTACATAAAAAAATTTCCTAAAATCTGACCTGGGGCCGAATGAATCTCTGACTCGTTTCCCTTTTGCCGATGGAACCATATTTAATCATAAATTGTTTATGATAATTAACGGTTTTAATTTCCACACGAGTTTATGCATATATAATCATATTACATTGCCTGTAAGCCAGATTTTTATGTTGATGGATCTCCCTCCCAACTCCAAAGTCAAGTTTAATGTTTTTTTAATTAAGATTCTTTAATTTACTTTCAAAATTTTGAATGTTATCTTGCAACTTTTATCTCCTGAAACAATTTAGTAGCTTTTTGCTAGAATCCACATTAGTCAGAGATAATGGTAGCATATGAGACTAATACAAAACTACTCTGCAATAAATTGTTTACTTTTTATGTTTATCATTTTATTTAAACTTGAATTGTTATTCAGCCTCAAACTTTCAATCACTATTCCCACTCTTCTTGAGGGCTGATATATCTCTCACCGGGATGAATGTATCTTCTTTCCCTCATTTCTGGCTTATGTGCTTCTCTCTCTAGTGGACATACAGTACCGCCTTCCGTTCCACTGTAATTTTGGAAATACAGTAAATGAAACCGAACATTACAGATTGGACGGAAGGTGGTACTGCATGCTTACCGGACAGAGAAGCCCACAAACGAGAAAGGGGGGAAAGCAGACATACGCCACGCCTGCAAGGAATATAACAGCCCCCAAGAAGACAGGGAATAGCCATCGAAAGCACCTGACTGAATAAGAACAAAAGTAAAAAATCAAATAATAATAGATTTGAATTTGACCTGTAATGAATAAATGTCATAACAAATAATTTGGTTTCAATAACTTTCTGCTATATTTTGAGTTTTGTAGTATTTAAAGCACTTGGCAATTTTGTACTAACTGTTTTACATATATATAGAGAGAGAGATTAAGTTTCTATTTTTGTACTGATGCTTTGTGTTTTATCGATTGTAAAAATACTTGTTAGATTTAAAATAAACAATTTTGATATTACTTTAGTTTTATTTTTATGTTTATTAATTATAATGGGCATAATGAGTTTCTAGTAACTTTAAGGTATAGCAGAAGAACGTGTAGTAATCTTTTTGAAAAAAGAAAGGCTCTTTTCATGTATAAAAGTTAGAGCCTCGTGTAATTTTGTTTACAATTGAGTGATTTTTAAGCAAATATCATAAACTGCTCAATTAGAAAATTTATAAAAAATATGTATAGTCAGTAGCAGAAGCTTTGCTTAAAAATTATTTAAGACTGTTCTCAAATCCAAAGGGCCAACTTTCTGACATAAGTTTTAATTCATTTTTGTTCGCAAACGCATGAAACTAGCAGGTGTTGTTATTCAGAAACTATGTGATCAAACTGTTTTTTTCCGTTTTCTTGTAAACGCAATAGATCTTTCAGAAAATACTGTCAAAGTTGGCATTTAGAACTGAACTTCCGAACGAAAGAAGAAAATCCAGTCAGTAAATGGAGAAAAATGCCGTATCACGTGATCAAAATCTCTAACTCAATAGGTAACTGGTTGATCAAAAAATGGAAAACACAGTTCGATTCCAAATCGCTTCCATGGTGAGGCTTTCCAATTTTATATCTTTCCGTTAAAAAATGAATTTGTAAATGTGTCAAAACGTTTTGTGCTCGTTGAGCAGAGCAGTTGAGAATAGCCTTAACTTCCCATTGCTTTTAGCTGTGACTATTTATTAAAAAAACACAGAAGCAATAAACAAGAATTGGCTTTGGCACATACCATAAAAATGTTTGAAATCAAACATATTACAAAAGAAAGCAATGATTTCATAGTACAGTAGACTCATTCAAATTCGCACATAATCGCAGATGTACACAATAAAACTTTTTCAGATGGAGGGTCAAAATGACAAAAAATTTTAGTTTTATATCATTCCGTATGTATTTTAATATGTAATTCTCGATATGACTGAACTCATGGTTTTTCATGAAGGAAGCATAAATTTATTTCTGAAAAAAAAAATCAAGATTTTGCTTATATCAATGGTAATCACAATCTTTTTAGCAAATATGTTTATGTAATAATCGAGCTTTTCTGTTATTAAGTCTGGCTAAACCTGAAGCAAAACTTCCTTTTTTCATGATTTTGATATAAATTAATTGGGTACCTTTAAGAGGAAAGTTTCTTTGAATAATTCAAGGAAAATGTACCTCATCTTGATTATGGATATTTAATTGTACATCATTTACTTGACCTTTACTTTTAATAATTTAATCATTTTAAAAATTATCTTGATTTTTATTATTTTAGTTTATTACTTTGCTTAATTATTTTACTATATTGCAAGCATTCATTATAATTTTGATTGCATTATTACATTCAAATTACATTTTAAAAAAAGTAAACAAATCAATGACCAGAAATCCACACAACCTCTGGTGCCAAGCTGTGCGGATTTGAGAGAGTCTACTGTATTTGGTTTCTTTTTTTTTCAGTTTAGTAATTTAGAAGTGTCAATTCAAAAGGATTGATGATTGTATTTGAGGAAATATTCACTTTGAATTTTTCTGACAAGTTATAATAATGGGTGCTGGTCCATTTTCAGTCAATATATGTAAAATGCAGAAGTGCATTTTCAAATTAATCTCTAGGGTGAAAGTGATATTAAAGACAATTATGATATAATTTAATGAGGACATTTTTTCTGAAATATAAAATTTTGAACATGTTACATGAAATCATTAGCGGATTTGGATAAATCCTACATTATATGAAAGACTGTCAAAATGAATAGACTGCAAGGACAGTGATGTGAATGGACTCTTTGAATGTCCCAGGGACCCAACCATTTTTTAAATGTGGGTGTAATTTCAAATAAAAACTAAATATTTATTTATATAAATATAATAAACATTTCTAAAATTAAGATTCAGACTTCTTTGACTTCAGGACTTCTTTGAAACTTAAATGATTTGAATTTACAACTGGTTTTTAAATTATTTTTCAAAAGCATTTTTGTTATGCAAATCAGTCATATACAAAAAAAAAAAAAAAAAAAAAAAATTCAACATTAGATTTTAGAAATCTGCAAAATAAATATATTTTAATAAAAATTTTCAGAGCATATTTTTTTTTTTTGGAGAAAAAAGATGAGATTGCTCTTATGAAAACTTTTAAAATTAACACATCCCGTCAGATGCGTTTTTGTGTTCTGTTTGTGCTCCATCATCAACTTATAAGTGTTTGATTTAGTGTAGTGTATTTCTGACATCTGCACTGATGAAGTAAACCACAAATGAAAGAAACCATAGTACTAAAGATTTACATAATTGATAAAACTCATTACTAAATTATTCTTGCTGGACCAATAAAACTGTATCACACATCACATTTTTTTCAACTTTCACATATAAACTGATGGACGACCAATGTGTATGCTGAGGTATAGAGAAATTGCTAATTTTCTAAACAACTTGCTATAGAAAAACTGGCGCTTTTATTAAAACAAGCATGCATTTGAAGCTTTATGTACAGTTGGTCAAAAAAAAAAAAAAAAATCTAATTTGAATAAAAAATATCATAGAGAAATGAAACTGGTATCAATCAACATGGATTGTCTATTTCAATTTAACCTATTAAAACTTTCCTTAGGGTTTCATCTACATGATAAGGTGAACACAAATTTTTAATTTTTTCAATGTAAACCTCCAAATTTGACCACAAATTTTTAATTTTTTCAATGTAAACCTCCAAATTTGACAATGCAGTTAGAAAGAACACACTCAACTACCCGAAGTACTATTTTAAGAGACGTTTCTACAATTGAAGATTTATTAGAGGTAGGAATTATAAGTAACACGAATTTTATAAACACTTTTTTAAGAGAAAAATCTTTCACTCTGAGAACTCATTAGTCCTATGTCTACTAACTCTTGGACTAATTGTGAAATGTCTTAAAAATTTGTAATTGGGCTAAATTGAGTTGTTTTCTTTCCGATTGTTATCAAATTGGGGGGGGTTTATATTAAAAATATAAAGTTACTGTTCATTTTAATATGTAGATGACCCCTTGATTAAAAATTTTAAAGTCTTAAAATTGAAGTAGACAGCAATTTTATTTCACTTCTATAATTTGTATTAGAGTTAATACGGTTTATTTATTTATTTTTTTTGACCGACTGATACATTTTTTATAAAATAGTTTCAATATATTTACAGGCTTCAAATATATGCTCATTTTATTAAGTGAACCAGTTTTCTCTTAGGAGGCGTGCAGGATTGGTAATTATTTTATATCTCGCCAATGCACCTTAAACCTAAAAATACATGTAAATTTTGAGTATTTTCATGCTCAAAAATGAGCATATAGAGGTCAGTTCATACTCATTTTTGAAACATAGACATGCTCAAAAATGAGCACATAGAGGTCAGTTCGTACTCATTTTTGAAACATGGGCGTGCTCAAAAATGAGCACATACAGATCAGTTCATACTCATTTTTGAAACATGGACGTACTCAAAAATGAGCACATGGAGGTCAGTTCATACTCATTTTTGAAACATAGACATGCTCAAAAATGAGCACATACAGATCAGTTCATACTCATTTTTGAAACATGGACGTACTCAAAAATGAGCACATGGAGGTCAGTTCATACTCATTTTTGAAACATGGACGTACTCAAAAATGAGCACATGGAGGTCAGTTCATACTCATTTTTGAAACATGGACGTACTCAAAAATGAGCACATACAGATCAGTTCATACTCATTTTTGAAACATGGACATACTCAAAAATGAGCACATACAGATCAGTTCATACTCATTTTTGAAACATGGACATACTCAAAAATGAGCACATAGAGGTCAGTTCATACTCATTTTTGAAACATGGACATACTCAAAAATGAGCACATAGAGGTCAGTTCATACTCATTTTTGAAACATGGACATACTCAAAAATGAGCACATAGTGGTCAGTTCATACTCATTTTTGAAACATTGGCATACTCAAAAATGAGCACATGATGTTTCATTATTAAGTGTGTGCATGTTTTCAGAAATGAGTATATACATGTTTCAAACTTGAGTAATTTTGTTTCGGAGCCATTTTGACGATGCGGCATACTCAGATTTGAGTATTTTTTACTCATTTTTGAAAACGTCGTTTTTAGAGTGTATAGAGAAATTGTAACTTTCTGAACAATTGAAGATTTTAGTTATTGTGGGCTACTTTATTAACTTAGGTATATCATTAAGTTTTTCTTTTATTCTGTACATAGACATGAGTTAAGATTCAGTAAAAAAAAGCTTATTTGCACTCTAAAAACGACGTTTTCAAAAATGAGTAAAAAATACTCAAATCTGAGTATGCCGCATCGTCAAAATGGCTCCGAAACAAAATTACTCAAGTTTGAAACATGTATATACTCATTTCTGAAAACATGCACACACTTAATAATGAAACATCATGTGCTCATTTTTGAGTATGCCAATGTTTCAAAAATGAGTATGAACTGACCACTATGTGCTCATTTTTGAGTATGTCCATGTTTCAAAAATGAGTATGAACTGACCTCTATGTGCTCATTTTTGAGTATGTCCATGTTTCAAAAATGAGTATGAACTGACCTCTATGTGCTCATTTTTGAGTATGTCCATGTTTCAAAAATGAGTATGAACTGATCTGTATGTGCTCATTTTTGAGTATATCCATGTTTCAAAAATGAGTATGAACTGATCTGTATGTGCTCATTTTTGAGTACGTCCATGTTTCAAAAATGAGTATGAACTGACCTCCATGTGCTCATTTTTGAGTACGTCCATGTTTCAAAAATGAGTATGAACTGACCTCCATGTGCTCATTTTTGAGTACGTCCATGTTTCAAAAATGAGTATGAACTGATCTGTATGTGCTCATTTTTGAGCATGTCTATGTTTCAAAAATGAGTATGAACTGACCTCCATGTGCTCATTTTTGAGTACGTCCATGTTTCAAAAATGAGTATGAACTGATCTGTATGTGCTCATTTTTGAGCACGCCCATGTTTCAAAAATGAGTACGAACTGACCTCTATGTGCTCATTTTTGAGCATGTCTATGTTTCAAAAATGAGTATGAACTGACCTCTATATGCTCATTTTTGAGCATGAAAATACTCAAAATTTACATGTATTTTTAGGTTTAAGGTGCATTGGCGAGATATAAAATAATTACCAATCCTGCACGCCTCCTAAGAGAAAACTGGTTCACTTAATAAAATGAGCATATATTTGAAGCCTGTAAATATATTGAAACTATTTTATAAAAAATGTATCAGTCGGTCAAAAAAAATAAATAAATAAACCGTATTAACTCTAATACAAATTATAGAAGTGAAATAAAATTGCTGTCTACTTCAATTTTAAGACTTTAAAATTTTTAATCAAGGGGTCATCTACATATTAAAATGAACAGTAACTTTATATTTTTAATATAAACCCCCCCCAATTTGATAACAATCGGAAAGAAAACAACTCAATTTAGCCCAATTACAAATTTTTAAGACATTTCACAATTAGTCCAAGAGTTAGTAGACATAGGACTAATGAGTTCTCAGAGTGAAAGATTTTTCTCTTAAAAAAGTGTTTATAAAATTCGTGTTACTTATAATTCCTACCTCTAATAAATCTTCAATTGTAGAAACGTCTCTTAAAATAGTACTTCGGGTAGTTGAGTGTGTTCTTTCTAACTGCATTGTCAAATTTGGAGGTTTACATTGAAAAAATTAAAAATTTGTGGTCAAATTTGGAGGTTTACATTGAAAAAATTAAAAATTTGTGTTCACCTTATCATGTAGATGAAACCCTAAGGAAAGTTTTAATAGGTTAAATTGAAATAGACAATCCATGTTGATTGATACCAGTTTCATTTCTCTATGATATTTTTTATTCAAATTAGATTTTTTTTTTTTTTTTTGACCAACTGTACATAAAGCTTCAAATGCATGCTTGTTTTAATAAAAGCGCCAGTTTTTCTATAGCAAGTTGTTTAGAAAATTAGCAATTTCTCTATACCTCAGCATACACATTGGTCGTCCATCAGTTTATATGTGAAAGTTGAAAAAAATGTGATGTGTGATACAGTTTTATTGGTCCAGCAAGAATAATTTAGTAATGAGTTTTATCAATTATGTAAATCTTTAGTACTATGGTTTCTTTCATTTGTGGTTTACTTCATCAGTGCAGATGTCAGAAATACACTACACTAAATCAAACACTTATAAGTTGATGATGGAGCACAAACAGAACACAAAAACGCATCTGACGGGATGTGTTAATTTTAAAAGTTTTCATAAGAGCAATCTCATCTTTTTTCTCCAAAAAAAAAAAATATGCTCTGAAAATTTTTATTAAAATATATTTATTTTGCAGATTTCTAAAATCTAATGTTGAATTTTTTTTTTTTTTTTTTTTTTTGTATATGACTGATTTGCATAACAAAAATGCTTTTGAAAAATAATTTAAAAACCAGTTGTAAATTCAAATCATTTAAGTTTCAAAGAAGTCCTGAAGTCAAAGAAGTCTGAATCTTAATTTTAGAAATGTTTATTATATTTATATAAATAAATATTTAGTTTTTATTTGAAATTACACCCACATTTAAAAAATGGTTGGGTCCCTGGGACATTCAAAGAGTCCATTCACATCACTGTCCTTGCAGTCTATTCATTTTGACAGTCTTTCATATAATGTAGGATTTATCCAAATCCGCTAATGATTTCATGTAACATGTTCAAAATTTTATATTTCAGAAAAAATGTCCTCATTAAATTATATCATAATTGTCTTTAATATCACTTTCACCCTAGAGATTAATTTGAAAATGCACTTCTGCATTTTACATATATTGACTGAAAATGGACCAGCACCCATTATTATAACTTGTCAGAAAAATTCAAAGTGAATATTTCCTCAAATACAATCATCAATCCTTTTGAATTGACACTTCTAAATTACTAAACTGAAAAAAAAAGAAACCAAATACAGTAGACTCTCTCAAATCCGCACAGCTTGGCACCAGAGGTTGTGTGGATTTCTGGTCATTGATTTGTTTACTTTTTTTAAAATGTAATTTGAATGTAATAATGCAATCAAAATTATAATGAATGCTTGCAATATAGTAAAATAATTAAGCAAAGTAATAAACTAAAATAATAAAAATCAAGATAATTTTTAAAATGATTAAATTATTAAAAGTAAAGGTCAAGTAAATGATGTACAATTAAATATCCATAATCAAGATGAGGTACATTTTCCTTGAATTATTCAAAGAAACTTTCCTCTTAAAGGTACCCAATTAATTTATATCAAAATCATGAAAAAAGGAAGTTTTGCTTCAGGTTTAGCCAGACTTAATAACAGAAAAGCTCGATTATTACATAAACATATTTGCTAAAAAGATTGTGATTACCATTGATATAAGCAAAATCTTGATTTTTTTTTTCAGAAATAAATTTATGCTTCCTTCATGAAAAACCATGAGTTCAGTCATATCGAGAATTACATATTAAAATACATACGGAATGATATAAAACTAAAATTTTTTGTCATTTTGACCCTCCATCTGAAAAAGTTTTATTGTGTACATCTGCGATTATGTGCGAATTTGAATGAGTCTACTGTACTATGAAATCATTGCTTTCTTTTGTAATATGTTTGATTTCAAACATTTTTATGGTATGTGCCAAAGCCAATTCTTGTTTATTGCTTCTGTGTTTTTTTAATAAACAGTC
The DNA here is from genome assembly GCA_963932465.1 of Maratus speciosus. NCBI lineage: Eukaryota > Metazoa > Arthropoda > Arachnida > Araneae > Salticidae > Maratus > Maratus speciosus. Next base: position 182,863,296 of record OZ010795.1, on the reverse strand, counting down.
ACAGCTAAAAGCAATGGGAAGTTAAGGCTATTCTCAACTGCTCTGCTCAACGAGCACAAAACGTTTTGACACATTTACAAATTCATTTTTTAACGGAAAGATATAAAATTGGAAAGCCTCACCATGGAAGCGATTTGGAATCGAACTGTGTTTTCCATTTTTTGATCAACCAGTTACCTATTGAGTTAGAGATTTTGATCACGTGATACGGCATTTTTCTCCATTTACTGACTGGATTTTCTTCTTTCGTTCGGAAGTTCAGTTCTAAATGCCAACTTTGACAGTATTTTCTGAAAGATCTATTGCGTTTACAAGAAAACGGAAAAAAACAGTTTGATCACATAGTTTCTGAATAACAACACCTGCTAGTTTCATGCGTTTGCGAACAAAAATGAATTAAAACTTATGTCAGAAAGTTGGCCCTTTGGATTTGAGAACAGTCTTAAATAATTTTTAAGCAAAGCTTCTGCTACTGACTATACATATTTTTTATAAATTTTCTAATTGAGCAGTTTATGATATTTGCTTAAAAATCACTCAATTGTAAACAAAATTACACGAGGCTCTAACTTTTATACATGAAAAGAGCCTTTCTTTTTTCAAAAAGATTACTACACGTTCTTCTGCTATACCTTAAAGTTACTAGAAACTCATTATGCCCATTATAATTAATAAACATAAAAATAAAACTAAAGTAATATCAAAATTGTTTATTTTAAATCTAACAAGTATTTTTACAATCGATAAAACACAAAGCATCAGTACAAAAATAGAAACTTAATCTCTCTCTCTATATATATGTAAAACAGTTAGTACAAAATTGCCAAGTGCTTTAAATACTACAAAACTCAAAATATAGCAGAAAGTTATTGAAACCAAATTATTTGTTATGACATTTATTCATTACAGGTCAAATTCAAATCTATTATTATTTGATTTTTTACTTTTGTTCTTATTCAGTCAGGTGCTTTCGATGGCTATTCCCTGTCTTCTTGGGGGCTGTTATATTCCTTGCAGGCGTGGCGTATGTCTGCTTTCCCCCCTTTCTCGTTTGTGGGCTTCTCTGTCCGGTAAGCATGCAGTACCACCTTCCGTCCAATCTGTAATGTTCGGTTTCATTTACTGTATTTCCAAAATTACAGTGGAACGGAAGGCGGTACTGTATGTCCACTAGAGAGAGAAGCACATAAGCCAGAAATGAGGGAAAGAAGATACATTCATCCCGGTGAGAGATATATCAGCCCTCAAGAAGAGTGGGAATAGTGATTGAAAGTTTGAGGCTGAATAACAATTCAAGTTTAAATAAAATGATAAACATAAAAAGTAAACAATTTATTGCAGAGTAGTTTTGTATTAGTCTCATATGCTACCATTATCTCTGACTAATGTGGATTCTAGCAAAAAGCTACTAAATTGTTTCAGGAGATAAAAGTTGCAAGATAACATTCAAAATTTTGAAAGTAAATTAAAGAATCTTAATTAAAAAAACATTAAACTTGACTTTGGAGTTGGGAGGGAGATCCATCAACATAAAAATCTGGCTTACAGGCAATGTAATATGATTATATATGCATAAACTCGTGTGGAAATTAAAACCGTTAATTATCATAAACAATTTATGATTAAATATGGTTCCATCGGCAAAAGGGAAACGAGTCAGAGATTCATTCGGCCCCAGGTCAGATTTTAGGAAATTTTTTTATGTAATGAGGGGCTTACCACAGCAGGGAGACGAGACAGTTTTGTTTGGTTTGAGGTTAGTTTTTCGCTAGAGGTTCTGGGGCCCCACTAGCCAGCGAAGCCAGCTAGTCCTTTTTTATATGGATCTTTTGTTCAATAATAACCTATTAAAACACAGATGCAGGTAAAAATTCAGACAAATATACATGCACATTGCCATACAATCATACTTTTGAATACGAAACTGTTACAAAGCTGCCAAAACTTTGTATTTACCTAATATATAGCTGGATCCCCTTCAATTAGTTTTAGATAAATGCCTGCTAACTTCTTAACCTAATCTCCTTAATATAAATCTTTTTTATAAAGTTATACGTAGAGAGATAAGCAGAACACCTAAGTGAAGGAAGTGGTTCAGATGTATTTGCAGTAAAAGAGCAGACACATTCAGCATTATCTGGACAGGTATAATATCAGATACATTATTAGCTATGGTAAAACATCACATGTTTCTATTTCCAAACCGGAAAGAACGCTTTTGGGATTTGAAATGGTGTCAAAATTTATGTCTAAACCAGAAAATTTTCAAATAGACCAAGATGGTCATTGAAACGAAAAGATGCTGGAATTTTATTATAATGTTATTGCTATTGTTGAACCTTTCAACAATGTAAAACTTTCTTTGTTGATTCCTTTACCTAAAAAAGTGCATTGATGCAAGAGAGTTGAGAAAAGACTGTGAAAGCAGAGACATTAAGAAAAGTATATGAAGTATGGCAAATAGATAAATAAAATGGACAAGATTAGAGTTTGCTGCCCATAGAAAAAACAGCTGGATGCAACCATAATAATATTTACATAAAATGCAAAAGTCTTTTCAAAATTTTCCTTTTAAATGTTATATTTTAATTACACAACAGTTTAAGTTAGATTTTTTTGCCAAATTTAACAACTTTGGACAATACATTCTATGGTTATTATTTCAAATTATGAAAAATAATGAAAGCCAATCAGCTATTAAAATAGGTGTTTTACTGCTGCTTTGTATTGTACAATATAAAAAATCCCTTACCACAAAACATATGATACAACCCCATACAAATTAACAAATTTTTGGCCAACTAGAAACATAAAACTGACTGTACTACAAATATAAAGAAAACAATTAGTACTAAATTTTACCTCACCACTGATCCATAAAACTATTTCAATTAAATACTGAAGATTTACAACAATAGTTTCCTGATATTCATAATTTTAACAAAAAGAACAAAACAAAAGAAAACTAAATATAAATTTATTTAAAAAACAAGCAATCTTTTAAATTATTTCAAATTTTTCATTTGTACAGCATGGATTATACCGCAGTGTAACATACACTGATTTGTCATTTAAATCATATGAGTTTCTTATATGCAATGGAACATAGTTAAATAAATCTTTTATGTTTATTAGATTAACAGCACCAGTAGAACTTACAACATATCAGTGAAAATGGCTGTCAAAACCTAAAAACTCAAACAAATCACAAATTAAAAATGCATTATTATTAAGGACAAACATTTTTTTTTTATTTTACCAAAAATAGGTAACTCATCAATGCAAGAAACAAACACAACCATATTTTTTTAATATGTTGTGCCATTATAACGAAAACCATTACACTGCATTACTTCCGAATTGTCACTCAAACCGTTTACTTCAAGTTTCAAATTATGTTCCTTTTAACTATGCATTTTTCCATATGTTGTTTCCAACACATTTGATATTGCATTGCATTTAAAATATTTCTCATGTAAAGTATGTGCAATTTATAACTGATGGCGTATGGCTACTGTTTTAGCAACATTTACAAAATTTTTGCTAGCTGATGCACATCTTTTTGAAGGATAATGTTTGCTTACATATTGCATGCTCCAATACATAACTGGAGGCCCTAGCTGCCTTATGATCCTAGGATAGTGTACTGCAAAATGCATTTTTGGTGATAAATGTTTATCTGGAAAAAGCTCTAAAAAAAGTTTGTGATGATCTGCTATATTTTCTGCTAATTTAAAAGTTTCAGGTAATGTCTGGAGCCATAATAGTATCAATTAATTTCAACATAAGATTAAATAACTGCCAAAATTCGTTATCTTCAGAAATTTTGTCACCAATTAATAAGGGTATGTTTCGAATCAAGGTCCACATTTGAGATGCACTTTGCCCATTAGAACCATCAAGATTTAAAAGTTTTTCTCTGTTTATTGACACTGGTTTAGAACTTGATTCATATTTACCATAATTAAAATTTATTATCCTATCATTTAAAAGACTAAGTGAAAATTTTGGCTTTAAAAACAAACTGATGTACTATTAAGAAGGTTTCACTAGCACACCAACCTTCAAAAAGATCGTGCATTACATCTACAATCAAATTATTTGTCACATGCCAATAACTTAAATCATTTAGGCAGCAAGGAGTTTTAACACCACATTCTGATACTGTTATGTCACCAGAAGACACTTTATTAACATGCATGTCATGCTCAGTTTTATTACGTAGTAAACTAATATCTTCCTTTATATTTTTATACAAAATATATTTTTTTGCTAGACAAAATCTACAACAAAAAATAGCAGTAAAGCTCTCAACAAACCCCAGCAGTTTATTCAACCCTAAATTATCACCTACCACTTGCCAAATTACAACTTTGTATATATTTCCCTGAAATTCTATACCTTCATCTGAAAGCTTTTTCAAATCATGAACAAGTCTATCTAGTATTGTCCGATAACCATATTTTTCGACATCAAGAGAATAGTGTATGTTAGTTATAAATATTGAATCTAACAAAGATTGAAGGTGCACATGCAAATCTTTAATTTTAAAATATACGAATCCCAATTTATGTACACCGGTATGTGACCCCAATGGATTTTGTAAGCTCCACATCATCTATATACAACTCGATTACTATTGTATCCACAGAGCTTAAAATTGCATTGGAATAATAATAAAATCCATCTTGGATACTACAAAGGGTTGCATTTCTAAGACTTTTGTTTTGTTTGTATGTTTTGAAAATATGCAAAAATCCATCAATAGAAATAATTTTTTTCATTGTGTCTACTATACTTATGTATTGGCATGTGTCATTTTTAAGAATTTGGTGAGGTAGCCATCTATAAACTTTTGTTCATATCGTGTACCTAAAGCAATCTCCTTTGGCTCAACATAGCGACCACTTGCTTTAATGGCATTGACTATTTTATGTTTTGAATAAAATGTAGACAATGAAGAAGCAGCAAAATCAAATGTTGCCATCAGTGATTTTGTGTTTTTTTCACATTTCATTCCATTTTCAGTTAAAAAATTCACTGTTTCTGATTTTAAATAATTTACAGTATTGTACAGAAAAGATGAAGTACTATTGATAGATGAGATAATACTAGAACAGTAGTACACTGCTTTTGCTACATGTTTCACTGCAATATTGCAAAATATCCTTTTGAAATTGTTCATGTTTACATGTTTCTGAATCACCCAAAAAATTGATTTGAAAATATCAATTTGAGGGTAAATCATCAGAAGACAAATCACCATCTTTACTATTTATCGGCTGATTTGAAAAATTACGACTTTCTGAAATGTCTATTTCTACGTCACTAGCATGAAATCTTTTCAGATGTCTCTCATAGTTAAACAACTTCATAAATGCTTGTCTACAGCTTTCATCATAACACACATACCGCTTAAGTATACATGTCTTATGATAATTTCGAATGTGACGGCAAAGATCATGTGGATTTTGAAATTTTTTTTTGCAAAGTGAGCAAAACATGGCTGCAAATTTTTAAATACAAATTGTAGCTGATAAAATATAAGAAAAAAACAGAATTTAAATGTTCTTTTAATTCAGTCTAAAAACAAGTGCAGAAATATTAAAGTCCCTCTCCCAACTCCCTATGAGAATATTTATTTCTCAAATGACAATTTACATTAAGATTAAAATATTATATTAATAGTCCTTTTTAGTTCACTGATATAGGATGTCACTTCATTTTGTTTTTTGTGCATCACATTTAGTATAAAACAGGCATTGAGAAAGTTTCATACATTACTACAGTAAGGAGATGAAAGGCTTTCCTACACCAGCCCCAAACAAATGACTATCTCAAATGAAATAAAATTTACATTAGATTAAAATATTATGACATTCAGTTGATATCTATAATAATAAAAAAAGGATAACTAGGATGAAAAGTTTCATACTGGTACAATGCAAAGTAAAAATATGATATTTACACACTTAAAAAAATCCGTTCTTTCAGTTCTCTGATACAAGATGCCATTTCATTTTGTGCATCACATTTATAAAAACAGACATTTAGAAAATTCCATACATTACTACAGTAAGGAGAAAATTCCAAGTTTAAAATATGTTATCTTAAAGCATAAATCAACTGCTTTTAACATACTACTTGTTTTTATACAATGGTTTTCAAAAATTAATGTTTGTACAGGGTTTAACTTCCCAATAGCTAATACAAGCGGTTGTTTACAGTCTCCACCCAATAGTCTGTCTTCTTTCATAAACTTTTCGATGCCTTGGCACTACCTATAAACAAAAGAAAAACATTTTAAAAATAAGTGCAATAATTTCTTGATTGTTGTCACCCTGTGAACAATTTACAAAAGCAGCATGATTTAGGGCACTTCAGAAATATATACAGATTGTAAGAACTTTGTGTCGTGTAATGAACTCTTTTTGTGAGCTCCTGTAAGTACTGTATCCCATGCATAAATACTACACACTTAATTTTCAATAGCAATCTTGCTGCAATAATCCAATAGCATATATCTTTCACAAGATTTGGATGTAAATACAGAATTATCAGCACTTACAAACTAAATTCAAAAATAAATAAATAATGAGAAGTGTTACATTTTTGTGGGGTAACATTTATGTAGTAATTTTAGAATTCATTACAAAATATTTTTTTAATTGAATAGTTTTAAAAACAAAAACGTGATAATTATCCTACTGTTGTTATCATATAAACCTCACAAAAATACAATACTTGATATTTATAATAATACAACTAATATTTTAATGTAAATCAACAATCACAAGAGTTATTGGCAGACCCATAACCAGGATTTTCCTTCGGAGGGGGCTCAATCTTGGAATTTTTTCTGATATGATAGCAATAATTTGCACACTTTAAAGTGTGAATAAAAAAATAAACAAGGCTTAAACTAAGGTGTATTCCTCCTTATAGTATACTTGATACCCATGTCAAAAATTCTATTTTTTTTTTTTTTTAAGTGAAATTTTATTTTATGATCAAAAAGACAGAAAACGTACTGGTGACTATTTTTATATTCTATTCGTATCACTATTTTAAAAGATAAAACTTTTTAGTACATTTCACTTGCACACATTGTCAAAGTACACTATGTGACATTGAACATGCAACACCAAGAAGTAGGAGAGGACAGATATTTATTCAAATTTCAGGATAGATGCATGTGATAGAGTTATTTAAACGATATGAAATGCGCAGCTCTCCAGTGCATGTTGAATAAGATATAACGGAAGGAACCTGCAAAATGGGCAGTATTCGTAGCTTTACTTCTGCTAGGGAAAGCATCGTAGAAATTTTGTTCTTGTGTCCCAGGACGCGTGTAATAGCAGAGAATGCCAGGCCACTGTCAACGGAGACATTTACAGCAGACAGACGATTTTACGAAGGGCATGGTGATTGGACTGAGACGGACAGGTTGGTCCATATTAGTGATGCAACGAATAGTGGTTTGGCCGAATAACCGAATACCGAATATTCGGCCAAGTTGCAGCCGAATATTCGGCCTATTCGGCCGCCGAATAATGAACTTATTTTTGCCTAAAAACAAAATATGGTATGCACTATATGCACAATTCTTGTATATTTCACATTTAAAATGTATTGTTTTCTTTTAAAAAATTATTTATATATAAATTTTTAATTTTTTAAAGCATTATTTTACTCTGAAAAAATATTCGGCCATGTTCGGCCTAAAAATTGCCTCAATAATATAATTCAGACGCCCCCCCACCCCCCCCCCCCCCAAAAAAAAAAAATCTTAGCAGAAGTTCCTCATCAGGTACTGTCTAGTTACATTTTAATAGATATTATATGTGTTGTTGTTACATTTTAAAATAATGACAAAATTTTAAAAGTACTAGGAAACATAAGTTTCAGCTCTCAGATGAAATAAAATAAAAAATAAGAAATCTTAATATCTTAAGAAAAACCACTGATAGAAAGGGTGAAAGGAATATCCTCTAAAATGGTGGAAAGAAATCACTGTAGATTTTATAAAGCTCACAATTAACAAAATTTTTATTTATCTTTATTATTATTATTATTATTATTTTTTTTTTTTTTTTTTTTTGCTGTCAGAAGTGAAGCCTCTTTAGAAAGTGCGCCTCAATGTGAAGAGTAAAAGAAATTAGTAATTTTCTTTCCCAGCCACTATTAGAAAGACAACAGCGTCCTTTGGGGTGGTGGGCGAAAAATTCAGAAGACTTTCTAAACGTTTCACAATTAGCCAAAAAGTATCTTTCTGCACCAGGAAGTACCATATATAGGGAGAGGTTATTTTCAGAAGCAGGTAACATTTACGAAAAAAAAAGAAAGACTATCATCTGAGAATGCTGATTATTATTATTTCTGCATCACAATCTACGTTTATTGAAAACATTTTAACTGTTTTTTAAGGCATTACAATGCTATTCTTGAAAAAAATATCTAAAACGTAAATGCATACTAATTAAAAGAATTTAGTATTTACATTTCTTTCATTATTTAATAAGAAATAGTAACAGGCTTAAAAAAAAATCACTTAAATTATATTTCACTTTTAAGCGTATTTTACTAAAAAAAAAAAAAAAAAAAAAAAACCCTTAACTATTGTAACATATACGACTTAAATATCTTATACATATAATACATCTATATCTAATCAATCATATATTTATGTTCTTTATAGGTATAATTCAAAATGTTATTGAAAGAAATATTTTTTTATGTAACTAGGGATAAATGTTAAACTTCCCATTATGATAAAAAAAAAAAAAATAGCTTGTTACAGCTGTATTAAAACAATTTTGAATAGATTAATTTTAAATTTAACAGATTATGTTAGCTTATTACAGATACTTTTTGTACTTACTGATACAGCATAATTTTTTTTTTAACATGATTCCTAATTTAGCCTCATATAAAAATGGGTAGATAAAACCAATTCGGAGTATGAAAGTTAATGGAAAAAAAATTGTTAGTTAATTTCGAATAAAATTTTCATTATATATGATGAATATAAATTGTCAAATTAAAAAGTTATACTGTGTAAATATAAAAACATTCATTACAGTGTATTATTCGGCCAAGGCCGAATAATGGACTTGATATTCGGCCGAAGCCGAATATTCGGCAGACAGGCCGAATAGGCCGAATATTCGGCTTCGGCCGAATATTCGTTGCATCTCTAGTCCATATGTCATATTCGCAGCTGAGACACATCTGTATGCATCCACAGTGCACCGCTGTGGCGAAGGTGGTTGGAACGAGGAAATGTGGAAAGTTTGAAGGGTGCTAGTGCAGCCAGAGTGACGTCAGCACATGTGGATAGACGCTTCCCCCGAAAAGCAGTAGTGAACCCGCAAGCCACCTCTACCTCCACTTTGCAGTGTGTTCAAGACACCCTGAATGTTCCCATATCGACCAGAACCATTGTAGTACTCTCATTGACTCTGTACCTAGACGTGTTGCTTCGTGTATCGTTATCCACGGTGGTCCTACATCCTACTGAGCTGATGCTATTCTCGCTTTGTATTATGGCTATATTTTCGAAATATTGTTCAATTCAACTACTGTCCGTTGCTGTCTCTCTCTGTTTGTCGAGTTTCATCATTTTCTGGCCACTCTTTCCTGGTGTTGCATTTTCAATGTCAGGTAGTGTATATGTGAAAATATTTTGGTTTGAGAAAGTGGTGCAAGACAGAATTAAAAATTAGTTACCAGCGGATATTTTATTATCAATAGAGATCTATCATCATTATATCTATCATAATTAGAGAAAGATTTTTTAAACTTTCGGGGGTGCTTCAGCCATCTCTCTGGCTATGTGATTATGTAAATTATACAATAGAAGGATACATACAGACAGAAATTGGATGAAATGATCAAGAGACTGGGTCCCAGTGGGTTTTATTATTATGTGCTTAGAATTTTTGGAACCAGATTTTCTAAATACTCCTTGGTAAAGTAACATTGGGAGTAAAATTAATGCACAAAAAATTTCTGAAAGAGGAAAAAACTTTGTAAATACCAAACTTTAGATTTCTCTGAAATCATAATCTTAAAAATAACACCTACTAGCTGAACTGCCATTGCCCAGGCATATGATAACATTAAATAAACCTCAAAATTATGATTTTATATATTTGACTCTATTTTGTCTGAATTTATATTTTTAAATGAAAAAATTCTTGAAAAAATATTTATTTTTAGTGATAAAACTACTTTTAAGAAGACATTTTTTCACTTGGTTTATTTCACTAGTTCTTGTCTGAATTGTTTAAGATATTCTGTAGTTATAATATAAATATGAGAGTTATAGATCCCATAACAAAAATTCGAAAACAAAAATACTGATATCTAGTTGATAAAGAAATGTGTGTTTTTTTTTCACATCAGCTCCATCCGTACAAAACTGTGAAAAAACACAAAGTAAAATGCATGTTTGGATCTTCCTTTCATCCTAATGCACAATCTGATACTAGGCATGCATTACTGGTTGACGCAGAATAAGAGATGAGGTTTTGATGAGAGTTCATTATCATTTTTAATTAATATCTTGACTAATTAACAAAAAATTGAAAATTCTCTGGTGCATCAGAAAAGGTCTTGGCATGGTTCCAAGTTACAAAATGTGCCAGGACTGAAAATATTTTTGATTCCCCCTTTCCCCCAGCTGAAGTTGAAAGGCTAAAGTATATAAAATTTAAGAATGTGTGCAAATACGTAATATTAAAAAAAATTCATCTTGATACTGCTCTAGGGAATTTTTAAAAGACAAATATGTCATGTCCTGGTGACAGCCCACGGAAGACTTGCACCCATGAGCCTTGGACTACCCTCACTCAAATTTTCAGCCTTGATGTACAGTTCGTAATTTTTTTCTAGTCATAGCGCACAGAGCAAAACTTTGTTTCATTAGAATAAGATATGGGTCAATAAGAAAAAAAATGGTTCATTTTAGGAGGGGTTGGCACGGTTGAAACCGTTTCTTTCTTTTTTTTTTTTTTTTTTTTTTTTTTTGGTCAAAAAAATCATTTGATATTTTTAGAACAAATTTAATATAACATTTTTTCTTTTTTGTAATTTAAGTGCTTTTAATTATTAATAGAAGTAATTTCTACTTTTAACACTTCATTTCAGCAGACAACATGAGACATAACGAGTCTAGATCATGTTTCCATGCATGTGAAAGGAAAAATAGCATGTGCTGATGAACATGTCTTGTCTGGTACTCTAAAAGTTTATCTTAAAACATACAAAATTAGAAAAGATAAAATAGATAATAGTCCAGGCAATAGGGAATTTTACCTAGCAAAACTAATGGTAGTTCTGGAAATAGGCTTACTTATGTTTTTTGGGTCGCTGAATCCGAATTTGTAACTACCCACCAAAATTTCCCCCGGCAACACCCCCAAATTTTGGTAAAAAGCCCCCCAAAAAAGTTTATTAAAAAATCAATTTTTTTATTGTTTTAGGGAAAAAGTATCTAGAAATTCAGAAAGTAGACAAAATTTGCAACAAATTAGATATATGACATTATGACTTAGGATGAAGGGGAAGGGGGGATCTACCTCGGAACATGCGCCGCGGTGCTGCGTGGACTAAGTTGCACAATTCCACTTAACCACTCACACGTTTACATTCGCCCTCCCATGTCCCCTACGAACTTTCTCTATAAGGTTTACTTTAAGTTTGTTGGGTCGCTGAATCCGAATTTTTAACTTACCCCCAAAATCCCCCACCGAAAACCCCCCAAAATAGTTGTTTTTAACTTTAATTTCTTATTTTTTTAGTGGAAAAGCATTACGAAATTCAGAAACTAGACAAAATTTGCAACAAATAGGATATATGACATTATGACGTAGGATAAACAGGGAGAGAGGGGGCTGCCTCGGAACATTCCCCGCGCGCTTTTCTCAAAAACCAAATTTTTTCAAAAAAAACAATTTTTTGGGGGGTTGCCGGGTGAAATTTTGGTGGAAAGTTACAAATTCGGATTCAGCGACCCAAAAACCATAAGTTGAGTCGAAATCCATAACTAGTATTAATTTTGCCAGGTAAAATCCCTATTGCCTGGACGTAATAACTTAGTGCATGTAGCGCCGCAGTGCATGTTCAGAGGCAGCACTCCTTCTCCCCGTTCATCCTACGTCATAATGTCATATATCCTTTTTGTTGCAAATTTTGTCTAGTTTCTGAATTTCGTTATGCTTTTCACCTAAAACAATAAGAAATTTAAGTTAAAAACAACTATTTGGGGGGGGGGGGGGGATTTGGGGTGGAAGTTAAAAATTCGGATTCAACAACCCAAAAAACTTATTTTTAAGTAAACCTTTTAGAGAAAGTTCGGAGGGGAGATGGGAGGGCAAATGTAAACGTGTGAGTGGTTAAGTGGAATTGCGCAACATAGTCCACGCAACACCGCGCGTATGTTCCGAGGCAGATCCCCCCTTCCCCTTCATCCTAAGTCATAATGTCATATATCTAATTTGTTGCAAATTTTGTCTACTTTCTGAATTTCTAGATACTTTTTCCCTAAAACAATTTTTTTAATAAAAACCTTTTTTGAGGGGCATTTTACCAAAATTTGGGAAGGGGGGGTTGCCGGGCGTAGCTCATAGGGGGCAGAGCCCCCTAGTATCTTAAAACATACAAAATTAGAAAAGATAAAATAGATAAATAATTTTCAATATTTTAGCATAAAATATTTTCATTTAAAAAATGCAGATTATTAAGAGCTGTTAATAACAAAATACAATGATCTTTAAGATTTTGTCAAGTTGTGAAAGAACATTTTCTTGATTGGGGGAGATTATTCTTAAAGAATTTTAAAAACTAACTTAAGATATGAAGTTGAATAATACAGATTGCAAAAATTGAGTGCTAGTTACAGTATTTCAATAATGCCAACCAATCTTTTTTGTTACTTGCTGAATCTAACGGTAAAATTTTTTAACTTGGACACTTGGAGTATCATCAGAAAACAAAATAACCAGAAGTATTTGTATATTTAAAACAAATAATAATAACTACAGAACATTATATTTTCATGAAAAGGCATCAAATATTTATGGATTATTATATTATTAATCAAAAGATTCTTCATGCGATTTTCAAGGTATCAATGTTTCACTATGTAGAACAGTTTACTCTTTGAATATACAACATAGCGTTACTAATAGATAATGTTTAAATTAGAAATTTATTTCAATTTTCTACTTAATTGACTACTATTTACTTTTAATATTTTCAAGTGAAGTTATATTTCTTATAGATACAATATCCAACAATGTTTATTTTATCAACAGATATGTAGTTGTATGCAATAGCAAATTATATATAAATCTGGGTTTTTTACAAAACAGTTTTTTGCCACCCCTGATTTTAGGACCCTTCACAGAATTCCATTTCCTAAAATGAATCCTTCACAGAATTATATTTCACAAAAAGAACCATTCACAGAATTGTATTTTTTACACAAGGACAACATCATAAAATTTGCTTTATTTTCTATTCTATTAAAACGGCCCTTTCACATGTATTTAAATTTTTAACTGTGTATGTTGAACAAGACATTCATACTTTTTGTGGAAGATTCATATATAGAAATGTAAATGAGTCTGTAGGTAGAAAATGCACCCCCCCCCCCCCAAAAAAAGGATCATTTTTTTATTATGCTACTTTTATTTTCACAAGTATTAGGGGACAAAAAATCGCAAAATTTCACAAAAACACCCTGTCAAAAATGTTAATAGAACAGTTAAATTTATTTTAGTAAAAGTAATGAATTTACTATAGAATATACATTTAGAAATTTACTATACATGCACATAAATATTTACTGCATACTTTCATTGCAGGGTTCAGCTGTACTCATATCTAATTCAAGCCAATTTGCAAATTCCTTAGCTGCGGACCTTCCGCAATGCCTACCTTGTAAGATAATGGAATTTGAAACTATTCCAAATTCTGAACAAAAGCTGTCGCCTTTCCTTTCATCAAAAATTAATTTGAATTCAGAATCAATCTATAAAAAAATTAATATACAATAAGAGATGGAATTATAATATTAAATACAATTATATTAATAGCTATGACAATAAAAAGATAAAGCAAAAATTTTAAGCTTTTCATTATGATTGTCACACTACATGTAAGGATAAACCAAATCTCCTGAATTTCAAAGCATTTTCAAAATGTTAGGAACTTAAAAAGCATCCTACCTTTATGAATTGCTAACTTGTGCAAAACTGATGTTAACCTTGAGAGATCTAGGTAAACTGTAACTTGTATGCAGGGGTGATTCTGAGTAAAAATAAATCTTTTGAAATTCACAGCAAATTATCTCAATGGTTACAATAGAGGGCGGGGGATCCTACTCTGGGGCTAATTATGCGATCCATTGACGAAAATCGCATGTTATATGCAATTCTTTGACAAAATTTGCATTTTACATGCGATTTTTTGATAAAATTCGTATTTTCTCCGGCAATCTTTTGCTTAAATTCGATTTTTTTTGCAATCCTTTGACTAAATTCAGGCTTTTTTTTTGTCACGCTTTGATGAAATTCAGGCTTTCTTCCATCATCCATTGATGAAATTCAAGCTTTTTTCCATCATCATTTGATGAACTTCAGGCTTTTATCCATCATCCTCTGATGAAATTCAGGTATTTTATACAGTCCTTTGACAAAATTAGTGTTTTTTTGTAATCCTTTGATGATATTAGCATTTTTGTGTGATCCTTTTACAAAATTTGAGTTCTTTTTCAGCGATCTCTTGATGAAAAGCACGTTTTTTCCACGCGATACTTTGACGAAATTCACGTTTTCCCCTGTGATCCTTTGACGGAATTTTCATTTTTCACTGCAATGCTTTGACAAAATTCGCACTTTCCCCATGATGTATTGATAAAATGGATTTTTTTGGTTCCCATTTGTCAAAATTTAGGATTTTTTTATGTCTGAATTTTCAGACGGATGGCCGATATTTTAAAACTTTCATAACCGAAGATTTAAATTTTCGAAAAATTTAGAACAGAATCACCCGTGATTGTATGTTTTTATTTTTATTTATTTATTTTATTTTGCTAATTTATAGGGATGCACCGAATAGTGATTTTGGCCGAATGTCGAATATTCGGCCTACAGGCGAACCGAATTACCGAATATTCGGCTGGACAAATAATTTTTTATTTCAAAGGCATTAAAATATTAATTTAAAAAAATACATAATACTTAATACAGAAAATAACATTTGGATAAACAGGAGCTTTTTATAAGTAAACTTTATACTGAAACAAAAATCTACTTTGAGTTACTTAAGAATAGGATAGTTATAAACTTTTTTAATTAATAAAATTTTAAATTTCATGACTTCATCTGTGAATTAAAGCAAATGAATATTTTCTTAAATTCTGAAACAAACATTTTAAAATCAAAGAGAAATTGTGAAAAAAATTGGAAGAAAAACTTCACAGGGTCATATATACTCTTTATTTGTCCGGAAGCGACTAAAGTAAAAATAAATAATACAATCTATACAAATGATGGCAACTCAGCAAGGAAAATTTTAAATGGCATCCTAGATTAGTCTCTGAAATTTGCGATCCTAAATCTTTCAACAAACTTTTAATAAAGATAATGTGGTCAAGAAAATCTTTTTTTTTTAAACATTAATTTACTAATTTTCTTAACTTTAATTTTACAAACAGCAAATAATGTAAAATTATTATTTTTTTTATTTAAATATAATTCTATTTATTTAATTGTTCTGGATATCATTATAAGTCGACAGTTAAAATTAGAAGTTGTGCAAGGTTTTTTTCAGTATTCGGTGCGCCAATATTCGGTGAGATGTCCGAATACCGAATATTCGGTGCATCCCTATCACTACTAATTTACTTACTGTACAATAAAGTGTCGTGTAATGTTTGCATCTTATAATACAGGGTATATACAATGATCCGTTTATATGTTTAAGTTAATAAGATAACAGATACTGTATGAACATTACTGAAATTGCATTTTTTAGCAATGTCTACATGGGGTGTCCATTACTGGAAATTGACTAATTAAGTGTTCCAGTAATGGACCTAAAAAATAAATGATAATGAACCTAAAAAATAAATGAAATTTTGTAAATGGCCATTAGTATATTCATAAAATTTAAAGTTTTCTATTACTATAAGTTATCTATTACTATAAATCAACCATCTTGTGCGAGTTTTAATGCATAAGCTAAAACCTTTTACAATGTTCAAATGCACAAATACGTACAATACCATGACACAAAAAACCACATACGGCCGTTTCAAAGAGTATTCTTGAATCCCCTTTCTCAGTGTGATAAAAAAAAATATTAAAAGATTAAAATGAGGTCAAAGAATCCCTCGGTTATAGACCCTGGCTATTTTTGTGATTCACCCCCGCGCCCCTCGCACTGAAGAAGGAGATCCAAGAATCCTTGGAACGGCCGTATGTAGTTTTTTGTGTCATGGTACTGTATGTGTTTCAGCGTTCGAAATCCTTGGTGGTCCGCTGGTCCGAGATCACTAAAAATTCAATCGGACCACTAATTTAAAAAATTTAGTGGTCCGAAGGACCAGTAACTAACAGTAACTTTTCCCCCTCTTTGACAGGTAAACGTAAATTTTCCCATCCCTGAGAAAACTGCAACCAAACATTACAATAAGCATAAAATTTGCATAAATACTTAGTCAGTTAAAATAAATAGACGGAAATAAAAAACATAATAATTTCAGTTTTTGTTTATGTACTATTTATTTAATTTTTAGCAAATTATAATTTTACATTTTATTATGCCGAAAATTTTGGGTAACTGAAAGGAAGTTTGGTTTATATTCTCGGCGGAGGAGAGGGGTGGGGGGTGTCACTCAAAGGGTTAAGGTCAGGGTTGCAAAAAAGCCGGCTAAAATTAAAAAAAGCCAGGCCGGTGGCTTTTATTGGTTTTAACCGGCTTTTTTTGGCCAAAATTGGCTTTTTTTGGCCATAATTGGCTTTTATACAATAAAGCATTGTAATTATAAACTACACATTTTAAAGTGTTTTTAATTAGTTTTAATGACATTTAATTGATTTACAGTTTAATAAGTAACCCAATTTCTCAATAATGAGGACATTAATACTGGAATAAAACTTAGATGATTTTGCTTGTGATTTGTATTCTGAATTGCACATATGTCAGCTAAATTTTAAAAGGGTTATACCAACTGCCAATTTTTTCATTTTTACTGCTTTATAAAATTAAAGAGGACAATGGTTACTTAGTTATATGTTTTATTACTTAATTTTAGGAGCTATTAATATACAAGTCTTATTTTATTTCTAGCAAACATTTGAAATTATACATAGGCATATTAATAAAAACACCACCATTTCTCACTTTTAAAAAACATTATGAATAGCATATGCATGAATATGCTTAGCAACAAGCTTTTCAAAATTTTATTTGGAGAATTTTTTTTTTTCTTGTTTTAAATGCTCTATTTTTTATACACTTATGTACCACTCTCCTCAAACAAAACATCTTTTCTAATTTCTCTTAACATTTAACTTAATCTCTCCATATGGACACATAAGAATGTTTCCATTTTGATGTTCTACATTTTGTCATTAAGGCTTTTAAATCCAAAAGGGCAACTTTCTGATATAAGTTTTAATTTATTTTTGTTCAGAAATGCATGAAACTAGCAGATGTTGTTGTTCAGAAACTATGTAATTGTGCTGTTTTTTTGCAAATGCAATAGATTTTTCAGAAAATAGTGTCAAAGTGAGCGTTTTAAATCGAATTTCCGCACGAAAGAAGAAACCACTCAGAAAAGGGTGAAAAAACATGTTTGTCATGTGATCAAAATCTCTTATAACTCAATAGGTAATTGATGGATCAAAAAATGGAAAACACAGTTTGATTCCAAATCGCTTCCATGGTCAGGCTTTCGAATTTTACATCTTTCCGTTAAAATATGAATTTTTAAATGTGTCAACATTTTGCGCTTGTTGAGCAGAGCAGTTAAGAACAGTTTTAATTAAATATAATCTTTAAAATGTGTAGTACATGTGGAGATATATTAGTGTTGACACTAGAATAAAAGGACCGCCGGGCATGAATTTTTCAAAAAGGGAACACTATT
This sequence comes from Maratus speciosus, assembly GCA_963932465.1. Taxonomy (NCBI): domain Eukaryota; kingdom Metazoa; phylum Arthropoda; class Arachnida; order Araneae; family Salticidae; genus Maratus; species Maratus speciosus. Next base: position 182,845,133 of record OZ010795.1, on the reverse strand, counting down.
CCAAAAAAAGGGTACATTTTTCAAAAAGGAAATGCTGTTCTAAAAAAGGGTGCATTTTTTTCAAAAAGGGAACACTATTATAAAATAAGGGCACATTTTTTTCGAAAAGGGCACACTTGTACCTTGTTCATAAAGCATATTTTGAACTGGTTTGTTTGGAGTCCCTAGAATTTGCAATATTTTTCCGGTATCAATTGAATTACCATGGGGTACATAGGAAGTGTTAAAAAGGGCAGCCGGGCACATCTGAAGGGTTTAAAAGAGCCGCCGGGTGCAAAAAGGAAATAAAAAGGGCCGCCGGGCACTGCACTTTGCTAAAGCGGCTTAGAGTCAACACTATATATAATATAGAATTTCAAAACACCAGTTTAAAGCCTAACTTATATTCTTTTCAATGTTTATATATATATATATATATATATATTTTTTTTTCAGACATAATGCGTTCACAGTTGCCTTCTAGAAGTTATAAAGACTTATTTATTTGATAAAATTTAATAGAAATCTATAATTTGTTTTAATAGAAAATATTTATAAGTGTATTAAAAATTAATTGATCCAAATTTAAAACGAATTTACTGTAAACCAACTTTAAAAAATAAAAACTGGCTTTTTTTAATAAAAGCCGGCTTTTTTTAAGTGGTTAAAACCAAAAAAAGCCGGCCGGCTTTTTTTGGCCTGGCTAAAAGCCAGCAACCCTGGTTAAGGTACTTATATAATTTTATGTAGCAGTCCAGTAACGATGTCTGCAGACCAGTAAACTCTGATGTTTACTGGTCCTTGGGATCAGTGATTTTTTTAAATCAATTCTACCGCTGAAAATAGTCAGGGTTGCAAAATCGCTAAAAAAAATGTCGGTCATAACAAAAAAGATGACAGACGATCAAGGGAGAATATGCAAGGGATATTCAAAAACTCATTCAATTTCATTATAAAAATTAATATAAGGTTAACAGATAATATTAAAAATTCAAAACAATATTCTTGTATTTAATAACATTTGTTATAATACTTGTCCCCAAGCAGCATTAGCGATAAATACAAAATATTATTTTGTCTTCAAAAACATCGGTAAATTAGAAAAATTTTGGTTAAAAAAATAAAATAAAATAAAAAAATAAAGATCTATTCAATCTATCTTTTAACATGCTTTTACAAACAAAATACCAAAGTTCTCCAAATGTTATTTTATGAAAAAAGAGAGAGCGAGAGAGATGGGGGAGGGGGAAGAGAAATTTGTAAAAAGCAAATAGTATAAAATTTTGTAATGATAATGATTCTGAGATTCATATAAATATTAAAATTGATCTAAGTCCAATCAAAAACAATGATATTTTCAAAACAAAATACCAACATTTTCCAAACGTTATTTCTAAAAAAAGAGAGGGGAAAGGGAATTTGTAAAAAGCAAATAGTAAAAAAATCAGGGTTGTCTCGGTTTTAACCATGGTGATTTTAACCAGCGGTTTAAACCGGTTTTAACCGTCCTGGTCAAAATCAATTTTGACCATTTTGACCACTGAAATTGACTATTCAATTTATTTACTACTAATCAAATATATTTTACTAGCATATGTTAAAAACAAAGTTAACATTTGTTAAAAATGTCATAATATAAGTAACATAACACCAGCAAATACCAAATTTAAAAAAGCCATAACATAAATTACAACACCAAGATACAACACAAATGTTTTAATTATTTTTTATACACAAGCTCTTTTATCGAGACTGTATCATTTTAGAATAAGTTTCAAGATCTTTTTCTTTTAGCAATCTTAACCATTCGTCGCATGCATCAGATATAGTAGCATCTTCTTTTTTAAGTTTATCTAAAGCAAGGGAAATAGGCTTAAGTTGATTTTATAAATGTTTTACTTCTTTGTATACGTTGTTAATGATTTTAACAATGTTATCAATATTATCTTCATGCTCATCTGCAATTTTTCATTTCAATAACATGCTTCATTATTGAATTAACTTTGTTTGTGTTTGTAATATCTTGTCCTACAAGATTCAAGTAATGTGCAGCACCAGACTTAGATAAAATGCAAAACTGTCTGCGAACTCAAATAATTTCTTAAAAATTTTCTGCAAAAAAACACCACGCCCCTCCTGAGTCCTACATCACTGCTAACAGCAAAAATGAAAAAGTCCTCTTTCCAATCCCTCGCATTACATTACATGCACTCAACTGGGGGGTTCTGAATTAAACTTTATTGAAAAGAGGATAATATTTACTAAGATATTAAAACTGAATTGCCCTTTCGAATGTAAAAAAAATTGCCGCAAATCGCAGAGAAACGCTAAACAAGCGCATAAACAATCGCAAAACTTTCCAACCAAATAAACTTTATTTAAAAGAGATCAACATTTAACATTTACTTTTTAACACAAAATTTATTTTTAATCTGTTAAATTAATGTGCAAAGCCTAAAATAATCTACAGCACCTGCTTCAGTGCTACACTGTTTCTGCTACCGGCCCTAGCAGGAGAAAAAAAAAGCATCATACCTGCCGTTCCGGCATAAGCGCCATACTTACAATATTTTTAAGTTTTATAAATATATATGCCGCGGCACTTCTTCTAAAAAATACTGTACCATGGTACATGGCAAATAATTTCTAGATAACTTTTTTTTCCTCCAGTTGAAAAATAGTCTGCAGACCTTCTCAAGAGTCTGCGACGGGCCTCGCACTGATTCTCCCCCGGGGTCTTGATAATTTTTTTTAATGAAGAAATTTGTAAAAGAAACCATCAGAACTGTCTGCAAACTTTGAAAATTTTCTGCGAACAGCGTTCTCGTGTTCGTCTATATTATCTGATTCTGTGCAGCACATCCATAAGAAATAAACAGTTCGTCTCTATATGCATTTTGAAAATCCTCTCATGCGTTTCATCTTGTTTTCATTGTCACTTACAAAACTTCTTACTTTACAAGCAAACTAAACTTGTTTCCTACCCAGGGTTGGAAAAAACCCGGGTTTTTTTGTAAAAAACCAAAAAAACCGGTTTATTTGGTTTAAACCAGGTTTTTTTGGTTTAAACCGGGTTTTTTTAAATATAATTTCCTATTGTATACAGATGCATATCTGTTGATAAAATAAACATTTTTGGCTATTATGTAAGTAATATAACTTCAGAAAATATTTAAATTAAATAATTACAATCAATTATATAGAAAATTGAAATCATTTCTAATTTAAACATTATTAGTAACACCTATGTCTTATGTTCAAAGTAAACTGCTCTACGCAGTGAAACATTGATACCTTGCAAATCGTATGAAGAATCCTTTGATTAATAATATAATAATCAATCAATAAACATTTGATGCAATTTCATGAATATAATATATTATTCTGTGGTTGTTATTATTATTATTTTTTTTTAATATCCAAATACTTCTGGTTATTTTGTTTTCTGAGTGATAACTCCCAGTGTCCAAGTCAACATTTTTGGCCATTAGATTCAGCAACTAACAGAAAAGATTGATTGGTATTACTGAAATGCTATAAATAGCATTCAATTTTTGCAAGCTGTGTTGTTCAATTTGATATCTTAAGCTACTCTTTTAAATTCTTTAAGGATAATCTTCCCCAATCCCAATCCAGAAAATTTTCTTTTACAAGGCTGTTCTCAAATCCAAAAAGGCAACTTCCTGACATAAGTTTTAATTTATTTTTGTGCGAAAATGATCGAAACTAGCTGGTGTTGTTGTTCAGAAACTATGTAATTGAGCTGTTTTTTCCATTTTTTTGCTAACTCAATAGATCTTTCAAAAAATAGTCAAAGTGGGCGTTTTGAACTGAATTTCCTCGCAAAGGGAGAAAAAGCTCTCAAGAGCAGGCGAAAAACGGGTTTGTCACGTGATCGAATTTGCTGATAACTCAATAGGTAATCGATTGATCAAAAGATGGAAAAAACAGTTCAATTCCAAATCGCTTCTGTGGCCAGGCTTTCCAATTTTATACCTTTCCGTTAAAAAATGAATTTGTAAATATGTCAAAACGTTTTGCGCTTGTTGAGCAGAGCAGTTAAGAACAGCCTTAACCAAAATCTTAAAGATCATTGTATTTTGTTATTAACTGCTGTAAATAATCTGCATTTTTTAAATGAAAATATTTTATGCTAAATATTGAATAATATTTATCTATTTTATCTTTTCTAATTTCACATGTTTTAAGGAAAATCTTTAGAGTACCAGATATGTTCATCAGCACATGCTAATTTTCCTTCTACATGCATAGAAACATGACCTAGGCTCATTATGTCTCATGTTGACTGCTGAGATGAAGTGTTAAAAGTAGAAATTACTTCTATCTATAATTTAAAACAATTAAATTACAAACAAGAGAAAATATTATATTAGACTTTTTCTAAAAAAACCAAATGGTTTTTTTGACAAAAAAACCAATTGGTTTAAACCGTGGTTTAAACCATGGTTAAAACTACTTGGTTTAAACCGTGCCAACCCTGTTTCTACCTCTTCTTTAGCATCAGCTGCTAGTTTTAAACAATACTGGGCAGATTTCTTAGATGCTCCTGTATCAACAGCTGAAAGGAAGAACGATTTTTTTTCCCTGTTGATACACTATTAACAATGATAGGGCAATTATGGATCTAGCTTTCTTATTGTATTGCATAAGCATATTTTACTAATGAGCCTCCTTAACTTATCAGTGTATTATTTTTTTAACTGCCTGTTACTTTTATTACTTATTAAGTTACTTTTAATTGCAAAGAAAAAATAATTATTAAAATTAAGACCATTTTTAACAGTTTTGACCATTTCTGACCACTTTTGACCAATTTTGGACGGTTAAAACCACTTTTATCCAGTGTCCTGGTCAAAATCAATTTTGACCGGTTAAAATTACAACCCTGAAAAAAATAAAAAAAAAATTGTGCATGCATGTGGCAGTAAGTAAAAAATACTGCATGTATGAGCACTGCATGCCCATAAAGCAAAAATTCAAAACAATATTCTTGTATTTAATAACATTTGTTAATGCTTGTCCCCAAGCAGCATTAGCGATAAATACAAAATATTATTTTGTCTTCAAAAACATTGGTAAATTAGAAAAATTTCGGTTAAAAAAAAAAAAAAAATCTATTCAATATGTCTTTTAACATTCCGATGAAGCAAGTAACTTTTTTCCCTCTCTGACAGGTAAACTTAAATTTTCCCATCCCTGACAAAAACCGCAACCAAACATTACAATAAGCATAAAAACTTAGCCAGTTAAAATAAATAAACGGAAATAAAATACATAATTAATAATTTCAGTTTTTGTTAATGTACTACTTATTTAAATTTTAGCAAATTATAATTTTACAATTTATTATGCCGAAAATTTTGGGTAACTGAAAGGAAGTTTGGTTTATATTCTCGGAGGAGGAGAGGGGGGGGGGGGTCACTCAAAGTGTTAAAGGTACTTAATATAATTTTATGTAGAGGGCCAGTGATGATGTCTGCGGACCAGTAAACTCTGATGTTTACTGGTCCTTGGGACCAGTGACTTTTTTTAATCATTTCTACCGCTGTGTTTGTGCATTTGGAGATTTTAAAAGGTTTTAGCTTATCTATTTTCTATTACTTACTACTCCATTAAAAATATTCAAATATTTCAAAAAAATTGAAGAATATATAAATTTATTAAATGAAGCCGGCTCATAGAATCTTCATTAAGATTTTCACTGAAAAACTGCATAAACTTTGAAACATTATTTTCTGTTTAATGATTGATTTGATTAAGGGTGTCAATAATAATCCAGATTATAAAACATGCAAGAGGGAGTTTTGAAAAAACAAAATAATGCTAAAAGTTTATTGGTTATTTTTTTTATAAACCAAAAACATTAAAGCGTGTCTACTACTGGCACATCTACCCTACATATTATTCAATCAGGAAGAAATTAAATACATGACAAATGCTAAAGTCAAATGTTATATGGTATTAAAATATCTTACAGAAACAACATGCATACATTTATACACTTAATAATTTCCAGTACGTATGAAAACATGTGCAACAGTACAGAATCAAATCAATTTCGAAGCTTTTTATCAGCAATTTTTTTTTTGGTGCCTAGGGATGCACCGAATATTCGGCCTACATGTGAAGTGAATACCGAATATTTGGCTCATCGAATACTTTTATATTTCAAAGTTTATAGCCATTAAAATGTTAAATTTTAAAACAATTTTAGATAATATTTAAAACAGAAACTTTTATTTTAATAAAGAGCTTTTTTCAAGTAAACTTGGTACTTTTCGGTTAGCTGGCCGGCAGTATTATGTATACATAAATATGTATACATACATATTTATATACATATATACTATGTGTGTGTATATATAAAACATATGCATAGATATATAATGTATATATACATGTATGTATGTATATATATATATATATATATATAACACTGGCGCCCAGCTAACCGAAAAGTACCGTAAACTTTATGCTGAAAAAAATCTGTTTTGAGTTATTCAAGAAGAGGATAGTTATAAACCTTTTTTAATTAGTAAAATTTTAAATTTCACGGCTTCTTCTGAGAATTAAAACAGATGAATAAAATTTTCTTAAATTCTAAAAGAAACATTTTAAAATCAAAGAGAAATTGTGAAAATATTGTGCAGGATCATATATTATTTGTTGGTCAGGAAGAGACTAAAGTAAAAGTAAATAAATAATACAATGTATTCAAATTTTATATGGTGGCAACTTAACAAGAATAACTGTTCTACTCCCTTTGATTAAGCAAGGAAGTTTTTTAATGCATTCTACATCAGTGTCTGGAGTGGGAAATCCTTTTCAGAGATTGTAAACGTTGTTCTGAAAATCTTAGAAAGAAACAGATTATTTACGGGAAAATATTCAGAAACTTGCATCTGTACATAATTAATTCCTATGAAAATCCTTGTGATTGGTTAATTTTCTTAAATAATACTTAACAAACAGCAAATAAATAATGTAAAATCATTCTCTTTTATTTAAATATGATTCTGTTTCTAATTATTCTGAATATCTTTTTAAGTTGACTCTTAAACTTAGAAGTTGTATACGGTTTTTAATAAAATGTTTAAAAAGTTTTTTTAGCCGAATACTTCGATATTCGGCATACCGAATAGCTTGATAATCGGCCAAACCGAATATTCGGTAACATGGCCGAATACCGAATAGATACCGAATATTCGGTGCATCTCTATTTATAACATTAATATTTATTTTAATTCATTAATAAGGAAGATTAAGAACTAGAATAATTCATTATTTGGCTGAGATAAATACAAAAGAATACAGAATATTTGTGAGATTAAACTCTATGGGTACGGTTATTTTCGGAGAATAACTAAATATGAGAAAAAAATTCTCTTATTTTCATTCTATTAAACGTATTTATATAAAAATCGTAATGCACATTATTTTAAACTTCATAATATGCTATCAATATAAAAACAGAATACTGAATTTCAAATCATAAAGGGAAAATCTTGTTTGTTTCATTTACTGCTTTTAACAAATGTTGCAACTAACTTTAAGAGGGAAGGGGGCGGGGAATCTAAATAAAAATTGGATTTCATAAACGAAGTGAAAATTTAAGCGCCAAATAAACATTAAGTTGATTACGTGGGTTTCATAGTCTAACGATTGAAATTATCATTTTTATATGAAAAATAAAGCATTATATATCAAAATTAGTAGTCAAAATAACAGAAAGAACAAATGAAGACAAAAACATTAATGTTACAATCATCAAAATGCCGAAAGTGAAACATCGTGTATAGCTAACCCTAATCTTAAGACAACTTACAGAAATTGTGAAAACAATAAAAATATGGGAAAAAATTTCGACAACAACAAAATGAATGAACTTACTTTCAAAATTGTCGACGAATTCTTCCAAATTCCACTGCCGAAGTCTTTCGTTAACGTGATCGTCCATTTGCAACCTTGAGTAGAGCAGCAACAACAACAACAAAAAAACCTCTACGCTTCCGCTTCTGCGATCTCACCTTACGACGGTTTTTAAATGTTCTTCCGCGGACACAATAAAAATGTAGTTCGCCACGTTTCATGTAATAAAATATTACTGACAGGAGCGCTTCATTCGAAATCATAAGAAATAGTGATTAATGTTAATAAATTGAACTACCTTGGTGAAATTTACCCCATTTAACGAATAAAAAGTAATTTTGTTTGAAACTGAGTATGGCTGGTATTTCAAAATTGAAAGCATTGGGTTTTCATATTTGAAACAAAAAGTTTCAAAATAAAATGAAAACATCGATTTACTCAGATTTGAAAGCGTCATTTTTCTCAGTGTAATTTGTTACCTTACAAGTATTCACAAGTAAACCAACTTTTGTGGATTTTTTGGGCTGAATATAGAGTTTGGGCTTTAAAGTTTGTAAATATTGAATATTTTTTATAATTTATGAATAATTAAAATAAGAATAACAGAAAAACTGTTCCTGACTTTTGCTTGAAAAAAACTTGACTTATGTGTTTTCTAAAATGATGGTTGTGCTTATGACGGCCATTTATCAGCACGAGGGATATAGGGCCAAAGGGGGGGGGGTGCCCTCCGTGGGGGTCTTTCTAAGGGAACCTAACCCGTATTTACGCTTGGAAAACGAAGGCTCGAAGAAAACCACGAAAACTCCGAACGATTAGGCCGACGGGCGCGATTGCGATCGAGCCCAGCACCTCCCGTCTACCAGCTTAGAGAGCAGAACCTCTTGGCCACTAGTGAGGCTCTAAAATGATATATTTAACAAGATTTTGCTATGGAAACTTATGTAAATTTTTCCTTTGACAGAAGAAAAAAGTTTATTTTATATATGTATTTGAAAAGTAGGCAATTTCTTAGCATCTGAAATCGACAATATCTAAAAACTTTTTTGTGAACGTGGTCTGTGTAGCCACTTTAAACCTGAAAAGCACCTCGATTCACAAGTTAAAAAATACTCTTAAAGAAATAGATGACTACACTAACAATTAAAAGCCTTTTAAACAAAAGAATGGATGTAAAAAGTAACAAGAAGTGCAGATGAGCATGAGTTTGTGTTCAATTTTTCCATGCTGTTAAGGCTGTTCTCAAATCCAAAAATTCAACTTTCTGACCTAAGTTTTAATTCATTTTTGTTCGGAAACGCATGAAACCAGAAGGTGTTTTTATTCAGAAACTATTTAATAGAGCTCTTTTTTCCGTTTTCTTGTAAACCCAATAGATCTTTTAAAAAATACTGTCAAAGTTGGCATTTTGAACTGAACTTCCGAGCGAAAGAAGAAAATCCAGTCAGTAAGGGGGAGAAAAATGTCGTGTCACGTGATCAAAATCGCTTATAACTGTAGGTAATTGATTGATCAAAAATGAAAAAACAGTTCGATTCCAAATCGCTTCCATGGCCAGGCTTTCCAATTTTATATTTTTCCGATAAAAAATGAATTTGTAAATGTGTCAAAACGTTTTGCGCTTGTTGAGCAGAGCAGTTAAGAACAGCCTTAACCCCTTGAGGGGCATCGGTATATATTATATACCACCTACGATTAATGATGTTTTACACCAGAAAATTTTTATTAAATTTTACTTTTCGAACTTTGGTAGAAAAAAGTCGTAAAATTGCTTTTACTTATTTTGAAGTAGAATTTTTCAAAGATTCCGGTGGGAATTCAGCATTTCACAAACGTAATTGCTTGACCCTCAAGGGGTTAATGAATAGAAAACGCAGTTCTAAAAAAAGATAAATGATAATTACATCCGTTCAAGTTGCTCATAATGGTTCGTAAGGTATCGAATGGTTTATGCCAGATGTAATACCAGATGTGACACTTCACTTTTTATTGATTGTAATGTACGGTAATGTTGTAGTGAGTTGTAATTTGTTTCCTTCTGGAGAAAATGAAAATCGGATGTCAAGGTATTTTTCCACGAAATGCAAATTAGTACATGTTTGGCGTACGGGTATCTCCAAGAAAGAAACGTTAAAAAAGAAAAAAACAAATATCTAATTAATCAACTATTATAGCAGTTTCGTAAGTGTGGACGTGGATAGAGAATATATTGCAGAAAATCAATATTTAAAATACAATTAAGATCTTTGTTTCACATTTTAAAATTCGTGATATCTTTTTAATCGCAAAATTTTGCCGATTTATCCGAAAAACAACTAAAAATATAAAAAGGAGCTGAAAATTAAATTTGGTGAAATGATTACTATATTTTTGGGTACCGCATAATATTCGACCGAAATAGGCTTTTAAGACCGAAACCAAAACTGAACCGAATTTTGGTAATGTTCCTAGTTTTGGCCGAAAACGAAACTGGACAAAAAAAAACTAAGCAATTAATTCATGCATTAATACATTTATACAAAATTATTAATTAGTTTTACGCAATAGAAACACATTTCTAACAAACAAACATACATGTATATAAGTATGTGTGTGTATACGTTTCAAACAAAAACAAAACATAAATAGTAATGCAATTTTTATATTTTATTATTTTTAAAAAACAATAATCATAGGCAATAATTTACTATGTAGTTAAAAAATGAAGAACAAATTCAATAAGGAACATTTAATTAAGATAACCAATAATTAATTAACAATGTAATAAAAAAATGTAGAACAAATTCAATAAGGAAAATGTTTAATTACGTTGTTATAAACATGTAAAATGATTAGAAAATAATGTAATGAAAAAAAAATGAGTTTAATCAGTATTAATAATTTTAATACCTTCTAGATTTACCCCATTTTATCCGATTACATATGTGCGGCTCTTTCCAAAGAGGAAATCATCTCAAAGAATATGATTAGAATGTCTTATTCAATATAGGTCAGATTAAAAAAATGCACAAAAGTGAAAATAGTAGACTAAAAGGTGAATGTTACCATTAAGATAACACTTTAAACCTAAAAACTATTAATTATCAATTTTATTTTCTATTGCAACATCCTCAAAATCCTATGTTTAACAATATAAAATACTTTACTTTGAGAATTAAAAAAAACACTCCCCCCACCTCGCCTCCCTAAGAAAGTTTTGAAATGGCGCTCCTATTTGGAAACTTATTACAATTGTATTATAGAGCCAAAATTGGATCTCGGTGCCGCTGACCTAAACTTTCTATTTTCAAATAAAATAAAATGTAATTAATTCATCAACAACACAAAAAGAATTTTTAATTATACGAATGTCATCTAAAAATTGCTTAGGTATATATAGTTCGATTTATCTTATAGAGCGTATTCGAAACATATCTGCAGTTTCAAACTAAACATTTTCTATTTCTCTTAAGTCTGCAACTTTTAATGAGGACGTGGAAAGCGCCTTCAAAATTGAGTCATATAGGAATAGCTTGCTTTATAATATTCACTCACGTCTTGAGTCAGTGATGAGTGATAATTATACACAGCAAAGACCATAGCAATAAATAAAGAAATGTCGCAAATGAGCCGATAGAGTTCAAACCAATGAGTAACGTTAAAATTTTTAGAAGAAAAAAGGAGATTTTTGGAATACAGATAGTTTTAGCCAAGTTTGAGTTCCGAGCGAATTTTGGGCCGCATTTCCACCGAAAATGAATGTTCGGCGAAACTTAAATTTTCGCAGAAAAACAAACTGAAACCAAATATTCGATCGATCTCTAGTTCCGTCACTTGTCTGTTACTCTGTCACAACCGTTTTTCTCGAAAACTACAGAAGGTGGAAAGATCAAACTTGCCAGAGTTGTAAAGGCTGTTGACCTACATATATATACATAATTAGCCATTCACAAATATTTTTAGGAAAAATATAGACAGCCTCATTAAGTTACTTGATTTTTTTTTTTATTATTATCGTGTGGGGTTATTATTCGATTGATCTAGCAACACCGAATTAAATAAATATATATAGATATATATTTAATTATAGATATATTTTTAGAGATATCATCGAAAATGTGCTCTGAAAATATATTTCCCATCTTCTTATTACTAAATTTACGCTAAGACTAAAATTATAAAAATAATTATGCTAGGTTACATAGTTTATGAGAAAATCGCATTTTTCTGTTACAAACTTTATTTTTCAGGTGCTTAACGGGGGAGTTGAGGGAGGGTGTCGCTCAACTAAGACACAGACCAATCCGGCATTGCAATTTTGCGACCTCCATTTAAACTTTGTACAAGATCTTTGTTGTACGGAACCCTTTAAGGGTGAAGTTAAGCAAGTAACAATTTACACTGTCTTTGATTTTATTTTATAATACATATATTTATTTATAATAACAATGCTTAAAGAAATTTGTATATATTTTAGTTAATTTTTAACTGTAAACATATCTGATGTTATTGCCGCTCTTCTGCATATCTTTTGTGTGTGTGATGGGGGGGGGGGGGGGGGTGAAGTATTGCTGTGACATTTGAAATCAAAATAATTAGTGGTTCTAATTTTTATTCGATTGACATTTCATATTAATGATATCAAATGAATATGTATTAATTTTTGTTCAATTTACTAGACGAAGACAAAAGGGTGATTTATAAAACACTGATTTTGTTAGAAATGACGCTTGTATGAAGATAATATTCTATTTCGATCTTTGAAAAAAAAATGCTTTTGGATAAAAAATTAAATAAAAAATTCCCCCTCCCCCCCAAAAAAATTCTTTGTACTATAGCATTTCATAACTATATAACAAAAAAATCTGACAAAATTAGAAGTGAATTAATTCAGTAGATTTATTATAATCGTAGTAACCGATTTAAAATAAAAAGGAAATTGCCCAGTTAAACTGATGGCATTGAGCTCACAGGCTATTCACACTCATTGTATATACTCTTGTATATACATATTATACTCTTATTTCAAAGAATAATGCCTTTCGAAAAATAAATTAAGGAGAGGATTAGACCCCGTTTCCCCCCTTTATACTTAACCAAAGAACCTCCAAATCTAATCAGGGAAGGTACTTAACAAATTTGAAGTAAATCAGATAATTCTGCATGAAAAAGCCATTTCGCTAAATTAAGGGGGGGCGGGGGGTATTATCTCCCCCATTTCTCCCTTTATGCTGAACCCATGAACCTTCAAATCTAATCAGAAAAGATCCTTATCAGAATGAACCTAAAAAAAAAAAAAAAAAATTAACTAAATTAGATAATTCTGCATGAAAATCCACTTATCTAAATTAAGGGGATGGGACACTTGCCCCCCCTTTCCCCCTTTTACACTTAACCAATGAACCGCCAAATCAAATGAAGGAAGCCATATCGGAATAAACTGGTATATCAAATTTGAAGCAAATCGAATAATTTTGTATGAAAAACCATTTATCTAAATTAAAGGGAGACTAGCCCCCGTCCCTCCTTTATACTTAACCAATAATACTCCAAATCTAAGCAAGGCAGCTGCTTAACATAATAAACCGGTATACGAAATTTGGAGCAAATCGAATAACTCTGCATGAAAAACCCATTTATCTAAATTAAGGGAGGGGGGGTCTAGCTCCCCTTTCCTCCCTTTATACTTAGCTAATGAACCTCCAAATCTAATTAGGGAAGCTCCTTAACATAATAAACCGGTATACCAAATTTGGAGCAAATCGAATAATCCTACATGAAAAACGCATTTATCTTAATTAAGGGAGGGGGTAACCCCCCCTCTTATACATAATAATGATCTTCCAAATCTAATCGGGGAAGCTGTTTAACTTAATAGACCGGTATACGAAATTTTTAGCAAATCCCATATTTCTGCATGAAAAATCCATTTATCTTAATTAAAGGGGGGGGGGTAACCCCCCTTTATACGTAATAATGATCTTCCAAATCTAATCAGGGAAGCTGTTTAACATAATTAATCGGTATACGAAATTTGGAGCAAATCTCATATTTCTGCATGAAAAACCCATTTATCAAATTAAGGGAGGGCCGCACCCCTTTCTCCCCTTTATACTTAAATAATGAGCTTCCAAATCTAATCAGGGAAGCTCCTTAACATAATAAACCAATATACCAAATTTGGAGCAAATCGAATATTTCTGCATGAAAAACCCATTTATCTAAATTAAGGGGCGTGGACTAGCCTACCTTTTCCCCCCTTTATCCTTAACCAATTAACTCCAAAAACTAATCAGGGAAGCGCCTTATCAGAATGAACCTAGAAAATTTTTTTGAAGCAAATCGGATATTTCTATCAAGAGTTATTGCGTTACGTACATACAAAACCGGCGGGCACATAAGCTCCCAGGCTTTGATAGCCTGTGAACTAAAAAGCATTTTTGAAAAAAACGAGTTTAAAATTTTATGTTAGAATTATACTAGTACGATGCTTATTTTTTTTATTTTTACTTACATAAAATCTTCTGTACAAGCTTCCTTTATCAAAAAGTAGTCTTTCTTGTGTTGATAAAAAGTCTCTAACAAAAACATCGGTATTTTAAAATTTATGACTAGGTGTGAAAAAATATTTTCCCCCGTTGAATAATGCAAAACTTCCTGACACACTTTCAGACTAATTTTCAAATGTAAAAGTATGAGATTTGCGGAGATAATTATTTGAGTGATTTGTAATTGAACAGCTTTATTAATGTTTCTGTAAATTAATTACATCTTGAGTTATTAGCAATTGTTGTCTCGTAACAATTTTTTGTTCCCTGTTTGCTATTGTTGTGTTCGGAAATTCGGTTCAAAACACCATCATCGACAATTAATTTTCTGAAAGATCTCCTACTTTTAGTGATAAGTGTAAAATAGAATTAAAATTCAAAGTTTCTGAGAGACAATAAAAAATAAGTGGATAAGTCAGCATCTTAGTTCAAAATAAATCTATCATACATTAAAATATTAAATCCATGCATGTAGTAATCATGCAGTAATAAGTTCAATCCAATAACAATCGGAAACATGTTAATATATCTATAATTCGTAGTACTTTTTAATATATATATTACATTTTCGAAGATTTAGAGGGTAGAAGGGCATGGCCCTCTTGTGTCCACAACCCTCTAACTGAGCCATGAATCGCAATAAAAGAATTGCTTTCTGAACCGTTGTCAATTTATTACCTCTATCCTTTTTAGTGTATTCTCAATTTTTCTGAATATCACATTTGTAATACTATATAATTTTGAGTGTGATAAATATTTTAGGAATAATAAAATTTATACTACATCAATATTTATGTTTTAATCGAGATTTTTTTAAATATCATTTATCTAATGTGTGTGTGTATTATATGTTATATGTATATAAACATTTGACGCCCTTTTTATCTATTTTGCCACCACCCTCTTTGACATACCAATACGATACTGTGTGTGTTAGGTAACTTTCTGTTGAACTATATTTAGTACTAGCTGACCCGCCCGACCCGCCATAATTCTCAAATATAAAGGGGCAAATTTGTGACATAAGTTTTAAATCATTTTTGTTTAAAAACGGATGAAACTGGCAGGTGTTGTTATTGAGAAACAGTGTAATCAAAAGACTTTTCCGTTTTTTTAACCATTTGGAAAAATGGTTATTGTTCTCGTCAGGATGGGAAATCAAAAGCATATCTGAACGTTTTTATTGGTTTAATCCGCATTTTATTCGTTTTTTGATTGGTCTATACAGTAATATGTATTTTCCTTTACTTCCAACAGAGATGTATACCTTCTGTTGCCACAATAAAAACTACAAAAAAAAATTAATAACTCAGAAACAAAATGAGATACAGCTTTCAAACAAATTGCATTTAAAAGTACATTTTTTTTCTCAATCCGACCGACGGTGTAAAAAGTAATATTGTCGGATGTTTAGAAGTTTAAGAATGAAATTTCATTTAAAATTGGTAGTAAGATTTCTTGGAAACCTGACGATGGAAAACCCTTTTCCCGAACAGCCAATGAAATGCTTGGACATCACATAAGTTTCAGGTGGATAATAACTAATGAAAATGAAAGAAAATGAATAACAATTTCTGCCAAAGAGTTAATTTTAATTTGTAAGATTTTCACGTGCAAAAGAAAAATGAAATAAGCCAATTAAAAAAAAAAAAAAAAAAAAAAAAAAAAAAAAAAAAAAAGATAAATAGGACAGGAATGAATACATATAAATATTTCACACCAAATACGAGTCGCTGGCGATTTTTGTCGCTTGGAATTTTTACGTGTAACGACTATTAATGTTTAATTCATGGCGTACGTAATGTATGATCAACTCCGTGCGATTTTTTATGTCTTAAATTTTAGTCTTTGAAAAAAATCATTTTCCAAATGGTCGTTGTAATTTGTTAAATTGCTTTTTTTTTTTTTTTTTTTTTTTTTTTTTTTGTAAGCACAGTAGATTTTTCAGAAAATACTGTCAAAGTGGGCGTTTGAACCGAATTTCCTAGCGAAAGCAGAAAAACCAGTCAGCGAAGGGAGAAAAACGCCTTGTCACGTAATCACAAATGCTCATAACTCGATAGGTAATTTATTGATCAAAAATTGGAAAAATCATTTGATTCCAAATCGCTTCCCTAGTCAGGTCTGCCAATTTTACTCCTTTAGAATTAAAAATGTGTACGTCATTGTATCAGTTTTGTGCTTGTTGAGCAGTGAATTTAAGGCTCCTGTCTCTGCAGGCAAAGACACTCGCGAGCTAATGCTAAACCTATGGGGAGATTATTTTCTAATATCTTGTTTGCATTTCGACATTTTTAAATATATATATATATATATTTAATTGGATAGCTGAGGTCCATCTCTACATCGCTCTTTTTTTACTTTTTAGCTCACAGGCTACCAAAGCCTGAGAGCTTATGTGCCCGCCGGTTCTGTATGTACGTAACGCAATAACTCTTGATAGAAATATCCGATTTCCTTCAATTTTTTTTTTCTAGTTTCATTCTGATAAGACGCTTCCCTGATTAGTTTTTGGAGTTCATTGGTTAAGCATAAAGCGGTAAAGGGGGGCTAGTCCCCCCCCCTTAATTTAGATAAATGGGTTTTTCATGCAGAAATATTCGATTTGCTTCTAATTTGGTATACCGGTTTATTATGTTAAGGAGCTTCCCTGATTAGATTTGGAAGCTCATTACTTAAGTATAAAGGGAGGAAAGGGGGGAGACCCCCTTAATTTAGATAAATGGTTTTTTCATGCAGAATTATTCGATTTGCTCCAAATATGGTATACCGGTTTACGGTTGGAGGTTCATTAGTTAAGTATAAAGGGAGGAAAGGGGGGACTAGATCCCCCCCCCCCCTTAATCTAAATAAATGAGTTTTTCATGCTCCAAATTTCGTATACCGGTTTATTATGTTAAGGAGCTACCTTGATTAGATTTGGAGATTTTTTGGCTGAGTATAAAGGAAGGACGGGGCTACTCTCCCCTTAATTTAGATAAATGGGTTTTTCATCCAGAATTATTTGATTTGCTTCAAATTTGATATACCAGTTTATTCCGATATGGCTTCCTTCATTTGATTTGGAGGATCATTGGTTAAGTATAAAAGGGGGGAAGTGTCCCCTCCCCCGTAATTTAGATAAGTGGGTTTTCATGCAGAATTATCTAATTTAGTTTTTTTTTTTTTTTTTTTTTTTTTTCTAGGTTCATTCTGATAAGAATCTTTTCTGATTAGATTTGAAGGTTCATTGGTTCAGCATAAAGGGAGAAATGGGGGAGCTAATATCCCCTTAATTTAGCGAAATGGTTTTTTTCATGCAGAATTATCTGATTTGCTTCAAATTTGGTGTACCAGTTTATTATGCTAAGGAGCTTCCCTGATTAGATTTAGAGGTTCTTTGGTTAAGTATAAAGAGGGGAAACGGGGGCTAATCCCTTCATTTATTTTTCGAGGGGCATTATTCTTTGAAATAAGAGTATAATATACAATTAGTGTGAATAACCTGTGAGCCCAATGCCATCAGTTTAACTGGGCTATTTCCTTTTTATTAGCTCATAGGGTATCACAGCCTGAGAGCTAATGTGCCTGCAGATTCTGTATGTATGTATGTGCGTAACGCGATAACTCTTGATAAAAACATCTGATTTGCTTCAATTTTTTTTTCTAGGTTCATTCTAATAAGGCGATTCCCTGATTAGTTTTATGCGTTCATTGGTTAAGTATAACTCTGATAAATGAATTACACATTCAAGGATTTGTTTAGAAAGAATTTGGGTCCTTTAAAGGACATTCACAAAATTTTTCATCTCAAAACTGGACCCTTCACAAAAAGTTTCACCTTCAAACAGGACTCTTCACATAATTCTTTGTCTTAAAAATAGACCTTTCACAAAATTTTTCCCTCTCCCAAGTAATCTTAAAATAATAATAATAATAACAGTAGTTACTTTTACATGTATAATGAAAATATGTGTATTTTACATGCATATATCTTCTTAAAAATGTACATACAAGAACCTGAATATAAAAATCATTTTAAATCCACAAAATCATGACTAGAATTTTCACAAATATAAAAAGTTTTCCACTATTTCACAAAAACAGGATCCAGGGTCAAAAGTCTGGACAGACCCCTGACATTGAGTTATAATAGTGATTGTTGTCTCATGACAGTAGTTTTTTTTATTTAATTTTTCAAACGAACATTTTGCGTTTTACGCGATTGCTACACTCTAAAACTGTGAGGAGAGAAAAGTTTACTATTTGAAAGAGTGACAGGCCTTTTTCACACTTTTTGGAGTGAATTTTATAAAAATACAGTCTTTAAAGGGTGGAATTTTCCATTC
The DNA here is from genome assembly GCA_963932465.1 of Maratus speciosus. NCBI lineage: Eukaryota > Metazoa > Arthropoda > Arachnida > Araneae > Salticidae > Maratus > Maratus speciosus. Next base: position 182,826,409 of record OZ010795.1, on the reverse strand, counting down.
CCTAGAAAGGAGTAAAATATTTCGACAGTGAAATATGTCACTCCGTTGTCGAGAGTCAAATATCTCACTCCGCTGATGAGTGTGAAAGCCTCGCATTATACACTTTTAAAATAATTTCCGTTCAACTTTGAAACTCCATTTCATAATGTAACTTTGGAAATTACATACTAAAATGCATTCCTTTTCAAGAGTGAATATTCCCTCCTCTGAAAGAGTGACTATTCACTCTAAGCAGGAGTGAGTATTGTATGGGTATTAATAATCAGTCAATCAGAACAGTCTTGTGTATGACGCATTAATAGGGATATAAAAGGATTCCAAATAAGGTTTAAAAAATGAATGTAGTTTAGAATAAAAGAAAAAGAAAGGAGGGTTAAAAGTATCATAACATTTGAAACTGTATAATTAAAAGTAAATTTGTGAAAATCATTCTCTATCATTTATTAAGGCTTCGGGAAACGCATAAGATTGGCAGGCGTTCTTATTCGAATAATCGAATGGCGTTATACATTTCTTGATAAATGTAATATATTTTTGAGAAAATACTGTCAAAGTTAGCGTCTTGAATCGAATTTGCGGAAGCGACAGTACGAGAAAGGAGAAGAACCTGCAGCCACGTGACAAGAATCTCTTATTTCTCGACAAGTAATTTATTTATCAAAAATGGAAATTGCTATTCGATTCCAAATCCCTTCAATATTCAGGATTGTCAATTTTATGTTTTTATAGTTAAAAATGAGTCAGAAAATGTGTGAAGTTTCGCATTGTTTAGCAATGAATTTGAGAACCACCTTATGGCTGTTCTCAACTGCTCTGCTCCATTTTGACACATTTACAAATTCATTTTTTAACGGAAGGATAGAAAATCGGAAATCCTGACCATGGAAACGGTTTGGAATTGAACTGTAATTTCCATTTTTGGATATATCAATTACCTATTGTGTTATAAGCGATTTTGATCACGTGACAAACGCGTTTTTCATCCTTTTTTGAGTGGGTTTTCTGCTTTCGCGCGGAAACTCGTTTCAAAACACCCACTTTGACATTATTTTCTGAAAGATCTTTTGCGTTTGCGAAAAAACGGAGAAAAGAGCTCGATGACATAGTTATTGAACAATAACTATTATTCGTTTCATGCATTTCCGAACAAAAATAAATTAAAACTTATGTCAGAAAGTTGCCCTTTTGGATTTGAGAACAGGGTATATTTTCAAAGATTATGTTAACAGAAGTTCATTATTGCTATTAATATTTTTACAAAACATATTGTCTGCATACACATGCTGAGACCAATTCAGACCAGTTCCGGCGCGCGTCGACTATTTAGAAAAAAATGCAAGTCTGATTTCGGCCCGGCACGAGACTTCTGAAAAAAAAAAATTAAGCTGGGGTCAGACACCATGTAACTGTCCGATGCCGATCTCTACGCTGTACATGTTACATTTCTGTTTTGAGGTTGTCAAACTAGCATCGGCTCGTGACGCACATCTGTACTTATTCTCGCGAAATTCATATTAATTGAAAATCGCTCATGTTTTATGAGCTTCGTTTAAACTTCTGTATTGAGCCGATAGGCCCTTTACATTTTTTTGAATGCCTGACCCGTTTGAAAATTTGCCTCCATTTCGCCGGGCCGGGTACGGGCCCGTGCAGACCTCTACATTAACCGCGTAAAAATCTAAGTTTTGTAGAAATTCAGTCAGGCCAATTAAGTTTTTGTACGGAGCGAGCCGAACTTTTAACTTTTATATCGGGACGGGATCGGGCTTCGATTTTAGTTTTTATATCCAGCCTGGACATGGCAAGGAATTTTTGTACTGTTCGAGCCGAACTTTTAGCTTTTATAAAGGGTTAGTTCTGGACAATAAGTTTTTCGTCCAGGCTTTTTGTATCGGGCAAGAAAGAAAAATTCTATATGTGGGGGTGGATCAAAATTTACAGGCCCGAGCCGAGAAATTGCATTTAGTGCAGTCTTCAAGATTGTGTGTATTTAAAAGTATATTGTGAAATAAATTAAAATAATTTTTTGTGGTTCTATTTTTCAAAATTTTGGGTAAGAGCGTAAAAAACGCCCTCACCCTAGTCCTGAAAAGGACTTTTTTTAAGCCCTGAAAAGGGCTGTTTTAATACAGAATATCTTAATTATACACCTGGGTACGATAGGCTGATGTACCGTATCAGTTCATCGAATGGATGTATATTTTCCAGTCTACATTTTCGGCGGAATAAAAATTCCATCATTCGGTCTCCCAACTTTTCGTCTGCATGGATGCCGTTTTTTCTTAGAGTTTCTTTCAGTGAACGCCATGAAGCTTCAATCGTTTGGGTATGCGTCCCTGTAACAGGGTCAACAAAATTTTGGGAATGATTTACAGGAAAAGGGAAATAACCCGAACGACTGAGCGCAGAATAGGCTTTCCATTTATCAGTATGAATAGTCGTTCCCTGTTCAACATGTTTTTCTATTAGCGGCAGAAGGGTATCGGCATCTCTCTTGTTATTTGGGCAAATTTCTAAGCGAAAACGCTTCGATCCTCTTTCGATGATACCTAAAATCCATGTACCATCTCTAATTCTACCTACATGATTTTTTCGTTGCCCAAATTTTGTTTCGTCCACTTCAATAACTCTATTCACCCACCAAGTTTCCCTTCGGCACTCTGTTCCTCTAGCATTCTTTCCGAAATTACTCCTCGTAATAATTCTAGCCAGTAGCTTACAGTGCTACGTGACGTTATATCATACTGAGAAATCATCTCCAAGCACTTTTCGAAAGGCAAATTGTGAGCAAATGAAAAAATGAGCGTCATTAGTCGATGAGGAGAAATAATAGTATTTTGGAAAAGTGTCCGTGCTACTCGAGAAACTTGTTGTACTTTACCACTCGGATGTCTTGTTACCCTTTTGCATCTGAAGGTTCCAAATCCATATTTGTCAATAAATATAAGAGACATTTGATTTCCACAAATGTCACAATTTCTACTTTGTGGCATAAGGCCCTGCGATATCAACCACGCAAAAAGCCTATCGTTATTCCCACCGAGCTCAACTACTTCGGTATAAAATCTTTCAAATGACCAAATATTTGGTCTACTAGCAACAGCCATAGCGATTCAGTATGCAATGAAAAAATCAGGAAGAAGTACCGAAGGCGTTTGATAAGAAATAAACAGTGCTTCGTCTTTAAAAAAACCCATACATGTGGCATAATAAACGAAACTTTGTTATTGGCTATGACACACCTTATAACTCCTCCAATGGTCGAGTTTTTAAAACTTTAGCTTAAGGATTATTGGACAAATATAATTTTTGTGGGAGTGTTTTTGAAATTTCAGGTCATCATCCTGATAACGCTATGAGGGAAGGGCAACCATGAGAACTTTTTAAAGATAAATTTGCTTGAAAATTTATTTATTTATTTAATTGGGAGACTTTTAAACGAAACATCTTCCGAATTGGATTCTATTTCAAATCTGCCTACTCCATTTTCAGCGAAGATTGAGCTGGTGTTGTTAATGACTTCTCAGTTTTACCTATTTTTTAACATCTGGAGGAGCAATAAAGAAAATAAGAAAAATTTACAAGCAAAGCAAGACATTAGAAGTTACAAAAATCTTAATGGGCAAATTTTGAAAACACACTATTTAGAAATCATCATTTAAGCAGACATCTTTAGACATTTATCTCAAACATCCCAATGACGTTTGCATGTGATAGATAAGCAAGGGGAAATTAATGACGTTTTAGCGATCGACATTTTCTTGGGATCGTTTAAAATTGCCTTGATCAGATGCAGATGTGCGACAAACGATTTATTCTTGATTAGTCCCGCGGTTCCTCCCTAAAGTGTCACAAGACTGGAACCTCGAACAACAGGAAAAACTAATCGCTAAAAATAATCCATGAAAACATTTCTCCACCACAAAAACCCCTAGGTGGCTAATTACAACTGTTTAACGATGTCTGGATGACACGAGACCAGAGAGAAAATAGTTTGTTATCAATTATTTATATTTCTCAAAACTGGAAATATTCTTTCAAATTTTAAATATTCAGAATGAAAAAAACGCGTTACAATTTTTTTTTTTTTTTTTTTTTTTTTTTTAATCATGCGTCCAAGCATATTTCTTTTATACAAATACAAAAATGCATAATTTAAATGCTTGTATTTTATGCGCTTTATTTCAAAGATAGATCAGAAATTGGTGTAATTTTCTGATAATTATTAATCAACTAGTAAAAATCTTCTTTGCTAAAATAATTCAAAAATACTTGTACCTCGTATAAGATACTTTATGTCTTACTAAAAGTGGTGAAAATTCCGTCAACAAAAAAATATATATGTTACTATGTAATAAGTTATAAATAAATATATAACATTCGTGAAGATAAAAAGGGCAAAAGGAATTTAAATATGTAATTGGATACTTCTGGACACGGCAGGGGGGGAGACGACGAAAGAACAATGCACGAAACTCATATCTTCATAGTATGTTTTATTAATTCGTTACAGGAAGTGAAAATGATTTTTTATATTTTTAATTTTATCTAACATAGTATATAAATACGACAAACCTTCGTTATTTCTTATGATTACAAAGTTGGTTCTCTGAAAATATTAGTACGTGTTCCAGCAATTTGGATGCCATATTTAGACTTATGAATACCATATCTAATAGTTTACATTGCAGGAAAGCAATTTTTTTTTAAAATCTTTGTTTAAAACTTTACTAAGCGATCACATATTTAACATTACAGCATTGAATAGCATTTATCGATTTTCACTTAATTTATAACAATAATAATAAGCGATTGATATTTTAGCGATCTTCATCGGACTATCATTGCTGGAAATTCAATTCAAAACACCAACTTTAAAAGAATTTTTCAAAAGATCTTGCTTTAAACAAAAAATTGCTGAATTCATTTTCAATGGAAAACTAAAATATTTGCAGTTGATCTTATTCAGAAACTATGAAATCAAAAAAGTTTTCCATTTTTTCATAAAGGCAAAAGAACTTTTATATAAAACCCGAGAAAGTTGGCGTTTTGAACCAGATTTCTTGATAATGCCCATGATAGGTGTGTACGGCACGGGTTATCAAATGCTTTCAATTTAGATCTCATAAATTTACGAAAAAAAAAATTCCATTCTATTTTATATCATTTTTAAGCGTGTCTGCAGATTTCTTACTTTTCGTATGAAAATCAGTCCGCAAATGCGTCTGAGATATCCGCATTATTTAGTGTAAAAAAAAAAAAATATATATTTTGTTGAGAACCGTCTGAAAAATATTCTCGAGTATTAATGCTAATAATGACGCTCACCGACGTGAATTTTTGATACAGTCAGGGAGTCTTTTTTTACACACAAATAAGGAATTTCGACTAATTTGGAATCGATGGAGAATTCGGAGACGCAACATATTAAAAGAATGCGACCAAATTCTAAATAAATAAATAATAAGACCCCAAGAATATTAGTTTTACAGCAATAAATAAAACCCCGCATTTATAACACTTTCCAACATAGTTGAAAAGTGTTTATAATTTTGGATTGTCTGTCCGTGATCTAACTTGCGTAAACAGAGTCCGATTGCCAAGCAGGGCTTAATTTGTGCCGGAGCCCACCGAAGCCCGGCTCCGGTACTTCTCTGTTTTCAGTAAATATTTAAATATTGGTCGGAATTTACCGGAGCTCATAAATATAGGGCTCCGGAGCCCAGAGCAATAACGTTTCCGAAAAACCGAAGCCTAAATTACCCTTTTCCCCTTCTTTCCATCTCCAAGCTTTTGCATTATTTTATTATTTATTTTTTTTTTTTTTACCAAAACACTTATGTGACGTAATGTGTTGCGCACGTAGGAGATGAAGATAAAACGGATTCAATTTTTATATCCGTTTTTGGACTTAGACTGACTCGAGCTCAATCTGCATTTCAATTAAAATTTTATTTATTCATGTATAGGGAAAAAAAATCATCCTTTACAATTACGTATTATATTCTATTTAAAATCATTTTAATGCTATTTTGATCAGAATGAAGGGGGAATAGAAATCGTGTTTTTCTATCTCAAATTTTTGTCGGCGATGACGCGTTTATGTGGCGCCACTCAAGAGATTGAACAATGAATTTGCTTTCAGTTCGATTTTCTTTTGTGACAGTAGGATAAATGTTTATTGGCTGTTTTTTTTTTAATATCTAACCTGAAAAGAATAATTTCTGTTTTAACCAACGAGCATCAGCTTAAGGTTTTTTGTCTTCTACTGCGTACGAGTATAAAGAATTCGTTAGTGATTTTGCTATTTATTTTGTATCATGAAGGGTACCCATGCTAAGACTTTGCTCTGCACATTTACGCAGTCACTTTTATTTGTAAGAGGATATAATTGCCATGTATTGTTATTATGATAGAAAGCAATCGAGCAGTGTTTCCCCTTTTTCTATAAAATAATCGATTTTTTCTGATACCGGTGTCAAATTTTTAATTTAATCTGATTTTCAGGGACTCACCACAAAAGATTGTTATGCGGAAGGAATCAATTACAGTTTAAGATATGCACTTTTTATAGGAAATTGTAAAACATTGTTCCATGTTCCATTCTTCAGCCTATAAATATTAATTTCCGTAAATTTCATTCATTTTTTCTAAAAAAATGCATAGTTGCGAAGTATCCCTTTTTACTTTCTTCTATCTTTACAAGAAGAAAGTATTGGATTCATGAAAATTTTCGAATTCCGGTTTTCGACGGATTTACACGTTTTAGGGGTCAGAGATTCCAAAAAACATGTTTTTACAAAATGTCTGTCTGTGACTCTGTGAGTCTGTCTGTCTGTCTGTCTGTGTGTATGTGACACAAATTTTGTGGGCGCTGTATCTCAAGAACTAATGCACGGAATTTAATAAAAATTGATATTCTGTTAGTCCCTAATACAAATTGATGCTGATTAGTTTTTGGTGTAAATCGCTCAACAGGTGGCGCTGCAAAGCTGCATTTTTCACGATTTTCGCAATAGCTCTATCTCAAGAACTAATGCACGGATTTTGATCAAACTTCAGATTTAGTTAGTCCTTGATGTGAATTGATGATGGTTACGTTTTGGTGTAAATCGCCCAACAGGTGGCGCTGTTATGATGAATTTTGTAGGATTTACATGATTTCCCCAATAGCTCTATCTTAAGAACTAACGCACGGATTTTCATAAAACTTCAGATTCAGTTAGTCCTTGATATGACTTGCTACTGATTAGGTGTTGATGTAAATCGCCCAACAGGTGGCGCTTCTCTGCTGCTTTTTTCACGATTGCCTCAATAGCTCTATCAATAGAACTAATGGACGAATTTTCATCTAACTTCAGATTTAGTTGTATGTTGACACAAGTTTTTGTTAATTATGTTTTAGTGTTAATCACCCGATAGGTGGCGCTGCTATGCAGGAATTTTCACGATTTTCGCTATTGCTCTATCTCAAAAACTAATGTACGGATTTTGATCAAACTTCAGATTTAGTTAGTCCTTGATGTGAATTGATGATGGTTACGTTTTGGTGTAAATCGCCCAACAGGTGGCGCTGTTATGATGAATTTTGTAGGATTTACACGATTTCCCAATAGCTCTATCTTAAGAAATAACGCACGGATTTTCATAAAACTTCAGATTCAGTTAGTCCTTGATATGACTTGCTACTGATTAGGTGTTGATGTAAATCGCCCAACAGGTGGCGCTTCTCTGCTGCCTTTTTCACGATTACCTCAATAGCTCTATCAATAGAACTAATGGACGAATTTTCATCTAACTTCAGATTTAGTTGTATGTTGACACAAGTTTTTGTTAATTATGTTTTAGTGTTATTCACCCAATAGGTGGCGCTGCTATGCAGGAATTTTCACGATTTTCGCTATTGCTCTATCTCAAAAACTAATGTACGGATTTTCTCCAAACTTCAGATTCAGTCAGACGTTGACATAAATTGTTGCTGATTAGGATTTGGTATAAATCACCCAATAGGTGGCGCTGCTAGGCAGCATTTTGTTGAATTTAGACGATTTCAGCGATAGTCATATCTCAAGAACTAATGCACGGAATTTCATATCGTTAGAATCCTCATGAGATGCATAGATTGCCATTTAATTTTGGCAGTGTGATAGCGAATTTTGAAGTATTAACATGTATGAGATAGAAGAAAGTTTTGGGATTGGTACATCCGACTAGTTTTGTGTTAACGCTATTTCCTAATCATAATCCTTGCCCTATTTAATCGCCGAATTCTGCAATTAATTAACTTTAAAATTAGGCAAAGGTTACTATCCAGAAGGAGTGATAACTAAAAAGTGGAATAGTTGACAGCTGAGCATATGCTGATAGATATATTTAAAAAAATTATTTTGCTAAAGAAAAAAAAATGCTTTAAATTTTGCAATTAATGTACGAAATACAAATACGTAGGTTGGAATCACAGGGAAGAGGGAAAGAGGAAATGGTGCGATTGTTGTACCGGTACCGCAGAATATTAGGGCTCCGCTACTTTTTTTGTTAGAAATTAAGCCCTGTTGCCAAGAAATTGATATAAGTTATTGGGTTTTAGTATGGTATGTTTTGTATAAAAAATAAAGTATGTAGCATTTTCGGCTCAATTACAGGATTCATTTTAAATATATTGAAATTGATATTTATCACAGAGGTGTAACACAAGGTTCTTACTTATACAGGGTGATTATTAAAAAAAAAAAAGTTTACAAAATGACATGCCAAATCAGGCATACAACAAGGATAAAAAATCACATAGGAACATAGAGTTGCAAACCACTTATTTACTCACAAATACAGAGTGTTTTATCCTAACCGAAACCGGGTTGACGGCAATAATTTCGAGAAAAATAAAACCATCGTAATGAAAATGCAACGATATGGACATTGTTTTGTGTGACATGTGATAACATCACGAAAAGATCTGGAAAAACATGTTACTCAAGCAATCGATGATACCGTATGGAATGATAATCACAGTCCAAAATGTGGGCGTCAAGTGTATAGTGCTGGCGCGTATAATGCAAACTTTTAACACTTCTACCGGCAAACTTAATGCAAATATATAATAATAATGTATAATATATAATAATCTATTTATATAAAATCCAAGTCTCTGTGTGTCCCTCACTATCCCGGTAGTACCGCCTCATTGAAATGAGTAATTGTTGAAAAATATTAATGCAGGGTTACCAGAGTAGCGCCAAATGTTAGCCAACTTGGCGATAGCTGACTAATTTGGCGAAATTCCCATTTAAAACCCTTAATCTTTCAGAATGGAGGTCACCGAAATTTAATTTAAACTCCACTCTTTTAAGATATTTTTTCGAAATCTATGGGTGAGAATTTAAAGTACATCTTTACATCTTCCTCCCGATGCTACTAATAAAATAACCGCCAATAGACAACAGTGTACTGTGTGAGCTCCTAACTGCGCGATTTTAATGTGCTTTAGGTACTTTTCCAGTATAGGTGCCTTGGCGAAAAAGGAAATTTGGTAACATATTTTCCGGGAACCTATTCACTGTTTCATTTTATATACACGCATTTTTTTCGATATTTATACGACTTATTTAACAAAAAAAAAAGCCGTTTCTCTAATTTTATACAGAAACAGATGTAATTCGTACATAAAAACATCAATAATATACATATAAAACAATCAAAAACGCTCATCAAATTTGTTTTCATAGCTGTTTATATGATTTGACAACAAATCTCGATATTTTTCCGTTATACGGACACCATGCCAAAATGTATGCTAATGTGCCAATTATTTCAAAATGCTAAAAGTTATTTGTAATATTATGTCAGCAGTTTAATATGAGTTTTATTTTATTGCTTTATTTTACAGCAGTTATTTGTTCACTTATTTTAAGTATATATTTGTGATTTGATGAAATAGTTCGTAAAAGTCTGGAATTTTCAAATATTATATTTTTTAAATGCTCACTTTAGTATCGACAATGGTTTTTCTTTTATTTTTCAAATGCTTCAATTCACGATTTTGCGCCAACTATTACGCTTGGCGACAATGGTGTCGCATAACGGAAAAGTACTCAAATCTCACTTTTTGAGGCCCAAATTACACCAAGCTTTTTTTAAAAAATGCCAAAGCCCCTACAGTGGAAAAGTACCAAACTGTCTATTATTTTGCGCTATCCGTGTTATAGTTTGTACTATATGCAAGGGGAGTGGAGCGAAGAGTTTAAACATTAAATATTAAAGTTTCAGCACAGATGTCATATATGCCCCATATTGGCGCGATTTTGTTCTGACGCCAATGTCATATACACAACGGGTACTTAACTGGCGCCAAAGTGTCGTAATTTTGCTTGATATGGTAATCCGGATGCTGTTGTTTATGCTGTTGATGTTTTCGCCAAATTGGCGTCGGAAAAAAATCGCGCCAATATATGATAACGTATATGACAACTGTGCCAAAGTTTCTATAAAGCAGTATAAGACTAAAAAATTAAGAATAAAATAAATGCAAAATAAGACTAAAGAAGAAAGAAAAATCATGCTTTAAGCATAGAATATGAAGCACTTTGCAACACATCCTGAATGCTTTAACAAAACTTCGTTATTTAGGGAAATAAGGTAAATAAGATAACGTTACTTCTTAGATATCCCGTCGACCAATTTCGCCAAATTATATAAATCGCCAAATCAATAGTAAAACATTAATAAAATACAAATAAAACGTCGAATTAATGGTTTTATTGGCCATTATTGGCATTTAATTAATTAATTAATGGCAACCATTATTGGCAATAAATCTTACAATTTGGCGACAGAAATTTGGTCGACGGGATAACTAAGAAGTACCAGGATAACTAAGTAAACATTTTAGAAAACGCATAAAAATTTTTAAAAATTGATTTCAGCAGTTACCGTCCATAGCCAATAGTACCGTTATTACATGCCACTATTTAGCTAAAATTTAATTTAAACTACTCTTAAAACTACTGAAATCACATTTCCAAATATTATCATCCATAGACGGTTATGTATCCAATTCTTTGCGTGACCATGTATATCATTTTATATATATTCTACAAACATTTCTTAGGAAAATAAATGCACTCCAGCGTAAAAATGCATAACTCCTTTAAAAACCACCTTTAAGCAATTTACTCTCATACTCAGTAACCCTTACGAATTCTTTTGTGTAGCCCTGCATATGAACTGTAGCATTTATACACACAGTATAGTTTGCATAAATGTAGTGAAACATAAAAGCGCATATCATAATTAAAAATGCATTTCTAGCAATCATTGCTTATGTACAATACTTCGGAGAAAAGTTTCTTGGCCAGAAAGAAGTTTGCCAACGTATTTTCTGGCAACCTATTTACTGCTTCATACTCACAAGCAATTTTTTCCATATGTATACAATTTGGCACAGATGTCATATACGCCCCATATTGGCGCGATTTTTTTCCGACGCCAATTTGACGAAAACATCAACAGCATAAACAACATTCGGGTTACCATTACAAGCAAAATAACAACACTTTGGCGCCAGTTAAGTACCCGGTGCGTATATGACATCGGCGTCAAAAAAAAAAAATCGTGCCAATATAGGCGTGTATGACATCTGTGCCGACAATTTAATATAAAAAAAGCTATTTACCCATTTTTATAAAGAAACAGAAGTAATTTTTTCACAGATGTCATATACGCATGGCGGTTGGCGTGATTTTTCTATGGCGCCAATTTGGCAGAAATCTCGCTTTCGAATACCAGTTACTTATATATTTTTCAATTATTTGCTATCATTTTGAAAAGGAAATAACTAAAAATAAATAAAAGTTTGAATAATAACTATAGAACAAAGCAGTTTATATAATTAAAAAACAGAAAATAAAAGTAAATAAACAATTTATTAATAAATAAAAAACAATAGCCGGGTTACCATAGCAGGCAAAATAACACCATTTTGGCGCCAGTTAGGTATCCCGGTTCATATCTGAAATCTGTGCTGTAATTTGTATATAAAAAAAATTATATATATTTAGAAACGATTTTTTTTATGCATATAAGCGCATATATAAACAAAGATAAAAGTTCATTAGATTTGTTTTCATAGCTGTTTATATATTTTCGCAACATATCTCACTTTCTGATGCCCGAATCGCGCCAAGCTTTTTTTAAAAATGCGCTATAATGGAAAAGTACTTAAATAAATAATTAACAGAAATAACAAATTATACAAACTAAAACTTTTTATTTCGAGATCAAAGCATTGTTTTTAATTTCGATTAAAAATACATATATCCTTGGATAACTTCAATTGAAATTAGTTTCACAGCTTAATATCTCATTCCATAAACCTAAACAAACACAAGTGATTCATTCATCATGAAACGTCAAAAATATTAAATCATTGAGGAAATCATTCACAAAGCAATTTCTCCAACAATCAATGGGCAATATTCTAATGACGTCATAGTAGGTAAAATGGTGGCGGTATCGTTTGTTTATGGTTCGTAATCACAAAGATTTAATTTTGCAATGTCTCTTAGTTACATTATTTTATTGTCATATTTATGAGCTCAGAACAAAAGCCTATTTTATCATTATTTAGTTATTAAGGACGGAAAAAAATCATGAATGCATGATTTGAAAATTTTAAATAATTTTCTTTCTTAATACTAAAAAATAACATCGGGAAGTAACAGCGGATTTAAGTTAAATAAGTTTAACTGTTTAATTCTGTTGTAATATTCAAAATAACTGTATTTATTAGATTTCAGAACTCAACATCAGGGCCCGATTAAACTTTGAAGTTAGAGGAATTACAATGCCATTTCAGGACCTTTCTATTGGAGAAGCTTTTCTAAATTCCATACATACATGGAAAATCTTCAGTGTTAGAAATATTATTCCTAGGACTGACATAACACGAGAACGGCCTGCAATTTTACACCAGTTTTTGAAAGCTACTTTATTTCAGAAATTTTACTAAAAACTGGTTACTTTTTTTGTTATAGCGGCCCACACTATTAGGATTATGACAAGTTGCAGCCAATTTCGCCAACGTCGTAACCAAGATCATGAAGCACACACATATAATACCATTTCATGAAATCGTATACGATAATTTAATAGTTTTTAACCTTACTTCAAGCGTGTTATTTATTTATTTTTAAGGCTCAACAATCTAAATTGTCCAATATATGAATTTAAAAAAATGTAAACAAAGATTGAATAGACATGACCGCAAAAAGCATCAAATCTGCATAACACTTGGAACCAAACTGTGCAGATTAGTGGTCTTCTACTATACACAGTTTTTCATAAATGTGTTTCGTTCTTAAAATGTTTTATTTTCATCTATCACTGCGGAACAAGCGAGAAAACTCATATTCTTGCACATGAGTTCTATATATCTTTATATCTAAATTTCCGTCATTTTTGACGGGCTACCTTTCTAGTATATAATAATATATAATAATGCAAACTTTTAACACTTTTGTTTGGTGTTAGCATATTTACAACAAAGGTAAGAATGACTGTGAAATGTTTTATTCTTAAGTTTTCTGAAAGTTATTGCCGTCAACCTAAACTGAGTTAGGATGAAACATTAAAGACATTGTATTTGTGACTCAATAAGTGATTTGCAACCCTATGTTCCTATATGATTTTTTATCTTTGTTGCATTCCTGATTTCCCATGTCACTTTGTAAACTTTTTTTTTAATCACCCTGTATAATATGGTGTGCATAGCACTTATCTGTCATTTCCAGGGATACACAAAAGAATTTGACTATATAAGAAAATGACCAATAATTGAATTATTGAAGGCCACAAGCAATGCTTGCTGGAAATGCGTTTTCCGTTGGGTTATGCGTTTTGAACTTCCTGACACAATTTCCGATTCCGTTTTAAAAGTAAAGGCATAAAACTGACAGACCTATTAACGCGGTTTGAAATCGAATAGAGTTTTCCATTTTCTGATAAATAAATTAATTATAGAGTTATAAGCGATTCTTGTCACGTGACGACAATTTTTCCCTCTTTCTCGGGTTGCCGCGTCGGGAATTCGATTCAAAACTCCAAATTTTATTGTATTTTCTGAAGGATCACTTGCCATTATCAAAAAATTGAAAAGGCATTCGATTGCATAATTTATCAATACGAACCCCTTCCAATTTAATGTGTTTTCGAAAAAAAATGAATTCAGGAATATGTCAGAAAATAGCTCCTTTGAATTTGAGAGCAGCCTTAGGACTGTTTTAAAATCCAAACTAGTACATTATGATATTTTGCTGAATTCGTATTTTTTTGTATACGCATGAGATTGTCAGATGCTCTTATTTTGAAGCTATGAAATCGAACTGTTTTTCTAATTTTCGTTAAAGCAAATCTTTCATAAAATGCTGTCAAAGCATTTAGCATTTGAACCGAATTTCCACAAATCATTTTAAACTAAATTTCCAGACACGGTATTCCGATAAAATCTTCATGTAACAACTATCATTTATAAATCAACATGTAATTCATAAATCACAGGATTGAAGCGATTAATACATCAGACGACAGCGGCAGCTTAGATATCATTATACACTATATGGCGAAAGGTGACCGATCACTTACGATTTTTGACGTTTTATTAAATATCTAGAAAAATACATGAGGAATCAATCTGAAACTGCAGGTGTCTGAACAGCATAGTATAGGTCATATATTTCTGCGAAGATTTTTTCCCGAAACCCCATAGGGGACAAAAAAATTGAAAAAGAACGAATATCTTTTGGATAACCCTGTAAAAACTAATGTAGCAAAAGCGTTCAAACTCGAGATTATTAATAAGTATCTTATTGTAATATACTGTGTTCATTTTTATGAGGATAGCATATATAGTAGTAAGAAATTAAAGTTTTTATACACTCTAAATGAAAAAGAGTGACTATTCACTCCGGAGGAGTGAATAGTCACTCTATCGCAGAGTCAAAATATGCCCAACCTCTTTAGAGTGACTATTCACTCTGAGCCAAAGTGAAATTTTTGACTCTCTCAAAGAGTGAATAGTCACTCCTTGAAAGTGAATATCCACTCTAAACAGGGGTGGATAATCACTCTTTCGGAGGAGTGACTATTCACTCTTGCTAAAGGAGTGCAGTTTTTCACCCCTGGTAGAGTGAATAGTCACTCTTTCATAGGAGTGAATGTTCATTTTTTTTTGTAGTGGGTGGCTTTATTATTTTGCTTTTATGATCATTTTAAAAGAATCCCATCTTTTACGGCATGCAATGGAAAGATACAAGCGTGGTAAAGATTGTAATAAAATACTTTATTAGCAATATTTATTTAATTCATAGTTTATAACACTAATTGAACTTTTAAGGAAAAATTCAGTTAAAGTTGCATACGAATTTGCATTAGATTACTAACAGAAATAAACTAAAATATTTTATTCGAATCTTATCCTTTGTGTTTGCTTTTATTGCATGCCCTATAAAAATATTACTTTTAAAGTTTTATTAATAACTTTTTAATAGGTGGATGTTATATGTTTAACAATATTTGATCTCATTTTAATTTTTGTTTTAAATATAAAACCGTACTTTTTCCTTAAATTATTGCTATTTTTGCAAAGTGCTATTGTTCTAAAATATATTTAATCTTTCCATTTAAACGCAATGCTTATAAATTCACTTCTTTTTTAAATAAGTTCTAAGCATGATTTAAATACTAAGAATGTGTAATTTTTTTTATCCGCTGTGATTTTCTTTTGTTTTATTTAGTATGAACACGAAGTCTAAATTTTGAGTTCTCTGGAATATGTATATTTTTTTCTTTTAAACATATTCCTTAACTTAATCATGATTGATAATTTTCGTCCGTTATTGCCATAAGCCACGATAAGTCGTATTTAATTTAAATTTTTTATTCGCGTAGATATTGTATTTTGTGACTATGAGCAAAATAGATTTTATATGTTTTATAGGAAAATATGGACCTCGGAAATAGAAAAAAAGGAAACTTAAAAATAAAGTAAATGACTTCATTAGAAATATTCTTATTGTTTTTAAAACATTTTAATGTAAAAATGTGGTTATTAATCTCGTTAAAAAAATATTCAGTCCTGTATTATGTAAGCAAATATGAGCATTTTAAAAAATATACTGAACAAGTCTTATTCATAAACTTCAAATCAGGCATAAAAAAAACCATTTTATTCCAATGCTTAAATATCATGTTATATTGTTTAGCGCCAAAAATTACGTGTATCAAAAACGTAGAAAATGTTTTTATAATAGAAAGAAATTTAATAACTGATGCAGAATATCTATAATTAAATTTTTTTATATTACTCAGTCTCGAAATTTTAAAATCATAATCCGCAGAAAAATATTTACATACAATTAAAAAAAAATTAATACACAGTAAAACCTCTCTAAGGCGACCAAGTACCGTTCCAATAAAATTGGGTCATTCCGAGAGGTGGTCTCTTAATGGAGGTCATGTTTAAATCTAGATTTTAATTATTTAAAAATGGTAACAATGTTACTAAAATTTATTTTTCACATTTGGAAAAAATATAAAAATTTAAGTATCAAAATAAAAGTTAATTACATAAGTTAATTACTGTAGAGTTTTAAAAATGAATACTTGTGTGTGAGCTTTGCTTTAATTTTACAGTTTTATATTTTATAATTTTTATCTTCAAGTCCATTCGAAGTTCGGTAAATAAATGCATTTTTTTGTGGACGGGAACACATAATGACGGTTTCATTACTTTATCTATTTCTATGAGAGTTTTCCGACAGAATAGGGCAGAGGACTTTATTGACCGTCATTCTTAATTTGTAATCAGAGTTAAATTCATTGCCTAAAAAGGCACAAAGGGATTTAAAAACTCTTAAAAACACTTGAAAGTTACCGGGATAAAAGAAAATCTAAACTTAGTTTAGAAATTTGATGAATAATGCACTCTCCGGAATTATTACTTTAATAAAACCTTCTTCAAGCAACCAGGAAAAAACGGAATTTATTTCATTTTCTTCAAAGAAATTGATCTCTCGTGAAGGTTTTTCAACTGGGATGGTCTCTGAATGGAGGTAAAATTGCTATTTAGCTTATGGGAATAAATTTCGTTCCATGAAAAAATGGTCGTTCAGGGAGGTGGTCGCTTAATGGAGTTGGTCGCACAGTGAGGTTTCACTGTACCAACCTTTTCGTAATAGCATAAACATCAAATATCATATTTAACTCCGAAACAATAATAAATACTCTTAACTGTATATAATCCGAAATCAGTAAAAAAAATCAAAAAAAAATCTCATGTAACGGCAAATTAATGTTTCCGAATGTGTCTTTTACGAAATTTAAACTTCCAGATATTCTTCTCTCATGAGTCAGTCACCCTTTCAAACGAAAGAGATAAAACTTTTTTGTTTTGATCTTTGGCAAAAATTTGCAACGCAGCATTGAATGAGAAGAATTAAATATTTACTCATTTTTTTTATTCACATTTCCCGAACTAATGATTTGCTTAAGCATTGTGCGTATTAGAGGTCTGCATGGGCTGAAATTTCCAAGCCCAGGCCCGGCCTGTAGAAAAAAATTCGCCCGACCCGGACCGGTAAAAAACTTAAAAGTTTGGCCCGAGCCCTGCCCGGCACGAAAAAAAAGTTAAAAGCACAGCCCGAGTGAATTTCAACAAAACATTGATTTTTTTTTTCTTTGAAGTATTAAAAATGTGAAAAATGCTATACAGTAAGACGGAATTGCATAGAAAAGAAAAATAAAATGCATTTATAGTCAAGTTTCCTTCTTAGAGAGTGTAAATGTATTATATATTCTTTTGTTATGTATTAGTATATTGATTATGCATGGATCAACACGTTAGTGAGTTTAAAACTGGTTCCGTCCTAGGCAGGTTCTTTTTCACACGTTTTATTATGTTTTAATTTAGTTATATTTTAATAAGCGCAGAAATTAGTGTTATTTAAAAATAATAAATTTTAATGTTTAAGTGTAGAATAATGGCCATTTGAAAATGTATGCATTTTTTGCAAAAATGTTTGGGTCAGGCCTAATTTTATTGACCTTTGAATGGACCAGGCCACGCTGACACAATGATTTTCATACGGGCTGGGTCAAAATTAGGACTGAAAATTTTGGGCCGTGAAGACTCGCAATGAACCAGTCCCGGCTTTGTACAGAAAAAATAAGTTAGGCCCGGCCCGAGCCTTCAGAAAAAAGTGTGGCCCGGCCCCAACCCGAGTTCCGTGAGTGAAAATCGGCCCGAGCCGGTCCGTGCAGATCTCTAGTACATATTCAATTGTTAAAAGAATTATATTTCAAACCGCTGCATGAAGAAATATAACAGACAATCACTTTTGAACAATCTAACGATCAATCTTTTCCTATACAACATATAGCTATTTAGCTAATAATCTTAACGTTTCACATATCTACACGGATAAATGCTTAAAATTAAATAAGACTTACCTTTATTTTATGTATTCCATAAAGAATAATTTTAATGATATCCGAATCTGTTAATCGTAAAATGGCGGACGAAAAAGTGATAATTTTTCTTATCTTTTAACCCCTTCGGGACGGGAACCTTTCACGAAATTTTTAATCTTTTGTCACCGTTTTTAAAAACAGAAATTTGTGTCTTCTTGAATTGAGAAAATGCGCTGATTAAATGAGGCAAATTTTACAGCAAAATTTTACTGGTGAGGAAAAACAAAGATTCTGAGCGCTTCATGCGGCACGTATACGTGTCGCTCGTCCCCAAGGGGTTAAGGGTGTCGTCGCCTTGCTGCTCTGATTGGTTAATAAGCAATGCATACGTAAGTCACTTTTTCAGGAGTGAGACATTTCACTCCTTTCTAGAGAGTGGAAAATTCCACTCTTTAAGGATTGTATTTTTATAAAATTCACTGCAAAAAGAGTAAAAATGCCTGTCACTCTTTCAAAGAGTGAGCTTTTCACTCCTCCCAATTTTAGAGTGTAAAAACAGCCCCAAATTTTGCCAAGCTTTTTGCTTATAATTTGCAGAGTTCTTAATATTAAAAAAAGTTCTTTTCAGGAAATATGACAAACAGCATTGTACACAATACTCTAATCAGAATTTAAAAAAACAATAAAAAATGGAGGAAAAATGAGCAGGTTTACTAAAAAATGTTTCACTGCGCAGGCGCGAATGCAATCAAAATGTAATATGCATAATGTATTAGCTAAGTATATCGAGCAGCTTTTGTGAATGTCTCAAAATCGTAGCTTGAAAATTCTGAAAATTATCGTCGAGAGAATAAGTTCGAAATCCATTGTTCTCAAAAAGAAGCAAAAAGATGACGGGTTGTATCCAAATATAGTAGTACATGCAATATTGTGTACGCTATCTTGGCACTAATCAACAGATATTTGATACAACCCCTTATCTTTTTGCTTCTTTTGGAGAACAACGGATTTCAAGCTTATTCTATCGACGATAATTTTCAGAATTTTCAAGCTATGAATTTGAGACTTTCATAAAAGTTGCTCTATATACTTAGCTGATACATTATGTATATTACATTTTGATTGCATTTGCGCATGCGCAGTGAAACAATTTTTAGTATACCTGCCCATTTTTCATCCAATTTTTATTATTTTTTAATTCTGATTACAGAGTATTGTGTACAATGCTGTTTGTCATATTTTCTGAAAAGAACTTTTTCTTATATTAAGAACTCTGTAAATTATAAGCAAAAAACTTGGCGAAATTTGGGACTGCTTTTATAAAAACCTTAATTTCTCTACGAGTATAAATGCTATCCTCATAAAAATGAACACAGTTTATTACAATAAGACACTTATTAATAATCTCGAGTTTGAATGCTTTTGCTACATTAGTTTTTACAGGGCTATCCAAAAGATATTCGTTCTTTTTCAATTTGTTGCCTTGTCCCCTATGGAGTTCCGGGAAAAAAATCTTCGAGGAAATATATGACCAATACTATACTGTTTACACACCTACAGTTTCAGGTTGATTCCTCATGTATTTTTCTGGATATTTAATAAAACGTCAAAAATCGCAAGTGATCGGTCATTTTTGGCCATATAGTGTAGCTCTTGATAGCTGTCAAGAGTGGGTTGGAACAACCGCTGCTACTTCGCATAAAAGACGACCGTGAGCCCGTCGGTCTCCTATAACCTTTACGACTCTTAAGTTGGTACAGGACCTTTAAACTTTCAAAAAATCAATTTTCTTATTTTGTTTTATTCTGAACTTTTTAAAATTTTCTCCGCAATATGCAAAAAACCCCATGTAATTTTTTACCGTAACTGGGACAGTTGTTTTATATAAATATGTAGCAAAAAATTAACCTGCACACATTTTTACGGTTGATATTATTTTTTGAACTCTGTCCCTGGGTTTTTCATCCTTACCGTCCCTTTTGCTAAACTTATACAGAAAATCACTTCAGATGCAGCCACAGAATTTTTTTCAAGTTTATTCTCGAGCAGAAGTATGCTAGAGAAAGAATGCCTAAAATTCTTTGACAGAAAATTTACTGCAGAATTTAAACCAGCATTTAAATATCAATTTCAAGATCGTGGCTTTATTGGTAGTCTTAGCATCCCCAAGGTTTATTCCTGCACTTTTCGTAGTAAATAAATAAAAAAAAAGTTAATTTAATCCAATGTTAACAACTGTTTCTTAAAATCAATGAACATTGTGACTATCATTTAGTCTTAACATGATTTTCCTAAAAATAGGTGGTAATTTTCCTTACCGTTTCATCCTTACCGTCCCTTTTTTCCCATTTCGCCCTTTTTTTCCTATACCGTCCCCTTTTTTTACCTTACCGTCCCGTCTTTAACACCCCTTTAAGGCAATGTTATACAAAAATTCTGTATAAAAAAAAATGCATTTTTATTATTTCTTATTTGGATGTCCTGTGAGTACTGTGCAAATTCATTATAAGTAAAAATTTAGAAGAAAATAAAAAGTCACAGTGGTAAAATGGTAAGGAAAATTAAACTCGTAAGTTTAACTTAAACCTCAGTTAAATAAAAGATGTTTCGCTGCTGACGATTTTTTCTTTATTTTGAATCATTAAGGCATTCTTCTATCAGATTAAAATGTTATTTTAGCAAGTTTAATTTACAAGATTTTTATTCCCGAAAGTCAAAAGGTTGTGAAAAAGCCCATATATAAAAATGTAATTGATATTGTGACCATCATGAAGTGAGCAGGAATGCTGGATGCATTATCATACAAAAAAGATCCAATAAGATGCGTTAACTCTTTAGAAAGAAATACTTAGAAAATAAACCTATTGCGGGAGACTAGTATTTGAAAGAACTATAAAGGGTGCATTTCAATATCTTTAAATGATTTTTTTCTGTTTAGGATATTACATGTTGAACTTTAACGATGTTATTTTGTACGTTTTTTTATTTTGATTGCAGTTTTTTGCCCTTCCTATGAGGCTACTTTCACTTTCGGAATTGGTTCCAAAAGTGAAAATAATTAAAAAAAAAAAAGATATCCAAAATCGAAAAAGTAAACTTTAACCCGGTTACAATTCAACCTCAACTATCCTAAACAGAAAAAATCATTTACAAATATTGAAAAGCAAGCGAGAAATTCAAGAAGAACACTCCCATTGGTTTAACATTAGCTTGCGAGTTTGAATATCTCGCTTGCATTTCAATATTTTTAAATGATTTTTTTCTGTTTAGGGTATTACAAGTTGATCTTTAACGTTGTTAGTTTGTACGTTTTTGATTTTGATTGCAGTTTTTTTTCCCGCCTATTCACTTTCACTTTCACTTTCGGAACCGGTTCCGAAAGTAAAAAAAAAAAAAAACTATATCCAAAATCGAAAAAGTAAACGTTAATCCTGTTACAAGTCAACCTCAACTATCCTTAAAAAAAAACAAAAAAAACAAAAAAAAAAACATTAAAATGCAAGTGAGAAATTAAAAAAGAACGCTCCCATAGGTTTAACATTAGCTTGCGAGTTTCTTCACGTGAATAGTGTAGTCTCTTAAGACAATGTGATTCGTATTACTGTGGCTTTAAACGCCTCATTTGTAATACTACAACTAGCGTAAAATGTGTGAAAATGAAATCTATCTATAATGGAATCCAGAAAAAATTACATGTTCCTAATAGAAAAAATACCAACAATTATACCTGATAAGGAAGAAACCTGCATAAAGCAGAATTTTCTTGCGTTCCTTTGGGTTTCGTTGTTAAGGTTTTAATGAATCAATATTTGACTATATGACAAAGTTTTTGACGTAATTCAGTATTACGTTTTGTTACATAATTCAAATTTTAAAATAGTGGCTATTAGGAACTTAGTAAAATTCTCTTTATAATTGTACTTTACGAAGGTGGGGGGGGGGGGGTGGAAAACCCAAATCTATGTTTGTCCAGGATGACAGAAAGGCTAGTTTCGTCTTTAATACAAAATAATAAAATCGCCTTTCATAGAAAGCCAACATAACTCGGAAGAAGTGCCTTTCTCGCAAAAAGTTTTAAACAAACTTTAAGTAAAAAACGAACAACAAAATTACTAAATATATGCTAAATAAACAAATATTATAATAACAAGACCATTATTTCAAAGCATTAACTCCTAAGACATTTTTTCTAATACGATAATAACATCTAATCAAATTTCTTTATGTTCAACAAATCACCAGAAATCACGAAATATCACAAAAAGCAAACGCTTTATATTTGGATGTGTAAGGATGATCTCCCACATGTTTTTTAAAAGAAATACTGAGAGCGGTTTGTCAGACATCATTAACAGATACCCCAACTGCACTTGTAATTATGCTTTGTTTTCAATGAAATGTTAAAAACGTTCCTTTCGCTTCATGTAATTTAGTTTTCATCACGTTTCATATAAAAGTTGATATGTATTCAAATTATTAAAAGTATTTCAATGCTTATCATGTTGATATACCTAAAATACAAGATACCATTATAATCTGAAAAATGCATCATATATGTATTGTATATTTTATTACGTTACACAGTAATACAAAATTATGAAATTACGCCTTTTATAGATAATAAACAAACGCCATAAAACAAGCGCTAAATAAATCTCCCAGCCAAAATCAAACGCTATACATTTGAAAGATGACCCCCACATACTTTTAGAAAAAGAGATCATTAACAGAAACCCCGTGGAGAAGTGACGGCCTTTGGCCAGACTGCTTGAGAAGAGAGCCAGGGAGAGAAAGATGAGACAGAAGTCAAACGATTTTACCAAACTACAGATAACGCCATTATCGAACTTACTCCCTCTCATTCCCTTCATTTGAACGAAGAGGTGACCGAGTCCATACTGCAGCCGATATTTATACTAGATTAATTTTAACACAATTATTCTAATTCTAATTGGTAAATAAATCATATTAGATGTAAATTTCCAACCGAGCGAAAAATGCCCGGACCAGGATTCGAACCAGGAATCTCCTGGCTCAAACCGCCAGTGCTCTACCATCTGAGCTATCCCGGACGAATCTGGTGGAATTTTTTCACCCAGCTAACATTATTGATTATCATTAAGGTTATTATCATTATTATTAAGGTTTAGGTCATTATTATTAAGGTTAAGGTAACCCTATTATCATTAAGGTTAGCTGTGGGAAAAAGTTCCCCCAGATTCGTCCGGGATATCTCAGATGATAGAGCACTGGCGGTTTCAGCCAAGAGATCCCTGGTTCGAATTCTGGTACGGACATTTTTCGCCCAGTTGGAAATTTACATCTAATATAGATATTTATAATTAAACTTTTTATTATGTTTTATTCTAATTCATTGTAACTATTTTTAGTACAGTAAACCCTCGATTTAACGGACTAATTGGGATTAAGATGTGTCCATTAAATCGCAAAGTACTATTTATAATGTTATTTTGTTATAATTATAGTACATATATATATATTATTACGTATTTGTAATTACATATATTTTTACAGTGCAAATTACATATATATATATATATATATATATATATATATATATATATATATAATATATATATACAATATATACAGTATATATACATGTATTGTATATACACAATATTTGTATATACATAGATATATATTGTATATACATATATACTACTGTATATGTATGTATAAACACAATACATTACTTTTAATAATACAATATTGGTAATGAAATACAAACGAATTAACACATATGCAATTTTTATGCATGTATAGAACGGAAAGCATATCACATGGCCGCATAGGTCGCCAGCATCATTGCGCATGCTTAGAACGAAAACCACGCTGCAGTGAGAATCAAAGCGCGCGCTTTCGGCGTTTCGTGTTCTTTCCCCTTTTTTAAGGTTTCGTTCATTTGATCACGAGACATTGTGTCGCCACAGATATAATAAATATTTTTTTATTTTACCGAGAAATTGCTTTTTAAAAATAGTAAAAAGAAATGCATTATCGTTGTTCATTGCTTGATTTTTACATATAAAAACTTAAAAGAGGGTTGCGTGTTGATTCTCAAGTAGGGGAGGGGAAGGGGGCAGTAATACCCTTTTTTTTTTTTTTTTTTTTTTTTTTTTTTTTCGAAGCGTGTTTTATCGTTTTAGAAGCTGTTTTATCATGGAGGCTTCCAGTAAATAATAGTGATAAATAAATATTTGACATTTGTCAAATATAAAAATTTGAAATACGGTCGTTGAATTTCAGGTTAGAGAGAGGGGAATAATTTTAAATTAACGATTTTGATTTGTTAATTTAAGGATAAAGTGTTTTAAAAGGGATATTAAACGAAACCCTCTGTGCGATCTGCGATCGCACTTACCCACTTGTTTTACTTTAATTTTTGTTTATTTTTTAATTTTTTTTAATTAGTCCGTTGAATCCGAAGTCCGTTGAACCGAGGTCCGTTAAATCGAGGGTTTACTGTATTAGTTTTCTGTTTGTATACTATTTATAATTGAATTAATAAATTTAATCATATTTAATTAGCAGCAAAATTTTAAAGAAAATGTAATTAAAGATAACTATATATTACAAATCAACTCATTTTGATTTCTTTTAAATTTCTTTTTTGCATTTATTTGCAAATTGTGGTAGCTGTGCCACTAATTATTATCATTATTCTAACAAACAAGTGATTGGTGTTGAGAAGAGTTTAAAAAAAAAAAAAAATGTGATTAACATTTTTTCGAAAATTACTAAATTAATCAACACGTTTCTTATTTAATGTACACTTTTTCTATTTGTTGATAAAAAATTGAATGGATGGGATATTTGGTGTGACATATAAACGATACAAATATACCACTGATGACAGCAAAGTTTGTAGTAAAAAAAATAGGAACTTGAGGCAAAAAAAATCTGGTTTTTGAAGCCTATGTAGCGATCTTACCTTACTTGATAAGTTGAAAATAAAATAAGGTTGTATGCAGGAAATGCAACTTGTATTTGTATATTCGCTTAACTGTAAAAAATAATTCACTTGCAGGAGTACATTCATAAACTACTAAATTTCAAGTTCATCTATATACTTTTTATGGGCAATGAACTTTTTAAAACACTTAGTAGACACCAAGTGTTTTAAAAAGTTCATTACCGTTTGTATAATTATTTTATGTCGAACTCAATTTTGTGACAATATTTTTTGTCAAATATTAAGAATTTTGCATTCAGATTCATGTGATTCAATAACATGTTTTTTTTTTTTTTTACAGGACTAAGACCCAATGTCCATTTTATTGGACACGCTAGAAAACAAAGTCTTTTCATTTTTTTTAAATAAATGAAAATGTGTATCGCTTTCTAGGCTCAAAAGAAATAGAAATCTCAAATAAGGTAAAATTTGCTCAAGAAATATGAGCTTGGGCCTCAAGAGGTTAAATGCATAGTATTTAAGTTATTAAAAAAATAACTAAATAAATAGAATTATTTTCATTTTTATGATATAAATTTTTAATACATATTTTTTACATGTATCATATAATACAAGAACATAGGGTTGAAAATTTTAATGTTTAAGGAGGTACAGAACTTTTGAGTTTGTCAAAACGGTCAAAAACATCGCGTTTTTCAAAGTACTAAAACACAAATAATATGCAATTAAGATCTCTATGTTTTCCTTTCTGCCTAAAGTATATATTCTTAACTATATTATTCAGAAAAATAAATGTTGTATATACAAAATTAATATTTAAATTTAAAATTTAAAATTTCATCTCACTATGAGTCTCAAATGATCACTATATATCACTCCACTGAGAAGTCAATGTGACTGCTGCTTTGTGACGAGACACCAGGTGACTTTACTATGTAGTTAAATTGTGACTATCATATGACTGTCATTTTTAGACTCAATTTCATAGTCATAATGAACGTTGCATTATGATAAGTCACCAAATAATATCATATTATAGTCACATGGAGACTTTTCCCAAAAGAGCACAATGGTGACTTCACAGTAGTCTCTCTGTCACCTGAAAGTCATCATGTGACTTTAATGTGACATTATTTGGTAACTTATCACAATGCAGCGTTCACGATTACTTTAAAATTGAGTCTACAGATGGCAGTCACATGAGAGTCACAATGTAACTACATTGTAAAACTCGTCACAAAGCAGCAGTCACAGTGACGTCTCAGTGGAGTCACGTATAGTGATCATTTGAGACTCATAATGAGATTATGGAATTTCCTATTTTTTTGCTTCAACGTAGTGACTGTGACACTTGTGACCATGTGTGACATGAATGAGATGTTATATGAACTAGCTGTGTTGTAGAGATAGTAATTACTCGAATTATATTATTTCCTTTTGAGTGTTCGCGTATTTGAAAGTTAGCGTTTTGTGACTTTTCCTGTAGTTTGAAAGTAACGGTGCGCGCAAACTCCAAATTTACTAATCTGAGAAGAGTTTTAAAATTTCAATATCAACGGACTTTCAATTGTACTCAATGTCTATAACAAGTGTATATAACTCAAGAAATAATACAGATTTTTGAATGCGGTTTTTTGCATATTGTTGAAAAACTTTAAAAAATTCAGAATAAATCAAAATCCGCAAACTGATTTTTTTTAAAGTTTAAAGATCCCCTTAATGATTAAAGTCCCCTTAATGATATAAAATAATCACTTGAGAAATTCCAATAAATTTTAACTTTGTAGTTACTATTGAATCTATAAACATTTCTATTATTTTCAGAAAGCTTTATAGATAAGAACAAGTCTTAAATTCCAGGAACCACTATAATACTCAAATTAAAGCCCCCCACCCCTCCCCGCCAACGTCATTTTAATTTCGGAAATGTTTCCGTTAAACCCCGGAACCAATTGCTTAGCGGTGTTTCTCATTAATATGTCTCTAAATTGTTCCAGACTATAAAGTTTCCGGTAAGATATTGGATTGATCCAAACTTGATTTTCGTGCACAGAAAGCTACGAAATCCTTACACAGCAACTTTGTTTGGGACATGCGGAACTAAACCGAAATTGAATCCGAAAACTTCAACAATTAACTGATTTTTGAGCAGGAGGATAGCTACTGGATTAATTATTTCAAGTTAAGAATGGCAAAGTAATCTTTTCTAAGTATAGCGATTTATATGTAAAGCGTTAATTTAAACTACTTCTTAACATAATTAAAAATGTTTCTTAATGTGTTACAGGTTTTGAATTAATGCAAATATTGCATAATTTATAAGAAAAAAAACTTGCAAAAATCGTTTAAATTATGTCTGATTTTAAATTTGATTAAGATATTGAATATTGTTTGAAAACCGAAAGTCAATTTATCTTAATAAACATATTTCTCTTATCGAAACAGCAACATAAAAGATTTTAAAATGATTGAATACCATTTTAATTTAGACAAAAGAATATTAAAAGAAAACCCTCTGAAGTTTTCTTTCAAGATAGTATTTAAAGTTAGAATATTAGTTTCGCGGTTTCCAATATTTCTAATTAAAAATAGTTTCATTTAAGTTTTGAATTAAAATTATAAAATGGATTATTCTTGTCAAAATATATAATAACTATACAGAGCTGTGTATACAAATAAATGTACAGAGTGTATAAAAATTTCTAAGCTAACTCCTCAGTAGAGTTTAACTATCCTGCTAATGACTGTATTAACACTTTGAGTGTCATGTCAGTCACCGGTGACCGACACTGAACTTTCAGTTTAGGTCGCAGCAGTCATCGGTGACTGGCACTTATAGATTGTGTAACGGAAATCTTATTTTGTGGCCCAAACGGAAATACAGACAAATAGTCTTGGCATTCAACGTGTTAACTATTTTGAGTTATGTTTTATAACATAAATGAAAATTTTAATTATAGGATTTAATAAAAAATATCCTAATTAAAAATATTCCTTTCCAGATTCGAAATAAATGTTGTCGATTATGATGCAACAAGTTTTAATTAATGAAAGTATTACATAATGTACATAAAGCGAATTCTTTTGAATTTAAAGGGTCAAACGGAAAGAATTGAAAAAATTAGTCTGGCTTTAATTTAATTACAAATATTAAAGGTGGTTCCGAAAGTTATGTTATTTTAATAAACAGATTATTTCCATCGACGCAAGAACTTATAATAAGATTTTGAAATGGTTGAATAGAGTTTTAATCAAGACAGAGAATTTAAAGAAAAGCCAATGACTGTTTTCTTTTCAAGGCAATGTTTCAGATATAGGTATGAGTTTCGAGCTTGCATAATTTCATTTAAATTTAGAACAAAATTATAAAATTACTTCTTCTTTACAAAAATTTTTAATATGCATAGTTTCAAATTAATATAATCTGTCGATAGAAGAGAGAGATATAAATTAAAAATACTCAATCAAAAAAGAAAATTGGTTGAATTATCAGGATCCGAGTAAATTATTATGAAATGAAATCATTGTTTAAAACAACTTATTAAAGTTAGGACAATTTTTATTTTACTATTAACGTATCATAAGACTAATAAAGGTATAGTTAATCTATACTAGTAAAATAAAGACCTTCGTGTGTGTATGCACGTGTATGCGTGTGTGCACGCATGTCTGTTTGTCGGTGATGACTAGCAAAATGCACTGCACGTAGGAATCTGAAAATTGATTGAATTATCAGGATCCGTGGAAATTATTATGAAATGAAATCATTGTTTAAAACAACTTACTAAAGTTAGAACAATTTTTAATTTACCATTAACGTATCATAAGACTGATAAAGGTATAGTTAATATATACTAGTAAAAGAAAGATCTTCATGTGTGTGTGCAAGTGTATGCGTGTGTGCACGTATGTCTGTTTGTCGGTGATGATTAGCAAAATGCACTGCACGTAGAAATCTGAAAATTGGGATGGCAATAGTCAAAGGCAGGACCTGGAGCAACCGAGACTCAGATTTTTCTATTTTTGATAATTAGCCTGCTATCAATTAAAAACGATAACGAAAGTTCATCAAAAAGGCATTCTTTATCAAGTGCGCGAGCTTGCGGATTTTAGAAGATTCTGAAAATCTCCAGCAGAGAAGTTAGAAAAGACAGAGCGGCCACATCTTTTTAAACTCACGTCTGTCTAACCGTTTAAAACACACAAACAATAAACATTTATTTAATTTCGCCATTTATACTTTCGAACAATTCAAACTGCCTAAAGAATACAAATTTTAACACTTTCATATTTTTTTTTGGACAAAAGTTTGATTTCGCGGCTATTTCCTCCCCACTTTTCGGAAGCTCTGACCGGACTCATGTTTAAAGATACGGATAAACAAAAACACCCAATTTATTCTCTACGACGATGCAATTTATTTTCAAAAATATGAATGTGAACCTTTAAAAAAAAAATTGCGACTGGAAATAACTTCGCACATTATAAAGGCATATACTTTTTCTATGCTAAGAGTAACTACATATGGGTACTGAAACACAAACCTTTGTACACTTATAATAAATGCAACACATACAAAAAAAAAACTCAGAGGGTCAATATTCGTGTTCATTTTGCTCATGTTTTTATAATTCGATATGAATATTTTTTCACGAAAATTATACACAGGTTTCCGAAACATTATATTTATTACTCGTAAAAATTTCGAAGAGTTCGGACGATAAGAATTATTTTCTTTTAAATATTAAACGACCCGATGCGAAGAAAAGTGATAAACACAGTCCTTTTACTTAGATATCACTGTTTTTTCACGAATTTGTATACAAGCTTCAAAACTATTATTTTTTATACGTGATAAGAAGAGTTTGGAAAATAAGAGTTACTTTTGTTTGTAACTAAATGACTAAATGTGAAAAGTCATCTTACAAGCGCATTTACAAGTAAATATCAATATATTTTTTTAATGAAATTTTGTACAGGATTCGAAACCATTGTATTTTCACCCCTCAAAGTTTTTGCTCATGAAGAGTTTGAACAATAAGAAATGTTTTTAAAATATTAAATGAAAGGATGAGACAGAAAAAAATTCGCACAATTTAAAATTTTGAATCCAGCATTTTCTTTGTCAAAATAAGAAAATATTGCAGCACCCACTTAAAGAGCGTACATTTTATTTTAAAATGACGCATTTCTTTAAAATATATATATAAATATTTTGAAGCCCGGTACAAGGTTCGTTTTGAAAGACTTCATTTAAAAGTATAAATTCTTACAAAATCGGGTTAAAGATATATAGTAAATAAAAACTTGTGTGGAAATCTAAATCACCAAAATCAACGTTTAAACACACAATAAATACATTAGGTTAGGTGAATAAAACCAGACGTATACGATTCGTGAATTCACAAGACTCACATCATCAGTGTATAAAATTTATGTATAAAAACAGTATCTCTCCAACTACATCCAAGGCGAAAACCCAATTGTCAGCTAACACAACACTAAAAGACCGTCAAGTTCAAGCAACCAATGAAATCAAAGCGGGAGTGAAGTATCGTGACACAACAAATCCACCCAGAAAGTTGAGATGCAAGGTACACTAGATAAATCATTAACCAAGGAGTTTTTAAATCGTTGTATGTGAACAGCTTAAAAAAAGTCTAAATCTGGAGGAGTAATGCATTTCTTGGTAATTATCAAGATCTAATTCTCAATTATTTAATGTATTTATTGTGTGTTTAAACGTTGATTTTGGTTATTTAAAGATATACAGTCATGAAAATTTGGGTTTTACTTAAGATTATTATCACTGATCGGAGCACTGCCGAACGAGTCATCTAGTTTTATAATAAACTAGCAAACCCCGCGGCTTTGCTCGCGTAATATTTGAAATATGCCAAGTGATATTTATATGTCTAATTTTTATTAAAAGGTACTAAATAAACTTTTACTTATTACTTTTAAGAATAATTCAAAAATTACTATTTAAAACACAGTTTGATTAAACGTCATTATTACACTGCATTAGGCAGAAATGAGACTTAAATTAATAAAACTAAATAAATGATAATTTAGAAAATATTTTGAAACCTTTATGCTCATTTAATACGCTCATTTCAGTATTCATCTGAAGTTTTGAATTTTTTAGAAACCATCTTCTTACATCTTAAAATTAACTATCATGTCAAATTCCAAGTCCTACCATCTCTCTCAACAGAAAGGGCTATGTTGAATTAGGAACTATCACCATTAATTGGCCAACATTAATTTTGAAATCGGTTTGTTATTTTTAATATTCCACAGAAACGTAATTTAGAAAGCTTTTAAAGGTCTTTTATAGAACGCTTGTTGTTCCTGTAAACCCCAGGTGGTAGAATCATCGGCCTATGTAGGATCAGAGACTGTTACCATTGATTCGCAACTATTACTTTTATAATCGATTTATATTCCCTGAAATTGCATAGATATCGTAATTTAGGACTTTTTTAGAATGCTTTTCACACCTCCCCTTCGCTTAACTTCTTTTTAATTCGAATATATTTTCGACAATCCTTCGAGGGCATTTATATTTTATAAGTAACTACCATGCCATATTTAAAGTTTCTAGCCTTTTCAGTATCACAGAAATCGCAATTTAGAAAGTTTTTAGCTCCTGCAACCCTCTGGTGGTAGTGGCACAGATATAAAATATAGCTTATGCTTGCCCAGGTTCTAACACCAACAGTTTGTCATCAATATTTTTTTAATCGGTTTAGTATTTGATAAGATTGCATAAAAATTGTAATTTAAAACGCTTTTAGCTTACTTCATCTTTTTAAATTTGGAATTTTCTTTCGACTGTTCTTAGAAAGCAGTTGAATCTTGTAACTAAACACCATGCCATACTTCAAAGTGTTAGATCCCTCAGTTGTGCAAAAAATGCAAATTAGATCATGTTTTTCTTTTGCAACCCTCAGATGGTTGATGTACCCTCAGAGGGTACCTGTGATGTACCCTCAACCGACAGCAACATAAAATATAACCTATGTTATAGCAGGGATTATCACCATTGATTTGAAACCATTACTTTTGAAATAGCTTTGGTATTTCCTGAGATTGAGTATAAATCGCAATTTAGAACGTTTTTAGAACGCTTTTCGCGCATTTTCACCCCTTTTTAAATTTCTAATTCTTTTCGAAACTGTACTTAAAGATCATTTATATGTACCTTGCCTAATTTTAAGTTGCTAGCCCGTACCGATCACAAAATTCGAAATTTAGAACGCTTTTTTGCTCCTGCAACGTCTAGGTGATAGTGATACCGACATAAAATAGCGTCTATGTTAGAGCAGAGTCTGTCAGCATCAATTTCCTACCATTTCTTTTGAAATCAGTTTGATTCTTCCTGAGATATCGCTGACAAATCGGCATTTAGAACGTTTTTAGAACGCTTTTAGCGCATTTTGCTCCTGCATCTCCTCTGGGGTAGTGGAAACAGATATAAAATATAGCCTAACTTGGAGCGAGATCTGTCAGCATAATTTTTACACCATTATATTTGAAATCGGTACAGTACTTCCTAAGATTGCATAGAAATCGCAATTTAGAACGTTTTTTACAACGCTTTTTGCGCATTTTGACTCCCTTTGAAATTTCGATTTTTTTAGGAAATGCCCTTAGCGATCATTGATATCTTATAACTAACTACCATTCCAAATTTCACGATTCTAGACCCTTCCGTAACGTAAAAACCGCAATTTAGAACGTTTTTCCCTGCACTCCCTTTGGGGTAGTGTCACCGACATAAAACATAGCCTATGTTGGAGCAAGGGTTGTCACCGTCATTTTGACACAATTATTTTTTAAATTGGTTTGGTGTTTCCTGAGATTGTGTAGAAACCACCATTTAGAACGCTTTTTAGAACGCTTTTCGCGCATTTTCACCCCTTTTAAATTGCGAATCGTTTAAGAACTGTTCTTAGAAATCCTTTATATCTAATAAGTAGCTAATATTTCAAATTTCATATTTCTAGGCCCTTCGGTAACGCAAAAATCGCATTTTTAGAACGTTTTTTGCTCCTGCACCCCCTTTCGGTTGGTGGCACCGACATAAAACATAGCCTATGTTGGAGCAAGGGTTGTCACCATCATTTTGAAACCAATATTTTTTAAATCGGTTTGGTATTTCCTGAGATTGTGTAGAAACCACCATTTAGAACATTTTTTAGAACGATTTTCGCGCATTATCACCCCTTTCAAATTTCGAATTGTTTAAGAACTCTTCTTAGAAATCCTTTATATCTAATAAATAGATAATGTTTCAAATTTCATATTTCTAGGCCCTTCAGTAAAAAATAAATCGCATTTTTAGAACGTTTTTCTGTTCCTGCATCCCCTTTGGGGTAGTGACACCGACATAAAACATAGCCTATCTTGGAGCAAGCGTTGTCACCATCATTTTGACACCAATATTTTTTAAATCGGTTTGGTATTTCCTGAGATTGTGTAGAAACTACCATTTAGAACGTTTTTTAGAACGCTTTTTGTGCATTTTCACCCCTTTAAAATTTCGAATTGTTTAAGAACTGTTCTTAGACATCATTTATATCTTATAAGTAACTAATATTCAAAATTTCATATTTCTAGGCCCTTCAGTAACGCTAAAATCGCATTTTTAGAACGTTTTTTGCTCCCACACCCCCTTTGGTGTAGTGGCACCGACATAAGATATAGCCTATGTTCTAAGTTGGACTAACACCATCATTTTGACACCATTACTTTTGGAATCGGTTCGGTAGTTCCAGAGCTTACTTCCTACAAATAAACAATTTTTTCCTCTTTATAATAGGAGTATAGAAGTATAGATAATACATCCGATGAAAAGTGATTTTTGACAAAGAAATCTCGAAAACCTCAAATATTCACGCTGCTCGGGCACCGCAGAATTGAAAACGAAAACTTCAACGATTAGCTGATTTTTGAGCAGGAGGATAAATACTGAGTTAATTATTTCAAGTTAAAAATTGCAAAGTAACCCTTTTTAAGTATAGCGATTTATAAGTAAAGCGTTAATTTAAACTATTTCTTAACATAATTAAAAATGCTTATTAATGTCTTTTAAGTTTTTGATTAATGCAAATATTACATAATTTATATATATATATATATATAAACATGCAAAAATCGTTAAAATTCTGTCTAACTTTACTGATTAAGAATATTGAATATTGTTTGAAAACCGAAAGTCAATTTATCGTAATAAGCATATTATTCTTATCGAAGCGGTAACATAAAAGATTTTAAAATGATTGAATACCATTTTAATTAAGACAAAAGAATATTAAAAGAAATCCCTCTGAAGTTTTCTTTCAAGATAGCATTTAACGTTAGGATATTAGTTTCCCGGTTTCCATTATTTTTAATTAGAAATAGTTTCATTTAAATTTTCAATTAAAATTATAAAATGAATTATTCTTATCAAAATATATAATAAATGTGCAGAGCAATTTGAATATTGTTTGTCAATATTCAAACAATATTGACAATTGAACTCTACGTGTGCGCAGTTTTCAATAAATGTAATATAGTAACATAGTAGCGAAATAAGTAAATTTAAAACTACTGGTTAAGATAAAAAAATCTTAATAAAGGATGTTTGTATAATTTACATTTAATTGACTAAAAGTGTGCAAATTTGTTGAATTTATAGCATTTGTATAGATAGTTATAATAGTAAATCTTGATCCTGGTTTTAGGGAAATTCACTTCACTTGAATTTTGATGAAAGCTTTTAATCTCTAACTTTATGTTTATTATGAATCCTCTATAGACTAGGAGCCGGCAGGCACAGACAACCACCTCATCGAGTTGGAGGCTGAAACTCCAGAATTAACTAAAACTCGATTCTCATATTAAAGCGCAATCGGTCTGCCAAGTCATATCTTGGTAGAAAACACCTAAAAACCCGATTTTAGCGATCGACTTGTGTAGCTTTACCATTGCGTTTTCCTGCACCCAAAGATATGAAAACATGGCGGACTGGGAGCAGGAAAACACAATGATAAACCTACGAGTTAACCGATAAAATCGGGTTTTTAGGTATTTTCCACCAAGATATGACTTGCAGACCGATTGCGTTTTAATATAGGAATCGAGTTTTAGGTAATTCTTGAATTTCAGCCTCCAGCTCGATGAGGTGGTTGTCTCATGGTTCATACGCCTCCTTGAATTTTGCAGACTAGAAAATTTTCCGGCACCAGTATTATCTTATAGAAAATCTCCTCTTAAAAGAAGACGAAAGTTTGCGCATTTAACCTAAATTTATTTTTCTATAAAAAGATACTGGTAGTTTTCCTGGAGAAATAACGGTATCCGTACGAACTATGTGCTGTCGCCTCCCGGTCTACTATAAATACCTCACATGATAGACAAAGGTGAAAATACTTTTATTTTGCTTTTTTCATGGTGAAAGTTAATAATATGAAATAAATGCGATGCAAATTCTATTTGCGGACTGTAGAAACCATGAAAACTTTACACAGTCACCCCGCTGTAGTAGTGCAGAAATGAGGCCGAAAACTTCAATTAATAGCTAACTTATGAATAGTACGATAAGCCAACTTCTAATCATTTTTCCTTAATATTTTGGTTAATTTCACGCAATAATTTGACCCAAGGCTTAATACGTTTCGAAGTAGAATTTTTTTAAAGAAATGAATTCAAATATGTTCCACGTAGAAACCTGAAATTAAATAAATAAAGATTCATCAAATAAATTTTCTGACTTGAAATGTGATTAATCTAGGTAAAATTAAACCATATACACTGTAAATAGAGGCGAGGCGTCTTAAACTTAGACACATATGTAACTGAAAAACAATTTCAGACACTTAAGTGACTGAATTTGAAAATTAAAACATTATAATCTTAATTTGAGACGTATAAGTGCCTTACTCTGATCATGGTTTAACCATTTATCTATTGACGGTACTTATATGTACCATTACAATAACTTGTTATAAAATTCATTTAATACATTGAATTGTTGTGATGAAGTTTAGAATGAATTACAGATACATTACTTTATCTTGTTCCAAAAGCATTATTGGTTGCACAAAACAAAAATATTTTTAAAAGGATGATTTCTTTTGCCTTTGCATCTTTTCAGCTTTCTTGCCGTTGAGATGAGGAGGGGGGGGGGATTTTTCAATTGCGAAATATTTCTGTATTTCTATTGTAAGAGCATTATATTTGTACATTTCCTAATTCTACAAAATACTAGGTAAAATATTAAAAATAAAAGATTTGAGTGGGGTTATAAATATTGCACAAAATCCCTATAATTTCAAATTTAATTAAATCTTCTAAATTGTCCAGTCCTTCTAAAATCCTTCTGAAATTTATTAAATGATTATGTAAATCTTCTAATGGAATTTAAACAATTCACGAAATGCTTTAGAAGATAAAATTTTCATGAATTCATAATTCAGTTGATAAAGGGATAAACGCACTAAAAAATGTGTCTGAAAAATCCGCCGCATTTTATTTTAAGATATTTTCTTGCTTTCGTTCCATATTAGCCATCAGGGAGCACTCTTAGTTGCGCATGTGATTCAGACTTGTTTCGTTGGAATTTGGTAGTCGTTTGTAATTCAAACGGAACGTTTGTTTTTATGCATGTGTAAACTTTAATTAATTAATTTATTTTAACTTGTTTCATTTTTCGCAATGTTAAGTTCTGTGATTTTTAATAAGCATCTACTTAGTTTATATATTTATTATATACATACATCTGACTTGTGTGCTTGACACCAAATGCCCGCATAATATGCCATCATCGATGTAAAGAGGGGATAGACACAAGGAAGTACACAACACTTGAAGATTTCATCCGCAAAACCCACAATTAGTGTGCTACGGACTTAGTGTTATTTGTTTTAATTTACATTAGTAATATCGTGTTATTCGTCTTCGTCTTGTGAAAGTTAGTAATTTTTTTTTTATATGGCAGATTATGTTTTGAGGATGAAATTTTTCATTCTTTTAATATAAGTCACCAGATACATCTAGGAATTCCTTTTTAAAAAGATGCAAGTCATTCTCCCTCTCTTTGACAGTTTTTTAAATTTCAAATCCAGAAATTTTCCTTACCGATTGCTAAGCGTTCCGAGTAAGTTTTATTAGGTTTGATCGTTTTGTTTAACTGTTATATTTTACATACATATATATTCGATTTGAAATTAATTTTAATATTGATTTTTTGAGTGTTTTTAGTAAAAAAGTAATTTCAACTTAAAAATTAATATTTGTTAAAAGCTAGAAATTTATATATTTACTTCATAACTAGATTTTACGCTTAAATTTGCGGTTTTTATAACTTTATTTAAATGCTTTCCGTAAAAATAAACAAATATGCACGCTGTTGCAGGATTAATTCTGCTCTTCAATACAATATTAGCGATTTATACATTTGCTACACCGATTCCAACTGATAAATTACAAATAATTTCCAAACAGATAAATTACAAGTGATCAAGATAAATTACTAATGATCTTTAAATTGAATAACTCAGCGATCTTAATTTTTAATGTAAAATTTCGTGGCTCCTCCATTTGAAAAACATCTGACAACACACATACGATCATTTGACCTACTTTTGAGCAGATTAGAAAATGTCTGCAAAAAAAAAAAGTTCAAATGTACTTACTTTTTTCTTTACAAAGAAAGCTTTTTTCTCTTAGTGAATTTAAAGACTGAGATTCACTGATAAACACATATGAGCTTTTACAAATTTTGCATACATTATTTCATTTCCAGCAATTTTTTGCCATATGCATGCGTTGTGGATAAAAAAAAGTCCTATATCAAGGAATGTCCATTAATATCCATAACGGACAATTCCGAATACTGGATATCTCTATTTAACTGGCAGGGTCAGATTTTTTGCAGAAATACTTTGTTAAAGCATGGGCAAACTGGGCAGTGTCCCCTATTTTCCCCTTCGATTTTAGGGGCCCCACATTAGATAAGCAATTTTTGTAAGGATTATATTTTAAATCTGTTTCGATATTGTACTGATTACAAGCAATACTTTGAACTTTTAAAGTAGAACAAGATTAAAAACTAACTAAAAGAAATCTAAATACAGTAAAACTTCTCATTCGCGGACACCTCAGAAATGCTGAATTTGTCTTCTATTCGAAGATGTTCGCTTTTCTCATGTAAAAATATATATTTCTGTTGAAAAAGGTGAGTGTTCGCAAAATAAAGTTGTCCGCATTTTTCAGAAAAATCTCCAGGGCGCACACTCCTAAATAGAGGATACCACTATTTAAGAAACACATTTTTTATTCACAGCACGCACATTTTTTATATACTTTTGCCTCAGAAAAACAGACACCTCTGAATGGCGGACAAATTCCATGGTTCCGAGGTGGCCGCTATAGAGAGATTTTACTGTATTAAGACAAATATTTTTGTTTTTTTTATCTTATTATACTCTAGAAATTAAAAATATTGATTATAATCAGCACAATGTCGAAAAAGATTTCAATTAACAGCTTTATAAAAATTGCAAACAAACTTTGGAGACCCTAAAATCAGGCTGTGTGGAGGTGGAGGGGACAAGACTATGGCCATATATTTTTCGAGGATTTAACCTGGTCAAACATGACTACGTATAGTGCTTACAAAAAAAAAATGGCTGCAATTCAGACTTTTGAAGAGTCTGAAAAAATTAAGACTTTTAAAATGTCTGAAAATTAAACACTCCGTTTCAGACACTTAAGTGACTGAATTTCAGACAATTCAATTTACAGTGTATTACGGAAGATTAGAGGGATCTTGGTCTCTATACTACAGGATTACTTATTTTAAGTTAATATTTGTCAATTGTGATCACTTTTTAAAGCATATTATTTAATAAATTAGGAACTAAATTAAACTTTTTATACCTTTCGTGAAAAAAAATTATGAAGCAAAAGATTTTCAATACCTCTTAAATTAACTAATATATACCAAATTTTGTATACAAAATATGATTTTTGAAAAAAAAAATGTATATTTTTCAATAAAAACAGCTCTTAAATTAATATATACAAAGTTACAAGTTATATTTTGCTTCACAACATACCAACAGATGAGCAAAACCTTGTCACAAAATTTTATTACAATATCTTAAAAACTTTTTAAGAAATGATGTTTCTCGTAAACGTACACAATGAAAAACGCAAATTAAGATTTTGATATAGCACACAAAATTATGTATAAAATCCATCATATTTGTAGGTGTTTATGTATTTGTGTATATCTTATACATTATATAGTTGTGTATTAAAATGTATTGTTTATTTTTCTGTGGCTCTTTAAACGGTCACTTCCTGTTTCAGAAAGTTCATTTCCGGTTTATATTTTGGGATATAACTTTACGGTTATATCATTAATACATCTTATCTATACATACATATCTGAATACAAATTACAAATTATCGCTGAACAAAAGTAAGGCATTTTTGAAATTCTAAATGTTTGAACTTTTAAAAAATCGAAAAATTTCGCAAAAACAGCAATTTGAGGGTAGGAACATACCTTAATGGTATTTTAAATAGAACAGATAACTTTAAGAGAAATTGTAAATTTTAAGGATTTGTGAAAAAAAAAATCAAACTGACATCTTGGTTTTTTATGGTTTCAGTGATTAAATCATTTGAAACACATTTAAATAACATAAATTGTAATGATTTTCAACTCTCATAAACGCATCATAAAGATGCATTTAAATAAATGCAGACAATACAGTTCGTCGCAAAAAATGTTGAAAACTGTAAAAAAATAAATAAATAAATAAATAAATAAATAAATGCAAAAGCGTTAGTTGATAGAGAAGAAGCATTTACCCCGAAAATTTAGTGTAATTACATAGTTTCCCTTAATTCTAGAAATCATTCTATTATTTTCAGACGAAAGAAAAATTAGAAACTCTAGAAACTAATAGATTTCAGAAATTATTAAAGCCCATTTGCTGATGATTTTAGGCAGCAAATCTCCCTTCTTATTTCTGAACAGTTTCCTTCAACATCGAAAACATATTACTTACCGCGATGTCTGCGTAGCCTTTTTTCAAGTGATGTGTGACGATTAGTAACTACCAGCCCAAATTGAATATTCAGAAAAGCTTCTCCTGTATCAGAAAAACAGTCTGCATTTTACAGTGAAGTTACCGTATGTCCCAAAGATGAGTGATGGATTTTAAAATTCAATAACTTGCAAATGGTGACAGCTATTTAAAAAATTCTTGCAGGATGGTTATGTATGACGTCAGGATTTTTTTACTGTGATTCTTGATTTTAGTTCGAATTTCAAACAATAGATGGCGCTGCGAGAAATAGGTGGTAATTCCAGTCCCGATTTTGGTACTCCGGGATCCTTTCGAAACATTTTAATCTCCTTTTTTCACAAGAGAGATGAGAAAGACCGAAAAATCGTGCCTGTATTAGGCGCCTATTGCTTGCAGCACCATCTACTACTGCTATTTGTAACTAAAACTGAGAATCGCAGCATAAAAACTCCTGACATCTTATATAACCGTCCTGCAAAACTATTTTTAATATCTGTCCCGCTTGCAAATTATTGAATTTTAAAATCCATCAGCATTTTTGGGACACCCGGTAAAAGTAGTGCAAATCTGCTTAACGCCCAAGAACACAGCCCGGAAAAACCTTACATACCAAACACGTTTGAG
This sequence comes from Maratus speciosus, assembly GCA_963932465.1. Taxonomy (NCBI): domain Eukaryota; kingdom Metazoa; phylum Arthropoda; class Arachnida; order Araneae; family Salticidae; genus Maratus; species Maratus speciosus. Next base: position 182,785,294 of record OZ010795.1, on the reverse strand, counting down.
GCACGCAAAACTGAAGCCGAAAACTTTAATTTCCAGCTCGGTTTTAGACAGCACAGTAATAACTGGATTTATTATTTTGAGTTTGATTTCTAACGTAGCGTTAGTATAGAAACTAACAAAAAATACGCTAGTTACAAAAATTCCTTAACATATTCGAAAATAGAAAACTTTTGTCTTTTATGATGCAACAAATTTTTAATTAATAAACATATTACATAATTCCCAAGCAAAAATTAAGTAAAATTTTTAAAATCTAGAACTCACTAGAATTGAAAAATTAGTCTTCGTGTAAATTTAATTTAAAATATTAAATATAGTTTTACAACCGAAAGTCGACATACTTTAATAAACATAATAACGTCATTCAAGCAGAAAAATATAACAAGATTTTGAAATAAATGAATACATTTTTAATTCTTAAAGACAATTTCAAAATAAAAGCCTGCGAATTGTTCCGAGATAATAATTTACGTTCGAGTTTCAGTTACGTGGTTTGCACAGATTATAGGTACAAATAAAACAGTTGAATTTTTAAGTAAAAGCATTAAATGAATATTCCTCTACAAAATGTTACAATAAACATAGTTTTAAATTAATATATTCTTTTATAAGAAGCGAATAATAAGGATTAAAAATGGCAAGTGAAGGAAAAATAGATTTCATTATTAAAAACGTTATAAAATATCATATTCATTCTAAAAATAAAAATCTTATGCAGGTAAATATCACGAAATGTGAGATTTTGAAAACAAAATTTTTGAAAATTTAAATCTTTTCAAAGCTTCTGATTCTTTTAAAAATGTTTTTTGAGAAGCTGAATAAAGGAATTTACACGTAAAATTGTTAAAATTTGAAGAGCTTAAGTTCATTTTTATGTAATTATAATTATGTCATTTTCTTGGCATATGCATGCCAGGATAAGGACCGCCAGGATAATGGCAATTTTATTCTTAAAAAAATTTCACAGTTTTTTTAAATTTTAGACCTAACATTTTAATTTCGTTTAAAGGAACATGTTTCATCTATAGTACCTCAAATTCAGTGTAATGTTCAGTTTTATTTGTAAATTATTGAAGCCAGGAAAATGACATAATAAAAGTCTGCTCAATTTTTACTAAGCCTTTAAATACATTATTTTTAAAGAATTATCTAAAAGATCTTACTGGTAGCAATGATATTACTACTTCTGACTTAAACTCTGTCAAGAACAAGAAGAATTACTCTGCAGCACCATTTTATATTTCATAAAGAACTACAATGAGCAGACCAGGAAAATGACATTCATTTTCAGTGACAATCATATTTTAAATATGGAATTTTTTTTTTGTAAAATTCAGTACTTGTTACCTTTCTCATATATGTGTTATATAAGACATAATTAATAATTAGAAATTAAAAAAAAAACTATAAAAAGGTATTTGTACAATATAGCAGAAAGCCTTTTACTTTGCACACATCACAGTGTGACATGCCAGGAAAATTACAATCTGAAAGTTTAAGTCTTTTAATTGCTTTATTTTGGCGTTATTATGAATATAATATCTCTTGAAAATACTTCTAAGGATATTTTTTATTAGAATGTAAAAAAGAAAATTGCATTATCTAACATTTAATAGACATTTATTGTGCAGACTGCAATTTTCGTATTTTGTGATACTGTCCCATGCAGGCTTAGAATCTGGGAAGTGGCTATTCGTCCGACCAATCGGACTTTTAGCTATTTAGGCAGAAAGTCCGACCATCGTTTACGCATGCGTGTAGGTTTGTTTACAGCTTGTCCACCTGAAATGTTTCAAGTTAACGGAGCGCTGATATTAGTAGCGATTGCATGCTTAATTAACAATTGTATTTATGTATTAATAAAGCTCTTTTGGTTTTTTCTGAGTAAACATGAAAGAAACCTTTTTTATATTGAGTTTTTAAATAATTATTGTATTTTTATGAGGCAAATTTCATTGAATAGTTCAAAAAAAAAATTCTCTTTATTTTTATGCGTATAGGTTATGCATTATTATTTATTTGACCTTCGTTTTTTCTATACATTTTTTAAATTTTCTTAATTTTTACTATTTTACTTAATATTTTAATAATTTACTTAACATTCATTATAATTTCGAGTGCAGTGTTACAGTCAAATTAGTGTTTAAAAGCGTAAACAAAACAGTGACCAGAAATTTTCAAAATTCTAAAATCTGCATAATTTCTGGCCCCATGATATACCGATTTAATGGAGTACTGTATTTTTAAAGTTTCCATTCCCGGTTGTCTTTTGTTACAACATTTAGCTTTTAGAATGTTTTGTTTATGAAAAAACTACTATTCATTTTCATATGAATAAATTATTGAATAATTTAATACAAAACAGTTATTTTAAATTTTAAACTAGTTTTTTCTTTTAAATAACTTTAATATAATAATAAATAAGTTTTGAACATGGAAAAAAACTTATCACAGATTTATCTTACTGCATAGGTCATCAGTTTAAATGTATTTATCTATTAAATTAAAAATTTACTTCATTTTTTTTTTTTCAAAAAGCATTTACTTATTATTCTTACTATTTTTGAAAATGGAATTCATTATCAAAAAATAAAATGCTTTCTGTAGAAGACTCTTTGATTTGAGTCTATATGTTTGAGTGTATAATAAAGTTTTAGACGAATCATGAATTCAATAAATTCAGTGGTCAAAATAGTATGTTAGAAGTAATGAGAAACTATGGTAGGTCCTAGTTTTGTCATTGTTTGTTGTGTAATATGTTATTTTTTGGAACATATAATTTAGAGAGTAATGTGATTTTTTTAAAAACTAGTTTGTAGGGAGCATCTGACGGGTGGTTGTGGTGGTGTGGGGGGGAAGGGAGGGGGAACCATGGTGGGTGGGGTTGACACCATGTACATCCGCCCCGGGTGTCACCCATCCTAGCTACACCACTGCTGCTATGTCAAAAGAGGACATATTAAAGTAACATAAAAAATAATATTAGTGCTCCCTGCAAACGAGTTTTTTAAATTACATTACTCGCTAAATTATATTTTCCAAAAATAGCATGTTTCACTACAAACTATAAGAATAGAATAAGAAAAATAAGTACAAAAATTATTTAGCTGAAAGTATTTTTAAATGCCCCGGTAATAATAAAATAAAATTGTAAATATAATGTGAAATAAGCCTTTACGTATACCCCCACCTTGTTTGTTACCAGAGCAGTTACACTATTGATTTTAAAAGATGAAAAAAAGAGGGTGTGGAGAAGGAGATGCGATGTTTTTAGATAATAAAAGTTTTTAGTGTTTTGTTTAAGATGCAAAAAGGGTTCGTTGTTTATATTCATGTGAGACTAAATGTTTTTGAAGGGAAAAAAAAAGCATTTTTAAAAATAAAGCTTTTATGTTGCTTTAAGATGATAGAAAGTGTTTTATTTTTTAATTTCTTATATTTCCTTATGTTAATATATTTATTGTCATCAGAGCAGTTACACAATATAGTTGGTATGTTTTAAACACAGTTATTACAATTTAGGTAATAGTGCTAATAATTTGTGCTTTCTACCAATAACGTTAATGTTTTAAAATATTTTTTTTTTAATCGTAAACATTTTATGTATAATATTTTTTTGTTATTTAAAAAACAAGATGGCAGAAGGGCCTGGGTATATGCATACTGTTCCATATTACATAGATATGATGTATACAGGGTGATTCATAAAAGATGGGCAGAACTTTAAGGGGTTATAGTACACTTAAAGACAAATAATATTAAATAGGAGACTAAGGGTCCCAGACGTATTCCCAAGGAGATAGGGGGCATTAAAGTTTAGGGTCCGAAATTTCAAATGATTATAAAACATGGAAAAATTGGTCGATTCGTTTGCGGTTTTTGCAAAAAATTTTCTTTATGCCAGTATTTTCTTGAAATAAAATTTTAAAGTTCAATTTTAAAAAATGCCGATAGGGGGCGCTTTAGACTTTGGAGTAACAAACAACTATTTTTTAACGTTATTTTTTGTATTTCTTTAAATGATTTCGAAAGCTTAAACTTAAACTTAAATTTTGATCTAAAAATCTGAGTCCTAACGAGTAGTTAAGTAGCATAAACTGAAATTTGAAATTTGAAACCCTTCTCCCCCCAGAACAAAAATCAGTTATTCCCGATCTTTGTGTCGTAGATTAGGCTCTAACTACTGCCGCGTTTTGCTAAAATTATTCTTTATGTCGGTATTTTCTTGAAAATAAATTTTAAAGAAAATTTTCAAAAAATTCCGATAGAGGGCGCTTTAGACTTTGGAGTAACGAACAACTATTTTATACCGTTATTTTTTGTGTCTCATTAAATGCTTTCTAAAGCTTAGACTTAAACTTAAATTTTCAGCTCAAAATCTGAATCGCTGAGCGTGGTTCAGTAGCGAGGGGAGGGGGTTCAAATTTCAACTTCTGAACATAGTTCAGTTTGCACTACTTAACCATGCCCAACGATTCTGTGCTGTGATACGAGGCAAAAATACAACTTTCGTCAAGGACTGCATAGTCGGAATTCACTCATAAAGGCACTGGCACAGTTGGAAACGTCGCTCATGCAAACGTTAAAGCTCCATTCCTGACGCTAGTCACCGGGTGAAGAAGGAAACAGAAAGTATGCAAATGTCAAATGGGGAAGAAGAAGAACACGTATGCAAAATTTCGACACGATTCAGGCATAAAAACCACTGAACGGTGAGTCAAGTATAAGTCGCTGTAGTAATGAATCGGAAGATGGTGCCCTTCACGAATAAGGAAAAGGCTGAGATGCATTTAATTTACGGAGCGGCAGATGGAAATGGTGCAGAGGCACAACGAATGTACGGAGAGCGATTTCCCAACAGGCGGTTGCCTAACCGCAAAATTTTCGAGCGCTTGCACATACAGTTGTGTGAGACGGGATCATTTCTCGCTTCCCGGTCGAATGCAGGTCGTGCAAAAAAGGACGAATCAGTAGTTGTTGCAGAAGCCATTCTGGATGTAGTAGCGGCGCAGCCAAGTACAAGTACACGAACAGTGGCTAGGCAGGTGGATACCTCACAGTCCATGACTTGGAGGGTACTGAAGGATGAACATTTGCTCCCGTTTCATGTGCAACGAGCCCAGAAACTGTCTCCAGGGGATTATCCAAATCGTATTGAATTCGGCCGCTGGTTTCTGCAGCAGAACGCGCTAAATCCACATTTTGGACGAACTGTGCTTTTCACCGATGAATGTACCTTCACACGTGAAGGTACATTTAACACACACAATGCACATGTATGGGCGGATGTCAATCCACATGCTACGTATCCACATGCTCATCAGAGACGCTTTTCCATCAATGTTTGGGCAGGAATCCTCGGAGACCACCTAATCGGACCGTACCTTCTTCCTGAACGCCTCAACGGTAAAACATACCTCACATTTCTGCAACATGTGCTGCCAGACCTGTTAAACGTTGTTCCTCCACGCATCCGGCGGGTCATGTGGTTCCAGCACGATGGAGCGCCAGCCCATTACGTACGAGACGTCCGCAACTATCTGGACATCACATTTCCGAACAGATGGATTGGTCGAGGTGGTCCTGTTGCTTGGCCTGCTCGCTCGCCAGATCTTTCACCCCTCGATTTCTTTTTTGGGGGACGATTGAAGGCTCTTATGTATGAGACACCCATTGAATCCCCCGAGGAACTGGTCGCCAGACTTTCCGCCGCTGTAGGGGAAGTGCTCGAAAAGCCTGATGTTTTCGCGAATGTTCGCCGTTCCATTCTTCGCCGTTGTTCTGCGTGCATAACCTCTGGTGGTCACAATTTTGAACATTTATTGTAATTACATGTTAATAAATATGCTTTGGTAACATAATCCTAATTTGTGTCTTTTTACCTCGTATCACAGCACACAATGTGTGGACATGGTAAACTGAACTGTGCTCAGGAGTAGAAATTTCAAACCCCTCTCCCCAGAAACTTAATCACGTCTAACGATTCAGATTTTGGGCTGAAAATTTAAGTCTAAGCTTTAGAAATGAGACATTTAATGAGACACAAAAAATAACGGTATAAAATAGTTGTTCATTACTCCAAAGTCTAAAGCGCCCTCTATCGGAATTTTTTGAAAATTTTCTTTAAAATTTATTTTCAAGAAAATACTGACATAAAGAATAATTTTAGCAAAACGCGGCAGTAGTTAGAGCCTAATCTACGACACAAAGATCGGGAATAACTGATTTTTGTTCTGGGGGGAGAAGGGTTTCAAATTTCAAATTTCAGTTTACGCTACTTAACTACTCGTTAGGACTCAGATTTTTAGATCAAAATTTAAGTTTAAGTCTAAGCTTTCGAAATCATTTAAAGAAATACAAAAAATAACGTTAAAAAATAGTTGTTTGTTACTCCAAAGTCTAAAGCGCCCCCTATCGGCATTTTTTGAAATTGAACTTTAAAAATATATTTCAAGAAAATACTGGCATAAAGAAAATTTTTTGCAAAAACCGCAAAAGAATCGACCAATTTTTCCATGTTTTATAATCATTTGAAATTTCGGACCCTAAACTTTAATGCCCCCTATCTCCTTGGGAATACGTCTGGGACCCTTAGTTTCCTATTTAATATTATTTGTCTTTAAGTGTACTATAACCCCTTAAAGTTCTGCCCATCTTTTATGAATCACCCTGTATATATGTGCATATTACATAGATATGATGTATTTATATTATTTTCAAGATTTTTTTTTTTTAAGCTCCATATATTCTGGGCTTCTCAAATAAAGCTATGGCATATATGCTCTAGCTATGATCATTAATGATTTTAGTGTACATGCTTTTTTTTTATGTCTACAACACTGGCTTACACCTTTTTCTTTTGTTGCTGTTGTTAAGTTAAAGAGCATGTGAATTTAAATTTCAGTGAGTGATTATAAAAGCACAAAATTCTGTAAATTTGTGTTTAAGTGTTTAATAAGTGTTTGTTTTATTATTTTTTGTGGTACTTTTAGGTTAGCTGGACGCCAATGATATACACACATATATATGTATATGTCGTAGGCTAATTGAGAAATCCGGCTCTTTGCAAACAGCCTAGGCTGTTTGCAAAGAGCCGGGCTAATTGGAGAATCCATCTCCGTTTTTCCAATTAGCCTGATAGTGTTCAGGCTTATTGCAAAGAGCCTAGAGAGCGTTAGGCTAATTGAAAAATGACCACTTATTATACGGTCAGGGTGATATTTTTAGCTCACAGGCTATCAAAGCCTGAGAGTTTGTGTTCCCGCCGATTCTGTACGTACGTACGTATGTACGTAACGCGTAACTCTTGATAGAAATATCCGATTTGCTTCAAATTTTTTTTTCTAGGCTCATTCTGATGAGGTGCTCTCAATAGTTTTTGGGGTTCATTGGTTAAGGATAAAGGGGGAAAGGGGGGGCTAGTCCCCCCTTAATTTATATAAATGGGTTTTTCATGCAGAAATATTCGATTTGCTCCAAATTTGGTATCCCGGTTTATTGTGTTAATGAGCTTCCCTGATTACATTTGGAAGCTCATTATTTAATAAAGGGGGGAAAGCGGAGCATCCCCCTTAATTTAGATAAATCAGTTTTTCATGCAGAGTTATTCGATCTGCTCCAAATTTCGTATACCCAGGGCTTGAATTTCAGGGCGGGATGGCGGGATTCGCGCCCAAAGTTTTGAAATCCCGCCCAAAAGAATATCGGGGGCGGGAGGCTCCCGTCCAAAAATTTTCACCCTTTTCCGGAAAATTTTGCATTTTGGAAGTGCAATCAACTCCCGCGAATACTTTGTGAATTTCGTGATATTTTCGCGCGATCGATTGACAAATTTTGCGAGTTTTTTTACCGCGAAAAATCATTGAAATGCACGATTTTTTTCCCACAACCTATAGACAAATTTCACTATTTTTTTCCCGAGATCAGTTGACAAGTTTCGCGTTATTTTCCGCGACCGATTGGAGATTCGAGAGGTGATTCTATTCCGAATTTTCAGAAAATTTAAGGTATTCGGTCCGAAAATTAAAAAAAAATCGGTCATCAATCCGAAAATTCGGACATAAAAATATTGCGAATTTCGACAAATGGCCGCCGAAAAAACGCAAATTTCGTCAAAGAATCGCGAAAAAAAAAACGCAAATTTTGTCAAAGAATCGCAAAAAAGCGCAAATTTTGTCAAAGAATCGCGAAAAAAGCACAAATTTTGTCAAAGAATCGTGGAAAAAGCACAAATTTCGTCGGAGAACCGCGGGAAAAAACGCAAATTTCGACAAAGAACCGCAAAAAAAAAACAGATTTCATCAAAGAATCGCGGAAAAAACACAAATTTCGTCGGAGAATCGCGGAAAAAGCACAAATTTCGTCAGAGAATCGCGGAAAAAACACAAATTTCGTCGAAGAATCGCGGAAAAAACAAATTTCGTCAAGAGTCGCGGAAAAAAGCAGATTTCGTCCAAGAAACGCGAAAAAAAACCCCCAGAAAATTCATCAAACGATCGCAAAAAACCGCAAATTTCGTCAAAAGATCGCGAAAAGACCGCAAATTTCGTCAAAAGATCGCGAAAAAAACACACAAATTTCGCTAAAAGATCGCGAAAAACCGCAAATTTCGTCAAAAGATTGCGAAAAACCCCCACAAATTTCGCCAAAAGATCGCGAAAACACCGCAAATTTCGTCAAAAGATCACGAAAAAACACATTGTTACTGCCGGGAGTCAGGGCCGAAATTATAGGGGGGGGGCAGAAGGGGCATGTGGCCCGGGCGCAAGAACGAAGAGGCGCCAAATGAAGGATTATACCTTTGGAATGGATCATTTTCTTCTGATGGACTGATGGCTTCCATTATTAAGAAACAGCCGTTATAAATGAAGTGTTAAGTGAAGATGAACGAGCAGTCGTAAAAAGTTAGAACTCTGATTTTCTGGCCAGAATGGGGAAAAAAATTATGGCCATTTTTTCCCCCATTCTGACCATAAAATCAGAGTTCTAACTTTTTACGGCTGCTCTTTCATCATCACTTAACACTTTGTTTATAATGTCTGTTTCATAATAATGGAAGCCATCAGTCCATCAGAAGTAAATAACTCGGTTAAAGCAGAAATTCGGATAATCGGGACTCTACTGTATATTTCATTTTAAAAATGATCTTCAGAATATTTTTTTGGTGTTCAGAGGGGGGTCATGACCCCCGTGACCTCTCCCTTGGATCCGCCATTGTAGATTATGTAGTTCAGTATTACATATTTTATGATTACATATTTTAAATTTTAAAATAAGTCGGCTGTTAGAAAATTAGTAAAATTCTCTTTCTAAATAATACTTTGCGGAAGAAGAGGGGGGGGGGGGGAGGTTCGCCAAAATCCATGTTTGCCCCGGGTGCAAAAAAGGCTAGTTTCGGACCTGCCGGGAGTGGAATCCCCCCCCCCCCCCCAATCCCTCTCTTGTAACTTTTCAGAAAATTTGCTGTGAATTTCAGATTTTTTTTTTTTTTTTTTTTGACTCAGAATCACCCCTGGTGATGTCTGTCACAAGTTTACCTTGTGAAAGATGATTCAGGGTCCAAAATCGAATAAAATCTAAATTCAGAATTTCATTTAACACTCTTGTTAAGGACCCATGACATTTGGTTGAAAGTTGGAAAATGGACTGTATAAAAACTTGAATTATTCCTAGTTATTGATTTAAATTGCTTGAATGGTATTTTGCCATGTCTGTATTAATGTAATTCCTGAAGTAGCACAAAATAACAGTGGGTTTTAAAGAATTTTTTCCTCCCTCCCAAATGGCTCGACTCCCCTCTATTTATAAATGTTGGTAGTGAGACTCCCCTCCCAGGAAAAATTGAATTTCAAGCCCTGATACCTGTTTATTATGTTAAGGAGCTTCCCTGATTAGATTTGGAGGTTCATTAGTTAAGTATAAAGGGTGGAAAGGGGGCTAGACCCCCCCCCTTAATTTAGATAAATGGGTTTTTCATGCAGAGTTATTCGATTTGCTCCAAATTTCGTATACCGGTTTATTATGTTAAGGAACTGCCTTGATTAGATTTGGAGATTTATTGGTTAAGTATAAAGGAGGGACAGGGGCTAGTGTCCCCTTAATTTAGATAAATGGGGTTTTCATACAGAATTATTCGATTTGCTTCAAATTTGATATACCAGTTTATTACGATATGGCTTCCTTCATTTGATTTGGAGGTTCATTGGTTAAGTATAACAGGGGGGAAAGGGGGCAACTGCCCCTCCCCTTAATTTAGATAAATGGTTTTCATGCAGAATTATCTAATTTAATTTTTTTTCAACCGGATCCGAACTTGAAGGTTCCATTTGAAGTCAACCCGAAAACCGACCACAACCAGGTTTCGGATTGAGTTCAATTAGAACTTTCAGGTTCGGATCGGGTTGCCGGTGGACGGAGATTATTTTGTCTGGCTTGCATCGGTTTATAGTTCTTTGGAATATTTTTGTCGGTTAAGATTTGGTTCGGGACGGGTTTCAGGTTGACTTCGAATGGAATGTTTAGGTTCTGGTAGCGTTGCGTGTCCACGGAAACTAATTTGTCTTGTTCGGATCCGGTTATGGATCTTTGGAATATTTTTGTTGGTTATCAGATTTGGTTCGGGATTTCGGGTTTTTTCAAATGGAACTCTCGGGTTCGGGTCGGGTTGCATGTAGACTGAAATTATTTTGTCTTGCTCAGATCGGGGTACGGTCTGTTGTAATTTATTTTTCGGGTTTGGGTAGGGTTATGCGTTAATAAACCTAATAAAAAGAAAATTGCCCAGTTAAACTGATGGCATTGAGCTCACAGGCTATTCACACTAATTGTATATTAAACTCTTATTTCAAAGAATAATGCCCCTCGAAAAATAAATGAAGGGATTAGTCCCCGTTGCCCCACTTTCTACTTAACCAAAGAACCTCCAAATCTAATCAGGGAAGCTACTTAATATAATAAACTGGTATACCAAATTTGAAGCAAATCAGATAATTCTGCATGAAAAAACCATAAACGAGTATTAGCTGCCCCATTTCTCACTTTATGCTGAACCAATGAACTTTCAAATCTAATCAGAAAAGCTCCTTATTAGAATGAACCTAGAAAAAAAATTAAACTAAATTAGATAATTCTGCATGAAAACCCATTTATCTAAATTAAGGGGAGGTGCAATCGCCCCCCTTTCTCCTCTTTTATACTTAACCAATGAACCTCCAAATCAAATGAAGGAAGCCATATCGTAATAAACTGGTATATCAAATTTGAAGCAAATCGAATAATTCTGCATGAAAAACTCATTTATCTAAATTAAAGGGACACTAGCCCCTGTCCCTCCTTTATACTTAACCAATAAATCTCCAAATCTAATTAAGGCAGCTCCTTAACATAATAAACCGGTATACGAAATTTGGAGCAAATCGAATAACTCTGCAAGAAAAACCCATTTATCTAAATTAAGGGGTGGGGTCTAGCCCCACCCCCCTTTCCTCGCTTTATACTTAACTAATGAACCTCCAAATCTAATCAGGGAAGCTCCTTAACATAATGAACCGGTATACGAAATTTGGAGCAAATCGAATAAATCTGCATGAAAAAACCATTTTTCTAAATTAAGGGGGGGGTCTAGCCCCCCTTTCCTCCCTTTATACTTAACTAATGAACCTCCAAATCTAATCACGGAAGCTCCTTAACATAATAAACCTGTATACCAAATTTGGAGCAAATCGAATAATTTTGCATTAAAAACGTATTTACCTAAATTAAGGGGGGGGGGGTTAGCCCCCCCTTTCCTCCCTTTATACTTAACTAATGAACCTCCAAATCTAATCAAGCCATCTCCTTAACATAATAAACCAACATACCAAATTTGAGCTAATCGAATAATTCTACATGAAAAACGCATTTATCTAAATTAAGGGGAGAGGCAATTGCCCCCCTTTCCCCCCTTTATACATAATAATGATCTTCCAAATGTAATCAGGGAAGCTGCTTAACATAATTAACCGGTATACCAAATTTATAGCAAATCGCATATTTCTGCATGAAAAACCCATTTATCTAAATTACGGGGGGGATAGCCCTCTTTCCTCCCTTTATATGTAACTAATGAACCTCCAAATCTAATCAAGGCAGCTCCTTAACTTAATAAACCGGTATACCAAATTCGGAGCAAATCGAATAATTGATCATGAAAAACCGATTTATCTAAATTAAGGGGGGGTTGCCCCCTTTCCCCCCTTTATACTTAAATAATGAGCTTCCAAATCTAATCAGGGAAGCTCCTTAACACAATAAACCGGTATACCAAATTTGGAGCAAATCGAATATTTCTGCATGAAAAACCCGTTTATATAAATTAAGGGGGGGGACTAGCCCCCTTTTCCTCCTTTATCCTTAACCAATGAACCCCAAAAATTAATCAGGGAAGCACCTTATTAGAATGAACCTAGAAAAAAAATTTGAAGCAAATCGGATTTTTCTATCAAGAGTTATCGTGTTACGTACATACGTACGTACACACGTACATACAGAATCGGCGGGCGCATAAGCTCTCATGCTTTGATATCCTGTGAGCTAAAAATATCACCCTAATCGGATAATAAGTGGTCATTTTTCAATTAGCCTAACGCTTTCTAGGCTCTTTGCAATAAGCCTGAAAAATATCAGGCTAATTGGAAAAAGGGAGATGGATTCTCCAATTAGCCCGACTCTTTGCAAAGAGCCGGATTTCTCAATTAGCCTACGACATATATATAACTCTGGTGCCTGGCTAAACGAAAAGTACATTTTTTAAAAGTAAAACGAAAAATAATTACTCATTGGGTGAAATTAATTTGTCCAATTTGAAGAAGAAAAAAAAAAACTACGTAAATTAAGTAATACTGCTCCTTTTCATGGAATATGAACCCCCCCCCCCCCCCCCCCCCCAACACAAACACCCGATTTTCTAAATCTTGGAAAATAATAAGATATAAATATAAATTGAAATATTAAGAGATATAGACATCGACAGAAAGAAATCCAAAGAGGGGCACGATTTTGGAACATGTTTGCCTATGACACAACCTAGCCTACTATTTATTAAAAGTGCAAAATATCAACATGAAATAATCTAAACTACAATATGTTTTGTCAGAATTCCTCATGCTAGATAGTTTTTAAACATATTAAATAAATATATATATATATATTTATTTATTTAATAATTAAGAAACATTAAATATTCAAACATTTATTATTGTTTATTTAAAATAAACTAATTGTATGATATACAAACTATTTATAATTGTTAATATTTTAATATTAGTTAATAAATAATTATTAAATTAAGAATAATAAATTAATAATAAATTAATTATTAAATTAATTATGATAAATTATTAAATTAATATTAAATTATTATTATTATTATTAAATAATTAATAAATACATTAATAATAATATAATAATTTATTAAATTAATAATATATTAAATAACTTATAAATAACATTAATAATATAAATATAGAAACAAATATTTAGTACACTTGCTTAACGAAATGTAACGTTAAAAAAAAAATAAATAATTGAAGACAAATATTACTAAATTAATATTTATAAATATAAATAACTTTCTTAGAGACTTTTTTTCTTAGAGACTAACTTTCTTTAACTAAAAGAAAATGACCTAATTTGCATAAATGCACTTAATGTGTATTGAAAATAAATAAACAATTATATTTTAAAAGGCGGACTTATGAAAAAGCGATTTCATCCGATCATTTGCTGGCGCGCATGCGCATACGATGGTCGGACTTTCTGACTAAATTGCTAAAAGTCCGATTGGTCGGACGAATAGCCACTTCCTAGAATCTGTGGAGATAGTAATTCAGAAGCAAAGCGAGTGGTTGATTATATTAATCGTTTCCAGTGATTTCCAGTATTAGACACTTTGTCATTGTAGTAAATTAATAAAAGGAAAATTTACTTATTTTTTTAAGAAACGACAATTCTTACATTGTACAAAAAATTGAAATTTTTTTAAATCTAGGAAGGTAGAATATAACCGGCAGACGGAAATATACACTAACCTGTTCTGACTTATCCAAGATTAGGTCCTTTATCATTAGAATCAACAGAGATTAATATATTTTTGAGATTTAAAGATGCGTTTATACAAAACAAAATATTTTTTTTTGCCGTTGATTTTTTGAAACATTTAAGAGTAGTTTTTACAGTGCATTTATCAGTTTCCCCGAACCCAGAAAATAGGTTTTTCAGATGCTAGCAATTTTCAAGTAAACATTTTCATGTTCCACAAACATGTTTTAAACACAAACTTGATACATTAAAAGGATTAATAGATAACCAATGCCTTCTTTCTAATTTGCACAAACCGAAAATAAATCTTCTGCTGGAGAAAAAAAAATGCAGTTGGCAAGATTTATGCCCGGCTAACATAAATGTACCGTTACTTATTTCTAGTAATCAAATTTATAAAAGTTTTATTCATTTAGTATTATCTAAGAGCTTAAATTTTTGTGAATAATATTGCACCAATTTTTCTCTATAAAGAATAAAAATATTACTTGGCAGGATTAAAGACATTAAAACGCAACATTTAAAACATAATTAACGTTTAAAATAAAGATAAACACTGCGTAATGAAACAAATATTTTAAACTAGAAAACAGGAATTCTGCTTTTTTCAGAATTTAGTAACGCCCCCGATGAAAAAACAATGTATGTATATAAATATAGATAGTTCAGTTTTATGACTCCAAACACGTGCTTTTATTTTATATAAAATGACGTCATCCACATCCTCTAAAGAATTTCTCATTTAAGATCCAGTCTTAAACAGCATCTACAGTAAAATATACATAAGACGTGACTATCACTGAATAATACACAAATCCAAAAAAGGATACTTTGTCATTCATAAAACTGGACAAAAAAAAAAAAAAAAAAAAAAAAAAAAAAACGGCTATCTCATGATTCATATATGTTTTCATTTGTTTGTAATATTAATATAAATCCTTAAAATTAAATTTAGTTCATAATAGCTCCATGTTTTTATCAGAAATCATTCATTTATATTTTTTCAAAATTGCACGTATTTTAATTACATTTTTTTTTCAGTTTTTATGAGAAAATGGCAACAAAAAGATATAATTGCTATTTTTAAAGTATTTTTCCTTTACTTTCTACAAAAATGTAGTACTTGAGTTGTCAAAATTAAACAAATGGTGCTAAAAACTACAAAAAAAAAATAAAAAAAAAATTAATTAATTAATTAATATCTCAAAAATAAATGCAGATGCAGCTTTCAAACAAATGGCATTTAAAAGTACTCCCTCCGTTCGAATACGACAGTATAAAAATTGAAAAAGTGCGATGCTTAGAAGTTAAAAAAATTGCAGTATTCCGTACAATGATACACCTGCTTTGTTTTATGGCTGGATTATACAACGGAACGTTATATTTTGGAGACGACATATTAATAGGTGGGAGAAAGAAATAGCATATCGGGGCTAATAAATGAAATGAAAATAAAACAAGTAAACACATAACATCAAATTAGAATAACTAAAAACTTTCAGACACATAATTAACTTGTTAAAGTTTTCTTCTAAATTAAACTATATTAACCTCTTTTAAGACGATGTTATATTAGTTATGCCACTTAAATTTAATTTCAATTTCAAACTGCCAAAATGATACCCTGAATCTTTTGAATAAAACTTCGCTTTTATAATGTACTCGAAGAAAATAATGTAATTATTTTCAAATAAATTTGTTGGTACATTCTAGTGCTATTCAATAATTTTGACATTTTTAACAACGTAATTAGTTTTCCCTGGAGAGGGTTAAAGCATACAAATTTTAAAAATATCCCTGAAATTTATAAATAATTCTAAAAATGGCTTTGAAGTATATAAATAATGACAAACAAAAATCTTCCTTTGCAGCATTAAAAAGTCATTAAAATACAATATTTGAAATAAAGGCAAGCATTTCATAATGAAATAAATATATTTTACAGAAAGGTAATTTAATTTTTTAAAATATTTATTTCAAGCATTTTATTTAAATGGAACTCATTATTAAAACATTTACTTAACGATGTTCGTTATTACTTAACGTTTTTAAAAATCATTGGAGATTTTAAACAAATTTCCTTTAATAAATTGTCCAAATGTACTTTTTAACGAAACACTCCATAGGGAATTCCAACAAATTACAAATAACGAATTATTATGAAGTAATGGCGTTTTAGTTTCTTAAAATGAATTATGTAAGAACCTGATAAAGACGAAGAACTGAATTATTTGTACTTAAAGCGCATGATTTTTACTTAATTTTATCTAACATTAGTTGATTTTGACATAATTTTATTTTGTTTGGAAAATAATCTGTCATGCAAAATGAAATTTTAAAGTCAACAAGTAATTATATGAGTTTAATTTTTAGAATTCTATTATAATGATAACATTTTGAGCTTTACTGTTGAATTTAAAACTATTTATTTATAAAAAATTACTGAGGTATTTACTAAAGTAAAAAAAAAAAAAAATAAATAAATAAAATAAATAAATAAAAAGATCGATACAAATGAAACATTTTCATAAACATACACACACAAATCGCAACGGTTTTCAAAAGAACCCGGTATTGCTTCATCAGACAAAAAAGGACATGTTGCTACTTTGAGAACAGGAGGAATATTAGGTTAAATCAGTCAAATTAGGTTGAAAAAGGTCTTAAAGTGGAAATTCTGGTATAATTGTTTTTAGTGTCTTACTTTATGTTTTCGGGGGTGCTGAACACGAATCTGAAGTTGTCCAACAAAATTTCTCTCGGCAAATATGAAAAATCGTGAAAAAATCAGTAAAAATCGCAGATTTTTTGGATTTTTGGCTTATAACTTGCAAAGTAAGCTTTTTACGCAAAAAGTGACCCTGTATTAAAATACAGACGAGAAAATTACCTACAATTCATGTTCTTATAATTTTTATTGTACGACATATGGTTTCCGTAGAGGCATTGAAAAATCGGCGAAAACCAGTAATTTTGGAAAATCGAAAAAAATATATTCTTACCCTTTCTGTTCATAACACTAAAAGTAAGCATCTCACTGTAAACATTTGCTGACGTACTCACTTATTGATAGGTTATATATTATTATGATGTAGGTATACAGTGTGACCTCGAAAATCCGGCATTCAGAGATCCGACAACATAAAAAATCCCGCCCTTTTTTAATCACTTCCAACTTACGGGAAGAGCCAAAATAGCAATTATTTTCGAATTAAAAACCGAGGAAAAAACAATGCATTAGCGGACAGCGAGATCGCTTACGCTGTGCTAAATAGAGCCCTCCATAACACTGGTAGCGGCTCAGAAGAACGAGGACGAGGACCTAGCAGAAGATACGTTCTCACCGAAAAAATGCATAAATTTGACCTGAAAATTCACGTCATCTTCAAAGAAACAAGATTGTATTTCCGAAATCGATATTCGTCACTTGTATAAAGTCCAAGGAAGAAGATAATTACTTGACATTGATGTTTGAAAAATTACATGAGAAGAAATGAGTGCACTACTGATAAGATTTTTTTTAACATATAAAATATCAACTAAAGTAAGTTTTTTAAACATTCAATTTTCTCTTTTTCTCACGTCAATATCATTTGGATATGTATTAAATTACGAATAAATGTCACTATCAAGAAAATCGTAAGTACTTTTGATATTTTTTTCTGAAATCTGTAATTTTCAAAAATCAATTACAAATTTGCAGTAGTTGCATTCACACAAAACACGCACGTGAGGATGCGGATACACTTATTGTCACCACAGCAAGGGACCTTTCACTACAACATAACTCAGTAGTTATTGCGGGTGAAGACGTCGATTTGCTAGTTATCATTAATTGTCGCTGTAGGGGTGTACATTCAAATATATACTTTCTAAAGCCAGGTAAAGGGACAGTTTCACCACTCATTTTTTCTTCTGACTGCAAACTTTATCAACCGATTGCTAAGAACATTTTTGCATGACAAGGGAAGATGTGATACTACTTCAGTCTTGTTCAAAGTAAGAAAGATGAGGTTTCTTCACACTCTCAAGAAAAACCGTGTATTAACTAATACCATTGAGGTTTTTAAAGACCCTATGGTAGATGCTGATGCAGTTACTGATACTGGAAAGCGTTCTTTGGGGTCATTGTATAAATTTGATGACAAGGAAGCCACGTCATTAAACAAATTGAGGTATTTTTGTTACCTTAAGTCTGCATACAAGACATCAATCCATTTGGCGTCCTTACCTCCTACTGAGTCTGTAACTCAGCAACATTCCTTTAAGGTATATGTTCAAGTTTAACAATGGCTCGAAAATGAAAAAGATGCTGAACAATGGGGTTGGAAGAAAATGAAAGATTGTCTGGAGCCAGTAACCACGCTACAGCCATCAGCACCTCAAGCCGTTTTGAAACTTATTTCTTGCAAATTCAAGAAGACCTGTCAAAAAAACCGTGGATGTAAAAAAGCAGGCCTCAAGTGCTCCAATATGTGTAAAGCAATTGCAATAACATGCCTCTTACTGAAATCGAGGAAGACCAGGATGATCTGGAATTCCTGAAGTACTTGAAGTTAAATATGTATAAATATTTTTATTTCACCTTTACTTTTCACTAATTTTTTTATTTTTGTGATCAAAATATCTATCTTAATACAGTGGTATAACTACTCAATTTTCAAGCAATCAGAAATAAATCATAAATAATTTTTTTAAACGGTGGTTTGTAATATAATAGTCTAATATGTTTCCTAAATTGAGGTCCAAAAGTTACCTATTCATGTCTTGAGTTGTAAAAGAGGGGTAACAAAAGAAAGATGTAAAATTCTTATTATGATAAAATGTTGCATGAATCATTCTTTACTTATTTAATCATTAGTTCCACTATTTTTAAAAATACTATGTGCACCAGGGCCGCTCAGGAGCTTAAGCTTCAATCCTTGGATGTTTGCAGCCTTCGCGTACGGCTGGGGCAACAATCTTCTCCCTCCGGATGAAAACGGTTCCTTCGCGCCCAGGTGCTTAAATAAATATTATATTTAATTCTTTTTTTAGATCTAGAAGAATTGAAAGGCATGCCTGAAATCATGCAACCTTTGGCCAAGAGGGTTCGGTTTGACTAATGAGTGTCATTTCAAGTCAATAATCATTTAATAATAAGTGATGTATAAAAAAAAAATACTTACCTACCTATTTTATTATTCTGCATAACATTAAACACTAACCGATCATTAATAACTTTTTATCTTTTTGTTGTATCTACAAAATCTAACGTTAAAGTTTCACATATCTGTGCAGACGTCTAATCATGCATTTTGTATGTTTTCAATAAAGAGGTAGCTGACTACTTCGTGCATTCATCATTGTTTTTCTCATAACTATTCAAGATCAAAAAGAAATTACCTGCACATAAATTGTAGAGAATTGTATCAATTTCGGAAGTACAGCCTTGTTTCTTTGAAGATGACGCTAATTTTTCGATCAAATGTATACATTTTTTCGGTGAGACCTTATCTTCTGCCAGGTCATCGTTCCTCTGAGCTGCTACCAGTGTTATCGAAGGCTCTATTTGGCACAGTGTCAGCGATATCGCTGTAAGCTAATGCATCGTTTTTTTTATCTCGATTTTTAATTCGAAAATAACTGCTATTTTTACTTTTCCCGTAAGTTGGAAGTGAAAAAAAGGGAGGCGGAAGATGACTTTGATGCCGGATTTTATAAGTTGCCGGATCTCTGAATGCCGGATTTTCGAGGTCACACTGTTTAACTATATCATAATAATATGAAACCTAATAATAAGTGAGTACGTCAGCAAATGTTTCCAGTGAAATGCTTTGTTATGAACGGAATAGGTGTAAAAGAATATAGTTTTTGCAATTTTCCAAAATTACTGGTTTTCGCCGATTTTTCAACTCCTCTACGGAAGCCATATATTATACAAAAAATGATAAGAACATGAAATGTTTGTAATTTTCTTGTCTGTATTTTAATATAGGATCACCTTTTGCGTAAAAAGATTACTTTGCAAATTATAAACCAAAAACCCAAAAAATCTGCGATTTTTAGTGATTTTTTTATGATTTTTCATGTTTGCCAAGAGAAATTTTGTTGGACAACTTCAGATTCGTGTTCAGCATCCCGAAAACATAAAATAAGACACCAAAAACAATTACACCAGAATTTTCCACTTCAAACTCTAATTTGACTGGACTATTAGGAAACATAAGAAAGGGAGGAAAGAAAGAATGACAGGTGGGAGGGCTAATAGGAAAAGAAACAGATAGATGATGTCGAACTATTGTCCCATTATTTTCTTTACTTTCGATCTTCATCCACCTGCTTGCAAGGCATTACCCAGTAAAATATTTCGGAAGGAGATCTGGGTCTAAAAATATTTTCTTATAATCACGTTTTAAATTATGTTTTACTAATTTAATAATAAAAAAAGTCCATTGTTTCATTATTCTGTGCCTGATGAAGATAAGAACACGTTCTTTCGTATTTTGTCATTTTTTATGATGTTTTAATTACTAGTTTTTCGTTAGAACATCATCTTTCCTTATCAGCTTCATTTGAATAATCATTTTCAAAATTAAAAGACATATAATAACATGCTTATTGGCTTTTAAATATCAATTAACGAGAACGTAATTTTTGGAGTTAATTTTATGAATATGCCTCATCCTGAAACTCTCGAATTAAAAGTGTTTTCGTAAGTTTCGTAGGAATATTTAATTTAAAACATCAGATTCAAATATTTTGAAATGAACGCAAGTTGTATCACACAATGTAATGTAATGTTAACAAGAACAAATCAATCTGTCGACAAATGTGTTTACAGAAAAAGCATGGTTAACCTGGCTACAATACCGAATGATGCATGTTCCCCATTTACTTATAAAATTTTAATCTACAGCTTTTTCGTAAGACAGGCTTTTCTAGTATGCACAGAAAATAGTTTGGATAAGGAATTAAATAACATTCGCAGACTTGCTCAGAATAATGGTTTTAAAGTTTAAAATATTATTAAATTAATAATGGATATTGCCCAAAAATAAGAAGTGAGGACGTCATTTTGATTCGCAAAAATACAAAATTTATACTATTCAATACTTTCCAAGCTGTTTTGAGAAATTAAATTACAGTCTCAAGCGTTTCAATATCTGCTTCTTAGTAAAACCTCCTCCGAAATTAAAGAATATCATTTGCGCTAAAATCGATCCAATTAATTTTGAGAATTGCTCAGGAGATTATGAAAAACCATTTATTAGAGCAGACGAATCAAAGAATTACTACATTGGTATGACTAGCAGGAAATTTAAATATAGAAAAAATGAGCATATAGCTGATATTAAATATAATAGAAAAAACACAGCCCTTTCAAGAGTATATCACGAAATCATCCAAATAAATTTCAATGACAATAAAATAATTTTCCCATCCAGGCAATAGTATTCATCCATTATAAGAGAAACAATAGAAATTGTAACACGCAAAAAGTTTCTATGTAACGATATAGCATAATTTAACACACCAAAGTTATGCCTCGAGCTACTCAAGGTTTGCGAAAATAAAATAAGCATCCAAGTAAAATAAAAATAATGTACGTAATATGAAAGAATACGTGAAAAATTAAATGATGGCGTTTCACAGACCGTGAAATTTTAGAATATTTTTATTTTTATGTATTTTGAAAATGACTCGGGTAGAATTGGAACATGTAAACAGTCAAAATAAAGGTATTTTTATTGGTTTTATGGTGTTAATTTACACCTTTTAACAATTGAAATTAATGTCGTATCACAGAGATGAAAATTTTAAATACCTGTTTTAAGTGATCATTACTTTAATGTCGAAAACAGCAATTTTTAAAATTATACCGGGTGAGCCAAAAGTTATTTACAAATTTAAAAACTCATAAAAATGGAAGAAAGTATGATAAAGGAGTGCGGTTTGCAAAAAAAAAGGGGGCTCACAAGGTAGTCGGACGTTTTTTAGCAGCAGAAAAAAAAAATAGTGAAAAAAATCACATGTAGAACACACAGAAAAAATCCCACGCTGACGACCCGAAACACAATGAACAGGACAACAATACGCTCCATTGATTTGTTCTTCCAATAACAAATGTTCAACATGACCTCTAGAACATTCTACGACACAACTGTTGCCCTGGTCATTGTGTTTCGGGTTGTCAGCGTGTGATTTTTTTCTGTGTGTTCTACATGTGATTTTCTCTGTGTGTTCTACATGTGATTTTTTCACTAAATTTTTTTTGCTGCTAAAAAGAATTCGACTACTTTGTGAGCCCTTTCTGTCTAACCGCACTCCTTTATCATAATTTCTTCCTTTTTTTTGAGTTTTTAAAGTTGTAACGAACTTTTGTCTCACCAGTTACATTCGTTCTTTTAAGCCTCTTCTTTTCTTTTTTTTTCTTGTAGCGCGCAGTTTAGCTATCGTTTAATCATTTAGAATAATTAGTTGTAATTTTTTTAGATGTATGCGTAGTTTAATATTTAGATATAATATTCGAACGTAATTGCAGACGTTTCATTTAAGAATATATATCTTTCCTAAGGACAAAATGCGCATTTTATTTAACAATAAAACTCTCATAATTATAAAAAAAAGTTAAGAATTAGTTTCGAACTAATAAATGCGATAGTTTGATCGGCATTTTAATTTTCGTTTAGTAACTAACAGAAAACACGTATAAATTTTTGTTGTACAACTGTATTTGTTATTGAAATTTATAAAAAAAAAAGACATTTTGGGGCGTTTGTTGCACACTTTTCAATTTGACAGAATTACTACCAGAATATTTTACCAAAAAACATGCATTTTGTCTTTTGAAGAGTTTTATTAAATGCTATATTAACATTAAACCATAAAAGATATGGATGGAATAACAAAATTTTCAATTGAAAATCAACACAATAAATAATAGCTTCGGTAATATAAAAAAACAAACAAAATATATAAGTAAAACAATACAAAACTCAATTATTATACTTGAAAATATTTTAAGAGGCTGGATTAGTTTTTACTTTCTTCCATCTTCAATAGAAGAAAGTATTGTAATCGAAATTTTTTTCGACTTCCGGTTTTCGACAGATTTACATGTTTTAGGGGTCAGAGATAAAAAAAAAACATGTTTATAGAAAATGTACGTCTGTCCGTGTGTCCGTATGTCCGTCGCCATTGTGTCATCAAAAAGTGTATGAAGTTATGCATAGAATTGAACCAAATGTAAAAAAAAGTTTTTTGCAATGGCAAGCAAGTCTTCCCTTAATTTGGAAAAAATCCACCCGAAGGTTCGCTGTAATAGCGATTTTTGTACCATTTTGGATACTGTACCATCGATGAAGTTATGCCTAGGATTGAACCAAATTTTTTGTGTACGTTTTTGGCCAAGGGAAGAAGGTCCTCCCTGAAATTCGAAAAAATCAGCTCGAAGGGGACGCTCTATTAGCGATTTTTGTTCCATTTTGAATATTGTACCATCGAAAGGTGTATGAAGTTAATCATAGAATTGAACCAAAATTTTTGTGTATGTTTTTGGCTATGGCAAGAAGGTCCTCTCTGAATTTGGAAATATTCCGACGAAAGGGGGTACTGTAATAGCAATTGTTGTGAAAAATTTTGGTTTTTCGTAGTTCTTTTGTATCAGCGGCTCGTGAAGTGACGGGAACTTCCCATCCTGATAAGCCGACTATTCACGAGCAGCTGATATACAACAGAATAACGGAAAACTATTGATTTTAATAAATATCATGATCGAGATTAACTCGTTTTTACTCCGATTAATTGGCTGAAGCAGAAATTTAAGATGAAAGTTAAAGTTGATATAGTATTGAACTAATAAACTTGAAATATTGACATTTCGAAATATTAAAAGAAAAAACTAAGTGCTCCATAACAATAAAATATCTCTTGTCAATTAATTTACAATGGTAACAACAGAAAAAAAATTCCCAACTTGAAACAAACTAAACTAATTTCCAACTCGAATGATTAGTGCAATGTATGACAACGTATACTTGAATGCTATTTGAGATCAAAATGAAGGGGAAAGAGACATCGTGTTTTTCTTAACTTCTTGTTCTACGCTCCCATAAGTTTAACATGAGCTTGCGTTTATCTTGTTACTGATTGATTGGCACATCCAACTAGTTAAATATCATTTGAGGAGAACTGTGACTATCTTTAAGTGCAAGTTTTCATCTGCAAAGTCAGCGAAGTTTCTAAATTTGTATTTTCATTTGTCACTTATGTATTGAAAATAAATTTTCGGACACCCTTAATTATTCTAAGCAGTAAGTTTTTTTATTCATATAAATTTTGAAACAAATACATAAACAAATTAAAATTAGCGTGAAAAAAAAAACTAAGTGCTCCATAACAATAAAATATCTCTAGTCAATTAATTTACAATGGTAACAACAGAAAAAATTTCCCAATTTGAAACAAACTAAACTAATTTCCAACTCAAATGATTAGCGCAATGTATAACAATGTATATTTGGATGCTATTTGAGGTCAAAATGAAGGGGAAAGAGAAATCGTGTTTTTCTTTTGTTGTATTAGAATATAATGCTATTTTAAAAGAAAATTTGTGATATTTGCAGATTATGTCTGGTAGGGCTACCTATTGCTATAGCGCCAATTGGAAGACACGAGAATGATTTGTTCAGAGCACACGATTAGATCAAAATGAATCACATTATTCCGACTGGTTGTTTTGAGCTTCTAAAAGTAAAAATTTTCTTCATGTTCTTTTTGTTTATTTAGTAATTAAAGGTTATAGGTAAATAAGTGATATAACAGCTTTTTTTGCAAAGATAAGATACTTGTTTTTATTTAATTCTAAAGTTAATATTTTTAAAAGAAAGCTATAAATAATTTTCTTTTGATTTTTTTTCATACCCTGCTTCAAAGTTCGTTTTTTACAATCATGTTGTCAAAATGTATTTTCACTGAGAAAGAAAAAAAAAAGAACTCGATATGTTTGTTTTATAAAAACTAAATTGTTGATATTGTCTTGCCAACCTAATTGGGTATGTTCATTTGATTATGAGGGGGGGGGGGGAATCTAAGGTTACATGCTGAAACGCCTTTCCCTTCAAAATCAGTTACTTTTTTAGGAGATTATAGGCCACAGTTTATCTTCCTACTTTGTAATGGAAGTTTGTTTACGTTACTCGCTGACTAGCCAAACGTTGTGTATCAAGGCCAAAACTAGCTTTTTTTGCACCCGGGGCGAACATGGATTTTGGCACCCCCCACCTTCCTTGCACGCAATTAAAGTTTTCAACCACAGGTACCCTATGCGAAAAAAAAATCCTTAAAAGATTAAATCATTTTAATAATAATTAAAATGCTAGCAAGAAATATGTAAACAACGCTTTCATAGGATTACCATTAACTTGAATGTTAGGAATCTGCACTAGTCATGAGAAGAAACTGAAATTGCCAATGTTAAACCTATGGGAGCGTACATTTAAAAATTTCTCCCTTGCATATTAATAGTTTTAAATGATTATTTTTCTTGCTTAGAATAGCTGAGATTGAATTCTAACTGGGTTAGTGTTTACTTTTTCAATTTTGGTTGCAGATTTTTTTTTTTTTAAGTTACTTTCAATTTCACAAATTTGAAAAGAACACTCGTATAAGTTTAACATGAGCTTGAGTTTATCTTGTTACTGTATGAGAGGCACATCCGACTAGTTAAATATCATTTGAGGAGAACTGTGACTTTCTTTAAGTGCAAGTTTTCATCTGCAAAGTCAGCAAAGTTTCTAACTTTGTATTTTCCTTTGTCACTTATGTAGTGAAAATAAATTTTCGGACACCCTTAATTATTCTAAGCGGTAAGTTTTTTTATTCATATAAATTTTGAAACAAATACATAAATAGATTAAAATTAGCATGAAAAAAAAAACTAAGTGCTCCATAACAATAAAATATCTCTAGTCAATTAATTTACAATGGTAACAGCAGAAAACTTAACATTTAAAATTTATCATCAGTCAAAAGATTAATGAAACTGAATATCATCTTTGACGTTTCAATAACTTTTCATTTCCGCTGAAGTCTCGAATTCTTCCCAAAATCAGCTGTTGAAATTTCCAAGTCTCAGTAAATTGTCATACCTATCACAAGAAAGTGACCGTTATCACAAAGCTTTATTGAGCAAAATGACGGTGACTGCAGCAAAAGGTGACAGTTAATCGATAATCACCTTGAAAATGCCACGTACTTTCAGGCAGAAATTATTAACGAGAGATTAAATGGTTATATCAGAAACTGTCAATAATAACATTTATTCATACAGAAGTAATTCAGTAATGCATTTTAGTTAAGTATTCGCCGTGCCTAATTTGCTGAAAAGATAAATTTCATATCATTTAAATCTTATGCATCTTTGACAGAAAATATGAGTTATTGGATACGCTATAATTCAAACTTTCGGTTTATTCGAACTAATGATCAGATACCGGAAACCTGGCATTAGAACTAGTGGTAAAACTAGTTCGTTAATTCAAACCAATTTTTATCCTATCGGTCAATTCGAATTAAAAAAAAAAATAATATTTTCATAAGCTTTTTTAGAAGAAAGAATTTGCGATGTTTTTAGAAGCTTAGGACAAATAACTTTTTTCTACGAACCGTAATGAAAGTTATGATGTTTATTTGCTAACGATCATATTGGCGCAGCATAACTCTGAGGGGATTTTGT
The DNA here is from genome assembly GCA_963932465.1 of Maratus speciosus. Lineage (NCBI taxonomy): Eukaryota > Metazoa > Arthropoda > Arachnida > Araneae > Salticidae > Maratus > Maratus speciosus. The sequence goes on along the minus strand of OZ010795.1, from coordinate 182,758,500 downwards.
GCCATTAAACGCTGTGCAGCCAACCAATCAACCAGCTAATGGTCATCGATTTATTGTAAACCGCGTAGAATGCTGTAAAAGAGCAACAGATATAATAAAAGGCTCCAAACAGGCTGGATTCGTAAGTTGAGCCTGAATCGCATCATACAGAAGATAGTAATAACATGATGTCTGAATTTCACTACTCCAAAGAAAAATTCAGACGCAAAAATATGTTATGCCAGGTAAATGTTTCAAAATTTGTGGAAAATTATGTGAGGATGATTTTTTTAAAATTATTACAAATATTCGAGGGCAAGTCAGTAAGTAGATTACAAAAGCCAATAAGAAAAAGCAAAACCGAGGTACATACTTGAAAAACATGTTTATTTCTCTATATGATCGCCATTTACATTGATACCTTTGTCCCATCTCTTTTTGAATTTTCCAATACCTAATGCATAAAAGTCTTTGAACAGTTCTCTCAGCCATCTATGCAGGTCCGTAACCAGCGAGTAATATCAGGGGGGAAGGGGGGGGGGGGCTCTAAAATATTTTATGGGGCTAACGTATTTTAAAAACCATATCATGTCTTATGCAAACAAAATATAGTAAAACCTGCGAAAATGAAACTGTCTATAAATGAAACGTTTACAACGTAACCTGTCTATAACGGAATATTTTGCAGCAAAATTCTTAAACGAAAAAAAAAATTATCCGGGAAAAAGAATACAAAACAAATCCTGCTGAAGGGAAAATTTATCTAAAATATAATTTTTTTCTTATCCAGTGAGAGGTTTTTATTATATGTAATGCAAAAGATAGCGGCGATTCTTACGTGATATTTGGGACATTTACATGTGTTTAAATCGTTAAATTTTACCGAAATTAAAGTTATTAAATACTTTGATAATTATGAGATATAAGACCTTAACTTATACTTCAAAAAGACATGCAGGTTTTTTTCCTACATTAAAAATTGAGTAAACAAGAAATTAAAATGTATGCGTGATGCACGGGACTCACAAAAAATCAAAATGCATACGTCATAAGGTATTAATGTTAATTTCTGTGATGTTTCATGCATTTATTGATTATACTTTTCTTTGTAATGAAAGAACATTTAGTAGATTGATTTGGTACAATATTAAGTTAATCTTAAAAATTAATTAATAGATTATGTAGATTCTATGGATGCGATGCACGAGACAACTCTGACTTGTTTACATACCATTTGAGATTTATGACAGTTCTCAACATATTTAGGATGTTAAATTGCAAGAATACATTATAAAAATATACTAATAATGTATACCACATGATGCAGATATTAATTACTTAAAATAACTGCCAGCAAATGGCACCAATGTACTCATAATTTGAAACTTTTTTAAAGTAAATTTTCTAAATATGTTTAAAAATATGTTTTATTTTGACATGTATCGATCAATGAAAACTTATGATTTATGAGACTTTCTTTCTAAAGTTAAAATGTCTTAAGATAATGCATAATTCTGATATGTTTCGGGATGAAATATATTGTAATAATACTAAGAATTCTCACTATTGGAAAATTGTTTGCATTGATTGTTCTCATGGAGAAAAGATTGAAAATGATGAGCTGGATGAAAATACAGCCATATAGACACAATGGGCAAAAGACGGAGGAGGCAAGTTAACATGTAATGTAAAAGAAGGCTGCATTTGCAAAGTGTTTTCAAGCTTAAAAGAAACCTTTTATTTAGTCACTTGCCACTTTAATATTAAACAAATTCAAAATGAAGAATTTCAGAATGATAAAAGAGACCCCAATGTAAAAGTTCTTCAGAAAGAATTTGCTAGGTATGAAATATAACTGTGAATATCAAAATGAAATTCATCGTGCTCTTTGGTCTAGAAGTAGTGTGACTTTATTCATAGCAGCTTTGTTCTCTCAGGATTCAACATTTTTAATTTGTTCGGATGCAAAAGAAAAGAAAAAAAATACAGAGCTTTTATTGATTTATTGTACTCCCTTTTTAGATAAAAACACGGTTGAAGTAATTTAGATAGAACGACCCATCAGCTGAATTCAAGAATAAATTTATGGCTCTTTTCTCCCAAGAACTTGGCTGGAAATACCAGAAAATTTTTAGCTGGAAAAACTTTGCTACTTCAGATGGGAAAGGTGACGTAGATGGAATAGGTGGAAGAGCAAAACCACTTGTTCGTCAAAAAGTTATGAGCAAGCAAATTTCTCAAATTTGCTTGCATTCGGCTTCTGATTTTTACAACCTTGTAAAGATTTTAATGCCAGCAATAAAAGTTTTATTAGTTGAAGAGAGGAATATTCCATGGAATGAAATGGACTATCTCTCTGTTACAGTTTTGCGGACTTAGGTTAAAGAACATGATGATGCATGTTTTTTTTTAAATCGAAACCATCATTTTTGTATTTTTTCAAAGTATTTTTTTTTATCATTTAGCATAAAAATATGCCAAGCTTTAAAATTTCTAAATTAGTCCCTTTTTTTTTTACAACATATAACATAAATGATGCACAAGACAAGGGTGTGTGATGCACGGGACAAATTTAAAATGCTTATAATTTGAAAAAATATTAACATAAATTTATTTTAACAATGTATATATTTTCTTTTTAAAAGTATAAAGTAGATCAGAAATTTTTTACATCTAAAATAAATATTACTACTTCTAATAAAACTTAATGCAGTTTTAATGTGATGCACGGGACATCACTTCAAGGTTTCTTAAATCATAAACTGCAATTTGAAAAAAATTAAAATGAAAGTAATTTCTTATTACATAAAGCAGAAATATACCAGCAGCTACTTTAAAAAGCCAAAAATTGAATAAAAGTGCAGTATATTTATTTATAGAGATTTAACAAAGTATAGGTGTATGAATGCATGCGTTTTTCAATATTGTAAACACCAATTTTGACCTTCATGAACATGTAGAAACAAACTATGTAAAAATAAAAAAAATACATGAATAGATACTTCAGACTATGTACTTTTATTGGTCATAAATGAAAAAAGTATATATATATAGTTTATTTTTTGAGTGTATGGTTCACTTTTGGGAGAATCGCCCATAGGTGCTTACGACACCAAAAAAAAAAAAAAAAAAAAAAAAAAAAAACATTTCATTAAAATTTTTATACAGAAATAAAACACGCATTTCACCCTGGTTACATGAATTTTCGAATTCTCAAAGCCTATTACATTTTTTTTTTTTACTTTATTGAGCATGTTTTGCAAAATGCAGTATGCAAAAATATTTCCGATTACATTCACAATTGATATAATAAGTAGAAATTATTAAGCAATTGATAACTTAACAAAAGTAGAATGAAGAAAAATCAAACATGGAGCAATGATATGGGGTTGTACTTTATAGACGTCAGTTAATTCAATCCATTCAGATTCTATATTAATAAAAGAAAAATGTTTGTGTGCCCGTGATGGCTAGTAATATCTACCACACGTAGAGGTCTGAAAAACAGGGCTGCGGAGTCGGAGTCGGTGTGATTTTTCGGTGAAAAGAGTCGGAGTCGGAGTCGTTGAAAATATGCCGACTCCGACTCCGACTCCAAATTTTTTGTTGAACAGTTTGAAATGAAATAAAAAATAAAACCAATGCGCTTAATTTTAAATTTATGAACTGAATTATTATTTTATTTTTTAACTCTATACTTTAATAAATATTTAGTTATTTTTCAGTTTATTGACATGTTAAGGAGTAAATATAAGGCAAAAGGGCGGATGTGATTTTTTTGCCTACATCAGTCATTAAATTGATTCATTTACTTACTTCTTCAGCTCATAGACGACACTATTGTACAATAGTTAAATTAAAGTGAGTTTTGAAAGGTTTTTGTTTTGTTTTGTCTTTTGCAAATTAAGTCCAACTCAACCCAAATCTCGTGTCGGTGGTTCGACTACCCAACCCAATGAAGGAATCTATCTCAGACAAAAACAGATGTTTCAATTTAACCTCTGTCCATCCGTTTTCGCGTCGGGTCCGGAAATTTATATTTTAAGTCAGTCTGAAGAGAACCGGAAAGAAACCTGAACCATGAACCCGATCCGAAATGAAATAAAATCAAAACTTTATTGGAATTAGAAAAAATAGCATCTCTAACAGCCCTTTTACCTTTTGTTTAGGAAAAGGAATATATATTATTTACTTATTCGACTTATAAATTAAACGATATTATGGACTTTCTTTTGAAAAATCGGGTCAACCCGACCCGAACTCGCAATAATAATTATCAGACTGGCCCACAACAAAAAGCATTTAGCGTCAACTCAATCCGAACCACCGTTCGAATCGGACCCCAACGAATGCAACAATCTATACTTCAGATAACAATGGATGTTACACTTAACCTTTGTTCAACTTATACGGCCTTATTTTTCAGTATTTCAGATAAAAGAGAATCTGTATAAAGTAAGAAATTGATTAAAGCCGTTATGACTACAATATAGGACAACTCATACAGAATTTTTCTCATTAAAACAAAAAACTGCAATTTTCTTCTTAAATATTTCTTACCAAAAACTTAGACGTTCTTCTATTTCTAAGCCTTAACTAGTCTTCCAAAGGCCGGGTTGCACCCGACCCGAATCTGAAATTTTTGCTGAAAGTCAACCCGAAACCCGACAAAAAGGAATACGTCAAACAAATCCGAAAATGGAAAATAGTCGTCAATCCGACCCTAATTCGAGACGAAAGAAAATTAGTTCATATTTTATTGAATAAACAAGTATAAAAAAAGCCTACAATTTTATTCTACAACTTTTTCAGCCTACAATTTTATTAACTTAAATACACTTAATCTTAATGAACATGCTAAGAGCTGGATTCATTTAATAAATTTATATATTCTTTATTTTCTTGCAAAATTTGCAGTTTTTTGTTTTGGTAGTAATAGAAAACTTTGAATTTTATATACTGATAGCCATTTATAAAATTTCCTTTATTTTTAAGGTTTTAAGAGGGGTTAAGGGTCTGCACGGGCAGAAATTTCCAGGCCCGGGACCGGCCCGACTCATTGAAAAAAAATTGGCCCGGTCCGATACAAAAATTAAAAGTTCGACATTGTTCCATTGTTTACTTTGTCCAACAATCCAATAACAACAGACTATCGGTTTGTTGGGCTCCAACAATACTGGAATGCGAATCAACAATCGGTTTCTGTTTGTTTACATTCTGTTTGTTTCCATTGTTTACTTTGTGCAACAATCGGTTTATGTCGATTAAAATATCGTTTTCATGGGTAACACGTGCGTTTGTGTTTGTTTACATTGTTGGCCTAACACGTGGCGCCACCTGGCGTTTCCATTGTTTACTTTGTCCAACAATCCAATAACAACAGACTATCGGTTTGTTGGGCTCCAACAATACTGGAATGCGAATCAACAATCCGTTTCTGTTTGTTTACATTGTTTGTTTACATTCTGTTGGTTTCCATTGTTTACTTTGTGCAACAATCGGTTTATGTCGATTAAAATATCGTTTTCATGGGTAACACGTGCGTTTGTGCTTGTTTAAATTGTTGGCCTAACACGTAGCGCCCCCTGGCGTTTCCATTGTTTACTTTGTCCAACAATCCAATAACAACAGACTATAGGTTTGTTGGGCTCCAACAATACTGGAATGCGAATCAACAATCGGTTTCTGTTTGTTTACATTGTTTGTTTACATTCTGTTGGTTTCCATTGTTTACTTTGTGCAACAATCGGTTATTGTCGATTAAAATATCGTTTTCATGGGTAACACGTGCGTTTGTGTTTGTTTACATTGTTGGCCTAACAGGTGGCGCCCCCTGGCGTTCCCATTGTTTACTTTGTCCAACAATCCAATAACAACAGACTATCGGTTTGTTGGGCTCCAACAATATTGGAATGCGAATCAACAATCGGTTTCTGTTTGTTTAGTTTGTTTACATTCTGTTGGTTTCCATTGTTTACTTTGTGCAACAATCGGTTTATGTCGATTAAAATATCGTTTTCATGGGTAACACGTGCGTTTGTGTTTGTTTAAATTGTTGGCCTAACACGTAGCGCCCCCTGGCGTTTCCATTGTTTACTTTGTCCAACAATCCAATAACAACAGACTATAGGTTTGTTGGGCTCCAACAATATTGGAATGCGAATCAACAATCGGTTTCTGTTTAGTTTGTTTACATTCTGTTGGTTTCCATTGTTTACTTTGTGCAACAATCGGTTTATGTCGATGAAAATATCGTTTTCATGGGTAACACGTGCGTTTGTGTTTGTTTAAATTGTTGGCCTAACACGTAGCGCCCCCTGGCGTTTCCATTGTTTACTTTGTCCAACAATCCAATAACAACAGACTATAGGTTTGTTGGGCTCCAACAATACTGGAATGCGAATCAACAATCGGTTTCTGTTTGTTTACATTGTTTGTTTAAATTCTGTTGGTTTCCATTGTTTACTTTGTGCAACAATCGGTTATTGTCGATTAAAATATCGTTTTCATGGGTAACAAGTGCGTTTGTGTTTGTTTACATTGTTGGCCTAACACGTGGCGCCCCCTGGCGTTTCCATTGTTTACTTTGTCCAACAATCCAATAACAACAGACTATCGGTTTGTTGGGCTCCAACAATACTGGAATGCGAATCAACAATCCGTTTCTGTTTGTTTGCATTGTTTGTTTACATTGTTTGTTTACATTCTGTTGGTTTCCATTGTTTACTTTGTGCAACAATCGGTTTATGTCGATTAAAATATCGTTTTCATGGTTAACACGTGCGTTTGTGTTTGTTTAAATTGTTGGCCTAACACGTAGCGCCCCCTGGCGTTTCCATTGTTTACTTTGTCCAACAATCCAATAACAACAGACTATAGGTTTGTTGGGCTCAAACAATATTGGAATGCGAATCAACAATCGGTTTCTGTTTGTTTAGTTTGTTTACATTCTGTTGGTTTCCATTGTTTACTTTGTGCAACAATCGGTTTATGTCGATGAAAATATCGTTTTCATGGGTAACACGTGCGTTTGTGTTTGTTTAAATTGTTGGCCTAACACGTAGCGCCCCCTGGCGTTTCCATTGTTTACTTTGTCCAACAATCCAATAACAACAGACTATAGGTTTGTTGGGCTCCAACAATACTGCAATGCGAATCAACAATCGGTTTCTGTTTGTTTACATTCTGTTGGTTTCCATTGTTTACTTTGTGCAACAATCGGTTATTGTCGATTAAAATATCGTTTTCATGGTTAACAAGTGCGTTTGTGTTTGTTTACATTGTTGGCCTAACACGTGGCGCCCCCTGGCGTTTCCATTGTTTACTTTGTCCAACAATCCAATATCAACAGACTATCGGTTTGTTGGGCTCCAAAAATACTGGAATGCGAATCAACAATCCGTTTCTGTTTGTTTACATTGTTTGTTTACATTCTGTTGGTTTCCATTGTTTACTTTGTGCAACAATCGGTTTATGTCGATTAAAATATCGCTTTCATGGGTAACACGTGCGTTTGTGTTTGTTTACATTGTTGGCCTAACACGTAGCGCCCCCTGGCGTTTCCATTGTTTACTTTGTCCAACAATCCAATAACAACAGACTATAGGGTTGTTGGGCTCCAACAATACTGGAATCCGAATCAACAATCGGTTTCTGTTTGTTTACATTGTTTGTTTACATTCTGTTGGTTTCCATTGTTTACTTTGTGCAACAATCGGTTATTGTCGATTAAAATATCGTTTTCATGGGTAACACGTGTGTTTGTGTTTGTTTACATTGTTGGCCTAACAGGTGGCGCCCCCTGGCGTTTCCATTGTTTACTTTGTCCAACAATCCAATAACAACAGACTATCGGTTTGTTGGGCTCCAACAATATTGGAATGCGAATCAACAATCGGTTTCTGTTTGTTTAGTTTGTTTACATTCTGTTGGTTTCCATTGTTTACTTTGTGCAACAATCGGTTTATGTCGATTAAAATATCGTTTTCATGGGTAACACGTGCGTTTGTGTTTGTTTACATTGTTGGCCTAACACGTGGCGCGCCCTGGCGTTTCCATTGTTTACTTTGTCCAACAATCCAATAACAACAGACTATCGGTTTGTTGGGCTCGAATAACACTGGAATGCGAATCAACAAACGGTTTCTGTTTGTTTACATTGTTTGTTTACATTCTGTTGGTTTCCATTGTTTACTTTGTGCAACAATCGGTTTATGTCGATTAAAATATCGTTTTCATGGGTAACACGTGCGTTTGTGTTTGTTTGCATTGTTGGCCTAACACGTGGCGCGCCCTGGCGTTTCCATTGTTTACTTTGTCCAACAATCCAATAACAACAGACTATCGGTTTGTTGGGCTCCAACAATACTGGAATGCGAATCAACAATGGGTTTCTGTTTGTTTACATTGTTTGTTTACATTCTGTTGGTTTCCATTGTTTACTTTGTGCAACAATCGGTTTATGTCGATTAAAATATCGTTTTCATGGGTAACACGTGCGTTTGTGTTTGTTTACATTGTTGGCCTAACACGTGGCGCCACCTGGCGTTTCCATTGTTTACTTTGTCCAACAATCCAATAGCAACAGACTATCGGTTTGTTGGGCTCCAAAAATACTGGAATGCGAATCAACAATCCGTTTCTGTTTGTTTACATTGTTTGTTTACATTCTGTTGGTTTCCATTGTTTACTTTGTGCAACAATCGGTTTATGTCGATTAAAATATCGTTTTCATGGGTAACACGTGCGTTTGTGTTTGTTTACATTGTTGGCCTAACACGTAGCGCCCCCTGGCGCTTCCATTGTTTACTTTGTCCAACAATCCAATAACAACAGACTATAGGTTTGTTGGGCTCCAACAATACTGGAATGCGAATCAACAATCGGTTTCTGTTTGTTTATATTGTTTGTTTACATTCTGTTTGTTTCCATTGTTTACTTTGTGCAACAATCGGTTATTGTCGATTAAAATATCGTTTTCATGGATAACACGTGCGTTTGTGTTTGTTTACATTGTTGGCCTAACAGGTGGCGCCCCTTGGCGTTTCCATTGTTTACTTTGTCCAACAATCCAATAACAACAGACTATCGGTTTGTTGGGCTCCAACAATATTGGAATGCGAATCAACAATCGGTTTCTGTTTGTTTAATTTGTTTACATTCTGTTGGTTTCCATTGTTTACTTTGTGCAACAATCGGTTTATGTCGATTAAAATATCGTTTTCATGGGTAACACGTGCGTTTGTGTTTGTTTACATTGTTGGCCTAACACGTGGCGCCCCCTGGCGTTTCCATTGTTTACTTTGTCCAACAATCCAATAACAACAGACTATCGGTTTGTTGGGCTCCAATAATACTGGAATGCGAATCAACAAACTGTTTCTGTTTGTTTACATTGTTTGTTTACATTCTGTTGGTTTCCATTGTTTACTTTGTGCAACAATCGGTTTATGTCGATTAAAATATCGTTTTTATGGGTAACACGTGCGTTTGTGTTTGTTTACATTGTTGGCCTAACACGTGGCGCACCCTGGCGTTTCCATTGTTTACTTTGTCCAACAATCCAATAACAACAGACTATAGGTTTGTTGGGCTCCAACAATACTGGAATGCGAATCAACAATGGGTTTCTGTTTGTTTACATTGTTTGTTTACATTCTGTTGGTTTCCATTGTTTACTTTGAGCAACAATCGGTTTATGTCGATTAAAATATCGTTTTCATGGGCAACACATGCGTTTGTGTTTGTTTACATTGTTGGCCTAACACGTGGCGCCCCCTGGCGTTTCCATTGTTTACTTTGTCCAACAATCCAATAACAACAGACTATCGGTTTGTTGGGCTCAACAATACTGTAATGCGAATCAACAATCGGTTTCTGTTTGTTTACATTGTTTGTTTACATTCTGTTGGTTTCCATTGTTAACTTTGTGCAACAATCGGTTTATGTCGTTTAAAATATCGTTTTCATGGATAACACGTGCATTTGTGTTTATTTACATTGTTGGCCTAACACGTGGCGCCCCCTGGCGTTTCCATTGTTTACTTTGTCCAACAATCCAATAACAACAGACTATCGGTTTGTTGGGCTCCAACAATACTGGAATGCGAATCAACAATCGGTTTCTGTTTGTTTACATTGTTGGTTTACATTCTGTTGTTTCCATTGTTTACTTTGTGCAACAATCGGTTTATGTCGATTAAAAAATCGTTTTCATGGGTAACACGTGCGTTTGTGTTTTTTTACATTGTTGACGTAACACGTGGCGCCCCCTGGCGTTTCCATTGTTTACTTTGTCCAACAATCCAATAACAACAGACTATCGGTTTGTTGGGCTCCAACAATACTGGAATGCGAATCAACAATCGGTTTCTGTTTGTTTACATTGTTTGTTTATATTCGGTTGGTTTCCATTGTTTACTTTGTGCAACAATCGGTTTATGTCGATTAAAATATCGTTTTCATCGGTAACACGTGCGTTTGTGTTTGTTTACATTGTTGGCCTAAGACGTAGTGCCCCCTGGCGTTTCCATTGTTTACTTTGTCCAACAATCCAATAACAACAGACTATCGGTTTGTTGGGCTCCAACAATACTGGAATGTGAATCAACAATCGGTTTCTGTTTGTTTACATTGTTTGTTAACATTCTGTTGGTTTCCATTGTTTACTTTGTGCAACAATCGGTTTATGTCGATTAAAATATCGTTTTCATGGGTAACACGTGCGTTTGTGTTTGTTTACATTGTTGGCCTAGCATGTGGCTCCCCCTGGCGTTTCCATTGTTTACTTTGTCCAACAATCCAATAACAACAGATTATCGGTTTGTTGAGCTCCAACAATACTGGAATGCGAATCAACAATCGGTTTCTGTTTGTTTACATTGTTTGTTTACTTTCTGTTGGTTTCCATTGTTTACTTTGTGCAACAATCGGTTATTGTCGATTAAAATATCGTTTTCATGGGTAACACGTGCGTTTGTGTTTATTTACATTGTTGGCCTAACACGTGGCGCCCCCTGGCGTTTCCATTGTTTACTTTGTCCAACAATCCAATAACAACAGACTATCGGTTTGTTGGGCTCCAACAATATTGGAATGCGAATCAACAATCGGTTTCTGTTTGTTTAGTTTGTTTACATTCTGTTGGTTTCCATTGTTTACTTTGTGCAACAATCGGTTATTGTCGATTAAAATATCGTTTTCATGGTTAACAAGTGCGTTTGTGTTTGTTTACATTGTTGGCCTAACACGTGGCGCCCCCTGGCGTTTCCATTGTTTACTTTGTCCAACAATCCAATATCAACAGACTATCGGTTTGTTGGGCTCCAAAAATACTGGAATGCGAATCAACAATCCGTTTCTGTTTGTTTACATTGTTTGTTTACATTCTGTTGGTTTCCATTGTTTACTTTGTGCAACAATCGGTTTATGTCGATTAAAATATCGCTTTCATGGGTAACACGTGCGTTTGTGTTTGTTTACATTGTTGGCCTAACACGTAGCGCCCCCTGGCGTTTCCATTGTTTACTTTGTCCAACAATCCAATAACAACAGACTATAGGGTTGTTGGGCTCCAACAATACTGGAATCCGAATCAACAATCGGTTTCTGTTTGTTTACATTGTTTGTTTACATTCTGTTGGTTTCCATTGTTTACTTTGTGCAACAATCGGTTATTGTCGATTAAAATATCGTTTTCATGGGTAACACGTGTGTTTGTGTTTGTTTACATTGTTGGCCTAACAGGTGGCGCCCCCTGGCGTTTCCATTGTTTACTTTGTCCAACAATCCAATAACAACAGACTATCGGTTTGTTGGGCTCCAACAATATTGGAATGCGAATCAACAATCGGTTTCTGTTTGTTTAGTTTGTTTACATTCTGTTGGTTTCCATTGTTTACTTTGTGCAACAATCGGTTTATGTCGATTAAAATATCGTTTTCATGGGTAACACGTGCGTTTGTGTTTGTTTACATTGTTGGCCTAACACGTGGCGCGCCCTGGCGTTTCCATTGTTTACTTTGTCCAACAATCCAATAACAACAGACTATCGGTTTGTTGGGCTCGAATAACACTGGAATGCGAATCAACAAACGGTTTCTGTTTGTTTACATTGTTTGTTTACATTCTGTTGGTTTCCATTGTTTACTTTGTGCAACAATCGGTTTATGTCGATTAAAATATCGTTTTCATGGGTAACACGTGCGTTTGTGTTTGTTTGCATTGTTGGCCTAACACGTGGCGCGCCCTGGCGTTTCCATTGTTTACTTTGTCCAACAATCCAATAACAACAGACTATCGGTTTGTTGGGCTCCAACAATACTGGAATGCGAATCAACAATGGGTTTCTGTTTGTTTACATTGTTTGTTTACATTCTGTTGGTTTCCATTGTTTACTTTGTGCAACAATCGGTTTATGTCGATTAAAATATCGTTTTCATGGGTAACACGTGCGTTTGTGTTTGTTTACATTGTTGGCCTAACACGTGGCGCCACCTGGCGTTTCCATTGTTTACTTTGTCCAACAATCCAATAGCAACAGACTATCGGTTTGTTGGGCTCCAAAAATACTGGAATGCGAATCAACAATCCGTTTCTGTTTGTTTACATTGTTTGTTTACATTCTGTTGGTTTCCATTGTTTACTTTGTGCAACAATCGGTTTATGTCGATTAAAATATCGTTTTCATGGGTAACACGTGCGTTTGTGTTTGTTTACATTGTTGGCCTAACACGTAGCGCCCCCTGGCGCTTCCATTGTTTACTTTGTCCAACAATCCAATAACAACAGACTATAGGTTTGTTGGGCTCCAACAATACTGGAATGCGAATCAACAATCGGTTTCTGTTTGTTTATATTGTTTGTTTACATTCTGTTTGTTTCCATTGTTTACTTTGTGCAACAATCGGTTATTGTCGATTAAAATATCGTTTTCATGGATAACACGTGCGTTTGTGTTTGTTTACATTGTTGGCCTAACAGGTGGCGCCCCCTGGCGTTTCCATTGTTTACTTTGTCCAACAATCCAATAACAACAGACTATCGGTTTGTTGGGCTCCAACAATATTGGAATGCGAATCAACAATCGGTTTCTGTTTGTTTAATTTGTTTACATTCTGTTGGTTTCCATTGTTTACTTTGTGCAACAATCGGTTTATGTCGATTAAAATATCGTTTTCATGGGTAACACGTGCGTTTGTGTTTGTTTACATTGTTGGCCTAACACGTGGCGCCCCCTGGCGTTTCCATTGTTTACTTTGTCCAACAATCCAATAACAACAGACTATCGGTTTGTTGGGCTCCAATAATACTGGAATGCGAATCAACAAACTGTTTCTGTTTGTTTACATTGTTTGTTTACATTCTGTTGGTTTCCATTGTTTACTTTGTGCAACAATCGGTTTATGTCGATTAAAATATCGTTTTTATGGGTAACACGTGCGTTTGTGTTTGTTTACATTGTTGGCCTAACACGTGGCGCACCCTGGCGTTTCCATTGTTTACTTTGTCCAACAATCCAATAACAACAGACTATAGGTTTGTTGGGCTCCAACAATACTGGAATGCGAATCAACAATGGGTTTCTGTTTGTTTACATTGTTTGTTTACATTCTGTTGGTTTCCATTGTTTACTTTGAGCAACAATCGGTTTATGTCGATTAAAATATCGTTTTCATGGGCAACACATGCGTTTGTGTTTGTTTACATTGTTGGCCTAACACGTGGCGCCCCCTGGCGTTTCCATTGTTTACTTTGTCCAACAATCCAATAACAACAGACTATCGGTTTGTTGGGCTCAACAATACTGTAATGCGAATCAACAATCGGTTTCTGTTTGTTTACATTGTTTGTTTACATTCTGTTGGTTTCCATTGTTAACTTTGTGCAACAATCGGTTTATGTCGTTTAAAATATCGTTTTCATGGATAACACGTGCATTTGTGTTTATTTACATTGTTGGCCTAACACGTGGCGCCCCCTGGCGTTTCCATTGTTTACTTTGTCCAACAATCCAATAACAACAGACTATCGGTTTGTTGGGCTCCAACAATACTGGAATGCGAATCAACAATCGGTTTCTGTTTGTTTACATTGTTGGTTTACATTCTGTTGTTTCCATTGTTTACTTTGTGCAACAATCGGTTTATGTCGATTAAAAAATCGTTTTCATGGGTAACACGTGCGTTTGTGTTTTTTTACATTGTTGACGTAACACGTGGCGCTCCCTGGCGTTTCCATTGTTTACTTTGTCCAACAATCCAATAACAACAGACTATCGGTTTGTTGGGCTCCAACAATACTGGAATGCGAATCAACAATCGGTTTCTGTTTGTTTACATTGTTTGTTTATATTCGGTTGGTTTCCATTGTTTACTTTGTGCAACAATCGGTTTATGTCGATTAAAATATCGTTTTCATCGGTAACACGTGCGTTTGTGTTTGTTTACATTGTTGGCCTAAGACGTAGTGCCCCCTGGCGTTTCCATTGTTTACTTTGTCCAACAATCCAATAACAACAGACTATCGGTTTGTTGGGCTCCAACAATACTGGAATGTGAATCAACAATCGGTTTCTGTTTGTTTACATTGTTTGTTAACATTCTGTTGGTTTCCATTGTTTACTTTGTGCAACAATCGGTTTATGTCGATTAAAATATCGTTTTCATGGGTAACACGTGCGTTTGTGTTTGTTTACATTGTTGGCCTAGCATGTGGCTCCCCCTGGCGTTTCCATTGTTTACTTTGTCCAACAATCCAATAACAACAGATTATCGGTTTGTTGAGCTCCAACAATACTGGAATGCGAATCAACAATCGGTTTCTGTTTGTTTACATTGTTTGTTTACATTCTGTTGGTTTCCATTGTTTACTTTGTGCAACAATCGGTTATTGTCGATTAAAATATCGTTTTCATGGATAACACGTGCGTTTGTGTTTGTTTACATTGTTGGCCTAACAGGTGGCGCCCCCTGGCGTTTCCATTGTTTACTTTGTCCAACAATCCAATAACAACAGACTATCGGTTTGTTGGGCTCCAACAATATTGGAATGCGAATCAACAATCGGTTTCTGTTTGTTTAGTTTGTTTACATTCTGTTGGTTTCCATTGTTTACTTTGTGCAACAATCAGTTTATGTCGATTAAAATATCGTTTTCATGGGTAACACGTGCGTTTGTGTTTGTTTACATTGTTGGCCTAACACGTTGCGCCCAATGGCGTTTCCATTGTTTACTTTGTCCAACAATCCAATAACAACAGACTATCGGTTTGTTGGGCTCCAATAATACTGGAATGCGAATCAACAAACGGTTTCTGTTTGTTTACATTGTTTGTTTACATTCTGTTGGTTTCCATTGTTTACTTTGTGCAACAATCGGTTTATGTCGATTAAAATATCGTTTTCATGGGTAACACGTGCGTTTGTGTTTGTTTACATTGTTGGCCTAACACGTGGCGCACCCTGGCGTTTCCATTGTTTACTTTGTCCAACAATCCAATAACAACAGACTATAGGTTTGTTGGGCTCCAACAATACTGGAATGCGAATCAACAATGGGTTTCTGTTTGTTTACATTGTTTGTTTACATTCTGTTGGTTTCCATTGTTTACTTTGAGCAACAATCGGTTTATGTCGATTAAAATATCGTTTTCATGGGCAACACGTGTGTTTGTGTTTGTTTACATTGTTGGCCTAGCATGTGGCTCTCCCTGGCGTTTCCATTGTTTACTTTGTCCAACAATCCAATAACAACAGATTATCGGTTTGTTGGGCTCCAATAATACTGGAATGCGAATCAACAAACGGTTTCTGTTTGTTTACATTGTTTGTTTACATTCAGTTGGTTTCCAATGTTTACTTTGCGCAACAATCGGTTTATGTCGATTAAAATATCGTTTTCATGGGTAACACGTGCGTTTGTGTTTGTTTACATTGTTGGCCTAACACGTGGCGCCCCCTGGCGTTTCCATTGTTTACTTTGTCCAACAATCCAATAACAACAGACTATCGGTTTGTTGGGCTCCAACAATACTGGAATGCGAATCAACAATCGGTTTCTGTTTGTTTACATTCTGTTGGTTTCCATTGTTTACTTTGTGCAACAATCGGTTTATGTCGATTAAAATATCGTTTTCATGGGCAACACGTGCGTTTGTGTTTGTTTACATTGTTGGCCTAACACGTGGCGCCCCCTGGCGTTTCCATTGTTTACTTTGTCCAACAATCCAATAACAACAGACTATCGGTTTGTTGGGCTCCAACAATACTGGAATGCGAATCAACAATCGGTTTCTGTTTGTATACATTGTTTGTTTACATTCTGTTGGTTCCATTGTTTACTTTGTGCAACAATCGGTTTATGTCGATTAAAATATCGTTTTCATGGGTAACACGTGCGTTTGTGTTTGTTTACATTGTTGGCCTAACACGTGGCGCCCCCTGGCGTTTCCATTGTTTACTTTGTCCAACAATCCAATAACAACAGACTATCGGTTTGTTGGGCTCCAACAATACTGGAATGCGAATCAACAATCGGTTTCTGTTTGTTTACATTGTTTGTTTACATTCTGTTGGTTTCCATTGTTTACTTTGTGCAACAATCGGTTTATGTCGATTAAAATATCGTTTTCATGGGTAACACGTCAGTTTGTGTTTGTTTACATTGTTGGCCTAAGACGTAGCGCCCCCTGGCGTTTCCATTGTTTACTTTGTCCAACAATCCAATAACAACAGACTATCGGTTTGTTGGGCTCCAACAATACTGGAATGTGAATCAACAATCGGTTTCTGTTTGTTTACATTGTTTGTTAACATTCTGTTGGTTTCCATTGTTTACTTTGTGCAACAATCGGTTTATGTCGATTAAAATATCGTTTTCATGGGTAACACGTGCGTTTGTGTTTGTTTACATTGTTGGCCTAGCATGTGGCTCCCCCTGGCGTTTCCATTGTTTACTTTGTCCAACAATCCAATAACAACAGATTATCGGTTTGTTGGGCTCCAACAATACTGGAATGCGAATCAACAATCGGTTTCTGTTTGTTTACATTGTTTGTTTACATTCTGTTGGTTTCCATTGTTTACTTTGTGCAACAATCGGTTATTGTCGATTAAAATATCGTTTTCATGGATAACACGTGCGTTTGTGTTTGTTTACATTGTTGGCCTAACAGGTGGCGCCCCCTGGCGTTTCCATTGTTTACTTTGTCCAACAATCCAATAACAACAGACTATCGGTTTGTTGGGCTCCAACAATATTGGAGTGCGAATCAACAATCGGTTTCTGTTTGTTTAGTTTGTTTACATTCTGTTGGTTTCCATTGTTTACTTTGTGCAACAATCAGTTTATGTCGATTAAAATATCGTTTTCATGGGTAACACGTGCGTTTGTGTTTGTTTACATTGTTGGCCTAACACGTGGCGCCCAATGGCGTTTCCATTGTTTACTTTGTCCAACAATCCAATAACAACAGACTATCGGTTTGTTGGGCTCCAATAATACTGGAATGCGAATCAACAAACGGTTTCTGTTTGTTTACATTGTTTGTTTACATTCTGTTGGTTTCCATTGTTTACTTTGTGCAACAATCGGTTTATGTCGATTAAAATATCGTTTTCATGGGTAACACGTGCGTTTGTGTTTGTTTACATTGTTGGCATAACACGTGGCGCACCCTGGCGTTTCCATTGTTTACTTTGTCCAACAATCCAATAACAACAGACTATAGGTTTGTTGGGCTCCAACAATACTGGAATGCGAATCAACAATGGGTTTCTGTTTGTTTACATTGTTTGTTTACATTCTGTTGGTTTCCATTGTTTACTTTGAGCAACAATCGGTTTATGTCGATTAAAATATCGTTTTCATGGGTAACACGTGCGTTTGTGTTTGTTTACATTGTTGGCCTAACACGTGGCGCCCAATGGCGTTTCCATTGTTTACTTTGTCCAACAATCCAATAACAACAGATTATCGGTTTGTTGGGCTCCAACAATACTGGAATGCGAATCAACAATCGGTTTCTGTTTGTTTACATTGTTTGTTTACATTCTGTTGGTTTCCATTGTTTACTTTGTGCAACAATCGGTTATTGTCGATTAAAATATCGTTTTCATGGATAACACGTGCGTTTGTGTTTGTTTACATTGTTGGCCTAACAGGTGGCGCCCCCTGGCGTTTCCATTGTTTACTTTGTCCAACAATCCAATAACAACAGACTATCGGTATGTTGGGCTCCAACAATACTGGAATGCGAATCAACAATCGGTTTCTGTTTGTTTACATTGTTTGTTTACATTCTGTTGGTTTCCATTGTTTACTTTGTGCAACAATCGGTTTATGTCGATTAAAATATCGTTTTCATGGGTAACACGTCAGTTTGTGTTTGTTTACATTGTTGGCCTAAGACGTAGCGCCCCCTGGCGTTTCCATTGTTTACTTTGTCCAACAATCCAATAACAACAGACTATCGGTTTGTTGGGCTCCAACAATACTGGAATGTGAATCAACAATCGGTTTCTGTTTGTTTACATTGTTTGTTAACATTCTGTTGGTTTCCATTGTTTACTTTGTGCAACAATCGGTTTATGTCGATTAAAATATCGTTTTCATGGGTAACACGTGCGTTTGTGTTTGTTTACATTGTTGGCCTAGCATGTGGCTCCCCCTGGCGTTTCCATTGTTTACTTTGTCCAACAATCCAATAACAACAGATTATCGGTTTGTTGGGCTCCAACAATACTGGAATGCGAATCAACAATCGGTTTCTGTTTGTTTACATTGTTTGTTTACATTCTGTTGGTTTCCATTGTTTACTTTGTGCAACAATCGGTTATTGTCGATTAAAATATCGTTTTCATGGATAACACGTGCGTTTGTGTTTGTTTACATTGTTGGCCTAACAGGTGGCGCCCCCTGGCGTTTCCATTGTTTACTTTGTCCAACAATCCAATAACAACAGACTATCGGTTTGTTGGGCTCCAACAATATTGGAATGCGAATCAACAATCGGTTTCTGTTTGTTTAGTTTGTTTACATTCTGTTGGTTTCCATTGTTTACTTTGTGCAACAATCAGTTTATGTCGATTAAAATATCGTTTTCATGGGTAACACGTGCGTTTGTGTTTGTTTACATTGTTGGCCTAACACGTGGCGCCCAATGGCGTTTCCATTGTTTACTTTGTCCAACAATCCAATAACAACAGACTATCGGTTTGTTGGGCTCCAATAATACTGGAATGCGAATCAACAAACGGTTTCTGTTTGTTTACATTGTTTGTTTACATTCTGTTGGTTTCCATTGTTTACTTTGTGCAACAATCGGTTTATGTCGATTAAAATATCGTTTTCATGGGTAACACGTGCGTTTGTGTTTGTTTACATTGTTGGCATAACACGTGGCGCACCCTGGCGTTTCCATTGTTTACTTTGTCCAACAATCCAATAACAACAGACTATAGGTTTGTTGGGCTCCAACAATACTGGAATGCGAATCAACAATGGGTTTCTGTTTGTTTACATTGTTTGTTTACATTCTGTTGGTTTCCATTGTTTACTTTGAGCAACAATCGGTTTATGTCGATTAAAATATCGTTTTCATGGGTAACACGTGCGTTTGTGTTTGTTTACATTGTTGGCCTAACACGTGGCGCCCAATGGCGTTTCCATTGTTTACTTTGTCCAACAATCCAATAACAACAGATTATCGGTTTGTTGGGCTCCAACAATACTGGAATGCGAATCAACAATCGGTTTCTGTTTGTTTACATTGTTTGTTTACATTCTGTTGGTTTCCATTGTTTACTTTGTGCAACAATCGGTTATTGTCGATTAAAATATCGTTTTCATGGATAACACGTGCGTTTGTGTTTGTTTACATTGTTGGCCTAACAGGTGGCGCCCCCTGGCGTTTCCATTGTTTACTTTGTCCAACAATCCAATAACAACAGACTATCGGTTTGTTGGGCTCCAACAATATTGGAATGCGAATCAACAAACGGTTTCTGTTTGTTTACATTCTGTTGGTTTCCATTGTTTACTTTGTGCAACAATCGGTTTATGTCGATTAAAATATCGTTTTCATGGGTAACACGTGCGTTTGTGTTTGTTTACATTGTTGGCCTAACACGTGGCGCCCAATGGCGTTTCCATTGTTTACTTTGTCCAACAATCCAATAACAACAGACTATCGGTTTGTTGGGCTCCAATAATACTGGAATGCGAATCAACAAACGGTTTCTGTTTGTTTACATTGTTTGTTTACATTCTGTTGGTTTCCATTGTTTACTTTGTGCAACAATCGGTTTATGTCGATTAAAATATCGTTTTCATGGGTAACACGTGCGTTTGTGTTTGTTTACATTGTTGGCATAACACGTGGCGCACCCTGGCGTTTCCATTGTTTACTTTGTCCAACAATCCAATAACAACAGACTATAGGTTTGTTGGGCTCCAACAATACTGGAATGCGAATCAACAATGGGTTTCTGTTTGTTTACATTGTTTGTTTACATTCTGTTGGTTTCCATTGTTTACTTTGAGCAACAATCGGTTTATGTCGATTAAAATATCGTTTTCATGGGTAACACGTGCGTTTGTGTTTGTTTACATTGTTGGCCTAACACGTGGCGCCCAATGGCGTTTCCATTGTTTACTTTGTCCAACAATCCAATAACAACAGACTATCGGTTTGTTGGGCTCCAATAATACTGGAATGCGAATCAACAAACGGTTTCTGTTTGTTTACATTGTTTGTTTACATTCTGTTGGTTTCCATTGTTTACTTTGTGCAACAATCGGTTTATGTCGATTAAAATATCGTTTTCATGGGTAACACGTGCGTTTGTGTTTGTTTACATTGTTGGCATAACACGTGGCGCACCCTGGCGTTTCCATTGTTTACTTTGTCCAACAATCCAATAACAACAGACTATAGGTTTGTTGGGCTCCAACAATACTGGAATGCGAATCAACAATGGGTTTCTGTTTGTTTACATTGTTTGTTTACATTCTGTTGATTTCCATTGTTTACTTTGAGCAACAATCGGTTTATGTCGATTAAAATATCGTTTTCATGGGTAACACGTGCGTTTGTGTTTGTTTACATTGTTGGCCTAACACGTGGCGCCCAATGGCGTTTCCATTGTTTACTTTGTCCAACAATCCAATAACAACAGACTATCGGTTTGTTGGGCTCAACAATACTGTAATGCGAATCAACAATCGGTTTCTGTTTGTTTACATTGTTTGTTTACATTCTGTTGGTTTCCATTGTTAACTTTGTGCAACAATCGGTTTATGTCGTTTAAAATATCGTTTTCATGGGTAACACGTGCGTTTGTGTTTATTTACATTGTTGGCCTAACAGGTGGCGCCCCCTGGCGTTTCCATTGTTTACTTTGTCCAACAATCCAATAACAACAGACTATCGGTTTGTTGGTCTCCAACAATACTGGAATGCGAATCAACAATCGGTTTCTGTTTGTTTACATTGTTTGTTTACATTCTGTTGGTTTCCATTGTTTACTTTGAGCAACAATCGGTTTATGTCGATTAAAATATCGTTTTCATGGGCAACACGTGCGTTTGTGTTTGTTTACATTGTTGGCCTAGCATGTGGCTCCCCCTGGCGTTTCCATTGTTTACTTTGTCCAACAATCCAATAACAACAGATTATCGGTTTGTTGGGCTCCAATAATACTGGAATGCGAATCAACAAACGGTTTCTGTTTGTTTACATTGTTTGTTTACATTCAGTTGGTTTCCATTGTTTACTTTGCGCAACAATCGGTTTATGTCGATTAAAATATCGTTTTCATGGGTAACACGTGCGTTTGTGTTTGTTTACATTGTTGGCCTAACACGTGGCGCCCCCTGGCGTTTCCATTGTTTACTTTGTCCAACAATCCAATAACAACAGACTATCGGTTTGTTGGGCTCCAACAATACTGGAATGCGAATCAACAATCGGTTTCTGTTTGTTTACATTCTGTTGGTTTCCATTGTTTACTTTGTGCAACAATCGGTTTATGTCGATTAAAATATCGTTTTCATGGGCAACACGTGCGTTTGTGTTTGTTTACATTGTTGGCCTAACACGTGGCGCCCCCTGGCGTTTCCATTGTTTACTTTGTCCAACAATCCAATAACAACAGACTATCGGTTTGTTGGGCTCCAACAATACTGGAATGCGAATCAACAATCGGTTTCTGTTTGTATACATTGTTTGTTTACATTCTGTTGGTTCCATTGTTTACTTTGTGCAACAATCGGTTTATGTCGATTAAAATATCGTTTTCATGGGTAACACGTGCGTTTGTGTTTGTTTACATTGTTGGCCTAACACGTGGCGCCCCCTGGCGTTTCCATTGTTTACTTTGTCCAACAATCCAATAACAACAGACTATCGGTTTGTTGGGCTCCAACAATACTGGAATGCGAATCAACAATCGGTTTCTGTTTGTTTACATTGTTTGTTTACATTCTGTTGGTTTCCATTGTTTACTTTGTGCAACAATCGGTTTATGTCGATTAAAATATCGTTTTCATGGGTAACACGTCAGTTTGTGTTTGTTTACATTGTTGGCCTAACACGTGGCGCCCCCTGGCGTTTCCATTGTTTACTTTGTCCAACAATCCAATAACAATAGACTATCGGTTTGTTGGGCTCCAACAATACTGGAATGCGAATCAACAATCGGTTTCTGTTTGTTTACATTGTTTGTTTACATTCGGTTGGTTTCCATTGTTTACTTTGTGCAACAATCGGTTTATGTCGATTAAAATATCGTTTTCATCGGTAACACGTGCGTTTGTGTTTGTTTACATTGTTGGCCTAAGACGTAGCGCCCCCTGGCGTTTCCATTGTTTACTTTGTCCAACAATCCAATAACAACAGACTATCGGTTTGTTGGGCTCCAGCAATACTGGAATGTGAATCAACAATCGGTTTCTGTTTGTTTACATTGTTTGTTAACATTCTGTTGGTTTCCATTGTTTACTTTGTGCAACAATCGGTTTATGTCGATTAAAATATCGTTTTCATGGGTAACACGTGCGTTTGTGTTTGTTTACATTGTTGGCCTAGCATGTGGCTCCCCCTGGCGTTTCCATTGTTTACTTTGTCCAACAATCCAATAACAACAGATTATCGGTTTGTTGGGCTCCAACAATACTGGAATGCGAATCAACAATCGGTTTCTGTTTGTTTACATTGTTTGTTTACATTCTGTTGGTTTCCATTGTTTACTTTGTGCAACAATCGGTTATTGTCGATTAAAATATCGTTTTCATGGATAACACGTGCGTTTGTGTTTGTTTACATTGTTGGCCTAACAGGTGGCGCCCCCTGGCGTTTCCATTGTTTACTTTGTCCAACAATCCAATAACAACAGACTATCGGTTTGTTGGGCTCCAACAATATTGGAATGCGAATCAACAATCGGTTTCTGTTTGTTTAGTTTGTTTACATTCTGTTGGTTTCCATTGTTTACTTTGTGCAACAATCAGTTTATGTCGATTAAAATATCGTTTTCATGGGTAACACGTGCGTTTGTGTTTGTTTACATTGTTGGCCTAACACGTGGCGCCCAATGGCGTTTCCATTGTTTACTTTGTCCAACAATCCAATAACAACAGACTATCGGTTTGTTGGGCTCCAATAATACTGGAATGCGAATCAACAAACGGTTTCTGTTTGTTTACATTGTTTGTTTACATTCTGTTGGTTTCCATTGTTTACTTTGTGCAACAATCGGTTTATGTCGATTAAAATATCGTTTTCATGGGTAACACGTGCGTTTGTGTTTGTTTACATTGTTGGCATAACACGTGGCGCACCCTGGCGTTTCCATTGTTTACTTTGTCCAACAATCCAATAACAACAGACTATAGGTTTGTTGGGCTCCAACAATACTGGAATGCGAATCAACAATGGGTTTCTGTTTGTTTACATTGTTTGTTTACATTCTGTTGGTTTCCATTGTTTACTTTGAGCAACAATCGGTTTATGTCGATTAAAATATCGTTTTCATGGGTAACACGTGCGTTTGTGTTTGTTTACATTGTTGGCCTAACACGTGGCGCCCAATGGCGTTTCCATTGTTTACTTTGTCCAACAATCCAATAACAACAGACTATCGGTTTGTTGGGCTCAACAATACTGTAATGCGAATCAACAATCGGTTTCTGTTTGTTTACATTGTTTGTTTACATTCTGTTGGTTTCCATTGTTAACTTTGTGCAACAATCGGTTTATGTCGTTTAAAATATCGTTTTCATGGGTAACACGTGCGTTTGTGTTTATTTACATTGTTGGCCTAACACGTGGCGCCCCCTGGCGTTTCCATTGTTTACTTTGTCCAACAATCCAATAACAACAGACTATCGGTTTGTTGGTCTCCAACAATACTGGAATGCGAATCAACAATCGGTTTCTGTTTGTTTACATTGTTTGTTTACATTCTGTTGTTTCCATTGTTTACTTTGTGCAACAATCGGTTTATGTCGATTAAAAAATCGTTTTCATGGGTAACACGTGCGTTTGTGTTTTTTTACATTGTTGACGTAACACGTGGCGCCCCCTGGCGTTTCCATTGTTTACTTTGTCCAACAATCCAATAACAACAGACTATCGGTTTGTTGGGCTCCAACAATACTGGAATGCGAATCAACAATCGGTTTCTGTTTGTTTACATTGTTTGTTTACATTCTGTTGGTTTCCATTGTTTACTTTGTGCAACAATCGGTTTATGTCGATTAAAATATCGTTTTCATGGGTAACACGTGCGTTTGTGTTTGTTTACATTGTTGGCCTAACACGTGGCGCCCCCTGGCGTTTCCATTGTTTACTTTGTCCAACAATCCAATAACAACAGACTATCGGTTTGTTGGGCTCCAACAATACTGGAATGTGAACCAACAATCGGTTTCTGTTTGTTTACATTGTTTGTTAACATTCTGTTGGTTTCCATTGTTTACTTTGTGCAACAATCGGTTTATGTCGATTAAAATATCGTTTTCATGGGTAACACGTGCGTTTGTGTTTGTTTACATTGTTGGCCTAGCATGTGGCTCCCCCTGGCGTTTCCATTGTTTACTTTGTCCAACAATCCAATAACAACAGATTATCGGTTTGTTGGGCTCCAATAATACTGGAATGCGAATCAACAAACGGTTTCTGTTTGTTTACATTGTTTGTTTACATTCAGTTGGTTTCCATTGTTTACTTTGCGCAACAATCGGTTTATGTCGATTAAAATATCGTTTTCATGGGTAACACGTGCGTTTGTGTTTGTTTACATTGTTGGCCTAACACGTGGCGCCCCCTGGCGTTTCCATTGTTTACTTTGTCCAACAATCCAATAACAACAGACTATCGGTTTGTTGGGCTCCAACAATACTGGAATGCGAATCAACAATCGGTTTCTGTTTGTTTACATTGTTTGTTTACATTCTGTTGGTTTCCATTGTTTACTTTGTGCAACAATCGGTTTATGTCGATTAAAATATCGTTTTCATGGGCAACACGTGCGTTTGTGTTTGTTTACATTGTTGGCCTAACACGTGGCGCCCCCTGGCGTTTCCATTGTTTACTTTGTCCAACAATCCAATAACAACAGACTATCGGTTTGTTGGGCTCCAACAATACTGGAATGCGAATCAACAATCGATTTCTGTTTGTATACATTGTTTGTTTACATTCTGTTGGTTCCATTGTTTACTTTGTGCAACAATCGGTTTATGTCGATTAAAATATCGTTTTCATGGGTAACACGTGCGTATGTGTTTATTTACATTGTTGGCCTAACACGTGGCCCCCCCCTGGCGTTTCCATTGTTTACTTTGTCCAACAATCCAATAACAACAGACTATTGGTTTTTTGGGCTCCAACAATACTGGAATGCGAATCAACAATCGGTTTCTGTTTGCTTACATTGTTTGTTTACATTCTGTTGGTTTCCATTGTTTACTTTGTGCAACAATCGGTTTATGTCGATTAAAATATCGTTTTCATGGGTAACACGTGCGTTTGTGTTTGTTTACATTGTTGGCCTAACACGTGGCGCCCCCTGGCGTTTCCATTGTTTACTTTGTCCAACAATCCAATAACAATAAACTATCGGTTTGTTGGGCTCCAACAATACTGGAATGCGAATCAACAATCGGTTTCTGTTTGTTTACATTGTTTGTTTACATTCTGTTGGT
Source organism: Maratus speciosus (assembly GCA_963932465.1). NCBI lineage: Eukaryota > Metazoa > Arthropoda > Arachnida > Araneae > Salticidae > Maratus > Maratus speciosus. The sequence continues at coordinate 182,732,316 of OZ010795.1, read as the reverse complement.
TCCATTGTTTACTTTGTGCAACAATCGGTTTATGTCGATTAAAATATCGTTTTCATGGGTAACACGTGCGTTTGTGTTTATTTACATTGTTGGCCTAACACGTGGCGCCCCCTGGCGTTTCCATTGTTTACTTTGTCCAACAATCCAATAACAACAGACTATTGGTTTTTTGGGCTCCAACAATACTGGAATGCGAATCAACAATCGGTTTCTGTTTGCTTACATTGTTTGTTTACATTCTGTTGGTTTCCATTGTTTACTTTGTGCAACAATCGGTTTATGTCGATTAAAATATCGTTTTCATGGGTAACACGTGCGTTTGTGTTTGTTTACATTGTTGGCCTAGCATGTGGCTCCCCCTGGCGTTTCCATTGTTTACTTTGTCCAACAATCCAATAACAACAGATTATCGGTTTGTTGGGCTCCAATAATACTGGAATGCGAATCAACAAACGGTTTCTGTTTGTTTACATTGTTTGTTTACATTCAGTTGGTTTCCATTGTTTACTTTGCGCAACAATCGGTTTATGTCGATTAAAATATCGTTTTCATGGGTAACACGTGCGTTTGTGTTTGTTTACATTGTTGGCCTAACACGTGGCGCCCCCTGGCGTTTCCATTGTTTACTTTGTCCAACAATCCAATAACAACAGACTATCGGTTTGTTGGGCTCCAACAATACTGGAATGCGAATCAACAATCGGTTTCTGTTTGTTTACATTGTTTGTTTACATTCTGTTGGTTTCCATTGTTTACTTTGTGCAACAATCGGTTTATGTCGATTAAAATATCGTTTTCATGGGCAACACGTGCGTTTGTGTTTGTTTACATTGTTGGCCTAACACGTGGCGCCCCCTGGCGTTTCCATTGTTTACTTTGTCCAACAATCCAATAACAACAGACTATCGGTTTGTTGGGCTCCAACAATACTGGAATGCGAATCAACAATCGATTTCTGTTTGTATACATTGTTTGTTTACATTCTGTTGGTTCCATTGTTCACTTTGTGCAACAATCGGTTTATGTCGATTAAAATATCGTTTTCATGGGTAACACGTGCGTATGTGTTTATTTACATTGTTGGCCTAACACGTGGCCCCCCCCTGGCGTTTCCATTGTTTACTTTGTCCAACAATCCAATAACAACAGACTATTGGTTTTTTGGGCTCCAACAATACTGGAATGCGAATCAACAATCGGTTTCTGTTTGTTTACATTGTTTGTTTACATTCTGTTGGTTCCATTGTTTACTTTGTGCAACAATCGGTTTATGTCGATTAAAATATCGTTTTCATGGTTAACACGTGCGTTTGTGTTTGTTTACATTGTTGGCCTAACACGTGGCGCCCCCTGGCGTTTCCATTGTTTACTTTGTCCAACAATCCAATAAAAACAGACTATCGGTTTTTTGGGCTCCAACAATACTGGAATGCGAATAAACAATCGGTTTCTGTTTGTTTACATTGTTTGTTTACATTTTGTTGGTTTCCATTGTTTACTTTGTGCAACAATCGGTTTATGTCGATTAAAATATCTTTTTCATCGGTAACACGTGCGTTTGTGTTTGTTTACGTTGTTGGCCTAAGTCGTGGCGCCCCCTGGCGTTTCCATTGTTTACTTTGTCCAACAATCCAATAACAACAGACTATTGGTTTGTTGGGTTCCAACAATACTGGAATGCGAATCAACAATCGGTTTCTGTTTGTTTACATTCTGTTGGTTTCCATTGTTTACTTTGTGCAACAATCGGTTTATGTCGATTAAATATCGTTTTCTTCGGTAACACGTGCGTTTGTGTTTGTTTACATTGTTAGCCTAACACGTAGCGCCCCCTGGCGTTTCCATTGTTTACTTTGTCCAACAATCCAATAACAACAGACTATCGGTTTGTTGGGCTCCAACAATACTGGAATGCGAATGAACAATCGGTTTCTGTTTGTTTACATTGTTTGTTTACATTCTGTTGGTTTCCATTGTTTACTTTGTCCAACAATCCAATAACAACAGACTATCGGTTTGTTGGGCTCCAACAATACTGGAATGCGAATCAACAATCGATTTCTGTTTGTATACATTGTTTGTTTACATTCTGTTGGTTCCATTGTTTACTTTGTGCAACAATCGGTTTATGTCGATTAAAATATCGTTTTCATGGGTAACACGTGCGTATGTGTTTATTTACATTGTTGGCCTAACACGTGGCCCCCCCCTGGCGTTTCCATTGTTTACTTTGTCCAACAATCCAATAACAACAGACTATTGGTTTTTTGGGCTCCAACAATACTGGAATGCGAATCAACAATCGGTTTCTGTTTGCTTACATTGTTTGTTTACATTCTGTTGGTTTCCATTGTTTACTTTGTGCAACAATCGGTTTATGTCGATTAAAATATCGTTTTCATGGGTAACACGTGCGTTTGTGTTTGTTTACATTGTTGGCCTAACACGTGGCGCCCCCTGGCGTTTCCATTGTTTACTTTGTCCAACAATCCAATAACAATAAACTATCGGTTTGTTGGGCTCCAACAATACTGGAATGCGAATCAACAATCGGTTTCTGTTTGTTTACATTGTTTGTTTACATTCTGTTGGTTCCATTGTTTACTTTGTGCAACAATCGGTTTATGTCGATTAAAATATCGTTTTCATGGGTAACACGTGCGTTTGTGTTTATTTACATTGTTGGCCTAACACGTGGCGCCCCCTGGCGTTTCCATTGTTTACTTTGTCCAACAATCCAATAACAACAGACTATTGGTTTTTTGAGCTCCAACAATACTGGAATGCGAATCAACAATCGGTTTCTGTTTGCTTACATTGTTTGTTTACATTCTGTTGGTTTCCATTGTTTACTTTGTGCAACAATCGGTTTATGTCGATTAAAATATCGTTTTCATGGGTAACACGTGCGTTTGTGTTTGTTTACATTGTTGGCCTAACACGTGCGCCCCCTGGCGTTTCCATTGTTTACTTTGTCCAACAATCCAATAACAATAAACTATCGGTTTGTTGGGCTCCAACAATACTGGAATGCGAATCAACAATCGGTTTCTGTTTGTTTACATTGTTTGTTTACATTCTGTTGGTTCCATTGTTTACTTTGTGCAACAATCGGTTTATGTCGATTAAAATATCGTTTTCATGGTTAACACGTGCGTTTGTGTTTGTTTACATTGTTGGCCTAACACGTGGCGCCCCCTGGCGTTTCCATTGTTTACTTTGTCCAACAATCCAATAAAAACAGACTATCGGTTTTTTGGGCTCCAACAATACTGGAATGCGAATAAACAATCGGTTTCTGTTTGTTTACATTGTTTGTTTACATTTTGTTGGTTTCCATTGTTTACTTTGTGCAACAATCGGTTTATGTCGATTAAAATATCTTTTTCATCGGTAACACGTGCGTTTGTGTTTGTTTACGTTGTGGGCCTAACACGTGGCGCCCCCTGGCGTTTCCATTGTTTACTTTGTCCAACAATCCAATAACAACAGACTATTGGTTTGTTGGGTTCCAACAATACTGGAATGCGAATCAACAATCGGTTTCTGTTTGTTTACATTCTGTTGGTTTCCATTGTTTACTTTGTGCAACAATCGGTTTATGTCGATTAAATATCGTTTTCTTCGGTAACACGTGCGTTTGTGTTTGTTTACATTGTTAGCCTAACACGTAGCGCCCCCTGGCGTTTCCATTGTTTACTTTGTCCAACAATCCAATAACAACAGACTATCGGTTTGTTGGGCTCCAACAATACTGGAATGCGAATGAACAATCGGTTTCTGTTTGTTTACATTGTTTGTTTACATTCTGTTGGTTTCCATTGTTTACTTTGTGCAACAATCGGTTTATGTCGATTAAAATATCGTTTTCATTGGTAACACGTGCGTTTGTGTTTGTTTACATTGTTGGCCTAACACGTAGCGCCCCCTGGCGTTTCCATTGTTTACTTTGTCCAACAATCCAATAACAACAGACTATCGGTTTGTTGGGCTCCAACAATACTAGAATGCGAATCAACAATCGGTTTCTGTTTGTTTACATTGTTTGTTTACATTCTGTTGGTTTCCATTGTTAACTTTGTGCAACAATCGGTTTATGTCGTTTAAAATATCGTTTTCATGGGTAACACGTGCGTTTGTGTTTATTTACATTGTTGGCCTAACACGTGGCGCCCCCTGGCGTTTCCATTGTTTACTTTGTCCAACAATCCAATACCAACAGACTATCGGTTTGTTGGGCTCCAACAATACTGGAATGCGAATCAACAATCGGTTTCTGTTTGTTTACAATGTTTGTTTACATTCTGTTGTTTCCATTGTTTACTTTGTGCAACAATCGGTTTATGTCGATTAAAAAATCGTTTTCATGGGTAACACGTGCGTTTGTGTTTTTTTCAATTGTTGACGTAACACGTGACGCCCCCTGGCGTTTCCATTGTTTACTTTGTCCAACAATCCAATAACAACAGACTATCGGTTTGTTGGGCTCTAACAATACTGGAATGCGAATCAACAATCGGTTTCTGTTTGTTTACATTGTTTGTTTACATTCTGTTGGTTTCCATTGTTTACTTTGTGCAACAATCGGTTTATGTCGATTAAAATATCGTTTTCATGGGCAACACGTGCGTTTGTGTTTGTTTACATTGTTGGCCTAACACGTGGCGCCCCCTGGCGTTTCCATTGTTTACTTTGTCCAACAATCCAATAACAACAGACTATCGGTTTGTTGGGCTCCAACAATACTGGAATGCGAATCAACAATCGGTTTCTGTTTGTATACATTGTTTGTTTACATTCTGTTGGTTCCATTGTTTACTTTGTGCAACAATCGGTTTATGTCGATTAAAATATCGTTTTCATGGGTAACACGTGCGTTTGTGTTTATTTACATTGTTGGCCTAACACGTGGCCCCCCCTGGCGTTTCCATTGTTTACTATGTCCAACAATCCAATAACAACAGACTATTGGTTTTTTGGGCTCCAACAATACTGGAATGCGAATCAACAATCGGTTTCTGTTTGCTTACATTGTTTGTTTACATTCTGTTGGTTTCCATTGTTTACTTTGTGCAACAATCGGTTTATGTCGATTAAAATATCGTTGTCATGGGTAACACGTGCGTTTGTGTTTGTTTGCATTGTTGGCCTAACACGTGGCGCGCCCTGGCGTTTCCATTGTTTACTTTGTCCAACAATCCAATAACAACAGACTATCGGTTTGTTGGGCTCCAACAATACTGGAATGCGAATCAACAAACGGTTTCTGTTTGTTTACATTGTTTGTTTACATTCTGTTGGTTTCCATTGTTTACTTTGTGCAACAATCGGTTTATGTCGATTAAAATATCGTTTTCATGGGTAACACGTGCGTTTGTGTTTGTTTGCATTGTTGGCCTAACACGTGGCGCGCCCTGGCGTTTCCATTGTTTACTTTGTCCAACAATCCAATAACAACAGACTATCGGTTTGTTGGGCTCCAACAATACTGGAATGCGAATAAACAATGGGTTTCTGTTTGTTTACATTGTTTGTTTACATTCTGTTGGTTTCCATTGTTTACTTTGTGCAACAATCGGTTTATGTCGATTAAAATATCGTTTTCATGGGTAACACGTGCGTTTGTGTTTGTTTACATTGTTGGCCTAACACGTAGCGCCCCCTGGCGTTTCCATTGTTTACTTTGTCCAACAATCCAATAACAACAGACTATCGGTTTGTTGGGCTCCAACAATACTGGAATGCGAATCAACAATGGGTTTCTGTTTGTTTACATTGTTTGTTTACATTCTGTTGGTTTCCATTGTTTACTTTGTGCAACAATCGGTTATTGTCGATTAAAATATCGTTTTCATGGGTAACAAGTGCGTTTGTGTTTGTTTACATTGTTGGCCTAACACGTGGCGCCCCCTGTCGTTTCCATTGTTTACTTTGTCCAACAATCCAATAACAACAGACTATCGGTTTGTTGGGCTCCAACAATACTGGAATGCGAATCAACAATCGGTTTCTGTTTGTTTACATTGTTTGTTTACATTCTGTTGGTTTCAATTGTTTACTTTGTGCAACAATCGGTTTATGTCGATTAAAATATCGTTTTCATGGGCAACACGTGCGTTTGTGTTTGTTTACATTGTTGGCCTAACACGTGGCGCCCCCTGGCGTTTCCATTGTTTACTTTGTCCAACAATCCAATAACAACAGACTATCGGTTTGTTGGGCTCCAACAATACTGGAATGCGAATCAACAATCGGTTTCTGTTTGTATACATTGTTTGTTTACATTCTGTTGGTTCCATTGTTTACTTTGTGCAACAATCGGTTTATGTCGATTAAATATCGTTTTCATGGGTAACACGTGCGTTTGTGTTTATTTACATTGTTGGCCTAACACGTGGCGCACCCTGGCGTTTCCATTGTTTACTTTGTCCAACAATCCAATAACAACAGACTATAGGTTTGTTGGGCTCCAACAATACTGGAATGCGAATCAACAATCGGTTTCTGTTTGTTTACATTGTTTGTTTACATTCTGTTGGTTTCCATTGTTTACTTTGTGCAACAATCGGTTATTGTCGATTAAAATATCGTTTTCATGGATAACACGTGCGTTTGTGTTTGTTTACATTGTTGGCCTAACAGGTGGCGCCCCCTGGCGTTTCCATTGTTTACTTTGTGCAACAATCGGTTTATGTCGATTAAAATATCGTTTTCATGGGTAACACGTGCGTTTGTGTTTGTTTACATTGTTGGCCTAACACGTAGCGCCCCCTGGCGTTTCCATTGTTTACTTTGTCCAACAATCCAATAACAACAGACTATAGGTTTGTTGGGCTCCAACAATACTGGAATGCGAATCAACAATCGGTTTCTGTTTGTTTACATTGTTTGTTTACATTCTGTTGGTTTCCATTGTTTACTTTGTGCAACAATCGGTTATTGTCGATTAAAATATCGTTTTCATGGATAACACGTGCGTTTGTGTTTGTTTACATTGTTGGCCTAACAGGTGGCGCCCCCTGGCGTTTCCATTATTTACTTTGTCCAACAATCCAATAACAACAGACTATCGGTTTGTTGGGCTCCAACAATATTGGAATGCGAATCAACAATCGGTTTCTGTTTGTTTAGTTTGTTTACATTCTGTTGGTTTCCATTGTTTACTTTGTGCAACAATCGGTTTATGTCGATTAAAATATCGTTTTCATGGGTAACACGTGCGTTTGTGTTTGTTTACATTGTTGGCCTAACACGTGGCGCCCCCTGGCGTTTCCATTGTTTACTTTGTCCAACAATCCAATAACAACAGACTATCGGTTTGTTGGGCTCAACAATACTGTAATGCGAATCAACAATCGGTTTCTGTTTGTTTACATTGTTTGTTTACATTCTGTTGGTTTCCATTGTTAACTTTGTGCAACAATCGGTTTATGTCGTTTAAAATATCGTTTTCATGGGTAACACGTGCGTTTGTGTTTATTTACATTGTTGGCCTAACACGTGGCGCCCCCTGGCGTTTCCATTGTTTACTTTGTCCAACAATCCAATACCAACAGACTATCGGTTTGTTGGGCTCCAACAATACTGGAATGCGAATCAACAATCGGTTTCTGTTTGTTTACAATGTTTGTTTACATTCTGTTGTTTCCATTGTTTACTTTGTGCAACAATCGGTTTATGTCGATTAAAAAATCGTTTTCATGGGTAACACGTGCGTTTGTGTTTTTTTACATTGTTGACGTAACACGTGACGCCCCCTGGCGTTTCCATTGTTTACTTTGTCCAACAATCCAATAACAACAGACTATCGGTTTGTTGGGCTCTAACAATACTGGAATGCGAATCAACAATCGGTTTCTGTTTGTTTACATTGTTTGTTTACATTCTGTTGGTTTCCATTGTTTACTTTGTGCAACAATCGGTTTATGTCGATTAAAATATCGTTTTCATGGGTAACACGTGCGTTTGTGTTTGTTTACATTGTTGGCCTAACACGTGGCGCCCCCTGGCGTTTCCATTGTTTACTTTGTCCAACAATCCAATAACAATAGACTATCGGTTTGTTGGGCTCCAACAATACTGGAATGCGAATCAACAATCGGTTTCTGTTTGTTTACATTGTTTGTTTACATTCGGTTGGTTTCCATTGTTTACTTTGTGCAACAATCGGTTTATGTCGATTAAAATATCGTTTTCATCGGTAACACGTGCGTTTGTGTTTGTTTACATTGTTGGCCTAAGACGTAGCGCCCCCTGGCGTTTCCATTGTTTACTTTGTCCAACAATCCAATAACAACAGACTATCGGTTTGTTGGGCTCCAACAATACTGGAATGTGAACCAACAATCGGTTTCTGTTTGTTTACATTGTTTGTTAACATTCTGTTGGTTTCCATTGTTTACTTTGTGCAACAATCGGTTTATGTCGATTAAAATATCGTTTTCATGGGTAACACGTGCGTTTGTGTTTGTTTACATTGTTGGCCTAGCATGTGGCTCCCCCTGGCGTTTCCATTGTTTACTTTGTCCAACAATCCAATAACAACAGATTATCGGTTTGTTGGGCTCCAATAATACTGGAATGCGAATCAACAAACGGTTTCTGTTTGTTTACATTGTTTGTTTACATTCAGTTGGTTTCCATTGTTTACTTTGCGCAACAATCGGTTTATGTCGATTAAAATATCGTTTTCATGGGTAACACGTGCGTTTGTGTTTGTTTACATTGTTGGCCTAACACGTGGCGCCCCCTGGCGTTTCCATTGTTTACTTTGTCCAACAATCCAATAACAACAGACTATCGGTTTGTTGGGCTCCAACAATACTGGAATGCGAATCAACAATCGGTTTCTGTTTGTTTACATTGTTTGTTTACATTCTGTTGGTTTCCATTGTTTACTTTGTGCAACAATCGGTTTATGTCGATTAAAATATCGTTTTCATGGGCAACACGTGCGTTTGTGTTTGTTTACATTGTTGGCCTAACACGTGGCGCCCCCTGGCGTTTCCATTGTTTACTTTGTCCAACAATCCAATAACAACAGACTATCGGTTTGTTGGGCTCCAACAATACTGGAATGCGAATCAACAATCGGTTTCTGTTTGTATACATTGTTTGTTTACATTCTGTTGGTTCCATTGTTTACTTTGTGCAACAATCGGTTTATGTCGATTAAAATATCGTTTTCATGGGTAACACGTGCGTTTGTGTTTATTTACATTGTTGGCCTAACACGTGGCCCCCCCCCTGGCGTTTCCATTGTTTACTATGTCCAACAATCCAATAACAACAGACTATCGGTTTTTTGGGCTCCAACAATACTGGAATGCGAATCAACAATCGGTTTCTGTTTGCTTACATTGTTTGTTTACATTCTGTTGGTTTCCATTGTTTACTTTGTGCAACAATCGGTTTATGTCGATTAAAATATCGTTTTCATGGGTAACACGTGCGTTTGTGTTTGTTTACATTGTTGGCCTAACACGTAGCGCCCCCTGGCGTTTCCATTGTTTACTTTGTCCAACAATCCAATAACAACAGACTATCGGTTTGTTGGGCTCCAACAATACTGGAATGCGAATCAACAATGGGTTTCTGTTTGTTTACATTGTTTGTTTACATTCTGTTGGTTTCCATTGTTTACTTTGTGCAACAATCGGTTTATGTCGATTAAAATATCGTTTTCATGGGTAACACGTGCGTTTGTGTTTGTTTACATTGTTGGCCTAACACGTAGCGCCCCCTGGCGCTTCCATTGTTTACTTTGTCCAACAATCCAATAACAACAGACTATAGGTTTGTTGGGCTCCAACAATACTGGAATGCGAATCAACAATCGGTTTCTGTTTGTTTATATTGTTTGTTTACATTCTGTTTGTTTCCATTGTTTACTTTGTGCAACAATCGGTTTATGTCGATTAAAATATCGTTTTCATGGGTAACACGTGCGTTTGTGTTTGTTTACATTGTTGGCCTAACACGTGGCGCCCCCTGGCGTTTCCATTGTTTACTTTGTCCAACAATCCAATAACAACAGACTATCGGTTTGTTGGGCTCCAACAATACTGGAATGCGAATCAACAATCGGTTTCTGTTTGTTTACATTGTTTGTTTACATTCTGTTGGTTTCCATTGTTTACTTTGTGCAACAATCGGTTTATGTCGATTAAAATATCGTTTTCATGGGTAACACGTCAGTTTGTGTTTGTTTACATTGTTGGCCTAAGACGTAGCGCCCCCTGGCGTTTCCATTGTTTACTTTGTCCAACAATCCAATAACAACAGACTATCGGTTTGTTGGGCTCCAACAATACTGGAATGTGAATCAACAATCGGTTTCTGTTTGTTTACATTGTTTGTTAACATTCTGTTGGTTTCCATTGTTTACTTTGTGCAACAATCGGTTTATGTCGATTAAAATATCGTTTTCATGGGTAACACGTGCGTTTGTGTTTGTTTACATTGTTGGCCTAGCATGTGGCTCCCCCTGGCGTTTCCATTGTTTACTTTGTCCAACAATCCAATAACAACAGATTATCGGTTTGTTGGGCTCCAACAATACTGGAATGCGAATCAACAATCGGTTTCTGTTTGTTTACATTGTTTGTTTACATTCTGTTGGTTTCCATTGTTTACTTTGTGCAACAATCGGTTATTGTCGATTAAAATATCGTTTTCATGGATAACACGTGCGTTTGTGTTTGTTTACATTGTTGGCCTAACAGGTGGCGCCCCCTGGCGTTTCCATTGTTTACTTTGTCCAACAATCCAATAACAACAGACTATCGGTTTGTTGGGCTCCAACAATATTGGAATGCGAATCAACAATCGGTTTCTGTTTGTTTAGTTTGTTTACATTCTGTTGGTTTCCATTGTTTACTTTGTGCAACAATCAGTTTATGTCGATTAAAATATCGTTTTCATGGGTAACACGTGCGTTTGTGTTTGTTTACATTGTTGGCCTAACACGTGGCGCCCAATGGCGTTTCCATTGTTTACTTTGTCCAACAATCCAATAACAACAGACTATCGGTTTGTTGGGCTCCAATAATACTGGAATGCGAATCAACAAACGGTTTCTGTTTGTTTACATTGTTTGTTTACATTCTGTTGGTTTCCATTGTTTACTTTGTGCAACAATCGGTTTATGTCGATTAAAATATCGTTTTCATGGGTAACACGTGCGTTTGTGTTTGTTTACATTGTTGGCATAACACGTGGCGCACCCTGGCGTTTCCATTGTTTACTTTGTCCAACAATCCAATAACAACAGACTATAGGTTTGTTTGGCTCCAACAATACTGGAATGCGAATCAACAATGGGTTTCTGTTTGTTTACATTGTTTGTTTACATTCTGTTGGTTTCCATTGTTTACTTTGAGCAACAATCGGTTTATGTCGATTAAAATATCGTTTTCATGGGTAACACGTGCGTTTGTGTTTGTTTACATTGTTGGCCTAACACGTGGCGCCCAATGGCGTTTCCATTGTTTACTTTGTCCAACAATCCAATAACAACAGATTATCGGTTTGTTGGGCTCCAACAATACTGGAATGCGAATCAACAATCGGTTTCTGTTTGTTTACATTGTTTGTTTACATTCTGTTGGTTTCCATTGTTTACTTTGTGCAACAATCGGTTATTGTCGATTAAAATATCGTTTTCATGGATAACACGTGCGTTTGTGTTTGTTTACATTGTTGGCCTAACAGGTGGCGCCCCCTGGCGTTTCCATTGTTTACTTTGTCCAACAATCCAATAACAACAGACTATCGGTTTGTTGGGCTCCAACAATACTGGAATGCGAATCAACAATCGGTTTCTGTTTGTTTACATTGTTTGTTTACATTCTGTTGGTTTCCATTGTTTACTTTGTGCAACAATCGGTTTATGTCGATTAAAATATCGTTTTCATGGGTAACACGTCAGTTTGTGTTTGTTTACATTGTTGGCCTAAGACGTAGCGCCCCCTGGCGTTTCCATTGTTTACTTTGTCCAACAATCCAATAACAACAGACTATCGGTTTGTTGGGCTCCAACAATACTGGAATGTGAATCAACAATCGGTTTCTGTTTGTTTACATTGTTTGTTAACATTCTGTTGGTTTCCATTGTTTACTTTGTGCAACAATCGGTTTATGTCGATTAAAATATCGTTTTCATGGGTAACACGTGCGTTTGTGTTTGTTTACATTGTTGGCCTAGCATGTGGCTCCCCCTGGCGTTTCCATTGTTTACTTTGTCCAACAATCCAATAACAACAGATTATCGGTTTGTTGGGCTCCAACAATACTGGAATGCGAATCAACAATCGGTTTCTGTTTGTTTACATTGTTTGTTTACATTCTGTTGGTTTCCATTGTTTACTTTGTGCAACAATCGGTTATTGTCGATTAAAATATCGTTTTCATGGATAACACGTGCGTTTGTGTTTGTTTACATTGTTGGCCTAACAGGTGGCGCCCCCTGGCGTTTCCATTGTTTACTTTGTCCAACAATCCAATAACAACAGACTATCGGTTTGTTGGGCTCCAACAATATTGGAATGCGAATCAACAATCGGTTTCTGTTTGTTTAGTTTGTTTACATTCTGTTGGTTTCCATTGTTTACTTTGTGCAACAATCAGTTTATGTCGATTAAAATATCGTTTTCATGGGTAACACGTGCGTTTGTGTTTGTTTACATTGTTGGCCTAACACGTGGCGCCCAATGGCGTTTCCATTGTTTACTTTGTCCAACAATCCAATAACAACAGACTATCGGTTTGTTGGGCTCCAATAATACTGGAATGCGAATCAACAAACGGTTTCTGTTTGTTTACATTGTTTGTTTACATTCTGTTGGTTTCCATTGTTTACTTTGTGCAACAATCGGTTTATGTCGATTAAAATATCGTTTTCATGGGTAACACGTGCGTTTGTGTTTGTTTACATTGTTGGCATAACACGTGGCGCACCCTGGCGTTTCCATTGTTTACTTTGTCCAACAATCCAATAACAACAGACTATAGGTTTGTTGGGCTCCAACAATACTGGAATGCGAATCAACAATGGGTTTCTGTTTGTTTACATTGTTTGTTTACATTCTGTTGGTTTCCATTGTTTACTTTGAGCAACAATCGGTTTATGTCGATTAAAATATCGTTTTCATGGGTAACACGTGCGTTTGTGTTTGTTTACATTGTTGGCCTAACACGTGGCGCCCAATGGCGTTTCCATTGTTTACTTTGTCCAACAATCCAATAACAACAGATTATCGGTTTGTTGGGCTCCAACAATACTGGAATGCGAATCAACAATCGGTTTCTGTTTGTTTACATTGTTTGTTTACATTCTGTTGGTTTCCATTGTTTACTTTGTGCAACAATCGGTTATTGTCGATTAAAATATCGTTTTCATGGATAACACGTGCGTTTGTGTTTGTTTACATTGTTGGCCTAACAGGTGGCGCCCCCTGGCGTTTCCATTGTTTACTTTGTCCAACAATCCAATAACAACAGACTATCGGTTTGTTGGGCTCCAACAATATTGGAATGCGAATCAACAAACGGTTTCTGTTTGTTTACATTCTGTTGGTTTCCATTGTTTACTTTGTGCAACAATCGGTTTATGTCGATTAAAATATCGTTTTCATGGGTAACACGTGCGTTTGTGTTTGTTTACATTGTTGGCCTAACACGTGGCGCCCAATGGCGTTTCCATTGTTTACTTTGTCCAACAATCCAATAACAACAGACTATCGGTTTGTTGGGCTCCAATAATACTGGAATGCGAATCAACAAACGGTTTCTGTTTGTTTACATTGTTTGTTTACATTCTGTTGGTTTCCATTGTTTACTTTGTGCAACAATCGGTTTATGTCGATTAAAATATCGTTTTCATGGGTAACACGTGCGTTTGTGTTTGTTTACATTGTTGGCATAACACGTGGCGCACCCTGGCGTTTCCATTGTTTACTTTGTCCAACAATCCAATAACAACAGACTATAGGTTTGTTGGGCTCCAACAATACTGGAATGCGAATCAACAATGGGTTTCTGTTTGTTTACATTGTTTGTTTACATTCTGTTGGTTTCCATTGTTTACTTTGAGCAACAATCGGTTTATGTCGATTAAAATATCGTTTTCATGGGTAACACGTGCGTTTGTGTTTGTTTACATTGTTGGCCTAACACGTGGCGCCCAATGGCGTTTCCATTGTTTACTTTGTCCAACAATCCAATAACAACAGACTATCGGTTTGTTGGGCTCCAATAATACTGGAATGCGAATCAACAAACGGTTTCTGTTTGTTTACATTGTTTGTTTACATTCTGTTGGTTTCCATTGTTTACTTTGTGCAACAATCGGTTTATGTCGATTAAAATATCGTTTTCATGGGTAACACGTGCGTTTGTGTTTGTTTACATTGTTGGCATAACACGTGGCGCACCCTGGCGTTTCCATTGTTTACTTTGTCCAACAATCCAATAACAACAGACTATAGGTTTGTTGGGCTCCAACAATACTGGAATGCGAATCAACAATGGGTTTCTGTTTGTTTACATTGTTTGTTTACATTCTGTTGATTTCCATTGTTTACTTTGAGCAACAATCGGTTTATGTCGATTAAAATATCGTTTTCATGGGTAACACGTGCGTTTGTGTTTGTTTACATTGTTGGCCTAACACGTGGCGCCCAATGGCGTTTCCATTGTTTACTTTGTCCAACAATCCAATAACAACAGACTATCGGTTTGTTGGGCTCAACAATACTGTAATGCGAATCAACAATCGGTTTCTGTTTGTTTACATTGTTTGTTTACATTCTGTTGGTTTCCATTGTTAACTTTGTGCAACAATCGGTTTATGTCGTTTAAAATATCGTTTTCATGGGTAACACGTGCGTTTGTGTTTATTTACATTGTTGGCCTAACAGGTGGCGCCCCCTGGCGTTTCCATTGTTTACTTTGTCCAACAATCCAATAACAACAGACTATCGGTTTGTTGGTCTCCAACAATACTGGAATGCGAATCAACAATCGGTTTCTGTTTGTTTACATTGTTTGTTTACATTCTGTTGGTTTCCATTGTTTACTTTGAGCAACAATCGGTTTATGTCGATTAAAATATCGTTTTCATGGGCAACACGTGCGTTTGTGTTTGTTTACATTGTTGGCCTAGCATGTGGCTCCCCCTGGCGTTTCCATTGTTTACTTTGTCCAACAATCCAATAACAACAGATTATCGGTTTGTTGGGCTCCAATAATACTGGAATGCGAATCAACAAACGGTTTCTGTTTGTTTACATTGTTTGTTTACATTCAGTTGGTTTCCATTGTTTACTTTGCGCAACAATCGGTTTATGTCGATTAAAATATCGTTTTCATGGGTAACACGTGCGTTTGTGTTTGTTTACATTGTTGGCCTAACACGTGGCGCCCCCTGGCGTTTCCATTGTTTACTTTGTCCAACAATCCAATAACAACAGACTATCGGTTTGTTGGGCTCCAACAATACTGGAATGCGAATCAACAATCGGTTTCTGTTTGTTTACATTCTGTTGGTTTCCATTGTTTACTTTGTGCAACAATCGGTTTATGTCGATTAAAATATCGTTTTCATGGGCAACACGTGCGTTTGTGTTTGTTTACATTGTTGGCCTAACACGTGGCGCCCCCTGGCGTTTCCATTGTTTACTTTGTCCAACAATCCAATAACAACAGACTATCGGTTTGTTGGGCTCCAACAATACTGGAATGCGAATCAACAATCGGTTTCTGTTTGTATACATTGTTTGTTTACATTCTGTTGGTTCCATTGTTTACTTTGTGCAACAATCGGTTTATGTCGATTAAAATATCGTTTTCATGGGTAACACGTGCGTTTGTGTTTGTTTACATTGTTGGCCTAACACGTGGCGCCCCCTGGCGTTTCCATTGTTTACTTTGTCCAACAATCCAATAACAACAGACTATCGGTTTGTTGGGCTCCAACAATACTGGAATGCGAATCAACAATCGGTTTCTGTTTGTTTACATTGTTTGTTTACATTCTGTTGGTTTCCATTGTTTACTTTGTGCAACAATCGGTTTATGTCGATTAAAATATCGTTTTCATGGGTAACACGTCAGTTTGTGTTTGTTTACATTGTTGGCCTAACACGTGGCGCCCCCTGGCGTTTCCATTGTTTACTTTGTCCAACAATCCAATAACAATAGACTATCGGTTTGTTGGGCTCCAACAATACTGGAATGCGAATCAACAATCGGTTTCTGTTTGTTTACATTGTTTGTTTACATTCGGTTGGTTTCCATTGTTTACTTTGTGCAACAATCGGTTTATGTCGATTAAAATATCGTTTTCATCGGTAACACGTGCGTTTGTGTTTGTTTACATTGTTGGCCTAAGACGTAGCGCCCCCTGGCGTTTCCATTGTTTACTTTGTCCAACAATCCAATAACAACAGACTATCGGTTTGTTGGGCTCCAGCAATACTGGAATGTGAATCAACAATCGGTTTCTGTTTGTTTACATTGTTTGTTAACATTCTGTTGGTTTCCATTGTTTACTTTGTGCAACAATCGGTTTATGTCGATTAAAATATCGTTTTCATGGGTAACACGTGCGTTTGTGTTTGTTTACATTGTTGGCCTAGCATGTGGCTCCCCCTGGCGTTTCCATTGTTTACTTTGTCCAACAATCCAATAACAACAGATTATCGGTTTGTTGGGCTCCAACAATACTGGAATGCGAATCAACAATCGGTTTCTGTTTGTTTACATTGTTTGTTTACATTCTGTTGGTTTCCATTGTTTACTTTGTGCAACAATCGGTTATTGTCGATTAAAATATCGTTTTCATGGATAACACGTGCGTTTGTGTTTGTTTACATTGTTGGCCTAACAGGTGGCGCCCCCTGGCGTTTCCATTGTTTACTTTGTCCAACAATCCAATAACAACAGACTATCGGTTTGTTGGGCTCCAACAATATTGGAATGCGAATCAACAATCGGTTTCTGTTTGTTTAGTTTGTTTACATTCTGTTGGTTTCCATTGTTTACTTTGTGCAACAATCAGTTTATGTCGATTAAAATATCGTTTTCATGGGTAACACGTGCGTTTGTGTTTGTTTACATTGTTGGCCTAACACGTGGCGCCCAATGGCGTTTCCATTGTTTACTTTGTCCAACAATCCAATAACAACAGACTATCGGTTTGTTGGGCTCCAATAATACTGGAATGCGAATCAACAAACGGTTTCTGTTTGTTTACATTGTTTGTTTACATTCTGTTGGTTTCCATTGTTTACTTTGTGCAACAATCGGTTTATGTCGATTAAAATATCGTTTTCATGGGTAACACGTGCGTTTGTGTTTGTTTACATTGTTGGCATAACACGTGGCGCACCCTGGCGTTTCCATTGTTTACTTTGTCCAACAATCCAATAACAACAGACTATAGGTTTGTTGGGCTCCAACAATACTGGAATGCGAATCAACAATGGGTTTCTGTTTGTTTACATTGTTTGTTTACATTCTGTTGGTTTCCATTGTTTACTTTGAGCAACAATCGGTTTATGTCGATTAAAATATCGTTTTCATGGGTAACACGTGCGTTTGTGTTTGTTTACATTGTTGGCCTAACACGTGGCGCCCAATGGCGTTTCCATTGTTTACTTTGTCCAACAATCCAATAACAACAGACTATCGGTTTGTTGGGCTCAACAATACTGTAATGCGAATCAACAATCGGTTTCTGTTTGTTTACATTGTTTGTTTACATTCTGTTGGTTTCCATTGTTAACTTTGTGCAACAATCGGTTTATGTCGTTTAAAATATCGTTTTCATGGGTAACACGTGCGTTTGTGTTTATTTACATTGTTGGCCTAACACGTGGCGCCCCCTGGCGTTTCCATTGTTTACTTTGTCCAACAATCCAATAACAACAGACTATCGGTTTGTTGGTCTCCAACAATACTGGAATGCGAATCAACAATCGGTTTCTGTTTGTTTACATTGTTTGTTTACATTCTGTTGTTTCCATTGTTTACTTTGTGCAACAATCGGTTTATGTCGATTAAAAAATCGTTTTCATGGGTAACACGTGCGTTTGTGTTTTTTTACATTGTTGACGTAACACGTGGCGCCCCCTGGCGTTTCCATTGTTTACTTTGTCCAACAATCCAATAACAACAGACTATCGGTTTGTTGGGCTCCAACAATACTGGAATGCGAATCAACAATCGGTTTCTGTTTGTTTACATTGTTTGTTTACATTCTGTTGGTTTCCATTGTTTACTTTGTGCAACAATCGGTTTATGTCGATTAAAATATCGTTTTCATGGGTAACACGTGCGTTTGTGTTTGTTTACATTGTTGGCCTAACACGTGGCGCCCCCTGGCGTTTCCATTGTTTACTTTGTCCAACAATCCAATAACAACAGACTATCGGTTTGTTGGGCTCCAACAATACTGGAATGTGAACCAACAATCGGTTTCTGTTTGTTTACATTGTTTGTTAACATTCTGTTGGTTTCCATTGTTTACTTTGTGCAACAATCGGTTTATGTCGATTAAAATATCGTTTTCATGGGTAACACGTGCGTTTGTGTTTGTTTACATTGTTGGCCTAGCATGTGGCTCCCCCTGGCGTTTCCATTGTTTACTTTGTCCAACAATCCAATAACAACAGATTATCGGTTTGTTGGGCTCCAATAATACTGGAATGCGAATCAACAAACGGTTTCTGTTTGTTTACATTGTTTGTTTACATTCAGTTGGTTTCCATTGTTTACTTTGCGCAACAATCGGTTTATGTCGATTAAAATATCGTTTTCATGGGTAACACGTGCGTTTGTGTTTGTTTACATTGTTGGCCTAACACGTGGCGCCCCCTGGCGTTTCCATTGTTTACTTTGTCCAACAATCCAATAACAACAGACTATCGGTTTGTTGGGCTCCAACAATACTGGAATGCGAATCAACAATCGGTTTCTGTTTGTTTACATTGTTTGTTTACATTCTGTTGGTTTCCATTGTTTACTTTGTGCAACAATCGGTTTATGTCGATTAAAATATCGTTTTCATGGGCAACACGTGCGTTTGTGTTTGTTTACATTGTTGGCCTAACACGTGGCGCCCCCTGGCGTTTCCATTGTTTACTTTGTCCAACAATCCAATAACAACAGACTATCGGTTTGTTGGGCTCCAACAATACTGGAATGCGAATCAACAATCGATTTCTGTTTGTATACATTGTTTGTTTACATTCTGTTGGTTCCATTGTTTACTTTGTGCAACAATCGGTTTATGTCGATTAAAATATCGTTTTCATGGGTAACACGTGCGTATGTGTTTATTTACATTGTTGGCCTAACACGTGGCCCCCCCCTGGCGTTTCCATTGTTTACTTTGTCCAACAATCCAATAACAACAGACTATTGGTTTTTTGGGCTCCAACAATACTGGAATGCGAATCAACAATCGGTTTCTGTTTGCTTACATTGTTTGTTTACATTCTGTTGGTTTCCATTGTTTACTTTGTGCAACAATCGGTTTATGTCGATTAAAATATCGTTTTCATGGGTAACACGTGCGTTTGTGTTTGTTTACATTGTTGGCCTAACACGTGGCGCCCCCTGGCGTTTCCATTGTTTACTTTGTCCAACAATCCAATAACAATAAACTATCGGTTTGTTGGGCTCCAACAATACTGGAATGCGAATCAACAATCGGTTTCTGTTTGTTTACATTGTTTGTTTACATTCTGTTGGTTCCATTGTTTACTTTGTGCAACAATCGGTTTATGTCGATTAAAATATCGTTTTCATGGGTAACACGTGCGTTTGTGTTTATTTACATTGTTGGCCTAACACGTGGCGCCCCCTGGCGTTTCCATTGTTTACTTTGTCCAACAATCCAATAACAACAGACTATTGGTTTTTTGGGCTCCAACAATACTGGAATGCGAATCAACAATCGGTTTCTGTTTGCTTACATTGTTTGTTTACATTCTGTTGGTTTCCATTGTTTACTTTGTGCAACAATCGGTTTATGTCGATTAAAATATCGTTTTCATGGGTAACACGTGCGTTTGTGTTTGTTTACATTGTTGGCCTAGCATGTGGCTCCCCCTGGCGTTTCCATTGTTTACTTTGTCCAACAATCCAATAACAACAGATTATCGGTTTGTTGGGCTCCAATAATACTGGAATGCGTATCAACAAACGGTTTCTGTTTGTTTACATTGTTTGTTTACATTCAGTTGGTTTCCATTGTTTACTTTGCGCAACAATCGGTTTATGTCGATTAAAATATCGTTTTCATGGGTAACACGTGCGTTTGTGTTTGTTTACATTGTTGGCCTAACACGTGGCGCCCCCTGGCGTTTCCATTGTTTACTTTGTCCAACAATCCAATAACAACAGACTATCGGTTTGTTGGGCTCCAACAATACTGGAATGCGAATCAACAATCGGTTTCTGTTTGTTTACATTGTTTGTTTACATTCTGTTGGTTTCCATTGTTTACTTTGTGCAACAATCGGTTTATGTCGATTAAAATATCGTTTTCATGGGCAACACGTGCGTTTGTGTTTGTTTACATTGTTGGCCTAACACGTGGCGCCCCCTGGCGTTTCCATTGTTTACTTTGTCCAACAATCCAATAACAACAGACTATCGGTTTGTTGGGCTCCAACAATACTGGAATGCGAATCAACAATCGATTTCTGTTTGTATACATTGTTTGTTTACATTCTGTTGGTTCCATTGTTTACTTTGTGCAACAATCGGTTTATGTCGATTAAAATATCGTTTTCATGGGTAACACGTGCGTATGTGTTTATTTACATTGTTGGCCTAACACGTGGCCCCCCCCTGGCGTTTCCATTGTTTACTTTGTCCAACAATCCAATAACAACAGACTATTGGTTTTTTGGGCTCCAACAATACTGGAATGCGAATCAACAATCGGTTTCTGTTTGTTTACATTGTTTGTTTACATTCTGTTGGTTCCATTGTTTACTTTGTGCAACAATCGGTTTATGTCGATTAAAATATCGTTTTCATGGTTAACACGTGCGTTTGTGTTTGTTTACATTGTTGGCCTAACACGTGGCGCCCCCTGGCGTTTCCATTGTTTACTTTGTCCAACAATCCAATAAAAACAGACTATCGGTTTTTTGGGCTCCAACAATACTGGAATGCGAATAAACAATCGGTTTCTGTTTGTTTACATTGTTTGTTTACATTTTGTTGGTTTCCATTGTTTACTTTGTGCAACAATCGGTTTATGTCGATTAAAATATCTTTTTCATCGGTAACACGTGCGTTTGTGTTTGTTTACGTTGTTGGCCTAAGTCGTGGCGCCCCCTGGCGTTTCCATTGTTTACTTTGTCCAACAATCCAATAACAACAGACTATTGGTTTGTTGGGTTCCAACAATACTGGAATGCGAATCAACAATCGGTTTCTGTTTGTTTACATTCTGTTGGTTTCCATTGTTTACTTTGTGCAACAATCGGTTTATGTCGATTAAATATCGTTTTCTTCGGTAACACGTGCGTTTGTGTTTGTTTACATTGTTAGCCTAACACGTAGCGCCCCCTGGCGTTTCCATTGTTTACTTTGTCCAACAATCCAATAACAACAGACTATCGGTTTGTTGGGCTCCAACAATACTGGAATGCGAATGAACAATCGGTTTCTGTTTGTTTACATTGTTTGTTTACATTCTGTTGGTTTCCATTGTTTACTTTGTCCAACAATCCAATAACAACAGACTATCGGTTTGTTGGGCTCCAACAATACTGGAATGCGAATCAACAATCGATTTCTGTTTGTATACATTGTTTGTTTACATTCTGTTGGTTCCATTGTTTACTTTGTGCAACAATCGGTTTATGTCGATTAAAATATCGTTTTCATGGGTAACACGTGCGTATGTGTTTATTTACATTGTTGGCCTAACACGTGGCCCCCCCCTGGCGTTTCCATTGTTTACTTTGTCCAACAATCCAATAACAACAGACTATTGGTTTTTTGGGCTCCAACAATACTGGAATGCGAATCAACAATCGGTTTCTGTTTGCTTACATTGTTTGTTTACATTCTGTTGGTTTCCATTGTTTACTTTGTGCAACAATCGGTTTATGTCGATTAAAATATCGTTTTCATGGGTAACACGTGCGTTTGTGTTTGTTTACATTGTTGGCCTAACACGTGGCGCCCCCTGGCGTTTCCATTGTTTACTTTGTCCAACAATCCAATAACAATAAACTATCGGTTTGTTGGGCTCCAACAATACTGGAATGCGAATCAACAATCGGTTTCTGTTTGTTTACATTGTTTGTTTACATTCTGTTGGTTCCATTGTTTACTTTGTGCAACAATCGGTTTATGTCGATTAAAATATCGTTTTCATGGGTAACACGTGCGTTTGTGTTTATTTACATTGTTGGCCTAACACGTGGCGCCCCCTGGCGTTTCCATTGTTTACTTTGTCCAACAATCCAATAACAACAGACTATTGGTTTTTTG
The DNA here is from genome assembly GCA_963932465.1 of Maratus speciosus. NCBI lineage: Eukaryota > Metazoa > Arthropoda > Arachnida > Araneae > Salticidae > Maratus > Maratus speciosus. Next base: position 182,709,795 of record OZ010795.1, on the reverse strand, counting down.
AGCTCCAACAATACTGGAATGCGAATCAACAATCGGTTTCTGTTTGCTTACATTGTTTGTTTACATTCTGTTGGTTTCCATTGTTTACTTTGTGCAACAATCGGTTTATGTCGATTAAAATATCGTTTTCATGGGTAACACGTGCGTTTGTGTTTGTTTACATTGTTGGCCTAACACGTGCGCCCCCTGGCGTTTCCATTGTTTACTTTGTCCAACAATCCAATAACAATAAACTATCGGTTTGTTGGGCTCCAACAATACTGGAATGCGAATCAACAATCGGTTTCTGTTTGTTTACATTGTTTGTTTACATTCTGTTGGTTCCATTGTTTACTTTGTGCAACAATCGGTTTATGTCGATTAAAATATCGTTTTCATGGTTAACACGTGCGTTTGTGTTTGTTTACATTGTTGGCCTAACACGTGGCGCCCCCTGGCGTTTCCATTGTTTACTTTGTCCAACAATCCAATAAAAACAGACTATCGGTTTTTTGGGCTCCAACAATACTGGAATGCGAATAAACAATCGGTTTCTGTTTGTTTACATTGTTTGTTTACATTTTGTTGGTTTCCATTGTTTACTTTGTGCAACAATCGGTTTATGTCGATTAAAATATCTTTTTCATCGGTAACACGTGCGTTTGTGTTTGTTTACGTTGTGGGCCTAACACGTGGCGCCCCCTGGCGTTTCCATTGTTTACTTTGTCCAACAATCCAATAACAACAGACTATTGGTTTGTTGGGTTCCAACAATACTGGAATGCGAATCAACAATCGGTTTCTGTTTGTTTACATTCTGTTGGTTTCCATTGTTTACTTTGTGCAACAATCGGTTTATGTCGATTAAATATCGTTTTCTTCGGTAACACGTGCGTTTGTGTTTGTTTACATTGTTAGCCTAACACGTAGCGCCCCCTGGCGTTTCCATTGTTTACTTTGTCCAACAATCCAATAACAACAGACTATCGGTTTGTTGGGCTCCAACAATACTGGAATGCGAATGAACAATCGGTTTCTGTTTGTTTACATTGTTTGTTTACATTCTGTTGGTTTCCATTGTTTACTTTGTGCAACAATCGGTTTATGTCGATTAAAATATCGTTTTCATTGGTAACACGTGCGTTTGTGTTTGTTTACATTGTTGGCCTAACACGTAGCGCCCCCTGGCGTTTCCATTGTTTACTTTGTCCAACAATCCAATAACAACAGACTATCGGTTTGTTGGGCTCCAACAATACTAGAATGCGAATCAACAATCGGTTTCTGTTTGTTTACATTGTTTGTTTACATTCTGTTGGTTTCCATTGTTAACTTTGTGCAACAATCGGTTTATGTCGTTTAAAATATCGTTTTCATGGGTAACACGTGCGTTTGTGTTTATTTACATTGTTGGCCTAACACGTGGCGCCCCCTGGCGTTTCCATTGTTTACTTTGTCCAACAATCCAATACCAACAGACTATCGGTTTGTTGGGCTCCAACAATACTGGAATGCGAATCAACAATCGGTTTCTGTTTGTTTACAATGTTTGTTTACATTCTGTTGTTTCCATTGTTTACTTTGTGCAACAATCGGTTTATGTCGATTAAAAAATCGTTTTCATGGGTAACACGTGCGTTTGTGTTTTTTTCAATTGTTGACGTAACACGTGACGCCCCCTGGCGTTTCCATTGTTTACTTTGTCCAACAATCCAATAACAACAGACTATCGGTTTGTTGGGCTCTAACAATACTGGAATGCGAATCAACAATCGGTTTCTGTTTGTTTACATTGTTTGTTTACATTCTGTTGGTTTCCATTGTTTACTTTGTGCAACAATCGGTTTATGTCGATTAAAATATCGTTTTCATGGGTAACACGTGCGTTTGTGTTTGTTTACATTGTTGGCCTAACACGTGGCGCCCCCTGGCGTTTCCATTGTTTACTTTGTCCAACAATCCAATAACAACAGACTATCGGTTTGTTGGGCTCCAACAATACTGGAATGCGAATCAACAATCGGTTTCTGTTTGTTTACATTGTTTGTTTACATTCTGTTGGTTTCCATTGTTTACTTTGTGCAACAATCGGTTTATGTCGATTAAAATATCGTTTTCATGGGCAACACGTGCGTTTGTGTTTGTTTACATTGTTGGCCTAACACGTGGCGCCCCCTGGCGTTTCCATTGTTTACTTTGTCCAACAATCCAATAACAACAGACTATCGGTTTGTTGGGCTCCAACAATACTGGAATGCGAATCAACAATCGGTTTCTGTTTGTATACATTGTTTGTTTACATTCTGTTGGTTCCATTGTTTACTTTGTGCAACAATCGGTTTATGTCGATTAAAATATCGTTTTCATGGGTAACACGTGCGTTTGTGTTTATTTACATTGTTGGCCTAACACGTGGCCCCCCCCTGGCGTTTCCATTGTTTACTATGTCCAACAATCCAATAACAACAGACTATTGGTTTTTTGGGCTCCAACAATACTGGAATGCGAATCAACAATCGGTTTCTGTTTGCTTACATTGTTTGTTTACATTCTGTTGGTTTCCATTGTTTACTTTGTGCAACAATCGGTTTATGTCGATTAAAATATCGTTTTCATGGGTAACACGTGCGTTTGTGTTTGTTTGCATTGTTGGCCTAACACGTGGCGCGCCCTGGCGTTTCCATTGTTTACTTTGTCCAACAATCCAATAACAACAGACTATCGGTTTGTTGGGCTCCAACAATACTGGAATGCGAATCAACAAACGGTTTCTGTTTGTTTACATTGTTTGTTTACATTCTGTTGGTTTCCATTGTTTACTTTGTGCAACAATCGGTTTATGTCGATTAAAATATCGTTTTCATGGGTAACACGTGCGTTTGTGTTTGTTTGCATTGTTGGCCTAACACGTGGCGCGCCCTGGCGTTTCCATTGTTTACTTTGTCCAACAATCCAATAACAACAGACTATCGGTTTGTTGGGCTCCAACAATACTGGAATGCGAATAAACAATGGGTTTCTGTTTGTTTACATTGTTTGTTTACATTCTGTTGGTTTCCATTGTTTACTTTGTGCAACAATCGGTTTATGTCGATTAAAATATCGTTTTCATGGGTAACACGTGCGTTTGTGTTTGTTTACATTGTTGGCCTAACACGTAGCGCCCCCTGGCGTTTCCATTGTTTACTTTGTCCAACAATCCAATAACAACAGACTATCGGTTTGTTGGGCTCCAACAATACTGGAATGCGAATCAACAATGGGTTTCTGTTTGTTTACATTGTTTGTTTACATTCTGTTGGTTTCCATTGTTTACTTTGTGCAACAATCGGTTATTGTCGATTAAAATATCGTTTTCATGGGTAACAAGTGCGTTTGTGTTTGTTTACATTGTTGGCCTAACACGTGGCGCCCCCTGTCGTTTCCATTGTTTACTTTGTCCAACAATCCAATAACAACAGACTATCGGTTTGTTGGGCTCCAACAATACTGGAATGCGAATCAACAATCGGTTTCTGTTTGTTTACATTGTTTGTTTACATTCTGTTGGTTTCAATTGTTTACTTTGTGCAACAATCGGTTTATGTCGATTAAAATATCGTTTTCATGGGCAACACGTGCGTTTGTGTTTGTTTACATTGTTGGCCTAACACGTGGCGCCCCCTGGCGTTTCCATTGTTTACTTTGTCCAACAATCCAATAACAACAGACTATCGGTTTGTTGGGCTCCAACAATACTGGAATGCGAATCAACAATCGGTTTCTGTTTGTATACATTGTTTGTTTACATTCTGTTGGTTCCATTGTTTACTTTGTGCAACAATCGGTTTATGTCGATTAAATATCGTTTTCATGGGTAACACGTGCGTTTGTGTTTATTTACATTGTTGGCCTAACACGTGGCGCACCCTGGCGTTTCCATTGTTTACTTTGTCCAACAATCCAATAACAACAGACTATAGGTTTGTTGGGCTCCAACAATACTGGAATGCGAATCAACAATCGGTTTCTGTTTGTTTACATTGTTTGTTTACATTCTGTTGGTTTCCATTGTTTACTTTGTGCAACAATCGGTTATTGTCGATTAAAATATCGTTTTCATGGATAACACGTGCGTTTGTGTTTGTTTACATTGTTGGCCTAACAGGTGGCGCCCCCTGGCGTTTCCATTGTTTACTTTGTGCAACAATCGGTTTATGTCGATTAAAATATCGTTTTCATGGGTAACACGTGCGTTTGTGTTTGTTTACATTGTTGGCCTAACACGTAGCGCCCCCTGGCGTTTCCATTGTTTACTTTGTCCAACAATCCAATAACAACAGACTATAGGTTTGTTGGGCTCCAACAATACTGGAATGCGAATCAACAATCGGTTTCTGTTTGTTTACATTGTTTGTTTACATTCTGTTGGTTTCCATTGTTTACTTTGTGCAACAATCGGTTATTGTCGATTAAAATATCGTTTTCATGGATAACACGTGCGTTTGTGTTTGTTTACATTGTTGGCCTAACAGGTGGCGCCCCCTGGCGTTTCCATTATTTACTTTGTCCAACAATCCAATAACAACAGACTATCGGTTTGTTGGGCTCCAACAATATTGGAATGCGAATCAACAATCGGTTTCTGTTTGTTTAGTTTGTTTACATTCTGTTGGTTTCCATTGTTTACTTTGTGCAACAATCGGTTTATGTCGATTAAAATATCGTTTTCATGGGTAACACGTGCGTTTGTGTTTGTTTACATTGTTGGCCTAACACGTGGCGCCCCCTGGCGTTTCCATTGTTTACTTTGTCCAACAATCCAATAACAACAGACTATCGGTTTGTTGGGCTCAACAATACTGTAATGCGAATCAACAATCGGTTTCTGTTTGTTTACATTGTTTGTTTACATTCTGTTGGTTTCCATTGTTAACTTTGTGCAACAATCGGTTTATGTCGTTTAAAATATCGTTTTCATGGGTAACACGTGCGTTTGTGTTTATTTACATTGTTGGCCTAACACGTGGCGCCCCCTGGCGTTTCCATTGTTTACTTTGTCCAACAATCCAATACCAACAGACTATCGGTTTGTTGGGCTCCAACAATACTGGAATGCGAATCAACAATCGGTTTCTGTTTGTTTACAATGTTTGTTTACATTCTGTTGTTTCCATTGTTTACTTTGTGCAACAATCGGTTTATGTCGATTAAAAAATCGTTTTCATGGGTAACACGTGCGTTTGTGTTTTTTTACATTGTTGACGTAACACGTGACGCCCCCTGGCGTTTCCATTGTTTACTTTGTCCAACAATCCAATAACAACAGACTATCGGTTTGTTGGGCTCTAACAATACTGGAATGCGAATCAACAATCGGTTTCTGTTTGTTTACATTGTTTGTTTACATTCTGTTGGTTTCCATTGTTTACTTTGTGCAACAATCGGTTTATGTCGATTAAAATATCGTTTTCATGGGTAACACGTGCGTTTGTGTTTGTTTACATTGTTGGCCTAACACGTGGCGCCCCCTGGCGTTTCCATTGTTTACTTTGTCCAACAATCCAATAACAACAGACTATCGGTTTGTTGGGCTCCAACAATACTGGAATGCGAATCAACAATCGGTTTCTGTTTGTATACATTGTTTGTTTACATTCTGTTGGTTCCATTGTTTACTTTGTGCAACAATCGGTTTATGTCGATTAAAATATCGTTTTCATGGGTAACACGTGCGTTTGTGTTTATTTACATTGTTGGCCTAACACGTGGCCCCCCCCCTGGCGTTTCCATTGTTTACTATGTCCAACAATCCAATAACAACAGACTATCGGTTTTTTGGGCTCCAACAATACTGGAATGCGAATCAACAATCGGTTTCTGTTTGCTTACATTGTTTGTTTACATTCTGTTGGTTTCCATTGTTTACTTTGTGCAACAATCGGTTTATGTCGATTAAAATATCGTTTTCATGGGTAACACGTGCGTTTGTGTTTGTTTACATTGTTGGCCTAACACGTAGCGCCCCCTGGCGTTTCCATTGTTTACTTTGTCCAACAATCCAATAACAACAGACTATCGGTTTGTTGGGCTCCAACAATACTGGAATGCGAATCAACAATGGGTTTCTGTTTGTTTACATTGTTTGTTTACATTCTGTTGGTTTCCATTGTTTACTTTGTGCAACAATCGGTTTATGTCGATTAAAATATCGTTTTCATGGGTAACACGTGCGTTTGTGTTTGTTTACATTGTTGGCCTAACACGTAGCGCCCCCTGGCGCTTCCATTGTTTACTTTGTCCAACAATCCAATAACAACAGACTATAGGTTTGTTGGGCTCCAACAATACTGGAATGCGAATCAACAATCGGTTTCTGTTTGTTTATATTGTTTGTTTACATTCTGTTTGTTTCCATTGTTTACTTTGTGCAACAATCGGTTATTGTCGATTAAAATATCGTTTTCATGGATAACACGTGCGTTTGTGTTTGTTTACATTGTTGGCCTAACAGGTGGCGCCCCCTGGCGTTTCCATTGTTTACTTTGTCCAACAATCCAATAACAACAGACTATCGGTTTGTTGGGCTCCAACAATATTGGAATGCGAATCAACAATCGGTTTCTGTTTGTTTAATTTGTTTACATTCTGTTGGTTTCCATTGTTTACTTTGTGCAACAATCGGTTTATGTCGATTAAAATATCGTTTTCATGGGTAACACGTGCGTTTGTGTTTGTTTACATTGTTGGCCTAACACGTGGCGCCCCCTGGCGTTTCCATTGTTTACTTTGTCCAACAATCCAATAACAACAGACTATCGGTTTGTTGGGCTCCAATAATACTGGAATGCGAATCAACAAACTGTTTCTGTTTGTTTACATTGTTTGTTTACATTCTGTTGGTTTCCATTGTTTACTTTGTGCAACAATCGGTTTATGTCGATTAAAATATCGTTTTTATGGGTAACACGTGCGTTTGTGTTTGTTTACATTGTTGGCCTAACACGTGGCGCACCCTGGCGTTTCCATTGTTTACTTTGTCCAACAATCCAATAACAACAGACTATAGGTTTGTTGGGCTCCAACAATACTGGAATGCGAATCAACAATGGGTTTCTGTTTGTTTACATTGTTTGTTTACGTTCTGTTGGTTTCCATTGTTTACTTTGAGCAACAATCGGTTTATGTCGATTAAAATATCGTTTTCATGGGCAACACATGCGTTTGTGTTTGTTTACATTGTTGGCCTAACACGTGGCGCCCCCTGGCGTTTCCATTGTTTACTTTGTCCAACAATCCAATAACAACAGACTATCGGTTTGTTGGGCTCAACAATACTGTAATGCGAATCAACAATCGGTTTCTGTTTGTTTACATTGTTTGTTTACATTCTGTTGGTTTCCATTGTTAACTTTGTGCAACAATCCGTTTATGTCGTTTAAAATATCGTTTTCATGGATAACACGTGCATTTGTGTTTATTTACATTGTTGGCCTAACACGTGGCGCCCCCTGGCGTTTCCATTGTTTACTTTGTCCAACAATCCAATAACAACAGACTATCGGTTTGTTGGGCTCCAACAATACTGGAATGCGAATCAACAATCGGTTTCTGTTTGTTAACATTGTTGGTTTACATTCTGTTGTTTCCATTGTTTACTTTGTGCAACAATCGGTTTATGTCGATTAAAAAATCGTTTTCATCGGTAACACGTGCGTTTGTGTTTGTTTACATTGTTGGCCTAAGACGTAGCGCCCCCTGGCGTTTCCATTGTTTACTTTGTCCAACAATCCAATAACAACAGACTATCGGTTTGTTGGGCTCCAACAATACTGGAATGTGAATCAACAATCGGTTTCTGTTTGTTTACATTGTTTGTTAACATTCTGTTGGTTTCCATTGTTTACTTTGTGCAACAATCGGTTTATGTCGATTAAAATATCGTTTTCATGGGTAACACGTGCGTTTGTGTTTGTTTACATTGTTGGCCTAGCATGTGGCTCCCCCTGGCGTTTCCATTGTTTACTTTGTCCAACAATCCAATAACAACAGATTATCGGTTTGTTGGGCTCCAACAATACTGGAATGCGAATCAACAATCGGTTTCTGTTTGTTTACATTGTTTGTTTACATTCTGTTGGTTTCCATTGTTTACTTTGTGCAACAATCGGTTATTGTCGATTAAAATATCGTTTTCATGGATAACACGTCCGTTTGTGTTTGTTTACATTGTTGGCCTAACAGGTGGCGCCCCCTGGCGTTTCCATTGTTTACTTTGTCCAACAATCCAATAACAACAGACTATCGGTTTGTTGGGCTCCAACAATATTGGAATGCGAATCAACAATCGGTTTCTGTTTGTTTAGTTTGTTTACATTCTGTTGGTTTCCATTGTTTACTTTGTGCAACAATCAGTTTATGTCGATTAAAATATCGTTTTCATGGGTAACACGTGCGTTTGTGTTTGTTTACATTGTTGGCCTAACACGTTGCGCCCAATGGCGTTTCCATTGTTTACTTTGTCCAACAATCCAATAACAACAGACTATCGGTTTGTTGGGCTCCAATAATACTGGAATGCGAATCAACAAACGGTTTCTGTTTGTTTACATTGTTTGTTTACATTCTGTTGGTTTCCATTGTTTACTTTGTGCAACAATCGGTTTATGTCGATTAAAATATCGTTTTCATGGGTAACACGTGCGTTTGTGTTTGTTTACATTGTTGGCCTAACACGTGGCGCACCCTGGCGTTTCCATTGTTTACTTTGTCCAACAATCCAATAACAACAGACTATAGGTTTGTTGGGCTCCAACAATACTGGAATGCGAATCAACAATGGGTTTCTGTTTGTTTACATTGTTTGTTTACATTCTGTTGGTTTCCATTGTTTACTTTGAGCAACAATCGGTTTATGTCGATTAAAATATCGTTTTCATGGGCAACACGTGCGTTTGTGTTTGTTTACATTGTTGGCCTAGCATGTGGCTCCCCCTGGCGTTTCCATTGTTTACTTTGTCCAACAATCCAATAACAACAGATTATCGGTTTGTTGGGCTCCAATAATACTGGAATGCGAATCAACAAACGGTTTCTGTTTGTTTACATTGTTTGTTTACATTCAGTTGGTTTCCATTGTTTACTTTGCGCAACAATCGGTTTATGTCGATTAAAATATCGTTTTCATGGGTAACACGTGCGTTTGTGTTTGTTTACATTGTTGGCCTAACACGTGGCGCCACCTGGCGTTTCCATTGTTTACTTTGTCCAACAATCCAATAACAACAGACTATCGGTTTGTTGGGATCCAACAATACTGGAATGCGAATCAACAATCGGTTTCTGTTTGTTTACATTGTTTGTTTACATTCTGTTGGTTTCCATTGTTTACTTTGTGCAACAATCGGTTTATGTCGATTAAAATATCGTTTTCATGGGCAACACGTGCGTTTGTGTTTGTTTACATTGTTGGCCTAACACGTGGCGCCCCCTGGCGTTTCCATTGTTTACTTTGTCCAACAATCCAATAACAACAGACTATCGGTTTGTTGGGCTCCAACAATACTGGAATGCGAATCAACAATCGGTTTCTGTTTGTATACATTGTTTGTTTACATTCTGTTGGTTCCATTGTTTACTTTGTGCAACAATCGGTTTATGTCGATTAAAATATCGTTTTCATGGGTAACACGTGCGTTTGTGTTTGTTTACATTGTTGGCCTAACACGTGGCGCCCCCTGGCGTTTCCATTGTTTACTTTGTCCAACAATCCAATAACAACAGACTATCGGTTTGTTGGGCTCCAACAATACTGGAATGCGAATCAACAATCGGTTTCTGTTTGTTTACATTGTTTGTTTACATTCTGTTGGTTTCCATTGTTTACTTTGTGCAACAATCGGTTTATGTCGATTAAAATATCGTTTTCATGGGTAACACGTCAGTTTGTGTTTGTTTACATTGTTGGCCTAACACGTGGCGCCCCCTGACGTTTCCATTGTTTACTTTGTCCAACAATCCAATAACAATAGACTATCGGTTTGTTGGGCTCCAACAATACTGGAATGCGAATCAACAATCGGTTTCTGTTTGTTTACATTGTTTGTTTACATTCGGTTGGTTTCCATTGTTTACTTTGTGCAACAATCGGTTTATGTCGATTAAAATATCGTTTTCATCGGTAACACGTGCGTTTGTGTTTGTTTACATTGTTGGCCTAAGACGTAGCGCCCCCTGGCGTTTCCATTGTTTACTTTGTCCAACAATCCAATAACAACAGACTATCGGTTTGTTGGGCTCCAACAATACTGGAATGTGAATCAACAATCGGTTTCTGTTTGTTTACATTGTTTGTTAACATTCTGTTGGTTTCCATTGTTTACTTTGTGCAACAATCGGTTATTGTCGATTAAAATATCGTTTTCATGGATAACACGTGCGTTTGTGTTTGTTTACATTGTTGGCCTAACAGGTGGCGCCCCCTGGCGTTTCCATTGTTTACTTTGTCCAACAATCCAATAACAACAGACTATCGGTTTGTTGGGCTCCAACAATATTGGAATGCGAATCAACAATCGGTTTCTGTTTGTTTAGTTTGTTTACATTCTGTTGGTTTCCATTGTTTACTTTGTGCAACAATCAGTTTATGTCGATTAAAATATCGTTTTCATGGGTAACACGTGCGTTTGTGTTTGTTTACATTGTTGGCCTAACACGTGGCGCCCAATGGCGTTTCCATTGTTTACTTTGTCCAACAATCCAATAACAACAGACTATCGGTTTGTTGGGCTCCAATAATACTGGAATGCGAATCAACAAACGGTTTCTGTTTGTTTACATTGTTTGTTTACATTCTGTTGGTTTCCATTGTTTACTTTGTGCAACAATCGGTTTATGTCGATTAAAATATCGTTTTCATGGGTAACACGTGCGTTTGTGTTTGTTTACATTGTTGGCATAACACGTGGCGCACCCTGGCGTTTCCATTGTTTACTTTGTCCAACAATCCAATAACAACAGACTATAGGTTTGTTGGGCTCCAACAATACTGGAATGCGAATCAACAATGGGTTTCTGTTTGTTTACATTGTTTGTTTACATTCTGTTGGTTTCCATTGTTTACTTTGAGCAACAATCGGTTTATGTCGATTAAAATATCGTTTTCATGGGTAACACGTGCGTTTGTGTTTGTTTACATTGTTGGCCTAACACGTGGCGCCCAATGGCGTTTCCATTGTTTACTTTGTCCAACAATCCAATAACAACAGACTATCGGTTTGTTGGGCTCAACAATACTGTAATGCGAATCAACAATCGGTTTCTGTTTGTTTACATTGTTTGTTTACATTCTGTTGGTTTCCATTGTTAACTTTGTGCAACAATCGGTTTATGTCGTTTAAAATATCGTTTTCATGGGTAACACGTGCGTTTGTGTTTATTTACATTGTTGGCCTAACACGTGGCGCCCCCTGGCGTTTCCATTGTTTACTTTGTCCAACAATCCAATAACAACAGACTATCGGTTTGTTGGTCTCCAACAATACTGGAATGCGAATCAACAATCGGTTTCTGTTTGTTTACATTGTTTGTTTACATTCTGTTGTTTCCATTGTTTACTTTGTGCAACAATCGGTTTATGTCGATTAAAAAATCGTTTTCATGGGTAACACGTGCGTTTGTGTTTTTTTACATTGTTGACGTAACACGTGGCGCCCCCTGGCGTTTCCATTGTTTACTTTGTCCAACAATCCAATAACAACAGACTATCGGTTTGTTGGGCTCCAACAATACTGGAATGCGAATCAACAATCGGTTTCTGTTTGTTTACATTGTTTGTTTACATTCTGTTGGTTTCCATTGTTTACTTTGTGCAACAATCGGTTTATGTCGATTAAAATATCGTTTTCATGGGTAACACGTGCGTTTGTGTTTGTTTACATTGTTGGCCTAACACGTGGCGCCCCCTGGCGTTTCCATTATTTACTTTGTCCAACAATCCAATAACAACAGACTATCGGTTTGTTGGGCTCCAACAATACTGGAATGTGAACCAACAATCGGTTTCTGTTTGTTTACATTGTTTGTTAACATTCTGTTGGTTTCCATTGTTTACTTTGTGCAACAATCGGTTTATGTCGATTAAAATATCGTTTTCATGGGTAACACGTGCGTTTGTGTTTGTTTACATTGTTGGCCTAGCATGTGGCTCCCCCTGGCGTTTCCATTGTTTACTTTGTCCAACAATCCAATAACAACAGATTATCGGTTTGTTGGGCTCCAATAATACTGGAATGCGAATCAACAAACGGTTTCTGTTTGTTTACATTGTTTGTTTACATTCAATTGGTTTCCATTGTTTACTTTGCGCAACAATCGGTTTATGTCGATTAAAATATCGTTTTCATGGGTAACACGTGCGTTTGTGTTTGTTTACATTGTTGGCCTAACACGTGGCGCCCCCTGGCGTTTCCATTGTTTACTTTGTCCAACAATCCAATAACAACAGACTATCGGTTTGTTGGGCTCCAACAATACTGGAATGCGAATCAACAATCGGTTTCTGTTTGTTTACATTGTTTGTTTACATTCTGTTGGTTTCCATTGTTTACTTTGTGCAACAATCGGTTTATGTCGATTAAAATATCGTTTTCATGGGTAACACGTGCGTTTGTGTTTGTTTACATTGTTGGCCTAGCATGTGGCTCCCCCTGGCGTTTCCATTGTTTACTTTGTCCAACAATCCAATAACAACAGATTATCGGTTTGTTGGGCTCCAACAATACTGGAATGCGAATCAACAATCGGTTTCTGTTTGTTTACATTGTTTGTTTACATTCTGTTGGTTTCCATTGTTTACTTTGTGCAACAATCGGTTATTGTCGATTAAAATATCGTTTTCATGGATAACACGTGCGTTTGTGTTTGTTTACATTGTTGGCCTAACAGGTGGCGCCCCCTGGCGTTTCCATTGTTTACTTTGTCCAACAATCCAATAACAACAGACTATCGGTTTGTTGGGCTCCAACAATATTGGAATGCGAATCAACAATCGGTTTCTGTTTGTTTAGTTTGTTTACATTCTGTTGGTTTCCATTGTTTACTTTGTGCAACAATCAGTTTATGTCGATTAAAATATCGTTTTCATGGGTAACACGTGCGTTTGTGTTTGTTTACATTGTTGGCCTAACACGTGGCGCCCAATGGCGTTTCCATTGTTTACTTTGTCCAACAATCCAATAACAACAGACTATCGGTTTGTTGGGCTCCAATAATACTGGAATGCGAATCAACAAACGGTTTCTGTTTGTTTACATTCTGTTGGTTTCCATTGTTTACTTTGTGCAACAATCGGTTTATGTCGATTAAAATATCGTTTTCATGGGTAACACGTGCGTTTGTGTTTGTTTACATTGTTGGCATAACACGTGGCGCACCCTGGCGTTTCCATTGTTTACTTTGTCCAACAATCCAATAACAACAGACTATAGGTTTGTTGGGCTCCAACAATACTGGAATGCGAATCAACAATGGGTTTCTGTTTGTTTACATTGTTTGTTTACATTCTGTTGGTTTCCATTGTTTACTTTGAGCAACAATCGGTTTATGTCGATTAAAATATCGTTTTCATGGGTAACACGTGCGTTTGTGTTTGTTTACATTGTTGGCCTAACACGTGGCGCCCAATGGCGTTTCCATTGTTTACTTTGTCCAACAATCCAATAACAACAGACTATCGGTTTGTTGGGCTCAACAATACTGTAATGCGAATCAACAATCGGTTTCTGTTTGTTTACATTGTTTGTTTACATTCTGTTGGTTTCCATTGTTAACTTTGTGCAACAATCGGTTTATGTCGTTTAAAATATCGTTTTCATGGGTAACACGTGCGTTTGTGTTTATTTACATTGTTGGCCTAACACGTGGCGCCCCCTGGCGTTTCCATTGTTTACTTTGTCCAACAATCCAATAACAACAGACTATCGGTTTGTTGGTCTCCAACAATACTGGAATGCGAATCAACAATCGGTTTCTGTTTGTTTACATTGTTTGTTTACATTCTGTTGTTTCCATTGTTTACTTTGTGCAACAATCGGTTTATGTCGATTAAAAAATCGTTTTCATGGGTAACACGTGCGTTTGTGTTTTTTTACATTGTTGACGTAACACGTGGCGCCCCCTGGCGTTTCCATTGTTTACTTTGTCCAACAATCCAATAACAACAGACTATCGGTTTGTTGGGCTCCAACAATACTGGAATGCGAATCAACAATCGGTTTCTGTTTGTTTACATTGTTTGTTTACATTCTGTTGGTTTCCATTGTTTACTTTGTGCAACAATCGGTTTATGTCGATTAAAATATCGTTTTCATGGGTAACACGTGCGTTTGTGTTTGTTTACATTGTTGGCCTAACACGTGGCGCCCCCTGGCGTTTCCATTATTTACTTTGTCCAACAATCCAATAACAACAGACTATCGGTTTGTTGGGCTCCAACAATACTGGAATGTGAACCAACAATCGGTTTCTGTTTGTTTACATTGTTTGTTAACATTCTGTTGGTTTCCATTGTTTACTTTGTGCAACAATCGGTTTATGTCGATTAAAATATCGTTTTCATGGGTAACACGTGCGTTTGTGTTTGTTTACATTGTTGGCCTAACACGTGGCGCCCCCTGGCGTTTCCATTGTTTACTTTGTCCAACAATCCAATAACAACAGACTATCGGTTTGTTGGGCTCCAACAATACTGGAATGCGAATCAACAATCGGTTTCTGTTTGTTTACATTGTTTGTTTACATTCTGTTGGTTTCCATTGTTTACTTTGTGCAACAATCGGTTTATGTCGATTAAAATATCGTTTTCATGGGCAACACGTGCGTTTGTGTTTGTTTAAATTGTTGGCCTAACACGTGGCGCCCCCTGGCGTTTCCATTGTTTACTTTGTCCAACAATCCAATAACAACAGACTATCGGTTTGTTGGGCTCCAACAATACTGGAATGCGAATCAACAATCGATTTCTGTTTGTATACATTGTTTGTTTACATTCTGTTGGTTCCATTGTTTACTTTGTGCAACAATCGGTTTATGTCGATTAAAATATCGTTTTCATGGGTAACACGTGCGTATGTGTTTATTTACATTGTTGGCCTAACACGTGGCCCCCCCCTGGCGTTTCCATTGTTTACTTTGTCCAACAATCCAATAACAACAGACTATTGGTTTTTTGGGCTCCAACAATACTGGAATGCGAATCAACAATCGGTTTCTGTTTGCTTACATTGTTTGTTTACATTCTGTTGGTTTCCATTGTTTACTTTGTGCAACAATCGGTTTATGTCGATTAAAATATCGTTTTCATGGGTAACACGTGCGTTTGTGTTTGTTTACATTGTTGGCCTAACACGTGGCGCCCCCTGGCGTTTCCATTGTTTACTTTGTCCAACAATCCAATAACAATAAACTATCGGTTTGTTGGGCTCCAACAATACTGGAATGCGAATCAACAATCGGTTTCTGTTTGTTTACATTGTTTGTTTACATTCTGTTGGTTCCATTGTTTACTTTGTGCAACAATCGGTTTATGTCGATTAAAATATCGTTTTCATGGGTAACACGTGCGTTTGTGTTTATTTACATTGTTGGCCTAACACGTGGCGCCCCCTGGCGTTTCCATTGTTTACTTTGTCCAACAATCCAATAACAACAGACTATTGGTTTTTTGGGCTCCAACAATACTGGAATGCGAATCAACAATCGGTTTCTGTTTGCTTACATTGTTTGTTTACATTCTGTTGGTTTCCATTGTTTACTTTGTGCAACAATCGGTTTATGTCGATTAAAATATCGTTTTCATGGGTAACACGTGCGTTTGTGTTTGTTTACATTGTTGGCCTAGCATGTGGCTCCCCCTGGCGTTTCCATTGTTTACTTTGTCCAACAATCCAATAACAACAGATTATCGGTTTGTTGGGCTCCAATAATACTGGAATGCGAATCAACAAACGGTTTCTGTTTGTTTACATTGTTTGTTTACATTCAGTTGGTTTCCATTGTTTACTTTGCGCAACAATCGGTTTATGTCGATTAAAATATCGTTTTCATGGGTAACACGTGCGTTTGTGTTTGTTTACATTGTTGGCCTAACACGTGGCGCCCCCTGGCGTTTCCATTGTTTACTTTGTCCAACAATCCAATAACAACAGACTATCGGTTTGTTGGGCTCCAACAATACTGGAATGCGAATCAACAATCGGTTTCTGTTTGTTTACATTGTTTGTTTACATTCTGTTGGTTTCCATTGTTTACTTTGTGCAACAATCGGTTTATGTCGATTAAAATATCGTTTTCATGGGCAACACGTGCGTTTGTGTTTGTTTACATTGTTGGCCTAACACGTGGCGCCCCCTGGCGTTTCCATTGTTTACTTTGTCCAACAATCCAATAACAACAGACTATCGGTTTGTTGGGCTCCAACAATACTGGAATGCGAATCAACAATCGATTTCTGTTTGTATACATTGTTTGTTTACATTCTGTTGGTTCCATTGTTTACTTTGTGCAACAATCGGTTTATGTCGATTAAAATATCGTTTTCATGGGTAACACGTGCGTATGTGTTTATTTACATTGTTGGCCTAACACGTGGCCCCCCCCTGGCGTTTCCATTGTTTACTTTGTCCAACAATCCAATAACAACAGACTATTGGTTTTTTGGGCTCCAACAATACTGGAATGCGAATCAACAATCGGTTTCTGTTTGTTTACATTGTTTGTTTACATTCTGTTGGTTCCATTGTTTACTTTGTGCAACAATCGGTTTATGTCGATTAAAATATCGTTTTCATGGTTAACACGTGCGTTTGTGTTTGTTTACATTGTTGGCCTAACACGTGGCGCCCCCTGGCGTTTCCATTGTTTACTTTGTCCAACAATCCAATAAAAACAGACTATCGGTTTTTTGGGCTCCAACAATACTGGAATGCGAATAAACAATCGGTTTCTGTTTGTTTACATTGTTTGTTTACATTTTGTTGGTTTCCATTGTTTACTTTGTGCAACAATCGGTTTATGTCGATTAAAATATCTTTTTCATCGGTAACACGTGCGTTTGTGTTTGTTTACGTTGTTGGCCTAAGTCGTGGCGCCCCCTGGCGTTTCCATTGTTTACTTTGTCCAACAATCCAATAACAACAGACTATTGGTTTGTTGGGTTCCAACAATACTGGAATGCGAATCAACAATCGGTTTCTGTTTGTTTACATTCTGTTGGTTTCCATTGTTTACTTTGTGCAACAATCGGTTTATGTCGATTAAATATCGTTTTCTTCGGTAACACGTGCGTTTGTGTTTGTTTACATTGTTAGCCTAACACGTAGCGCCCCCTGGCGTTTCCATTGTTTACTTTGTCCAACAATCCAATAACAACAGACTATCGGTTTGTTGGGCTCCAACAATACTGGAATGCGAATGAACAATCGGTTTCTGTTTGTTTACATTGTTTGTTTACATTCTGTTGGTTTCCATTGTTTACTTTGTCCAACAATCCAATAACAACAGACTATCGGTTTGTTGGGCTCCAACAATACTGGAATGCGAATCAACAATCGATTTCTGTTTGTATACATTGTTTGTTTACATTCTGTTGGTTCCATTGTTTACTTTGTGCAACAATCGGTTTATGTCGATTAAAATATCGTTTTCATGGGTAACACGTGCGTATGTGTTTATTTACATTGTTGGCCTAACACGTGGCCCCCCCCCTGGCGTTTCCATTGTTTACTTTGTCCAACAATCCAATAACAACAGACTATTGGTTTTTTGGGCTCCAACAATACTGGAATGCGAATCAACAATCGGTTTCTGTTTGCTTACATTGTTTGTTTACATTCTGTTGGTTTCCATTGTTTACTTTGTGCAACAATCGGTTTATGTCGATTAAAATATCGTTTTCATGGGTAACACGTGCGTTTGTGTTTGTTTACATTGTTGGCCTAACACGTGGCGCCCCCTGGCGTTTCCATTGTTTACTTTGTCCAACAATCCAATAACAATAAACTATCGGTTTGTTGGGCTCCAACAATACTGGAATGCGAATCAACAATCGGTTTCTGTTTGTTTACATTGTTTGTTTACATTCTGTTGGTTCCATTGTTTACTTTGTGCAACAATCGGTTTATGTCGATTAAAATATCGTTTTCATGGGTAACACGTGCGTTTGTGTTTATTTACATTGTTGGCCTAACACGTGGCGCCCCCTGGCGTTTCCATTGTTTACTTTGTCCAACAATCCAATAACAACAGACTATTGGTTTTTTGAGCTCCAACAATACTGGAATGCGAATCAACAATCGGTTTCTGTTTGCTTACATTGTTTGTTTACATTCTGTTGGTTTCCATTGTTTACTTTGTGCAACAATCGGTTTATGTCGATTAAAATATCGTTTTCATGGGTAACACGTGCGTTTGTGTTTGTTTACATTGTTGGCCTAACACGTGCGCCCCCTGGCGTTTCCATTGTTTACTTTGTCCAACAATCCAATAACAATAAACTATCGGTTTGTTGGGCTCCAACAATACTGGAATGCGAATCAACAATCGGTTTCTGTTTGTTTACATTGTTTGTTTACATTCTGTTGGTTCCATTGTTTACTTTGTGCAACAATCGGTTTATGTCGATTAAAATATCGTTTTCATGGTTAACACGTGCGTTTGTGTTTGTTTACATTGTTGGCCTAACACGTGGCGCCCCCTGGCGTTTCCATTGTTTACTTTGTCCAACAATCCAATAAAAACAGACTATCGGTTTTTTGGGCTCCAACAATACTGGAATGCGAATAAACAATCGGTTTCTGTTTGTTTACATTGTTTGTTTACATTTTGTTGGTTTCCATTGTTTACTTTGTGCAACAATCGGTTTATGTCGATTAAAATATCTTTTTCATCGGTAACACGTGCGTTTGTGTTTGTTTACGTTGTGGGCCTAACACGTGGCGCCCCCTGGCGTTTCCATTGTTTACTTTGTCCAACAATCCAATAACAACAGACTATTGGTTTGTTGGGTTCCAACAATACTGGAATGCGAATCAACAATCGGTTTCTGTTTGTTTACATTCTGTTGGTTTCCATTGTTTACTTTGTGCAACAATCGGTTTATGTCGATTAAATATCGTTTTCTTCGGTAACACGTGCGTTTGTGTTTGTTTACATTGTTAGCCTAACACGTAGCGCCCCCTGGCGTTTCCATTGTTTACTTTGTCCAACAATCCAATAACAACAGACTATCGGTTTGTTGGGCTCCAACAATACTGGAATGCGAATGAACAATCGGTTTCTGTTTGTTTACATTGTTTGTTTACATTCTGTTGGTTTCCATTGTTTACTTTGTGCAACAATCGGTTTATGTCGATTAAAATATCGTTTTCATTGGTAACACGTGCGTTTGTGTTTGTTTACATTGTTGGCCTAACACGTAGCGCCCCCTGGCGTTTCCATTGTTTACTTTGTCCAACAATCCAATAACAACAGACTATCGGTTTGTTGGGCTCCAACAATACTAGAATGCGAATCAACAATCGGTTTCTGTTTGTTTACATTGTTTGTTTACATTCTGTTGGTTTCCATTGTTAACTTTGTGCAACAATCGGTTTATGTCGTTTAAAATATCGTTTTCATGGGTAACACGTGCGTTTGTGTTTATTTACATTGTTGGCCTAACACGTGGCGCCCCCTGGCGTTTCCATTGTTTACTTTGTCCAACAATCCAATACCAACAGACTATCGGTTTGTTGGGCTCCAACAATACTGGAATGCGAATCAACAATCGGTTTCTGTTTGTTTACAATGTTTGTTTACATTCTGTTGTTTCCATTGTTTACTTTGTGCAACAATCGGTTTATGTCGATTAAAAAATCGTTTTCATGGGTAACACGTGCGTTTGTGTTTTTTTCAATTGTTGACGTAACACGTGACGCCCCCTGGCGTTTCCATTGTTTACTTTGTCCAACAATCCAATAACAACAGACTATCGGTTTGTTGGGCTCTAACAATACTGGAATGCGAATCAACAATCGGTTTCTGTTTGTTTACATTGTTTGTTTACATTCTGTTGGTTTCCATTGTTTACTTTGTGCAACAATCGGTTTATGTCGATTAAAATATCGTTTTCATGGGTAACACGTGCGTTTGTGTTTGTTTACATTGTTGGCCTAACACGTGGCGCCCCCTGGCGTTTCCATTGTTTACTTTGTCCAACAATCCAATAACAACAGACTATCGGTTTGTTGGGCTCCAACAATACTGGAATGCGAATCAACAATCGGTTTCTGTTTGTTTACATTGTTTGTTTACATTCTGTTGGTTTCCATTGTTTACTTTGTGCAACAATCGGTTTATGTCGATTAAAATATCGTTTTCATGGGCAACACGTGCGTTTGTGTTTGTTTACATTGTTGGCCTAACACGTGGCGCCCCCTGGCGTTTCCATTGTTTACTTTGTCCAACAATCCAATAACAACAGACTATCGGTTTGTTGGGCTCCAACAATACTGGAATGCGAATCAACAATCGGTTTCTGTTTGTATACATTGTTTGTTTACATTCTGTTGGTTCCATTGTTTACTTTGTGCAACAATCGGTTTATGTCGATTAAAATATCGTTTTCATGGGTAACACGTGCGTTTGTGTTTATTTACATTGTTGGCCTAACACGTGGCCCCCCCCTGGCGTTTCCATTGTTTACTATGTCCAACAATCCAATAACAACAGACTATTGGTTTTTTGGGCTCCAACAATACTGGAATGCGAATCAACAATCGGTTTCTGTTTGCTTACATTGTTTGTTTACATTCTGTTGGTTTCCATTGTTTACTTTGTGCAACAATCGGTTTATGTCGATTAAAATATCGTTTTCATGGGTAACACGTGCGTTTGTGTTTGTTTGCATTGTTGGCCTAACACGTGGCGCGCCCTGGCGTTTCCATTGTTTACTTTGTCCAACAATCCAATAACAACAGACTATCGGTTTGTTGGGCTCCAACAATACTGGAATGCGAATCAACAAACGGTTTCTGTTTGTTTACATTGTTTATTTACATTCTGTTGGTTTCCATTGTTTACTTTGTGCAACAATCGGTTTATGTCGATTAAAATATCGTTTTCATGGGTAACACGTGCGTTTGTGTTTGTTTGCATTGTTGGCCTAACACGTGGCGCGCCCTGGCGTTTCCATTGTTTACTTTGTCCAACAATCCAATAACAACAGACTATCGGTTTGTTGGGCTCCAACAATACTGGAATGCGAATAAACAATGGGTTTCTGTTTGTTTACATTGTTTGTTTACATTCTGTTGGTTTCCATTGTTTACTTTGTGCAACAATCGGTTTATGTCGATTAAAATATCGTTTTCATGGGTAACACGTGCGTTTGTGTTTGTTTACATTGTTGGCCTAACACGTAGCGCCCCCTGGCGTTTCCATTGTTTACTTTGTCCAACAATCCAATAACAACAGACTATCGGTTTGTTGGGCTCCAACAATACTGGAATGCGAATCAACAATGGGTTTCTGTTTGTTTACATTGTTTGTTTACATTCTGTTGGTTTCCATTGTTTACTTTGTGCAACAATCGGTTATTGTCGATTAAAATATCGTTTTCATGGGTAACAAGTGCGTTTGTGTTTGTTTACATTGTTGGCCTAACACGTGGCGCCCCCTGTCGTTTCCATTGTTTACTTTGTCCAACAATCCAATAACAACAGACTATCGGTTTGTTGGGCTCCAACAATACTGGAATGCGAATCAACAATCGGTTTCTGTTTGTTTACATTGTTTGTTTACATTCTGTTGGTTTCAATTGTTTACTTTGTGCAACAATCGGTTTATGTCGATTAAAATATCGTTTTCATGGGCAACACGTGCGTTTGTGTTTGTTTACATTGTTGGCCTAACACGTGGCGCCCCCTGGCGTTTCCATTGTTTACTTTGTCCAACAATCCAATAACAACAGACTATCGGTTTGTTGGGCTCCAACAATACTGGAATGCGAATCAACAATCGGTTTCTGTTTGTATACATTGTTTGTTTACATTCTGTTGGTTCCATTGTTTACTTTGTGCAACAATCGGTTTATGTCGATTAAATATCGTTTTCATGGGTAACACGTGCGTTTGTGTTTATTTACATTGTTGGCCTAACACGTGGCGCACCCTGGCGTTTCCATTGTTTACTTTGTCCAACAATCCAATAACAACAGACTATAGGTTTGTTGGGCTCCAACAATACTGGAATGCGAATCAACAATCGGTTTCTGTTTGTTTACATTGTTTGTTTACATTCTGTTGGTTTCCATTGTTTACTTTGTGCAACAATCGGTTATTGTCGATTAAAATATCGTTTTCATGGATAACACGTGCGTTTGTGTTTGTTTACATTGTTGGCCTAACAGGTGGCGCCCCCTGGCGTTTCCATTGTTTACTTTGTGCAACAATCGGTTTATGTCGATTAAAATATCGTTTTCATGGGTAACACGTGCGTTTGTGTTTGTTTACATTGTTGGCCTAACACGTAGCGCCCCCTGGCGTTTCCATTGTTTACTTTGTCCAACAATCCAATAACAACAGACTATAGGTTTGTTGGGCTCCAACAATACTGGAATGCGAATCAACAATCGGTTTCTGTTTGTTTACATTGTTTGTTTACATTCTGTTGGTTTCCATTGTTTACTTTGTGCAACAATCGGTTATTGTCGATTAAAATATCGTTTTCATGGATAACACGTGCGTTTGTGTTTGTTTACATTGTTGGCCTAACAGGTGGCGCCCCCTGGCGTTTCCATTATTTACTTTGTCCAACAATCCAATAACAACAGACTATCGGTTTGTTGGGCTCCAACAATATTGGAATGCGAATCAACAATCGGTTTCTGTTTGTTTAGTTTGTTTACATTCTGTTGGTTTCCATTGTTTAATTTGTGCAACAATCGGTTTATGTCGATTAAAATATCGTTTTCATGGGTAACACGTGCGTTTGTGTTTGTTTACATTGTTGGCCTAACACGTGGCGCCCCCTGGCGTTTCCATTGTTTACTTTGTCCAACAATCCAATAACAACAGACTATCGGTTTGTTGGGCTCAACAATACTGTAATGCGAATCAACAATCGGTTTCTGTTTGTTTACATTGTTTGTTTACATTCTGTTGGTTTCCATTGTTAACTTTGTGCAACAATCGGTTTATGTCGTTTAAAATATCGTTTTCATGGGTAACACGTGCGTTTGTGTTTATTTACATTGTTGGCCTAACACGTGGCGCCCCCTGGCGTTTCCATTGTTTACTTTGTCCAACAATCCAATACCAACAGACTATCGGTTTGTTGGGCTCCAACAATACTGGAATGCGAATCAACAATCGGTTTCTGTTTGTTTACAATGTTTGTTTACATTCTGTTGTTTCCATTGTTTACTTTGTGCAACAATCGGTTTATGTCGATTAAAAAATCGTTTTCATGGGTAACACGTGCGTTTGTGTTTTTTTACATTGTTGACGTAACACGTGACGCCCCCTGGCGTTTCCATTGTTTACTTTGTCCAACAATCCAATAACAACAGACTATCGGTTTGTTGGGCTCTAACAATACTGGAATGCGAATCAACAATCGGTTTCTGTTTGTTTACATTGTTTGTTTACATTCTGTTGGTTTCCATTGTTTACTTTGTGCAACAATCGGTTTATGTCGATTAAAATATCGTTTTCATGGGTAACACGTGCGTTTGTGTTTGTTTACATTGTTGGCCTAACACGTGGCGCCCCCTGGCGTTTCCATTGTTTACTTTGTCCAACAATCCAATAACAATAGACTATCGGTTTGTTGGGCTCCAACAATACTGGAATGCGAATCAACAATCGGTTTCTGTTTGTTTACATTGTTTGTTTACATTCGGTTGGTTTCCATTGTTTACTTTGTGCAACAATCGGTTTATGTCGATTAAAATATCGTTTTCATCGGTAACACGTGCGTTTGTGTTTGTTTACATTGTTGGCCTAAGACGTAGCGCCCCCTGGCGTTTCCATTGTTTACTTTGTCCAACAATCCAATAACAACAGACTATCGGTTTGTTGGGCTCCAACAATACTGGAATGTGAACCAACAATCGGTTTCTGTTTGTTTACATTGTTTGTTAACATTCTGTTGGTTTCCATTGTTTACTTTGTGCAACAATCGGTTTATGTCGATTAAAATATCGTTTTCATGGGTAACACGTGCGTTTGTGTTTGTTTACATTGTTGGCCTAGCATGTGGCTCCCCCTGGCGTTTCCATTGTTTACTTTGTCCAACAATCCAATAACAACAGATTATCGGTTTGTTGGGCTCCAATAATACTGGAATGCGAATCAACAAACGGTTTCTGTTTGTTTACATTGTTTGTTTACATTCAGTTGGTTTCCATTGTTTACTTTGCGCAACAATCGGTTTATGTCGATTAAAATATCGTTTTCATGGGTAACACGTGCGTTTGTGTTTGTTTACATTGTTGGCCTAACACGTGGCGCCCCCTGGCGTTTCCATTGTTTACTTTGTCCAACAATCCAATAACAACAGACTATCGGTTTGTTGGGCTCCAACAATACTGGAATGCGAATCAACAATCGGTTTCTGTTTGTTTACATTGTTTGTTTACATTCTGTTGGTTTCCATTGTTTACTTTGTGCAACAATCGGTTTATGTCGATTAAAATATCGTTTTCATGGGCAACACGTGCGTTTGTGTTTGTTTACATTGTTGGCCTAACACGTGGCGCCCCCTGGCGTTTCCATTGTTTACTTTGTCCAACAATCCAATAACAACAGACTATCGGTTTGTTGGGCTCCAACAATACTGGAATGCGAATCAACAATCGGTTTCTGTTTGTATACATTGTTTGTTTACATTCTGTTGGTTCCATTGTTTACTTTGTGCAACAATCGGTTTATGTCGATTAAAATATCGTTTTCATGGGTAACACGTGCGTTTGTGTTTATTTACATTGTTGGCCTAACACGTGGCCCCCCCCCTGGCGTTTCCATTGTTTACTATGTCCAACAATCCAATAACAACAGACTATCGGTTTTTTGGGCTCCAACAATACTGGAATGCGAATCAACAATCGGTTTCTGTTTGCTTACATTGTTTGTTTACATTCTGTTGGTTTCCATTGTTTACTTTGTGCAACAATCGGTTTATGTCGATTAAAATATCGTTTTCATGGGTAACACGTGCGTTTGTGTTTGTTTACATTGTTGGCCTAACACGTAGCGCCCCCTGGCGTTTCCATTGTTTACTTTGTCCAACAATCCAATAACAACAGACTATCGGTTTGTTGGGCTCCAACAATACTGGAATGCGAATCAACAATGGGTTTCTGTTTGTTTACATTGTTTGTTTACATTCTGTTGGTTTCCATTGTTTACTTTGTGCAACAATCGGTTTATGTCGATTAAAATATCGTTTTCATGGGTAACACGTGCGTTTGTGTTTGTTTACATTGTTGGCCTAACACGTAGCGCCCCCTGGCGCTTCCATTGTTTACTTTGTCCAACAATCCAATAACAACAGACTATAGGTTTGTTGGGCTCCAACAATACTGGAATGCGAATCAACAATCGGTTTCTGTTTGTTTATATTGTTTGTTTACATTCTGTTTGTTTCCATTGTTTACTTTGTGCAACAATCGGTTATTGTCGATTAAAATATCGTTTTCATGGATAACACGTGCGTTTGTGTTTGTTTACATTGTTGGCCTAACAGGTGGCGCCCCCTGGCGTTTCCATTGTTTACTTTGTCCAACAATCCAATAACAACAGACTATCGGTTTGTTGGGCTCCAACAATATTGGAATGCGAATCAACAATCGGTTTCTGTTTGTTTAATTTGTTTACATTCTGTTGGTTTCCATTGTTTACTTTGTGCAACAATCGGTTTATGTCGATTAAAATATCGTTTTCATGGGTAACACGTGCGTTTGTGTTTGTTTACATTGTTGGCCTAACACGTGGCGCCCCCTGGCGTTTCCATTGTTTACTTTGTCCAACAATCCAATAACAACAGACTATCGGTTTGTTGGGCTCCAATAATACTGGAATGCGAATCAACAAACTGTTTCTGTTTGTTTACATTGTTTGTTTACATTCTGTTGGTTTCCATTGTTTACTTTGTGCAACAATCGGTTTATGTCGATTAAAATATCGTTTTTATGGGTAACACGTGCGTTTGTGTTTGTTTACATTGTTGGCCTAACACGTGGCGCACCCTGGCGTTTCCATTGTTTACTTTGTCCAACAATCCAATAACAACAGACTATAGGTTTGTTGGGCTCCAACAATACTGGAATGCGAATCAACAATGGGTTTCTGTTTGTTTACATTGTTTGTTTACGTTCTGTTGGTTTCCATTGTTTACTTTGAGCAACAATCGGTTTATGTCGATTAAAATATCGTTTTCATGGGCAACACATGCGTTTGTGTTTGTTTACATTGTTGGCCTAACACGTGGCGCCCCCTGGCGTTTCCATTGTTTACTTTGTCCAACAATCCAATAACAACAGACTATCGGTTTGTTGGGCTCAACAATACTGTAATGCGAATCAACAATCGGTTTCTGTTTGTTTACATTGTTTGTTTACATTCTGTTGGTTTCCATTGTTAACTTTGTGCAACAATCGGTTTATGTCGTTTAAAATATCGTTTTCATGGATAACACGTGCATTTGTGTTTATTTACATTGTTGGCCTAAAAGTGGCGCCCCCTGGCGTTTCCATTGTTTACTTTGTCCAACAATCCAATAACAACAGACTATCGGTTTGTTGGGCTCCAACAATACTGGAATGCGAATCAACAATCGGTTTCTGTTTGTTAACATTGTTGGTTTACATTCTGTTGTTTCCATTGTTTACTTTGTGCAACAATCGGTTTATGTCGATTAAAAAATCGTTTTCATCGGTAACACGTGCGTTTGTGTTTGTTTACATTGTTGGCCTAAGACGTAGCGCCCCCTGGCGTTTCCATTGTTTACTTTGTCCAACAATCCAATAACAACAGACTATCGGTTTGTTGGGCTCCAACAATACTGGAATGTGAATCAACAATCGGTTTCTGTTTGTTTACATTGTTTGTTAACATTCTGTTGGTTTCCATTGTTTACTTTGTGCAACAATCGGTTTATGTCGATTAAAATATCGTTTTCATGGGTAACACGTGCGTTTGTGTTTGTTTACATTGTTGGCCTAGCATGTGGCTCCCCCTGGCGTTTCCATTGTTTACTTTGTCCAACAATCCAATAACAACAGATTATCGGTTTGTTGGGCTCCAACAATACTGGAATGCGAATCAACAATCGGTTTCTGTTTGTTTACATTGTTTGTTTACATTCTGTTGGTTTCCATTGTTTACTTTGTGCAACAATCGGTTATTGTCGATTAAAATATCGTTTTCATGGATAACACGTGCGTTTGTGTTTGTTTACATTGTTGGCCTAACAGGTGGCGCCCCCTGGCGTTTCCATTGTTTACTTTGTCCAACAATCCAATAACAACAGACTATCGGTTTGTTGGGCTCCAACAATATTGGAATGCGAATCAACAATCGGTTTCTGTTTGTTTAGTTTGTTTACATTCTGTTGGTTTCCATTGTTTACTTTGTGCAACAATCAGTTTATGTCGATTAAAATATCGTTTTCATGGGTAACACGTGCGTTTGTGTTTGTTTACATTGTTGGCCTAACACGTTGCGCCCAATGGCGTTTCCATTGTTTACTTTGTCCAACAATCCAATAACAACAGACTATCGGTTTGTTGGGCTCCAATAATACTGGAATGCGAATCAACAAACGGTTTCTGTTTGTTTACATTGTTTGTTTACATTCTGTTGGTTTCCATTGTTTACTTTGTGCAACAATCGGTTTATGTCGATTAAAATATCGTTTTCATGGGTAACACGTGCGTTTGTGTTTGTTTACATTGTTGGCCTAACACGTGGCGCACCCTGGCGTTTCCATTGTTTACTTTGTCCAACAATCCAATAACAACAGACTATAGGTTTGTTGGGCTCCAACAATACTGGAATGCGAATCAACAATGGGTTTCTGTTTGTTTACATTGTTTGTTTACATTCTGTTGGTTTCCATTGTTTACTTTGAGCAACAATCGGTTTATGTCGATTAAAATATCGTTTTCATGGGCAACACGTGCGTTTGTGTTTGTTTACATTGTTGGCCTAGCATGTGGCTCCCCCTGGCGTTTCCATTGTTTACTTTGTCCAACAATCCAATAACAACAGATTATCGGTTTGTTGGGCTCCAATAATACTGGAATGCGAATCAACAAACGGTTTCTGTTTGTTTACATTGTTTGTTTACATTCAGTTGGTTTCCATTGTTTACTTTGCGCAACAATCGGTTTATGTCGATTAAAATATCGTTTTCATGGGTAACACGTGCGTTTGTGTTTGTTTACATTGTTGGCCTAACACGTGGCGCCACCTGGCGTTTCCATTGTTTACTTTATCCAACAATCCAATAACAACAGACTATCGGTTTGTTGGGATCCAACAATACTGGAATGCGAATCAACAATCGGTTTCTGTTTGTTTACATTGTTTGTTTACATTCTGTTGGTTTCCATTGTTTACTTTGTGCAACAATCGGTTTATGTCGATTAAAATATCGTTTTCATGGGCAACACGTGCGTTTGTGTTTGTTTACATTGTTGGCCTAACACGTGGCGCCCCCTGGCGTTTCCATTGTTTACTTTGTCCAACAATCCAATAACAACAGACTATCGGTTTGTTGGGCTCCAACAATACTGGAATGCGAATCAACAATCGGTTTCTGTTTGTATACATTGTTTGTTTACATTCTGTTGGTTCCATTGTTTACTTTGTGCAACAATCGGTTTATGTCGATTAAAATATCGTTTTCATGGGTAACACGTGCGTTTGTGTTTGTTTACATTGTTGGCCTAACACGTGGCGCCCCCTGGCGTTTCCATTGTTTACTTTGTCCAACAATCCAATAACAACAGACTATCGGTTTGTTGGGCTCCAACAATACTGGAATGCGAATCAACAATCGGTTTCTGTTTGTTTACATTGTTTGTTTACATTCTGTTGGTTTCCATTGTTTACTTTGTGCAACAATCGGTTTATGTCGATTAAAATATCGTTTTCATGGGTAACACGTCAGTTTGTGTTTGTTTACATTGTTGGCCTAACACGTGGCGCCCCCTGACGTTTCCATTGTTTACTTTGTCCAACAATCCAATAACAATAGACTATCGGTTTGTTGGGCTCCAACAATACTGGAATGCGAATCAACAATCGGTTTCTGTTTGTTTACATTGTTTGTTTACATTCGGTTGGTTTCCATTGTTTACTTTGTGCAACAATCGGTTTATGTCGATTAAAATATCGTTTTCATCGGTAACACGTGCGTTTGTGTTTGTTTACATTGTTGGCCTAAGACGTAGCGCCCCCTGGCGTTTCCATTGTTTACTTTGTCCAACAATCCAATAACAACAGACTATCGGTTTGTTGGGCTCCAACAATACTGGAATGTGAATCAACAATCGGTTTCTGTTTGTTTACATTGTTTGTTAACATTCTGTTGGTTTCCATTGTTTACTTTGTGCAACAATCGGTTTATGTCGATTAAAATATCGTTTTCATGGGTAACACGTGCGTTTGTGTTTGTTTACATTGTTGGCCTAGCATGTGGCTCCCCCTGGCGTTTCCATTGTTTACTTTGTCCAACAATCCAATAACAACAGATTATCGGTTTGTTGGGCTCCAACAATACTGGAATGCGAATCAACAATCGGTTTCTGTTTGTTTACATTGTTTGTTTACATTCTGTTGGTTTCCATTGTTTACTTTGTGCAACAATCGGTTATTGTCGATTAAAATATCGTTTTCATGGATAACACGTGCGTTTGTGTTTGTTTACATTGTTGGCCTAACAGGTGGCGCCCCCTGGCGTTTCCATTGTTTACTTTGTCCAACAATCCAATAACAACAGACTATCGGTTTGTTGGGCTCCAACAATATTGGAATGCGAATCAACAATCGGTTTCTGTTTGTTTAGTTTGTTTACATTCTGTTGGTTTCCATTGTTTACTTTGTGCAACAATCAGTTTATGTCGATTAAAATATCGTTTTCATGGGTAACACGTGCGTTTGTGTTTGTTTACATTGTTGGCCTAACACGTGGCGCCCAATGGCGTTTCCATTGTTTACTTTGTCCAACAATCCAATAACAACAGACTATCGGTTTGTTGGGCTCCAATAATACTGGAATGCGAATCAACAAACGGTTTCTGTTTGTTTACATTGTTTGTTTACATTCTGTTGGTTTCCATTGTTTACTTTGTGCAACAATCGGTTTATGTCGATTAAAATATCGTTTTCATGGGTAACACGTGCGTTTGTGTTTGTTTACATTGTTGGCATAACACGTGGCGCACCCTGGCGTTTCCATTGTTTACTTTGTCCAACAATCCAATAACAACAGACTATAGGTTTGTTGGGCTCCAACAATACTGGAATGCGAATCAACAATGGGTTTCTGTTTGTTTACATTGTTTGTTTACATTCTGTTGGTTTCCATTGTTTACTTTGAGCAACAATCGGTTTATGTCGATTAAAATATCGTTTTCATGGGTAACACGTGCGTTTGTGTTTGTTTACATTGTTGGCCTAACACGTGGCGCCCAATGGCGTTTCCATTGTTTACTTTGTCCAACAATCCAATAACAACAGACTATCGGTTTGTTGGGCTCAACAATACTGTAATGCGAATCAACAATCGGTTTCTGTTTGTTTACATTGTTTGTTTACATTCTGTTGGTTTCCATTGTTAACTTTGTGCAACAATCGGTTTATGTCGTTTAAAATATCGTTTTCATGGGTAACACGTGCGTTTGTGTTTATTTACATTGTTGGCCTAACACGTGGCGCCCCCTGGCGTTTCCATTGTTTACTTTGTCCAACAATCCAATAACAACAGACTATCGGTTTGTTGGTCTCCAACAATACTGGAATGCGAATCAACAATCGGTTTCTGTTTGTTTACATTGTTTGTTTACATTCTGTTGTTTCCATTGTTTACTTTGTGCAACAATCGGTTTATGTCGATTAAAAAATCGTTTTCATGGGTAACACGTGCGTTTGTGTTTTTTTACATTGTTGACGTAACACGTGGCGCCCCCTGGCGTTTCCATTGTTTACTTTGTCCAACAATCCAATAACAACAGACTATCGGTTTGTTGGGCTCCAACAATACTGGAATGCGAATCAACAATCGGTTTCTGTTTGTTTACATTGTTTGTTTACATTCTGTTGGTTTCCATTGTTTACTTTGTGCAACAATCGGTTTATGTCGATTAAAATATCGTTTTCATGGGTAACACGTGCGTTTGTGTTTGTTTACATTGTTGGCCTAACACGTGGCGCCCCCTGGCGTTTCCATTGTTTACTTTGTCCAACAATCCAATAACAACAGACTATCGGTTTGTTGGGCTCCAACAATACTGGAATGTGAACCAACAATCGGTTTCTGTTTGTTTACATTGTTTGTTAACATTCTGTTGGTTTCCATTGTTTACTTTGTGCAACAATCGGTTTATGTCGATTAAAATATCGTTTTCATGGGTAACACGTGCGTTTGTGTTTGTTTACATTGTTGGCCTAGCATGTGGCTCCCCCTGGCGTTTCCATTGTTTACTTTGTCCAACAATCCAATAACAACAGATTATCGGTTTGTTGGGCTCCAATAATACTGGAATGCGAATCAACAAACGGTTTCTGTTTGTTTACATTGTTTGTTTACATTCAGTTGGTTTCCATTGTTTACTTTGCGCAACAATCGGTTTATGTCGATTAAAATATCGTTTTCATGGGTAACACGTGCGTTTGTGTTTGTTTACATTGTTGGCCTAACACGTGGCGCCCCCTGGCGTTTCCATTGTTTACTTTGTCCAACAATCCAATAACAACAGACTATCGGTTTGTTGGGCTCCAACAATACTGGAATGCGAATCAACAATCGGTTTCTCTTTGTTTACATTGTTTGTTTACATTCTGTTGGTTTCCATTGTTTACTTTGTGCAACAATCGGTTTATGTCGATTAAAATATCGTTTTCATGGGCAACACGTGCGTTTGTGTTTGTTTACATTGTTGGCCTAACACGTGGCGACCCCTGGCGTTTCCATTGTTTACTTTGTCCAACAATCCAATAACAACAGACTATCGGTTTGTTGGGCTCCAACAATACTGGAATGCGAATCAACAATCGATTTCTGTTTGTATACATTGTTTGTTTACATTCTGTTGGTTCCATTGTTTACTTTGTGCAACAATCGGTTTATGTCGATTAAAATATCGTTTTCATGGGTAACACGTGCGTTTGTGTTTGTTTACATTGTTGGCCTAGCATGTGGCTCCCCCTGGCGTTTCCATTGTTTACTTTGTCCAACAATCCAATAACAACAGATTATCGGTTTGTTGGGCTCCAACAATACTGGAATGCGAATCAACAATCGGTTTCTGTTTGTTTACATTGTTTGTTTACATTCTGTTGGTTTCCATTGTTTACTTTGTGCAACAATCGGTTATTGTCGATTAAAATATCGTTTTCATGGATAACACGTGCGTTTGTGTTTGTTTACATTGTTGGCCTAACAGGTGGCGCCCCCTGGCGTTTCCATTGTTTACTTTGTCCAACAATCCAATAACAACAGACTATCGGTTTGTTGGGCTCCAACAATATTGGAATGCGAATCAACAATCGGTTTCTGTTTGTTTAGTTTGTTTACATTCTGTTGGTTTCCATTGTTTACTTTGTGCAACAATCAGTTTATGTCGATTAAAATATCGTTTTCATGGGTAACACGTGCGTTTGTGTTTGTTTACATTGTTGGCCTAACACGTTGCGCCCAATGGCGTTTCCATTGTTTACTTTGTCCAACAATCCAATAACAACAGACTATCGGTTTGTTGGGCTCCAATAATACTGGAATGCGAATCAACAAACGGTTTCTGTTTGTTTACATTGTTTGTTTACATTCTGTTGGTTTCCATTGTTTACTTTGTGCAACAATCGGTTTATGTCGATTAAAATATCGTTTTCATGGGTAACACGTGCGTTTGTGTTTGTTTACATTGTTGGCCTAACACGTGGCGCACCCTGGCGTTTCCATTGTTTACTTTGTCCAACAATCCAATAACAACAGACTATAGGTTTGTTGGGCTCCAACAATACTGGAATGCGAATCAACAATGGGTTTCTGTTTGTTTACATTGTTTGTTTACATTCTGTTGGTTTCCATTGTTTACTTTGAGCAACAATCGGTTTATGTCGATTAAAATATCGTTTTCATGGGCAACACGTGCGTTTGTGTTTGTTTACATTGTTGGCCTAGCATGTGGCTCCCCCTGGCGTTTCCATTGTTTACTTTGTCCAACAATCCAATAACAACAGATTATCGGTTTGTTGGGCTCCAATAATACTGGAATGCGAATCAACAAACGGTTTCTGTTTGTTTACATTGTTTGTTTACATTCAGTTGGTTTCCATTGTTTACTTTGCGCAACAATCGGTTTATGTCGATTAAAATATCGTTTTCATGGGTAACACGTGCGTTTGTGTTTGTTTACATTGTTGGCCTAACACGTGGCGCCACCTGGCGTTTCCATTGTTTACTTTGTCCAACAATCCAATAACAACAGACTATCGGTTTGTTGGGATCCAACAATACTGGAATGCGAATCAACAATCGGTTTCTGTTTGTTTACATTGTTTGTTTACATTCTGTTGGTTTCCATTGTTTACTTTGTGCAACAATCGGTTTATGTCGATTAAAATATCGTTTTCATGGGCAACACGTGCGTTTGTGTTTGTTTACATTGTTGGCCTAACACGTGGCGCCCCCTGGCGTTTCCATTGTTTACTTTGTCCAACAATCCAATAACAACAGACTATCGGTTTGTTGGGCTCCAACAATACTGGAATGCGAATCAACAATCGGTTTCTGTTTGTATACATTGTTTGTTTACATTCTGTTGGTTCCATTGTTTACTTTGTGCAACAATCGGTTTATGTCGATTAAAATATCGTTTTCATGGGTAACACGTGCGTTTGTGTTTGTTTACATTGTTGGCCTAACACGTGGCGCCCCCTGGCGTTTCCATTGTTTACTTTGTCCAACAATCCAATAACAACAGACTATCGGTTTGTTGGGCTCCAACAATACTGGAATGCGAATCAACAATCGGTTTCTGTTTGTTTACATTGTTTGTTTACATTCTGTTGGTTTCCATTGTTTACTTTGTGCAACAATCGGTTTATGTCGATTAAAATATCGTTTTCATGGGTAACACGTCAGTTTGTGTTTGTTTACATTGTTGGCCTAACACGTGGCGCCCCCTGACGTTTCCATTGTTTACTTTGTCCAACAATCCAATAACAATAGACTATCGGTTTGTTGGGCTCCAACAATACTGGAATGCGAATCAACAATCGGTTTCTGTTTGTTTACATTGTTTGTTTACATTCGGTTGGTTTCCATTGTTTACTTTGTGCAACAATCGGTTTATGTCGATTAAAATATCGTTTTCATCGGTAACACGTGCGTTTGTGTTTGTTTACATTGTTGGCCTAAGACGTAGCGCCCCCTGGCGTTTCCATTGTTTACTTTGTCCAACAATCCAATAACAACAGACTATCGGTTTGTTGGGCTCCAACAATACTGGAATGTGAATCAACAATCGGTTTCTGTTTGTTTACATTGTTTGTTAACATTCTGTTGGTTTCCATTGTTTACTTTGTGCAACAATCGGTTTATGTCGATTAAAATATCGTTTTCATGGGTAACACGTGCGTTTGTGTTTGTTTACATTGTTGGCCTAGCATGTGGCTCCCCCTGGCGTTTCCATTGTTTACTTTGTCCAACAATCCAATAACAACAGATTATCGGTTTGTTGGGCTCCAACAATACTGGAATGCGAATCAACAATCGGTTTCTGTTTGTTTACATTGTTTGTTTACATTCTGTTGGTTTCCATTGTTTACTTTGTGCAACAATCGGTTATTGTCGATTAAAATATCGTTTTCATGGATAACACGTGCGTTTGTGTTTGTTTACATTGTTGGCCTAACAGGTGGCGCCCCCTGGCGTTTCCATTGTTTACTTTGTCCAACAATCCAATAACAACAGACTATCGGTTTGTTGGGCTCCAACAATATTGGAATGCGAATCAACAATCGGTTTCTGTTTGTTTAGTTTGTTTACATTCTGTTGGTTTCCATTGTTTACTTTGTGCAACAATCAGTTTATGTCGATTAAAATATCGTTTTCATGGGTAACACGTGCGTTTGTGTTTGTTTACATTGTTGGCCTAACACGTGGCGCCCAATGGCGTTTCCATTGTTTACTTTGTCCAACAATCCAATAACAACAGACTATCGGTTTGTTGGGCTCCAATAATACTGGAATGCGAATCAACAAACGGTTTCTGTTTGTTTACATTGTTTGTTTACATTCTGTTGGTTTCCATTGTTTACTTTGTGCAACAATCGGTTTATGTCGATTAAAATATCGTTTTCATGGGTAACACGTGCGTTTGTGTTTGTTTACATTGTTGGCATAACACGTGGCGCAC
The DNA here is from genome assembly GCA_963932465.1 of Maratus speciosus. Lineage (NCBI taxonomy): Eukaryota > Metazoa > Arthropoda > Arachnida > Araneae > Salticidae > Maratus > Maratus speciosus. Next base: position 182,674,154 of record OZ010795.1, on the reverse strand, counting down.
CCTGGCGTTTCCATTGTTTACTTTGTCCAACAATCCAATAACAACAGACTATAGGTTTGTTGGGCTCCAACAATACTGGAATGCGAATCAACAATGGGTTTCTGTTTGTTTACATTGTTTGTTTACATTCTGTTGGTTTCCATTGTTTACTTTGAGCAACAATCGGTTTATGTCGATTAAAATATCGTTTTCATGGGTAACACGTGCGTTTGTGTTTGTTTACATTGTTGGCCTAACACGTGGCGCCCAATGGCGTTTCCATTGTTTACTTTGTCCAACAATCCAATAACAACAGACTATCGGTTTGTTGGGCTCAACAATACTGTAATGCGAATCAACAATCGGTTTCTGTTTGTTTACATTGTTTGTTTACATTCTGTTGGTTTCCATTGTTAACTTTGTGCAACAATCGGTTTATGTCGTTTAAAATATCGTTTTCATGGGTAACACGTGCGTTTGTGTTTATTTACATTGTTGGCCTAACACGTGGCGCCCCCTGGCGTTTCCATTGTTTACTTTGTCCAACAATCCAATAACAACAGACTATCGGTTTGTTGGTCTCCAACAATACTGGAATGCGAATCAACAATCGGTTTCTGTTTGTTTACATTGTTTGTTTACATTCTGTTGTTTCCATTGTTTACTTTGTGCAACAATCGGTTTATGTCGATTAAAAAATCGTTTTCATGGGTAACACGTGCGTTTGTGTTTTTTTACATTGTTGACGTAACACGTGGCGCCCCCTGGCGTTTCCATTGTTTACTTTGTCCAACAATCCAATAACAACAGACTATCGGTTTGTTGGGCTCCAACAATACTGGAATGCGAATCAACAATCGGTTTCTGTTTGTTTACATTGTTTGTTTACATTCTGTTGGTTTCCATTGTTTACTTTGTGCAACAATCGGTTTATGTCGATTAAAATATCGTTTTCATGGGTAACACGTGCGTTTGTGTTTGTTTACATTGTTGGCCTAACACGTGGCGCCCCCTGGCGTTTCCATTGTTTACTTTGTCCAACAATCCAATAACAACAGACTATCGGTTTGTTGGGCTCCAACAATACTGGAATGTGAACCAACAATCGGTTTCTGTTTGTTTACATTGTTTGTTAACATTCTGTTGGTTTCCATTGTTTACTTTGTGCAACAATCGGTTTATGTCGATTAAAATATCGTTTTCATGGGTAACACGTGCGTTTGTGTTTGTTTACATTGTTGGCCTAGCATGTGGCTCCCCCTGGCGTTTCCATTGTTTACTTTGTCCAACAATCCAATAACAACAGATTATCGGTTTGTTGGGCTCCAATAATACTGGAATGCGAATCAACAAACGGTTTCTGTTTGTTTACATTGTTTGTTTACATTCAGTTGGTTTCCATTGTTTACTTTGCGCAACAATCGGTTTATGTCGATTAAAATATCGTTTTCATGGGTAACACGTGCGTTTGTGTTTGTTTACATTGTTGGCCTAACACGTGGCGCCCCCTGGCGTTTCCATTGTTTACTTTGTCCAACAATCCAATAACAACAGACTATCGGTTTGTTGGGCTCCAACAATACTGGAATGCGAATCAACAATCGATTTCTGTTTGTATACATTGTTTGTTTACATTCTGTTGGTTCCATTGTTTACTTTGTGCAACAATCGGTTTATGTCGATTAAAATATCGTTTTCATGGGTAACACGTGCGTTTGTGTTTGTTTACATTGTTGGCCTAGCATGTGGCTCCCCCTGGCGTTTCCATTGTTTACTTTGTCCAACAATCCAATAACAACAGATTATCGGTTTGTTGGGCTCCAACAATACTGGAATGCGAATCAACAATCGGTTTCTGTTTGTTTACATTGTTTGTTTACATTCTGTTGGTTTCCATTGTTTACTTTGTGCAACAATCGGTTATTGTCGATTAAAATATCGTTTTCATGGATAACACGTGCGTTTGTGTTTGTTTACATTGTTGGCCTAACAGGTGGCGCCCCCTGGCGTTTCCATTGTTTACTTTGTCCAACAATCCAATAACAACAGACTATCGGTTTGTTGGGCTCCAACAATATTGGAATGCGAATCAACAATCGGTTTCTGTTTGTTTAGTTTGTTTACATTCTGTTGGTTTCCATTGTTTACTTTGTGCAACAATCAGTTTATGTCGATTAAAATATCGTTTTCATGGGTAACACGTGCGTTTGTGTTTGTTTACATTGTTGGCCTAACACGTTGCGCCCAATGGCGTTTCCATTGTTTACTTTGTCCAACAATCCAATAACAACAGACTATCGGTTTGTTGGGCTCCAATAATACTGGAATGCGAATCAACAAACGGTTTCTGTTTGTTTACATTGTTTGTTTACATTCTGTTGGTTTCCATTGTTTACTTTGTGCAACAATCGGTTTATGTCGATTAAAATATCGTTTTCATGGGTAACACGTGCGTTTGTGTTTGTTTACATTGTTGGCCTAACACGTGGCGCACCCTGGCGTTTCCATTGTTTACTTTGTCCAACAATCCAATAACAACAGACTATAGGTTTGTTGGGCTCCAACAATACTGGAATGCGAATCAACAATGGGTTTCTGTTTGTTTACATTGTTTGTTTACATTCTGTTGGTTTCCATTGTTTACTTTGAGCAACAATCGGTTTATGTCGATTAAAATATCGTTTTCATGGGCAACACGTGCGTTTGTGTTTGTTTACATTGTTGGCCTAGCATGTGGCTCCCCCTGGCGTTTCCATTGTTTACTTTGTCCAACAATCCAATAACAACAGATTATCGGTTTGTTGGGCTCCAATAATACTGGAATGCGAATCAACAAACGGTTTCTGTTTGTTTACATTGTTTGTTTACATTCAGTTGGTTTCCATTGTTTACTTTGCGCAACAATCGGTTTATGTCGATTAAAATATCGTTTTCATGGGTAACACGTGCGTTTGTGTTTGTTTACATTGTTGGCCTAACACGTGGCGCCACCTGGCGTTTCCATTGTTTACTTTGTCCAACAATCCAATAACAACAGACTATCGGTTTGTTGGGATCCAACAATACTGGAATGCGAATCAACAATCGGTTTCTGTTTGTTTACATTGTTTGTTTACATTCTGTTGGTTTCCATTGTTTACTTTGTGCAACAATCGGTTTATGTCGATTAAAATATCGTTTTCATGGGCAACACGTGCGTTTGTGTTTGTTTACATTGTTGGCCTAACACGTGGCGCCCCCTGGCGTTTCCATTGTTTACTTTGTCCAACAATCCAATAACAACAGACTATCGGTTTGTTGGGCTCCAACAATACTGGAATGCGAATCAACAATCGGTTTCTGTTTGTATACATTGTTTGTTTACATTCTGTTGGTTCCATTGTTTACTTTGTGCAACAATCGGTTTATGTCGATTAAAATATCGTTTTCATGGGTAACACGTGCGTTTGTGTTTGTTTACATTGTTGGCCTAACACGTGGCGCCCCCTGGCGTTTCCATTGTTTACTTTGTCCAACAATCCAATAACAACAGACTATCGGTTTGTTGGGCTCCAACAATACTGGAATGCGAATCAACAATCGGTTTCTGTTTGTTTACATTGTTTGTTTACATTCTGTTGGTTTCCATTGTTTACTTTGTGCAACAATCGGTTTATGTCGATTAAAATATCGTTTTCATGGGTAACACGTCAGTTTGTGTTTGTTTACATTGTTGGCCTAACACGTGGCGCCCCCTGACGTTTCCATTGTTTACTTTGTCCAACAATCCAATAACAATAGACTATCGGTTTGTTGGGCTCCAACAATACTGGAATGCGAATCAACAATCGGTTTCTGTTTGTTTACATTGTTTGTTTACATTCGGTTGGTTTCCATTGTTTACTTTGTGCAACAATCGGTTTATGTCGATTAAAATATCGTTTTCATCGGTAACACGTGCGTTTGTGTTTGTTTACATTGTTGGCCTAAGACGTAGCGCCCCCTGGCGTTTCCATTGTTTACTTTGTCCAACAATCCAATAACAACAGACTATCGGTTTGTTGGGCTCCAACAATACTGGAATGTGAATCAACAATCGGTTTCTGTTTGTTTACATTGTTTGTTAACATTCTGTTGGTTTCCATTGTTTACTTTGTGCAACAATCGGTTTATGTCGATTAAAATATCGTTTTCATGGGTAACACGTGCGTTTGTGTTTGTTTACATTGTTGGCCTAGCATGTGGCTCCCCCTGGCGTTTCCATTGTTTACTTTGTCCAACAATCCAATAACAACAGATTATCGGTTTGTTGGGCTCCAACAATACTGGAATGCGAATCAACAATCGGTTTCTGTTTGTTTACATTGTTTGTTTACATTCTGTTGGTTTCCATTGTTTACTTTGTGCAACAATCGGTTATTGTCGATTAAAATATCGTTTTCATGGATAACACGTGCGTTTGTGTTTGTTTACATTGTTGGCCTAACAGGTGGCGCCCCCTGGCGTTTCCATTGTTTACTTTGTCCAACAATCCAATAACAACAGACTATCGGTTTGTTGGGCTCCAACAATATTGGAATGCGAATCAACAATCGGTTTCTGTTTGTTTAGTTTGTTTACATTCTGTTGGTTTCCATTGTTTACTTTGTGCAACAATCAGTTTATGTCGATTAAAATATCGTTTTCATGGGTAACACGTGCGTTTGTGTTTGTTTACATTGTTGGCCTAACACGTGGCGCCCAATGGCGTTTCCATTGTTTACTTTGTCCAACAATCCAATAACAACAGACTATCGGTTTGTTGGGCTCCAATAATACTGGAATGCGAATCAACAAACGGTTTCTGTTTGTTTACATTGTTTGTTTACATTCTGTTGGTTTCCATTGTTTACTTTGTGCAACAATCGGTTTATGTCGATTAAAATATCGTTTTCATGGGTAACACGTGCGTTTGTGTTTGTTTACATTGTTGGCATAACACGTGGCGCACCCTGGCGTTTCCATTGTTTACTTTGTCCAACAATCCAATAACAACAGACTATAGGTTTGTTGGGCTCCAACAATACTGGAATGCGAATCAACAATGGGTTTCTGTTTGTTTACATTGTTTGTTTACATTCTGTTGGTTTCCATTGTTTACTTTGAGCAACAATCGGTTTATGTCGATTAAAATATCGTTTTCATGGGTAACACGTGCGTTTGTGTTTGTTTACATTGTTGGCCTAACACGTGGCGCCCAATGGCGTTTCCATTGTTTACTTTGTCCAACAATCCAATAACAACAGACTATCGGTTTGTTGGGCTCAACAATACTGTAATGCGAATCAACAATCGGTTTCTGTTTGTTTACATTGTTTGTTTACATTCTGTTGGTTTCCATTGTTAACTTTGTGCAACAATCGGTTTATGTCGTTTAAAATATCGTTTTCATGGGTAACACGTGCGTTTGTGTTTATTTACATTGTTGGCCTAACACGTGGCGCCCCCTGGCGTTTCCATTGTTTACTTTGTCCAACAATCCAATAACAACAGACTATCGGTTTGTTGGTCTCCAACAATACTGGAATGCGAATCAACAATCGGTTTCTGTTTGTTTACATTGTTTGTTTACATTCTGTTGTTTCCATTGTTTACTTTGTGCAACAATCGGTTTATGTCGATTAAAAAATCGTTTTCATGGGTAACACGTGCGTTTGTGTTTTTTTACATTGTTGACGTAACACGTGGCGCCCCCTGGCGTTTCCATTGTTTACTTTGTCCAACAATCCAATAACAACAGACTATCGGTTTGTTGGGCTCCAACAATACTGGAATGCGAATCAACAATCGGTTTCTGTTTGTTTACATTGTTTGTTTACATTCTGTTGGTTTCCATTGTTTACTTTGTGCAACAATCGGTTTATGTCGATTAAAATATCGTTTTCATGGGTAACACGTGCGTTTGTGTTTGTTTACATTGTTGGCCTAACACGTGGCGCCCCCTGGCGTTTCCATTGTTTACTTTGTCCAACAATCCAATAACAACAGACTATCGGTTTGTTGGGCTCCAACAATACTGGAATGTGAACCAACAATCGGTTTCTGTTTGTTTACATTGTTTGTTAACATTCTGTTGGTTTCCATTGTTTACTTTGTGCAACAATCGGTTTATGTCGATTAAAATATCGTTTTCATGGGTAACACGTGCGTTTGTGTTTGTTTACATTGTTGGCCTAGCATGTGGCTCCCCCTGGCGTTTCCATTGTTTACTTTGTCCAACAATCCAATAACAACAGATTATCGGTTTGTTGGGCTCCAATAATACTGGAATGCGAATCAACAAACGGTTTCTGTTTGTTTACATTGTTTGTTTACATTCAGTTGGTTTCCATTGTTTACTTTGCGCAACAATCGGTTTATGTCGATTAAAATATCGTTTTCATGGGTAACACGTGCGTTTGTGTTTGTTTACATTGTTGGCCTAACACGTGGCGCCCCCTGGCGTTTCCATTGTTTACTTTGTCCAACAATCCAATAACAACAGACTATCGGTTTGTTGGGCTCCAACAATACTGGAATGCGAATCAACAATCGGTTTCTCTTTGTTTACATTGTTTGTTTACATTCTGTTGGTTTCCATTGTTTACTTTGTGCAACAATCGGTTTATGTCGATTAAAATATCGTTTTCATGGGCAACACGTGCGTTTGTGTTTGTTTACATTGTTGGCCTAACACGTGGCGACCCCTGGCGTTTCCATTGTTTACTTTGTCCAACAATCCAATAACAACAGACTATCGGTTTGTTGGGCTCCAACAATACTGGAATGCGAATCAACAATCGATTTCTGTTTGTATACATTGTTTGTTTACATTCTGTTGGTTCCATTGTTTACTTTGTGCAACAATCGGTTTATGTCGATTAAAATATCGTTTTCATGGGTAACACGTGCGTATGTGTTTATTTACATTGTTGGCCTAACACGTGGCCCCCCCCTGGCGTTTCCATTGTTTACTTTGTCCAACAATCCAATAACAACAGACTATTGGTTTTTTGGGCTCCAACAATACTGGAATGCGAATCAACAATCGGTTTCTGTTTGCTTACATTGTTTGTTTACATTCTGTTGGTTTCCATTGTTTACTTTGTGCAACAATCGGTTTATGTCGATTAAAATATCGTTTTCATGGGTAACACGTGCGTTTGTGTTTGTTTACATTGTTGGCCTAACACGTGGCGCCCCCTGGCGTTTCCATTGTTTACTTTGTCCAACAATCCAATAACAATAAACTATCGGTTTGTTGGGCTCCAACAATACTGGAATGCGAATCAACAATCGGTTTCTGTTTGTTTACATTGTTTGTTTACATTCTGTTGGTTCCATTGTTTACTTTGTGCAACAATCGGTTTATGTCGATTAAAATATCGTTTTCATGGGTAACACGTGCGTTTGTGTTTATTTACATTGTTGGCCTAACACGTGGCGCCCCCTGGCGTTTCCATTGTTTACTTTGTCCAACAATCCAATAACAACAGACTATTGGTTTTTTGGGCTCCAACAATACTGGAATGCGAATCAACAATCGGTTTCTGTTTGCTTACAATGTTTGTTTACATTCTGTTGGTTTCCATTGTTTACTTTGTGCAACAATCGGTTTATGTCGATTAAAATATCGTTTTCATGGGTAACACGTGCGTTTGTGTTTGTTTACATTGTTGGCCTAACACGTGGCGCCCCCTGGCGTTTCCATTGTTTACTTTGTCCAACAATCCAATAACAATAAACTATCGGTTTGTTGGGCTCCAACAATACTGGAATGCGAATCAACAATCGGTTTCTGTTTGTTTACATTGTTTGTTTACATTCTGTTGGTTTCCATTGTTTACTTTGTGCAACAATCAGTTTATGTCGATTAAAATATCGTTTTCATGGGTAACACGTGCGTTTGTGTTTGTTTACATTGTTGGCCTAACACGTTGCGCCCAATGGCGTTTCCATTGTTTACTTTGTCCAACAATCCAATAACAACAGACTATCGGTTTGTTGGGCTCCAATAATACTGGAATGCGAATCAACAAACGGTTTCTGTTTGTTTACATTGTTTGTTTACATTCTGTTGGTTTCCATTGTTTACTTTGTGCAACAATCGGTTTATGTCGATTAAAATATCGTTTTCATGGGTAACACGTGCGTTTGTGTTTGTTTACATTGTTGGCCTAACACGTGGCGCACCCTGGCGTTTCCATTGTTTACTTTGTCCAACAATCCAATAACAACAGACTATAGGTTTGTTGGGCTCCAACAATACTGGAATGCGAATCAACAATGGGTTTCTGTTTGTTTACATTGTTTGTTTACATTCTGTTGGTTTCCATTGTTTACTTTGAGCAACAATCGGTTTATGTCGATTAAAATATCGTTTTCATGGGCAACACGTGCGTTTGTGTTTGTTTACATTGTTGGCCTAGCATGTGGCTCCCCCTGGCGTTTCCATTGTTTACTTTGTCCAACAATCCAATAACAACAGATTATCGGTTTGTTGGGCTCCAATAATACTGGAATGCGAATCAACAAACGGTTTCTGTTTGTTTACATTGTTTGTTTACATTCAGTTGGTTTCCATTGTTTACTTTGCGCAACAATCGGTTTATGTCGATTAAAATATCGTTTTCATGGGTAACACGTGCGTTTGTGTTTGTTTACATTGTTGGCCTAACACGTGGCGCCACCTGGCGTTTCCATTGTTTACTTTGTCCAACAATCCAATAACAACAGACTATCGGTTTGTTGGGATCCAACAATACTGGAATGCGAATCAACAATCGGTTTCTGTTTGTTTACATTGTTTGTTTACATTCTGTTGGTTTCCATTGTTTACTTTGTGCAACAATCGGTTTATGTCGATTAAAATATCGTTTTCATGGGCAACACGTGCGTTTGTGTTTGTTTACATTGTTGGCCTAACACGTGGCGCCCCCTGGCGTTTCCATTGTTTACTTTGTCCAACAATCCAATAACAACAGACTATCGGTTTGTTGGGCTCCAACAATACTGGAATGCGAATCAACAATCGGTTTCTGTTTGTATACATTGTTTGTTTACATTCTGTTGGTTCCATTGTTTACTTTGTGCAACAATCGGTTTATGTCGATTAAAATATCGTTTTCATGGGTAACACGTGCGTTTGTGTTTGTTTACATTGTTGGCCTAACACGGGGCGCCCCCTGGCGTTTCCATTGTTTACTTTGTCCAACAATCCAATAACAACAGACTATCGGTTTGTTGGGCTCCAACAATACTGGAATGCGAATCAACAATCGGTTTCTGTTTGTTTACATTGTTTGTTTACATTCTGTTGGTTTCCATTGTTTACTTTGTGCAACAATCGGTTTATGTCGATTAAAATATCGTTTTCATGGGTAACACGTCAGTTTGTGTTTGTTTACATTGTTGGCCTAACACGTGGCGCCCCCTGACGTTTCCATTGTTTACTTTGTCCAACAATCCAATAACAATAGACTATCGGTTTGTTGGGCTCCAACAATACTGGAATGCGAATCAACAATCGGTTTCTGTTTGTTTACATTGTTTGTTTACATTCGGTTGGTTTCCATTGTTTACTTTGTGCAACAATCGGTTTATGTCGATTAAAATATCGTTTTCATCGGTAACACGTGCGTTTGTGTTTGTTTACATTGTTGGCCTAAGACGTAGCGCCCCCTGGCGTTTCCATTGTTTACTTTGTCCAACAATCCAATAACAACAGACTATCGGTTTGTTGGGCTCCAACAATACTGGAATGTGAATCAACAATCGGTTTCTGTTTGTTTACATTGTTTGTTAACATTCTGTTGGTTTCCATTGTTTACTTTGTGCAACAATCGGTTTATGTCGATTAAAATATCGTTTTCATGGGTAACACGTGCGTTTGTGTTTGTTTACATTGTTGGCCTAGCATGTGGCTCCCCCTGGCGTTTCCATTGTTTACTTTGTCCAACAATCCAATAACAACAGATTATCGGTTTGTTGGGCTCCAACAATACTGGAATGCGAATCAACAATCGGTTTCTGTTTGTTTACATTGTTTGTTTACATTCTGTTGGTTTCCATTGTTTACTTTGTGCAACAATCGGTTATTGTCGATTAAAATATCGTTTTCATGGATAACACGTGCGTTTGTGTTTGTTTACATTGTTGGCCTAACAGGTGGCGCCCCCTGGCGTTTCCATTGTTTACTTTGTCCAACAATCCAATAACAACAGACTATCGGTTTGTTGGGCTCCAACAATATTGGAATGCGAATCAACAATCGGTTTCTGTTTGTTTAGTTTGTTTACATTCTGTTGGTTTCCATTGTTTACTTTGTGCAACAATCAGTTTATGTCGATTAAAATATCGTTTTCATGGGTAACACGTGCGTTTGTGTTTGTTTACATTGTTGGCCTAACACGTGGCGCCCAATGGCGTTTCCATTGTTTACTTTGTCCAACAATCCAATAACAACAGACTATCGGTTTGTTGGGCTCCAATAATACTGGAATGCGAATCAACAAACGGTTTCTGTTTGTTTACATTGTTTGTTTACATTCTGTTGGTTTCCATTGTTTACTTTGTGCAACAATCGGTTTATGTCGATTAAAATATCGTTTTCATGGGTAACACGTGCGTTTGTGTTTGTTTACATTGTTGGCATAACACGTGGCGCACCCTGGCGTTTCCATTGTTTACTTTGTCCAACAATCCAATAACAACAGACTATAGGTTTGTTGGGCTCCAACAATACTGGAATGCGAATCAACAATGGGTTTCTGTTTGTTTACATTGTTTGTTTACATTCTGTTGGTTTCCATTGTTTACTTTGAGCAACAATCGGTTTATGTCGATTAAAATATCGTTTTCATGGGTAACACGTGCGTTTGTGTTTGTTTACATTGTTGGCCTAACACGTGGCGCCCAATGGCGTTTCCATTGTTTACTTTGTCCAACAATCCAATAACAACAGACTATCGGTTTGTTGGGCTCAACAATACTGTAATGCGAATCAACAATCGGTTTCTGTTTGTTTACATTGTTTGTTTACATTCTGTTGGTTTCCATTGTTAACTTTGTGCAACAATCGGTTTATGTCGTTTAAAATATCGTTTTCATGGGTAACACGTGCGTTTGTGTTTATTTACATTGTTGGCCTAACACGTGGCGCCCCCTGGCGTTTCCATTGTTTACTTTGTCCAACAATCCAATAACAACAGACTATCGGTTTGTTGGTCTCCAACAATACTGGAATGCGAATCAACAATCGGTTTCTGTTTGTTTACATTGTTTGTTTACATTCTGTTGTTTCCATTGTTTACTTTGTGCAACAATCGGTTTATGTCGATTAAAATATCGTTTTCATGGGTAACACGTGCGTTTGTGTTTGTTTACATTGTTGGCCTAGCATGTGGCTCCCCCTGGCGTTTCCATTGTTTACTTTGTCCAACAATCCAATAACAACAGATTATCGGTTTGTTGGGCTCCAATAATACTGGAATGCGAATCAACAAACGGTTTCTGTTTGTTTACATTGTTTGTTTACATTCAGTTGGTTTCCATTGTTTACTTTGCGCAACAATCGGTTTATGTCGATTAAAATATCGTTTTCATGGGTAACACGTGCGTTTGTGTTTGTTTACATTGTTGGCCTAACACGTGGCGCCCCCTGGCGTTTCCATTGTTTACTTTGTCCAACAATCCAATAACAACAGACTATCGGTTTGTTGGGCTCCAACAATACTGGAATGCGAATCAACAATCGGTTTCTCTTTGTTTACATTGTTTGTTTACATTCTGTTGGTTTCCATTGTTTACTTTGTGCAACAATCGGTTTATGTCGATTAAAATATCGTTTTCATGGGCAACACGTGCGTTTGTGTTTGTTTACATTGTTGGCCTAACACGTGGCGACCCCTGGCGTTTCCATTGTTTACTTTGTCCAACAATCCAATAACAACAGACTATCGGTTTGTTGGGCTCCAACAATACTGGAATGCGAATCAACAATCGATTTCTGTTTGTATACATTGTTTGTTTACATTCTGTTGGTTCCATTGTTTACTTTGTGCAACAATCGGTTTATGTCGATTAAAATATCGTTTTCATGGGTAACACGTGCGTATGTGTTTATTTACATTGTTGGCCTAACACGTGGCCCCCCCCTGGCGTTTCCATTGTTTACTTTGTCCAACAATCCAATAACAACAGACTATTGGTTTTTTGGGCTCCAACAATACTGGAATGCGAATCAACAATCGGTTTCTGTTTGCTTACATTGTTTGTTTACATTCTGTTGGTTTCCATTGTTTACTTTGTGCAACAATCGGTTTATGTCGATTAAAATATCGTTTTCATGGGTAACACGTGCGTTTGTGTTTGTTTACATTGTTGGCCTAACACGTGGCGCCCCCTGGCGTTTCCATTGTTTACTTTGTCCAACAATCCAATAACAATAAACTATCGGTTTGTTGGGCTCCAACAATACTGGAATGCGAATCAACAATCGGTTTCTGTTTGTTTACATTGTTTGTTTACATTCTGTTGGTTCCATTGTTTACTTTGTGCAACAATCGGTTTATGTCGATTAAAATATCGTTTTCATGGGTAACACGTGCGTTTGTGTTTATTTACATTGTTGGCCTAACACGTGGCGCCCCCTGGCGTTTCCATTGTTTACTTTGTCCAACAATCCAATAACAACAGACTATTGGTTTTTTGGGCTCCAACAATACTGGAATGCGAATCAACAATCGGTTTCTGTTTGCTTACAATGTTTGTTTACATTCTGTTGGTTTCCATTGTTTACTTTGTGCAACAATCGGTTTATGTCGATTAAAATATCGTTTTCATGGTTAACACGTGCGTTTGTGTTTGTTTACATTGTTGGCCTAACACGTGGCGCCCCCTGGCGTTTCCATTGTTTACTTTGTCCAACAATCCAATAAAAACAGACTATCGGTTTTTTGGGCTCCAACAATACTGGAATGCGAATAAACAATCGGTTTCTGTTTGTTTACATTGTTTGTTTACATTTTGTTGGTTTCCATTGTTTACTTTGTGCAACAATCGGTTTATGTCGATTAAAATATCTTTTTCATCGGTAACACGTGCGTTTGTGTTTGTTTACGTTGTTGGCCTAACACGTGGCGCCCCCTGGCGTTTCCATTGTTTACTTTGTCCAACAATCCAATAACAACAGACTATTGGTTTGTTGGGTTCCAACAATACTGGAATGCGAATCAACAATCGGTTTCTGTTTGTTTACATTCTGTTGGTTTCCATTGTTTACTTTGTGCAACAATCGGTTTATGTCGATTAAATATCGTTTTCTTCGGTAACACGTGCGTTTGTGTTTGTTTACATTGTTAGCCTAACACGTAGCGCCCCCTGGCGTTTCCATTGTTTACTTTGTCCAACAATCCAATAACAACAGACTATCGGTTTGTTGGGCTCCAACAATACTGGAATGCGAATGAACAATCGGTTTCTGTTTGTTTATATTGTTTGTTTACATTCTGTTGGTTTCCATTGTTTACTTTGTGCAACAATCGGTTTATGTCGATTAAAATATCGTTTTCATTGGTAACACGTGCGTTTGTGTTTGTTTACATTGTTGGCCTAACACGTAGCGCCCCCTGGCGTTTCCATTGTTTACTTTGTCCAACAATCCAATAACAACAGACTATCGGTTTGTTGGGCTCCAACAATACTAGAATGCGAATCAACAATCGGTTTCTGTTTGTTTACATTGTTTGTTTACATTATGTTGGTTTCCATTGTTTACTTTGTGCAACAATCGGTTATTGTCGATTAAAATATCGTTTTCATGGGTAACAAGTGCGTTTGTGTTTGTTTACATTGTTGGCCTAACACGTGGCGCCCCCTGGCGTTTTCATTGTTTACTTTGTCCAACAATCCAATAACAACAGACTATCGGTTTGTTGGGCTCCAACAATACTGGAATGCGAATCAACAATCGGTTTCTGTTTGTTTACATTGTTTGTTTACATTCTGTTGGTTTCAATTGTTTACTTTGTGCAACAATCGGTTTATGTCGATTAAAATATCGTTTTCATGGGCAACACGTGCGTTTGTGTTTGTTTACATTGTTGGCCTAACACGTGGCGCCCCCTGGCGTTTCCATTGTTTACTTTGTCCAACAATCCAATAACAACAGACTATCGGTTTGTTGGGCTCCAAGAATACTGGAATGCGAATCAACAATCGGTTTCTGTTTGTATACATTGTTTGTTTACATTCTGTTGGTTCCATTGTTTACTTTGTGCAACAATCGGTTTATGTCGATTAAATATCGTTTTCATGGGTAACACGTGCGTTTGTGTTTATTTACATTGTTGGCCTAACACGTGGCGCACCCTGGCGTTTCCATTGTTTACTTTGTCCAACAATCCAATAACAACAGACTATAGGTTTGTTGGGCTCCAACAATACTGGAATGCGAATCAACAATCGGTTTCTGTTTGTTTACATTCTGTTGGTTTCCATTGTTTACTTTGTGCAACAATCGGTTATTGTCGATTAAAATATCGTTTTCATGGATAACATGTGCGTTTGTGTTTGTTTACATTGTTGGCCTAACAGGTGGCGCCCCCTGGCGTTTCCATTGTTTACTTTGTGCAACAATCCAATAACAACAGACTATCGGTTTGTTGGGCTCCAATAATACTGGAATGCGAATCAACAAACGGTTTCTGTTTGTTTACATTGTTTGTTTACATTCTGTTGGTTTCCATTGTTTACTTTGTGCAACAATCGGTTTATGTCGATTAAAATATCGTTTTCATCGGTAACACGTGCGTTTGTGTTTGTTTACATTGTTGGCCTAAGACGTAGCGCCCCCTGGCGTTTCCATTGTTTACTTTGTCCAACAATCCAATAACAACAGACTATCGGTTTGTTGGGCTCCAACAATACTGGAATGTGAATCAACAATCGGTTTCTGTTTGTTTACATTGTTTGTTAACATTCTGTTGGTTTCCATTGTTTACTTTGTGCAACAATCGGTTTATGTCGATTAAAATATCGTTTTCATGGGTAACACGTGCGTTTGTGTTTGTTTACATTGTTGGCCTAGCATGTGGCTCCCCCTGGCGTTTCCATTGTTTACTTTGTCCAACAATCCAATAACAACAGATTATCGGTTTGTTGGGCTCCAACAATACTGGAATGCGAATCAACAATCGGTTTCTGTTTGTTTACATTGTTTGTTTACATTCTGTTGGTTTCCATTGTTTACTTTGTGCAACAATCGGTTATTGTCGATTAAAATATCGTTTTCATGGATAACACGTGCGTTTGTGTTTGTTTACATTGTTGGCCTAACAGGTGGCGCCCCCTGGCGTTTCCATTGTTTACTTTGTCCAACAATCCAATAACAACAGACTATCGGTTTGTTGGGCTCCAACAATATTGGAATGCGAATCAACAATCGGTTTCTGTTTGTTTAGTTTGTTTACATTCTGTTGGTTTCCATTGTTTACTTTGTGCAACAATCAGTTTATGTCGATTAAAATATCGTTTTCATGGGTAACACGTGCGTTTGTGTTTGTTTACATTGTTGGCCTAACACGTGGCGCCCAATGGCGTTTCCATTGTTTACTTTGTCCAACAATCCAATAACAACAGACTATCGGTTTGTTGGGCTCCAATAATACTGGAATGCGAATCAACAAACGGTTTCTGTTTGTTTACATTGTTTGTTTACATTCTGTTGGTTTCCATTGTTTACTTTGTGCAACAATCGGTTTATGTCGATTAAAATATCGTTTTCATGGGTAACACGTGCGTTTGTGTTTGTTTACATTGTTGGCATAACACGTGGCGCACCCTGGCGTTTCCATTGTTTACTTTGTCCAACAATCCAATAACAACAGACTATAGGTTTGTTGGGCTCCAACAATACTGGAATGCGAATCAACAATGGGTTTCTGTTTGTTTACATTGTTTGTTTACATTCTGTTGGTTTCCATTGTTTACTTTGAGCAACAATCGGTTTATGTCGATTAAAATATCGTTTTCATGGGTAACACGTGCGTTTGTGTTTGTTTACATTGTTGGCCTAACACGTGGCGCCCAATGGCGTTTCCATTGTTTACTTTGTCCAACAATCCAATAACAACAGACTATCGGTTTGTTGGGCTCAACAATACTGTAATGCGAATCAACAATCGGTTTCTGTTTGTTTACATTGTTTGTTTACATTCTGTTGGTTTCCATTGTTAACTTTGTGCAACAATCGGTTTATGTCGTTTAAAATATCGTTTTCATGGGTAACACGTGCGTTTGTGTTTATTTACATTGTTGGCCTAACACGTGGCGCCCCCTGGCGTTTCCATTGTTTACTTTGTCCAACAATCCAATAACAACAGACTATCGGTTTGTTGGTCTCCAACAATACTGGAATGCGAATCAACAATCGGTTTCTGTTTGTTTACATTGTTTGTTTACATTCTGTTGTTTCCATTGTTTACTTTGTGCAACAATCGGTTTATGTCGATTAAAAAATCGTTTTCATGGGTAACACGTGCGTTTGTGTTTTTTTACATTGTTGACGTAACACGTGGCGCCCCCTGGCGTTTCCATTGTTTACTTTGTCCAACAATCCAATAACAACAGACTATCGGTTTGTTGGGCTCCAACAATACTGGAATGCGAATCAACAATCGGTTTCTGTTTGTTTACATTGTTTGTTTACATTCTGTTGGTTTCCATTGTTTACTTTGTGCAACAATCGGTTTATGTCGATTAAAATATCGTTTTCATGGGTAACACGTGCGTTTGTGTTTGTTTACATTGTTGGCCTAACACGTGGCGCCCCCTGGCGTTTCCATTGTTTACTTTGTCCAACAATCCAATAACAACAGACTATCGGTTTGTTGGGCTCCAACAATACTGGAATGTGAACCAACAATCGGTTTCTGTTTGTTTACATTGTTTGTTAACATTCTGTTGGTTTCCATTGTTTACTTTGTGCAACAATCGGTTTATGTCGATTAAAATATCGTTTTCATGGGTAACACGTGCGTTTGTGTTTGTTTACATTGTTGGCCTAGCATGTGGCTCCCCCTGGCGTTTCCATTGTTTACTTTGTCCAACAATCCAATAACAACAGATTATCGGTTTGTTGGGCTCCAATAATACTGGAATGCGAATCAACAAACGGTTTCTGTTTGTTTACATTGTTTGTTTACATTCAGTTGGTTTCCATTGTTTACTTTGCGCAACAATCGGTTTATGTCGATTAAAATATCGTTTTCATGGGTAACACGTGCGTTTGTGTTTGTTTACATTGTTGGCCTAACACGTGGCGCCCCCTGGCGTTTCCATTGTTTACTTTGTCCAACAATCCAATAACAACAGACTATCGGTTTGTTGGGCTCCAACAATACTGGAATGCGAATCAACAATCGGTTTCTCTTTGTTTACATTGTTTGTTTACATTCTGTTGGTTTCCATTGTTTACTTTGTGCAACAATCGGTTTATGTCGATTAAAATATCGTTTTCATGGGCAACACGTGCGTTTGTGTTTGTTTACATTGTTGGCCTAACACGTGGCGACCCCTGGCGTTTCCATTGTTTACTTTGTCCAACAATCCAATAACAACAGACTATCGGTTTGTTGGGCTCCAACAATACTGGAATGCGAATCAACAATCGATTTCTGTTTGTATACATTGTTTGTTTACATTCTGTTGGTTCCATTGTTTACTTTGTGCAACAATCGGTTTATGTCGATTAAAATATCGTTTTCATGGGTAACACGTGCGTATGTGTTTATTTACATTGTTGGCCTAACACGTGGCCCCCCCCTGGCGTTTCCATTGTTTACTTTGTCCAACAATCCAATAACAACAGACTATTGGTTTTTTGGGCTCCAACAATACTGGAATGCGAATCAACAATCGGTTTCTGTTTGCTTACATTGTTTGTTTACATTCTGTTGGTTTCCATTGTTTACTTTGTGCAACAATCGGTTTATGTCGATTAAAATATCGTTTTCATGGGTAACACGTGCGTTTGTGTTTGTTTACATTGTTGGCCTAACACGTGGCGCCCCCTGGCGTTTCCATTGTTTACTTTGTCCAACAATCCAATAACAATAAACTATCGGTTTGTTGGGCTCCAACAATACTGGAATGCGAATCAACAATCGGTTTCTGTTTGTTTACATTGTTTGTTTACATTCTGTTGGTTCCATTGTTTACTTTGTGCAACAATCGGTTTATGTCGATTAAAATATCGTTTTCATGGGTAACACGTGCGTTTGTGTTTATTTACATTGTTGGCCTAACACGTGGCGCCCCCTGGCGTTTCCATTGTTTACTTTGTCCAACAATCCAATAACAACAGACTATTGGTTTTTTGGGCTCCAACAATACTGGAATGCGAATCAACAATCGGTTTCTGTTTGCTTACAATGTTTGTTTACATTCTGTTGGTTTCCATTGTTTACTTTGTGCAACAATCGGTTTATGTCGATTAAAATATCGTTTTCATGGGTAACACGTGCGTTTGTGTTTGTTTACATTGTTGGCCTAACACGTGGCGCCCCCTGGCGTTTCCATTGTTTACTTTGTCCAACAATCCAATAACAATAAACTATCGGTTTGTTGGGCTCCAACAATACTGGAATGCGAATCAACAATCGGTTTCTGTTTGTTTACATTGTTTGTTTACATTCTGTTGGTTCCATTGTTTACTTTGTGCAACAATCGGTTTATGTCGATTAAAATATCGTTTTCATGGTTAACACGTGCGTTTGTGTTTGTTTACATTGTTGGCCTAACACGTGGCGCCCCCTGGCGTTTCCATTGTTTACTTTGTCCAACAATCCAATAAAAACAGACTATCGGTTTTTTGGGCTCCAACAATACTGGAATGCGAATAAACAATCGGTTTCTGTTTGTTTACATTGTTTGTTTACATTTTGTTGGTTTCCATTGTTTACTTTGTGCAACAATCGGTTTATGTCGATTAAAATATCTTTTTCATCGGTAACACGTGCGTTTGTGTTTGTTTACGTTGTTGGCCTAACACGTGGCGCCCCCTGGCGTTTCCATTGTTTACTTTGTCCAACAATCCAATAACAACAGACTATTGGTTTGTTGGGTTCCAACAATACTGGAATGCGAATCAACAATCGGTTTCTGTTTGTTTACATTCTGTTGGTTTCCATTGTTTACTTTGTGCAACAATCGGTTTATGTCGATTAAATATCGTTTTCTTCGGTAACACGTGCGTTTGTGTTTGTTTACATTGTTAGCCTAACACGTAGCGCCCCCTGGCGTTTCCATTGTTTACTTTGTCCAACAATCCAATAACAACAGACTATCGGTTTGTTGGGC
The DNA here is from genome assembly GCA_963932465.1 of Maratus speciosus. Classification (NCBI taxonomy): domain Eukaryota; kingdom Metazoa; phylum Arthropoda; class Arachnida; order Araneae; family Salticidae; genus Maratus; species Maratus speciosus. The sequence goes on along the minus strand of OZ010795.1, from coordinate 182,654,819 downwards.
TCCAACAATACTGGAATGCGAATGAACAATCGGTTTCTGTTTGTTTATATTGTTTGTTTACATTCTGTTGGTTTCCATTGTTTACTTTGTGCAACAATCGGTTTATGTCGATTAAAATATCGTTTTCATTGGTAACACGTGCGTTTGTGTTTGTTTACATTGTTGGCCTAACACGTAGCGCCCCCTGGCGTTTCCATTGTTTACTTTGTCCAACAATCCAATAACAACAGACTATCGGTTTGTTGGGCTCCAACAATACTGGAATGCGAATCAACAATCGGTTTCTGTTTGCTTACAATGTTTGTTTACATTCTGTTGGTTTCCATTGTTTACTTTGTGCAACAATCGGTTTATGTCGATTAAAATATCGTTTTCATGGGTAACACGTGCGTTTGTGTTTGTTTACATTGTTGGCCTAACACGTGGCGCCCCCTGGCGTTTCCATTGTTTACTTTGTCCAACAATCCAATAACAATAAACTATCGGTTTGTTGGGCTCCAACAATACTGGAATGCGAATCAACAATCGGTTTCTGTTTGTTTACATTGTTTGTTTACATTCTGTTGGTTCCATTGTTTACTTTGTGCAACAATCGGTTTATGTCGATTAAAATATCGTTTTCATGGTTAACACGTGCGTTTGTGTTTGTTTACATTGTTGGCCTAACACGTGGCGCCCCCTGGCGTTTCCATTGTTTACTTTGTCCAACAATCCAATAAAAACAGACTATCGGTTTTTTGGGCTCCAACAATACTGGAATGCGAATAAACAATCGGTTTCTGTTTGTTTACATTGTTTGTTTACATTTTGTTGGTTTCCATTGTTTACTTTGTGCAACAATCGGTTTATGTCGATTAAAATATCTTTTTCATCGGTAACACGTGCGTTTGTGTTTGTTTACGTTGTTGGCCTAACACGTGGCGCCCCCTGGCGTTTCCATTGTTTACTTTGTCCAACAATCCAATAACAACAGACTATTGGTTTGTTGGGTTCCAACAATACTGGAATGCGAATCAACAATCGGTTTCTGTTTGTTTACATTCTGTTGGTTTCCATTGTTTACTTTGTGCAACAATCGGTTTATGTCGATTAAATATCGTTTTCTTCGGTAACACGTGCGTTTGTGTTTGTTTACATTGTTAGCCTAACACGTAGCGCCCCCTGGCGTTTCCATTGTTTACTTTGTCCAACAATCCAATAACAACAGACTATCGGTTTGTTGGGCTCCAACAATACTGGAATGCGAATGAACAATCGGTTTCTGTTTGTTTATATTGTTTGTTTACATTCTGTTGGTTTCCATTGTTTACTTTGTGCAACAATCGGTTTATGTCGATTAAAATATCGTTTTCATTGGTAACACGTGCGTTTGTGTTTGTTTACATTGTTGGCCTAACACGTAGCGCCCCCTGGCGTTTCCATTGTTTACTTTGTCCAACAATCCAATAACAACAGACTATCGGTTTGTTGGGCTCCAACAATACTAGAATGCGAATCAACAATCGGTTTCTGTTTGTTTACATTGTTTGTTTACATTATGTTGGTTTCCATTGTTTACTTTGTGCAACAATCGGTTATTGTCGATTAAAATATCGTTTTCATGGGTAACAAGTGCGTTTGTGTTTGTTTACATTGTTGGCCTAACACGTGGCGCCCCCTGGCGTTTTCATTGTTTACTTTGTCCAACAATCCAATAACAACAGACTATCGGTTTGTTGGGCTCCAACAATACTGGAATGCGAATCAACAATCGGTTTCTGTTTGTTTACATTGTTTGTTTACATTCTGTTGGTTTCAATTGTTTACTTTGTGCAACAATCGGTTTATGTCGATTAAAATATCGTTTTCATGGGCAACACGTGCGTTTGTGTTTGTTTACATTGTTGGCCTAACACGTGGCGCCCCCTGGCGTTTCCATTGTTTACTTTGTCCAACAATCCAATAACAACAGACTATCGGTTTGTTGGGCTCCAAGAATACTGGAATGCGAATCAACAATCGGTTTCTGTTTGTATACATTGTTTGTTTACATTCTGTTGGTTCCATTGTTTACTTTGTGCAACAATCGGTTTATGTCGATTAAATATCGTTTTCATGGGTAACACGTGCGTTTGTGTTTATTTACATTGTTGGCCTAACACGTGGCGCACCCTGGCGTTTCCATTGTTTACTTTGTCCAACAATCCAATAACAACAGACTATAGGTTTGTTGGGCTCCAACAATACTGGAATGCGAATCAACAATCGGTTTCTGTTTGTTTACATTCTGTTGGTTTCCATTGTTTACTTTGTGCAACAATCGGTTATTGTCGATTAAAATATCGTTTTCATGGATAACATGTGCGTTTGTGTTTGTTTACATTGTTGGCCTAACAGGTGGCGCCCCCTGGCGTTTCCATTGTTTACTTTGTGCAACAATCGGTTTATGTCGATTAAAATATCGTTTTCATGGGTAACACGTGCGTTTGTGTTTGTTTACATTGTTGGCCTAACACGTAGCGCCCCCTGGCGTTTCCATTGTTTACTTTGTCCAACAATCCAATAACAACAGACTATAGGTTTGTTGGGCTCCAACAATACTGGAATGCGAATCAACAATCGGTTTCTGTTTGTTTACATTGTTTGTTTACATTCTGTTGGTTTCCATTGTTTACTTTGTGCAACAATCGGTTATTGTCGATTAAAATATCGTTTTCATGGATAACACGTGCGTTTGTGTTTGTTTACATTGTTGGCCTAACAGGTGGCGCCCCCTGGCGTTTCCATTATTTACTTTGTCCAACAATCCAATAACAACAGACTATCGGTGTAGTGTAGAAATCTACACAACAAGGCTTGTTATTAATTTAACTAATTAAATAATTTTCGCACGATCCAATAACATTTAAAAATAATTGAATTCTCGGAAAATAATTCTTTAGTAATTAATTTATACAATAAATTAAAATAACATAAAAAATACTCCAAAATTAAAGTATATTAAAATGAATAAGTATATAATGCGTAGAAAAAAATAAAAATATATATGTTGTTTGGTATTGGTATGTTTAGAAAAAAATAAGGAATATGAATTGTGAATTTATTTTGTATTAATATTGAAAATAAAACATTTCGAATTGTAAATATTTATATGTGCAAAAACAGTGTAATAAAATAAAACTCCCCAAATAAGACCAGACAGAAAATAGGAAATTATAGATAAAGAGAACATTGCTGACGCCAGACATGGACAGTAAATGTATAGCGAAAGAATAGAAAATTTACGATGTTGAAACCATAAATTTTCTATCAATTAAGATGGTTTTACAACACTCAACGTGGGTGGTGATTCCCATGAGAAACCTGGCGCAAGGGGCAAAAAATTAAGTTAATGCTATGCAGTGAAAAATAAATTGGCACGCCCATAGATAGGCATGTCTAGAGTACCAATAAGGGACCAGGAGTAGCCTCCAATCAGAACGAAAGCTCTGGGTTAATTTAGCCCTCCCCCCAAAAAAAATTGGATCTGGGAAGAAGGAAGGAAAAAAGAGGATTAAGTCTTGTGTCTCGTCCTCAAGAGGTTCTATAATTTTTGTTAAGATGTGACTTGATACTTCAAAATTTTACACCAAGTTCTTTCGCAGCAAATTTTAAGGACAATACAAAATTTAGCGATTGAAATGAATGCTGAAAGCAGACAAATCTTTGTCACAAAAAATGATTGATGCAGAAAAAAAGGAAATGATGATGAAAATTAATGCTGAGAGTTGACCTGTCCTTGTCATGATCTATTGACAAAGATCGCTGAGAGCAGACAAGTCTTTGTCCAGGAAATTAACTGATGCAGAATCTTACAGAAGTATTCACCTGATTTGGAGATGTACAGTGGTTAGTGATGAGATGCGAATGCAACGAAGATATGACATATCAGCAGATTTCGCCTATGAAAGTGTACATTGTGGAGATGGAGCTCTAATTTTCACGCGTCACAGAGCGCCGAAAGAAAGTGAAATTGGTTTGTGAAAGATCCCCATGAACTATATATATATATATATATAAGGAACTTTATGCCCCGATGAACTTACTTGTGTTTAGCATTCCATGAACTATGAGTGAACTGTATGATTTGGATGATTACAGAAAAGATCGAAGTCTGTTTGGGTGAGAAACTCCTTATATTTATTTCAATATATTCGTGGCTATTGTTTCATGTTTTCTTATGATGTGTACATTTAATATTAAGCAACTAATTTTCTAAATTTCCACTAAAGTACACAATCTTATGTCATTGAATATTATGATTGTTTATGATAAAGATTTTAATGATAACGGGAATGCTATTTTTCATAAATAAAATTTTGATTAAAACTTTGGCAAAAGCCTCATCATCGGATCGTGCTGTGAACAAAAAGGGGCAAGTATAAGATAACATAAATTGATAAAAAAAAAATAAGTAACAAAGTATAATTTTGATGAAAGCTTTGCTGTTCTAATGAGAATGGAACTATGTTATATTCTGATAAAATAGTAGATAATTTGAAAAGGTTATTATCATATAAAAGGTCATATTTGAGTTATGAATTTATATAAATGAAAATAAAGTTTGTTTATGTGTGCATACTTGTAAGTCTTTCCTTGAATTCTTTCCTTGTTCCCTTTTAGATAATACTCGTAATTTATGGTATCTAATATTTTGGAATTATTAGAATTGGATGTTTCTCTATGCAACCTACAAGTTCGATATCTCCATTTCAACGTAAAATAAGTCGTCCTTGAGTTATTGCCAAAATTAATTTTATTCCAAAGTTTTCTTCTCTCCTAATTTATTAAATAACATTATCCCATTAGATCTTTTCACAACGCAGATCGGGATAACTGTTTCTATTGTACTAATCATTTACTGTCGCGTGACCCTGTGTGTTGTGGCGTCCAAATCGTCACAACATACTAAAATTTAATGGTGCTAATACCAGGTGTTAGTAATGGAATTTAGAACGTAAAATTAAATGGTTGCAATGAGTTAACTTATAAAAAAAAAAAAAATAAAATACATATATATTATTATTTTCCTCTATTTTTATTTTTCTTTTCAATTACTAACAAAATCATTTTCGTATGTTATATAAAAAATTATTTATGTGTATAACAAAAAGAAAAATTAAGGAAAAGAGTAGTTCAGTTCACAGCACATAATTTAGTATGAACATAACGAGTGATTATTATAATTAATATTTATGAAAGGAAATATTGATGAAAATTTCATATTGTGTTTTATTTATGTGCATGCATGCAGAATATTCAGTGTTATTTCAGTAGAATTTATGCGAAAATATTATTTTACAAATTAGTATGATTTTGAAAATATAGATAGACAATTATATTCTAAAATTAAAAAAATAATAATTTGCAGTGTAGGAAATTTCTGAGAAACTAGGATAGAAGCAAAACAAAATAGAAATTATTCTATTATATATTTGGGAATTGCAGCCGCTAGGAAAATAAGACATAAAAATAAAATCATGACAGGCGGCAGAGGGAAGAGACAAATTTCTCCTGAAAGGGAAACATTTACGATAGGAGTAGATACCTTAATAAATTCTCTCCAAAATTTTGAAGATAAACCAGACCAAGAAATTACACAATTTTTTGACGAATTTGAAGAATTAGCCGATGCGGCACAATTTCCCGATGATATCAAATTAGTACTTGCAAAATCAAAATTTAAAGGGCAAGCACGGGAAATTATGAAAAATACAACAGAACTTCATAAGGCAAACGACTACAAAACATTCAAAGAAAATTCAATAAAGCAGTTTCAAAAAGAAAACTCTTTCGCAAAAGCGCAATTACAGTTCATTAACGCGAAACAAACAGCCAATCAAACGATTGAGGAATTCACTAAAAAATTCAATATTGAGGCACAAAAATATTTAGCTTTATCGGGACACGAAAAAAAAAATGGAGCAAAAGAACTGCTTGAAACGATGAAATTAACAAAATACCTTGAGGCGTTGAGACCGGATATTTCTTTTGAATTAAAAAAATATCCTCCAACAAAATTTGACGATGCTTTTAAACGGGCCAAGGACATCGAATTAGCAATCAACGGAAAATGCGCAGGCGAAATGAACAACTTAACAGAAACTAGTGAAAAAAAATTGTATGAGGCACTAATCAATATGTCCCAAGAGCAAAAAACTGAAATACAAGACCTAAAGAAACAGATAAATAATTTAAAGCTTGAGACACATGAAAACAAACAAAACGAAGGGGAAATTAATCACATCACCCAACAATTCTGTCACATATGCAACAAATCAAATCACCAAACACAACATTGTTTTTTTAATAAAAGAAGCGAAAATTTTGTACAACCTAGGGGAGCACAACAATACAATGTTAGGCCAAGATTTCCAAGGAACTACCATACAAATTACAATTATAAAAATTTCCAAAGAAGTCCACAAAATTATATACCGCATTTTCAAAATCCTCAAAATTTCAATCCCATAAGACCGCACTACAATCAGCTTCGACAAAATTATATGTACAATGTGATGCCCAATTGGCATAATGATTCTCAACAGCTGATAGGTCAAAATCAAATGCACCAAGGGAATTACAATTTTCAAAACACTGTCCCAATCCAAAATGCTGATTTTATACAGGGGAATAATGCACAAATTCAATATACAGGGCAACACCAAGGCGTCACAAATATACAAAACGGGCAAAACAATTTTTCTCAACCACCTAATGATAGAAATAAAGAAACGCAGCCCACTATTACCTTCCCAAGTGAAAATCAACAGAGACGGGGTAGACAAAATACCAGAGGAAAAAGAGGACACCATCATTTAAACCGATAAGGGGGCCTCAAAATTTAGCACAAGTAGAAACCCGTAGGTCCCGCATATTAAAAGAAAAACAGGGTTATAACATAAAAACAAAATTTAACAAAAAATTGAAAAAAAAGAAACATGAACATGAGAAAAAAAACGTGTTTGAGGCTGAGGAAAATCAAAATTCTAAGGTTAAAGAAAAATTGATAGCAAGTTGCAACTCAGGAAGAAACAATGAATTACCAATATGGAATTTAAAGATAAAAAAGGAACTAATTATACCCAGTTTAGTAGATAGTGGAGCAAGTATTAGCCTATTGTCACCAGAAATTTTTGAAAAAATAAAACAGACAGATATAAAAATTAAATATTTAGCCAATTCAATTAAGATTACAACTTTGTCAAATAAAACGATTCCGTTCAAAAACTGCGTAAAATTTAAATTTAAAAATGAGAATAATTTCCTAAATGGGACATTTTATGTCACAAAAGAAGAATTTGACCGCGATTACAAGATTATTTTAGGATATGATTTTTTAAAAAGTAACAAAATAATCATGGACTTGGAAAACAACATTTTAAAAATTAACAATACGGTAATTAAATTAAATTCCAATGAAAATCAATTTACAGAAGCTAACAGGATTCAAAAAACACATCAAAATGACAATTTTCAAACTGTACCCAAACAAATTAATTCTAATGATCATTATAATTCTAAAAATAACATAAGAGCATTTGTAGAAAACAAAATTACTCTAAGGCCTAAAGAATCGAAATTAGTAAATTTAATTTTCGACGGAGTTTTAGAAAAAGACCAACAATTCTTTTTTCAACCCAAATACAATAATAAAAAATTAGCAATTCAGAATTCTGTTCATAAAAGTAAAGAATCCGACAATAATTCATTTCGAATTATAGTACAGAATCTCTCCAACAAATATTTAAAATTATACAAGGATCAAGAAATGGGGAAGATTACAACTGATTTTTCTATTAAAGAACAAAATGAAAAAAATACTGACAGTATTTATGAAGTTAACAATTTAAATATAACACAAATTAGAGAATTGCGAAGAAAGGAATTGTCAAGAGAGGATTTCAAAGTAGATCATTTACCACCGAAGGTGCAAAAGGAAGTTTTGGATATTGTAATGAGACATGCGACAGCATTCAGTAAATCTTATAAAACGCTAGGAGCGACGGATGTAATTAAACCTAAAATAAAATTACAGCATGATTTTCCGATCCAAACCAAACCTTTTAAATTAGCACACGATATAAAGAAGAGTGCGGAAAAAGAAATAAGAGATCTATTAGACGCGGGTATTATCGAACCTACGAATTCCAGCTATGCATTTCCAGTAATTTTCGTAAAAAAAAATTCCACATCAAAAACTAATGACAAAAATTTAATCAAAGTAAGATTAGCTTTAGATTTTAGATCGCTTAATGATATAGTAGAGAGCGATCCATATCCTGTGCCAAATACAAAAAAGATTTTGCAAAGCATGTCAGGAAAGAAAATATACACGGTGTTAGATTTACATTCAGCGTTTTTTCAAATCAAGCTGAGGGAAGAAGACAAGCACAAATTGGCTTTCGTTACGGAAAACAATCACTTTCAAATGACTCGTTTAGCATTCGGATTAAAATTTTCGACGAATTTATTTGCTCGCTTAATGGACATAGTTCTAAGTGACTTAAAAGAAAAATACGACATTGAATATTTCATCGATGATATCCTTCTTGGAGCTCAAAATATAGAACAAATGCACGAAATACTTGAAGAAGTACTAAAAAGATTGGAAAAATTCAATTTGACTATTGAACCTACAAAACTAAAACTATATATGCCGGAAATAGAATTTTTAGGCTATAAAATTAGCGAAAAGGGATACGCACCCTCAGAAAAAAATATAAAGAAAATTACCAATTTTGCAAGACCCACATCTCAAAAACTGGTGAGAGCATTCATAGGTCTATGCACATATTTTAAATCGACCATACAAAATTATGCGGAAATTATTTCACCTCTGACAGATCTTACGAGGAGCAACCAAAAATTCAGATGGAATGAAAGAGCACAACATTCATTTGAAAAAATACAAAAAATAATAATGACGCAACCTACAATTCACCCGCCGGATTACACAAAAACTTTCTATGTAATCACAGATGGATCCAAGATCGCAACATCAGGTATATTGGCACAAAAGCAAGGTGATAAAATGATACCAATAGAATTTACAGGAAGAAAGTTAAGAGAGTCAGAAAAAAAATATCCAAGCTTGCAAATTGAGCTATTGGCGATCTACGAAACTATTACATATTTTCGGAATATATTATTAGGAAAAAAATTTATATTACTGACCGATTCAAAAGCCCTAACGTACCATTTACAGTTAGAAAAACAGCCTGAGATTGTTGCAAGATGGTTACTTAAACTCCAAGACTACGACTATGAGATATCTCACATTTCTGGAAATAACAATCCAGCAGATTTCAATACTCGTTGCTTACACAATTTAACAATTGCAGATAATCTAAATAAACACCTTTTCACGGTGAATAAAAATTTAACTGAGGATAATATAAAAAAGGAACAGATGAAAGACCCTAAACTAACAGAAATTATAGAAGCTTTAAAGCAACAAAGAAAGGTAAAAAAATACGAAAAGTATTGTTTGAATAAAGATGGAATATTAATTTTGAAAAAAGCACAAAATTCAAATAACGAGGAATTGTACATTGCACCGCAAAGCTTGAAACATGACATCATAAAAAGCGCACATGCACCGCATTTTGCTTTTCTAAAAACTTATGGAATAATAAAAGAAAGATTTTTCTGGTATAGAATGTATCAGGAGATAAAAACATTCTGTACAAAATGTACAACGTGCAATACTTTTAAGACACATAAAACAATCAAGATACCATTGAAAACAATGGACAAAAACTATCTCCCAGGGGAGAAAATAACAACTGATATTGTGGGACCTTTGCCTGTGTCATTAAACAGGAACAAATATATCTTAACTGTAATAGATACAGCTACACGTTTTCTACAGGCATTCCCACTCAGATCGACAGACACTAAGGTCATAATTAAGGCTTTAAATCAATATTTTAGTGCCTACGGATTGGCAAAATTTCTAGCGAGTGATAATGGACCCTATTTCAGGTCAAAAGACTTCAAAGACTATATGGAAAATCTAAATATAGAGTTAATTACGTCAAGCATTTATAAACCATCCTCGCAGGGCATTCTTGAACGTACCCACAGGGACTTAAAGAGTTCCATCGCATCCATGTGTACTAAAACGTACGAATGGGACATTAGACTTCCATATTTTGTGCTTATGCACAATACAACAAAAAATCGAATAACGGATTTTACACCAAGCATGTTATTTTTTGCACGTGAAATAAAAACGCCATTCAAAAATTTCACAACACACGAAATGGACTCGTACAGCACCTATGTGCAAAATAAATTAAAACATATGTACGAAATCAGACACGAGGTCATGAAAAACCAAGAAAAATCGGATCAAGAATTAAATAAAAACACAAAATTAAAACATAAACAGCTACAAGTAGGTGATGAAGTTTATTTAAAACTTCTAATAAAACCTAAAGCGTTACACCAAAAATTTTCAGGACCATATTTTGTCGAAAGAATTTTTAGAAACGACAATTACTTAATCAAAAACAGGGACAAGCCTGAATTAAAACCCGTCACTATTCACATCTCAAAATTGTTCGCGCCTAACATCGCAAACAAAATAAATAAATAAATAACCAGGTAATTTATAAAATAATACTATATAAAAAAAAAAAAAAAAAAATTAAATCAGTGCAAACTGATTAAACAAAAACATAGCAAAAATACAAAAAAAATTTTTTTTTTTTTCAACGGCAACACGGAATTAATAATAATAATAATAATAAAAATATTAATAAATATACTTATATTTGCTTAGATTATATTATTTTAATAAAATAGTTAATATTGGAAAATTATTATGAATGAAGAAGCAAAATTTGAATTTTTAATACAATTTATGGAGCCATGATGTGTATTTTATACCATGAAAATAAAATGTTATGCGGTAGAAATTTTTGGTAGAAAATGTGGTAATAATAATAATAAATAATTTTAATAAACATGTAGTAAAGCATAAATGTGTTCAAATTTCGTTTTCCCTCAATAAAATAAAATTCAACGAAATTGGACAAATACTGCCCAAGAAATTCACATGTCAGAAAAATATTTTGTGCAAAACTTCTGGAGGTATAAAGGAAGTCCTTTTGAAATATTAACCCAAAATAAATCAAAGGTAAATAGTCAAAATAAATAAAATAACAATATAATATTTTGTCACAGTAATAGGAATGATTTTTGCAAACAAGTAAAACAGATAATTTTTCTTTCATACATCCCTCCACAAAAAAATATATAATATACACAAACAGAATGTATTACATTATACACAGGTAAGCATGACATAAAAAAAAATTACTAAAAAAAAAAAAAATGTAAATATTGGTATACGGCGGCAGCATCAAACGCAAAAGAGAGGCGCTAAGTAGCATCTCCTAAGATAAAGAAGATAATTTTGGCTTGGAGAAATACCTCTTCTCCGCATCCCGTATAGCGAGGCAGCGGGTAACCCCTTTCCCCCCATCTTTTTTTTCTTGCTTCCTCCAGTGACCAGCGGAACGAGCCAGAGAAGGCAAACCTGTTCCGAGAGAAAAGTGTGAACGTTCAGGGAGGAAGAGTGAAAGAGAAACTAATGCATCACCAAAAAAAACTGGTTTGGGTTAACCCGGCTTCCTAGCAAATTCAGGGGAGATTAACAGAACAGTTGTCACGAATGAGGATTTAAAAGTACAGATTGATAAGAAGGGAATAAATAAAGAATTTTCTCACCAACCCGGTATCGTAGCAGAATCCCGGTAGAACCAAGGCGGTTTTGTTTTTACTCAGGAGTGAGAGCTTTAGCTTGGCTGCGTATTAGTCAAAATATATCCTGGCTGTGTAGTGCAATTGGCATCAAGCAGTTGTTTCCATGGGCAATCTTTTCAAGGATGGCAAATTTTTCACGACACACGGATTGCAGATTGCGCAATTTGAGTAGCCAACACAGCTAAATAATTGAATGACAAAATTAATATTGAATTGCATATTAATTACAATGGCTAGAAAAGAAATACTTTGAGTGAGTAAAAATGAAGCGTAACATAAAGATTATTCTGGAAAATAAAAATTAGAAAAATATATATTCAAAAAAAAAAAAAAAATAGAAAAACAGAAAACAGGGTACATATAATTTATTTGTTTACACTTCAAAATTGTTTTGACGTATTTCAAAACATGTCGGAAAAATATTTTGATCGCTAGTGATAGACAAACGACATACTTACTTCAAGGGGACTAAAAGAAAAATATATATTAAATTGACACATTTATTTAAAAAAAAGAAAATGAAAAATTTTGTACAAAATATAAAAAACGGTTCCTTTGGAGATATAGAAGTAGAAATTAGCAACATTGGATGGAAAATGTATTTTCCATTATACATATTATAAGATATTAACAACACTTTATGACTTTGACACGAAAATGAAACATTATGAACACATGGTCTTAAAGTATGCAAATAAATAAAAATTGCTATGTCACGGATGCACTTTTAAATATGGCATTTATATTACCATATTGATGACACAACATGGATAAAATTGTATATAAATTTATACAACATTTCACTCTTTGTAAATATAACGATTTAAAACACCATTTGTCAGAAAATAAAAATTTTCTACATATTACTACCAATTATAAAAAGAAAAACAAGTAGTAATTGGGAAAATGTAAGCAAAATGTAAGTGTGTAAAATTGCTAAAAATTTATGAAAGTAAGAGATTAAACATAAAAAAAAAAAAAAAAAAAAATCTGAAAAATAATACATAAATAAGTAAATAAATTAATACATATATTAAAATAAACATTACAGACTCATTTAGGAAAATAAATAAAGTGGATGACCACATAAGGGCCAAAAATGAAAAGCACACCGTTTTGTAAACAACATAATAAGTAAACAATCTGTAGGTATTATTTAAAAGCCTTAAAACTATCAACAACAAAGTAATTTTAATATAATAATGTTTGAAAAAATTGTAATAATCGCATGAAATGATGCTATATTCCCGGGAAAATGTCATTTTATTGCTGGACGATAGGATGACATTATTAAAAAAATAAAATTTCATGAGTTTGTTAACAAATTTTTTCAATATTGAAGCAAAATATTAAAACACACATACCTAAATTAATATATTAATATAATAAATAAACCATAATATACCTAAAATTAACAAAATATATATGGTAGATTTGCAACAATACCTTAACGGAACGGAAAAAAGTTTATAAAAATTTATTAACTTCATTGTGCTGGAATGAAAACATTCGGAAATAAACAAAAACAAAACCATTATAGATGAATTATTACAACATACATTAAAATTTTCACAATTTATAAATAAAAATAAATAAGTAAATAAAACGGATGCATATTAATTTGGGAACCCATTGAACAATTAAAAAAATATAAAACGGCAAAATGTGCACGGAACGACATATTTAAACACTATATTGACCGCTAATATATGAGTGAATAGAGGGTACCATCTTTCACACATGTGTTAGAAAATCGTAGTATAAAATAAATAAATAATATAAAATCAACTCAAAAGATGTTAAGCAAAGTACCATGAGTCATATGACGCATAGTAGCGTATATAATATATATATATATATATAGCAAAACAATTTGTTAGGAGTTTAGGATTAAAACATTTCACACGTCATAAATATACAAAATACCACATTAAAAAGGATACGGTTGTCAAAAAAAAAAAAAAAAAAAAAAAAAAAAAAAAAAAAAAAATCTCATTAACATAGTGTATATAATGACGCACGAGAACTACACTGTGCGCAAACGAAATAAAACATAATATTGTTTGTGAAATAAAATCAAAATATATATAAATAAATATGTCAGAAAAAATTACGTAACCAAATGACACGAAAGATTATGACAAAAAATACTGTGAAAGAAAAATAAAAAAAGGATACATTGACAGACTTCTAATATCATATGGGATAATAAGGCTCATATGAAAGGAAATTGTACGAGGTAAGGAAAATATTTTATGAATTTAAAAGCACTAAAATTATTTAATGAAATGATAGTTACATGAGTGCAATTTCTTGAAGGTAAGCTCAAAAGAAAATGGCGACCAGTCAGACACTAGAGATCTGATAAATAAATATTAAAGGACATCATTAAGAATAAGGAATGATAAACTATATAAATAATAACAGTTATTAGATAGTACTAAAATCTTCGGATTTTAAAATAAATGACACTTACCTTATGCAGTGTAGAGATTATCCAATATTATATGAACACAATTCAAACAAATCGCGCACTTTTATAAAGCCATTCAGAGAAAAAAAAAAGTGATTACTACGTTCACAGACGTGATAACGAGCAAACCTGTTTGGCATGTTAGTACTGACCTGTACGTCTTGTTCCGAGATTATTATCACTGTCAAGGACACATGGAGACCACTCAGGGATTTTATAAGGGATTTTCGGCACATTTTCTCCGAGGAGAAATTTTTAAGTGGATATTCCGCAGAAATGATGCGGGGATGAAAATGCATTCTTAGATAAAAAAAGAATGTTTTCAAGCAGAGAGCGATGTACATATATATTTACGCACTTTGGTTTATAATTTTTTTTGTAAAAACATAGTTCTACGTAATATCCACACTGTAGGTATGTAGATAGCGCATATTTTTATTTTATGGCCAAAATTTTGAAGTAAACTTTATTACCTACAAGCTGCATGATTGTACATATTTTTATAGATTTCAGTATGCGTAGCATAAAAAAAAAAAAAAAAAAAAAAAAAAATTAGTCGACATTGTTGACTAAAATTAATATAGCATTTTTGCAGTATTTTGATATTGAAATAGCCATCTTATATTGGAATAAATATTTCTCACCTATGCAATAGAGAAAATGTATATACTATTTTATATTTTGTATTATATTATTCAAGTGTACTTACAGGGTATGATGAACAATCTGAGGAACTTACTATATATATCAGGTTTGATTGATATTTTGTAATATATATATGTATTATAAGTGTATTTTTGTGGTGTACATATTATTATTTTTTAAAAAACAAGAGGGAAGAAGCAATGTAGTGTAGAAATCTACACAACAAGGCTTGTTATTAATTTAACTAATTAAATAATTTTCGCACGATCCAATAACATTTAAAAATAATTGAATTCTCGGAAAATAATTCTTTAGTAATTAATTTATACAATAAATTAAAATAACATAAAAAATACTCCAAAATTAAAGTATATTAAAATGAATAAGTATATAATGCGTAGAAAAAAATAAAAATATATATGTTGTTTGGTATTGGTATGTTTAGAAAAAAATAAGGAATATGAATTGTGAATTTATTTTGTATTAATATTGAAAATAAAACATTTCGAATTGTAAATATTTATATGTGCAAAAACAGTGTAATAAAATAAAACTCCCCAAATAAGACCAGACAGAAAATAGGAAATTATAGATAAAGAGAACATTGCTGACGCCAGACATGGACAGTAAATGTATAGCGAAAGAATAGAAAATTTACGATGTTGAAACCATAAATTTTCTATCAATTAAGATGGTTTTACAACACTCAACGTGGGTGGTGATTCCCATGAGAAACCTGGCGCAAGGGGCAAAAAATTAAGTTAATGCTATGCAGTGAAAAATAAATTGGCACGCCCATAGATAGGCATGTCTAGAGTACCAATAAGGGACCAGGAGTAGCCTCCAATCAGAACGAAAGCTCTGGGTTAATTTAGCCCTCCCCCCAAAAAAAATTGGATCTGGGAAGAAGGAAGGAAAAAAGAGGATTAAGTCTTGTGTCTCGTCCTCAAGAGGTTCTATAATTTTTGTTAAGATGTGACTTGATACTTCAAAATTTTACACCAAGTTCTTTCGCAGCAAATTTTAAGGACAATACAAAATTTAGCGATTGAAATGAATGCTGAAAGCAGACAAATCTTTGTCACAAAAAATGATTGATGCAGAAAAAAAGGAAATGATGATGAAAATTAATGCTGAGAGTTGACCTGTCCTTGTCATGATCTATTGACAAAGATCGCTGAGAGCAGACAAGTCTTTGTCCAGGAAATTAACTGATGCAGAATCTTACAGAAGTATTCACCTGATTTGGAGATGTACAGTGGTTAGTGATGAGATGCGAATGCAACGAAGATATGACATATCAGCAGATTTCGCCTATGAAAGTGTACATTGTGGAGATGGAGCTCTAATTTTCACGCGTCACAGAGCGCCGAAAGAAAGTGAAATTGGTTTGTGAAAGATCCCCATGAACTATATATATATATATATATAAGGAACTTTATGCCCCGATGAACTTACTTGTGTTTAGCATTCCATGAACTATGAGTGAACTGTATGATTTGGATGATTACAGAAAAGATCGAAGTCTGTTTGGGTGAGAAACTCCTTATATTTATTTCAATATATTCGTGGCTATTGTTTCATGTTTTCTTATGATGTGTACATTTAATATTAAGCAACTAATTTTCTAAATTTCCACTAAAGTACACAATCTTATGTCATTGAATATTATGATTGTTTATGATAAAGATTTTAATGATAACGGGAATGCTATTTTTCATAAATAAAATTTTGATTAAAACTTTGGCAAAAGCCTCATCATCGGATCGTGCTGTGAACAAAAAGGGGCAAGTATAAGATAACATAAATTGATAAAAAAAAAAATAAGTAACAAAGTATAATTTTGATGAAAGCTTTGCTGTTCTAATGAGAATGGAACTATGTTATATTCTGATAAAATAGTAGATAATTTGAAAAGGTTATTATCATATAAAAGGTCATATTTGAGTTATGAATTTATATAAATGAAAATAAAGTTTGTTTATGTGTGCATACTTGTAAGTCTTTCCTTGAATTCTTTCCTTGTTCCCTTTTAGATAATACTCGTAATTTATGGTATCTAATATTTTGGAATTATTAGAATTGGATGTTTCTCTATGCAACCTACAAGTTCGATATCTCCATTTCAACGTAAAATAAGTCGTCCTTGAGTTATTGCCAAAATTAATTTTATTCCAAAGTTTTCTTCTCTCCTAATTTATTAAATAACATTATCCCATTAGATCTTTTCACAACGCAGATCGGGATAACTGTTTCTATTGTACTAATCATTTACTGTCGCGTGACCCTGTGTGTTGTGGCGTCCAAATCGTCACAACAATCGGTTTGTTGGGCTCCAACAATATTGGAATGCGAATCAACAATCGGTTTCTGTTTGTTTAGTTTGTTTACATTCTGTTGGTTTCCATTGTTTACTTTGTGCAACAATCGGTTTATGTCGATTAAAATATCGTTTTCATGGGTAACACGTGCGTTTGTGTTTGTTTACATTGTTGGCCTAACACGTGGCGCCCCCTGGCGTTTCCATTGTTTACTTTGTCCAACAATCCAATAACAACAGACTATCGGTTTGTTGGGCTCAACAATACTGTAATGCGAATCAACAATCGGTTTCTGTTTGTTTACATTGTTTGTTTACATTCTGTTGGTTTCCATTGTTAACTTTGTGCAACAATCGGTTTATGTCGTTTAAAATATCGTTTTCATGGGTAACACGTGCGTTTGTGTTTATTTACATTGTTGGCCTAACACGTGGCGCCCCCTGGCGTTTCCATTGTTTACTTTGTCCAACAATCCAATAACAACAGACTATCGGTTTGTTGGGCTCCAACAATACTGGAATGCGAATCAACAATCGGTTTCTGTTTGTTTACAATGTTTGTTTACATTCTGTTGTTTCCATTGTTTACTTTGTGCAACAATCGGTTTATGTCGATTAAAAAATCGTTTTCATGGGTAACACGTGCGTTTGTGTTTTTTTACATTGTTGACGTAACACGTGGCGCCCCCTGGCGTTTCCATTGTTTACTTTGTCCAACAATCCAATAACAACAGACTATCGGTTTGTTGGGCTCTAACAATACTGGAATGCGAATCAACAATCGGTTTCTGTTTGTTTACATTGTTTGTTTACATTCTGTTGGTTTCCATTGTTTACTTTGTGCAACAATCGGTTTATGTCGATTAAAATATCGTTTTCATGGGTAACACGTGCGTTTGTGTTTGTTTACATTGTTGGCCTAACACGTGGCGCCCCCTGGCGTTTCCATTGTTTACTTTGTCCAACAATCCAATAACAATAGACTATCGGTTTGTTGGGCTCCAAGAATACTGGAATGCGAATCAACAATCGGTTTCTGTTTGTTTACATTGTTTGTTTACATTCGGTTGGTTTCCATTGTTTACTTTGTGCAACAATCGGTTTATGTCGATTAAAATATCGTTTTCATCGGTAACACGTGCGTTTGTGTTTGTTTACATTGTTGGCCTAAGACGTAGCGCCCCCTGGCGTTTCCATTGTTTACTTTGTCCAACAATCCAATAACAACAGACTATCGGTTTGTTGGGCTCCAACAATACTGGAATGTGAACCAACAATCGGTTTCTGTTTGTTTACATTGTTTGTTAACATTCTGTTGGTTTCCATTGTTTACTTTGTGCAACAATCGGTTTATGTCGATTAAAATATCGTTTTCATGGGTAACACGTGCGTTTGTGTTTGTTTACATTGTTGGCCTAGCATGTGGCTCCCCCTGGCGTTTCCATTGTTTACTTTGTCCAACAATCCAATAACAACAGATTATCGGTTTGTTGGGCTCCAATAATACTGGAATGCGAATCAACAAACGGTTTCTGTTTGTTTACATTGTTTGTTTACATTCAGTTGGTTTCCATTGTTTACTTTGCGCAACAATCGGTTTATGTCGATTAAAATATCGTTTTCATGGGTAACACGTGCGTTTGTGTTTGTTTACATTGTTGGCCTAACACGTGGCGCCCCCTGGCGTTTCCATTGTTTACTTTGTCCAACAATCCAATAACAACAGACTATCGGTTTGTTGGGCTCCAACAATACTGGAATGCGAATCAACAATCGGTTTCTGTTTGTTTACATTGTTTGTTTACATTCTGTTGGTTTCCATTGTTTACTTTGTGCAACAATCGGTTTATGTCGATTAAAATATCGTTTTCATGGGCAACACGTGCGTTTGTGTTTGTTTACATTGTTGGCCTAACACGTGGCGCCCCCTGGCGTTTCCATTGTTTACTTTGTCCAACAATCCAATAACAACAGACTATCGGTTTGTTGGGCTCCAACAATACTGGAATGCGAATCAACAATCGGTTTCTGTTTGTATACATTGTTTGTTTACATTCTGTTGGTTCCATTGTTTACTTTGTGCAACAATCGGTTTATGTCGATTAAAATATCGTTTTCATGGGTAACACGTGCGTTTGTGTTTATTTACATTGTTGGCCTAACACGTGGCCCCCCCCTGGCGTTTCCATTGTTTACTATGTCCAACAATCCAATAACAACAGACTATTGGTTTTTTGGGCTCCAACAATACTGGAATGCGAATCAACAATCGGTTTCTGTTTGTTTACATTGTTTGTTTACATTCTGTTGGTTCCATTATTTACTTTGTGCAACAATCGGTTTATGTCGATTAAAATATCTTTTTCATGGGTAACACGTGCGTTTGTGTTTGTTTACGTTGTTGGCCTAACACGTGGCGCCCCCTGGCGTTTCCATTGTTTACTTTGTCCAACAATCCAATAACAACAGACTATTGGTTTGTTGGGCCTCAACAATACTGGAATGCGAATCAACAATCGGTTTCTGTTTGTTTACATTCTGTTGGTTTCCATTGTTTACTTTGTTCAACAATCGGTTTATGTCGATTAAATATCGTTTTTTCGGTAACACGTGCGTTTGTGTTTGTTTACATTGTTAGCCTAACACGTAGCGCCCCCTGGCGTTTCCATTGTTTACTTTGTCCAACAATCCAATAACAACAGACTATCGGTTTGTTGGGCTCCAACAATACTGGAATGCGAATCAACAATCGGTTTCTGTTTGTTTACATTGTTTGTTTACATTCTGTTGGTTTCCATTGTTTACTTTGTGCAACAATCGGTTATTGTCGATTAAAATATCGTTTTCATGGGTAACAAGTGCGTTTGTGTTTGTTTACATTGTTGGCCTAACACGTGGCGCCCCCTGGCGTTTCCATTGTTTACTTTGTCCAACAATCCAATAACAACAGACTATCGGTTTGTTGGGCTCCAACAATACTGGAATGCGAATCAACAATCCGTTTCTGTTTGTTTACATTGTTTGTTTACATTCTGTTGGTTTCCATTGTTTACTTTGTGCAACAATCGGTTTATGTCGATTAAAATATCGTTTCCATGGGTAACACGTGCGTTTGTGTTTGTTTACATTGTTGGCCTAACACGTGGCGCCCCCTGGCGTTTCCATTGTTTACTTTGTCCAACATTCCAATAACAACAGACTATCGGTTTGCTGGCCTCCAACAATACTGGAATGCGAATCAACAATCGGTTTCTGTTTGTTTACATTGTTTGTTTACATTCTGTTGGTTTCCATTGTTTACTTTGTGCAACAATCGGTTTATGTCGATTAAAATATCGTTTTCATTGGTAACACGTGCGTTTGTGTTTGTTTACATTGTTGGCCTAACACGTAGCGCCCCCTGGCGTTTCCATTGTTTACTTTGTCCAACAATCCAATAACAACAGACTATCGGTTTGTTGGGCTCCAACAATACTAGAATGCGAATCAACAATCGGTTTCTGTTTGTTTACATTGTTTGTTTACATTCTGTTGGTTTCCATTGTTTACATTGTGCAACAATCGGTTTATGTCGATTAAAATATCGTTTTCATGGGTAACACGTGCGTTTGTGTTTGTTTACATTGTTGGCCTAACACGTGGCGCCCCCTGGCGTTTCCATTGTTTACTTTGTCCAACAATCCAATAACAATAAACTATCGGTTTGTTGGGCTCCAACAATACTGGAATGCGAATCAACAATCGGTTTCTGTTTGTTTACATTGTTTGTTTACATTATGTTGGTTTCCATTGTTTACTTTGTGCAACAATCGGTTATTGTCGATTAAAATATCGTTTTCATGGGTAACAAGTGCGTTTGTGTTTGTTTACATTGTTGGCCTAACACGTGGCGCCCCCTGGCGTTTCCATTGTTTACTTTGTCCAACAATCCAATAACAACAGACTATCGGTTTGTTGGGCTCCAACAATACTGGAATGCGAATCAACAATCCGTTTCTGTTTGTTTACATTGTTTGTTTACATTCTGTTGGTTTCCATTGTTTACTTTGTGCAACAATCGGTTTATGTCGATTAAAATATCGTTTTCATGGGTAACACGTGCGTTTGTGTTTGTTTACATTGTTGGCCTAACAAGTGGCGCCCCCTGGCGTTTCCATTGTTTACTTTGTCCAACAATCCAATAACAATAGACTATCGGTTTGTTGGGCTCCAACAATACTGGAATGCGAATCAACAATCGGTTTCTCTTTGTTTACATTGTTTGTTTACATTCGGTTGGTTTCCATTGTATACTTTGTGCAACAATCGGTTTATGTCGATTAAAATATCGTTTTCATCGGTAACACGTGCGTTTGTGTTTGTTTACATTGTTGGCCTAAGACGTAGCGCCCCCTGGCTTTTCCATTGTTTACTTTGCCAACAATCCAATAACAACAGACTATCGGTTTGTTGGGCTCCAACAATACTGGAATGCGTATCAACAATCCGTTTCTATTTGTTTACATTGTTTGTTTACTTTCTGTTGGTTTCCATTGTTTACTTTGTGCAACAATCGGTTTATGTCGATTAAAATATCGTTTTCATGGGTAACACGTGCGTTTGTGTTTGTTTACATTGTTGGCCTAACACGTAGTGCCCCCTGGCGTTTCCATTGCTTACTTTGTCCAACAATCCAATAACAAGAGACTATAGGTTTGTTGGGCTCCAACAATACTGGAATGCGAATCAGTAATCGGTTTCTGTTTGTTTACATTGTTTGTTTACATTCTGTTGGTTTCCATTGTTTACTTTGTGCAACAATCGGTTATTGTTGATTAAAATAACCATTTCATGGGTAACACGTGCGTTTGTGTTTGTTTACATTGTTGGCCTAACAGGTGGCGCCCCTGGCGTTTCCTACTCTTTCCAACAATCCAATAACAACAGACTATCGGTTTGTTGCGCTCCAACAATATTGGAATGCGAACCAACAATCGGTTTCTGTTTGTTTACATTGTTTGTTAACATTCTGTTGGTTTCCATTGTTTACTTTGTGCAACAATCGGTTTATGTCGATTAAAATATCGTTTTCATGGGTAACACGTGCGTTTAGGTTTGTTTACATTGTTGGCCTAGCATGTGGCTCCCCCTGGCGTTTCCATTGTTTACTTTGTCCAACAATCCAATAACAACAGATTATCGGTTTGTTGGGCTCGAATAATACTGGAATGCGAATCAACAAACGGTTTCTGTTTGTTTACATTGTTTGTTTACATTCAGTTGGTTTCCATTGTTTACTTTGCGCAACAATCGGTTTATGTCGATTAAAATATCCTTTTCATGGGTAACATGTGCGTTTGTGTTTGTTTACATTGTTGGCCTAACACGTGGCGCGCCCTGGCGTTTCCATTGTTTACTTTGTCCAACAATCCAATAACAACAGACTATCGGTTTTTTGGGCTCCAACAATACTGGAATGCGAATCAACAATCGGTTTCTGTTTGTTTACATTGTTTGTTTACATTCATTGGTTTCCATTGTTTACTTTGTGCAACAATCGGTTTATGTCGATTAAAATATCGTTTACATGGGCAACACGTGCGTTTGATTTTGTTTACATTGTTGGCCTAACACGTGGCGCCCCCTGGCGTTTCCATTGTTTACTTTGTCCAACAATCCAATAACAACAGACTATCGGTTTGTTGGGCTCCAACAATACTGGAATGCGAATCAACAATCGGTTTCTGTTTGCTTACATTGTTTGTTTATATTCTGTTGGTTTCCATTGTTTACTTTGTGCAACAATCGGTTTATGTCGATTAAAATATCGTTTTCATGGGTAACACGTGCGTTTGTGTTTGTTTACATTGTTGGCCTAACACGTGGCGCCCCCTGGCGTTTCCATTGTTTACTTTGTCCAACAATCCAATAACAATAAATATCGGTTTGTTGGGCTCCAACAATACTGGAATGCGAATCAACAATCGGTTTCTGTTTGTTTACATTGTTTGTTTACATTCTGTTGGTTCCATTGTTTACTTTGTGCAACAATCGTTTATGTCGATTAAAATATCTTTTTCATGGGTAACACGTGCGTTTGTGTTTGTTTACGTTGTTGGCCTAACACGGGGCGCCCCCTGGCGTTTCCATTGTTTACTTTGTCCAACAATCCAATAACAACAGACTATTGGTTTGTTGGGCTCCAACAATACTGGAATGCGAATCAACAATCGGTTTCTGTTTGTTTACATTCTGTTGGTTTCCATTGTTTACTTTGTTCAACAATCGGTTTATGTCGATTAAATATCGTTTTTTCGGTAACACGTGCGTTTGTGTTTGTTTACATTGTTAGCCTAACACGTAGCGCCCCCTGGCGTTTCCATTGTTTACTTTGTCCAACAATCCAATAACAACAGACTATCGGTTTGTTGGGATCCAACAATACTGGAATGCGAATCAACAATCGGTTTCTGTTTGTTTACATTGTTTGTTTACATTCTGTTGGTTTCCATTGTTTACTTTGTGCAACAATCGGTTTATGTCGATTAAAATATCGTTTTCATGGGTAACAAGTGCGTTTGTGTTTGTTTACATTGTTGGCCTAACACGTGGCGCCCCCTGGCGTTTCCATTGTTTACTTTGTCCAACAATCCAATAACAACAGACTATCGGTTTGTTGGGCTCCAACAATACTGGAATGCGAATCAACAATCCGTTTCTGTTTGTTTACATTGTTTGTTTACATTCTGTTGGTTTCCATTGTTTACTTTGTGCAACAATCGGTTTATGTCGATTAAAATATCGTTTCCATGGGTAACACGTGCGTTTGTGTTTGTTTACATTGTTGGCCTAACACGTGGCGCCCCCTGGCGTTTCCATTGTTTACTTTGTCCAACATTCCAATAACAACAGACTATCGGTTTGTTGGCCTCCAACAATACTGGAATGCGAATCAACAATCGGTTTCTGTTTGTTTACATTGTTTGTTTACATTCTGTTGGTTTCCATTGTTTACTTTGTGCAACAATCGGTTTATGTCGATTAAAATATCGTTTTCATTGGTAACACGTGCGTTTGTGTTTGTTTACATTGTTGGCCTAACACGTAGCGCCCCCTGGCGTTTCCATTGTTTACTTTGTCCAACATTCCAATAACAACAGACTATCGGTTTGTTGGCCTCCAACAATACTGGAATGCGAATCAACAATCGGTTTCTGTTTGTTTACATTGTTTGTTTACATTCTGTTGGTTTCCATTGTTTACTTTGTGCAACAATCGGTTTATGTCGATTAAAATATCGTTTTCATTGGTAACACGTGCGTTTGTGTTTGTTTACATTGTTGGCCTAACACGTAGCGCCCCCTGGCGTTTCCATTGTTTACTTTGTCCAACAATCCAATAACAACAGACTATCGGTTTGTTGGGCTCCAACAATACTAGAATGCGAATCAACAATCGGTTTCTGTTTGTTTACATTGTTTGTTTACATTCTGTTGGTTTCCATTGTTTACATTGTGCAACAATCGGTTTATGTCGATTAAAATATCGTTTTCATGGGTAACACGTGCGTTTGTGTTTGTTTACATTGTTGGCCTAACACGTGGCGCCCCCTGGCGTTTCCATTGTTTACTTTGTCCAACAATCCAATAACAATAAACTATCGGTTTGTTGGGCTCCAACAATACTGGAATGCGAATCAACAATCGGTTTCTGTTTGTTTACATTGTTTGTTTACATTATGTTGGTTTCCATTGTTTACTTTGTGCAACAATCGGTTATTGTCGATTAAAATATCGTTTTCATGGGTAACAAGTGCGTTTGTGTTTGTTTATATTGTTGGCCTAACACGTGGCGCCCCCTGGCGTTTCCATTGTTTACTTTGTCCAACAATCCAATAACAACAGACTATCGGTTTGTTGGGCTCCAACAATACTGGAATGCGAATCAACAATCCGTTTCTGTTTGTTTACATTGTTTGTTTACATTCTGTTGGTTTCCATTGTTTACTTTGTGCAACAATCGGTTTATGTCGATTAAAATATCGTTTTCATGGGTAACACGTGCGTTTGTGTTTGTTTACATTGTTGGCCTAACAAGTGGCGCCCCCTGGCGTTTCCATTGTTTACTTTGTCCAACAATCCAATAACAATAGACTATCGGTTTGTTGGGCTCCAACAATACTGGAATGCGAATCAACAATCGGTTTCTGTTTGTTTACATTGTTTGTTTACATTCGGTTGGTTTCCATTGTATACTTTGTGCAACAATCGGTTTATGTCGATTAAAATATCGTTTTCATCGGTAACACGTGCGTTTGTGTTTGTTTACATTGTTGGCCTAAGACGTAGCGCCCCCTGGCTTTTCCATTGTTTACTTTGTCCAACAATCCAATAACAACAGACTATCGGTTTGTTGGGCTCCAACAATACTGGAATGCGTATCAACAATCCGTTTCTATTTGTTTACATTGTTTGTTTACTTTCTGTTGGTTTCCATTGTTTACTTTGTGCAACAATCGGTTTATGTCGATTAAAATATCGTTTTCATGGGTAACACGTGCGTTTGTGTTTGTTTACATTGTTGGCCTAACACGTAGTGCCCCCTGGCGTTTCCATTGCTTACTTTGTCCAACAATCCAATAACAAGAGACTATAGGTTTGTTGGGCTCCAACAATACTGGAATGCGAATCAGTAATCGGTTTCTGTTTGTTTACATTGTTTGTTTACATTCTGTTGGTTTCCATTGTTTACTTTGTGCAACAATCGGTTATTGTCGATTAAAATATCGTTTTCATGGGTAACACGTGCGTTTGTGTTTGTTTACATTGTTGGCCTAACAGGTGGCGCCCCTGGCGTTTCCTACTCTTTCCAACAATCCAATAACAACAGACTATCGGTTTGTTGCGCTCCAACAATATTGGAATGCGAACCAACAATCGGTTTCTGTTTGTTTACATTGTTTGTTAACATTCTGTTGGTTTCCATTGTTTACTTTGTGCAACAATCGGTTTATGTCGATTAAAATATCGTTTTCATGGGTAACACGTGCGTTTGTGTTTGTTTACATTGTTGGCCTAGCATGTGGCTCCCCCTGGCGTTTCCATTGTTTACTTTGTCCAACAATCCAATAACAACAGATTATCGGTTTGTTGGGCTCGAATAATACTGGAATGCGAATCAACAAACGGTTTCTGTTTGTTTACATTGTTTGTTTACATTCAGTTGGTTTCCATTGTTTACTTTGCGCAACAATCGGTTTATGTCGATTAAAATATCCTTTTCATGGGTAACATGTGCGTTTGTGTTTGTTTACATTGTTGGCCTAACACGTGGCGCCCCCTGGCGTTTCCATTGTTTACTTTGTCCAACAATCCAATAACAACAGACTATCGGTTTGTTGGGCTCCAACAATACTGGAATGCGAATCAACAATCGGTTTCTGTTTGTTTACATTGTTTGTTTACATTCATTGGTTTCCATTGTTTACTTTGTGCAACAATCGGTTTATGTCGATTAAAATATCGTTTACATGGGCAACACGTGCGTTTGATTTTGTTTACATTGTTGGCCTAACACGTGGCGCCCCCTGGCGTTTCCATTGTTTAATTTGTCCAACAATCCAATAACAACAGACTATCGGTTTGTTGGGCTCCAACAATACTGGAATGCGAATCAACAATCGGTTTCTGTTTGTTTACATTCTGTTGGTTCCATTGTTTACTTTGTTCAACAATCGGTTTATGTCGATTAAAATATCGTTTTCATGGGTAACACGTGCGTTTGTGTTTATTTACATTGTTGGCCTATCACGTGGCGCCCCCTGGCGTTTCCATTGTTTACTTTGTCCAACAATCCAATAACAATAAACTATCGGTTTGTTGGGTTCCAACAATACTGGAATGCGAATCAACAATCGGTTTCTGTTTGTTTACATTGTTTGTTTACATTCTGTTGTTTCCATTGTTTACTTTGTGCAACAATCGGTTTATGTCGATTAAAAAATCGTTTTCATGGGTAACACGTGCGTTTGTGTTTTTTACATTGTTGACGTAACACGTGGCGCCCCCTGGCGTTTCCATTGTTTACTTTGTCCAACAATCCAATAACAATAAACTATCGGTTTGTTGGGCTCCAACAATACTGGAATGCGAATCAACAATCGGTTTCTGTTTGTTTACATTGTTTGTTTACATTCTGTTGTTTCCATTGTTTACTTTGTGCAACAATCGGTTTATGTCGATTAAAAAATCGTTTTCATGGGTAACAAGTGCGTTTGTGTTTTTTTACATTGTTGACGTAACACTAGGCGCCCCCTGGCGTTTCCATTGTTTACTTTGTCCAACAATCCAATAACAACAGACTATCGGTTTGTTGGGCTCCAACAATACTGGAATGCGAATCAACAATCGGTTTCTGTTTGTTTACATTGTTGGTTTACATTCTGTTGGTTTCCATTGTTTACTTTGTGCAACAATCGGTTTATGTCGATTAAAATATCGTTTTCATGTGTTACACGTGCGTTTGTGTTTGTTTACATTGTTGGCCTAACACGTGGCGCCCCCTGGCGTTTCCATTGTTTACTTTGTCCAACAATCCAATAACAACAGACTATCGGTTTGTTGGGCTCCAACAATTCTGGAATGCGAATCAACAATCCGTTTCTATTTGTTTACATTGTTTGTTTACTTTCTGTTGGTTTCCATTGTTTACTTTGTGCAACAATCGGTTTATGTCGATTAAAATATCGTTTTCATGGGTAACACGTGCGTTTGTGTTTGTTTACATTGTTGGCCTAACACGTAGCGCCCCCTGGCGTTTCCATTGCTTACTTTGTCCAACAATCCAATAACAAGAGACTATAGGTTTGTTGGGCTCCAACAATACTGGAATGCGAATCAGTAATCGGTTTCTGTTTGTTTACATTGTTTGTTTACATTCTGTTGGTTTCCATTGTTTACTTTGTGCAACAATCGGTTATTGTCGATTAAAATATCGTTTTCATGGGTAACACGTGCGTTTGTGTTTGTTTACATTGTTGGCCTAACAGGTGGCGCCCCTGGCGTTTCCTACTCTTTCCAACAATCCAATAACAACAGACTATCGGTTTGTTGCGCTCCAACAATATTGGAATGCGAATCAACAATCCGTTTCTGTTTGTTTACATTGTTTGTTTACATTCTGTTGGTTTCCATTGTTTACTTTGTGCAACAATCGGTTTATGTCGATTAAAATATCGTTTTCATGGGTAACACGTGCGTTTGTGTTTGTTTAAATTGTTGGCCTAACACGTAGCGCCCCCTGGCGTTTCCATTGTTTACTTTGTCCAACAATCCAATAACAACAGACTATAGGTTTGTTGGGCTCCAACAATACTGGAATGCGAATCAACAATCGGTTTCTGTTTGTTTACATTGTTTGTTTACATTCTGTTGGTTTCCATTGTTTACTTTGTGCAACAATCGGTTTATGTCGATTAAAATATCGTTTACATGGGCAACACGTGCGTTTGTGTTTGTTTACATTGTTGGCCTAACACGTGGCGCCCCCTGGCGTTTCCATTGTTTACTTTGTCCAACAATCCAATAACAACAGACTATCGGTTTGTTGGGCTCCAACAATACTGGAATGCGAATCAACAATCGGTTTCTGTTTGTTTACATTGTTTGTTTACATTCTGTTGGTTCCATTGTTTACTTTGTGCAACAATCGGTTTATGTCGATTAAAATATCGTTTTCATGGGTAACACGTGCGTTTGTGTTTATTTACATTGTTGGCCTATCACGTGGCGCCCCCTGGCGTTTCCATTGTTTACTTTGTCCAACAATCCAATAACAACAGGCTATTGGTTTTTTGGGCTCCAACAATACTGGAATGCGAATCAACAATCGGTTTCTGTTTGCTTACATTGTTTGTTTACATTCTGTTGGTTTCCATTGTTTACTTTGTGCAACAATCGGTTTATGTCGATTAAAATATCGTTTTCATGGGTAACACGTGCGTTTGTGTTTGTTTACATTGTTGGCCTAACACGTGGCGCCCCCTGGCGTTTCCATTGTTTACTTTGTCCAACAATCCAATAACAATAAACTATCGGTTTGTTGGGCTCCAACAATACTGGAATGCGAATCAACAATCGGTTTCTGTTTGTTTACATTGTTTGTTTACATTCTGTTGGTTCCATTGTTTACTTTGTGCAACAATCGGTTTATGTCGATTAAAATATCGTTTTCATGGGTAACACGTGCGTTTGTGTTTATTTACATTGTTGGCCTAACACGTGGCGCCCCCTGGCGTTTCCATTGTTTACTTTGTCCAACAATCCAATAACAACAGACTATTGGTTTTTTGGGCTCAAACAATACTGGAATGCGAATCAACAATCGGTTTCTGTTTGCTTACATTGTTTGTTTACATTCTGTTGGTTCCATTGTTTACTTTGTGCAACAATCGGTTTATGTCGATTAAAATATTGTTTTCATGGGTAACACGTGCGTTTGTGTTTATTTACATTGTTGGCCTAACACGTGGCGCCCCCTGGCGTTTCCATTGTTTACTTTGTCCAACAATCCAATAACAACAGACTATTGGTTTGTTGGGCTCCAACAATACTGGAATGCGAATCAACAAT
This sequence comes from Maratus speciosus, assembly GCA_963932465.1. Taxonomy (NCBI): domain Eukaryota; kingdom Metazoa; phylum Arthropoda; class Arachnida; order Araneae; family Salticidae; genus Maratus; species Maratus speciosus. The sequence goes on along the minus strand of OZ010795.1, from coordinate 182,624,980 downwards.
CGGTTTCTGTTTGTTTACATTGTTTGTTTACATTCTGTTGGTTTCCATTGTTTACTTTGTTCAACAATCGGTTTATGTCGATTAAAATATCGTTTTCATGGGTAACACGTGCGTTTGTGTTTGTTTACATTGTTGGCCTAACACGTGGCGCCCCCTGGCGTTTCCATTGTTTACTTTGTCCAACAATCCAATAACAACAGACTATCGGTTTGTTGGGCTCCAACAATACTGGAATGCGAATCAACAATCGGTTTCTGTTTGTTTACATTCTGTTGCTTCCATTGTTTACTTTGTGCAACAATCGGTTTATGTCGATTAAAATATCGTTTTCATGGTTAACACGTGCGTTTGTGTTTGTTTACATTGTTGGCCTAACACGTGGCGCCCCCTGGCGTTTCCATTGTTTACTTTGTCCAACAATCCAATAAAAACAGACTATCGGTTTTTTGGGCTCCAACAATACTGGAATGCGAATCAACAATCGGTTTCTGTTTGTTTACATTGTATGTTTACATTTGGTTGGTTTCCATTGTTTACTTTGTGCAACAATCGGTTTATGTCGATTAAAATATCTTTTTCATGGGTAACACGTGCGTTTGTGTTTGTTTACGTTGTTGGCCTAACACGTGGCGCCCCCTGGCGTTTCCATTGTTTACTTTGTCCAACAATCCAATAACAACAGACTATTGGTTTGTTGGGCTCCAACAATACTGGAATGCGAATCAACAATCGGTTTCTGTTTGTTTACATTGTTTGTTTACATTCTGTTGGTTTCCATTGTTTACTTTGTGCAACAATCGGTTTATGTCGATTAAAATATCGTTTTCATCGGTAACACGTGCGTTTGTGTTTGTTTACATTGTTGGCCTAACACGTAGCGCCCCCTGGCGTTTCCATTGTTTACTTTGTCCAACAATCCAATAACAACAGACTATCGGTTTGTTGGGCTCCAACAATATTGGAATGCGAATCAACAATCGGTTTCTGTTTGTTTACATTGTTTGTTTACATTCTGTTGGTTTCCATTGTTTACTTTGTGCAACAATCGGTTTATGTCGATTAAAATATCGTTTTCATCGGTAACACGTGCGTTTGTGTTTGTTTACATTGTTGGCCTAACACGTAGCGCCCCCTGGCGTTTCCATTGTTTACTTTGTCCAACAATCCAATAACAACAGACTACCGGTTTGTTGGGCTCCAACAATACTGGAATGCGAATCAACAATCGGTTTCTGTTTTATTACATTGTTTGTTTACATTCTGTTGGTTTCCATTGTTTACTTTGTGCAACAATCGGTTTATGTCGATTAAAATATCGTTTTCATGGGTAACACGTGCGTTTGTGTTTGTTTACATTGTTGGCCTAACACGTGGCGCCCCCTGGCGTTTCCATTGTTTACTTTGTCCAACAATCCAATAACAACAGACTATTGGTTTGTTGGGCTCCAACAATACTGGAATGCGAATCAACAATCGGTTTCTGTTTGTTTACATTCTGTTGGTTTCCAATGTTTACTTTGTGCAACAATCGGTTTATGTCGATTAAAATATCATTTTCTTCGGTAACACGTGCGTTTGTGTTTTTTTACATTGTTGGCCTAACACGTAGCGCCCCCTGGCGTTTCCATAGTTTACTTTGTCCAACAATCCAATAACAACAGACTATCGGTTTGTTGGGCTCCAACAATACTGGAATGCGAATCAACAATCGGTTTCTGTTTGTTTACATTCTGTTGGTTTCCATTGTTTACTTTGTGCAACAATCGGTTTATGTCGATTAAAATATCGTTTTCATCGGTAACACGTTCGTTTGTGTTTGTTTACATTGTTGGCCTAACACGTAGCGCCCCCTGGCGTTTCCATTGTTTACTTTGTCCAACAATCCAATAACAACAGACTATCGGTTTGTTGGGCTCCAACAATACTGGAATGCGAATCAACATTCGGTTTCTGTTTGTTTACATTGTTTGTTTACATTCTGTTGGTTTCCATTGTTTACTTTGTGCAACAATCGGTTTATGTCGATTAAAATATCGTTTTCATGGGTAACACGTGCGTTTGTGTTTGTTTACATTGTTGGCCTAACAGGTGCGCCCACTGGCGTTTCCATTGTTTACTTTGTCCAACAATCCAATAACAACAGACTATCGGTTTGTTGGGCTCCAACAATACTAGAATGCGAATCAACAATCGGTTTCTGTTTGTTTACATTGTTTGTTTACATTCTGTTGGTTTCCATTGTTTACATTGTGCAACAATCGGTTTATGTCGATTAAAATATCGTTTTCATGGGTAACACGTGCGTTTGTGTTTGTTTACATTGTTGGCCTAACACGTGGCGCCCCCTGGCGTTTCCATTGTTTACTTTGTCCAACAATCCAATAACAACAGACTGTCGGTTTGTTGGGCTCCAACAATACTGGAATGCGAATCAACAATCGGTTTCTGTTTGTTTACATTGTTTGTTTACATTCTGTTGGTTTCCATTGTTTACTTTGTGCAACAATCGGTTTATGTCGATTAAAATATCGTTTTCATGGGCAACACGTGCGTTTGTGTTTGTTCACATTGTTGGCCTAACACGTGGCGCCCCCTGGCGTTTCCATTGTTTACTTTGTCCAAAAATCCTATAACAACAGACTATCGGTTTGTTGGGCTCCAACAATACTGGAATGCGAATCAACAATCGGTTTTTCTTTGTTTACATTGTTTGTTTACATTCTGTTGGTTTCCATTGTTTACTTTGTGAAACAATCGGTTTATGTCGATTAAAATATCGTTTTCATGGGTAACACGTGCGTTTGTGTTTGTTTACATTGTTGGCCTAACAAGTGGCGCCCCCTGGCGTTTCCATTGTTTACTTTGTCCAACAATCCAATAACAACAGACTGTCGGTTTGTTGGGCTCCAACAATACTAGAATGCGAATCAACAATCGGTTTCTGTTTGTTTACATTGTTTGTTTACATTCTGTTGGTTTCCATTGTTTACATTGAGCAACAATCGGTTTATGTCGATTAAAATATCGTTTTCATGGGTAACACGTGCGTTTGTGTTTGTTTACATTGTTGGCCTAACAGGTGCGCCTCCTGGCGTTTCCATTGTTTACTTTGTCCAACAATCTAATAAAAACAGACTATCGGTTTGTTGGGCTCCAACAATACTGGAATGCGAACCAACAATCGGCTTCTGTTTGTTTACATTGTTTGTTTACATTCTGTTGGTTCCATTGTTTACTTTGTGCAACAATCGGTTTATGTCGATTAAAATATTGTTTTCATGGGTAACACGTGCGTTTGTGTTTATTTACATTGTTGGCCTAACACGTGGCGCCCCCTGGCGTTTCCATTGTTTACTTTGTCCAACAATCCAATAACAACAGACTATTGGTTTGTTGGGCTCCAACAATACTGGAATGCGAATCAACAATCGGTTTCTGTTTGTTTACATTGTTTGTTTACATTCTGTTGGTTTCCATTGTTTACTTTGTTCAACAATCGGTTTATGTCGATTAAAATATCGTTTTCATGGGTAACACGTGCGTTTGTGTTTGTTTACATTGTTGGCCTAACACGTGGCGCCCCCTGGCGTTTCCATTGTTTACTTTGTCCAACAATCCAATAACAACAGACTATCGGTTTGTTGGGCTCCAACAATACTGGAATGCGAATCAACAATCGGTTTCTGTTTGTTTACATTCTGTTGCTTCCATTGTTTACTTTGTGCAACAATCGGTTTATGTCGATTAAAATATCGTTTTCATGGTTAACACGTGCGTTTGTGTTTGTTTACATTGTTGGCCTAACACGTGGCGCCCCCTGGCGTTTCCATTGTTTACTTTGTCCAACAATCCAATAAAAACAGACTATCGGTTTTTTGGGCTCCAACAATACTGGAATGCGAATCAACAATCGGTTTCTGTTTGTTTACATTGTATGTTTACATTTGGTTGGTTTCCATTGTTTACTTTGTGCAACAATCGGTTTATGTCGATTAAAATATCTTTTTCATGGGTAACACGTGCGTTTGTGTTTGTTTACGTTGTTGGCCTAACACGTGGCGCCCCCTGGCGTTTCCATTGTTTACTTTGTCCAACAATCCAATAACAACAGACTATTGGTTTGTTGGGCTCCAACAATACTGGAATGCGAATCAACAATCGGTTTCTGTTTGTTTACATTGTTTGTTTACATTCTGTTGGTTTCCATTGTTTACTTTGTGCAACAATCGGTTTATGTCGATTAAAATATCGTTTTCATCGGTAACACGTGCGTTTGTGTTTGTTTACATTGTTGGCCTAACACGTAGCGCCCCCTGGCGTTTCCATTGTTTACTTTGTCCAACAATCCAATAACAACAGACTATCGGTTTGTTGGGCTCCAACAATATTGGAATGCGAATCAACAATCGGTTTCTGTTTGTTTACATTGTTTGTTTACATTCTGTTGGTTTCCATTGTTTACTTTGTGCAACAATCGGTTTATGTCGATTAAAATATCGTTTTCATCGGTAACACGTGCGTTTGTGTTTGTTTACATTGTTGGCCTAACACGTAGCGCCCCCTGGCGTTTCCATTGTTTACTTTGTCCAACAATCCAATAACAACAGACTATCGGTTTGTTGGGCTCCAACAATACTGGAATGCGAATCAACAATCGGTTTCTGTTTGTTTACATTGTTTGTTTACATTCTGTTGGTTTCCATTGTTTACTTTGTGCAACAATCGGTTTATGTCGATTAAAATATCGTTTTCATGGGTAACACGTGCGTTTGTGTTTGTTTACATTGTTGGCCTAACACGTGGCGCCCCCTGGCGTTTCCATTGTTTACTTTGTCCAACAATCCAATAACAACAGACTATTGGTTTGTTGGGCTCCAACAATACTGGAATGCGAATCAACAATCGGTTTCTGTTTGTTTACATTCTGTTGGTTTCCAATGTTTACTTTGTGCAACAATCGGTTTATGTTGATTAAAATATCATTTTCTTCGGTAACACGTGCGTTTGTGTTTTTTTACATTGTTGGCCTAACACGTAGCGCCCCCTGGCGTTTCCATAGTTTACTTTGTCCAACAATCCAATAACAACAGACTATCGGTTTGTTGGGCTCCAACAATACTGGAATGCGAATCAACAATCGGTTTCTGTTTGTTTACATTGTTTGTTTACATTCTGTTGGTTTCCATTGTTTACTTTGTGCAACAATCGGTTTATGTCGATTAAAATATCGTTTTCATCGGTAACACGTTCGTTTGTGTTTGTTTACATTGTTGGCCTAACACGTAGCGCCCCCTGGCGTTTCCATTGTTTACTTTGTCCAACAATCCAATAACAACAGACTATCGGTTTGTTGGGCTCCAACAATACTGGAATGCGAATCAACATTCGGTTTCTGTTTGTTTACATTGTTTGTTTACATTCTGTTGGTTTCCATTGTTTACTTTGTGCAACAATCGGTTTATGTCGATTAAAATATCGTTTTCATGGGTAACACGTGCGTTTGTGTTTGTTTACATTGTTGGCCTAACAGGTGCGCCCACTGGCGTTTCCATTGTTTACTTTGTCCAACAATCCAATAACAACAGACTATCGGTTTGTTGGGCTCCAACAATACTAGAATGCGAATCAACAATCGGTTTCTGTTTGTTTACATTGTTTGTTTACATTCTGTTGGTTTCCATTGTTTACATTGTGCAACAATCGGTTTATGTCGATTAAAATATCGTTTTCATGGGTAACACGTGCGTTTGTGTTTGTTTACATTGTTGGCCTAACACGTGGCGCCCCCTGGCGTTTCCATTGTTTACTTTGTCCAACAATCCAATAACAACAGACTGTCGGTTTGTTGGGCTCCAACAATACTGGAATGCGAATCAACAATCGGTTTCTATTTGTTTACATTGTTTGTTTACATTCTGTTGGTTTCCATTGTTTACTTTGTGCAACAATCGGTTTATGTCGATTAAAATATCGTTTTCATGGGCAACACGTGCGTTTGTGTTTGTTTACATTGTTGGCCTAACACGTGGCGCCCCCTGGCGTTTCCATTGTTTACTTTGTCCAAAAATCCTATAACAACAGACTTTCGGTTTGTTGGGCTCCAACAATACTGGAATGCGAATCAACAATCGGTTTTTCTTTGTTTACATTGTTTGTTTACATTCTGTTGGTTTCCATTGTTTACTTTGTGAAACAATCGGTTTATGTCGATTAAAATATCGTTTTCATGGGTAACACGTGCGTTTGTGTTTGTTTACATTGTTGGCCTAACAAGTGGCGCCCCCTGGCGTTTCCATTGTTTACTTTGTCCAACAATCCAATAACAACAGACTGTCGGTTTGTTGGGCTCCAACAATACTAGAATGCGAATCAACAATCGGTTTCTGTTTGTTTACATTGTTTGTTTACATTCTGTTGGTTTCCATTGTTTACATTGAGCAACAATCGGTTTATGTCGATTAAAATATCGTTTTCATGGGTAACACGTGCGTTTGTGTTTGTTTACATTGTTGGCCTAACAGGTGCGCCTCCTGGCGTTTCCATTGTTTACTTTGTCCAACAATCTAATAAAAACAGACTATCGGTTTGTTGGGCTCCAACAATACTGGAATGCGAACCAACAATCGGCTTCTGTTTGTTTACATTGTTTGTTTACATTCTGTTGGTTTCCATTGTTTACTTTGTGCAACAATCGGTTTATGTCGATTAAAATATCGTTTACATGGGCAACACGTGCGTTTGTGTTTGTTTACATTGTTGGCCTAACACGTGGCGCCCCCTGGCGTTTCCATTGTTTACTTTGTCCAACAATCCAATAAATACAGACTATCGGTTTGTTGGGCTCAACAATACTGTAATGCGAATCAACAATCGGTTTCTGTTTGTTTACATTGTTTGTTTACATTCTGTTGGTTTCCATTGTTAACTTTGTGCAACAATCGGTTTATGTCGTTTAAAATATCGTTTTCATGGGTAACACGTGCGTTTGTGTTTATTTACATTGTTGGCCTAACACGTGGCGCCCCCTGGCGTTTCCATTGTTTACTTTGTCCAACAATCCAATAACAACAGACTATCGGTTTGTTGGGCTCCAACAATACTGGAATGCGAATCAACAATCGGTTTCTGTTTGTTTACATTGTTGGTTTACATTCTGTTGTTTCCATTGTTTACTTTGTGCTACAATCGGTTTATGTCGATTAAAAAATCGTTTTCATGGGTAACACGTGCGTTTGTGTTTTTTACATTGTTGACGTAACACGTGGCGCCCCCTGGCGTTTCCATTGTTTACTTTGTCCAACAATCCAATAACAACAGACTATCGGTTTGTTGGGCTCCAACAATACTGGAATGCGAATCAACAATCGGTTTCTGTTTGTTTACATTGTTTGTTTACATTCTGTTGGTTTCCATTGTTTACTTTGTGCAACAATCGGTTTATGTCGATTAAAATATCGTTTTCATGGGTAGCACGTGCGTTTGTGTTTGTTTACATTGTTGGCCTAGCATGTGGCTCCCCCTGGCGTTTCCATTGTTTACTTTGTCCAACAATCCTATAACAACAGACTATCGGTTTGTTGGGCTCCAACCTACTGGAATGCGAATCAACAATCTGTTTCTCTTTGTTTACATTGTTTGTTTACATTCTGTTGGTTTCCATTGTTTACTTTGTGCAACAATCGGTTTATGTCAATTAAAATATCGTTTACATGGGCAACACGTGCGTTTGTGTTTGTTTACATTGTTGGCCTAACACGTGGCGCCCCCTGGCGTTTCCATTGTTTACTTTGTCCAACAATCCAATAACAACAGACTATCGGTTTGTTGGGCTCCAACAATACTGGAATGCGAATCAACAATCGGTTTCTGTTTGTTTACATTGTTTGTTTACATTCTGTTGGTTTCCATTGTTTACTTTGTGCAACAATCGGTTTATGTCGATTAAAATATCGTTTACATGGGCAACACGTGCGTTTGTGTTTGTTTACATTGTTGGCCTAACACGTGGCGCCCCCTGGCGTTTCCATTGTTTACTTTGTCCAACAATCCAATAAATACAGACTATCGGTTTGTTGGGCTCAACAATACTGTAATGCGAATCAACAATCGGTTTCTGTTTGTTTACATTGTTTGTTTACATTCTGTTGGTTTCCATTGTTAACTTTGTGCAACAATCGGTTTATGTCGTTTAAAATATCGTTTTCATGGGTAACACGTGCGTTTGTGTTTTTTTACATTGTTGACGTAACACGTGGCGCCCCCTGGCGTTTCCATTGTTTACTTTGTCCAACAATCCAATAACAAGAGACTATAGGTTTGTTGGGCTCCAACAATACTGGAATGCGTATCAACAATCCGTTTCTATTTGTTTACATTGTTTGTTTACTTTCTGTTGGTTTCCATTGTTTACTTTGTGCAACAATCGGTTTATGTCGATTAAAATATCGTTTTCATCGGTAACACGTGCGTTTGTGTTTGTTTACATTGTTGGCCTAGCATGTGGCTCCCCCTGGCGTTTCCATTGTTTACTTTGTCCAACAATCCTATAACAACAGACTATCGGTTTGTTGGGCTCCAACCTACTGGAATGCGAATCAACAATCTGTTTCTCTTTGTTTACATTGTTTGTTTACATTCTGTTGGTTTCCATTGTTTACTTTGTGCAACAATCGGTTTATGTCAATTAAAATATCGTTTACATGGGCAACACGTGCGTTTGTGTTTGTTTACATTGTTGGCCTAACACGTGGCGCCCCCTGGCGTTTCCATTGTTTACTTTGTCCAACAATCCAATAACAACAGACTATCGGTTTGTTGGGCTCCAACAATACTGGAATGCGAATCAACAATCGGTTTCTGTTTGTTTACATTGTTTGTTTACATTCTGTTGGTTTCCATTGTTTACTTTGTGCAACAATCGGTTTATGTCGATTAAAATATCGTTTACATGGGCAACACGTGCGTTTGTGTTTGTTTACATTGTTGGCCTAACACGTGGCGCCCCCTGGCGTTTCCATTGTTTACTTTGTCCAACAATCCAATAAATACAGACTATCGGTTTGTTGGGCTCAACAATACTGTAATGCGAATCAACAATCGGTTTCTGTTTGTTTACATTGTTTGTTTACATTCTGTTGGTTTCCATTGTTAACTTTGTGCAACAATCGGTTTATGTCGTTTAAAATATCGTTTTCATGGGTAACACGTGCGTTTGTGTTTTTTTACATTGTTGACGTAACACGTGGCGCCCCCTGGCGTTTCCATTGTTTACTTTGTCCAACAATCCAATAACAAGAGACTATAGGTTTGTTGGGCTCCAACAATACTGGAATGCGTATCAACAATCCGTTTCTATTTGTTTACATTGTTTGTTTACTTTCTGTTGGTTTCCATTGTTTACTTTGTGCAACAATCGGTTTATGTCGATTAAAATATCGTTTTCATCGGTAACACGTGCGTTTGTGTTTGTTTACATTGTTGGCCTAAGACGTAGCGCCCCCTGGCTTTTCCATTGTTTACTTTGTCCAACAATCCAATAACAACAGACTATCGGTTTGTTGGGCTCCAACAATACTGGAATGCGTATCAACAATCCGTTTCTATTTGTTTACATTGTTTGTTTACTTTCTGTTGGTTTCCATTGTTTACTTTGTGCAACAATCGGTTTATGTCGATTAAAATATCGTTTTCATGGGTAACACGTGCGTTTGTGTTTGTTTACATTGTTGGCCTAACACGTAGTGCCCCCTGGCGTTTCCATTGCTTACTTTGTCCAACAATCCAATAACAAGAGACTATAGGTTTGTTGGGCTCCAACAATACTGGAATGCGAATCAGTAATCGGTTTCTGTTTGTTTACATTGTTTGTTTACATTCTGTTGGTTTCCATTGTTTACTTTGTGCAACAATCGGTTATTGTCGATTAAAATATCGTTTTCATGGGTAACACGTGCGTTTGTGTTTGTTTACATTGTTGGCCTAACAGGTGGCGCCCCTGGCGTTTCCTACTCTTTCCAACAATCCAATAACAACAGACTATCGGTTTGTTGCGCTCCAACAATATTGGAATGCGAACCAACAATCGGTTTCTGTTTGTTTACATTGTTTGTTAACATTCTGTTGGTTTCCATTGTTTACTTTGTGCAACAATCGGTTTATGTCGATTAAAATATCGTTTTCATGGGTAACACGTGCGTTTGTGTTTGTTTACATTGTTGGCCTAGCATGTGGCTCCCCCTGGCGTTTCCATTGTTTACTTTGTCCAACAATCCAATAACAACAGATTATCGGTTTGTTGGGCTCGAATAATACTGGAATGCGAATCAACAAACGGTTTCTGTTTGTTTACATTGTTTGTTTACATTCAGTTGGTTTCCATTGTTTACTTTGCGCAACAATCGGTTTATGTCGATTAAAATATCCTTTTCATGGGTAACATGTGCGTTTGTGTTTGTTTACATTGTTGGCCTAACACGTGGCGCCCCCTGGCGTTTCCATTGTTTACTTTGTCCAACAATCCAATAACAACAGACTATCGGTTTGTTGGGCTCCAACAATACTGGAATGCGAATCAACAATCGGTTTCTGTTTGTTTACATTGTTTGTTTACATTCATTGGTTTCCATTGTTTACTTTGTGCAACAATCGGTTTATGTCGATTAAAATATCGTTTACATGGGCAACACGTGCGTTTGATTTTGTTTACATTGTTGGCCTAACACGTGGCGCCCCCTGGCGTTTCCATTGTTTACTTTGTCCAACAATCCAATAACAACAGACTATCGGTTTGTTGGGCTCCAACAATACTGGAATGCGAATCAACAATCGGTTTCTGTTTGTTTACATTGTTTGTTTACATTCTGTTGGTTCCATTGTTTACTTTGGTCAACAATCGGTTTATGTCGATTAAAATATCGTTTTCATGGGTAACACGTGCGTTTGTGTTTATTTACATTGTTGGCCTATCACGTGGCGCCCCCTGGCGTTTCCATTGTTTACTTTGTCCAACAATCCAATAACAATAAACTATCGGTTTGTTGGGTTCCAACAATACTGGAATGCGAATCAACAATCGGTTTCTGTTTGTTTACATTGTTTGTTTACATTCTGTTGTTTCCATTGTTTACTTTGTGCAACAATCGGTTTATGTCGATTAAAAAATCGTTTTCATGGGTAACACGTGCGTTTGTGTTTTTTTACATTGTTGACGTAACACGTGGCGCCCCCTGGCGTTTCCATTGTTTACTTTGTCCAACAATCCAATAACAATAAACTATCGGTTTGTTGGGCTCCAACAATACTGGAATGCGAATCAACAATCGGTTTCTGTTTGTTTACATTGTTTGTTTACATTCTGTTGTTTCCATTGTTTACTTTGTGCAACAATCGGTTTATGTCGATTAAAAAATCGTTTTCATGGGTAACACGTGCGTTTGTGTTTTTTTACATTGTTGACGTAACACTAGGCGCCCCCTGGCGTTTCCATTGTTTACTTTGTCCAACAATCCAATAACAACAGACTATCGGTTTGTTGGGCTCCAACAATACTGGAATGCGAATCAACAATCGGTTTCTGTTTGTTTACATTGTTGGTTTACATTCTGTTGGTTTCCATTGTTTACTTTGTGCAACAATCGGTTTATGTCGATTAAAATATCGTTTTCATGGGTAACACGTGCGTTTGTGTTTGTTTACATTGTTGGCCTAACACGTGGCGCCCCCTGGCGTTTCCATTGTTTACTTTGTCCAACAATCCAATAACAATAAACTATCGGTTTGTTGGGCTCCAACAATACTGGAATGCGAATCAACAATCGGTTTCTGTTTGTTTACATTGTTTGTTTACATTCTGTTGGTTCCATTGTTTACTTTGTGCAACAATCGGTTTATGTCGATTAAAATATCGTTTTCATGGGTAACACGTGCGTTTGTGTTTATTTACATTGTTGGCCTAACACGTGGCGCCCCCTGGCGTTTCCATTGTTTACTTTGTCCAACAATCCAATAACAACAGACTATTGGTTTTTTGGGCTCAAACAATACTGGAATGCGAATCAACAATCGGTTTCTGTTTGCTTACATTGTTTGTTTACATTCTGTTGGTTCCATTGTTTACTTTGTGCAACAATCGGTTTATGTCGATTAAAATATTGTTTTCATGGGTAACACGTGCGTTTGTGTTTATTTACATTGTTGGCCTAACACGTGGCGCCCCCTGGCGTTTCCATTGTTTACTTTGTCCAACAATCCAATAACAACAGACTATTGGTTTGTTGGGCTCCAACAATACTGGAATGCGAATCAACAATCGGTTTCTGTTTGTTTACATTGTTTGTTTACATTCTGTTGGTTTCCATTGTTTACTTTGTTCAACAATCGGTTTATGTCGATTAAAATATCGTTTTCATGGGTAACACGTGCGTTTGTGTTTGTTTACATTGTTGGCCTAACACGTGGCGCCCCCTGGCGTTTCCATTGTTTACTTTGTCGAACAATCCAATAACAACAGACTATCGGTTTGTTGGGCTCCAACAATACTGGAATGCGAATCAACAATCGGTTTCTGTTTGTTTACATTCTGTTGCTTCCATTGTTTACTTTGTGCAACAATCGGTTTATGTCGATTAAAATATCGTTTTCATGGGTAACACGTGCGTTTGTGTTTGTTTACATTGTTGGCCTAACACGTGGCGCCCCCTGGCGTTTCCATTGTTTACTTTGTCCAACAATCCAATAACAACAGACTGTCGGTTTGTTGGGCTCCAACAATACTGGAATGCGAATCAACAATCGGTTTCTATTTGTTTACATTGTTTGTTTACATTCTGTTGGTTTCCATTGTTTACTTTGTGCAACAATCGGTTTATGTCGATTAAAATATCGTTTTCATGGGCAACACGTGCGTTTGTGTTTGTTTACATTGTTGGCCTAACACGTGGCGCCCCCTGGCGTTTCCATTGTTTACTTTGTCCAAAAATCCTATAACAACAGACTTTCGGTTTGTTGGGCTCCAACAATACTGGAATGCGAATCAACAATCGGTTTTTCTTTGTTTACATTGTTTGTTTACATTCTGTTGGTTTCCATTGTTTACTTTGTGAAACAATCGGTTTATGTCGATTAAAATATCGTTTTCATGGGTAACACGTGCGTTTGTGTTTGTTTACATTGTTGGCCTAACAAGTGGCGCCCCCTGGCGTTTCCATTGTTTACTTTGTCCAACAATCCAATAACAACAGACTGTCGGTTTGTTGGGCTCCAACAATACTAGAATGCGAATCAACAATCGGTTTCTGTTTGTTTACATTGTTTGTTTACATTCTGTTGGTTTCCATTGTTTACATTGAGCAACAATCGGTTTATGTCGATTAAAATATCGTTTTCATGGGTAACACGTGCGTTTGTGTTTGTTTACATTGTTGGCCTAACAGGTGCGCCTCCTGGCGTTTCCATTGTTTACTTTGTCCAACAATCTAATAAAAACAGACTATCGGTTTGTTGGGCTCCAACAATACTGGAATGCGAACCAACAATCGGCTTCTGTTTGTTTACATTGTTTGTTTACATTCTGTTGGTTTCCATTGTTTACTTTGTGCAACAATCGGTTTATGTCGATTAAAATATCGTTTACATGGGCAACACGTGCGTTTGTGTTTGTTTACATTGTTGGCCTAACACGTGGCGCCCCCTGGCGTTTCCATTGTTTACTTTGTCCAACAATCCAATAAATACAGACTATCGGTTTGTTGGGCTCAACAATACTGTAATGCGAATCAACAATCGGTTTCTGTTTGTTTACATTGTTTGTTTACATTCTGTTGGTTTCCATTGTTAACTTTGTGCAACAATCGGTTTATGTCGTTTAAAATATCGTTTTCATGGGTAACACGTGCGTTTGTGTTTATTTACATTGTTGGCCTAACACGTGGCGCCCCCTGGCGTTTCCATTGTTTACTTTGTCCAACAATCCAATAACAACAGACTATCGGTTTGTTGGGCTCCAACAATACTGGAATGCGAATCAACAATCGGTTTCTGTTTGTTTACATTGTTGGTTTACATTCTGTTGTTTCCATTGTTTACTTTGTGCTACAATCGGTTTATGTCGATTAAAAAATCGTTTTCATGGGTAACACGTGCGTTTGTGTTTTTTACATTGTTGACGTAACACGTGGCGCCCCCTGGCGTTTCCATTGTTTACTTTGTCCAACAATCCAATAACAACAGACTATCGGTTTGTTGGGCTCCAACAATACTGGAATGCGAATCAACAATCGGTTTCTGTTTGTTTACATTGTTTGTTTACATTCTGTTGGTTTCCATTGTTTACTTTGTGCAACAATCGGTTTATGTCGATTAAAATATCGTTTTCATGGGTAGCACGTGCGTTTGTGTTTGTTTACATTGTTGGCCTAGCATGTGGCTCCCCCTGGCGTTTCCATTGTTTACTTTGTCCAACAATCCTATAACAACAGACTATCGGTTTGTTGGGCTCCAACCTACTGGAATGCGAATCAACAATCTGTTTCTCTTTGTTTACATTGTTTGTTTACATTCTGTTGGTTTCCATTGTTTACTTTGTGCAACAATCGGTTTATGTCAATTAAAATATCGTTTACATGGGCAACACGTGCGTTTGTGTTTGTTTACATTGTTGGCCTAACACGTGGCGCCCCCTGGCGTTTCCATTGTTTACTTTGTCCAACAATCCAATAACAACAGACTATCGGTTTGTTGGGCTCCAACAATACTGGAATGCGAATCAACAATCGGTTTCTGTTTGTTTACATTGTTTGTTTACATTCTGTTGGTTTCCATTGTTTACTTTGTGCAACAATCGGTTTATGTCGATTAAAATATCGTTTACATGGGCAACACGTGCGTTTGTGTTTGTTTACATTGTTGGCCTAACACGTGGCGCCCCCTGGCGTTTCCATTGTTTACTTTGTCCAACAATCCAATAAATACAGACTATCGGTTTGTTGGGCTCAACAATACTGTAATGCGAATCAACAATCGGTTTCTGTTTGTTTACATTGTTTGTTTACATTCTGTTGGTTTCCATTGTTAACTTTGTGCAACAATCGGTTTATGTCGTTTAAAATATCGTTTTCATGGGTAACACGTGCGTTTGTGTTTTTTTACATTGTTGACGTAACACGTGGCGCCCCCTGGCGTTTCCATTGTTTACTTTGTCCAACAATCCAATAACAAGAGACTATAGGTTTGTTGGGCTCCAACAATACTGGAATGCGTATCAACAATCCGTTTCTATTTGTTTACATTGTTTGTTTACTTTCTGTTGGTTTCCATTGTTTACTTTGTGCAACAATCGGTTTATGTCGATTAAAATATCGTTTTCATCGGTAACACGTGCGTTTGTGTTTGTTTACATTGTTGGCCTAGCATGTGGCTCCCCCTGGCGTTTCCATTGTTTACTTTGTCCAACAATCCTATAACAACAGACTATCGGTTTGTTGGGCTCCAACCTACTGGAATGCGAATCAACAATCTGTTTCTCTTTGTTTACATTGTTTGTTTACATTCTGTTGGTTTCCATTGTTTACTTTGTGCAACAATCGGTTTATGTCAATTAAAATATCGTTTACATGGGCAACACGTGCGTTTGTGTTTGTTTACATTGTTGGCCTAACACGTGGCGCCCCCTGGCGTTTCCATTGTTTACTTTGTCCAACAATCCAATAACAACAGACTATCGGTTTGTTGGGCTCCAACAATACTGGAATGCGAATCAACAATCGGTTTCTGTTTGTTTACATTGTTTGTTTACATTCTGTTGGTTTCCATTGTTTACTTTGTGCAACAATCGGTTTATGTCGATTAAAATATCGTTTACATGGGCAACACGTGCGTTTGTGTTTGTTTACATTGTTGGCCTAACACGTGGCGCCCCCTGGCGTTTCCATTGTTTACTTTGTCCAACAATCCAATAAATACAGACTATCGGTTTGTTGGGCTCAACAATACTGTAATGCGAATCAACAATCGGTTTCTGTTTGTTTACATTGTTTGTTTACATTCTGTTGGTTTCCATTGTTAACTTTGTGCAACAATCGGTTTATGTCGTTTAAAATATCGTTTTCATGGGTAACACGTGCGTTTGTGTTTTTTTACATTGTTGACGTAACACGTGGCGCCCCCTGGCGTTTCCATTGTTTACTTTGTCCAACAATCCAATAACAAGAGACTATAGGTTTGTTGGGCTCCAACAATACTGGAATGCGTATCAACAATCCGTTTCTATTTGTTTACATTGTTTGTTTACTTTCTGTTGGTTTCCATTGTTTACTTTGTGCAACAATCGGTTTATGTCGATTAAAATATCGTTTTCATCGGTAACACGTGCGTTTGTGTTTGTTTACATTGTTGGCCTAAGACGTAGCGCCCCCTGGCTTTTCCATTGTTTACTTTGTCCAACAATCCAATAACAACAGACTATCGGTTTGTTGGGCTCCAACAATACTGGAATGCGTATCAACAATCCGTTTCTATTTGTTTACATTGTTTGTTTACTTTCTGTTGGTTTCCATTGTTTACTTTGTGCAACAATCGGTTTATGTCGATTAAAATATCGTTTTCATGGGTAACACGTGCGTTTGTGTTTGTTTACATTGTTGGCCTAACACGTAGTGCCCCCTGGCGTTTCCATTGCTTACTTTGTCCAACAATCCAATAACAAGAGACTATAGGTTTGTTGGGCTCCAACAATACTGGAATGCGAATCAGTAATCGGTTTCTGTTTGTTTACATTGTTTGTTTACATTCTGTTGGTTTCCATTGTTTACTTTGTGCAACAATCGGTTATTGTCGATTAAAATATCGTTTTCATGGGTAACACGTGCGTTTGTGTTTGTTTACATTGTTGGCCTAACAGGTGGCGCCCCTGGCGTTTCCTACTCTTTCCAACAATCCAATAACAACAGACTATCGGTTTGTTGCGCTCCAACAATATTGGAATGCGAACCAACAATCGGTTTCTGTTTGTTTACATTGTTTGTTAACATTCTGTTGGTTTCCATTGTTTACTTTGTGCAACAATCGGTTTATGTCGATTAAAATATCGTTTTCATGGGTAACACGTGCGTTTGTGTTTGTTTACATTGTTGGCCTAGCATGTGGCTCCCCCTGGCGTTTCCATTGTTTACTTTGTCCAACAATCCAATAACAACAGATTATCGGTTTGTTGGGCTCGAATAATACTGGAATGCGAATCAACAAACGGTTTCTGTTTGTTTACATTGTTTGTTTACATTCAGTTGGTTTCCATTGTTTACTTTGCGCAACAATCGGTTTATGTCGATTAAAATATCCTTTTCATGGGTAACATGTGCGTTTGTGTTTGTTTACATTGTTGGCCTAACACGTGGCGCCCCCTGGCGTTTCCATTGTTTACTTTGTCCAACAATCCAATAACAACAGACTATCGGTTTGTTGGGCTCCAACAATACTGGAATGCGAATCAACAATCGGTTTCTGTTTGTTTACATTGTTTGTTTACATTCATTGGTTTCCATTGTTTACTTTGTGCAACAATCGGTTTATGTCGATTAAAATATCGTTTACATGGGCAACACGTGCGTTTGATTTTGTTTACATTGTTGGCCTAACACGTGGCGCCCCCTGGCGTTTCCATTGTTTACTTTGTCCAACAATCCAATAACAACAGACTATCGGTTTGTTGGGCTCCAACAATACTGGAATGCGAATCAACAATCGGTTTCTGTTTGTTTACATTGTTTGTTTACATTCTGTTGGTTCCATTGTTTACTTTGGTCAACAATCGGTTTATGTCGATTAAAATATCGTTTTCATGGGTAACACGTGCGTTTGTGTTTATTTACATTGTTGGCCTATCACGTGGCGCCCCCTGGCGTTTCCATTGTTTACTTTGTCCAACAATCCAATAACAATAAACTATCGGTTTGTTGGGTTCCAACAATACTGGAATGCGAATCAACAATCGGTTTCTGTTTGTTTACATTGTTTGTTTACATTCTGTTGTTTCCATTGTTTACTTTGTGCAACAATCGGTTTATGTCGATTAAAAAATCGTTTTCATGGGTAACACGTGCGTTTGTGTTTTTTTACATTGTTGACGTAACACGTGGCGCCCCCTGGCGTTTCCATTGTTTACTTTGTCCAACAATCCAATAACAATAAACTATCGGTTTGTTGGGCTCCAACAATACTGGAATGCGAATCAACAATCGGTTTCTGTTTGTTTACATTGTTTGTTTACATTCTGTTGTTTCCATTGTTTACTTTGTGCAACAATCGGTTTATGTCGATTAAAAAATCGTTTTCATGGGTAACACGTGCGTTTGTGTTTTTTTACATTGTTGACGTAACACTAGGCGCCCCCTGGCGTTTCCATTGTTTACTTTGTCCAACAATCCAATAACAACAGACTATCGGTTTGTTGGGCTCCAACAATACTGGAATGCGAATCAACAATCGGTTTCTGTTTGTTTACATTGTTGGTTTACATTCTGTTGGTTTCCATTGTTTACTTTGTGCAACAATCGGTTTATGTCGATTAAAATATCGTTTTCATGGGTAACACGTGCGTTTGTGTTTGTTTACATTGTTGGCCTAACACGTGGCGCCCCCTGGCGTTTCCATTGTTTACTTTGTCCAACAATCCAATAACAATAGACTATCGGTTTGTTGGGCTCCAACAATACTGGAATGCGAATCAACAATCGGTTTCTGTTTGTTTACATTGTTTGTTTACATTCGGTTGGTTTCCATTGTATACTTTGTGCAACAATCGGTTTATGTCGATTAAAATATCGTTTTCATCGGTAACACGTGCGTTTGTGTTTGTTTACATTGTTGGCCTAAGACGTAGCGCCCCCTGGCTTTTCCATTGTTTACTTTCTCCAACAATCCAATAACAACAGACTATCGGTTTGTTGGGCTCCAACAATTCTGGAATGCGAATCAACAATCCGTTTCTATTTGTTTACATTGTTTGTTTACTTTCTGTTGGTTTCCATTGTTTACTTTGTGCAACAATCGGTTTATGTCGATTAAAATATCGTTTTCATGGGTAACACGTGCGTTTGTGTTTGTTTACATTGTTGGCCTAACACGTAGCGCCCCCTGGCGTTTCCATTGCTTACTTTGTCCAACAATCCAATAACAAGAGACTATAGGTTTGTTGGGCTCCAACAATACTGGAATGCGAATCAACAATCGGTTTCTGTTTGTTTACATTGTTTGTTTACATTCTGTTGGTTTCCATTGTTTACTTTGTGCAACAATCGGTTATTGTCGATTAAAATATCGTTTTCATGGGTAACACGTGCGTTTGTGTTTGTTTACATTGTTGGCCTAACACGTGGCGCCCCCTGGCGTTTCCATTGTTTACTTTGTCCAACAATCCAATAACAATAAACTATCGGTTTGTTGGGCTCCAACAATACTGGAATGCGAATCAACAATCGGTTTCTGTTTGTTTACATTGTTTGTTTACATTCTGTTGGTTCCATTGTTTACTTTGTGCAACAATCGGTTTATGTCGATTAAAATATCGTTTTCATGGGTAACACGTGCGTTTGTGTTTATTTACATTGTTGGCCTAACACGTGGCGCCCCCTGGCGTTTCCATTGTTTACTTTGTCCAACAATCCAATAACAACAGACTATTGGTTTTTTGGGCTCAAACAATACTGGAATGCGAATCAACAATCGGTTTCTGTTTGCTTACATTGTTTGTTTACATTCTGTTGGTTCCATTGTTTACTTTGTGCAACAATCGGTTTATGTCGATTAAAATATTGTTTTCATGGGTAACACGTGCGTTTGTGTTTATTTACATTGTTGGCCTAACACGTGGCGCCCCCTGGCGTTTCCATTGTTTACTTTGTCCAACAATCCAATAACAACAGACTATTGGTTTGTTGGGCTCCAACAATACTGGAATGCGAATCAACAATCGGTTTCTGTTTGTTTACATTGTTTGTTTACATTCTGTTGGTTTCCATTGTTTACTTTGTTCAACAATCGGTTTATGTCGATTAAAATATCGTTTTCATGGGTAACACGTGCGTTTGTGTTTGTTTACATTGTTGGCCTAACACGTGGCGCCCCCTGGCGTTTCCATTGTTTACTTTGTCGAACAATCCAATAACAACAGACTATCGGTTTGTTGGGCTCCAACAATACTGGAATGCGAATCAACAATCGGTTTCTGTTTGTTTACATTCTGTTGCTTCCATTGTTTACTTTGTGCAACAATCGGTTTATGTCGATTAAAATATCGTTTTCATGGTTAACACGTGCGTTTGTGTTTGTTTACATTGTTGGCCTAACACGTAGCGCCCCCTGGCGTTTCCATTGTTTACTTTGTCCAACAATCCAATAACAACAGACTATCGGTTTGTTGGGCTCCAACAATATTGGAATGCGAATCAACAATCGGTTTCTGTTTGTTTACATTGTTTGTTTACATTCTGTTGATTTCCATTGTTTACTTTGTGCAACAATCGGTTTATGTCGATTAAAATATCGTTTTCATCGGTAACACGTGCGTTTGTGTTTGTTTACATTGTTGGCCTAACACGTAGCGCCCCCTGGCGTTTCCATTGTTTACTTTGTCCAACAATCCAATAACAACAGACTATCGGTTTGTTGGGCTCCAACAATACTGGAATGCGAATCAACAATCGGTTTCTGTTTGTTTACATTGTTTGTTTACATTCTGTTGGTTTCCATTGTTTACTTTGTGCAACAATCGGTTTATGTCGATTAAAATATCGTTTTCATGGGTAACACGTGCGTTTGTGTTTGTTTACATTGTTGGCCTAACACGTGGCGCCCCCTGGCGTTTCCATTGTTTACTTTGTCCAACAATCCAATAACAACAGACTATTGGTTTGTTGGGCTCCAACAATACTGGAATGCAAATCAACAATCGGTTTCTGTTTGTTTACATTCTGTTGGTTTCCAATGTTTACTTTGTGCAACAATCGGTTTATGTCGATTAAAATATCGTTTTCTTCGGTAACACGTGCGTTTGTGTTTTTTTACATTGTTGGCCTAACACGTAGCGCCCCCTGGCGTTTCCATAGTTTACTTTGTCCAACAATCCAATAACAACAGACTATCGGTTTGTTGGGCTCCAACAATACTGGAATGCGAATCAACAATCGGTTTCTGTTTGTTTACATTGTTTGTTTACATTCTGTTGGTTTCCATTGTTTACTTTGTGCAACAATCGGTTTATGTCGATTAAAATATCGTTTTCATCGGTAACACGTTCGTTTGTGTTTGTTTACATTGTTGGCCTAACACGTAGCGCCCCCTGGCGTTTCCATTGTTTACTTTGTCCAACAATCCAATAACAACAGACTATCGGTTTGTTGGGCTCCAACAATACTGGAATGCGAATCAACATTCGGTTTCTGTTTGTTTACATTGTTTGTTTACATTCTGTTGGTTTCCATTGATTACTTTGTGCAACAATCGGTTTATGTCGATTAAAATATCGTTTTCATGGGTAACACGTGCGTTTGTGTTTGTTTACATTGTTGGCCTAACACGTGGCGCCCCCTGGCGTTTCCATTGTTTACTTTGTCCAACAATCCAATAACAACAGACTATCGGTTTGTTGGGCTCAACAATACTGTAATGCGAATCAACAATCGGTTTCTGTTTGTTTACATTGTTTGTTTACATTCTGTTGGTTTTCATTGTTCACTTTGTGCAACAATCGGTTTATGTCGATTAAAATATCGTTTTCATGGGTAACACGTGCGTTTGTGTTTGTTTACATTGTAGGCCTAACAGGTGGCGCCCCCTGGCGTTTCCATTGTTTACTTTGTCCAACAATCCAATAACAACAGACTATCGGTTTGTTGGGCTCCAATAATACTGGAATGCGAATCAACAAACGGTTTCTGTTTGTTTACATTGTTTGTTTACATTCTGTTGGTTTCCATTGTTTACATTGTGCAACAATCGGTTTATGTCGATTAAAATATCGTTTTCATGGGTAACACGTGCGTTTGTGTTTGTTTACATTGTTGGCCTAACAGGTGCGCCTCCTGGCGTTTCCATTGTTTACTTTGTCCAACAATCTAATAAAAACAGATTATCGGTTTGTTGGGCTCCAACAATACTGGAATGCGAACCAACAATCGGCTTCTGTTTGTTTACATTGTTTGTTTACATTCTGTTGGTTTCCATTGTTTACTTTGTGCAACAATCGGTTTATGTCGATTAAAATATCGTTTACATGGGCAACACGTGCGTTTGTGTTTGTTTACATTGTTGGCCTAGCATGTGGCTCCCCCTGGCGTTTCCATTGTTTACTTTGTCCAACAATCCAATAACAACAGATTATCGGTTTGTTGGGCTCGAATAATACTGGAATGCGAATCAACAAACGGTTTCTGTTTGTTTACATTGTTTGTTTACATTCAGTTGGTTTCCATTGTTTACTTTGCGCAACAATCGGTTTATGTCGATTAAAATATCCTTTTCATGGGTAACATGTGCGTTTGTGTTTGTTTACATTGTTGGCCTAACACGTGGCGCCCCCTGGCGTTTCCATTGTTTACTTTGTCCAACAATCCAATAACAACAGACTATCGGTTTGTTGGGCTCCAACAATACTGGAATGCGAATCAACAATCGGTTTCTGTTTGTTTACATTGTTTGTTTACATTCATTGGTTTCCATTGTTTACTTTGTGCAACAATCGGTTTATGTCGATTAAAATATCGTTTACATGGGCAACACTTGCGTTTGATTTTGTTTACATTGTTGGCCTAACACGTGGCGCCCCCTGGCGTTTCCATTGTTTACTTTGTCCAACAATCCAATAACAACAGACTATCGGTTTGTTGGGCTCCAACAATACTGGAATGCGAATCAACAATCGGTTTCTGTTTGTTTACATTGTTTGTTTACATTCTGTTGGTTCCATTGTTTACTTTGGTCAACAATCGGTTTATGTCGATTAAAATATCGTTTTCATGGGTAACACGTGCGTTTGTGTTTATTTACATTGTTGGCCTATCACGTGGCGCCCCCTGGCGTTTCCATTGTTTACTTTGTCCAACAATCCAATAACAATAAACTATCGGTTTGTTGGGTTCCAACAATACTGGAATGCGAATCAACAATCGGTTTCTGTTTGTTTACATTGTTTGTTTACATTCTGTTGTTTCCATTGTTTACTTTGTGCAACAATCGGTTTATGTCGATTAAAAAATCGTTTTCATGGGTAACACGTGCGTTTGTGTTTTTTTACATTGTTGACGTAACACGTGGCGCCCCCTGGCGTTTCCATTGTTTACTTTGTCCAACAATCCAATAACAATAAACTATCGGTTTGTTGGGCTCCAACAATACTGGAATGCGAATCAACAATCGGTTTCTGTTTGTTTACATTGTTTGTTTACATTCTGTTGTTTCCATTGTTTACTTTGTGCAACAATCGGTTTATGTCGATTAAAAAATCGTTTTCATGGGTAACACGTGCGTTTGTGTTTTTTTACATTGTTGACGTAACACTAGGCGCCCCCTGGCGTTTCCATTGTTTACTTTGTCCAACAATCCAATAACAACAGACTATCGGTTTGTTGGGCTCCAACAATACTGGAATGCGAATCAACAATCGGTTTCTGTTTGTTTACATTGTTGGTTTACATTCTGTTGGTTTCCATTGTTTACTTTGTGCAACAATCGGTTTATGTCGATTAAAATATCGTTTTCATGGGTAACACGTGCGTTTGTGTTTGTTTACATTGTTGGCCTAACACGTGGCGCCCCCTGGCGTTTCCATTGTTTACTTTGTCCAACAATCCAATAACAATAAACTATCGGTTTGTTGGGCTCCAACAATACTGGAATGCGAATCAACAATCGGTTTCTGTTTGTTTACATTGTTTGTTTACATTCTGTTGGTTCCATTGTTTACTTTGTGCAACAATCGGTTTATGTCGATTAAAATATCGTTTTCATGGGTAACACGTGCGTTTGTGTTTATTTACATTGTTGGCCTAACACGTGGCGCCCCCTGGCGTTTCCATTGTTTACTTTGTCCAACAATCCAATAACAACAGACTATTGGTTTTTTGGGCTCAAACAATACTGGAATGCGAATCAACAATCGGTTTCTGTTTGCTTACATTGTTTGTTTACATTCTGTTGGTTCCATTGTTTACTTTGTGCAACAATCGGTTTATGTCGATTAAAATATTGTTTTCATGGGTAACACGTGCGTTTGTGTTTATTTACATTGTTGGCCTAACACGTGGCGCCCCCTGGCGTTTCCATTGTTTACTTTGTCCAACAATCCAATAACAACAGACTATTGGTTTGTTGGGCTCCAACAATACTGGAATGCGAATCAACAATCGGTTTCTGTTTGTTTACATTGTTTGTTTACATTCTGTTGGTTTCCATTGTTTACTTTGTTCAACAATCGGTTTATGTCGATTAAAATATCGTTTTCATGGGTAACACGTGCGTTTGTGTTTGTTTACATTGTTGGCCTAACACGTGGCGCCCCCTGGCGTTTCCATTGTTTACTTTGTCGAACAATCCAATAACAACAGACTATCGGTTTGTTGGGCTCCAACAATACTGGAATGCGAATCAACAATCGGTTTCTGTTTGTTTACATTCTGTTGCTTCCATTGTTTACTTTGTGCAACAATCGGTTTATGTCGATTAAAATATCGTTTTCATGGTTAACACGTGCGTTTGTGTTTGTTTACATTGTTGGCCTAACACGTAGCGCCCCCTGGCGTTTCCATTGTTTACTTTGTCCAACAATCCAATAACAACAGACTATCGGTTTGTTGGGCTCCAACAATATTGGAATGCGAATCAACAATCGGTTTCTGTTTGTTTACATTGTTTGTTTACATTCTGTTGATTTCCATTGTTTACTTTGTGCAACAATCGGTTTATGTCGATTAAAATATCGTTTTCATCGGTAACACGTGCGTTTGTGTTTGTTTACATTGTTGGCCTAACACGTAGCGCCCCCTGGCGTTTCCATTGTTTACTTTGTCCAACAATCCAATAACAACAGACTATCGGTTTGTTGGGCTCCAACAATACTGGAATGCGAAT
The DNA here is from genome assembly GCA_963932465.1 of Maratus speciosus. Classification (NCBI taxonomy): domain Eukaryota; kingdom Metazoa; phylum Arthropoda; class Arachnida; order Araneae; family Salticidae; genus Maratus; species Maratus speciosus. Next base: position 182,599,867 of record OZ010795.1, on the reverse strand, counting down.
CAACAATCGGTTTCTGTTTGTTTACATTGTTTGTTTACATTCTGTTGGTTTCCATTGTTTACTTTGTGCAACAATCGGTTTATGTCGATTAAAATATCGTTTTCATGGGTAACACGTGCGTTTGTGTTTGTTTACATTGTTGGCCTAACACGTGGCGCCCCCTGGCGTTTCCATTGTTTACTTTGTCCAACAATCCAATAACAACAGACTATTGGTTTGTTGGGCTCCAACAATACTGGAATGCAAATCAACAATCGGTTTCTCTTTGTTTACATTCTGTTGGTTTCCAATGTTTACTTTGTGCAACAATCGGTTTATGTCGATTAAAATATCGTTTTCTTCGGTAACACGTGCGTTTGTGTTTTTTTACATTGTTGGCCTAACACGTAGCGCCCCCTGGCGTTTCCATTGTTTACTTTGTCCAACAATCCAATAACAACAGACTATCGGTTTGTTGGGCTCCAACAATACTGGAATGCGAATCAACATTCGGTTTCTGTTTGTTTACATTGTTTGTTTACATTCTGTTGGTTTCCATTGTTTACTTTGTGCAACAATCGGTTTATGTCGATTAAAATATCGTTTTCATCGGTAACACGTTCGTTTGTGTTTGTTTACATTGTTGGCCTAACACGTAGCGCCCCCTGGCGTTTCCATTGTTTACTTTGTCCAACAATCCAATAACAACAGACTATCGGTTTGTTGGGCTCCAACAATACTGGAATGCGAATCAACATTCGGTTTCTGTTTGTTTACATTGTTTGTTTACATTCTGTTGGTTTCCATTGATTACTTTGTGCAACAATCGGTTTATGTCGATTAAAATATCGTTTTCATGGGTAACACGTGCGTTTGTGTTTGTTTACATTGTTGGCCTAACAGGTGCGCCCACTGGCGTTTCCATTGTTTACTTTGTCCAACAATCCAATAACAACAGACTATCGGTTTGTTGGGCTCCAACAATACTAGAATGCGAATCAAAAATCGGTTTCTGTTTGTTTACATTGTTTGTTTACATTCTGTTGGTTTCCATTGTTTACATTGTGCAACAATCGGTTTATGTCGATTAAAATATCGTTTTCATGGGTAACACGTGCGTTTGTGTTTGTTTACATTGTTGGCCTAACACGTGGCGCCCCCTGGCGTTTCCATTGTTTACTTTGTCCAACAATCCAATAACAACAGACTGTCGGTTTGTTGGGCTCCAACAATACTGGAATGCGAATCAACAATCGGTTTCTGTTTGTTTACATTGTTTGTTTACATTCTGTTGGTTTCCATTGTTTACTTTGTGCAACAATCGGTTTATGTCGATTAAAATATCGTTTACATGGGCAACACGTGCGTTTGTGTTTGTTTACATTGTTGGCCTAACACGTGGCGCCCCCTGGCGTTTCCATTGTTTACTTTGTCCAACAATCCAATAACAACAGACTATCGGTTTGTTGGGCTCAACAATACTGTAATGCGAATCAACAATCGGTTTCTGTTTGTTTACATTGTTTGTTTACATTCTGTTGGTTTTCATTGTTCACTTTGTGCAACAATCGGTTTATGTCGATTAAAATATCGTTTTCATGGGTAACACGTGCGTTTGTGTTTGTTTACATTGTAGGCCTAACAGGTGGCGCCCCCTGGCGTTTCCATTGTTTACTTTGTCCAACAATCCAATAACAACAGACTATCGGTTTGTTGGGCTCCAATAATACTGGAATGCGAATCAACAAACGGTTTCTGTTTGTTTACATTGTTTGTTTACATTCTGTTGGTTTCCATTGTTTACATTGTGCAACAATCGGTTTATGTCGATTAAAATATCGTTTTCATGGGTAACACGTGCGTTTGTGTTTGTTTACATTGTTGGCCTAACAGGTGCGCCTCCTGGCGTTTCCATTGTTTACTTTGTCCAACAATCTAATAAAAACAGATTATCGGTTTGTTGGGCTCCAACAATACTGGAATGCGAACCAACAATCGGCTTCTGTTTGTTTACATTGTTTGTTTACATTCTGTTGGTTTCCATTGTTTACTTTGTGCAACAATCGGTTTATGTCGATTAAAATATCGTTTACATGGGCAACACGTGCGTTTGTGTTTGTTTACATTGTTGGCCTAGCATGTGGCTCCCCCTGGCGTTTCCATTGTTTACTTTGTCCAACAATCCAATAACAACAGATTATCGGTTTGTTGGGCTCGAATAATACTGGAATGCGAATCAACAAACGGTTTCTGTTTGTTTACATTGTTTGTTTACATTCAGTTGGTTTCCATTGTTTACTTTGCGCAACAATCGGTTTATGTCGATTAAAATATCCTTTTCATGGGTAACATGTGCGTTTGTGTTTGTTTACATTGTTGGCCTAACACGTGGCGCCCCCTGGCGTTTCCATTGTTTACTTTGTCCAACAATCCAATAACAACAGACTATCGGTTTGTTGGGCTCCAACAATACTGGAATGCGAATCAACAATCGGTTTCTGTTTGTTTACATTGTTTGTTTACATTCATTGGTTTCCATTGTTTACTTTGTGCAACAATCGGTTTATGTCGATTAAAATATCGTTTACATGGGCAACACTTGCGTTTGATTTTGTTTACATTGTTGGCCTAACACGTGGCGCCCCCTGGCGTTTCCATTGTTTACTTTGTCCAACAATCCAATAACAACAGACTATCGGTTTGTTGGGCTCCAACAATACTGGAATGCGAATCAACAATCGGTTTCTGTTTGTTTACATTGTTTGTTTACATTCTGTTGGTTCCATTGTTTACTTTGGTCAACAATCGGTTTATGTCGATTAAAATATCGTTTTCATGGGTAACACGTGCGTTTGTGTTTATTTACATTGTTGGCCTATCACGTGGCGCCCCCTGGCGTTTCCATTGTTTACTTTGTCCAACAATCCAATAACAATAAACTATCGGTTTGTTGGGTTCCAACAATACTGGAATGCGAATCAACAATCGGTTTCTGTTTGTTTACATTGTTTGTTTACATTCTGTTGTTTCCATTGTTTACTTTGTGCAACAATCGGTTTATGTCGATTAAAAAATCGTTTTCATGGGTAACACGTGCGTTTGTGTTTTTTTACATTGTTGACGTAACACGTGGCGCCCCCTGGCGTTTCCATTGTTTACTTTGTCCAACAATCCAATAACAATAAACTATCGGTTTGTTGGGCTCCAACAATACTGGAATGCGAATCAACAATCGGTTTCTGTTTGTTTACATTGTTTGTTTACATTCTGTTGTTTCCATTGTTTACTTTGTGCAACAATCGGTTTATGTCGATTAAAAAATCGTTTTCATGGGTAACACGTGCGTTTGTGTTTTTTTACATTGTTGACGTAACACTAGGCGCCCCCTGGCGTTTCCATTGTTTACTTTGTCCAACAATCCAATAACAACAGACTATCGGTTTGTTGGGCTCCAACAATACTGGAATGCGAATCAACAATCGGTTTCTGTTTGTTTACATTGTTGGTTTACATTCTGTTGGTTTCCATTGTTTACTTTGTGCAACAATCGGTTTATGTCGATTAAAATATCGTTTTCATGGGTAACACGTGCGTTTGTGTTTGTTTACATTGTTGGCCTAACACGTGGCGCCCCCTGGCGTTTCCATTGTTTACTTTGTCCAACAATCCAATAACAATAAACTATCGGTTTGTTGGGCTCCAACAATACTGGAATGCGAATCAACAATCGGTTTCTGTTTGTTTACATTGTTTGTTTACATTCTGTTGGTTCCATTGTTTACTTTGTGCAACAATCGGTTTATGTCGATTAAAATATCGTTTTCATGGGTAACACGTGCGTTTGTGTTTATTTACATTGTTGGCCTAACACGTGGCGCCCCCTGGCGTTTCCATTGTTTACTTTGTCCAACAATCCAATAACAACAGACTATTGGTTTTTTGGGCTCAAACAATACTGGAATGCGAATCAACAATCGGTTTCTGTTTGCTTACATTGTTTGTTTACATTCTGTTGGTTCCATTGTTTACTTTGTGCAACAATCGGTTTATGTCGATTAAAATATTGTTTTCATGGGTAACACGTGCGTTTGTGTTTATTTACATTGTTGGCCTAACACGTGGCGCCCCCTGGCGTTTCCATTGTTTACTTCGTCCAACAATCCAATAACAACAGACTATTGGTTTGTTGGGCTCCAACAATACTGGAATGCGAATCAACAATCGGTTTCTGTTTGTTTACATTGTTTGTTTACATTCTGTTGGTTTCCATTGTTTACTTTGTTCAACAATCGGTTTATGTCGATTAAAATATCGTTTTCATGGGTAACACGTGCGTTTGTGTTTGTTTACATTGTTGGCCTAACACGTGGCGCCCCCTGGCGTTTCCATTGTTTACTTTGTCGAACAATCCAATAACAACAGACTATCGGTTTGTTGGGCTCCAACAATACTGGAATGCGAATCAACAATCGGTTTCTGTTTGTTTACATTCTGTTGCTTCCATTGTTTACTTTGTGCAACAATCGGTTTATGTCGATTAAAATATCGTTTTCATGGTTAACACGTGCGTTTGTGTTTGTTTACATTGTTGGCCTAACACGTAGCGCCCCCTGGCGTTTCCATTGTTTACTTTGTCCAACAATCCAATAACAACAGACTATCGGTTTGTTGGGCTCCAACAATATTGGAATGCGAATCAACAATCGGTTTCTGTTTGTTTACATTGTTTGTTTACATTCTGTTGATTTCCATTGTTTACTTTGTGCAACAATCGGTTTATGTCGATTAAAATATCGTTTTCATCGGTAACACGTGCGTTTGTGTTTGTTTACATTGTTGGCCTAACACGTAGCGCCCCCTGGCGTTTCCATTGTTTACTTTGTCCAACAATCCAATAACAACAGACTATCGGTTTGTTGGGCTCCAACAATACTGGAATGCGAATCAACAATCGGTTTCTGTTTGTTTACATTGTTTGTTTACATTCTGTTGGTTTCCATTGTTTACTTTGTGCAACAATCGGTTTATGTCGATTAAAATATCGTTTTCATGGGTAACACGTGCGTTTGTGTTTGTTTACATTGTTGGCCTAACACGTGGCGCCCCCTGGCGTTTCCATTGTTTACTTTGTCCAACAATCCAATAACAACAGACTATTGGTTTGTTGGGCTCCAACAATACTGGAATGCAAATCAACAATCGGTTTCTCTTTGTTTACATTCTGTTGGTTTCCAATGTTTACTTTGTGCAACAATCGGTTTATGTCGATTAAAATATCGTTTTCTTCGGTAACACGTGCGTTTGTGTTTTTTTACATTGTTGGCCTAACACGTAGCGCCCCCTGGCGTTTCCATAGTTTACTTTGTCCAACAATCCAATAACAACAGACTATCGGTTTGTTGGGCTCCAACAATACTGGAATGCGAATCAACAATCGGTTTCTGTTTGTTTACATTGTTTGTTTACATTCTGTTGGTTTCCATTGTTTACTTTGTGCAACAATCGGTTTATGTCGATTAAAATATCGTTTTCATCGGTAACACGTTCGTTTGTGTTTGTTTACATTGTTGGCCTAACACGTAGCGCCCCCTGGCGTTTCCATTGTTTACTTTGTCCAACAATCCAATAACAACAGACTATCGGTTTGTTGGGCTCCAACAATACTGGAATGCGAATCAACATTCGGTTTCTGTTTGTTTACATTGTTTGTTTACATTCTGTTGGTTTCCATTGATTACTTTGTGCAACAATCGGTTTATGTCGTTTAAAATATCGTTTTCATGGGTAACACGTGCGTTTGTGTTTGTTTACATTGTTGGCCTAACAGGTGCGCCCACTGGCGTTTCCATTGTTTACTTTGTCCAACAATCCAATAACAACAGACTATCGGTTTGTTGGGCTCCAACAATACTAGAATGCGAATCAACAATCGGTTTCTGTTTGTTTACATTGTTTGTTTACATTCTGTTGGTTTCCATTGTTTACATTGTGCAACAATCGGTTTATGTCGATTAAAATATCGTTTTCATGGGTAACACGTGCGTTTGTGTTTGTTTACATTGTTGGCCTAACACGTGGCGCCCCCTGGCGTTTCCATTGTTTACTTTGTCCAACAATCCAATAACAACAGACTGTCGGTTTGTTGGGCTCCAACAATACTGGAATGCGAATCAACAATCGGTTTCTGTTTGTTTACATTGTTTGTTTACATTCTGTTGGTTTCCATTGTTTACTTTGTGCAACAATCGGTTTATGTCGATTAAAATATCGTTTACATGGGCAACACGTGCGTTTGTGTTTGTTTACATTGTTGGCCTAACACGTGGCGCCCCCTGGCGTTTCCATTGTTTACTTTGTCCAACAATCCAATAACAACAGACTATCGGTTTGTTGGGCTCAACAATACTGTAATGCGAATCAACAATCGGTTTCTGTTTGTTTACATTGTTTGTTTACATTCTGTTGGTTTTCATTGTTCACTTTGTGCAACAATCGGTTTATGTCGATTAAAATATCGTTTTCATGGGTAACACGTGCGTTTGTGTTTGTTTACATTGTAGGCCTAACAGGTGGCGCCCCCTGGCGTTTCCATTGTTTACTTTGTCCAACAATCCAATAACAACAGACTATCGGTTTGTTGGGCTCCAATAATACTGGAATGCGAATCAACAAACGGTTTCTGTTTGTTTACATTGTTTGTTTACATTCTGTTGGTTTCCATTGTTTACATTGAGCAACAATCGGTTTATGTCGATTAAAATATCGTTTTCATGGGTAACACGTGCGTTTGTGTTTGTTTACATTGTTGGCCTAACACGTGGCGCCCCCTGGCGTTTCCATTGTTTACTTTGTCGAACAATCCAATAACAACAGACTATCGGTTTGTTGGGCTCCAACAATACTGGAATGCGAATCAACAATCGGTTTCTGTTTGTTTACATTCTGTTGCTTCCATTGTTTACTTTGTGCAACAATCGGTTTATGTCGATTAAAATATCGTTTTCATGGTTAACACGTGCGTTTGTGTTTGTTTACATTGTTGGCCTAACACGTAGCGCCCCCTGGCGTTTCCATTGTTTACTTTGTCCAACAATCCAATAACAACAGACTATCGGTTTGTTGGGCTCCAACAATATTGGAATGCGAATCAACAATCGGTTTCTGTTTGTTTACATTGTTTGTTTACATTCTGTTGATTTCCATTGTTTACTTTGTGCAACAATCGGTTTATGTCGATTAAAATATCGTTTTCATCGGTAACACGTGCGTTTGTGTTTGTTTACATTGTTGGCCTAACACGTAGCGCCCCCTGGCGTTTCCATTGTTTACTTTGTCCAACAATCCAATAACAACAGACTATCGGTTTGTTGGGCTCCAACAATACTGGAATGCGAATCAACAATCGGTTTCTGTTTGTTTACATTGTTTGTTTACATTCTGTTGGTTTCCATTGTTTACTTTGTGCAACAATCGGTTTATGTCGATTAAAATATCGTTTTCATGGGTAACACGTGCGTTTGTGTTTGTTTACATTGTTGGCCTAACACGTGGCGCCCCCTGGCGTTTCCATTGTTTACTTTGTCCAACAATCCAATAACAACAGACTATTGGTTTGTTGGGCTCCAACAATACTGGAATGCAAATCAACAATCGGTTTCTCTTTGTTTACATTCTGTTGGTTTCCAATGTTTACTTTGTGCAACAATCGGTTTATGTCGATTAAAATATCGTTTTCTTCGGTAACACGTGCGTTTGTGTTTTTTTACATTGTTGGCCTAACACGTAGCGCCCCCTGGCGTTTCCATAGTTTACTTTGTCCAACAATCCAATAACAACAGACTATCGGTTTGTTGGGCTCCAACAATACTGGAATGCGAATCAACAATCGGTTTCTGTTTGTTTACATTGTTTGTTTACATTCTGTTGGTTTCCATTGTTTACTTTGTGCAACAATCGGTTTATGTCGATTAAAATATCGTTTTCATCGGTAACACGTTCGTTTGTGTTTGTTTACATTGTTGGCCTAACACGTAGCGCCCCCTGGCGTTTCCATTGTTTACTTTGTCCAACAATCCAATAACAACAGACTATCGGTTTGTTGGGCTCCAACAATACTGGAATGCGAATCAACATTCGGTTTCTGTTTGTTTACATTGTTTGTTTACATTCTGTTGGTTTCCATTGATTACTTTGTGCAACAATCGGTTTATGTCGTTTAAAATATCGTTTTCATGGGTAACACGTGCGTTTGTGTTTGTTTACATTGTTGGCCTAACAGGTGCGCCCACTGGCGTTTCCATTGTTTACTTTGTCCAACAATCCAATAACAACAGACTATCGGTTTGTTGGGCTCCAACAATACTAGAATGCGAATCAACAATCGGTTTCTGTTTGTTTACATTGTTTGTTTACATTCTGTTGGTTTCCATTGTTTACATTGTGCAACAATCGGTTTATGTCGATTAAAATATCGTTTTCATGGGTAACACGTGCGTTTGTGTTTGTTTACATTGTTGGCCTAACACGTGGCGCCCCCTGGCGTTTCCATTGTTTACTTTGTCCAACAATCCAATAACAACAGACTGTCGGTTTGTTGGGCTCCAACAATACTGGAATGCGAATCAACAATCGGTTTCTGTTTGTTTACATTGTTTGTTTACATTCTGTTGGTTTCCATTGTTTACTTTGTGCAACAATCGGTTTATGTCGATTAAAATATCGTTTACATGGGCAACACGTGCGTTTGTGTTTGTTTACATTGTTGGCCTAACACGTGGCGCCCCCTGGCGTTTCCATTGTTTACTTTGTCCAACAATCCAATAACAACAGACTATCGGTTTGTTGGGCTCAACAATACTGTAATGCGAATCAACAATCGGTTTCTGTTTGTTTACATTGTTTGTTTACATTCTGTTGGTTTTCATTGTTCACTTTGTGCAACAATCGGTTTATGTCGATTAAAATATCGTTTTCATGGGTAACACGTGCGTTTGTGTTTGTTTACATTGTAGGCCTAACAGGTGGCGCCCCCTGGCGTTTCCATTGTTTACTTTGTCCAACAATCCAATAACAACAGACTATCGGTTTGTTGGGCTCCAATAATACTGGAATGCGAATCAACAAACGGTTTCTGTTTGTTTACATTGTTTGTTTACATTCTGTTGGTTTCCATTGTTTACATTGAGCAACAATCGGTTTATGTCGATTAAAATATCGTTTTCATGGGTAACACGTGCGTTTGTGTTTGTTTACATTGTTGGCCTAACAGGTGCGCCTCCTGGCGTTTCCATTGTTTACTTTGTCCAAGAATCTAATAAAAACAGATTATCGGTTTGTTGGGCTCCAACAATACTGGAATGCGAACCAACAATCGGCTTCTGTTTGTTTACATTGTTTGTTTACATTCTGTTGGTTTCCATTGTTTACTTTGTGCAACAATCGGTTTATGTCGATTAAAATATCGTTTACATGGGCAACACGTGCGTTTGTGTTTGTTTACATTGTTGGCCTAGCATGTGGCTCCCCCTGGCGTTTCCATTGTTTACTTTGTCCAACAATCCAATAACAACAGATTATCGGTTTGTTGGGCTCGAATAATACTGGAATGCGAATCAACAAACGGTTTCTGTTTGTTTACATTGTTTGTTTACATTCAGTTGGTTTCCATTGTTTACTTTGCGCAACAATCGGTTTATGTCGATTAAAATATCCTTTTCATGGGTAACATGTGCGTTTGTGTTTGTTTACATTGTTGGCCTAACACGTGGCGCCCCCTGGCGTTTCCATTGTTTACTTTGTCCAACAATCCAATAACAACAGACTATCGGTTTGTTGGGCTCCAACAATACTGGAATGCGAATCAACAATCGGTTTCTGTTTGTTTACATTGTTTGTTTACATTCATTGGTTTCCATTGTTTACTTTGTGCAACAATCGGTTTATGTCGATTAAAATATCGTTTACATGGGCAACACGTGCGTTTGATTTTGTTTACATTGTTGGCCTAACACGTGGCGCCCCCTGGCGTTTCCATTGTTTACTTTGTCCAACAATCCAATAACAACAGACTATCGGTTTGTTGGGCTCCAACAATACTGGAATGCGAATCAACAATCGGTTTCTGTTTGTTTACATTGTTTGTTTACATTCTGTTGGTTCCATTGTTTACTTTGGTCAACAATCGGTTTATGTCGATTAAAATATCGTTTTCATGGGTAACACGTGCGTTTGTGTTTATTTACATTGTTGGCCTATCACGTGGCGCCCCCTGGCGTTTCCATTGTTTACTTTGTCCAACAATCCAATAACAATAAACTATCGGTTTGTTGGGTTCCAACAATACTGGAATGCGAATCAACAATCGGTTTCTGTTTGTTTACATTGTTTGTTTACATTCTGTTGTTTCCATTGTTTACTTTGTGCAACAATCGGTTTATGTCGATTAAAAAATCGTTTTCATGGGTAACACGTGCGTTTGTGTTTTTTTACATTGTTGACGTAACACGTGGCGCCCCCTGGCGTTTCCATTGTTTACTTTGTCCAACAATCCAATAACAATAAACTATCGGTTTGTTGGGCTCCAACAATACTGGAATGCGAATCAACAATCGGTTTCTGTTTGTTTACATTGTTTGTTTACATTCTGTTGTTTCCATTGTTTACTTTGTGCAACAATCGGTTTATGTCGATTAAAAAATCGTTTTCATGGGTAACACGTGCGTTTGTGTTTTTTTACATTGTTGACGTAACACTAGGCGCCCCCTGGCGTTTCCATTGTTTACTTTGTCCAACAATCCAATAACAACAGACTATCGGTTTGTTGGGCTCCAACAATACTGGAATGCGAATCAACAATCGGTTTCTGTTTGTTTACATTGTTGGTTTACATTCTGTTGGTTTCCATTGTTTACTTTGTGCAACAATCGGTTTATGTCGATTAAAATATCGTTTTCATGGGTAACACGTGCGTTTGTGTTTGTTTACATTGTTGGCCTAACACGTGGCGCCCCCTGGCGTTTCCATTGTTTACTTTGTCCAACAATCCAATAACAATAGACTATCGGTTTGTTGGGCTCCAACAATACTGGAATGCGAATCAACAATCGGTTTCTGTTTGTTTACATTGTTTGTTTACATTCGGTTGGTTTCCATTGTATACTTTGTGCAACAATCGGTTTATGTCGATTAAAATATCGTTTTCATCGGTAACGTGCGTTTGTGTTTGTTTACATTGTTGGCCTAAGACGTAGCGCCCCCTGGCTTTTCCATTGTTTACTTTCTCCAACAATCCAATAACAACAGACTATCGGTTTGTTGGGCTCCAACAATTCTGGAATGCGAATCAACAATCCGTTTCTATTTGTTTACATTGTTTGTTTACTTTCTGTTGGTTTCCATTGTTTACTTTGTGCAACAATCGGTTTATGTCGATTAAAATATCGTTTTCATGGGTAACACGTGCGTTTGTGTTTGTTTACATTGTTGGCCTAACACGTAGCGCCCCCTGGCGTTTCCATTGCTTACTTTGTCCAACAATCCAATAACAAGAGACTATAGGTTTGTTGGGCTCCAACAATACTGGAATGCGAATCAGTAATCGGTTTCTGTTTGTTTACATTGTTTGTTTACATTCTGTTGGTTTCCATTGTTTACTTTGTGCAACAATCGGTTATTGTCGATTAAAATATCGTTTTCATGGGTAACACGTGCGTTTGTGTTTGTTTACATTGTTGGCCTAACACGTGGCGCCCCCTGGCGTTTCCATTGTTTACTTTGTCCAACAATCCAATAACAATAAACTATCGGTTTGTTGGGCTCCAACAATACTGGAATGCGAATCAACAATCGGTTTCTGTTTGTTTACATTGTTTGTTTACATTCTGTTGGTTCCATTGTTTACTTTGTGCAACAATCGGTTTATGTCGATTAAAATATCGTTTTCATGGGTAACACGTGCGTTTGTGTTTATTTACATTGTTGGCCTAACACGTGGCGCCCCCTGGCGTTTCCATTGTTTACTTTGTCCAACAATCCAATAACAACAGACTATTGGTTTTTTGGGCTCAAACAATACTGGAATGCGAATCAACAATCGGTTTCTGTTTGCTTACATTGTTTGTTTACATTCTGTTGGTTCCATTGTTTACTTTGTGCAACAATCGGTTTATGTCGATTAAAATATTGTTTTCATGGGTAACACGTGCGTTTGTGTTTATTTACATTGTTGGCCTAACACGTGGCGCCCCCTGGCGTTTCCATTGTTTACTTTGTCCAACAATCCAATAACAACAGACTATTGGTTTGTTGGGCTCCAACAATACTGGAATGCGAATCAACAATCGGTTTCTGTTTGTTTACATTGTTTGTTTACATTCTGTTGGTTTCCATTGTTTACTTTGTTCAACAATCGGTTTATGTCGATTAAAATATCGTTTTCATGGGTAACACGTGCGTTTGTGTTTGTTTACATTGTTGGCCTAACACGTGGCGCCCCCTGGCGTTTCCATTGTTTACTTTGTCGAACAATCCAATAACAACAGACTATCGGTTTGTTGGGCTCCAACAATACTGGAATGCGAATCAACAATCGGTTTCTGTTTGTTTACATTCTGTTGCTTCCATTGTTTACTTTGTGCAACAATCGGTTTATGTCGATTAAAATATCGTTTTCATGGTTAACACGTGCGTTTGTGTTTGTTTACATTGTTGGCCTAACACGTAGCGCCCCCTGGCGTTTCCATTGTTTACTTTGTCCAACAATCCAATAACAACAGACTATCGGTTTGTTGGGCTCCAACAATATTGGAATGCGAATCAACAATCGGTTTCTGTTTGTTTACATTGTTTGTTTACATTCTGTTGATTTCCATTGTTTACTTTGTGCAACAATCGGTTTATGTCGATTAAAATATCGTTTTCATCGGTAACACGTGCGTTTGTGTTTGTTTACATTGTTGGCCTAACACGTAGCGCCCCCTGGCGTTTCCATTGTTTACTTTGTCCAACAATCCAATAACAACAGACTATCGGTTTGTTGGGCTCCAACAATACTGGAATGCGAATCAACAATCGGTTTCTGTTTGTTTACATTGTTTGTTTACATTCTGTTGGTTTCCATTGTTTACTTTGTGCAACAATCGGTTTATGTCGATTAAAATATCGTTTTCATGGGTAACACGTGCGTTTGTGTTTGTTTACATTGTTGGCCTAACACGTGGCGCCCCCTGGCGTTTCCATTGTTTACTTTGTCCAACAATCCAATAACAACAGACTATTGGTTTGTTGGGCTCCAACAATACTGGAATGCAAATCAACAATCGGTTTCTGTTTGTTTACATTCTGTTGGTTTCCAATGTTTACTTTGTGCAACAATCGGTTTATGTCGATTAAAATATCGTTTTCTTCGGTAACACGTGCGTTTGTGTTTTTTTACATTGTTGGCCTAACACGTAGCGCCCCCTGGCGTTTCCATAGTTTACTTTGTCCAACAATCCAATAACAACAGACTATCGGTTTGTTGGGCTCCAACAATACTGGAATGCGAATCAACAATCGGTTTCTGTTTGTTTACATTGTTTGTTTACATTCTGTTGGTTTCCATTGTTTACTTTGTGCAACAATCGGTTTATGTCGATTAAAATATCGTTTTCATCGGTAACACGTTCGTTTGTGTTTGTTTACATTGTTGGCCTAACACGTAGCGCCCCCTGGCGTTTCCATTGTTTACTTTGTCCAACAATCCAATAACAACAGACTATCGGTTTGTTGGGCTCCAACAATACTGGAATGCGAATCAACATTCGGTTTCTGTTTGTTTACATTGTTTGTTTACATTCTGTTGGTTTCCATTGATTACTTTGTGCAACAATCGGTTTATGTCGATTAAAATATCGTTTTCATGGGTAACACGTGCGTTTGTGTTTGTTTACATTGTTGGCCTAACAGGTGCGCCCACTGGCGTTTCCATTGTTTACTTTGTCCAACAATCCAATAACAACAGACTATCGGTTTGTTGGGCTCCAACAATACTAGAATGCGAATCAACAATCGGTTTCTGTTTGTTTACATTGTTTGTTTACATTCTGTTGGTTTCCATTGTTTACATTGTGCAACAATCGGTTTATGTCGATTAAAATATCGTTTTCATGGGTAACACGTGCGTTTGTGTTTGTTTACATTGTTGGCCTAACACGTGGCGCCCCCTGGCGTTTCCATTGTTTACTTTGTCCAACAATCCAATAACAACAGACTGTCGGTTTGTTGGGCTCCAACAATACTGGAATGCGAATCAACAATCGGTTTCTGTTTGTTTACATTGTTTGTTTACATTCTGTTGGTTTCCATTGTTTACTTTGTGCAACAATCGGTTTATGTCGATTAAAATATCGTTTACATGGGCAACACGTGCGTTTGTGTTTGTTTACATTGTTGGCCTAACACGTGGCGCCCCCTGGCGTTTCCATTGTTTACTTTGTCCAACAATCCAATAACAACAGACTATCGGTTTGTTGGGCTCAACAATACTGTAATGCGAATCAACAATCGGTTTCTGTTTGTTTACATTGTTTGTTTACATTCTGTTGGTTTTCATTGTTCACTTTGTGCAACAATCGGTTTATGTCGATTAAAATATCGTTTTCATGGGTAACACGTGCGTTTGTGTTTGTTTACATTGTAGGCCTAACAGGTGGCGCCCCCTGGCGTTTCCATTGTTTACTTTGTCCAACAATCCAATAACAACAGACTATCGGTTTGTTGGGCTCCAATAATACTGGAATGCGAATCAACAAACGGTTTCTGTTTGTTTACATTGTTTGTTTACATTCTGTTGGTTTCCATTGTTTACATTGAGCAACAATCGGTTTATGTCGATTAAAATATCGTTTTCATGGGTAACACGTGCGTTTGTGTTTGTTTACATTGTTGGCCTAACAGGTGCGCCTCCTGGCGTTTCCATTGTTTACTTTGTCCAACAATCTAATAAAAACAGATTATCGGTTTGTTGGGCTCCAACAATACTGGAATGCGAACCAACAATCGGCTTCTGTTTGTTTACATTGTTTGTTTACATTCTGTTGGTTTCCATTGTTTACTTTGTGCAACAATCGGTTTATGTCGATTAAAATATCGTTTACATGGGCAACACGTGCGTTTGTGTTTGTTTACATTGTTGGCCTAACACGTGGCGCCCCCTGGCGTTTCCATTGTTTACTTTGTCCAACAATCCAATAAATACAGACTATCGGTTTGTTGGGCTCAACAATACTGTAATGCGAATCAACAATCGGTTTCTGTTTGTTTACATTGTTTGTTTACATTCTGTTGGTTTCCATTGTTAACTTTGTGCAACAATCGGTTTATGTCGTTTAAAATATCGTTTTCATGGGTAACACGTGCGTTTGTGTTTATTTACATTGTTGGCCTAACACGTGGCGCCCCCTGGCGTTTCCATTGTTTACTTTGTCCAACAATCCAATAACAACAGACTATCGGTTTGTTGGGCTCCAACAATACTGCAATGCGAATCAACAATCGGTTTCTGTTTGTTTACATTGTTGGTTTACATTCTGTTGTTTCCATTGTTTACTTTGTGCTACAATCGGTTTATGTCGATTAAAAAATCGTTTTCATGGGTAACACGTGCGTTTGTGTTTTTTTACATTGTTGACGTAACACGTGGCGCCCCCTGGCGTTTCCATTGTTTACTTTGTCCAACAATCCAATAACAACAGACTATCGGTTTGTTGGGCTCCAACAATACTGGAATGCGAATCAACAATCGGTTTCTGTTTGTTTACATTGTTTGTTTACATTCTGTTGGTTTCCATTGTTTACTTTGTGCAACAATCGGTTTATGTCGATTAAAATATCGTTTTCATGGGTAGCACGTGCGTTTGTGTTTGTTTACATTGTTGGCCTAGCATGTGGCTCCCCCTGGCGTTTCCATTGTTTACTTTGTCCAACAATCCTATAACAACAGACTATCGGTTTGTTGGGCTCCAACCTACTGGAATGCGAATCAACAATCTGTTTCTCTTTGTTTACATTGTTTGTTTACATTCTGTTGGTTTCCATTGTTTACTTTGTGCAACAATCGGTTTATGTCAATTAAAATATCGTTTACATGGGCAACACGTGCGTTTGTGTTTGTTTACATTGTTGGCCTAACACGTGGCGCCCCCTGGCGTTTCCATTGTTTACTTTGTCCAACAATCCAATAACAACAGACTATCGGTTTGTTGGGCTCCAACAATACTGGAATGCGAATCAACAATCGGTTTCTGTTTGTTTACATTGTTTGTTTACATTCTGTTGGTTTCCATTGTTTACTTTGTGCAACAATCGGTTTATGTCGATTAAAATATCGTTTACATGGGCAACACGTGCGTTTGTGTTTGTTTACATTGTTGGCCTAACACGTGGCGCCCCCTGGCGTTTCCATTGTTTACTTTGTCCAACAATCCAATAAATACAGACTATCGGTTTGTTGGGCTCAACAATACTGTAATGCGAATCAACAATCGGTTTCTGTTTGTTTACATTGTTTGTTTACATTCTGTTGGTTTCCATTGTTAACTTTGTGCAACAATCGGTTTATGTCGTTTAAAATATCGTTTTCATGGGTAACACGTGCGTTTGTGTTTATTTACATTGTTGGCATAACACGTGACGCCCCCTGGCGTTTCCATTGTTTACTTTGTCCAACAATCCAATAACAACAGACTATCGGTTTGTTGGGCTCCAACAATACTGGAATGCGAATCAACAATCGGTTTCTGTTTGTTTACATTGTTGGTTTACATTCTGTTGTTTCCATTGTTTACTTTGTGCTACAATCGGTTTATGTCGATTAAAAAATCGTTTTCATGGGTAACACGTGCGTTTGTGTTTTTTTACATTGTTGACGTAACACGTGGCGCCCCCTGGCGTTTCCATTGTTTACTTTGTCCAACAATCCAATAACAACAGACTATCGGTTTGTTGGGCTCCAACAATACTGGAATGCGAATCAACAATCGGTTTCTGTTTGTTTACATTGTTTGTTTACATTCTGTTGGTTTCCATTGTTTACTTTGTGCAACAATCGGTTTATGTCGATTAAAATATCGTTTTCATGGGTAGCACGTGCGTTTGTGTTTGTTTACATTGTTGGCCTAGCATGTGGCTCCCCCTGGCGTTTCCATTGTTTACTTTGTCCAACAATCCAATAACAACAGATTATCGGTTTGTTGGGCTCCAATAATACTGGAATGCGAATCAACAAACGGTTTCTGTTTGTTTACATTGTTTGTTTACATTCAGTTGGTTTCCATTGTTTACTTTGCGCAACAATCGGTTTATGTCGATTAAAATATCGTTTTCATGGGTAACACGTGCGTTTGTGTTTGTTTACATTGTTGGCCTAACACGTGGCGCCCCCTGGCGTTTCCATTGTTTACTTTGTCCAACAATCCAATAACAACAGACTATCGGTTTGTTGGGCTCCAACAATACTGGAATGCGAATCAACAATCGGTTTCTGTTTGTTTACATTGTTTGTTTACATTCTGTTGGTTTCCATTGTTTACTTTGTGCAACAATCGGTTTATGTCGATTAAAATATCGTTTTCATGGGTAACACGTGAGTTTGTGTTTGTTTACATTGTTGGCCTAACACGTGGCGCCCCCTGGCGTTTCCATTGTTTACTTTGTCCAACAATCCAATAACAATAGACTATCGGTTTGTTGGGCTCCAACAATACTGGAATGCGAATCAACAATCGGTTTCTGTTTGTTTACATTGTTTGTTTACATTCGGTTTGTTTCCATTGTTTACTTTGTGCAACAATCGGTTTATGTCGATTAAAATATCGTTTTCATCGGTAACACGTGCGTTTGTGTTTGTTTACATTGTTGACCTAACACGTTGCGCACCCTGGCGTTTCCATTGTTTACTTTGTCCAACAATCCAATAACAACAGGCTATAGGTTTGTTGGGCTCCAACAATACTGGAATGCGAATCAACAATGGGTTTCTGTTTGTTTACATTGTTTGTTTACATTCTGTTGGTTTCCATTGTTTACTTTGAGCAACAATCGGTTTATGTCGATTAAAATATCGTTTTCATGGGCAACACGTGCGTTTGTGTTTGTTTACATTGTTGGCCTAACACGTGGCGCCCCCTGGCGTTTCCATTGTTTACTTTGTCCAACAATCCAATAACAACAGACTATCGGTTTGTTGGGCTCAACAATACTGTAATGCGAATCAACAATCGGTTTCTCTTTGTATACATTGTTTGTTTACATTCTGTTGGTTTCCATTGTTAACTTTGTGCAACAATCGGTTTATGTCGTTTAAAATATCGTTTTCATGGGTAACACGTGCGTTTGTGTTTATTTACATTGTTGGCCTAACACGTGGCGCCCCCTGGCGTTTCCATTGTTTACTTTGTCCAACAATCCAATAACAACAGACTATCGGTTTGTTGGGCTCCAACAATACTGGAATGCGAATCAACAATCGGTTTATGTTTGTTTACATTGTTTGTTTACATTCTGTTGTTTCCATTGTTTACTTTGTGCAACAATCGGTTTATGTCGATTAAAAAATCGTTTTCATGGGTAACACGTGCGTTTGTGTTTTTTTACATTGTTGACGTAACACGTGGCGCCCCCTGGCGTTTCCATTGTTTACTTTGTCCAACAATCCAATAACAACAGACTATCGGTTTGTTGGGCTCCAACAATACTGGAATGCGAATCAACAATCGGTTTCTGTTTGTTTACATTGTTTGTTTACATTCTGTTGGTTTCCATTGTTTACTTTGTGCAACAATCGTTTTATGTCGATTAAAATATCGTTTTCATGGGTAACACGTGCGTTTGTGTTTGTTTACATTGTTGGCCTAACACGTGGCGCCCCCTGGCGTTTCCATTGTTTACTTTGTCCAACAATCCAATAACAACAGACTATCGGTTTGTTGGGCTCCAACAATACTGGAATGTGAACCAACAATCGGTTTCTGTTTGTTTACATTGTTTGTTAACATTCTGTTGGTTTCCATTGTTTACTTTGTGCAACAATCGGTTTATGTCGATTAAAATATCGTTTTCATGGGTAACACGTGCGTTTGTGTTTGTTTACATTGTTGGCCTAGCATGTGGCTCCCCCAGGCGTTTCCATTGTTTACTTTGTCCAACAATCCAATAACAACAGATTATCGGTTTGTTGGGCTCCAATAATACTGGAATGCGAATCAACAAACGGTTTCTGTTTGTTTACATTGTTTGTTTACATTCAGTTGGTTTCCATTGTTTACTTTGCGCAACAATCGGTTTATGTCGATTAAAATATCGTTTTCATGGGTAACACGTGCGTTTGTGTTTGTTTACATTGTTGGCCTAACACGTGACGCCCCCTGGCGTTTCCATTGTTTACTTTGTCCAACAATCCAATAACAACAGACTATCGGTTTGTTGGGCTCCAACAATACTGGAATGCGAATCAACAATCGGTTTCTGTTTGTTTACATTGTTTGTTTACATTCTGTTGGTTTCCATTGTTTACTTTGTGCAACAATCGGTTTATGTCGATTAAAATATCGTTTTCATGGGCAACACGTGCGTTTGTGTTTGTTTACATTGTTGGCCTAACACGTGGTGCCCCCTGGCGTTTCCATTGTTTACTTTGTCCAACAATCCAATAAATACAGACTATCGGTTTGTTGGGCTCAACAATACTGTAATGCGAATCAACAATCGGTTTCTGTTTGTTTACATTGTTTGTTTACATTCTGTTGGTTTCCATTGTTAACTTTGTGCAACAATCGGTTTATGTCGTTTAAAATATCGTTTTCATGGGTAACACGTGCGTTTGTGTTTATTTACATTGTTCGCCTAACACGTGGCGCCCCCTGGCGTTTCCATTGTTTACTTTGTCCAACAATCCAATAACAACAGACTATCGGTTTGTTGGGCTCCAACAATACTGGAATGCGAATCAACAATCGGTTTCTGTTTGTTTACATTGTTGGTTTACATTCTGTTGTTTCCATTGTTTACTTTGTGCTACAATCGGTTTATGTCGATTAAAAAATCGTTTTCATGGGTAACACGTGCGTTTGTGTTTTTTTACATTGTTGACGTAACACGTGGCGCCCCCTGGCGTTTCCATTGTTTACTTTGTCCAACAATCCAATAACAACAGACTATCGGTTTGTTGGGCTCCAACAATACTGGAATGCGAATCAACAATCGGTTTCTGTTTGTTTACATTGTTTGTTTACATTCTGTTGGTTTCCATTGTTTACTTTGTGCAACAATCGGTTTATGTCGATTAAAATATCGTTTTCATGGGTAGCACGTGCGTTTGTGTTTGTTTACATTGTTGGCCTAGCATGTGGCTCCCCCTGGCGTTTCCATTGTTTACTTTGTCCAACAATCCAATAACAACAGATTATCGGTTTGTTGGGCTCCAATAATACTGGAATGCGAATCAACAAACGGTTTCTGTTTGTTTACATTGTTTGTTTACATTCAGTTGGTTTCCATTGTTTACTTTGCGCAACAATCGGTTTATGTCGATTAAAATATCGTTTTCATGGGTAACACGTGCGTTTGTGTTTGTTTACATTGTTGGCCTAACACGTGGCGCCCCCTGGCGTTTCCATTGTTTACTTTGTCCAACAATCCAATAACAACAGACTATCGGTTTGTTGGGCTCCAACAATACTGGAATGCGAATCAACAATCGGTTTCTGTTTGTTTACATTGTTTGTTTACATTCTGTTGGTTTCCATTGTTTACTTTGTGCAACAATCGGTTTATGTCGATTAAAATATCGTTTTCATGGGTAACACGTGAGTTTGTGTTTGTTTACATTGTTGGCCTAACACGTGGCGCCCCCTGGCGTTTCCATTGTTTACTTTGTCCAACAATCCAATAACAATAGACTATCGGTTTGTTGGGCTCCAACAATACTGGAATGCGAATCAACAATCGGTTTCTGTTTGTTTACATTGTTTGTTTACATTCTGTTGGTTTCCATTGTTTACTTTGTGCAACAATCGGTTATTGTCGATTAAAATATCGTTTTCATGGATAACACGTGCGTTTGTGTTTGTTTACATTGTTGGCCTAACAGGTGGCGCCCCCTGGCGTTTCCATTGTTTACTTTGTCCAACAATCCAATAACAACAGACTATCGGTTTGTTGGGCTCCAACAATATTGGAATGCGAATCAACAATCGGTTTCTGTTTGTTTAGTTTGTTTACATTCTGTTGGTTTCCATTGTTTACTTTGTGCAACAATCGGTTTATGTCGATTAAAATATCGTTTTCATGGGTAACACGTGCGTTTGTGTTTGTTTACATTGTTGGCCTAACACGTGGCGCCCCCTGGCGTTTCCATTGTTTACTTTGTCCAACAATCCAATAACAACAGACTATCGGTTTGTTGGGCTCCAACAATACTGGAATGCGAATCAACAATCGGTTTCTGTTTGTTTACATTGTTTGTTTACATTCTGTTGGTTTCCATTGTTTACTTTGTGCAACAATCGGTTTATGTCGATTAAAATATCGTTTTCATGGGCAACACGTGCGTTTGTGTTTGTTTACATTGTTGGCCTAACACGGGGCGCCCCCTGGCGTTTCCATTGTTTACTTTGTCCAACAATCCAATAACAACAGACTATCGGTTTGTTGGGCTCCAACAATACTGGAATGCGAATCAACAATCGGTTTCTGTTTGTTTACATTGTTTGTTTACATTCGGTTTGTTTCCATTGTTTACTTTGTGCAACAATCGGTTTATGTCGATTAAAATATCGTTTTCATCGGTAACACGTGCGTTTGTGTTTGTTTACATTGTTGGCCTAAGACGTAGCGCCCCCTGGCGTTTCCATTGTTTACTTTGTCCAACAATCCAATAACAACAGACTATCGGTTTGTTGGGCTCCAACAATACTGGAATGTGAATCAACAATCGGTTTCTGTTTGTTTACATTGTTTGTTAACATTCTGTTGGTTTCCATTGTTTACTTTGTGCAACAATCGGTTTATGTCGATTAAAATATCGGTTTCATGGGTAACACGTGCGTTTGTGTTTGTTTACATTGTTGGCCTAGCATGTGGCTCCCCCTGGCGTTTCCATTGTTTACTTTGTCCAACAATCCAATAACAACAGATTATCGGTTTGTTGGGCTCCAACAATACTGGAATGCGAATCAACAATCGGTTTCTGTTTGTTTACATTGTTTGTTTACATTCTGTTGGTTTCCATTGTTTACTTTGTGCAACAATCGGTTATTGTCGATTAAAATATCGTTTTCATGGATAACACGTGCGTTTGTGTTTGTTTACATTGTTGGCCTAACAGGTGGCGCCCCCTGGCGTTTCCATTGTTTACTTTGTCCAACAATCCAATAACAACAGACTATCGGTTTGTTGGGCTCAACAATACTGTAATGCGAATCAACAATCGGTTTCTGTTTGTTTACATTGTTTGTTTACATTCTGTTGGTTTCCATTGTTTACTTTGAGCAACAATCGGTTTATGTCGATTAAAATATCGTTTTCATGGGCAACACGTGCGTTTGTGTTTGTTTACATTGTTGGCCTAACACGTGGCGCCCCCTGGCGTTTCCATTGTTTACTTTGTCCAACAATCCAATAACAACAGACTATCGGTTTGTTGGGCTCAACAATACTGTAATGCGAATCAACAATCGGTTTCTGTTTGTTTACATTGTTTGTTTACATTCTGTTGGTTTCCATTGTTAACTTTGTGCAACAATCGGTTTATGTCGTTTAAAATATCGTTTTCATGGGTAACACGTGCGTTTGTGTTTATTTACATTGTTGGCCTAACACGTGGCGCCCCCTGGCGTTTCCATTGTTAACTTTGTCCAACAATCCAATAACAACAGACTATCGGTTTGTTGGGCTCCAACAATACTGGAATGCGAATCAACAATCGGTTTCTGTTTGTTTACATTGTTTGTTTACATTCTGTTGTTTCCATTGTTTACTTTGTGCAACAATCGGTTTATGTCGATTAAAAAATCGTTTTCATGGGTAACACGTGCGTTTGTGTTTTTTTACATTGTTGACGTAACACGTGGCGCCCCCTGGCGTTTCCATTGTTTACTTTGTCCAACAATCCAATAACAACAGACTATCGGTTTGTTGGGCTCCAACAATACTGGAATGCGAATCAACAATCGGTTTCTGTTTGTTTACATTGTTTGTTTACATTCTGTTGGTTTCCATTGTTTACTTTGTGCAACAATCGGTTATTGTCGATTAAAATATCGTTTTCATGGATAACACGTGCGTTTGTGTTTGTTTACATTGTTGGCCTAACAGGTGGCGCCCCCTGGCGTTTCCATTGTTTACTTTGTCCAACAATCCAATAACAACAGACTATCGGTTTGTTGGGCTCCAACAATATTGGAATGCGAATCAACAATCGGTTTCTGTTTGTTTAGTTTGTTTACATTCTGTTGGTTTCCATTGTTTACTTTGTGCAACAATCGGTTTATGTCGATTAAAATATCGTTTTCATGGGTAACACGTGCGTTTGTGTTTGTTTACATTGTTGGCCTAACACGTGGCGCCCCCTGGCGTTTCCATTGTTTACTTTGTCCAACAATCCAATAACAACAGACTATCGGTTTGTTGGGCTCCAACAATACTGGAATGCGAATCAACAATCGGTTTCTGTTTGTTTACATTGTTTGTTTACATTCTGTTGGTTTCCATTGTTTACTTTGTGCAACAATCGGTTTATGTCGATTAAAATATCGTTTTCATGGGCAACACGTGCGTTTGTGTTTGTTTACATTGTTGGCCTAACACGTGGCGCCCCCTGGCGTTTCCATTGTTTACTTTGTCCAACAATCCAATAACAACAGACTATCGGTTTGTTGGGCTCCAACAATACTGGAATGCGAATCAACAATCGGTTTCTGTTTGTTTACATTGTTTGTTTACATTCGGTTTGTTTCCATTGTTTACTTTGTGCAACAATCGGTTTATGTCGATTAAAATATCGTTTTCATCGGTAACACGTGCGTTTGTGTTTGTTTACATTGTTGGCCTAAGACGTAGCGCCCCCTGGCGTTTCCATTGTTTACTTTGTCCAACAATCCAATAACAACAGACTATCGGTTTGTTGGGCTCCAACAATACTGGAATGTGAATCAACAATCGGTTTCTGTTTGTTTACATTGTTTGTTTACATTCTGTTGGTTTCCATTGTTTACTTTGTGCAACAATCGGTTTATGTCGATTAAAATATCGGTTTCATGGGTAACACGTGCGTTTGTGTTTGTTTACATTGTTGGCCTAGCATGTGGCTCCCCCTGGCGTTTCCATTGTTTACTTTGTCCAACAATCCAATAACAACAGATTATCGGTTTGTTGGGCTCCAACAATACTGGAATGCGAATCAACAATCGGTTTCTGTTTGTTTACATTCTGTTGGTTTCCATTGTTTACTTTGTGCAACAATCGGTTATTGTCGATTAAAATATCGTTTTCATGGATAACACGTGCGTTTGTGTTTGTTTACATTGTTGGCCTAACAGGTGGCGCCCCCTGGCGTTTCCATTGTTTACTTTGTCCAACAATCCAATAACAACAGACTATCGGTTTGTTGGGCTCCAACAATATTGGAATGCGAATCAACAATCGGTTTCTGTTTGTTTAGTTTGTTTACATTCTGTTGGTTTCCATTGTTTACTTTGTGCAACAATCGGTTTATGTCGATTAAAATATCGTTTTCATGGGTAACACGTGCGTTTGTGTTTGTTTACATTGTTGGCCTAACACGTGGCGCCCCCTGGCGTTTCCATTGTTTACTTTGTCCAACAATCCAATAACAACAGACTATCGGTTTGTTGGGCTCCAATAATACTGGAATGCGAATCAACAAACGGTTTCTGTTTGTTTACATTGTTTGTTTACATTCTGTTGGTTTCCATTGTTTACTTTGAGCAACAATCGGTTTATGTCGATTAAAATATCGTTTTCATGGGCAACACGTGCGTTTGTGTTTGTTTACATTGTTGGCCTAACACGTGGCGCCCCCTGGCGTTTCCATTGTTTACTTTGTCCAACAATCCAATAACAACAGACTATCGGTTTGTTGGGCTCAACAATACTGTAATGCGAATCAACAATCGGTTTCTGTTTGTTTACATTGTTTGTTTACATTCTGTTGGTTTCCATTGTTAACTTTGTGCAACAATCGGTTTATGTCGTTTAAAATATCGTTTTCATGGGTAACACGTGCGTTTGTGTTTTTTTACATTGTTGACGTAACACGTGGCGCCCCCTGGCGTTTCCATTGTTTACTTTGTCCAACAATCCAATAACAACAGACTATCGGTTTGTTGGGCTCCAACAATACTGGAATGCGAATCAACAATCGGTTTTTGTTTGTTTACATTGTTTGTTTACATTCTGTTGGTTTCCATTGTTTACTTTGTGCAACAATCGGTTTATGTCGATTAAAATATCGTTTTCATGGGTAACACGTGCGTTTGTGTTTGTTTACATTGTTGGCCTAACACGTGGCGCCCCCTGGCGTTTCCATTGTTTACTTTGTCCAACAATCCAATAACAACAGACTATCGGTTTGTTGGGCTCCAACAATACTGGAATGTGAACCAACAATCGGTTTCTGTTTGTTTACATTGTTTGTTAACATTCTGTTGGTTTCCATTGTTTACTTTGTGCAACAATCGGTTTATGTCGATTAAAATATCGTTTTCATGGGTAACACGTGCGTTTGTGTTTGTTTACATTGCTGGCCTAGCATGTGGCTCCCCCTGGCGTTTCCATTGTTTACTTTGTCCAACAATCGAATAACAACAGATTATCGGTTTGTTGGGCTCCAATAATACTGGAATGCGAATCAACAAACGGTTTCTGTTTGTTTACATTGTTTGTTTACATTCAGTTGGTTTCCATTGTTTACTTTGCGCAACAATCGGTTTATGTCGATTAAAATATCGTTTTCATGGATAACACGTGCGTTTGTGTTTGTTTACATTGTTGGCCTAACACGTGACGCCCCCTGGCGTTTCCATTGTTTACTTTGTCCAACAATCCAATAACAACAGACTATCGGTTTGTTGGGCTCCAACAATACTGGAATGCGAATCAACAATCGGTTTCTGTTTGTTTACATTGTTTGTTTACATTCTGTTTGTTTCCATTGTTTACTTTGTGCAACAATCTGTTTATGTCGATTAAAATATCGTTTTCATGGGCAACACGTGCGTTTGTGTTTGTTTACATTGTTGGCCTAACACGTGGCGCCCCCTGGCGTTTCCATTGTTTACTTTGTCCAACAATCCAATAACAACAGACTATCGGTTTGTTGGGCTCCAACAATACTGGAATGCGAATCAACAATCGGTTTCTGTTTGTATACATTGTTTGTTTACATTCTGTTGGTTCCATTGTTTACTTTGTGCAACAATAGGTTTATGTCGATTAAAAAATCGTTTTCATGGGTAACACGTGCGTTTGTGTTTTTTTACATTGTTGACGTAACACGTGGCGCCCCCTGGCGTTTCCATTGTTTACTTTGTCCAACAATCCAATAACAACAGACTATCGGTTTGTTGGGCTCCAACAATACTGGAATGCGAATCAACAATCGGTTTCTGTTTGTTTACATTGTTTGTTTACATTCAGTTGGTTTCCATTGTTTACTTTGCGCAACAATCGGTTTATGTCGATTAAAATATCGTTTTCATGGGTAACACGTGCGTTTGTGTTTGTTTACATTGTTGGCCTAACACGTGACGCCCCCTGGCGTTTCCATTGTTTACTTTGTCCAACAATCCAATAACAACAGACTATCGGTTTGTTGGGCTCCAACAATACTGGAATGCGAATCAACAATCGGTTTCTGTTTGTTTACATTGTTTGTTTACATTCTGTTGGTTTCCATTGTTTACTTTGTGCAACAATCGGTTTATGTCGATTAAAAAATCGTTTTCATGGGTAACACGTGCGTTTGTGTTTGTTTACATTGTTGGCCTAACACGTGACGCCCCCTGGCGTTTCCATTGTTTACTTTGTCCAACAATCCAATAACAACAGACTATCGGTTTGTTGGGCTCCAACAATACTGGAATGCGAATCAACAATCGGTTTCTGTTTGTTTACATTGTTTGTTTACATTCTGTTGGTTTCCATTGTTTACTTTGTGCAACAATCGGTTTATGTCGATTAAAATATCGTTTTCATGGGCAACACGTGCGTTTGTGTTTGTTTACATTGTTGGCCTAACACGTGGCGCCCCCTGGCGTTTCCATTGTTTACTTTGTCCAACAATCCAATAACAACAGACTATCGGTTTGTTGGGCTCCAACAATACTGGAATGCGAATCAACAATCGGTTTCTGTTTGTTTACATTGTTTGTTTACATTCGGTTTGTTTCCATTGTTTACTTTGTGCAACAATCGGTTTATGTCGATTAAAATATCGTTTTCATCGGTAACACGTGCGTTTGTGTTTGTTTACATTGTTGGCCTAAGACGTAGCGCCCCCTGGCGTTTCCATTGTTTACTTTGTCCAACAATCCAATAACAACAGACTATCGGTTTGTTGGGCTCCAACAATACTGGAATGTGAATCAACAATCGGTTTCTGTTTGTTTACATTGTTTGTTAACATTCTGTTGGTTTCCATTGTTTACTTTGTGCAACAATCGGTTAATGTCGATTAAAATATCAGTTTCATGGGTAACACGTGCGTTTGTGTTTGTTTACATTGTTGGCCTAGCATGTGGCTCCCCCTGGCGTTTCCATTGTTTACTTTGTCCAACAATCCAATAACAACAGATTATCGGTTTGTTGGGCTCCAACAATACTGGAATGCGAATCAACAATCGGTTTCTGTTTGTTTACATTGTTTGTTTACATTCTGTTGGTTTCCATTGTTTACTTTGTGCAACAATCTTTTATTGTCGATTAAAATATCGTTTTCATGGATAACACGTGCGTTTGTGTTTGTTTACATTGTTGGCCTAACAGGTGGCGCCCCCTGGCGTTTCCATTGTTTACTTTGTCCAACAATCCAATAACAACAGACTATCGGTTTGTTGGGCTCCAACAATACTGGAATGCGAATCAACAATCGGTTTCTGTTTGTATACATTGTTTGTTTACATTCTGTTGGTTCCATTGTTTACTTTGTGCAACAATAGGTTTATGTCGATTAAATTATCGTTATCATGGGTAACACGTGCGTTTGTGTTTATTTACATTGTTGGCCTAACACGTGGCCCCCCCCTGGCGTTTCCATTGTTTACTTTGTCCAACAATCCAATAACAACAGACTATCGGTTTGTTGGGCTCCAACAATACTGGAATGCGAATCAACAATCGGTTTCTGTTTGTATACATTGTTTGTTTACATTCTGTTGGTTCCATTGTTTACTTTGTGCAACAATCGTTTTATGTCGATTAAAATATCGTTTTCATGGGTAACACGTGCGTTTGTGTTTGTTTACATTGTTGGCCTAACACGTGGCGCCCCCTGGCGTTTCCATTGTTTACTTTGTCCAACAATCCAATAACAACAGACTATCGGTTTGTTGGGCTCCAACAATACTGGAATGCGAATCAACAATCGGTTTCTGTTTGTTTACATTGTTTGTTTACATTCAGTTGGTTTCCATTGTTTACTTTGCGCAACAATCGGTTTATGTCGATTAAAATATCGTTTTCATGGGTAACACGTGCGTTTGTGTTTGTTTACATTGTTGGCCTAACACGTGACGCCCCCTGGCGTTTCCATTGTTTACTTTGTCCAACAATCCAATAACAACAGACTATCGGTTTGTTGGGCTCCAACAATACTGGAATGCGAATCAACAATCGGTTTCTGTTTGTTTACATTGTTTGTTTACATTCTGTTGGTTTCCATTGTTTACTTTGTGCAACAATCGGTTTATGTCGATTAAAATATCGTTTTCATGGGCAACACGTGCGTTTGTGTTTGTTTACATTGTTGGCCTAACACGTGGCGCCCCCTGGCGTTTCCATTGTTTACTTTGTCCAACAATCCAATAACAACAGACTATCGGTTTGTTGGGCTCCAACAATACTGGAATGCGAATCAACAATCGGTTTCTGTTTGTTTACATTGTTTGTTTACATTCGGTTTGTTTCCATTGTTTACTTTGTGCAACAATCGGTTTATGTCGATTAAAATATCGTTTTCATCGGTAACACGTGCGTTTGTGTTTGTTTACATTGTTGGCCTAAGACGTGGCGCCCCCTGGCGTTTCCATTGTTTACTTTGTCCAACAATCCAATAACAACAGACTATCGGTTTGTTGGGCTCCAACAATACTGGAATGTGAATCAACAATCGGTTTCTGTTTGATTACATTGTTTGTTAACATTCTGTTGGTTTCCATTGTTTACTTTGTGCAACAATCGGTTTATGTCGATTAAAATATCAGTTTCATGGGTAACACGTGCGTTTGTGTTTGTTTACATTGTTGGCCTAACACGTGGCGCCCCCTGGCGTTTCCATTGTTTACTTTGTCCAACAATCCAATAACAACAGACTATCGGTTTGTTGGGCTCCAACAATACTGGAATGCGAATCAACAATCGGTTTCTGTTTGTATACATTGTTTGTTTACATTCTGTTGGTTCCATTGTTTACTTTGTGCAACAATAGGTTTATGTCGATTAAATTATCGTTATCATGGGTAACACGTGCGTTTGTGTTTATTTACATTGTTGGCCTAACACGTGGCCCCCCCCTGGCGTTTCCATTGTTTACTTTGTCCAACAATCCAATAACAACAGACTATCGGTTTGTTGGGCTCCAACAATACTGGAATGCGAATCAACAATCGGTTTCTGTTTGTATACATTGTTTGTTTACATTCTGTTGGTTCCATTGTTTACTTTGTGCAACAATCGTTTTATGTCGATTAAAATATCGTTTTCATGGGTAACACGTGCGTTTGTGTTTGTTTACATTGTTGGCCTAACACGTGGCGCCCCCTGGCGTTTCCATTGTTTACTTTGTCCAACAATCCAATAACAACAGACTATCGGTTTGTTGGGCTCCAACAATACTGGAATGCGAATCAACAATCGGTTTCTGTTTGTTTACATTGTTTGTTTACATTCAGTTGGTTTCCATTGTTTACTTTGCGCAACAATCGGTTTATGTCGATTAAAATATCGTTTTCATGGGTAACACGTGCGTTTGTGTTTGTTTACATTGTTGGCCTAACACGTGACGCCCCCTGGCGTTTCCATTGTTTACTTTGTCCAACAATCCAATAACAACAGACTATCGGTTTGTTGGGCTCCAACAATACTGGAATGCGAATCAACAATCGGTTTCTGTTTGTTTACATTGTTTGTTTACATTCTGTTGGTTTCCATTGTTTACTTTGTGCAACAATCGGTTTATGTCGATTAAAATATCGTTTTCATGGGCAACACGTGCGTTTGTGTTTGTTTACATTGTTGGCCTAACACGTGGCGCCCCCTGGCGTTTCCATTGTTTACTTTGTCCAACAATCCAATAACAACAGACTATCGGTTTGTTGGGCTCCAACAATACTGGAATGCGAATCAACAATCGGTTTCTGTTTGTTTACATTGTTTGTTTACATTCGGTTTGTTTCCATTGTTTACTTTGTGCAACAATCGGTTTATGTCGATTAAAATATCGTTTTCATCGGTAACACGTGCGTTTGTGTTTGTTTACATTGTTGGCCTAAGACGTAGCGCCCCCTGGCGTTTCCATTGTTTACTTTGTCCAACAATCCAATAACAACAGACTATCGGTTTGTTGGGCTCCAACAATACTGGAATGTGAATCAACAATCGGTTTCTGTTTGATTACATTGTTTGTTAACATTCTGTTGGTTTCCATTGTTTACTTTGTGCAACAATCGGTTTATGTCGATTAAAATATCAGTTTCATGGGTAACACGTGCGTTTGTGTTTGTTTACATTGTTGGCCTAGCATGTGGCTCCCCCTGGCGTTTCCATTGTTTACTTTGTCCAACAATCCAATAACAACAGATTATCGGTTTGTTGGGCTCCAACAATACTGGAATGCGAATCAACAATCGGTTTCTGTTTGTTTACATTGTTTGTTTACATTCTGTTGGTTTCCATTGTTTACTTTGTGCAACAATCGGTTATTGTCGATTAAAATATCGTTTTCATGGATAACACGTGCGTTTGTGTTTGTTTACATTGTTGGCCTAACAGGTGGCGCCCCCTGGCGTTTCCATTGTTTACTTTGTCCAACAATCCAATAACAACAGACTATCGGTTTGTTGGGCTCCAACAATATTGGAATGCGAATCAACAATCGGTTTCTGTTTGTTTAGTTTGTTTACATTCTGTTGGTTTCCATTGTTTACTTTGTGCAACAATCGGTTTATGTCGATTAAAATATCGTTTTCATGGGTAACACGTGCGTTTGTGTTTGTTTACATTGTTGGCCTAACACGTGGCGCCCCCTGGCGTTTCCATTGTTTACTTTGTCCAACAATCCAATAACAACAGACTATCGGTTTGTTGGGCTCCAATAATACTGGAATGCGAATCAACAAACGGTTTCTGTTTGTTTACATTGTTTGTTTACATTCTGTTGGTTTCCATTGTTTACTTTGTGCAACAATCGGTTTATGTCGATTAAAATATCGTTTTCATGGGTAACACGTGCGTTTGTGTTTGTTTACATTGTTGGCCTAACACGTGGCGCACCCTGGCGTTTCCATTGTTTACTTTGTCCAACAATCCAATAACAACAGACTATAGGTTTGTTGGGCTCCAACAATACTGGAATGCGAATCAACAATGGGTTTCTGTTTGTTTACATTGTTTGTTTACATTCTGTTGGTTTCCATTGTTTACTTTGAGCAACAATCGGTTTATGTCGATTAAAATATCGTTTTCATGGGCAACACGTGCGTTTGTGTTTGTTTACATTGTTGGCCTAACACGTGGCGCCCCCTGGCGTTTCCATTGTTTACTTTGTCCAACAATCCAATAACAACAGACTATCGGTTTGTTGGGCTCAACAATACTGTAATGCGAATCAACAATCGGTTTCTGTTTGTTTACATTGTTTGTTTACATTCTGTTGGTTTCCATTGTTAACTTTGTGCAACAATCGGTTTATGTCGTTTAAAATATCGTTTTCATGGGTAACACGTGCGTTTGTGTTTATTTACATTGTTGGCCTAACACGTGGCGCCCCCTGGCGTTTCCATTGTTTACTTTGTCCAACAATCCAATAACAACAGACTATCGGTTTGTTGGGCTCCAACAATACTGGAATGCGAATCAACAATCGGTTTCTGTTTGTTTACATTGTTTGTTTACATTCTGTTGTTTCCATTGTTTACTTTGTGCAACAATCGGTTTATGTCGATTAAAAAATCGTTTTCATGGGTAACACGTGCGTTTGTGTTTTTTTACATTGATGATGTAACACGTGGCGCCCCCTGGCGTTTCCATTGTTTACTTTGTCCAACAATCCAATAACAACAGACTATCGGTTTGTTGGGCTCCAACAATACTGGAATGCGAATCAACAATCGGTTTCTGTTTGTTTACATTGTTTGTTTACATTCTGTTGGTTTCCATTGTTTACTTTGTGCAACAATCGGTTTATGTCGATTAAAATATCGTTTTCATGGGTAACACGTGCGTTTGTGTTTGTTTACATTGTTGGCCTAACATGTGGCGCCCCCTGGCGTTTCCATTGTTTACTTTGTCCAACAATCCAATAACAACAGACTATCGGTTTGTTGGGCTCCAATAATACTGGAATGCGAATCAACAAACGGTTTCTGTTTGTTTACATTGTTTGTTTACATTCAGTTGGTTTCCATTGTTTACTTTGCGCAACAATCGGTTTATGTCGATTAAAATATCGTTTTCATGGGTAACACGTGCGTTTGTGTTTGTTTACATTGTTGGCCTAACACGTGACGCCCCCTGGCGTTTCCATTGTTTACTTTGTCCAACAATCCAATAACAACAGACTATCGGTTTGTTGGGCTCCAACAATACTGGAATGCGAATCAACAATCGGTTTCTGTTTGTTTACATTGTTTGTTTACATTCTGTTGGTTTCCATTGTTTACTTTGTGCAACAATCTGTTTATGTCGATTAAAATATCGTTTTCATGGGCAACACGTGCGTTTGTGTTTGTTTACATTGTTGGCCTAACACGTGGCGCCCCCTGGCGTTTCCATTGTTTACTTTGTCCAACAATCCAATAACAACAGACTATCGGTTTGTTGGGCTCCAACAATACTGGAATGCGAATCAACAATTGGTTTCTGTTTGTATACATTGTTTGTTTACATTCAGTTGGTTCCATTGTTTACTTTGTGCAACAATAGGTTTATGTCGATTAAAATATCGTTTCCATGGGTAACACGTGCGTTTGTGTTTATTTACATTGTTGGCCTAACACGTGCCCCCCCCCTGGCGTTTCCATTGTTTACTTTGTCCAACAATCCAATAACAACAGACTATTGGTTTTTTGGGCTCCAACAATACTGGAATGCGAATCAACAATCGGTTTCTGTTTGCTTACATTGTTTGTTTACATTCTGTTGGTTTCCATTGTTTACTTTGTGCAACAATCGGTTTATGTCGATTAAAATATCGTTTTCATGGGTAACACGTGCGTTTGGGTTTGTTTACATTGTTGGCCTAACACGTGGCGCCCCCTGGCGTTTCCATTGTTTACTTTGTCCAACAATCCAATAACAATAAACTATCGGTTTGTTGGGCTCCAACAATACTGGAATGCGAATCAACAATCGGTTTCTGTTTGTTTACATTGTTTGTTTACATTCTGTTGGTTCCATTGTTTACTTTGTGCAACAATCGGTTTATGTCGATTAAAATATCGTTTTCATGGGTAACACGTGCGTTTGTGTTTATGTACATTGTTGGCCTAACACGTGGCGCCCCCTGGCGTTTCCATTGTTTACTTTGTCCAACAATCCAATAACAACAGACTATTGGTTTTTTGGGCTCCAACAATACAGGAATGCGAATCAACAATCGGTTTCTGTTTGCTTACATTGTTTGTTTACATTCTGTTGGTTTCCATTGTTTACTTTGTGCAACAATCGGTTTATGTCGATTAAAATATCGTTTTCATGGGTAACACGTGCGTTTGTGTTTGTTTACATTGTTGGCCTAACACGTGGCGCCCCCTGGCGTTTCCATTGTTTACTTTGTCCAACAATCCAATAACAATAAACTATCGGTTTGTTGGGCTCCAACAATACTGGAATGCGAATCAACAATCGGTTTCTGTTTGTTTACATTGTTTGTTTACATTCTGTTGGTTCCATTGTTTACTTTGTCCAACAATCCAATAACAACAGACTATCGGTTTGTTGGGCTCCAACAATACTAGAATACGAATCAACAATCGGTTTCTGTTTGTTTACATTGTTTGTTTACATTCTGTTGGTTTCCATTGTTTACATTGTGCAACAATCGGTTTATGTCGATTAAAATATCGTTTTCATGGGTAACACGTGCGTTTGTGTTTGTTTACATTGTTGGCCTAACACGTGGCGCCCCCTGGCGTTTCCATTGTTTACTTTGTCCAACAATCCAATAACAATAAACTATCGGTTTGTTGGGCTCCAACAATACTGGAATGCGAATCAACAATCGGTTTCTGTTTGTTTACATTGTTTGTTTACATTATGTTGGTTTCCATTGTTTACTTTGTGCAACAATCGGTTATTGTCGGTTAAAATATCGTTTTCATGGTAACAAGTGCGTTTGTGTTTGTTTACATTGTTGGCCTAACACGTGGCGCCCCCTGGCGTTTCCATTGTTTACTTTGTCCAACAATCCAATAACAACAGACTATCGGTTTGTTGGGCTCCAACAATACTGGAATGCGAATCAACAATCGGTTTCTGTTTGTTTACATTGTTTGTTTACATTCTGTTGGTTTCCATTGTTTACTTTGTGCAACAATCGGTTTATGTCGATTAAAATATCGTTTTCATGGGTAACACGTGCGTTTGTGTTTGTTTACATTGTTGGCCTAACACGTGGCGCCCCCTGGCGTTTCCATTGTTTACTTTGTCCAACAATCCAATAACAACAGACTATAGGTTTGTTGGGCTCCAACAATACTGGAATGCGAATCAACAATCGGTTTCTGTTTGTTTACATTGTTTGTTTACATTCTGTTGGTTTCCATTGTTTACTTTGTGCAACAATCGGTTATTGTCGATTAAAATATCGTTTTCATGGATAACACGTGCGTTTGTGTTTGTTTACATTGTTGGCCTAACAGGTGGCGCCCCCTGGCGTTTCCATTGTTTACTTTGTGCAACAATCGGTTTATGTCGATTAAAATATCGTTTTCATGGGTAACACGTGCGTTTGTGTTTGTTTACATTGTTGGCCTAACAGGTGGCGCCCCCTGGCGTTTCCATTGTTTACTTTGTCCAACAATCCAATAACAACTGACTATCGGTTTGTTGGGCTCCAACAATACTGGAATGCGAATCAACAATCGGTTTCTGTTTGTATACATTGTTTGTTTACATTCTGTTGGTTCCATTGTTTACTTTGTGCAACAATAGGTTTATGTCGATTAAAAAATCGTTTTCATGGGTAACACGTGCGTTTGTGTTTTTTTACATTGTTGACGTAACACGTGGCGCCCCCTGGCGTTTCCATTGTTTACTTTGTCCAACAATCCAATAACAACAGACTATCGGTTTGTTGGGCTCCAACAATACTGGAATGCGAATCAACAATCGGTTTCTGTTTGTTTACATTGTTTGTTTACATTCTGTTGGTTTCCATTGTTTACTTTGTGCAACAATCGTTTTATGTCGATTAAAATATCGTTTTCATGGGTAACACGTGCGTTTGTGTTTGTTTACATTGTTGGCCTAACACGTGGCGCCCCCTGGCGTTTCCATTGTTTACTTTGTCCAACAATCCAATAACAACAGACTATCGGTTTGTTGGGCTCCAACAATACTGGAATGTGAACCAACAATCGGTTTCTGTTTGTTTACATTGTTTGTTAACATTCTGTTGGTTTCCATTGTTTACTTTGTGCAACAATCGGTTTATGTCGATTAAAATATCGTTTTCATGGGTAACACGTGCGTTTGTGTTTGTTTACATTGTTGGCCTAGCATGTGGCTCCCCCTGGCGTTTCCATAGTTTACTTTGTCCAACAATCCAATAACAACAGATTATCGGTTTGTTGGGCTCCAATAATTCTGGAATGCGAATCAACAAACGGTTTCTGTTTGTTTACATTGTTTGTTTACATTCAGTTGGTTTCCATTGTTTACTTTGCGCAACAATCGGTTTATGTCGATTAAAATATCGTTTTCATGGGTAACACGTGCGTTTGTGTTTGTTTACATTGTTGGCCTAACACGTGACGCCCCCTGGCGTTTCCATTGTTTACTTTGTCCAACAATCCAATAACAACAGACTATCGGTTTGTTGGGCTCCAACAATACTGGAATGCGAATCAACAATCGGTTTCTGTTTGTTTACATTGTTTGTTTACATTCTGTTGTTTTCCATTGTTTACTTTGTGCAACAATCGGTTTATGTCGATTAAAATATCGTTTTCATGGGCAACACGTGCGTTTGTGTTTGTTTACATTGTTGGCCTAACACGTGGCGCCCCCTGGCGTTTCCATTGTTTACTTTGTCCAACAATCCAATAACAACAGACTATCGGTTTGTTGGGCTCCAACAATACTGGAATGCGAATCAACAATCGGTTTCTGTTTGTTTACATTGTTTGTTTACATTCGGTTTGTTTCCATTGTTTACTTTGTGCAACAATCGGTTTATGTCGATTAAAATATCGTTTTCATCGGTAACACGTGCGTTTGTGTTTGTTTACATTGTTGGCCTAAGACGTAGCGCCCCCTGGCGTTTCCATTGTTTACTTTGTCCAACAATCCAATAACAACAGACTATCGGTTTGTTGGGCTCCAACAATACTGGAATGTGAATCAACAATCGGTTTCTGTTTGTTTACATTGTTTGTTAACATTCTGTTGGTTTCCATTGTTTACTTTGTGCAACAATCGGTTTATGTCGATTAAAATATCGGTTTCATGGGTAACATGTGCGTTTGTGTTTGTTTACATTGTTGGCCTAGCATGTGGCTCCCCCTGGCGTTTCCATTGTTTACTTTGTCCAACAATCCAATAACAACAGATTATCGGTTTGTTGGGCTCCAACAATACTGGAATGCGAATCAACAATCGGTTTCTGTTTGTTTACATTGTTTGTTTACATTCTGTTGGTTTCCATTGTTTACTTTGTGCAACAATCGGTTATTGTCGATTAAAATATCGTTTTCATGGATAACACGTGCGTTTGTGTTTGTTTACATTGTTGGCCTAACAGGTGGCGCCCCCTGGCGTTTCCATTGTTTACTTTGTCCAACAATCCAATAACAACAGACTATCGGTTTGTTGGGCTCCAACAATATTGGAATGCGAATCAACAATCGGTTTCTGTTTGTTTAGTTTGTTTACATTCTGTTGGTTTCCATTGTTTACTTTGTGCAACAATCGGTTTATGTCGATTAAAATATCGTTTTCATGGGTAACACGTGCGTTTGTGTTTGTTTACATTGTTGGCCTAACACGTGGCGCCCCCTGGCGTTTCCATTGTTTACTTTGTCCAACAATCCAATAACAACAGACTATCGGTTTGTTGGGCTCCAATAATACTGGAATGCGAATCAACAAACGGTTTCTGTTTGTTTACATTGTTTGTTTACATTCTGTTGGTTTCCATTGTTTACTTTGTGCAACAATCGGTTTATGTCGATTAAAATATGGTTTTCATGGGTAACACGTGCGTTTGTGTTTGTTTACATTGTTGGCCTAACACGTGGCGCACCCTGGCGTTTCCATTGTTTACTTTGTCCAACAATCCATTAACAACAGACTATAGGTTTGTTGGGCTCCAACAATACTGGAATGCGAATCAACAATGGGTTTCTGTTTGTTTACATTGTTTGTTTACATTCTGTTGGTTTCCATTGTTTACTTTGAGCAACAATCGGTTTATGTCGATTAAAATATCGTTTTCATGGGCAACACGTGCGTTTGTGTTTGTTTACATTGTTGGCCTAACACGTGGCGCCCCCGGGCGTTTCCATTGTTTACTTTGTCCAACAATCCAATAACAACAGACTATCGGTTTGTTGGGCTCAACAATACTGTAATGCGAATCAACAATCGGTTTCTGTTTGTTTACATTGTTTGTTTACATTCTGTTGGTTTCTATTGTTAACTTTGTGCAACAATCGGTTTATGTCGTTTAAAATATCGTTTTCATGGGTAACACGTGCGTTTGTGTTTATTTACATTGTTGGCCTAACACGTGGCGCCCCCTGGCGTTTCCATTGTTTACTTTGTCCAACAATCCAATAACAACAGACTATCGGTTTGTTGGGCTCCAACAATACTGGAATGCGAATCAACAATCGGTTTCTGTTTGTTTACATTGTTTGTTTACATTCTGTTGTTTCCATTGTTTACTTTGTGCAACAATCGGTTTATGTCGATTAAAAAATCGTTTTCATGGGTAACACGTGCGTTTGTGTTTTTTTACATTGTTGATGTAACACGTGGCGCCCCCTGGCGTTTCCATTGTTTACTTTGTCCAACAATCCAATAACAACAGACTATCGGTTTGTTGGGCTCCAACAATACTGGAATGCGAATCAACAATCGGTTTCTGTTTGTTTACATTGTTTGTTTACATTCTGTTGGTTTCCATTGTTTACTTTGTGCAACAATCGGTTTATGTCGATTAAAATATCGTTTTCATGGGTAACACGTGCGTTTGTGTTTGTTTACATTGTTGGCCTAACATGTGGCGCCCCCTGGCGTTTCCATTGTTTACTTTGTCCAACAATCCAATAACAACAGACTATCGGTTTGTTGGGCTCCAACAATACTGGAATGTGAACCAACAATCGGTTTCTGTTTGTTTACATTGTTTGTTAACATTCTGTTGGTTTCCATTGTTTACTTTGTGCAACAATCGGTTTATGTCGATTAAAATATCGTTTTCATGGGTAACACGTGCGTTTGTGTTTGTTTACATTGCTGGCCTAGCATGTGGCTCCCCCTGGCGTTTCCATTGTTTACTTTGTCCAACAATCCAATAACAACAGATTATCGGTTTGTTGGGCTCCAATAATACTGGAATGCGAATCAACAAACGGTTTCTGTTTGTTTACATTGTTTGTTTACATTCAGTTGGTTTCCATTGTTTACTTTGCGCAACAATCGGTTTATGTCGATTAAAATATCGTTTTCATGGGTAACACGTGCGTTTGTGTTTGTTTACATTGTTGGCCTAACACGTGACGCCCCCTGGCGTTTCCATTGTTTACTTTGTCCAACAATCCAATAACAACAGACTATCGGTTTGTTGGGCTCCAACAATACTGGAATGCGAATCAACAATCGGTTTCTGTTTGTTTACATTGTTTGTTTACATTCTGTTGGTTTCCATTGTTTACTTTGTGCAACAATCTGTTTATGTCGATTAAAATATCGTTTTCATGGGCAACACGTGCGTTTGTGTTTGTTTACATTGTTGGCCTAACACGTGGCGCCCCCTGGCGTTTCCATTGTTTACTTTGTCCAACAATCCAATAACAACAGACTATCGGTTTGTTGGGCTCCAACAATACTGGAATGCGAATCAACAATCGGTTTCTGTTTGTATACATTGTTTGTTTACATTCTGTTGGTTCCATTGTTTACTTTGTGCAACAATAGGTTTATGTCGATTAAAATATCGTTTTCATGGGTAACACGTGCGTTTGTGTTTATTTACATTGTTGGCCTAACACGTGGCCCCCCCCTGGCGTTTCCATTGTTTACTTTGTCCAACAATCCAATAACAACAGACTATTGGTTTTTTGGGCTCCAACAATACTGGAATGCGAATCAACAATCGGTTTCTGTTTGCTTACATTGTTTGTTTACATTCTGTTGGTTTCCATTGTTTACTTTGTGCAACAATCGGTTTATGTCGATTAAAATATCGTTTTCATGGGTAACACGTGCGTTTGGGTTTGTTTACATTGTTGGCCTAACACGTGGCGCCCCCTGGCGTTTCCATTGTTTACTTTGTCCAACAATCCAATAACAATAAACTATCGGTTTGTTGGGCTCCAACAATACTGGAATGCGAATCAACAATCGGTTTCTGTTTGTTTACATTGTTTGTTTACATTCTGTTGGTTCCATTGTTTACTTTGTGCAACAATCGGTTTATGTCGATTAAAATGTCGTTTTCATGGGTAACACGTGAGTTTGTGTTTATTTACATTGTTGGCCTAACACGTGGCGCCCCCTGGCGTTTCCATTGTTTACTTTGTCCAACAATCCAATAACAACAGACTATTGGTTTTTTGGGCTCCAACAATACAGGAATGCGAATCAACAATCGGTTTCTGTTTGCTTACATTGTTTGTTTACATTCTGTTGGTTTCCATTGTTTACTTTGTGCAACAATCGGTTTATGTCGATTAAAATATCGTTTTCATGGGTAACACGTGCGTTTGTGTTTGTTTACATTGTTGGCCTAACACGTGGCGCCCCCTGGTGTTTCCATTGTTTACTTTGTCCAACAATCCAATAACAATAAACTATCGGTTTGTTGGGCTCCAACAATACTGGAATGCGAATCAACAATCGGTTTCTGTTTGTTTACATTCTGTTGGTTCCATTGTTTACTTTGTGCAACAATCGGTTTATGTCGATTAAAATATCGTTTTCATGGGTAACACGTGCGTTTGTGTTTATTTACATTGTTGGCCTAACACCTTGCGCCCCCTGGCGTTTCCATTGTTTAATTTGTCCAACAATCCAATAACAACAGACTATCGGTTTGTTGGGCTCCAACAATACTGGAATGCGAATCAACAATCGGTTTCTGTTTGTTTACATTGTTTGTTTACATTCTGTTGGTTCCATTGTTTACTTTGTGCAACAATCGGTTTATGTCGATTAAAATATCGTTTTCATGGTTAACACGTGCGTTTGTGTTTGTTTACATTGTTGGCCTAACACGTGGCGCCCCCTGGCGTTTCCATTGTTTACTTTGTCCAACAATCCAATAAAAACAGACTATCGGTTTTTTGGGCTCCAACAATACTGGAATGCGAATAAACAATCGGTTTCTGTTTGTTTACATTGTTTGTTTACATTTTGTTGGTTTCCATTGTTTACTTTGTGCAACAATCGGTTTATGTCGATTAAAATATCTTTTTCATGGGTAACACGTGCGTTTGTGTTTGTTTACGTTGTTGGCCTAACACGTGGCGCCCCCTGGCGTTTCCATTGTTTACTTTGTCCAACAATCCAATAACAACAGACTATTGGTTTGTTGGGCTCCAACAATACTGGAATGCGAATCAACAATCGGTTTCTGTTTGTTTACATTCTGTTGGTTTCCATTGTTTACTTTGTGCAACAATCGGTTTATGTCGATTAAATATCGTTTTCTTCGGTAACACGTGCGTTTGTGTTTGTTTACATTGTTAGCCTAACACGTAGCGCCCCCTGGCGTTTCCATTGTTTACTTTGTCCAACAATCCAATAACAACAGACTATCGGTTTGTTGGGCTCCAACAATACTGGAATGCGAATCAACAATCGGTTTCTGTTTGTTTACATTGTTTGTTTACATTCTGTTGGTTTCCATTGTTTACTTTGTGCAACAATCGGTTTATGTCGATTAAAATATCGTTTTCATTGGTAACACGTGGGTTTGTGTTTGTTTACATTGTTGGCCTAACACTTAGCGCCCCCTGGCGTTTCCATTGTTTACTTTGTCCAACAATCCAATAACAACAGACTATCGGTTTGTTGGGCTCCAACAATACTAGAATGCGAATCAACAATCGGTTTCTGTTTGTTTACATTGTTTGTTTACATTCTGTTGGTTTCCATTGTTTACATTGTGCAACAATCGGTTTATGTCGATTAAAATATCGTTTTCATGGGTAACACGTGCGTTTGTGTTTGTTTACATTGTTGGCCTAACACGTGGCGCCCCC
This sequence comes from Maratus speciosus, assembly GCA_963932465.1. Classification (NCBI taxonomy): domain Eukaryota; kingdom Metazoa; phylum Arthropoda; class Arachnida; order Araneae; family Salticidae; genus Maratus; species Maratus speciosus. The sequence goes on along the minus strand of OZ010795.1, from coordinate 182,557,751 downwards.
TGGTGTTTCCATTGTTTACTTTGTCCAACAATCCAATAACAATAAACTATCGGTTTGTTGGGCTCCAACAATACTGGAATGCGAATCAACAATCGGTTTCTGTTTGTTTACATTCTGTTGGTTCCATTGTTTACTTTGTGCAACAATCGGTTTATGTCGATTAAAATATCGTTTTCATGGGTAACACGTGCGTTTGTGTTTATTTACATTGTTGGCCTAACACCTGGCGCCCCCTGGCGTTTCCATTGTTTAATTTGTCCAACAATCCAATAACAACAGACTATCGGTTTGTTGGGCTCCAACAATACTGGAATGCGAATCAACAATCGGTTTCTGTTTGTTTACATTGTTTGTTTACATTCTGTTGGTTCCATTGTTTACTTTGTGCAACAATCGGTTTATGTCGATTAAAATATCGTTTTCATGGTTAACACGTGCGTTTGTGTTTGTTTACATTGTTGGCCTAACACGTGGCGCCCCCTGGCGTTTCCATTGTTTACTTTGTCCAACAATCCAATAAAAACAGACTATCGGTTTTTTGGGCTCCAACAATACTGGAATGCGAATAAACAATCGGTTTCTGTTTGTTTACATTGTTTGTTTACATTTTGTTGGTTTCCATTGTTTACTTTGTGCAACAATCGGTTTATGTCGATTAAAATATCTTTTTCATGGGTAACACGTGCGTTTGTGTTTGTTTACGTTGTTGGCCTAACACGTGGCGCCCCCTGGCGTTTCCATTGTTTACTTTGTCCAACAATCCAATAACAACAGACTATTGGTTTGTTGGGCTCCAACAATACTGGAATGCGAATCAACAATCGGTTTCTGTTTGTTTACATTCTGTTGGTTTCCATTGTTTACTTTGTGCAACAATCGGTTTATGTCGATTAAATATCGTTTTCTTCGGTAACACGTGCGTTTGTGTTTGTTTACATTGTTAGCCTAACACGTAGCGCCCCCTGGCGTTTCCATTGTTTACTTTGTCCAACAATCCAATAACAACAGACTATCGGTTTGTTGGGCTCCAACAATACTGGAATGCGAATCAACAATCGGTTTCTGTTTGTTTACATTGTTTGTTTACATTCTGTTGGTTTCCATTGTTTACTTTGTGCAACAATCGGTTTATGTCGATTAAAATATCGTTTTCATTGGTAACACGTGGGTTTGTGTTTGTTTACATTGTTGGCCTAACACTTAGCGCCCCCTGGCGTTTCCATTGTTTACTTTGTCCAACAATCCAATAACAACAGACTATCGGTTTGTTGGGCTCCAACAATACTAGAATGCGAATCAACAATCGGTTTCTGTTTGTTTACATTGTTTGTTTACATTCTGTTGGTTTCCATTGTTTACATTGTGCAACAATCGGTTTATGTCGATTAAAATATCGTTTTCATGGGTAACACGTGCGTTTGTGTTTGTTTACATTGTTGGCCTAACACGTGGCGCCCCCTGGCGTTTCCATTGTTTACTTTGTCCAACAATCCAATAACAATAAACTATCGGTTTGTTGGGCTCCAACAATACTGGAATGCGAATCAACAATCGGTTTCTGTTTGTTTACATTGTTTGTTTACATTATGTTGGTTTCCATTGTTTACTTTGTGCAACAATCGGTTATTGTCGATTAAAATATCGTTTTCATGGGTAACAAGTGCGTTTGTGTTTGTTTACATTGTTGGCCTAACACGTGGCGCCCCCTGGCGTTTCCATTGTTTACTTTGTCCAACAATCCAATAACAACAGACTATCGGTTTGTTGGGCTCCAACAATACTGGAATGCGAATCAACAATCGGTTTCTGTTTGTTTACATTGTTTGTTTACATTCTGTTGGTTTCCATTGTTTACTTTGTGCAACAATCGGTTTATGTCGATTAAAATATCGTTTTCATGGGTAACACGTGCGTTTGTGTTTGTTTACATTGTTGGCCTAACACGTGGCGCCCCCTGGCGTTTCCATTGTTTACTTTGTCCAACAATCCAATAACAACAGACTATCGATTTGTTGGGCTCCAACAATACTGGAATGCGAATCAACAATCGGTTTCTGTTTGTATACATTGTTTGTTTACATTCTGTTGGTTCCATTGTTTACTTTGTGCAACAATCGGTTTATGTCGATTAAATATCGTTTTCATGGGTAACACGTGCGTTTGTGTTTATTTACATTGTTGGCCTAACACGTGGCGCACCCTGGCGTTTCCATTGTTTACTTTGTCCAACAATCCAATAACAACAGACTATAGGTTTGTTGGGCTCCAACAATACTGGAATGCGAATCAACAATCGGTTTCTGTTTGTTTACATTGTTTGTTTACATTATGTTGGTTTCCATTGTTTACTTTGTGCAACAATCGGTTATTGTCGATTAAAATATCGTTTTCATGGGTAACAAGTGCGTTTGTGTTTGTTTACATTGTTGGCCTAACACGTGGCGCCCCCTGGCGTTTCCATTGTTTACTTTGTCCAACAATCCAATAACAACAGACTATCGGTTTGTTGGGCTCCAACAATACTGGAATGCGAATCAACAATCGGTTTCTATTTGTTTACATTGTTTGTTTACATTCTGTTGGTTTCCATTGTTTACTTTGTGCAACAATCGTTTTATGTCGATTAAAATATCGTTTTCATGGGTAACACGTGCGTTTGTGTTTGTTTACATTGTTGGCCTAACACGTGGCGCCCCCTGGCGTTTCCATTGTTTACTTTGTCCAACAATCCAATAACAACAGACTATCGGTTTGTTGGGCTCCAACAATACTGGAATGCGAATCAACAATCGGTTTCTGTTTGTTTACATTGTTTGTTTACATTCTGTTGGTTTCCATTGTTTACTTTGTGCAACAATCGTTTTATGTCGATTAAAATATCGTTTTCATGGGTAACACGTGCGTTTGTGTTTGTTTACATTGTTGGCCTAACACGTGGCGCCCCCTGGCGTTTCCATTGTTTACTTTGTCCAACAATCCAATAACAACAGACTATCGGTTTGTTGGGCTCCAACAATACTGGAATGTGAACCAACAATCGGTTTCTGTTTGTTTACATTGTTTGTTAACATTCTGTTGGTTTCCATTGTTTACTTTGTGCAACAATCGGTTTATGTCGATTAAAATATCGTTTTCATCGGTAACACGTGCGTTTGTGTTTGTTTACATTGTTGGCCTAAGACGTAGCGCCCCCTGGCGTTTCCATTGTTTACTTTGTCCAACAATCCAATAACAACAGACTATTGGTTTGTTGGGCTCCAACAATACTGGAATGTGAATCAACAATCGGTTTCTGTTTGTTTACATTGTTTGTTAACATTCTGTTGGTTTCCATTGTTTACTTTGTGCAACAATCGGTTTATGTCGATTAAAATATCGGTTTCATGGGTAACACGTGCGTTTGTGTTTGTTTACATTGTTGGCCTAGCATGTGGCTCCCCCTGGCGTTTCCATTGTTTACTTTGTCCAACAATCCAATAACAACAGATTATCGGTTTGTTGGGCTCCAACAATACTGGAATGCGAATCAACAATCGGTTTCTGTTTGTTTACATTGTTTGTTTACATTCTGTTGGTTTCCATTGTTTACTTTGTGCAACAATCGGTTATTGTCGATTAAAATATCGTTTTCATGGACAACACGTGCGTTTGTGTTTGTTTACATTGTTGGCCTAACAGGTGGCGCCCCCTGGCGTTTCCATTGTTTACTTTGTCCAACAATCCAATAACAACAGACTATCGGTTTGTTGGGCTCCAACAATATTGGAATGCGAATCAACAATCGGTTTCTGTTTGTTTAGTTTGTTTACATTCTGTTGGTTTCCATTGTTTACTTTGTGCAACAATCGGTTTATGTCGATTAAAATATCGTTTTCATGGGTAACACGTGCGTTTGTGTTTGTTTACATTGTTGGCCTAACACGTGGCGCCCCCTGGCGTTTCCATTGTTTACTTTGTCCAACAATCCAATAACAACAGACTATCGGTTTGTTGGGCTCCAATAATACTGGAATGCGAATCAACAAACGGTTTCTGTTTGTTTACATTGTTTGTTTACATTCTGTTGGTTTCCATTGTTTACTTTGTGCAACAATCAGTTTATGTCGATTAAAATATCGTTTTCATGGGTAACACGTGCGTTTGTGTTTGTTTACATTGTTGGCCTAACACGTGGCGCACCCTGGCGTTTCCATTGTTTACTTTGTCCAACAATCCAATAACAACAGACTATAGGTTTGTTGGGCTCCAACAATACTGGAATGCGAATCAACAATGGGTTTCTGTTTGTTTACATTGTTTGTTTACATTCTGTTGGTTTCCATTGTTTACTTTGAGCAACAATCGGTTTATGTCGATTAAAATATCGTTTTCATGGGCAACACGTGCGTTTGTGTTTGTTTACATTGTTGGCCTAACACGTGGCGCCCCCTGGCGTTTCCATTGTTTACTTTGTCCAACAATCCAATAACAACAGACTATCGGTTTGTTGGGCTCCAACAATACTGGAATGCGAATCAACAATCGGTTTCTGTTTGTTTACATTGTTTGTTTACATTCTGTTGGTTTCCATTGTTAAAATTTGTGCAACAATCGGTTTATGTCGATTAAAATATCGTTTTCATGGGTAACACGTGCGTTTGTGTTTGTTTACATTGTTGGCCTAACATGTGGCGCCCCCTGGCGTTTCCATTGTTTACTTTGTCCAACAATCCAATAACAACAGACTATCGGTTTGTTGGGCTCCAACAATACTGGAATGTGAACCAACAATCGGTTTCTGTTTGTTTACATTGTTTGTTAACATTCTGTTGGTTTCCAGTGTTTACTTTGTGCAACAATCGGTTTATGTCGATTAAAATATCGTTTTCATGGGTAACACGTGCGTTTGTGTTTGTTTACATTGCTGGCCTAGCATGTGGCTCCCCCTGGCGTTTCCATTGTTTACTTTGTCCAACAATCCAATAACAACAGATTATCGGTTTGTTGGGCTCCAATAATACTGGAATGCGAATCAACAAACGGTTTCTGTTTGTTTACATTCAGTTGGTTTCCATTGTTTACTTTGCGCAACAATCGGTTTATGTCGATTAAAATATCGTTTTCATGGGTAACACGTGCGTTTGTGTTTGTTTACATTGTTGGCCTAACACGTGACGCCCCCTGGCGTTTCCATTGTTTACTTTGTCCAACAATCCAATAACAACAGACTATCGGTTTGTTGGGCTCCAACAATACTGGAATGCGAATCAACAATCGGTTTCTGTTTGTTTACATTGTTTGTTTACATTCTGTTGGTTTCCATTGTTTACTTTGTGCAACAATCTGTTTATGTCGATTAAAATATCGTTTTCATGGACAACACGTGCGTTTGTGTTTGTTTACATTGTTGGCCTAACACGTGGCGCCCCCTGGCGTTTCCATTGTTTACTTTGTCCAACAATCCAATAACAACAGACTATCGGTTTGTTGGGCTCCAACAATACTGGAATGCGAATCAACAATCGGTTTCTGTTTGTATACATTGTTTGTTTACATTCTGTTGGTTCCATTGTTTACTTTGTGCAACAATAGGTTTATGTCGATTAAAATATCGTTTTCATGGGTAACACGTGCGTTTGTGTTTATTTACATTGTTGGCCTAACACGTGGCCCCCCCTGGCGTTTCCATTGTTTAATTTGTCCAACAATCCAATAACAACAGACTATTGGTTTTTTGGGCTCCAACAATACTGGAATGCGAATCAACAATCGGTTTCTGTTTGCTTACATTGTTTGTTTACATTCTGTTGGTTTCCATTGTTTACTTTGTGCAACAATCGGTTTATGTCGATTAAAATATCGTTTTCATGGGTAACACGTGCGTTTGGGTTTGTTTACATTGTTGGCCTAACACCTGGCGCCCCCTGGCGTTTCCATTGTTTACTTTGTCCAACAATCCAATAACAATAAACTATCGGTTTGTTGGGCTCCAACAATACTGGAATGCGAATCAACAATCGGTTTCTGTTTGTTTACATTGTTTGTTTACATTCTGTTGGTTCCATTGTTTACTTTGTGCAACAATCGGTTTATGTCGATTAAAATATCGTTTTCATGGTTAACACGTGCGTTTGTGTTTATTTACATTGTTGGCCTAACACGTGGCGCCCCCTGGCGTTTCCATTGTTTACTTTGTCCAACAATCCAATAACAACAGACTATTGGTTTTTTGGGCTCCAACAATACAGGAATGCGAATCAACAATCGGTTTCTGTTTGCTTACATTGTTTGTTTACATTCTGTTGGTTTCCATTGTTTACTTTGTGCAACAATCGGTTTATGTCGATTAAAATATCGTTTTCATGGGTAACACGTGCGTTTGTGTTTGTTTACATTGTTGGCCTAACACGTGGCGCCCCCTGGCGTTTCCATTGTTTACTTTGTCCAACAATCCAATAACAATAAACTATCGGTTTGTTGGGCTCCAACAATACTGGAATGCGAATCAACAATCGGTTTCTGTTTGTTTACATTGTTTGTTTACATTCTGTTGGTTCCATTGTTTACTTTGTGCAACAATCGGTTTATGTCGATTAAAATATCGTTTTCATGGGTAACACGTGCGTTTGTGTTTATTTACATTGTTGGCCTAACACGTGGCGCCCCCTGGCGTTTCCATTGTTTAATTTGTCCAACAATCCAATAACAACAGACTATCGGTTTGTTGGGCTCCAACAATACTGGAATGCGAATCAACAATCGGTTTCTGTTTGTTTACATTGTTTGTTTACATTCTGTTGGTTCCATTGTTTACTTTGTGCAACAATCGGTTTATGTCGATTAAAATATCGTTTTCATGGTTAACACGTGCGTTTGTGTTTGTTTACATTGTTGGCCTAACACGTGGCGCCCCCTGGCGTTTCCATTGTTTACTTTGTCCAACAATCCAATAAAAACAGACTATCGGTTTTTTGGGCTCCAACAATACTGGAATGCGAATAAACAATCGGTTTCTGTTTGCTTACATTGTTTGTTTACATTCTGTTGGTTTCCATTGTTTACTTTGTGCAACAATCGGTTTATGTCGATTAAAATATCGTTTTCATCGGTAACACGTGCGTTTGTGTTTGTTTACATTGTTGGCCTAAGACGTGGCGCCCCCTGGCGTTTCCATTGTTTACTTTGTCCAACAATCCAATAACAACAGACTATCGGTTTGTTGGGCTCCAACAATACTGGAATGTGAATCAACAATCGGTTTCTGTTTGATTACATTGTTTGTTAACATTCTGTTGGTTTCCATTGTTTACTTTGTGCAACAATCGGTTTATGTCGATTAAAATATCAGTTTCATGGGTAACACGTGCGTTTGTGTTTGTTTACATTGTTGGCCTAACACGTGGCGCCCCCTGGCGTTTCCATTGTTTACTTTGTCCAACAATCCAATAACAACAGACTATCGGTTTGTTGGGCTCCAACAATACTGGAATGCGAATCAACAATCGGTTTCTGTTTGTATACATTGTTTGTTTACATTCTGTTGGTTCCATTGTTTACTTTGTGCAACAATAGGTTTATGTCGATTAAATTATCGTTATCATGGGTAACACGTGCGTTTGTGTTTATTTACATTGTTGGCCTAACACGTGGCCCCCCCCTGGCGTTTCCATTGTTTACTTTGTCCAACAATCCAATAACAACAGACTATCGGTTTGTTGGGCTCCAACAATACTGGAATGCGAATCAACAATCGGTTTCTGTTTGTATACATTGTTTGTTTACATTCTGTTGGTTCCATTGTTTACTTTGTGCAACAATCGTTTTATGTCGATTAAAATATCGTTTTCATGGGTAACACGTGCGTTTGTGTTTGTTTACATTGTTGGCCTAACACGTGGCGCCCCCTGGCGTTTCCATTGTTTACTTTGTCCAACAATCCAATAACAACAGACTATCGGTTTGTTGGGCTCCAACAATACTGGAATGCGAATCAACAATCGGTTTCTGTTTGTTTACATTGTTTGTTTACATTCAGTTGGTTTCCATTGTTTACTTTGCGCAACAATCGGTTTATGTCGATTAAAATATCGTTTTCATGGGTAACACGTGCGTTTGTGTTTGTTTACATTGTTGGCCTAACACGTGACGCCCCCTGGCGTTTCCATTGTTTACTTTGTCCAACAATCCAATAACAACAGACTATCGGTTTGTTGGGCTCCAACAATACTGGAATGCGAATCAACAATCGGTTTCTGTTTGTTTACATTGTTTGTTTACATTCTGTTGGTTTCCATTGTTTACTTTGTGCAACAATCGGTTTATGTCGATTAAAATATCGTTTTCATGGGCAACACGTGCGTTTGTGTTTGTTTACATTGTTGGCCTAACACGTGGCGCCCCCTGGCGTTTCCATTGTTTACTTTGTCCAACAATCCAATAACAACAGACTATCGGTTTGTTGGGCTCCAACAATACTGGAATGCGAATCAACAATCGGTTTCTGTTTGTTTACATTGTTTGTTTACATTCGGTTTGTTTCCATTGTTTACTTTGTGCAACAATCGGTTTATGTCGATTAAAATATCGTTTTCATCGGTAACACGTGCGTTTGTGTTTGTTTACATTGTTGGCCTAAGACGTAGCGCCCCCTGGCGTTTCCATTGTTTACTTTGTCCAACAATCCAATAACAACAGACTATCGGTTTGTTGGGCTCCAACAATACTGGAATGTGAATCAACAATCGGTTTCTGTTTGATTACATTGTTTGTTAACATTCTGTTGGTTTCCATTGTTTACTTTGTGCAACAATCGGTTTATGTCGATTAAAATATCAGTTTCATGGGTAACACGTGCGTTTGTGTTTGTTTACATTGTTGGCCTAGCATGTGGCTCCCCCTGGCGTTTCCATTGTTTACTTTGTCCAACAATCCAATAACAACAGATTATCGGTTTGTTGGGCTCCAACAATACTGGAATGCGAATCAACAATCGGTTTCTGTTTGTTTACATTGTTTGTTTACATTCTGTTGGTTTCCATTGTTTACTTTGTGCAACAATCGGTTATTGTCGATTAAAATATCGTTTTCATGGATAACACGTGCGTTTGTGTTTGTTTACATTGTTGGCCTAACAGGTGGCGCCCCCTGGCGTTTCCATTGTTTACTTTGTCCAACAATCCAATAACAACAGACTATCGGTTTGTTGGGCTCCAACAATATTGGAATGCGAATCAACAATCGGTTTCTGTTTGTTTAGTTTGTTTACATTCTGTTGGTTTCCATTGTTTACTTTGTGCAACAATCGGTTTATGTCGATTAAAATATCGTTTTCATGGGTAACACGTGCGTTTGTGTTTGTTTACATTGTTGGCCTAACACGTGGCGCCCCCTGGCGTTTCCATTGTTTACTTTGTCCAACAATCCAATAACAACAGACTATCGGTTTGTTGGGCTCCAATAATACTGGAATGCGAATCAACAAACGGTTTCTGTTTGTTTACATTGTTTGTTTACATTCTGTTGGTTTCCATTGTTTACTTTGTGCAACAATCGGTTTATGTCGATTAAAATATCGTTTTCATGGGTAACACGTGCGTTTGTGTTTGTTTACATTGTTGGCCTAACACGTGGCGCACCCTGGCGTTTCCATTGTTTACTTTGTCCAACAATCCAATAACAACAGACTATAGGTTTGTTGGGCTCCAACAATACTGGAATGCGAATCAACAATGGGTTTCTGTTTGTTTACATTGTTTGTTTACATTCTGTTGGTTTCCATTGTTTACTTTGAGCAACAATCGGTTTATGTCGATTAAAATATCGTTTTCATGGGCAACACGTGCGTTTGTGTTTGTTTACATTGTTGGCCTAACACGTGGCGCCCCCTGGCGTTTCCATTGTTTACTTTGTCCAACAATCCAATAACAACAGACTATCGGTTTGTTGGGCTCAACAATACTGTAATGCGAATCAACAATCGGTTTCTGTTTGTTTACATTGTTTGTTTACATTCTGTTGGTTTCCATTGTTAACTTTGTGCAACAATCGGTTTATGTCGTTTAAAATATCGTTTTCATGGGTAACACGTGCGTTTGTGTTTATTTACATTGTTGGCCTAACACGTGGCGCCCCCTGGCGTTTCCATTGTTTACTTTGTCCAACAATCCAATAACAACAGACTATCGGTTTGTTGGGCTCCAACAATACTGGAATGCGAATCAACAATCGGTTTCTGTTTGTTTACATTGTTTGTTTACATTCTGTTGTTTCCATTGTTTACTTTGTGCAACAATCGGTTTATGTCGATTAAAAAATCGTTTTCATGGGTAACACGTGCGTTTGTGTTTTTTTACATTGATGATGTAACACGTGGCGCCCCCTGGCGTTTCCATTGTTTACTTTGTCCAACAATCCAATAACAACAGACTATCGGTTTGTTGGGCTCCAACAATACTGGAATGCGAATCAACAATCGGTTTCTGTTTGTTTACATTGTTTGTTTACATTCTGTTGGTTTCCATTGTTTACTTTGTGCAACAATCGGTTTATGTCGATTAAAATATCGTTTTCATGGGTAACACGTGCGTTTGTGTTTGTTTACATTGTTGGCCTAACATGTGGCGCCCCCTGGCGTTTCCATTGTTTACTTTGTCCAACAATCCAATAACAACAGACTATCGGTTTGTTGGGCTCCAATAATACTGGAATGCGAATCAACAAACGGTTTCTGTTTGTTTACATTGTTTGTTTACATTCAGTTGGTTTCCATTGTTTACTTTGCGCAACAATCGGTTTATGTCGATTAAAATATCGTTTTCATGGGTAACACGTGCGTTTGTGTTTGTTTACATTGTTGGCCTAACACGTGACGCCCCCTGGCGTTTCCATTGTTTACTTTGTCCAACAATCCAATAACAACAGACTATCGGTTTGTTGGGCTCCAACAATACTGGAATGCGAATCAACAATCGGTTTCTGTTTGTTTACATTGTTTGTTTACATTCTGTTGGTTTCCATTGTTTACTTTGTGCAACAATCTGTTTATGTCGATTAAAATATCGTTTTCATGGGCAACACGTGCGTTTGTGTTTGTTTACATTGTTGGCCTAACACGTGGCGCCCCCTGGCGTTTCCATTGTTTACTTTGTCCAACAATCCAATAACAACAGACTATCGGTTTGTTGGGCTCCAACAATACTGGAATGCGAATCAACAATCGGTTTCTGTTTGTATACATTGTTTGTTTACATTCAGTTGGTTCCATTGTTTACTTTGTGCAACAATAGGTTTATGTCGATTAAAATATCGTTTCCATGGGTAACACGTGCGTTTGTGTTTATTTACATTGTTGGCCTAACACGTGCCCCCCCCCTGGCGTTTCCATTGTTTACTTTGTCCAACAATCCAATAACAACAGACTATTGGTTTTTTGGGCTCCAACAATACTGGAATGCGAATCAACAATCGGTTTCTGTTTGCTTACATTGTTTGTTTACATTCTGTTGGTTTCCATTGTTTACTTTGTGCAACAATCGGTTTATGTCGATTAAAATATCGTTTTCATGGGTAACACGTGCGTTTGGGTTTGTTTACATTGTTGGCCTAACACGTGGCGCCCCCTGGCGTTTCCATTGTTTACTTTGTCCAACAATCCAATAACAATAAACTATCGGTTTGTTGGGCTCCAACAATACTGGAATGCGAATCAACAATCGGTTTCTGTTTGTTTACATTGTTTGTTTACATTCTGTTGGTTCCATTGTTTACTTTGTGCAACAATCGGTTTATGTCGATTAAAATATCGTTTTCATGGGTAACACGTGCGTTTGTGTTTATGTACATTGTTGGCCTAACACGTGGCGCCCCCTGGCGTTTCCATTGTTTACTTTGTCCAACAATCCAATAACAACAGACTATTGGTTTTTTGGGCTCCAACAATACAGGAATGCGAATCAACAATCGGTTTCTGTTTGCTTACATTGTTTGTTTACATTCTGTTGGTTTCCATTGTTTACTTTGTGCAACAATCGGTTTATGTCGATTAAAATATCGTTTTCATGGGTAACACGTGCGTTTGTGTTTGTTTACATTGTTGGCCTAACACGTGGCGCCCCCTGGCGTTTCCATTGTTTACTTTGTCCAACAATCCAATAACAATAAACTATCGGTTTGTTGGGCTCCAACAATACTGGAATGCGAATCAACAATCGGTTTCTGTTTGTTTACATTGTTTGTTTACATTCTGTTGGTTCCATTGTTTACTTTGTCCAACAATCCAATAACAACAGACTATCGGTTTGTTGGGCTCCAACAATACTAGAATACGAATCAACAATCGGTTTCTGTTTGTTTACATTGTTTGTTTACATTCTGTTGGTTTCCATTGTTTACATTGTGCAACAATCGGTTTATGTCGATTAAAATATCGTTTTCATGGGTAACACGTGCGTTTGTGTTTGTTTACATTGTTGGCCTAACACGTGGCGCCCCCTGGCGTTTCCATTGTTTACTTTGTCCAACAATCCAATAACAATAAACTATCGGTTTGTTGGGCTCCAACAATACTGGAATGCGAATCAACAATCGGTTTCTGTTTGTTTACATTGTTTGTTTACATTATGTTGGTTTCCATTGTTTACTTTGTGCAACAATCGGTTATTGTCGGTTAAAATATCGTTTTCATGGTAACAAGTGCGTTTGTGTTTGTTTACATTGTTGGCCTAACACGTGGCGCCCCCTGGCGTTTCCATTGTTTACTTTGTCCAACAATCCAATAACAACAGACTATCGGTTTGTTGGGCTCCAACAATACTGGAATGCGAATCAACAATCGGTTTCTGTTTGTTTACATTGTTTGTTTACATTCTGTTGGTTTCCATTGTTTACTTTGTGCAACAATCGGTTTATGTCGATTAAAATATCGTTTTCATGGGTAACACGTGCGTTTGTGTTTGTTTACATTGTTGGCCTAACACGTGGCGCCCCCTGGCGTTTCCATTGTTTACTTTGTCCAACAATCCAATAACAACAGACTATAGGTTTGTTGGGCTCCAACAATACTGGAATGCGAATCAACAATCGGTTTCTGTTTGTTTACATTGTTTGTTTACATTCTGTTGGTTTCCATTGTTTACTTTGTGCAACAATCGGTTATTGTCGATTAAAATATCGTTTTCATGGATAACACGTGCGTTTGTGTTTGTTTACATTGTTGGCCTAACAGGTGGCGCCCCCTGGCGTTTCCATTGTTTACTTTGTGCAACAATCGGTTTATGTCGATTAAAATATCGTTTTCATGGGTAACACGTGCGTTTGTGTTTGTTTACATTGTTGGCCTAACAGGTGGCGCCCCCTGGCGTTTCCATTGTTTACTTTGTCCAACAATCCAATAACAACTGACTATCGGTTTGTTGGGCTCCAACAATACTGGAATGCGAATCAACAATCGGTTTCTGTTTGTATACATTGTTTGTTTACATTCTGTTGGTTCCATTGTTTACTTTGTGCAACAATAGGTTTATGTCGATTAAAAAATCGTTTTCATGGGTAACACGTGCGTTTGTGTTTTTTTACATTGTTGACGTAACACGTGGCGCCCCCTGGCGTTTCCATTGTTTACTTTGTCCAACAATCCAATAACAACAGACTATCGGTTTGTTGGGCTCCAACAATACTGGAATGCGAATCAACAATCGGTTTCTGTTTGTTTACATTGTTTGTTTACATTCTGTTGGTTTCCATTGTTTACTTTGTGCAACAATCGTTTTATGTCGATTAAAATATCGTTTTCATGGGTAACACGTGCGTTTGTGTTTGTTTACATTGTTGGCCTAACACGTGGCGCCCCCTGGCGTTTCCATAGTTTACTTTGTCCAACAATCCAATAACAACAGACTATCGGTTTGTTGGGCTCCAACAATACTGGAATGTGAACCAACAATCGGTTTCTGTTTGTTTACATTGTTTGTTAACATTCTGTTGGTTTCCATTGTTTACTTTGTGCAACAATCGGTTTATGTCGATTAAAATATCGTTTTCATGGGTAACACGTGCGTTTGTGTTTGTTTACATTGTTGGCCTAGCATGTGGCTCCCCCTGGCGTTTCCATAGTTTACTTTGTCCAACAATCCAATAACAACAGATTATCGGTTTGTTGGGCTCCAATAATTCTGGAATGCGAATCAACAAACGGTTTCTGTTTGTTTACATTGTTTGTTTACATTCAGTTGGTTTCCATTGTTTACTTTGCGCAACAATCGGTTTATGTCGATTAAAATATCGTTTTCATGGGTAACACGTGCGTTTGTGTTTGTTTACATTGTTGGCCTAACACGTGACGCCCCCTGGCGTTTCCATTGTTTACTTTGTCCAACAATCCAATAACAACAGACTATCGGTTTGTTGGGCTCCAACAATACTGGAATGCGAATCAACAATCGGTTTCTGTTTGTTTACATTGTTTGTTTACATTCTGTTGTTTTCCATTGTTTACTTTGTGCAACAATCGGTTTATGTCGATTAAAATATCGTTTTCATGGGCAACACGTGCGTTTGTGTTTGTTTACATTGTTGGCCTAACACGTGGCGCCCCCTGGCGTTTCCATTGTTTACTTTGTCCAACAATCCAATAACAACAGACTATCGGTTTGTTGGGCTCCAACAATACTGGAATGCGAATCAACAATCGGTTTCTGTTTGTTTACATTGTTTGTTTACATTCGGTTTGTTTCCATTGTTTACTTTGTGCAACAATCGGTTTATGTCGATTAAAATATCGTTTTCATCGGTAACACGTGCGTTTGTGTTTGTTTACATTGTTGGCCTAAGACGTAGCGCCCCCTGGCGTTTCCATTGTTTACTTTGTCCAACAATCCAATAACAACAGACTATCGGTTTGTTGGGCTCCAACAATACTGGAATGTGAATCAACAATCGGTTTCTGTTTGTTTACATTGTTTGTTAACATTCTGTTGGTTTCCATTGTTTACTTTGTGCAACAATCGGTTTATGTCGATTAAAATATCGGTTTCATGGGTAACATGTGCGTTTGTGTTTGTTTACATTGTTGGCCTAGCATGTGGCTCCCCCTGGCGTTTCCATTGTTTACTTTGTCCAACAATCCAATAACAACAGATTATCGGTTTGTTGGGCTCCAACAATACTGGAATGCGAATCAACAATCGGTTTCTGTTTGTTTACATTGTTTGTTTACATTCTGTTGGTTTCCATTGTTTACTTTGTGCAACAATCGGTTATTGTCGATTAAAATATCGTTTTCATGGATAACACGTGCGTTTGTGTTTGTTTACATTGTTGGCCTAACAGGTGGCGCCCCCTGGCGTTTCCATTGTTTACTTTGTCCAACAATCCAATAACAACAGACTATCGGTTTGTTGGGCTCCAACAATATTGGAATGCGAATCAACAATCGGTTTCTGTTTGTTTAGTTTGTTTACATTCTGTTGGTTTCCATTGTTTACTTTGTGCAACAATCGGTTTATGTCGATTAAAATATCGTTTTCATGGGTAACACGTGCGTTTGTGTTTGTTTACATTGTTGGCCTAACACGTGGCGCCCCCTGGCGTTTCCATTGTTTACTTTGTCCAACAATCCAATAACAACAGACTATCGGTTTGTTGGGCTCCAATAATACTGGAATGCGAATCAACAAACGGTTTCTGTTTGTTTACATTGTTTGTTTACATTCTGTTGGTTTCCATTGTTTACTTTGTGCAACAATCGGTTTATGTCGATTAAAATATGGTTTTCATGGGTAACACGTGCGTTTGTGTTTGTTTACATTGTTGGCCTAACACGTGGCGCACCCTGGCGTTTCCATTGTTTACTTTGTCCAACAATCCATTAACAACAGACTATAGGTTTGTTGGGCTCCAACAATACTGGAATGCGAATCAACAATGGGTTTCTGTTTGTTTACATTGTTTGTTTACATTCTGTTGGTTTCCATTGTTTACTTTGAGCAACAATCGGTTTATGTCGATTAAAATATCGTTTTCATGGGCAACACGTGCGTTTGTGTTTGTTTACATTGTTGGCCTAACACGTGGCGCCCCCGGGCGTTTCCATTGTTTACTTTGTCCAACAATCCAATAACAACAGACTATCGGTTTGTTGGGCTCAACAATACTGTAATGCGAATCAACAATCGGTTTCTGTTTGTTTACATTGTTTGTTTACATTCTGTTGGTTTCTATTGTTAACTTTGTGCAACAATCGGTTTATGTCGTTTAAAATATCGTTTTCATGGGTAACACGTGCGTTTGTGTTTATTTACATTGTTGGCCTAACACGTGGCGCCCCCTGGCGTTTCCATTGTTTACTTTGTCCAACAATCCAATAACAACAGACTATCGGTTTGTTGGGCTCCAACAATACTGGAATGCGAATCAACAATCGGTTTCTGTTTGTTTACATTGTTTGTTTACATTCTGTTGTTTCCATTGTTTACTTTGTGCAACAATCGGTTTATGTCGATTAAAAAATCGTTTTCATGGGTAACACGTGCGTTTGTGTTTTTTTACATTGTTGATGTAACACGTGGCGCCCCCTGGCGTTTCCATTGTTTACTTTGTCCAACAATCCAATAACAACAGACTATCGGTTTGTTGGGCTCCAACAATACTGGAATGCGAATCAACAATCGGTTTCTGTTTGTTTACATTGTTTGTTTACATTCTGTTGGTTTCCATTGTTTACTTTGTGCAACAATCGGTTTATGTCGATTAAAATATCGTTTTCATGGGTAACACGTGCGTTTGTGTTTGTTTACATTGTTGGCCTAACATGTGGCGCCCCCTGGCGTTTCCATTGTTTACTTTGTCCAACAATCCAATAACAACAGACTATCGGTTTGTTGGGCTCCAACAATACTGGAATGTGAACCAACAATCGGTTTCTGTTTGTTTACATTGTTTGTTAACATTCTGTTGGTTTCCATTGTTTACTTTGTGCAACAATCGGTTTATGTCGATTAAAATATCGTTTTCATGGGTAACACGTGCGTTTGTGTTTGTTTACATTGCTGGCCTAGCATGTGGCTCCCCCTGGCGTTTCCATTGTTTACTTTGTCCAACAATCCAATAACAACAGATTATCGGTTTGTTGGGCTCCAATAATACTGGAATGCGAATCAACAAACGGTTTCTGTTTGTTTACATTGTTTGTTTACATTCAGTTGGTTTCCATTGTTTACTTTGCGCAACAATCGGTTTATGTCGATTAAAATATCGTTTTCATGGGTAACACGTGCGTTTGTGTTTGTTTACATTGTTGGCCTAACACGTGACGCCCCCTGGCGTTTCCATTGTTTACTTTGTCCAACAATCCAATAACAACAGACTATCGGTTTGTTGGGCTCCAACAATACTGGAATGCGAATCAACAATCGGTTTCTGTTTGTTTACATTGTTTGTTTACATTCTGTTGGTTTCCATTGTTTACTTTGTGCAACAATCTGTTTATGTCGATTAAAATATCGTTTTCATGGGCAACACGTGCGTTTGTGTTTGTTTACATTGTTGGCCTAACACGTGGCGCCCCCTGGCGTTTCCATTGTTTACTTTGTCCAACAATCCAATAACAACAGACTATCGGTTTGTTGGGCTCCAACAATACTGGAATGCGAATCAACAATCGGTTTCTGTTTGTATACATTGTTTGTTTACATTCTGTTGGTTCCATTGTTTACTTTGTGCAACAATAGGTTTATGTCGATTAAAATATCGTTTTCATGGGTAACACGTGCGTTTGTGTTTATTTACATTGTTGGCCTAACACGTGGCCCCCCCCTGGCGTTTCCATTGTTTACTTTGTCCAACAATCCAATAACAACAGACTATTGGTTTTTTGGGCTCCAACAATACTGGAATGCGAATCAACAATCGGTTTCTGTTTGCTTACATTGTTTGTTTACATTCTGTTGGTTTCCATTGTTTACTTTGTGCAACAATCGGTTTATGTCGATTAAAATATCGTTTTCATGGGTAACACGTGCGTTTGGGTTTGTTTACATTGTTGGCCTAACACGTGGCGCCCCCTGGCGTTTCCATTGTTTACTTTGTCCAACAATCCAATAACAATAAACTATCGGTTTGTTGGGCTCCAACAATACTGGAATGCGAATCAACAATCGGTTTCTGTTTGTTTACATTGTTTGTTTACATTCTGTTGGTTCCATTGTTTACTTTGTGCAACAATCGGTTTATGTCGATTAAAATGTCGTTTTCATGGGTAACACGTGAGTTTGTGTTTATTTACATTGTTGGCCTAACACGTGGCGCCCCCTGGCGTTTCCATTGTTTACTTTGTCCAACAATCCAATAACAACAGACTATTGGTTTTTTGGGCTCCAACAATACAGGAATGCGAATCAACAATCGGTTTCTGTTTGCTTACATTGTTTGTTTACATTCTGTTGGTTTCCATTGTTTACTTTGTGCAACAATCGGTTTATGTCGATTAAAATATCGTTTTCATGGGTAACACGTGCGTTTGTGTTTGTTTACATTGTTGGCCTAACACGTGGCGCCCCCTGGTGTTTCCATTGTTTACTTTGTCCAACAATCCAATAACAATAAACTATCGGTTTGTTGGGCTCCAACAATACTGGAATGCGAATCAACAATCGGTTTCTGTTTGTTTACATTCTGTTGGTTCCATTGTTTACTTTGTGCAACAATCGGTTTATGTCGATTAAAATATCGTTTTCATGGGTAACACGTGCGTTTGTGTTTATTTACATTGTTGGCCTAACACCTTGCGCCCCCTGGCGTTTCCATTGTTTAATTTGTCCAACAATCCAATAACAACAGACTATCGGTTTGTTGGGCTCCAACAATACTGGAATGCGAATCAACAATCGGTTTCTGTTTGTTTACATTGTTTGTTTACATTCTGTTGGTTCCATTGTTTACTTTGTGCAACAATCGGTTTATGTCGATTAAAATATCGTTTTCATGGTTAACACGTGCGTTTGTGTTTGTTTACATTGTTGGCCTAACACGTGGCGCCCCCTGGCGTTTCCATTGTTTACTTTGTCCAACAATCCAATAAAAACAGACTATCGGTTTTTTGGGCTCCAACAATACTGGAATGCGAATAAACAATCGGTTTCTGTTTGTTTACATTGTTTGTTTACATTTTGTTGGTTTCCATTGTTTACTTTGTGCAACAATCGGTTTATGTCGATTAAAATATCTTTTTCATGGGTAACACGTGCGTTTGTGTTTGTTTACGTTGTTGGCCTAACACGTGGCGCCCCCTGGCGTTTCCATTGTTTACTTTGTCCAACAATCCAATAACAACAGACTATTGGTTTGTTGGGCTCCAACAATACTGGAATGCGAATCAACAATCGGTTTCTGTTTGTTTACATTCTGTTGGTTTCCATTGTTTACTTTGTGCAACAATCGGTTTATGTCGATTAAATATCGTTTTCTTCGGTAACACGTGCGTTTGTGTTTGTTTACATTGTTAGCCTAACACGTAGCGCCCCCTGGCGTTTCCATTGTTTACTTTGTCCAACAATCCAATAACAACAGACTATCGGTTTGTTGGGCTCCAACAATACTGGAATGCGAATCAACAATCGGTTTCTGTTTGTTTACATTGTTTGTTTACATTCTGTTGGTTTCCATTGTTTACTTTGTGCAACAATCGGTTTATGTCGATTAAAATATCGTTTTCATTGGTAACACGTGGGTTTGTGTTTGTTTACATTGTTGGCCTAACACTTAGCGCCCCCTGGCGTTTCCATTGTTTACTTTGTCCAACAATCCAATAACAACAGACTATCGGTTTGTTGGGCTCCAACAATACTAGAATGCGAATCAACAATCGGTTTCTGTTTGTTTACATTGTTTGTTTACTTTCTGTTGGTTTCCATTG
Organism: Maratus speciosus; assembly: GCA_963932465.1. NCBI lineage: Eukaryota > Metazoa > Arthropoda > Arachnida > Araneae > Salticidae > Maratus > Maratus speciosus. The sequence continues at coordinate 182,537,866 of OZ010795.1, read as the reverse complement.
TTTACATTGTGCAACAATCGGTTTATGTCGATTAAAATATCGTTTTCATGGGTAACACGTGCGTTTGTGTTTGTTTACATTGTTGGCCTAACACGTGGCGCCCCCTGGTGTTTCCATTGTTTACTTTGTCCAGCAATCCAATAACAATAAACTATCGGTTTGTTGGGCTCCAACAATACTGGAATGCGAATCAACAATCGGTTTCTGTTTGTTTACATTCTGTTGGTTCCATTGTTTACTTTGTGCAACAATCGGTTTATGTCGATTAAAATATCGTTTTCATGGGTAACACGTGCGTTTGTGTTTATTTACATTGTTGGCCTAACACCTGGCGCCCCCTGGCGTTTCCATTGTTTAATTTGTCCAACAATCCAATAACAACAGACTATCGGTTTGTTGGGCTCCAACAATACTGGAATGCGAATCAACAATCGGTTTCTGTTTGTTTACATTGTTTGTTTACATTCTGTTGGTTCCATTGTTTACTTTGTGCAACAATCGGTTTATGTCGATTAAAATATCGTTTTCATGGTTAACACGTGCGTTTGTGTTTGTTTACATTGTTGGCCTAACACGTGGCGCCCCCTGGCGTTTCCATTGTTTACTTTGTCCAACAATCCAATAAAAACAGACTATCGGTTTTTTGGGCTCCAACAATACTGGAATGCGAATAAACAATCGGTTTCTGTTTGTTTACATTGTTTGTTTACATTTTGTTGGTTTCCATTGTTTACTTTGTGCAACAATCGGTTTATGTCGATTAAAATATCTTTTTCATGGGTAACACGTGCGTTTGTGTTTGTTTACGTTGTTGGCCTAACACGTGGCGCCCCCTGGCGTTTCCATTGTTTACTTTGTCCAACAATCCAATAACAACAGACTATTGGTTTGTTGGGCTCCAACAATACTGGAATGCGAATCAACAATCGGTTTCTGTTTGTTTACATTCTGTTGGTTTCCATTGTTTACTTTGTGCAACAATCGGTTTATGTCGATTAAATATCGTTTTCTTCGGTAACACGTGCGTTTGTGTTTGTTTACATTGTTAGCCTAACACGTAGCGCCCCCTGGCGTTTCCATTGTTTACTTTGTCCAACAATCCAATAACAACAGACTATCGGTTTGTTGGGCTCCAACAATACTGGAATGCGAATCAACAATCGGTTTCTGTTTGTTTACATTGTTTGTTTACATTCTGTTGGTTTCCATTGTTTACTTTGTGCAACAATCGGTTTATGTCGATTAAAATATCGTTTTCATTGGTAACACGTGGGTTTGTGTTTGTTTACATTGTTGGCCTAACACTTAGCGCCCCCTGGCGTTTCCATTGTTTACTTTGTCCAACAATCCAATAACAACAGACTATCGGTTTGTTGGGCTCCAACAATACTAGAATGCGAATCAACAATCGGTTTCTGTTTGTTTACATTGTTTGTTTACATTCTGTTGGTTTCCATTGTTTACATTGTGCAACAATCGGTTTATGTCGATTAAAATATCGTTTTCATGGGTAACACGTGCGTTTGTGTTTGTTTACATTGTTGGCCTAACACGTGGCGCCCCCTGGCGTTTCCATTGTTTACTTTGTCCAACAATCCAATAACAATAAACTATCGGTTTGTTGGGCTCCAACAATACTGGAATGCGAATCAACAATCGGTTTCTGTTTGTTTACATTGTTTGTTTACATTATGTTGGTTTCCATTGTTTACTTTGTGCAACAATCGGTTATTGTCGATTAAAATATCGTTTTCATGGGTAACAAGTGCGTTTGTGTTTGTTTACATTGTTGGCCTAACACGTGGCGCCCCCTGGCGTTTCCATTGTTTACTTTGTCCAACAATCCAATAACAACAGACTATCGGTTTGTTGGGCTCCAACAATACTGGAATGCGAATCAACAATCGGTTTCTGTTTGTTTACATTGTTTGTTTACATTCTGTTGGTTTCCATTGTTTACTTTGTGCAACAATCGGTTTATGTCGATTAAAATATCGTTTTCATGGGTAACACGTGCGTTTGTGTTTGTTTACATTGTTGGCCTAACACGTGGCGCCCCCTGGCGTTTCCATTGTTTACTTTGTCCAACAATCCAATAACAACAGACTATCGGTTTGTTGGGCTCCAACAATACTGGAATGCGAATCAACAATCGGTTTCTGTTTGTATACATTGTTTGTTTACATTCTGTTGGTTCCATTGTTTACTTTGTGCAACAATCGGTTTATGTCGATTAAATATCGTTTTCATGGGTAACACGTGCGTTTGTGTTTATTTACATTGTTGGCCTAACACGTGGCGCACCCTGGCGTTTCCATTGTTTACTTTGTCCAACAATCCAATAACAACAGACTATAGGTTTGTTGGGCTCCAACAATACTGGAATGCGAATCAACAATCGGTTTCTGTTTGTTTACATTGTTTGTTTACATTATGTTGGTTTCCATTGTTTACTTTGTGCAACAATCGGTTATTGTCGATTAAAATATCGTTTTCATGGGTAACAAGTGCGTTTGTGTTTGTTTACATTGTTGGCCTAACACGTGGCGCCCCCTGGCGTTTCCATTGTTTACTTTGTCCAACAATCCAATAACAACAGACTATCGGTTTGTTGGGCTCCAACAATACTGGAATGCGAATCAACAATCGGTTTCTGTTTGTTTACATTGTTTGTTTACATTCTGTTGGTTTCCATTGTTTACTTTGTGCAACAATCGTTTTATGTCGATTAAAATATCGTTTTCATGGGTAACACGTGCGTTTGTGTTTGTTTACATTGTTGGCCTAACACGTGGCGCCCCCTGGCGTTTCCATTGTTTACTTTGTCCAACAATCCAATAACAACAGACTATCGGTTTGTTGGGCTCCAACAATACTGGAATGCGAATCAACAATCGGTTTCTGTTTGTTTACATTGTTTGTTTACATTCTGTTGGTTTCCATTGTTTACTTTGTGCAACAATCGTTTTATGTCGATTAAAATATCGTTTTCATGGGTAACACGTGCGTTTGTGTTTGTTTACATTGTTGGCCTAACACGTGGCGCCCCCTGGCGTTTCCATTGTTTACTTTGTCCAACAATCCAATAACAACAGACTATCGGTTTGTTGGGCTCCAACAATACTGGAATGTGAACCAACAATCGGTTTCTGTTTGTTTACATTGTTTGTTAACATTCTGTTGGTTTCCATTGTTTACTTTGTGCAACAATCGGTTTATGTCGATTAAAATATCGTTTTCATCGGTAACACGTGCGTTTGTGTTTGTTTACATTGTTGGCCTAAGACGTAGCGCCCCCTGGCGTTTCCATTGTTTACTTTGTCCAACAATCCAATAACAACAGACTATTGGTTTGTTGGGCTCCAACAATACTGGAATGTGAATCAACAATCGGTTTCTGTTTGTTTACATTGTTTGTTAACATTCTGTTGGTTTCCATTGTTTACTTTGTGCAACAATCGGTTTATGTCGATTAAAATATCGGTTTCATGGGTAACACGTGCGTTTGTGTTTGTTTACATTGTTGGCCTAGCATGTGGCTCCCCCTGGCGTTTCCATTGTTTACTTTGTCCAACAATCCAATAACAACAGATTATCGGTTTGTTGGGCTCCAACAATACTGGAATGCGAATCAACAATCGGTTTCTGTTTGTTTACATTGTTTGTTTACATTCTGTTGGTTTCCATTGTTTACTTTGTGCAACAATCGGTTATTGTCGATTAAAATATCGTTTTCATGGACAACACGTGCGTTTGTGTTTGTTTACATTGTTGGCCTAACAGGTGGCGCCCCCTGGCGTTTCCATTGTTTACTTTGTCCAACAATCCAATAACAACAGACTATCGGTTTGTTGGGCTCCAACAATATTGGAATGCGAATCAACAATCGGTTTCTGTTTGTTTAGTTTGTTTACATTCTGTTGGTTTCCATTGTTTACTTTGTGCAACAATCGGTTTATGTCGATTAAAATATCGTTTTCATGGGTAACACGTGCGTTTGTGTTTGTTTACATTGTTGGCCTAACACGTGGCGCCCCCTGGCGTTTCCATTGTTTACTTTGTCCAACAATCCAATAACAACAGACTATCGGTTTGTTGGGCTCCAATAATACTGGAATGCGAATCAACAAACGGTTTCTGTTTGTTTACATTGTTTGTTTACATTCTGTTGGTTTCCATTGTTTACTTTGTGCAACAATCGGTTTATGTCGATTAAAATATCGTTTTCATGGGTAACACGTGCGTTTGTGTTTGTTTACATTGTTGGCCTAACACGTGGCGCACCCTGGCGTTTCCATTGTTTACTTTGTCCAACAATCCAATAACAACAGACTATAGGTTTGTTGGGCTCCAACAATACTGGAATGCGAATCAACAATGGGTTTCTGTTTGTTTACATTGTTTGTTTACATTCTGTTGGTTTCCATTGTTTACTTTGAGCAACAATCGGTTTATGTCGATTAAAATATCGTTTTCATGGGCAACACGTGCGTTTGTGTTTGTTTACATTGTTGGCCTAACACGTGGCGCCCCCTGGCGTTTCCATTGTTTACTTTGTCCAACAATCCAATAACAACAGACTATCGGTTTGTTGGGCTCCAACAATACTGGAATGCGAATCAACAATCGGTTTCTGTTTGTTTACATTGTTTGTTTACATTCTGTTGGTTTCCATTGTTAAACTTTGTGCAACAATCGGTTTATGTCGATTAAAATATCGTTTTCATGGGTAACACGTGCGTTTGTGTTTGTTTACATTGTTGGCCTAACATGTGGCGCCCCCTGGCGTTTCCATTGTTTACTTTGTCCAACAATCCAATAACAACAGACTATCGGTTTGTTGGGCTCCAACAATACTGGAATGTGAACCAACAATCGGTTTCTGTTTGTTTACATTGTTTGTTAACATTCTGTTGGTTTCCAGTGTTTACTTTGTGCAACAATCGGTTTATGTCGATTAAAATATCGTTTTCATGGGTAACACGTGCGTTTGTGTTTGTTTACATTGCTGGCCTAGCATGTGGCTCCCCCTGGCGTTTCCATTGTTTACTTTGTCCAACAATCCAATAACAACAGATTATCGGTTTGTTGGGCTCCAATAATACTGGAATGCGAATCAACAAACGGTTTCTGTTTGTTTACATTCAGTTGGTTTCCATTGTTTACTTTGCGCAACAATCGGTTTATGTCGATTAAAATATCGTTTTCATGGGTAACACGTGCGTTTGTGTTTGTTTACATTGTTGGCCTAACACGTGACGCCCCCTGGCGTTTCCATTGTTTACTTTGTCCAACAATCCAATAACAACAGACTATCGGTTTGTTGGGCTCCAACAATACTGGAATGCGAATCAACAATCGGTTTCTGTTTGTTTACATTGTTTGTTTACATTCTGTTGGTTTCCATTGTTTACTTTGTGCAACAATCTGTTTATGTCGATTAAAATATCGTTTTCATGGACAACACGTGCGTTTGTGTTTGTTTACATTGTTGGCCTAACACGTGGCGCCCCCTGGCGTTTCCATTGTTTACTTTGTCCAACAATCCAATAACAACAGACTATCGGTTTGTTGGGCTCCAACAATACTGGAATGCGAATCAACAATCGGTTTCTGTTTGTATACATTGTTTGTTTACATTCTGTTGGTTCCATTGTTTACTTTGTGCAACAATAGGTTTATGTCGATTAAAATATCGTTTTCATGGGTAACACGTGCGTTTGTGTTTATTTACATTGTTGGCCTAACACGTGGCCCCCCCTGGCGTTTCCATTGTTTAATTTGTCCAACAATCCAATAACAACAGACTATTGGTTTTTTGGGCTCCAACAATACTGGAATGCGAATCAACAATCGGTTTCTGTTTGCTTACATTGTTTGTTTACATTCTGTTGGTTTCCATTGTTTACTTTGTGCAACAATCGGTTTATGTCGATTAAAATATCGTTTTCATGGGTAACACGTGCGTTTGGGTTTGTTTACATTGTTGGCCTAACACCTGGCGCCCCCTGGCGTTTCCATTGTTTACTTTGTCCAACAATCCAATAACAATAAACTATCGGTTTGTTGGGCTCCAACAATACTGGAATGCGAATCAACAATCGGTTTCTGTTTGTTTACATTGTTTGTTTACATTCTGTTGGTTCCATTGTTTACTTTGTGCAACAATCGGTTTATGTCGATTAAAATATCGTTTTCATGGGTAACACGTGCGTTTGTGTTTATTTACATTGTTGGCCTAACACGTGGCGCCCCCTGGCGTTTCCATTGTTTACTTTGTCCAACAATCCAATAACAACAGACTATTGGTTTTTTGGGCTCCAACAATACAGGAATGCGAATCAACAATCGGTTTCTGTTTGCTTACATTGTTTGTTTACATTCTGTTGGTTTCCATTGTTTACTTTGTGCAACAATCGGTTTATGTCGATTAAAATATCGTTTTCATGGGTAACACGTGCGTTTGTGTTTGTTTACATTGTTGGCCTAACACGTGGCGCCCCCTGGCGTTTCCATTGTTTACTTTGTCCAACAATCCAATAACAATAAACTATCGGTTTGTTGGGCTCCAACAATACTGGAATGCGAATCAACAATCGGTTTCTGTTTGTTTACATTGTTTGTTTACATTCTGTTGGTTCCATTGTTTACTTTGTGCAACAATCGGTTTATGTCGATTAAAATATCGTTTTCATGGGTAACACGTGCGTTTGTGTTTATTTACATTGTTGGCCTAACACGTGGCGCCCCCTGGCGTTTCCATTGTTTAATTTGTCCAACAATCCAATAACAACAGACTATCGGTTTGTTGGGCTCCAACAATACTGGAATGCGAATCAACAATCGGTTTCTGTTTGTTTACATTGTTTGTTTACATTCTGTTGGTTCCATTGTTTACTTTGTGCAACAATCGGTTTATGTCGATTAAAATATCGTTTTCATGGTTAACACGTGCGTTTGTGTTTGTTTACATTGTTGGCCTAAGACGTAGCGCCCCCTGGCGTTTCCATTGTTTACTTTGTCCAACAATCCAATAACAACAGACTATTGGTTTGTTGGGCTCCAACAATACTGGAATGTGAATCAACAATCGGTTTCTGTTTGTTTACATTGTTTGTTAACATTCTGTTGGTTTCCATTGTTTACTTTGTGCAACAATCGGTTTATGTCGATTAAAATATCGGTTTCATGGGTAACACGTGCGTTTGTGTTTGTTTACATTGTTGGCCTAGCATGTGGCTCCCCCTGGCGTTTCCATTGTTTACTTTGTCCAACAATCCAATAACAACAGATTATCGGTTTGTTGGGCTCCAACAATACTGGAATGCGAATCAACAATCGGTTTCTGTTTGTTTACATTGTTTGTTTACATTCTGTTGGTTTCCATTGTTTACTTTGTGCAACAATCGGTTATTGTCGATTAAAATATCGTTTTCATGGACAACACGTGCGTTTGTGTTTGTTTACATTGTTGGCCTAACAGGTGGCGCCCCCTGGCGTTTCCATTGTTTACTTTGTCCAACAATCCAATAACAACAGACTATCGGTTTGTTGGGCTCCAACAATATTGGAATGCGAATCAACAATCGGTTTCTGTTTGTTTAGTTTGTTTACATTCTGTTGGTTTCCATTGTTTACTTTGTGCAACAATCGGTTTATGTCGATTAAAATATCGTTTTCATGGGTAACACGTGCGTTTGTGTTTGTTTACATTGTTGGCCTAACACGTGGCGCCCCCTGGCGTTTCCATTGTTTACTTTGTCCAACAATCCAATAACAACAGACTATCGGTTTGTTGGGCTCCAATAATACTGGAATGCGAATCAACAAACGGTTTCTGTTTGTTTACATTGTTTGTTTACATTCTGTTGGTTTCCATTGTTTACTTTGTGCAACAATCGGTTTATGTCGATTAAAATATCGTTTTCATGGGTAACACGTGCGTTTGTGTTTGTTTACATTGTTGGCCTAACACGTGGCGCACCCTGGCGTTTCCATTGTTTACTTTGTCCAACAATCCAATAACAACAGACTATAGGTTTGTTGGGCTCCAACAATACTGGAATGCGAATCAACAATGGGTTTCTGTTTGTTTACATTGTTTGTTTACATTCTGTTGGTTTCCATTGTTTACTTTGAGCAACAATCGGTTTATGTCGATTAAAATATCGTTTTCATGGGCAACACGTGCGTTTGTGTTTGTTTACATTGTTGGCCTAACACGTGGCGCCCCCTGGCGTTTCCATTGTTTACTTTGTCCAACAATCCAATAACAACAGACTATCGGTTTGTTGGGCTCCAACAATACTGGAATGCGAATCAACAATCGGTTTCTGTTTGTTTACATTGTTTGTTTACATTCTGTTGGTTTCCATTGTTAAACTTTGTGCAACAATCGGTTTATGTCGATTAAAATATCGTTTTCATGGGTAACACGTGCGTTTGTGTTTGTTTACATTGTTGGCCTAACATGTGGCGCCCCCTGGCGTTTCCATTGTTTACTTTGTCCAACAATCCAATAACAACAGACTATCGGTTTGTTGGGCTCCAACAATACTGGAATGTGAACCAACAATCGGTTTCTGTTTGTTTACATTGTTTGTTAACATTCTGTTGGTTTCCAGTGTTTACTTTGTGCAACAATCGGTTTATGTCGATTAAAATATCGTTTTCATGGGTAACACGTGCGTTTGTGTTTGTTTACATTGCTGGCCTAGCATGTGGCTCCCCCTGGCGTTTCCATTGTTTACTTTGTCCAACAATCCAATAACAACAGATTATCGGTTTGTTGGGCTCCAATAATACTGGAATGCGAATCAACAAACGGTTTCTGTTTGTTTACATTCAGTTGGTTTCCATTGTTTACTTTGCGCAACAATCGGTTTATGTCGATTAAAATATCGTTTTCATGGGTAACACGTGCGTTTGTGTTTGTTTACATTGTTGGCCTAACACGTGACGCCCCCTGGCGTTTCCATTGTTTACTTTGTCCAACAATCCAATAACAACAGACTATCGGTTTGTTGGGCTCCAACAATACTGGAATGCGAATCAACAATCGGTTTCTGTTTGTTTACATTGTTTGTTTACATTCTGTTGGTTTCCATTGTTTACTTTGTGCAACAATCTGTTTATGTCGATTAAAATATCGTTTTCATGGACAACACGTGCGTTTGTGTTTGTTTACATTGTTGGCCTAACACGTGGCGCCCCCTGGCGTTTCCATTGTTTACTTTGTCCAACAATCCAATAACAACAGACTATCGGTTTGTTGGGCTCCAACAATACTGGAATGCGAATCAACAATCGGTTTCTGTTTGTATACATTGTTTGTTTACATTCTGTTGGTTCCATTGTTTACTTTGTGCAACAATAGGTTTATGTCGATTAAAATATCGTTTTCATGGGTAACACGTGCGTTTGTGTTTATTTACATTGTTGGCCTAACACGTGGCCCCCCCTGGCGTTTCCATTGTTTAATTTGTCCAACAATCCAATAACAACAGACTATTGGTTTTTTGGGCTCCAACAATACTGGAATGCGAATCAACAATCGGTTTCTGTTTGCTTACATTGTTTGTTTACATTCTGTTGGTTTCCATTGTTTACTTTGTGCAACAATCGGTTTATGTCGATTAAAATATCGTTTTCATGGGTAACACGTGCGTTTGGGTTTGTTTACATTGTTGGCCTAACACCTGGCGCCCCCTGGCGTTTCCATTGTTTACTTTGTCCAACAATCCAATAACAATAAACTATCGGTTTGTTGGGCTCCAACAATACTGGAATGCGAATCAACAATCGGTTTCTGTTTGTTTACATTGTTTGTTTACATTCTGTTGGTTCCATTGTTTACTTTGTGCAACAATCGGTTTATGTCGATTAAAATATCGTTTTCATGGGTAACACGTGCGTTTGTGTTTATTTACATTGTTGGCCTAACACGTGGCGCCCCCTGGCGTTTCCATTGTTTACTTTGTCCAACAATCCAATAACAACAGACTATTGGTTTTTTGGGCTCCAACAATACAGGAATGCGAATCAACAATCGGTTTCTGTTTGCTTACATTGTTTGTTTACATTCTGTTGGTTTCCATTGTTTACTTTGTGCAACAATCGGTTTATGTCGATTAAAATATCGTTTTCATGGGTAACACGTGCGTTTGTGTTTGTTTACATTGTTGGCCTAACACGTGGCGCCCCCTGGCGTTTCCATTGTTTACTTTGTCCAACAATCCAATAACAATAAACTATCGGTTTGTTGGGCTCCAACAATACTGGAATGCGAATCAACAATCGGTTTCTGTTTGTTTACATTGTTTGTTTACATTCTGTTGGTTCCATTGTTTACTTTGTGCAACAATCGGTTTATGTCGATTAAAATATCGTTTTCATGGGTAACACGTGCGTTTGTGTTTATTTACATTGTTGGCCTAACACGTGGCGCCCCCTGGCGTTTCCATTGTTTAATTTGTCCAACAATCCAATAACAACAGACTATCGGTTTGTTGGGCTCCAACAATACTGGAATGCGAATCAACAATCGGTTTCTGTTTGTTTACATTGTTTGTTTACATTCTGTTGGTTCCATTGTTTACTTTGTGCAACAATCGGTTTATGTCGATTAAAATATCGTTTTCATGGTTAACACGTGCGTTTGTGTTTGTTTACATTGTTGGCCTAACACGTGGCGCCCCCTGGCGTTTCCATTGTTTACTTTGTCCAACAATCCAATAAAAACAGACTATCGGTTTTTTGGGCTCCAACAATACTGGAATGCGAATAAACAATCGGTTTCTGTTTGTTTACATTGTTTGTTTACATTTTGTTGGTTTCCATTGTTTACTTTGTGCAACAATCGGTTTATGTCGATTAAAATATCTTTTTCATGGGTAACACGTGCGTTTGTGTTTGTTTACGTTGTTGGCCTAACACGTGGCGCCCCCTGGCGTTTCCATTGTTTACTTTGTCCAACAATCCAATAACAACAGACTATTGGTTTGTTGGGCTCCAACAATACTGGAATGCGAATCAACAATCGGTTTCTGTTTGTTTACATTCTGTTGGTTTCCATTGTTTACTTTGTGCAACAATCGGTTTATGTCGGTTAAATATCGTTTTCTTCGGTAACACGTGCGTTTGTGTTTGTTTACATTGTTAGCCTAACACGTAGCGCCCCCTGGCGTTTCCATTGTTTACTTTGTCCAACAATCCAATAACAACAGACTATCGGTTTGTTGGGCTCCAACAATACTGGAATGCGAATCAACAATCGGTTTCTGTTTGTTTACATTGTTTGTTTACATTCTGTTGGTTTCCATTGTTTACTTTGTGCAACAATCGGTTTATGTCGATTAAAATATCGTTTTCATTGGTAACACGTGGGTTTGTGTTTGTTTACATTGTTGGCCTAACACTTAGCGCCCCCTGGCGTTTCCATTGTTTACTTTGTCCAACAATCCAATAACAACAGACTATCGGTTTGTTGGGCTCCAACAATACTAGAATGCGAATCAACAATCGGTTTCTGTTTGTTTACATTGTTTGTTTACATTCTGTTGGTTTCCATTGTTTACATTGTGCAACAATCGGTTTATGTCGATTAAAATATCGTTTTCATGGGTAACACGTGCGTTTGTGTTTGTTTACATTGTTGGCCTAACACGTGGCGCCCCCTGGCGTTTCCATTGTTTACTTTGTCCAACAATCCAATAACAATAAACTATCGGTTTGTTGGGCTCCAACAATACTGGAATGCGAATCAACAATCGGTTTCTGTTTATTTACATTGTTTGTTTACATTATGTTGGTTTCCATTGTTTACTTTGTGAAACAATCGGTTATTGTCGATTAAAATATCGTTTTCATGGGTAACAAGTGCGTTTGTGTTTGTTTACATTGTTGGCCTAACACGTGGCGCCCCCTGGCGTTTCCATTGTTTACTTTGTCCAACAATCCAATAACAACAGACTATCGGTTTGTTGGGCTCCAACAATACTGGAATGCGAATCAACAATCGGTTTCTGTTTGTTTACATTGTTTGTTTACATTCTGTTGGTTTCCATTGTTTACTTTGTGCAACAATCGGTTTATGTCGATTAAAATATCGTTTTCATGGGTAACACGTGCGTTTGTGTTTGTTTACATTGTTGGCCTAACACGTGGCGCCCCCTGGCGTTTCCATTGTTTACTTTGTCCAACAATCCAATAACAACAGACTATCGGTTTGTTGGGCTCCAACAATACTGGAATGCGAATCAACAATCGGTTTCTGTTTGTTTACATTGTTTGTTTACATTCTGTTGGTTTCCATTGTTTACTTTGTGCAACAATCGTTTTATGTCGATTAAAATATCGTTTTCATGGGTAACACGTGCGTTTGTGTTTGTTTACATTGTTGGCCTAACACGTGGCGCCCCCTGGCGTTTCCATTGTTTACTTTGTCCAACAATCCAATAACAACAGACTATCGGTTTGTTGGGCTCCAACAATACTGGAATGTGAACCAACAATCGGTTTCTGTTTGTTTACATTGTTTGTTAACATTCTGTTGGTTTCCATTGTTTACTTTGTGCAACAATCGGTTTATGTCGATTTAAATATCGTTTTCATCGGTAACACGTGCGTTTGTGTTTGTTTACATTGTTGGCCTAAGACGTAGCGCCCCCTGGCGTTTCCATTGTTTACTTTGTCCAACAATCCAATAACAACAGACTATTGGTTTGTTGGGCTCCAACAATACTGGAATGTGAATCAACAATCGGTTTCTGTTTGTTTACATTGTTTGTTAACATTCTGTTGGTTTCCATTGTTTACTTTGTGCAACAATCGGTTTATGTCGATTAAAATATCGGTTTCATGGGTAACACGTGCGTTTGTGTTTGTTTACATTGTTGGCCTAGCATGTGGCTCCCCCTGGCGTTTCCATTGTTTACTTTGTCCAACAATCCAATAACAACAGATTATCGGTTTGTTGGGCTCCAACAATACTGGAATGCGAATCAACAATCGGTTTCTGTTTGTTTACATTGTTTGTTTACATTCTGTTGGTTTCCATTGTTTACTTTGTGCAACAATCGGTTATTGTCGATTAAAATATCGTTTTCATGGACAACACGTGCGTTTGTGTTTGTTTACATTGTTGGCCTAACAGGTGGCGCCCCCTGGCGTTTCCATTGTTTACTTTGTCCAACAATCCAATAACAACAGACTATCGGTTTGTTGGGCTCCAACAATATTGGAATGCGAATCAACAATCGGTTTCTGTTTGTTTAGTTTGTTTACATTCTGTTGGTTTCCATTGTTTACTTTGTGCAACAATCGGTTTATGTCGATTAAAATATCGTTTTCATGGGTAACACGTGCGTTTGTGTTTGTTTACATTGTTGGCCTAACACGTGGCGCCCCCTGGCGTTTCCATTGTTTACTTTGTCCAACAATCCAATAACAACAGACTATCGGTTTGTTGGGCTCCAATAATACTGGAATGCGAATCAACAAACGGTTTCTGTTTGTTTACATTGTTTGTTTACATTCTGTTGGTTTCCATTGTTTACTTTGTGCAACAATCGGTTTATGTCGATTAAAATATCGTTTTCATGGGTAACACGTGCGTTTGTGTTTGTTTACATTGTTGGCCTAACACGTGGCGCACCCTGGCGTTTCCATTGTTTACTTTGTCCAACAATCCAATAACAACAGACTATAGGTTTGTTGGGCTCCAACAATACTGGAATGCGAATCAACAATGGGTTTCTGTTTGTTTACATTGTTTGTTTACATTCTGTTGGTTTCCATTGTTTACTTTGAGCAACAATCGGTTTATGTCGATTAAAATATCGTTTTCATGGGCAACACGTGCGTTTGTGTTTGTTTACATTGTTGGCCTAACACGTGGCGCCCCCTGGCGTTTCCATTGTTTACTTTGTCCAACAATCCAATAACAACAGACTATCGGTTTGTTGGGCTCCAACAATACTGGAATGCGAATCAACAATCGGTTTCTGTTTGTTTACATTGTTTGTTTACATTCTGTTGGTTTCCATTGTTAAACTTTGTGCAACAATCGGTTTATGTCGATTAAAATATCGTTTTCATGGGTAACACGTGCGTTTGTGTTTGTTTACATTGTTGGCCTAACATGTGGCGCCCCCTGGCGTTTCCATTGTTTACTTTGTCCAACAATCCAATAACAACAGACTATCGGTTTGTTGGGCTCCAACAATACTGGAATGTGAACCAACAATCGGTTTCTGTTTGTTTACATTGTTTGTTAACATTCTGTTGGTTTCCAGTGTTTACTTTGTGCAACAATCGGTTTATGTCGATTAAAATATCGTTTTCATGGGTAACACGTGCGTTTGTGTTTGTTTACATTGCTGGCCTAGCATGTGGCTCCCCCTGGCGTTTCCATTGTTTACTTTGTCCAACAATCCAATAACAACAGATTATCGGTTTGTTGGGCTCCAATAATACTGGAATGCGAATCAACAAACGGTTTCTGTTTGTTTACATTCAGTTGGTTTCCATTGTTTACTTTGCGCAACAATCGGTTTATGTCGATTAAAATATCGTTTTCATGGGTAACACGTGCGTTTGTGTTTGTTTACATTGTTGGCCTAACACGTGACGCCCCCTGGCGTTTCCATTGTTTACTTTGTCCAACAATCCAATAACAACAGACTATCGGTTTGTTGGGCTCCAACAATACTGGAATGCGAATCAACAATCGGTTTCTGTTTGTTTACATTGTTTGTTTACATTCTGTTGGTTTCCATTGTTTACTTTGTGCAACAATCTGTTTATGTCGATTAAAATATCGTTTTCATGGACAACACGTGCGTTTGTGTTTGTTTACATTGTTGGCCTAACACGTGGCGCCCCCTGGCGTTTCCATTGTTTACTTTGTCCAACAATCCAATAACAACAGACTATCGGTTTGTTGGGCTCCAACAATACTGGAATGCGAATCAACAATCGGTTTCTGTTTGTATACATTGTTTGTTTACATTCTGTTGGTTCCATTGTTTACTTTGTGCAATAATAGGTTTATGTCGATTAAAATATCGTTTTCATGGGTAACACGTGCGTTTGTGTTTATTTACATTGTTGGCCTAACACGTGGCCCCCCCTGGCGTTTCCATTGTTTACTTTGTCCAACAATCCAATAACAACAGACTATTGGTTTTTTGGGCTCCAACAATACTGGAATGCGAATCAACAATCGGTTTCTGTTTGCTTACATTGTTTGTTTACATTCTGTTGGTTTCCATTGTTTACTTTGTGCAACAATCGGTTTATGTCGATTAAAATATCGTTTTCATGGGTAACACGTGCGTTTGGGTTTGTTTACATTGTTGGCCTAACACCTGGCGCCCCCTGGCGTTTCCATTGTTTACTTTGTCCAACAATCCAATAACAATAAACTATCGGTTTGTTGGGCTCCAACAATACTGGAATGCGAATCAACAATCGGTTTCTGTTTGTTTACATTGTTTGTTTACATTCTGTTGGTTCCATTGTTTACTTTGTGCAACAATCGGTTTATGTCGATTAAAATATCGTTTTCATGGTTAACACGTGCGTTTGTGTTTATTTACATTGTTGGCCTAACACGTGGCGCCCCCTGGCGTTTCCATTGTTTACTTTGTCCAACAATCCAATAACAACAGACTATTGGTTTTTTGGGCTCCAACAATACAGGAATGCGAATCAACAATCGGTTTCTGTTTGCTTACATTGTTTGTTTACATTCTGTTGGTTTCCATTGTTTACTTTGTGCAACAATCGGTTTATGTCGATTAAAATATCGTTTTCATGGGTAACACGTGCGTTTGTGTTTGTTTACATTGTTGGCCTAACACGTGGCGCCCCCTGGCGTTTCCATTGTTTACTTTGTCCAACAATCCAATAACAATAAACTATCGGTTTGTTGGGCTCCAACAATACTGGAATGCGAATCAACAATCGGTTTCTGTTTGTTTACATTGTTTGTTTACATTCTGTTGGTTTCCATTGTTTACTTTGTGCAACAATCGGTTTATGTCGATTAAAATATCGTTTTCATGGGTAACACGTGCGTTTGTGTTTGTTTACATTGTTGGCCTAACATGTGGCGCCCCCTGGCGTTTCCATTGTTTACTTTGTCCAACAATCCAATAACAACAGACTATCGGTTTGTTGGGCTCCAACAATACTGGAATGTGAACCAACAATCGGTTTCTGTTTGTTTACATTGTTTGTTAACATTCTGTTGGTTTCCAGTGTTTACTTTGTGCAACAATCGGTTTATGTCGATTAAAATATCGTTTTCATGGGTAACACGTGCGTTTGTGTTTGTTTACATTGCTGGCCTAGCATGTGGCTCCCCCTGGCGTTTCCATTGTTTACTTTGTCCAACAATCCAATAACAACAGATTATCGGTTTGTTGGGCTCCAATAATACTGGAATGCGAATCAACAAACGGTTTCTGTTTGTTTACATTCAGTTGGTTTCCATTGTTTACTTTGCGCAACAATCGGTTTATGTCGATTAAAATATCGTTTTCATGGGTAACACGTGCGTTTGTGTTTGTTTACATTGTTGGCCTAACACGTGACGCCCCCTGGCGTTTCCATTGTTTACTTTGTCCAACAATCCAATAACAACAGACTATCGGTTTGTTGGGCTCCAACAATACTGGAATGCGAATCAACAATCGGTTTCTGTTTGTTTACATTGTTTGTTTACATTCTGTTGGTTTCCATTGTTTACTTTGTGCAACAATCTGTTTATGTCGATTAAAATATCGTTTTCATGGACAACACGTGCGTTTGTGTTTGTTTACATTGTTGGCCTAACACGTGGCGCCCCCTGGCGTTTCCATTGTTTACTTTGTCCAACAATCCAATAACAACAGACTATCGGTTTGTTGGGCTCCAACAATACTGGAATGCGAATCAACAATCGGTTTCTGTTTGTATACATTGTTTGTTTACATTCTGTTGGTTCCATTGTTTACTTTGTGCAACAATAGGTTTATGTCGATTAAAATATCGTTTTCATGGGTAACACGTGCGTTTGTGTTTATTTACATTGTTGGCCTAACACGTGGCCCCCCCTGGCGTTTCCATTGTTTACTTTGTCCAACAATCCAATAACAACAGACTATCTGTTTTTTGGGCTCCAACAATACTGGAATGCGAATCAACAATCGGTTTCTGTTTGCTTACATTGTTTGTTTACATTCTGTTGGTTTCCATTGTTTACTTTGTGCAACAATCGGTTTATGTCGATTAAAATATCGTTTTCATGGGTAACACGTGCGTTTGGGTTTGTTTACATTGTTGGCCTAACACCTGGCGCCCCCTGGCGTTTCCATTGTTTACTTTGTCCAACAATCCAATAACAATAAACTATCGGTTTGTTGGGCTCCAACAATACTGGAATGCGAATCAACAATCGGTTTCTGTTTGTTTACATTGTTTGTTTACATTCTGTTGGTTCCATTGTTTACTTTGTGCAACAATCGGTTTATGTCGATTAAAATATCGTTTTCATGGGTAACACGTGCGTTTGTGTTTATTTACATTGTTGGCCTAACACGTGGCGCCCCCTGGCGTTTCCATTGTTTACTTTGTCCAACAATCCAATAACAACAGACTATTGGTTTTTTGGGCTCCAACAATACAGGAATGCGAATCAACAATCGGTTTCTGTTTGCTTACATTGTTTGTTTACATTCTGTTGGTTTCCATTGTTTACTTTGTGCAACAATCGGTTTATGTCGATTAAAATATCGTTTTCATGGGTAACACGTGCGTTTGTGTTTGTTTACATTGTTGGCCTAACACGTGGCGCCCCCTGGCGTTTCCATTGTTTACTTTGTCCAACAATCCAATAACAATAAACTATCGGTTTTTTGGGCTCCAACAATACAGGAATGCGAATCAACAATCGGTTTCTGTTTGCTTACATTGTTTGTTTACATTCTGTTGGTTTCCATTGTTTACTTTGTGCAACAATCGGTTTATGTCGATTAAAATATCGTTTTCATGGGTAACACGTGCGTTTGTGTTTGTTTACATTGTTGGCCTAACACGTGGCGCCCCCTGGCGTTTCCATTGTTTACTTTGTCCAACAATCCAATAACAATAAACTATCGGTTTGTTGGGCTCCAACAATACTGGAATGCGAATCAACAATCGGTTTCTGTTTGTTTACATTGTTTGTTTACATTCTGTTGGTTCCATTGTTTACTTTGTGCAACAATCGGTTTATGTCGATTAAAATATCGTTTTCATGGGTAACACGTGCGTTTGTGTTTATTTACATTGTTGGCCTAACACGTGGCGCCCCCTGGCGTTTCCATTGTTTAATTTGTCCAACAATCCAATAACAACAGACTATCGGTTTGTTGGGCTCCAACAATACTGGAATGCGAATCAACAATCGGTTTCTGTTTGTTTACATTGTTTGTTTACATTCTGTTGGTTCCATTGTTTACTTTGTGCAACAATCGGTTTATGTCGATTAAAATATCGTTTTCATGGTTAACACGTGCGTTTGTGTTTGTTTACATTGTTGGCCTAACACGTGGCGCCCCCTGGCGTTTCCATTGTTTACTTTGTCCAACAATCCAATAAAAACAGACTATCGGTTTTTTGGGCTCCAACAATACTGGAATGCGAATAAACAATCGGTTTCTGTTTGTTTACATTGTTTGTTTACATTTTGTTGGTTTCCATTGTTTACTTTGTGCAACAATCGGTTTATGTCGATTAAAATATCTTTTTCATGGGTAACACGTGCGTTTGTGTTTGTTTACGTTGTTGGCCTAACACGTGGCGCCCCCTGGCGTTTCCATTGTTTACTTTGTCCAACAATCCAATAACAACAGACTATTGGTTTGTTGGGCTCCAACAATACTGGAATGCGAATCAACAATCGGTTTCTGTTTGTTTACATTCTGTTGGTTTCCATTGTTTACTTTGTGCAACAATCGGTTTATGTCGGTTAAATATCGTTTTCTTCGGTAACACGTGCGTTTGTGTTTGTTTACATTGTTAGCCTAACACGTAGCGCCCCCTGGCGTTTCCATTGTTTACTTTGTCCAACAATCCAATAACAACAGACTATCGGTTTGTTGGGCTCCAACAATACTGGAATGCGAATCAACAATCGGTTTCTGTTTGTTTACATTGTTTGTTTACATTCTGTTGGTTTCCATTGTTTACTTTGTGCAACAATCGGTTTATGTCGATTAAAATATCGTTTTCATTGGTAACACGTGGGTTTGTGTTTGTTTACATTGTTGGCCTAACACTTAGCGCCCCCTGGCGTTTCCATTGTTTACTTTGTCCAACAATCCAATAACAACAGACTATCGGTTTGTTGGGCTCCAACAATACTAGAATGCGAATCAACAATCGGTTTCTGTTTGTTTACATTGTTTGTTTACATTCTGTTGGTTTCCATTGTTTACATTGTGCAACAATCGGTTTATGTCGATTAAAATATCGTTTTCATGGGTAACACGTGCGTTTGTGTTTGTTTACATTGTTGGCCTAACACGTGGCGCCCCCTGGCGTTTCCATTGTTTACTTTGTCCAACAATCCAATAACAATAAACTATCGGTTTGTTGGGCTCCAACAATACTGGAATGCGAATCAACAATCGGTTTCTGTTTGTTTACATTGTTTGTTTACATTATGTTGGTTTCCATTGTTTACTTTGTGAAACAATCGGTTATTGTCGATTAAAATATCGTTTTCATGGGTAACAAGTGCGTTTGTGTTTGTTTACATTGTTGGCCTAACACGTGGCGCCCCCTGGCGTTTCCATTGTTTACTTTGTCCAACAATCCAATAACAACAGACTATCGGTTTGTTGGGCTCCAACAATACTGGAATGCGAATCAACAATCGGTTTCTGTTTGTTTACATTGTTTGTTTACATTCTGTTGGTTTCCATTGTTTACTTTGTGCAACAATCGGTTTATGTCGATTAAAATATCGTTTTCATGGGTAACACGTGCGTTTGTGTTTGTTTACATTGTTGGCCTAACACGTGGCGCCCCCTGGCGTTTCCATTGTTTACTTTGTCCAACAATCCAATAACAACAGACTATCGGTTTGTTGGGCTCCAACAATACTGGAATGCGAATCAACAATCGGTTTCTGTTTGTATACATTGTTTGTTTACATTCTGTTGGTTCCATTGTTTACTTTGTGCAACAATCGGTTTATGTCGATTAAATATCGTTTTCATGGGTAACACGTGCGTTTGTGTTTATTTACATTGTTGGCCTAACACGTGGCGCACCCTGGCGTTTCCATTGTTTACTTTGTCCAACAATCCAATAACAACAGACTATAGGTTTGTTGGGCTCCAACAATACTGGAATGCGAATCAACAATCGGTTTCTGTTTGTTTACATTGTTTGTTTACATTCTGTTGGTTTCCATTGTTTACTTTGTGCAACAATCGGTTATTGTCGATTAAAATATCGTTTTCATGGATAACACGTGCGTTTGTGTTTGTTTACATTGTTGGCCTAACAGGTGGCGCCCCCTGGCGTTTCCATTGTTTACTTTGTGCAACAATCGGTTTATGTCGATTAAAATATCGTTTTCATGGGTAACACGTGCGTTTGTGTTTGTTTACATTGTTGGCCTAACAGGTGGCGCCCCCTGGCGTTTCCATTGTTTACTTTGTCCAACAATCCAATAACAACAGACTATCGGTTTGTTGGGCTCCAACAATATTGGAATGCGAATCAACAATCGGTTTCTGTTTGTTTAGTTTGTTTACATTCTGTTGGTTTCCATTGTTTACTTTGTGCAACAATCGGTTTATGTCGATTAAAATATCGTTTCCATGGGTAACACGTGCGTTTGTGTTTGTTTACATACTTGGCCTAACACGTGGCGCCCCCTGGCGTTTCCATTGTTTACTTTGTCCAACAATCCAATAACAACAGACTATCGGTTTGTTGGGCTCCAATAATACTGGAATGCGAATCAACAAACGGTTTCTGTTTGTTTACATTGTTTGTTTACATTCGGTTTGTTTCCATTGTTTACTTTGTGCAACAATCGGTTTATGTCGATTAAAATATCGTTTTCATCGGTAACACGTGCGTTTGTGTTTGTTTACATTGTTGGCCTAAGACGTAGCGCCCCCTGGCGTTTCCATTGTTTACTTTGTCCAACACTCCAATAACAACAGACTATCGGTTTGTTGGGCTCCAACAATACTGGAATGTGAATCAACAATCGGTTTCTGTTTGTTTACATTGTTTGTTAACATTCTGTTGGTTTCCATTGTTTACTTTGTGCAACAATCGGTTTATCTCGATTAAAATATCGTTTTCATGGGTAACACGTGCGTTTGTGTTTGTTTACATTGTTGGCCTAGCATGTGGCTCCCCCTGGCGTTTCCATTGTTTACTTTTTCCAACAATCCAATAACAACAGATTATCGGTTTGTTGGGCTCCAACAATACTGGAATGCGAATCAACAATCGGTTTCTGTTTGTTTACATTGTTTGTTTACATTCTGTTGGTTTCCATTGTTTACTTTGTGCAACAATCGGTTATTGTCGATTAAAATATTGTTTTCATGGATAACACGTGCGTTTGTGTTTGTTTACATTGTTGGCCTAACAGGTGGCGCCCCCTGGCGTTTCCATTGTTTACTTTGTCCAACAATCCAATAACAACAGACTATCGGTTTGTTGGGCTCCAACAATATTGGAATGCGAATCAACAATCGGTTTCTGTTTGTTTAGTTTGTTTACATTCTGTTGGTTTCCATTGTTTACTTTGTGCAACAATCGGTTTATGTCGATTAAAATATCGTTTTCATGGGTAACACGTGCGTTTGTGTTTGTTTACATTGTTGGCCTAACACGTGGCGCCCCCTGGCGTTTCCATTGTTTACTTTGTCCAACAATCCAATAACAACAGACTATCGGTTTGTTGGGCTCCAATAATACTGGAATGCGAATCAACAAACGGTTTCTGTTTGTTTACATTGTTTGTTTACATTCTGTTGGTTTCCATTGTTTACTTTGTGCAACAATCGGTTTATGTCGATTAAAATATCGTTTTCATGGGTAACACGTGCGTTTGTGTTTGTTTACATTGTTGGCCTAACACGTGGCGCACCCTGGCGTTTCCATTGTTTACTTTGTCCAACAATCCAATAACAACAGGCTATAGGTTTGTTGGGCTCCAACAATACTGGAATGCGAATCAACAATGGGTTTCTGTTTGTTTACATTGTTTGTTTACATTCTGTTGGTTTCCATTGTTTACTTTGAGCAACAATCGGTTTATGTCGATTAAAATATCGTTTTCATGGGCAACACGTGCGTTTGTGTTTGTTTACATTGTTAGCCTAACACGTGGCGCCCCCTGGCGTTTCCATTGTTTACTTTGTCCAACAATCCAATAACAACAGACTATCGGTTTGTTGGGCTCAACAATACTGTAATGCGAATCAACAATCGGTTTCTGTTTGTTTACATTGTTTGTTTACATTCTGTTGGTTTCCATTGTTAACTTTGTGCAACAATCGGTTTTTGTCGTTTAAAATATCGTTTTCATGGGTAACACGTGCGTTTGTGTTTATTTACATTGTTGGCCTAACACGTGGCGCCCCCTGGCGTTTCCATTGTTTACTTTGTCCAACAATCCAATAACAACAGACTATCGGTTTGTTGGGCTCCAACAATACTGGAATGCGAATCAACAATCGTTTTCTGTTTGTTTACATTGTTTGTTTACATTCTGTTGTTTCCATTGTTTACTTTGTGCAACAATCGGTTTATGTCGATTAAAAAATCGTTTTCATGGGTAACACGTGCGTTTGTGTTTTTTTACATTGTTGACGTAACACGTGGCGCCCCCTGGCGTTTCCATTGTTTACTTTGTCCAACAATCCAATAACAACAGACTATCGGTTTGTGTGGCTCCAACAATACTGGAATGCGAATCAACAATCGGTTTCTGTTTGTTTATATTCTGTTGGTTTCCATTGTTTACTTTGTGCAACAATCGTTTTATGTCGATTAAAATATCGTTTTCATGGGTAACACGTGCGTTTGTGTTTGTTTACATTGTTGGCCTAACACGTGGCGCCCCCTGGCGTTTCCATTGTTTACTTTGTCCAACAATCCAATAACAACAGACTATCGGTTTGTTGGGCTCCAACAATACTGGAATGTGAACCAACAATCGGTTTCTGTTTGTTTACATTGTTTGTTAACATTCTGTTGGTTTCCATTGTTTACTTTGTGCAACAATCGGTTTATGTCGATTAAAATATCGTTTTCATGGGTAACACGTGCGTTTGTGTTTGTTTACATTGTTGGCCTAGCATGTGGCTCCCCCTGGCGTTTCCATTGTTTACTTTGTCCAACAATCCAATAACAACAGATTATCGGTTTGTTGGGCTCCAATAATACTGGAATGTGAATCAACAAACGGTTTCTGTTTGTTTACATTGTTTGTTTACATTCAGTTGGTTTCCATTGTTTACTTTGCGCAACAATCGGTTTATGTCGATTAAAATATCGTTTTCATGGGTAACACGTGCGTTTGTGTTTGTTTACATTGTTGGCCTAACACGTGACGCCCCCTGGCGTTTCCATTGTTTACTTTGTCCAACAATCCAATAACAACAGACTATCGGTTTGTTGGGCTCCAACAATACTGGAATGCGAATCAACAATCGGTTTCTGTTTGTTTACATTCTGTTGGTTTCCATTGTTTACTTTGTGCAACAATCGGTTTATGTCGATTAAAATATCGTTTTCATGGGCAACACGTGCGTTTGTGTTTGTTTACATTGTTGGCCTAACACGTGGCGCCCCCTGGCGTTTCCATTGTTTACTTTGTCCAACAATCCAATAACAACAGACTATCGGTTTGTAGGGCTCCAACAATACTGGAATGCGAATCAACAATCGGTTTCTGTTTGTTTACATTGTTTGTTTACATTCGGTTTGTTTCCATTGTTTACTTTGTGCAACAATAGGTTTATGTCGATTAAAATATCGTTTTCATCGGTAACACGTGCGTTTGTGTTTGTTTACATTGTTGGCCTAAGACGTAGCGCCCCCTGGCGTTTCCATTGTTTACTTTGTCCAACAATCCAATAACAACAGACTATCGGTTTGTTGGGCTCCAACAATACTGGAATGTGAATCAACAATCGGTTTCTGTTTGTTTACATTGTTTGTTAACATTCTGTTGGTTTCCATTGTTTACTTTGTGCAACAATCGGTTTATGTCGATTAAAATATCGGTTTCATGGGTAACACGTGCGTTTGTGTTTGTTTACATTGTTGGCCTAGCATGTGGCTCCCCCTGGCGTTTCCATTGTTTACTTTGTCCAACAATCCAATAACAACAGATTATCGGTTTGTTGGGCTCCAACAATACTGGAATGCGAATCAACAATCGGTTTCTGTGTGTTTACATTGTTTGTTTACATTCTGTTGGTTTACATTGTTTACTTTGTGCAACAGTCGGTTATTGTCGATTAAAATATCGTTTTCATGGATAACACGTGCGTTTGTGTTTGTTTACATTGTTGGACTAACAGGTGGCGCCCCCTGGCGTTTCCATTGTTTACTTTGTCCAACAATCCAATAACAACAGACTATCGGTTTGTTGGGCTCCAACAATATTGGAATGCGAATCAACAATCGGTTTCTGTTTGTTTAGTTTGTTTACATTCTGTTGGTTTCCATTGTTTACTTTGTGCAACAATCGGTTTATGTCGATTAAAATATCGTTTTCATGGGTAACACGTGCGTTTGTGTTTGTTTACATTGTTTGCCTAACACGTGGCGCCCCCTGGCGTTTCCATTGTTTACTTTGTCCAACAATCCAATAACAACAGACTATCGGTTTGTTGGGCTCCAATAATACTGGAATGCGAATCAACAAACGGTTTCTGTTTGTTTACATTCTGTTGGTTTCCATTGTTTACTTTGTGCAACAATCGGTTTATGTCGATTAAAATATCGTTTTCATGGGTAACACGTGCGTTTGTGTTTGTTTACATTGTTGGCCTAACACGTGGCGCACCCTGGCGTTTCCATTGTTTACTTTGTCCAACAATCCAATAACAACAGACTATAGGTTTGTTGGGCTCCAACAATACTGGAATGCGAATCAACAATGGGTTTCTGTTTGTTTACATTGTTTGTTTACATTCTGTTGGTTTCCATTGTTTACTTTGAGCAACAATCGGTTTATGTCGATTAAAATATCGTTTTCATGGGCAACACGTGCGTTTGTGTTTGTTTACATTGTTGGCCTAACACGTGGCGCCCCCTGGCGTTTCCATTGTTTACTTTGTCCAACAATCCAATAACAACAGACTATCGGTTTGTTGGGCTCAACAATACTGTAATGCGAATCAACAATCGGTTTCTGTTTGTTTACATTGTTTGTTTACATTCTGTTGGTTTCCATTGTTAACTTTGTGCAACAATCGGTTTATGTCGTTTAAAATATCGTTTTCATGGGTAACACGTGCGTTTGTGTTTATTTACATTGTTGGCCTAACACGTGGCGCCCCCTGGCGTTTCCATTGTTTACTTTGTCCAACAATCCAATAACAACAGACTATCGGTTTGTTGGGCTCCAACAATACTGGAATGCGAATCAACAATCGGTTTCTGTTTGTTTACATTGTTTGTTTACATTCTGTTGTTTCCATTGTTTACTTTGTGCAACAATCGGTTTATGTCGATTAAAAAATCGTTTTCATGGGTAACACGTGCGTTTGTGTTTTTTTACATTGTTGACGTAACACGTGGCGCCCCCTGGCGTTTCCATTGTTTACTTTGTCCAACAATCCAATAACAACAGACTATCGGTTTGTTGGGCTCCAACAATACTGGAATGCGAATCAACAATCGGTTTCTGTTTGTTTACATTGTTTGTTTACATTCTGTTGGTTTCCATTGTTTACTTTGTGCAACAATCGGTTTATGTCGATTAAAATATCGTTTTCATGGGTAACACGTGCGTTTGTGTTTGTTTACATTGTTGGCCTAACACGTGGCGCCCCCTGGCGTTTCCATTGTTTACTTTGTCCAACAATCCAATAACAACAGACTATCGGTTTGTTGGGCTCCAACAATACTGGAATGTGAACCAACAATCGGTTTCTGTTTGTTTACATTGTTTGTTAACATTCTGTTGGTTTCCATTGTTTACTTTGTGCAACAATCGGTTTATGTCGATTAAAATATCGTTTTCATGGGTAACACGTGCGTTTGTGTTTGTTTACATTGCTGGCCTAGCATGTGGCTCCCCCTGGCGTTTCCATTGTTTACTTTGTCCAACAATCCAATAACAACAGATTATCGGTTTGTTGGGCTCCAATAATACTGGAATGCGAATCAACAAACGGTTTCTGTTTGTTTACATTGTTTGTTTACATTCAGTTGGTTTCCATTGTTTACTTTGCGCAACAATCGGTTTATGTCGATTAAAATATCGTTTTCATGGGTAACACGTGCGTTTGTGTTTGTTTACATTGTTGGCCTAACACGTGACGCCCCCTGGCGTTTCCATTGTTTACTTTGTCCAACAATCCAATAACAAGAGACTATCGGTTTGTTGGGCTCCAACAATACTGGAATGCGAATCAACAATCGGTTTCTGTTTGTTTACATTGTTTGTTTACATTCTGTTGGTTTCCATTGTTTACTTTGTGCAACAATCTGTTTATGTCGATTAAAATATCGTTTTCATGGGCAACACGTGCGTTTGTGTTTGTTTACATTGTTGGCCTAACACGTGGCGCCCCCTGGCGTTTCCATTGTTTACTTTGTCCAACAATCCAATAACAACAGACTATCGGTTTGTTGGGCTCCAACAATACTGGAATGCGAATCAACAATCGGTTTCTGTTTGTATACATTGTTTGTTTACATTCTGTTGGTTCCATTGTTTACTTTGTGCAACAATAGGTTTATGTCGATTAAAATATCGTTTTCATGGGTAACACGTGCGTTTGTGTTTATTTACATTGTTGGCCTAACACGTGGCCCCCCCCTGGCGTTTCCATTGTTTACTTTGTCCAACAATCCAATAACAACAGACTATTGGTTTTTTGGGCTCCAACAATACTGGAATGCGAATCAACAATCGGTTTCTGTTTGCTTACAATGTTTGTTTACATTCTGTTGGTTTCCATTGTTTACTTTGTGCAACAATCGGTTTATGTCGATTAAAATATCGTTTTCATGGGTAACACGTGCGTTTGGGTTTGTTTACATTGTTGGCCTAACACGTGGCGCCCCCTGGCGTTTCCATTGTTTACTTTGTCCAACAATCCAATAACAATAAACTATCGGTTTGTTGGGCTCCAACAATACTGGAATGCGAATCAACAATCGGTTTCTGTTTGTTTACATTCTGTTGGTTCCATTGTTTACTTTGTGCAACAATCGGTTTATGTCGATTAAAATATCGTTTTCATGGGTAACGCGTGCGTTTGTGTTTATTTACATTGTTGGCCTAACACGTGGCGCCCCCTGGCGTTTCCATTGTTTACTTTGTCCAACAATCCAATAACAACAGACTATTGGTTTTTTGGGCTCCAACAATACAGGAATGCGAATCAACAATCGGTTTCTGTTTGCTTACATTGTTTGTTTACATTCTGTTGGTTTCCATTGTTTACTTTGTGCAACAATCGGTTTATGTCGATTAAAATATCGTTTTCATGGGTAACACGTGCGTTTGTGTTTGTTTACATTGTTGGCCTAACACGTGGCGCCCCCTGGCGTTTCTATTGTTTACTTTGTCCAACAATCCAATAACAATAAACTATCGGTTTGTTGGGCTCCAACAATACTGGAATGCGAATCAACAATCGGTTTCTGTTTGTTTACATTGTTTGTTTACATTCTGTTGGTTCCATTGTTTACTTTGTGCAACAATCGGTTTATGTCGATTAAAATATCGTTTTCATGGGTAACACGTGCGTTTGTGTTTATTTACATTGTTGGCCTAACACGTGGCGCCCCCTGGCGTTTCCATTGTTTAATTTGTCCAACAATCCAATAACAACAGACTATCGGTTTGTTGGGCTCCAACAATACTGGAATGCGAATCAACAATCGGTTTCTGTTTGTTTACATTGTTTGTTTACATTCTGTTGGTTCCATTGTTTACTTTGTGCAACAATCGGTTTATGTCGATTAAAATATCGTTTTCATGGTTAACACGTGCGTTTGTGTTTGTTTACATTGTTGGCCTAACACGTGGCGCCCCCTGGCGTTTCCATTGTTTACTTTGTCCAACAATCCAATAACAACAGACTATAGGTTTGTTGGGCTCCAACAATACTGGAATGCGAATAAACAATCGGTTTCTGTTTGTTTACATTGTTTGTTTACATTTTGTTGGTTTCCATTGTTTACTTTGTGCAACAATCGGTTTATGTCGATTAAAATATCTTTTTCATGGGTAACACGTGCGTTTGTGTTTGTTTACGTTGTTGGCCTAACACGTGGCGCCCCCTGGCGTTTCCATTGTTTACTTTGTCCAACAATCCAATAACAACAGACTATTGGTTTGTTGGGCTCCAACAATACTGGAATGCGAATCAACAATCGGTTTCTGTTTGTTTACATTCTGTTGGTTTCCATTGTTTACTTTGTGCAACAATCGGTTTATGTCGATTAAATATCGTTTTCTTCGGTAACACGTGCGTTTGTGTTTGTTTACATTGTTAGCCTAACACGTAGCGCCCCCTGGCGTTTCCATTGTTTACTTTGTCCAACAATCCAATAACAACAGACTATCGGTTTGTTGGGCTCCAACAATACTGGAATGCGAATCAACAATCGGTTTCTGTTTGTTTACATTGTTTGTTTACATTCTGTTGGTTTCCATTGTTTACTTTGTGCAACAATCGGTTTATGTCGATTAAAATATCGTTTTCATTGGTAACACGTGGGTTTGTGTTTGTTTACATTGTTGGCCTAACAGGTGGCGCCCCCTGGCGTTTCCATTGTTTACTTTGTCCAACAATCCAATAACAACAGACTATAGGTTTGTTGGGCTCCAACAATACTGGAATGCGAATCAACAATCGGTTTCTGTTTGTTTACATTGTTTGTTTACATTCTGTTGGTTTCCATTGTTTACTTTGTGCAACAATCGGTTTATGTCGATTAAAATATCGTTTTCATGGGCAACACGTGCGTTTGTGTTTGTTTACATTGTTGGCCTAACACGTGGCGCCCCCTGGCGTTTCCATTGTTTACTTTGTCCAACAATCCAATAACAACAGACTATAGGTTTGTTGGGCTCCAACAATACTGGAATGCGAATCAACAATCGGTTTCTGTTTGTTTACATTGTTTGTTTACATTCTGTTGGTTTCCATTGTTTACTTTGTGCAACAATCGGTTTATGTCGATTAAAATATCGTTTTCATGGGCAACACGTGCGTTTGTGTTTGTTTACATTGTTGGCCTAACACGTGGCGCCCCCTGGCGTTTCCATTGTTTACTTTGTCCAACAATCCAATAACAACAGACTATAGGTTTGTTGGGCTCCAACAATACTGGAATGCGAATCAACAATCGGTTTCTGTTTGTTTACATTGTTTGTTTACATTCTGTTGGTTTCCATTGTTTACTTTGTGCAACAATCGGTTTATGTCGATTAAAATATCGTTTTCATGGGCAACACGTGCGTTTGTGTTTGTTTACATTGTTGGCCTAACACGTGGCGCCCCCTGGCGTTTCCATTGTTTACTTTGTCCAACAATCCAATAACAACAGACTATCGGTTTGTTGGGCTCCAACAATACTGGAATGCGAATCAACAATCGGTTTCTGTTTGTTTACATTGTTTGTTTACATTCGGTTTGTTTCCATTGTTTACTTTGTGCAACAATCGGTTTATGTCGATTAAAATATCGTTTTCATGGGTAACACGTGCGTTTGTGTTTGTTTACATTGTTGGCCTAACACGTGGCGCCCCCTGGCGTTTCCATTGTTTACTTTGTCCAACAATCCAATAACAACAGACTATCGGTTTGTTGGGCTCCAATAATACTGGAATGCGAATCAACAAACGGTTTCTGTTTGTTTACATTGTTTGTTTACATTCTGTTGGTTTCCATTGTTTACTTTGTGCAACAATCGGTTTATGTCGATTAAAATATCGTTTTCATGGGTAACACGTGCGTTTGTGTTTGTTTACATTGTTGGCCTAACACGTGGCGCACCCTGGCGTTTCCATTGTTTACTTTGTCCAACAATCCAATAACAACAGACTATAGGTTTGTTGGGCTCCAACAATACTGGAATGCGAATCAACAATGGGTTTCTGTTTGTTTACATTGTTTGTTTACATTCTGTTGGTTTCCATTGTTTACTTTGAGCAACAATCGGTTTATGTCGATTAAAATATCGTTTTCATGGGCAACACGTGCGTTTGTGTTTGTTTACATTGTTGGCCTAACACGTGGCGCCCCCTGGCGTTTCCATTGTTTACTTTGTCCAACAATCCAATAACAACAGACTATCGGTTTGTTGGGCTCAACAATACTGTAATGCGAATCAACAATCGGTTTCTGTTTGTTTACATTGTTTGTTTACATTCTGTTGGTTTCCATTGTTAACTTTGTGCAACAATCGGTTTATGTCGTTTAAAATATCGTTTTCATGGGTAACACGTGCGTTTGTGTTTATTTACATTGTTGGCCTAACACGTGGCGCCCCCTGGCGTTTCCATTGTTTACTTTGTCCAACAATCCAATAACAACAGACTATCGGTTTGTTGGGCTCCAACAATACTGGAATGCGAATCAACAATCGGTTTCTGTTTGTTTACATTGTTTGTTTACATTCTGTTGTTTCCATTGTTTACTTTGTGCAACAATCGGTTTATGTCGATTAAAAAATCGTTTTCATGGGTAACACGTGCGTTTGTGTTTTTTTACATTGTTGATGTAACACGTGGCGCCCCCTGGCGTTTCCATTGTTTACTTTGTCCAACAATCCAATAACAACAGACTATCGGTTTGTTGGGCTCCAACAATACTGGAATGTGAACCAACAATCGGTTTCTGTTTGTTTACATTGTTTGTTAACATTCTGTTGGTTTCCATTGTTTACTTTGTGCAACAATCGGTTTATGTCGATTAAAATATCGTTTTCATGGGTAACACGTGCGTTTGTGTTTGTTTACATTGCTGGCCTAGCATGTGGCTCCCCCTGGCGTTTCCATTGTTTACTTTGTCCAACAATCCAATAACAACAGATTATCGGTTTGTTGGGCTCCAATAATACTGGAATGCGAATCAACAAACGGTTTCTGTTTGTTTACATTGTTTGTTTACATTCAGTTGGTTTCCATTGTTTACTTTGCGCAACAATCGTTTTATGTCGATTAAAATATCGTTTTCATGGGTAACACGTGCGTTTGTGTTTGTTTACATTGTTGGCCTAACACGTGACGCCCCCTGGCGTTTCCATTCTTTACTTTGTCCAACAATCCAATAACAACAGACTATCGGTTTGTTGGGCTCCAACAATACTGGAATGCGAATCAACAATCGGTTTCTGTTTGTTTACATTGTTTGTTTACATTCTGTTGGTTCCATTGTTTACTTTGTGCAACAATAGGTTTATGTCGATTAAAATATCGTTTTCATTTGTAACACGTGCGTTTGTGTTTATTTACATTGTTGGCCTAACACGTGGCCCCCCCCTGGCGTTTCCATTGTTTACTTTGTCCAACAATCCAATAACAACAGACTATTGGTTTTTTGGGCTCCAACAATACTGGAATGCGAATCAACAATCGGTTTCTGTTTGCTTACATTGTTTGTTAACATTCTGTTGGTTTCCATTGTTTACTTTGTGCAACAATCGGTTTATGTCGATTAAAATATCGTTTTCATGGGTAACACGTGCGTTTGGGTTTGTTTACATTGTTGGCCTAACACGTGGCGCCCCCTGGCGTTTCCATTGTTTACTTTGTCCAACAATCCAATAACAATAAACTATCGGTTTGTTGGGCTCCAACAATACTGGAATGCGAATCAACAATCGGTTTCTGTTTGTTTACATTGTTTGTTTACATTCTGTTGGTTCCATTGTTTACTTTGTGCAACAATCGGTTTATGTCGATTAAAATATCGTTTTCAAGGGTAACACGTGCGTTTGTGTTTATTTACATTGTTGGCCTAACACGTGGCGCCCCCTGGCGTTTCCATTGTTTACTTTGTCCAACAATCCAATAACAACAGACTATTGGTTTTTTGGGCTCCAACAATACAGGAATGCGAATCAACAATCGGTTTCTGTTTGCTTACATTGTTTGTTTACATTCTGTTGGTTTCCATTGTTTACTTTGTGCAACAATCGGTTTATGTCGATTAAAATATCGTTTTCATGGGTAACACGTGCGTTTGTGTTTGTTTACATTGTTGGCCTAACACGTGGCGCCCCCTGGCGTTTCCATTGTTTACTTTGTCCAACAATCCAATAACAATAAACTATCGGTTTGTTGGGCTCCAACAATACTGGAATGCGAATCAACAATCGGTTTCTGTTTGTTTACATTGTTTGTTTACATTCTGTTGGTTCCATTGTTTACTTTGTGCAACAATCGGTTTATGTCGATTAAAATATCGTTTTCATGGGTAACACGTGCGTTTGTGTTTATTTACATTGTTGGCCTAACACGTGGCGCCCCCTGGCGTTTCCATTGTTTAATTTGTCCAACAATCCAATAACAACAGACTATCGGTTTGTTGGGCTCCAACAATACTGGAATGCGAATCAACAATCGGTTTCTGTTTGTTTACATTGTTTGTTTACATTCTGTTGGTTCCATTGTTTACTTTGTGCAACAATCGGTTTATGTCGATTAAAATATCGTTTTCATGGTTAACACGTGCGTTTGTGTTTGTTTACATTGTTGGCCTAACACGTGGCGCCCCCTGGCGTTTCCATTGTTTACTTTGTCCAACAATCCAATAAAAACAGACTATCGGTTTTTTGGGCTCCAACAATACTGGAATGCGAATAAACAATCGGTTTCTGTTTGTTTACATTGTTTGTTTACATTTTGTTGGTTTCCATTGTTTACTTTGTGCAACAATCGGTTTATGTCGATTAAAATATCTTTTTCATGGGTAACACGTGCGTTTGTGTTTGTTTACGTTGTTGGCCTAACACGTGGCGCCCCCTGGCGTTTCCATTGTTTACTTTGTCCAACAATCCAATAACAACAGACTATTGGTTTGTTGGGCTCCAACAATACTGGAATGCGAATCAACAATCGGTTTCTGTTTGTTTACATTCTGTTGGTTTCCATTGTTTACTTTGTGCAACAATCGGTTTATGTCGATTAAATATCGTTTTCTTCGGTAACACGTGCGTTTGTGTTTGTTTACATTGTTAGCCTAACACGTAGCGCCCCCTGGCGTTTCCATTGTTTACTTTGTCCAACAATCCAATAACAACAGACTATCGGTTTGTTGGGCTCCAACAATACTGGAATGCGAATCAACAATCGGTTTCTGTTTGTTTACATTGTTTGTTTACATTCTGTTGGTTTCCATTGTTTACTTTGTGCAACAATCGGTTTATGTCGATTAAAATATCGTTTTCATTGGTAACACGTGGGTTTGTGTTTGTTTACATTGTTGGCCTAACACTTAGCGCCCCCTGGCGTTTCCATTGTTTACTTTGTCCAACAATCCAATAACAACAGACTATCGGTTTGTTGGGCTCCAACAATACTAGAATGCGAATCAACAATCGGTTTCTGTTTGTTTACATTGTTTGTTTACATTCTGTTGGTTTCCATTGTTTACATTGTGCAACAATCGGTTTATGTCGATTAAAATATCGTTTTCATGGGTAACAAGTGCGTTTGTGTTTGTTTACATTGTTGGCCTAACACGTGGCGCCCCCTGGCGTTTCCATTGTTTACTTTGTCCAACAATCCAATAACAACAGACTATCGGTTTGTTGGGCTCCAACAATACTGGAATGCGAATCAACAATCGGTTTCTGTTTGTTTACATTGTTTGTTTACATTCTGTTGGTTTCCATTGTTTACTTTGTGCAACAATCGGTTTATGTCGATTAAAATATCGTTTTCATGGGTAACACGTGCGTTTGTGTTTGTTTACATTGTTGGCCTAACACGTGGCGCCCCCTGGCGTTTCCATTGTTTACTTTGTCCAACAATCCAATAACAACAGACTATCGGTTTGTTGGGCTCCAACAATACTGGAATGCGAATCAACAATCGGTTTCTGTTTGTATACATTGTTTGTTTACATTCTGTTGGTTCCATTGTTTACTTTGTGCAACAATCGGTTTATGTCGATTAAATATCGTTTTCATGGGTAACACGTGCGTTTGTGTTTATTTACATTGTTGGCCTAACACGTGGCGCACCCTGGCGTTTCCATTGTTTACTTTGTCCAACAATCCAATAACAACAGACTATAGGTTTGTTGGGCTCCAACAATACTGGAATGCGAATCAACAATCGGTTTCTGTTTGTTTACATTGTTTGTTTACATTCTGTTGGTTTCCATTGTTTACTTTGTGCAACAATCGGTTATTGTCGATTAAAATATCGTTTTCATGGATAACACGTGCGTTTGTGTTTGTTTACATTGTTGGCCTAACAGGTGGCGCCCCCTGGCGTTTCCATTGTTTACTTTGTGCAACAATCGGTTTATGTCGATTAAAATATCGTTTTCATGGGTAACACGTGCGTTTGTGTTTGTTTACATTGTTGGCCTAACAGGTGGCGCCCCCTGGCGTTTCCATTGTTTACTTTGTCCAACAATCCAATAACAACAGACTATCGGTTTGTTGGGCTCCAACAATATTGGAATGCGAATCAACAATCGGTTTCTGTTTGTTTAGTTTGTTTACATTCTGTTGGTTTCCATTGTTTACTTTGTGCAACAATCGGTTTATGTCGATTAAAATATCGTTTCCATGGGTAACACGTGCGTTTGTGTTTGTTTACATTGTTGGCCTAACACGTGGCGCCCCCTGGCGTTTCCATTGTTTACTTTGTCCAACAATCCAATAACAACAGACTATCGGTTTGTTGGGCTCCAATAATACTGGAATGCGAATCAACAAACGGTTTCTGTTTGTTTACATTGTTTGTTTACATTCGGTTTGTTTCCATTGTTTACTTTGTGCAACAATCGGTTTATGTCGATTAAAATATCGTTTTCATCGGTAACACGTGCGTTTGTGTTTGTTTACATTGTTGGCCTAAGACGTAGCGCCCCCTGGCGTTTCCATTGTTTACTTTGTCCAACAATCCAATAACAACAGACTATCGGTTTGTTGGGCTCCAACAATACTGGAATGCGAATCAACAATCGGTTTCTGTTTGTTTACATTGTTTGTTTACATTCTGTTGGTTTCCATTGTTTACTTTGTGCAACAATCGGTTTATGTCGATTAAAATATCGTTTTCATGGGTAACACGTGCGTTTGTGTTTGTTTACATTGTTGGCCTAACATGTGGCGCCCCCTGGCGTTTCCATTGTTTACTTTGTCCAACAATCCAATAACAACAGACTATCGGTTTGTTGGGCTCCAACAATACTGGAATGTGAACCAACAATCGGTTTCTGTTTGTTTACATTGTTTGTTAACATTCTGTTGGTTTCCATTGTTTACTTTGTGCAACAATCGGTTTATGTCGATTAAAATATCGTTTTCATGGGTAACACGTGCGTTTGTGTTTGTTTACATTGCTGGCCTAGCATGTGGCTCCCCCTGGCGTTTCCATTGTTTACTTTGTCCAACAATCCAATAACAACAGATTATCGGTTTGTTGGGCTCCAATAATACTGGAATGCGAATCAACAAACGGTTTCTGTTTGTTTACATTGTTTGTTTACATTCAGTTGGTTTCCATTGTTTACTTTGCGCAACAATCGGTTTATGTCGATTAAAATATCGTTTTCATGGGTAACACGTGCGTTTGTGTTTGTTTACATTGTTGGCCTAACACGTGACGCCCCCTGGCGTTTCCATTGTTTACTTTGTCCAACAATCCAATAACAACAGACTATCGGTTTGTTGGGCTCCAACAATACTGGAATGCGAATCAACAATCGGTTTCTGTTTGTTTACATTGTTTGTTTACATTCTGTTGGTTCCATTGTTTACTTTGTGCAACAATAGGTTTATGTCGATTAAAATATCGTTTTCATTTGTAACACGTGCGTTTGTGTTTATTTACATTGTTGGCCTAACACGTGGCCCCCCCCTGGCGTTTCCATTGTTTACTTTGTCCAACAATCCAATAACAACAGACTATTGGTTTTTTGGGCTCCAACAATACTGGAATGCGAATCAACAATCGGTTTCTGTTTGCTTACATTGTTTGTTTACATTCTGTTGGTTTCCATTGTTTACTTTGTGCAACAATCGGTTTATGTCGATTAAAATATCGTTTTCATGGGTAACACGTGCGTTTGGGTTTGTTTACATTGTTGGCCTAACACGTGGCGCCCCCTGGCGTTTCCATTGTTTACTTTGTCCAACAATCCAATAACAATAAACTATCGGTTTGTTGGGCTCCAACAATACTGGAATGCGAATCAACAATCGGTTTCTGTTTGTTTACATTGTTTGTTTACATTCTGTTGGTTCCATTGTTTACTTTGTGCAACAATCGGTTTATGTCGATTAAAATATCGTTTTCATGGGTAACACGTGCGTTTGTGTTTATTTACATTGTTGGCCTAACACGTGGCGCCCCCTGGCGTTTCCATTGTTTACTTTGTCCAACAATCCAATAACAACAGACTATTGGTTTTTTGGGCTCCAACAATACAGTAATGCGAATCAACAATCGGTTTCTGTTTGCTTACATTGTTTGTTTACATTCTGTTGGTTTCCATTGTTTACTTTGTGCAACAATCGGTTTATGTCGATTAAAATATCGTTTTCATGGGTAACACGTGCGTTTGTGTTTGTTTACATTGTTGGCCTAACACGTGGCGCCCCCTGGCGTTTCCATTGTTTACTTTGTCCAACAATCCAATAACAATAAACTATCGGTTTGTTGGGCTCCAACAATACTGGAATGCGAATCAACAATCGGTTTCTGTTTGTTTACATTGTTTGTTTACATTCTGTTGGTTCCATTGTTTACTTTGTGCAACAATCGGTTTATGTCGATTAAAATATCGTTTTCATGGGTAACACGTGCGTTTGTGTTTATTTACATTGTTGGCCTAACACGTGGCGCCCCCTGGCGTTTCCATTGTTTAATTTGTCCAACAATCCAATAACAACAGACTATCGGTTTGTTGGGCTCCAACAATACTGGAATGCGAATCAACAATCGGTTTCTGTTTGTTTACATTGTTTGTTTACATTCTGTTGGTTCCATTGTTTACTTTGTGCAACAATCGGTTTATGTCGATTAAAATATCGTTTTCATGGTTAACACGTGCGTTTGTGTTTGTTTACATTGTTGGCCTAACACGTGGCGCCCCCTGGCGTTTCCATTGTTTACTTTGTCCAACAATACAATAAAAACAGACTATCGGTTTTTTGGGCTCCAACAATACTGGAATGCGAATAAACAATCGGTTTCTGTTTGTTTACATTGTTTGTTTACATTTTGTTGGTTTCCATTGTTTACTTTGTGCAACAATCGGTTTATGTCGATTAAAATATCTTTTTCATGGGTAACACGTGCGTTTGTGTTTGTTTACGTTGTTGGCCTAAAACGTGGCGCCCCCTGGCGTTTCCATTGTTTACTTTGTCCAACAATCCAATAACAACAGACTATTGGTTTGTTGGGCTCCAACAATACTGGAATGCGAATCAACAATCGGTTTCTGTTTGTTTACATTCTGTTGGTTTCCATTGTTTACTTTGTGCAACAATCGGTTTATGTCGATTAAATATCGTTTTCTTCGGTAACACGTGCGTTTGTGTTTGTTTACATTGTTAGCCTAACACGTAGCGCACCCTGGCGTTTCCATTGTTTACTTTGTCCAACAATCCAATAACAACAGACTATCGGTTTGTTGGGCTCGCACAATACTGGAATGCGAATCAACAATCGGTTTCTGTTTGTTTACATTGTTTGTTTACATTCTGTTGGTTTCCATTGTTTACTTTGTGCAACAATCGGTTTATGTCGATTAAAATATCGTTTTCATTGGTAACACGTGGGTTTGTGTTTGTTTACATTGTTGGCCTAACACTTAGCGCCCCCTGGCGTTTCCATTGTTTACTTTGTCCAACAATCCAATAACAACAGACTATCGGTTTGTTGGGCTCCAACAATACTAGAATGCGAATCAACAATAGGTTTCTGTTTGTTTACATTGTTTGTTTACATTCTGTTGGTTTCCATTGTTTACATTGTGCAACAATCGGTTTATGTCGATTAAAATATCGTTTTCATGGGTAACACGTGCGTTTGTGTTTGTTTACATTGTTGGCCTAACACGTGGCGCCCCCTGGCGTTTCCATTGTTTACTTTGTCCAACAATCCAATAACAATAAACTATCGGTTTGTTGGGCTCCAACAATACTGGAATGCGAATCAACAATCGGTTTCTGTTTGTTTACATTGTTTGTTTACATTATGTTGGTTTCCATTGTTTACTTTGTGCAACAATCGGTTATTGTCGATTAAAATATCGTTTTCATGGGTAACAAGTGCGTTTGTGTTTGTTTACATTGTTGGCCTAACACGTGGCGCCCCCTGGCGTTTCCATTGTTTACTTTGTCCAACAATCCAATAACAACAGACTATCGGTTTGTTGGGCTCCAACAATACTGGAATGCGAATCAACAATCGGTTTCTGTTTGTTTACATTGTTTGTTTACATTCTGTTGGTTTCCATTGTTTACTTTGTGCAACAATCGGTTTATGTCGATTAAAATATCGTTTTCATGGGTAACACGTGCGTTTGTGTTTGTTTACATTGTTGGCCTAACACGTGGCGCCCCCTGGCGTTTCCATTGTTTACTTTGTCCAACAATCCAATAACAACAGACTATCGGTTTGTTGGGCTCCAACAATACTGGAATGCGAATCAACAATCGGTTTCTGTTTGTATACATTGTTTGTTTACATTCTGTTGGTTCCATTGTTTACTTTGTGCAACAATCGGTTTATGTCGATTAAATATCGTTTTCATGGGTAACACGTGCGTTTGTGTTTATTTACATTGTTGGCCTAACACGTGGCGCACCCTGGCGTTTCCATTGTTTACTTTGTCCAACAATCCAATAACAACAGACTATAGGTTTGTTGGGCTCCAACAATACTGGAATGCGAATCAACAATCGGTTTCTGTTTGTTTACATTGTTTGTTTACATTCTGTTGGTTTCCATTGTTTACTTTGTGCAACAATCGGTTATTGTCGATTAAAATATCGTTTTCATGGATAACACGTGCGTTTGTGTTTGTTTACATTGTTGGCCTAACAGGTGGCGCCCCCTGGCGTTTCCATTGTTTACTTTGTGCAACAATCGGTTTATGTCGATTAAAATATCGTTTTCATGGGTAACACGTGCGTTTGTGTTTGTTTACATTGTTGGCCTAACAGGTGGCGCCCCCTGGCGTTTCCATTGTTTACTTTGTCCAACAATCCAATAACAACAGACTATCGGTTTGTTGGGCTCCAACAATATTGGAATGCGAATCAACAATCGGTTTCTGTTTGTTTAGTTTGTTTACATTCTGTTGGTTTCCATTGTTTACTTTGTGCAACAATCGGTTTATGTCGATTAAAATATCGTTTCCATGGGTAACACGTGCGTTTGTGTTTGTTTACATTGTTGGCCTAACACGTGGCGCCCCCTGGCGTTTCCATTGTTTACTTTGTCCAACAATCCAATAACAACAGACTATCGGTTTGTTGGGCTCCAATAATACTGGAATGCGAATCAACAAACGGTTTCTGTTTGTTTACATTGTTTGTTTACATTCGGTTTGTTTCCATTGTTTACTTTGTGCAACAATCGGTTTATGTCGATTAAAATATCGTTTTCATCGGTAACACGTGCGTTTGTGTTTGTTTACATTGTTGGCCTAAGACGTAGCGCCCCCTGGCGTTTCCATTGTTTACTTTGTCCAACACTCCAATAACAACAGACTATCGGTTTGTTGGGCTCCAACAATACTGGAATGTGAATCAACAATCGGTTTCTGTTTGTTTACATTGTTTGTTAACATTCTGTTGGTTTCCATTGTTTACTTTGTGCAACAATCGGTTTATCTCGATTAAAATATCGTTTTCATGGGTAACACGTGCGTTTGTGTTTGTTTACATTGTTGGCCTAGCATGTGGCTCCCCCTGGCGTTTCCATTGTTTACTTTTTCCAACAATCCAATAACAACAGATTATCGGTTTGTTGGGCTCCAACAATACTGGAATGCGAATCAACAATCGGTTTCTGTTTGTTTACATTGTTTGTTTACATTCTGTTGGTTTCCATTGTTTACTTTGTGCAACAATCGGTTATTGTCGATTAAAATATCGTTTTCATGGATAACACGTGCGTTTGTGTTTGTTTACATTGTTGGCCTAACAGGTGGCGCCCCCTGGCGTTTCCATTGTTTACTTTGTGCAACAATCGGTTATTGTCGATTAAAATATCGTTTTCATGGATAACACGTGCGTTTGTGTTTGTTTACATTGTTGGCCTAACAGGTGGCGCCCCCTGGCGTTTCCATTGTTTACTTTGTCCAACAATCCAATAACAACAGACTATCGGTTTGTTGGGCTCCAACAATATTGGAATGCGAATCAACAATCGGTTTCTGTTTGTTTAGTTTGTTTACATTCTGTTGGTTTCCATTGTTTACTTTGTGCAACAATCGGTTTATGTCGATTAAAATATCGTTTTCATGGGTAACACGTGCGTTTGTGTTTGTTTACATTGTTGGCCTAACACGTGGCGCCCCCTGGCGTTTCCATTGTTTACTTTGTCCAACAATCCAATAACAACAGACTATCGGTTTGTTGGGCTCCAATAATACTGGAATGCGAATCAACAAACGGTTTCTGTTTGTTTACATTGTTTGTTTACATTCTGTTGGTTTCCATTGTTTACTTTGTGCAACAATCGGTTTATGTCGATTAAAATATCGTTTTCATGGGTAACACGTGCGTTTGTGTTTGTTTACATTGTTGGCCTAACACGTGGCGCACCCTGGCGTTTCCATTGTTTACTTTGTCCAACAATCCAATAACAACAGGCTATAGGTTTGTTGGGCTCCAACAATACTGGAATGCGAATCAACAATGGGTTTCTGTTTGTTTACATTGTTTGTTTACATTCTGTTGGTTTCCATTGTTTACTTTGAGCAACAATCGGTTTATGTCGATTAAAATATCGTTTTCATGGGCAACACGTGCGTTTGTGTTTGTTTACATTGTTAGCCTAAAACGTGGCGCCCCCTGGCGTTTCCATTGTTTACTTTGTCCAACAATCCAATAACAACAGACTATCGGTTTGTTGGGCTCAACAATACTGTAATGCGAATCAACAATCGGTTTCTGTTTGTTTACATTGTTTGTTTACATTCTGTTGGTTTCCATTGTTAACTTTGTGCAACAATCGATTTATGTCGTTTAAAATATCGTTTTCATGGGTAACACGTGCGTTTGTGTTTATTTACATTGTTGGCCTAACACGTGGCGCCCCCTGGCGTTTCCATTGTTTACTTTGTCCAACAATCCAATAACAACAGACTATCGGTTTGTTGGGCTCCAACAATACTGGAATGCGAATCAACAATCGTTTTCTGTTTGTTTACATTGTTTGTTTACATTCTGTTGTTTCCATTGTTTACTTTGTGCAACAATCGGTTTATGTCGATTAAAAAATCGTTTTCATGGGTAACACGTGCGTTTGTGTTTTTTTACATTGTTGACGTAACACGTGGCGCCCCCTGGCGTTTCCATTGTTTACTTTGTCCAACAATCCAATAACAACAGACTATCGGTTTGTTGGGCTCCAACAATACTGGAATGCGAATCAACAATCGGTTTCTGTTTGTTTACATTGTTTGTTTATATTCTGTTGGTTTCCATTGTTTACTTTGTGCAACAATCGTTTTATGTCGATTAAAATATCGTTTTCATGGGTAACACGTGCGTTTGTGTTTGTTTACATTGTTGGCCTAACACGTGGCGCCCCCTGGCGTTTCCATTGTTTACTTTGTCCAACAATCCAATAACAACAGACTATCGGTTTGTTGGGCTCCAACAATACTGGAATGTGAACCAACAATCGGTTTCTGTTTGTTTACATTGTTTGTTAACATTCTGTTGGTTTCCATTGTTTACTTTGTGCAACAATCGGTTTATGTCGATTAAAATATCGTTTTCATGGGTAACACGTGCGTTTGTGTTTGTTTACATTGTTGGCCTAGCATGTGGCTCCCCCTGGCGTTTCCATTGTTTACTTTGTCCAACAATCCAATAACAACAGATTATCGGTTTGTTGGGCTCCAATAATACTGGAATGCGAATCAACAAACGGTTTCTGTTTGTTTACATTGTTTGTTTACATTCAGTTGGTTTCCATTGTTTACTTTGCGCAACAATCGGTTTATGTCGATTAAAATATCGTTTTCATGGGTAACACGTGCGTTTGTGTTTGTTTACATTGTTGGCCTAACACGTGACGCCCCCTGGCGTTTCCATTGTTTAATTTGTCCAACAATCCAATAACAACAGACTATCGGTTTGTTGGGCTCCAACAATACTGGAATGCGAATCAACAATCGGTTTCTGTTTGTTTACATTGTTTGTTTACATTCTGTTGGTTTCCATTGTTTACTTTGTGCAACAATCGGTTTATGTCGATTAAAATATCGTTTTCATGGGCAACACGTGCGTTTGTGTTTGTTTACATTGTTGGCCTAACACGTGGCGCCCCCTGGCGTTTCCATTGTTTACTTTGTCCAACAATCCAATAACAACAGACTATCGGTTTGTTGGGCTCCAACAATACTGGAATGCGAATCAACAATCGGTTTCTGTTTGTTTACATTGTTTGTTTACATTCGGTTTGTTTCCATTGTTTACTTTGTGCAACAATCGGTTTATGTCGATTAAAATATCGTTTTCATCGGTAACACGTGCGTTTGTGTTTGTTTACATTGTTGGACTAAGACGTAGCGCCCCCTGGCGTTTCCATTGTTTACTTTGTCCAACAATCCAATAACAACAGACTATCGGTTTGTTGGGCTCCAACAATACTGGAATGTGAATCAACAATCGGTTTCTGTTTGTTTACATTGTTTGTTAACATTCTGTTGGTTTCCATTGTTTACTTTGTGCAACAATCGGTTTATGTCGATTAAAATATCGGTTTCATGGGTAACACGTGCGTTTGTGTTTGTTTACATTGTTGGCCTAGCATGTGGCTCCCCCTGGCGTTTCCATTGTTTACTTTGTCCAACAATCCAATAACAACAGATTATCGGTTTGTTGGGCTCCAACAATACTGGAATGCGAATCAACAATCGGTTTCTGTGTGTTTACATTGTTTGTTTACATTCTGTTGGTTTACATTGTTTACTTTGTGCAACAATCGGTTATTGTCGATTAAAATATCGTTTTCATGGATAACACGTGCGTTTGTGTTTGTTTACATTGTTGGCCTAACAGGTGGCGCCCCCTGGCGTTTCCATTGTTTACTTTGTCCAACAATCCAATAACAACAGACTATCGGTTTGTTGGGCTCCAACAATATTGGAATGCGAATCAACAATCGGTTTCTGTTTGTTTAGTTTGTTTACATTCTGTTGGTTTCCATTGTTTACTTTGTGCAACAATCGGTTTATGTCGATTAAAATATCGTTTTCATGGGTAACACGTGCGTTTGTGTTTGTTTACATTGTTTGCCTAACACGTGGCGCCCCCTGGCGTTTCCATTGTTTACTTTGTCCAACAATCCAATAACAACAGACTATCGGTTTGTTGGGCTCCAATAATACTGGAATGCGAATCAACAAACGGTTTCTGTTTGTTTACATTCTGTTGGTTTCCATTGTTTACTTTGTGCAACAATCGGTTTATGTCGATTAAAATATCGTTTTCATGGGTAACACGTGCGTTTGTGTTTGTTTACATTGTTGGCCTAACACGTGGCGCCCCCTGGCGTTTCCATTGTTTACTTTGTCCAACAATCCAATAACAATAAACTATCGGTTTGTTGGGCTCCAACAATACTGGAATGCGAATCAACAATCGGTTTCTGTTTGTTTACATTGTTTGTTTACATTCTGTTGGTTCCATTGTTTACTTTGTGCAACAATCGGTTTATGTCGATTAAAATATCGTTTTCATGGTTAACACGTGCGTTTGTGTTTGTTTACATTGTTGGCCTAACACGTGGCGCCCCCTGGCGTTTCCATTGTTTACTTTGTCCAACAATACAATAAAAACAGACTATCGGTTTTTTGGGCTCCAACAATACTGGAATGCGAATAAACAATCGGTTTCTGTTTGTTTACATTGTTTGTTTACATTTTGTTGGTTTCCATTGTTTACTTTGTGCAACAATCGGTTTATGTCGATTAAAATATCTTTTTCATGGGTAACACGTGCGTTTGTGTTTGTTTACGTTGTTGGCCTAAAACGTGGCGCCCCCTGGCGTTTCCATTGTTTACTTTGTCCAACAATCCAATAACAACAGACTATTGGTTTGTTGGGCTCCAACAATACTGGAATGCGAATCAACAATCGGTTTCTGTT
Organism: Maratus speciosus; assembly: GCA_963932465.1. NCBI lineage: Eukaryota > Metazoa > Arthropoda > Arachnida > Araneae > Salticidae > Maratus > Maratus speciosus. The sequence continues at coordinate 182,493,082 of OZ010795.1, read as the reverse complement.
TGTTTACATTCTGTTGGTTTCCATTGTTTACTTTGTGCAACAATCGGTTTATGTCGATTAAATATCGTTTTCTTCGGTAACACGTGCGTTTGTGTTTGTTTACATTGTTAGCCTAACACGTAGCGCCCCCTGGCGTTTCCATTGTTTACTTTGTCCAACAATCCAATAACAACAGACTATCGGTTTGTTGGGCTCCAACAATACTGGAATGCGAATCAACAATCGGTTTCTGTTTGTTTACATTGTTTGTTTACATTCTGTTGGTTTCCATTGTTTACTTTGTGCAACAATCGGTTTATGTCGATTAAAATATCGTTTTCATTGGTAACACGTGGGTTTGTGTTTGTTTACATTGTTGGCCTAACACTTAGCGCCCCCTGGCGTTTCCATTGTTTACTTTGTCCAACAATCCAATAACAACAGACTATCGGTTTGTTGGGCTCCAACAATACTAGAATGCGAATCAACAATAGGTTTCTGTTTGTTTACATTGTTTGTTTACATTCTGTTGGTTTCCATTGTTTACATTGTGCAACAATCGGTTTATGTCGATTAAAATATCGTTTTCATGGGTAACACGTGCGTTTGTGTTTGTTTACATTGTTGGCCTAACACGTGGCGCCCCCTGGCGTTTCCATTGTTTACTTTGTCCAACAATCCAATAACAATAAACTATCGGTTTGTTGGGCTCCAACAATACTGGAATGCGAATCAACAATCGGTTTCTGTTTGTTTACATTGTTTGTTTACATTATGTTGGTTTCCATTGTTTACTTTGTGCAACAATCGGTTATTGTCGATTAAAATATCGTTTTCATGGGTAACAAGTGCGTTTGTGTTTGTTTACATTGTTGGCCTAACACGTGGCGCCCCCTGGCGTTTCCATTGTTTACTTTGTCCAACAATCCAATAACAACAGACTATCGGTTTGTTGGGCTCCAACAATACTGGAATGCGAATCAACAATCGGTTTCTGTTTGTTTACATTGTTTGTTTACATTCTGTTGGTTTCCATTGTTTACTTTGTGCAACAATCGGTTTATGTCGATTAAAATATCGTTTTCATGGGTAACACGTGCGTTTGTGTTTGTTTACATTGTTGGCCTAACACGTGGCGCCCCCTGGCGTTTCCATTGTTTACTTTGTCCAACAATCCAATAACAACAGACTATCGGTTTGTTGGGCTCCAACAATACTGGAATGCGAATCAACAATCGGTTTCTGTTTGTATACATTGTTTGTTTACATTCTGTTGGTTCCATTGTTTACTTTGTGCAACAATCGGTTTATGTCGATTAAATATCGTTTTCATGGGTAACACGTGCGTTTGTGTTTATTTACATTGTTGGCCTAACACGTGGCGCACCCTGGCGTTTCCATTGTTTACTTTGTCCAACAATCCAATAACAACAGACTATAGGTTTGTTGGGCTCCAACAATACTGGAATGCGAATCAACAATCGGTTTCTGTTTGTTTACATTGTTTGTTTACATTCTGTTGGTTTCCATTGTTTACTTTGTGCAACAATCGGTTATTGTCGATTAAAATATCGTTTTCATGGATAACACGTGCGTTTGTGTTTGTTTACATTGTTGGCCTAACAGGTGGCGCCCCCTGGCGTTTCCATTGTTTACTTTGTGCAACAATCGGTTTATGTCGATTAAAATATCGTTTTCATGGGTAACACGTGCGTTTGTGTTTGTTTACATTGTTGGCCTAACAGGTGGCGCCCCCTGGCGTTTCCATTGTTTACTTTGTCCAACAATCCAATAACAACAGACTATCGGTTTGTTGGGCTCCAACAATATTGGAATGCGAATCAACAATCGGTTTCTGTTTGTTTAGTTTGTTTACATTCTGTTGGTTTCCATTGTTTACTTTGTGCAACAATCGGTTTATGTCGATTAAAATATCGTTTCCATGGGTAACACGTGCGTTTGTGTTTGTTTACATTGTTGGCCTAACACGTGGCGCCCCCTGGCGTTTCCATTGTTTACTTTGTCCAACAATCCAATAACAACAGACTATCGGTTTGTTGGGCTCCAATAATACTGGAATGCGAATCAACAAACGGTTTCTGTTTGTTTACATTGTTTGTTTACATTCGGTTTGTTTCCATTGTTTACTTTGTGCAACAATCGGTTTATGTCGATTAAAATATCGTTTTCATCGGTAACACGTGCGTTTGTGTTTGTTTACATTGTTGGCCTAAGACGTAGCGCCCCCTGGCGTTTCCATTGTTTACTTTGTCCAACACTCCAATAACAACAGACTATCGGTTTGTTGGGCTCCAACAATACTGGAATGTGAATCAACAATCGGTTTCTGTTTGTTTACATTGTTTGTTAACATTCTGTTGGTTTCCATTGTTTACTTTGTGCAACAATCGGTTTATCTCGATTAAAATATCGTTTTCATGGGTAACACGTGCGTTTGTGTTTGTTTACATTGTTGGCCTAGCATGTGGCTCCCCCTGGCGTTTCCATTGTTTACTTTTTCCAACAATCCAATAACAACAGATTATCGGTTTGTTGGGCTCCAACAATACTGGAATGCGAATCAACAATCGGTTTCTGTTTGTTTACATTGTTTGTTTACATTCTGTTGGTTTCCATTGTTTACTTTGTGCAACAATCGGTTATTGTCGATTAAAATATCGTTTTCATGGATAACACGTGCGTTTGTGTTTGTTTACATTGTTGGCCTAACAGGTGGCGCCCCCTGGCGTTTCCATTGTTTACTTTGTCCAACAATCCAATAACAACAGACTATCGGTTTGTTGGGCTCCAACAATATTGGAATGCGAATCAACAATCGGTTTCTGTTTGTTTAGTTTGTTTACATTCTGTTGGTTTCCATTGTTTACTTTGTGCAACAATCGGTTTATGTCGATTAAAATATCGTTTTCATGGGTAACACGTGCGTTTGTGTTTGTTTACATTGTTGGCCTAACACGTGGCGCCCCCTGGCGTTTCCATTGTTTACTTTGTCCAACAATCCAATAACAACAGACTATCGGTTTGTTGGGCTCCAATAATACTGGAATGCGAATCAACAAACGGTTTCTGTTTGTTTACATTGTTTGTTTACATTCTGTTGGTTTCCATTGTTTACTTTGTGCAACAATCGGTTTATGTCGATTAAAATATCGTTTTCATGGGTAACACGTGCGTTTGTGTTTGTTTACATTGTTGGCCTAACACGTGGCGCACCCTGGCGTTTCCATTGTTTACTTTGTCCAACAATCCAATAACAACAGGCTATAGGTTTGTTGGGCTCCAACAATACTGGAATGCGAATCAACAATGGGTTTCTGTTTGTTTACATTGTTTGTTTACATTCTGTTGGTTTCCATTGTTTACTTTGAGCAACAATCGGTTTATGTCGATTAAAATATCGTTTTCATGGGCAACACGTGCGTTTGTGTTTGTTTACATTGTTAGCCTAACACGTGGCGCCCCCTGGCGTTTCCATTGTTTACTTTGTCCAACAATCCAATAACAACAGACTATCGGTTTGTTGGGCTCAACAATACTGTAATGCGAATCAACAATCGGTTTCTGTTTGTTTACATTGTTTGTTTACATTCTGTTGGTTTCCATTGTTAACTTTGTGCAACAATCGATTTATGTCGTTTAAAATATCGTTTTCATGGGTAACACGTGCGTTTGTGTTTATTTACATTGTTGGCCTAACACGTGGCGCCCCCTGGCGTTTCCATTGTTTACTTTGTCCAACAATCCAATAACAACAGACTATCGGTTTGTTGGGCTCCAACAATACTGGAATGCGAATCAACAATCGTTTTCTGTTTGTTTACATTGTTTGTTTACATTCTGTTGTTTCCATTGTTTACTTTGTGCAACAATCGGTTTATGTCGATTAAAAAATCGTTTTCATGGGTAACACGTGCGTTTGTGTTTTTTTACATTGTTGACGTAACACGTGGCGCCCCCTGGCGTTTCCATTGTTTACTTTGTCCAACAATCCAATAACAACAGACTATCGGTTTGTTGGGCTCCAACAATACTGGAATGCGAATCAACAATCGGTTTCTGTTTGTTTACATTGTTTGTTTATATTCTGTTGGTTTCCATTGTTTACTTTGTGCAACAATCGTTTTATGTCGATTAAAATATCGTTTTCATGGGTAACACGTGCGTTTGTGTTTGTTTACATTGTTGGCCTAACACGTGGCGCCCCCTGGCGTTTCCATTGTTTACTTTGTCCAACAATCCAATAACAACAGACTATCGGTTTGTTGGGCTCCAACAATACTGGAATGTGAACCAACAATCGGTTTCTGTTTGTTTACATTGTTTGTTAACATTCTGTTGGTTTCCATTGTTTACTTTGTGCAACAATCGGTTTATGTCGATTAAAATATCGTTTTCATGGGTAACACGTGCGTTTGTGTTTGTTTACATTGTTGGCCTAGCATGTGGCTCCCCCTGGCGTTTCCATTGTTTACTTTGTCCAACAATCCAATAACAACAGATTATCGGTTTGTTGGGCTCCAATAATACTGGAATGCGAATCAACAAACGGTTTCTGTTTGTTTACATTGTTTGTTTACATTCAGTTGGTTTCCATTGATTACTTTGCGCAACAATCGGTTTATGTCGATTAAAATATCGTTTTCATGGGTAACACGTGCGTTTGTGTTTGTTTACATTGTTGGCCTAACACGTGACGCCCCCTGGCGTTTCCATTGTTTAATTTGTCCAACAATCCAATAACAACAGACTATCGGTTTGTTGGGCTCCAACAATACTGGAATGCGAATCAACAATCGGTTTCTGTTTGTTTACATTGTTTGTTTACATTCTGTTGGTTTCCATTGTTTACTTTGTGCAACAATCGGTTTATGTCGATTAAAATATCGTTTTCATGGGCAACACGTGCGTTTGTGTTTGTTTACATTGTTGGCCTAACACGTGGCGCCCCCTGGCGTTTCCATTGTTTACTTTGTCCAACAATCCAATAACAACAGACTATCGGTTTGTTGGGCTCCAACAATACTGGAATGCGAATCAACAATCGGTTTCTGTTTGTTTACATTGTTTGTTTACATTCGGTTTGTTTCCATTGTTTACTTTGTGCAACAATCGGTTTATGTCGATTAAAATATCGTTTTCATCGGTAACACGTGCGTTTGTGTTTGTTTACATTGTTGGACTAAGACGTAGCGCCCCCTGGCGTTTCCATTGTTTACTTTGTCCAACAATCCAATAACAACAGACTATCGGTTTGTTGGGCTCCAACAATACTGGAATGTGAATCAACAATCGGTTTCTGTTTGTTTACATTGTTTGTTAACATTCTGTTGGTTTCCATTGTTTACTTTGTGCAACAATCGGTTTATGTCGATTAAAATATCGGTTTCATGGGTAACACGTGCGTTTGTGTTTGTTTACATTGTTGGCCTAGCATGTGGCTCCCCCTGGCGTTTCCATTGTTTACTTTGTCCAACAATCCAATAACAACAGATTATCGGTTTGTTGGGCTCCAACAATACTGGAATGCGAATCAACAATCGGTTTCTGTGTGTTTACATTGTTTGTTTACATTCTGTTGGTTTACATTGTTTACTTTGTGCAACAATCGGTTATTGTCGATTAAAATATCGTTTTCATGGATAACACGTGCGTTTGTGTTTGTTTACATTGTTGGCCTAACAGGTGGCGCCCCCTGGCGTTTCCATTGTTTACTTTGTCCAACAATCCAATAACAACAGACTATCGGTTTGTTGGGCTCCAACAATATTGGAATGCGAATCAACAATCGGTTTCTGTTTGTTTAGTTTGTTTACATTCTGTTGGTTTCCATTGTTTACTTTGTGCAACAATCGGTTTATGTCGATTAAAATATCGTTTTCATGGGTAACACGTGCGTTTGTGTTTGTTTACATTGTTTGCCTAACACGTGGCGCCCCCTGGCGTTTCCATTGTTTACTTTGTCCAACAATCCAATAACAACAGACTATCGGTTTGTTGGGCTCCAATAATACTAGAATGCGAATCAACAAACGGTTTCTGTTTGTTTACATTCTGTTGGTTTCCATTGTTTACTTTGTGCAACAATCGGTTTATGTCGATTAAAATATCGTTTTCATGGGTAACACGTGCGTTTGTGTTTGTTTACATTGTTGGCCTAACACGTGGCGCCCCCTGGCGTTTCCATTGTTTACTTTGTCCAACAATCCAATAACAATAAACTCGGTTTGTTGGGCTCCAACAATACTGGAATGCGAATCAACAATCGGTTTCTCTTTGTTTACATTGTTTGTTTACATTCTGTTGGTTCCATTGTTTACTTTGTGCAACAATCGGTTTATGTCGATTAAAATATCGTTTTCATGGGTAACACGTGCGTTTGTGTTTATTTACATTGTTGGCCTAACACGTGGCGCCCCCTGGCGTTTCCATTGTTTAATTTGTCCAACAATCCAATAACAACAGACTATCGGTTTGTTGGGCTCCAACAATACTGGAATGCGAATCAACAATCGGTTTCTGTTTGTTTACATTGTTTGTTTACATTCTGTTGGTTCCATTGTTTACTTTGTGCAACAATCGGTTTATGTCGATTAAAATATCGTTTTCATGGTTAACACGTGCGTTTGTGTTTGTTTACATTGTTGGCCTAACACGTGGCGCCCCCTGGCGTTTCCATTGTTTACTTTGTCCAACAATCCAATAAAAACAGACTATCGGTTTTTTGGGCTCCAACAATACTGGAATGCGAATAAACAATCGGTTTCTGTTTGTTTACATTGTTTGTTTACATTTTGTTGGTTTCCATTGTTTACTTTGTGCAACAATCGGTTTATGTCGATTAAAATATCTTTTTCATGGGTAACACGTGCGTTTGTGTTTGTTTACGTTGTTGGCCTAACACGTGGCGCCCCCTGGCGTTTCCATTGTTTACTTTGTCCAACAATCCAATAACAACAGACTATTGGTTTGTTGGGCTCCAACAATACTGGAATGCGAATCAACAATCGGTTTCTGTTTGTTTACATTCTGTTGGTTTCCATTGTTTACTTTGTGCAACAATCGGTTTATGTCGATTAAATATCGTTTTCTTCGGTAACACGTGCGTTTGTGTTTGTTTACATTGTTAGCCTAACACGTAGCGCCCCCTGGCGTTTCCATTGTTTACTTTGTCCAACAATCCAATAACAACAGACTATCGGTTTGTTGGGCTCCAACAATACTGGAATGCGAATCAACAATCGGTTTCTGTTTGTTTACATTGTTTGTTTACATTCTGTTGGTTTCCATTGTTTACTTTGTGCAACAATCGGTTTATGTCGATTAAAATATCGTTTTCATTGGTAACACGTGGGTTTGTGTTTGTTTACATTGTTGGCCTAACACGTAGCGCCCCCTGGCGTTTCCATTGTTTACTTTGTCCAACAATCCAATAACAACAGACTATCGGTTTGTTGGGCTCCAACAATACTGGAATGCGAATCAACAATGGGTTTCTGTTTGTTTACATTGTTTGTTTACATTCTGTTGGTTTCCATTGTTTACTTTGTGCAACAATCGGTTTATGTCGATTAAAATATCTTTTTCATGGGTAACACGTGCGTTTGTGTTTGTTTACGTTGTTGGCCTAAAACGTGGCGCCCCCTGGCGTTTCCATTGTTTACTTTGTCCAACAATCCAATAACAACAGACTATTGGTTTGTTGGGCTCCAACAATACTGGAATGCGAATCAACAATCGGTTTCTGTTTGTTTACATTCTGTTGGTTTCCATTGTTTACTTTGTGCAACAATCGGTTTATGTCGATTAAATATCGTTTTCTTCGGTAACACGTGCGTTTGTGTTTGTTTACATTGTTAGCCTAACACGTAGCGCCCCCTGGCGTTTCCATTGTTTACTTTGTCCAACAATCCAATAACAACAGACTATCGGTTTGTTGGGCTCCAACAATACTGGAATGCGAATCAACAATCGGTTTCTGTTTGTTTACATTGTTTGTTTACATTCTGTTGGTTTCCATTGTTTACTTTGTGCAACAATCGGTTTATGTCGATTAAAATATCGTTTTCATTGGTAACACGTGGGTTTGTGTTTGTTTACATTGTTGGCCTAACACTTAGCGCCCCCTGGCGTTTCCATTGTTTACTTTGTCCAACAATCCAATAACAACAGACTATCGGTTTGTTGGGCTCCAACAATACTAGAATGCGAATCAACAATAGGTTTCTGTTTGTTTACATTGTTTGTTTACATTCTGTTGGTTTCCATTGTTTACATTGTGCAACAATCGGTTTATGTCGATTAAAATATCGTTTTCATGGGTAACACGTGCGTTTGTGTTTGTTTACATTGTTGGCCTAACACGTGGCGCCCCCTGGCGTTTCCATTGTTTACTTTGTCCAACAATCCAATAACAATAAACTATCGGTTTGTTGGGCTCCAACAATACTGGAATGCGAATCAACAATCGGTTTCTGTTTGTTTACATTGTTTGTTTACATTATGTTGGTTTCCATTGTTTACTTTGTGCAACAATCGGTTATTGTCGATTAAAATATCGTTTTCATGGGTAACAAGTGCGTTTGTGTTTGTTTACATTGTTGGCCTAACACGTGGCGCCCCCTGGCGTTTCCATTGTTTACTTTGTCCAACAATCCAATAACAACAGACTATCGGTTTGTTGGGCTCCAACAATACTGGAATGCGAATCAACAATCGGTTTCTGTTTGTTTACATTGTTTGTTTACATTCTGTTGGTTTCCATTGTTTACTTTGTGCAACAATCGGTTTATGTCGATTAAAATATCGTTTTCATAGGTAACACGTGCGTTTGTGTTTGTTTACATTGTTGGCCTAACACGTGGCGCCCCCTGGCGTTTCCATTGTTTACTTTGTCCAACAATCCAATAACAACAGACTATCGGTTTGTTGGGCTCCAACAATACTGGAATGCGAATCAACAATCGGTTTCTGTTTGTATACATTGTTTGTTTACATTCTGTTGGTTCCATTGTTTACTTTGTGCAACAATCGGTTTATGTCGATTAAATATCGTTTTCATGGGTAACACGTGCGTTTGTGTTTATTTACATTGTTGGCCTAACACGTGGCGCACCCTGGCGTTTCCATTGTTTACTTTGTCCAACAATCCAATAACAACAGACTATAGGTTTGTTGGGCTCCAACAATACTGGAATGCGAATCAACAATCGGTTTCTGTTTGTTTACATTGTTTGTTTACATTCTGTTGGTTTCCATTGTTTACTTTGTGCAACAATCGGTTATTGTCGATTAAAATATCGTTTTCATGGATAACACGTGCGTTTGTGTTTGTTTACATTGTTGGCCTAACAGGTGGCGCCCCCTGGCGTTTCCATTGTTTACTTTGTGCAACAATCGGTTTATGTCGATTAAAATATCGTTTTCATGGGTAACACGTGCGTTTGTGTTTGTTTACATTGTTGGCCTAACAGGTGGCGCCCCCTGGCGTTTCCATTGTTTACTTTGTCCAACAATCCAATAACAACAGACTATCGGTTTGTTGGGCTCCAACAATATTGGAATGCGAATCAACAATCGGTTTCTGTTTGTTTAGTTTGTTTACATTCTGTTGGTTTCCATTGTTTACTTTGTGCAACAATCGGTTTATGTCGATTAAAATATCGTTTCCATGGGTAACACGTGCGTTTGTGTTTGTTTACATTGTTGGCCTAACACGTGGCGCCCCCTGGCGTTTCCATTGTTTACTTTGTCCAACAATCCAATAACAACAGACTATCGGTTTGTTGGGCTCCAATAATACTGGAATGCGAATCAACAAACGGTTTCTGTTTGTTTACATTGTTTGTTTACATTCGGTTTGTTTCCATTGTTTACTTTGTGCAACAATCGGTTTATGTCGATTAAAATATCGTTTTCATCGGTAACACGTGCGTTTGTGTTTGTTTACATTGTTGGCCTAAGACGTAGCGCCCCCTGGCGTTTCCATTGTTTACTTTGTCCAACACTCCAATAACAACAGACTATCGGTTTGTTGGGCTCCAACAATACTGGAATGTGAATCAACAATCGGTTTCTGTTTGTTTACATTGTTTGTTAACATTCTGTTGGTTTCCATTGTTTACTTTGTGCAACAATCGGTTTATCTCGATTAAAATATCGTTTTCATGGGTAACACGTGCGTTTGTGTTTGTTTACATTGTTGGCCTAGCATGTGGCTCCCCCTGGCGTTTCCATTGTTTACTTTTTCCAACAATCCAATAACAACAGATTATCGGTTTGTTGGGCTCCAACAATACTGGAATGCGAATCAACAATCGGTTTCTGTTTGTTTACATTGTTTGTTTACATTCTGTTGGTTTCCATTGTTTACTTTGTGCAACAATCGGTTATTGTCGATTAAAATATCGTTTTCATGGATAACACGTGCGTTTGTGTTTGTTTACATTGTTGGCCTAACAGGTGGCGCCCCCTGGCGTTTCCATTGTTTACTTTGTCCAACAATCCAATAACAACAGACTATCGGTTTGTTGGGCTCCAACAATATTGGAATGCGAATCAACAATCGGTTTCTGTTTGTTTAGTTTGTTTACATTCTGTTGGTTTCCATTGTTTACTTTGTGCAACAATCGGTTTATGTCGATTAAAATATCGTTTTCATGGGTAACACGTGCGTTTGTGTTTGTTTACATTGTTGGCCTAACACGTGGCGCCCCCTGGCGTTTCCATTGTTTACTTTGTCCAACAATCCAATAACAACAGACTATCGGTTTGTTGGGCTCCAATAATACTGGAATGCGAATCAACAAACGGTTTCTGTTTGTTTACATTGTTTGTTTACATTCTGTTGGTTTCCATTGTTTACTTTGTGCAACAATCGGTTTATGTCGATTAAAATATCGTTTTCATGGGTAACACGTGCGTTTGTGTTTGTTTACATTGTTGGCCTAACACGTGGTGCACCCTGGCGTTTCCATTGTTTACTTTGTCCAACAATCCAATAACAACAGGCTATAGGTTTGTTGGGCTCCAACAATACTGGAATGCGAATCAACAATGGGTTTCTGTTTGTTTACATTGTTTGTTTACATTCTGTTGGTTTCCATTGTTTACTTTGAGCAACAATCGGTTTATGTCGATTAAAATATCGTTTTCATGGGCAACACGTGCGTTTGTGTTTGTTTACATTGTTAGCCTAACACGTGACGCCCCCTGGCGTTTCCATTGTTTACTTTGTCCAACAATCCAATAACAACAGACTATCGGTTTGTTGGGCTCAACAATACTGTAATGCGAATCAACAATCGGTTTCTGTTTGTTTACATTGTTTGTTTACATTCTGTTGGTTTCCATTGTTAACTTTGTGCAACAATCGATTTATGTCGTTTAAAATATCGTTTTCATGGGTAACACGTGCGTTTGTGTTTATTTACATTGTTGGCCTAACACGTGGCGCCCCCTGGCGTTTCCATTGTTTACTTTGTCCAACAATCCAATAACAACAGACTATCGGTTTGTTGGGCTCCAACAATACTGGAATGCGAATCAACAATCGTTTTCTGTTTGTTTACATTGTTTGTTTACATTCTGTTGTTTCCATTGTTTACTTTGTGCAACAATCGGTTTATGTCGATTAAAAAATCGTTTTCATGGGTAACACGTGCGTTTGTGTTTTTTTACATTGTTGACGTAACACGTGGCGCCCCCTGGCGTTTCCATTGTTTACTTTGTCCAACAATCCAATAACAACAGACTATCGGTTTGTTGGGCTCCAACAATACTGGAATGCGAATCAACAATCGGTTTCTGTTTGTTTACATTGTTTGTTTATATTCTGTTGGTTTCCATTGTTTACTTTGTGCAACAATCGTTTTATGTCGATTAAAATATCGTTTTCATGGGTAACACGTGCGTTTGTGTTTGTTTACATTGTTGGCCTAACACGTGGCGCCCCCTGGCGTTTCCATTGTTTACTTTGTCCAACAATCCAATAACAACAGACTATCGGTTTGTTGGGCTCCAACAATACTGGAATGTGAACCAACAATCGGTTTCTGTTTGTTTACATTGTTTGTTAACATTCTGTTGGTTTCCATTGTTTACTTTGTGCAACAATCGGTTTATGTCGATTAAAATATCGTTTTCATGGGTAACACGTGCGTTTGTGTTTGTTTACATTGTTGGCCTAGCATGTGGCTCCCCCTGGCGTTTCCATTGTTTACTTTGTCCAACAATCCAATAACAACAGATTATCGGTTTGTTGGGCTCCAATAATACTGGAATGCGAATCAACAAACGGTTTCTGTTTGTTTACATTGTTTGTTTACATTCAGTTGGTTTCCATTGTTTACTTTGCGCAACAATCGGTTTATGTCGATTAAAATATCGTTTTCATGGGTAACACGTGCGTTTGTGTTTGTTTACATTGTTGGCCTAACACGTGACGCCCCCTGGCGTTTCCATTGTTTACTTTGTCCAACAATCCAATAACAACAGACTATCGGTTTGTTGGGCTCCAACAATACTGGAATGCGAATCAACAATCGGTTTCTGTTTGTTTACATTGTTTGTTTACATTCTGTTGGTTTCCATTGTTTACTTTGTGCAACAATCGGTTTATGTCGATTAAAATATCGTTTTCATGGGCAACACGTGCGTTTGTGTTTGTTTACATTGTTGGCCTAACACGTGGCGCCCCCTGGCGTTTCCATTGTTTACTTTGTCCAACAATCCAATAACAACAGACTATCGGTTTGTTGGGCTCCAACAATACTGGAATGCGAATCAACAATCGGTTTCTGTTTGTTTACATTGTTTGTTTACATTCGGTTTGTTTCCATTGTTTACTTTGTGCAACAATCGGTTTATGTCGATTAAAATATCGTTTTCATCGGTAACACGTGCGTTTGTGTTTTTTTACATTGTTGGACTAAGACGTAGCGCCCCCTGGCGTTTCCATTGTTTACTTTGTCCAACAATCCAATAACAACAGACTATCGGTTTGTTGGGCTCCAACAATACTGGAATGTGAATCAACAATCGGTTTCTGTTTGTTTACATTGTTTGTTAACATTCTGTTGGTTTCCATTGTTTACTTTGTGCAACAATCGGTTTATGTCGATTAAAATATCGGTTTCATGGGTAACACGTGCGTTTGTGTTTGTTTACATTGTTGGCCTAGCATGTGGCTCCCCCTGGCGTTTCCATTGTTTACTTTGTCCAACAATCCAATAACAACAGATTATCGGTTTGTTGGGCTCCAACAATACTGGAATGCGAATCAACAATCGGTTTCTGTGTGTTTACATTGTTTGTTTACATTCTGTTGGTTTACATTGTTTACTTTGTGCAACAATCGGTTATTGTCGATTAAAATATCGTTTTCATGGATAACACGTGCGTTTGTGTTTGTTTACATTGTTGGCCTAACAGGTGGCGCCCCCTGGCGTTTCCATTGTTTACTTTGTCCAACAATCCAATAACAACAGACTATCGGTTTGTTGGGCTCCAACAATATTGGAATGCGAATCAACAATCGGTTTCTGTTTGTTTAGTTTGTTTACATTCTGTTGGTTTCCATTGTTTACTTTGTGCAACAATCGGTTTATGTCGATTAAAATATCGTTTTCATGGGTAACACGTGCGTTTGTGTTTGTTTACATTGTTTGCCTAACACGTGGCGCCCCCTGGCGTTTCCATTGTTTACTTTGTCCAACAATCCAATAACAACAGACTATCGGTTTGTTGGGCTCCAATAATACTGGAATGCGAATCAACAAACGGTTTCTGTTTGTTTACATTCTGTTGGTTTCCATTGTTTACTTTGTGCAACAATCGGTTTATGTCGATTAAAATATCGTTTTCATGGGTAACACGTGCGTTTGTGTTTGTTTACATTGTTGGCCTAACACGTGGCGCCCCCTGGCGTTTCCATTGTTTACTTTGTCCAACAATCCAATAACAATAAACTATCGGTTTGTTGGGCTCCAACAATACTGGAATGCGAATCAACAATCGGTTTCTGTTTGTTTACATTGTTTGTTTACATTCTGTTGGTTCCATTGTTTACTTTGTGCAACAATCGGTTTATGTCGATTAAAATATCGTTTTCATGGGTAACACGTGCGTTTGTGTTTATTTACATTGTTGGCCTAACACGTGGCGCCCCCTGGCGTTTCCATTGTTTAATTTGTCCAACAATCCAATAACAACAGACTATCGGTTTGTTGGGCTCCAACAATACTGGAATGCGAATCAACAATCGGTTTCTGTTTGTTTACATTGTTTGTTTACATTCTGTTGGTTCCATTGTTTACTTTGTGCAACAATCGGTTTATGTCGATTAAAATATCGTTTTCATGGTTAACACGTGCGTTTGTGTTTGTTTACATTGTTGGCCTAACACGTGGCGCCCCCTGGCGTTTCCATTGTTTACTTTGTCCAACAATCCAATAAAAACAGACTATCGGTTTTTTGGGCTCCAACAATACTGGAATGCGAATAAACAATCGGTTTCTGTTTGTTTACATTGTTTGTTTACATTTTGTTGGTTTCCATTGTTTACTTTGTGCAACAATCGGTTTATGTCGATTAAAATATCTTTTTCATGGGTAACACGTGCGTTTGTGTTTGTTTACGTTGTTGGCCTAACACGTGGCGCCCCCTGGCGTTTCCATTGTTTACTTTGTCCAACAATCCAATAACAACAGACTATTGGTTTGTTGGGCTCCAACAATACTGGAATGCGAATCAACAATCGGTTTCTGTTTGTTTACATTCTGTTGGTTTCCATTGTTTACTTTGTGCAACAATCGGTTTATGTCGATTAAATATCGTTTTCTTCGGTAACACGTGCGTTTGTGTTTGTTTACATTGTTAGCCTAACACGTAGCGCCCCCTGGCGTTTCCATTGTTTACTTTGTCCAACAATCCAATAACAACAGACTATCGGTTTGTTGGGCTCCAACAATACTGGAATGCGAATCAACAATCGGTTTCTGTTTGTTTACATTGTTTGTTTACATTCTGTTGGTTTCCATTGTTTACTTTGTGCAACAATCGGTTTATGTCGATTAAAATATCGTTTTCATTGGTAACACGTGGGTTTGTGTTTGTTTACATTGTTGGCCTAACACGTAGCGCCCCCTGGCGTTTCCATTGTTTACTTTGTCCAACAATCCAATAACAACAGACTATCGGTTTGTTGGGCTCCAACAATACTGGAATGCGAATCAACAATGGGTTTCTGTTTGTTTACATTGTTTGTTTACATTCTGTTGGTTTCCATTGTTTACTTTGAGCAACAATCGGTTTATGTCGATTAAAATATCGTTTTCATGGGCAACACGTGCGTTTGTGTTTGTTTACATTGTTGGCCTAACACGTGGCGCCCCCTGGCGTTTCCATTGTTTACTTTGTCCAACAATCCAATAACAACAGACTATCGGTTTGTTGGGCTCAAAAATACTGTAATGCGAATCAACAATCGGTTTCTGTTTGTTTACATTGTTTGTTTACATTCTGTTGGTTTCCATTGTTAACTTTGTGCAACAATCGGTTTATGTCGTTTAAAATATCGTTTTCATGGGTAACACGTGCGTTTGTGTTTATTTACATTGTTGGCCTAACACGTGGCGCCCCCTGGCGTTTCCATTGTTTACTTTGTCCAACAATCCAATAACAACAGACTATCGGTTTGTTGGGCTCCAACAATACTGGAATGCGAATCAACAATCGGTTTCTGTTTGTTTACATTGTTTGTTTACATTCTGTTGTTTCCATTGTTTACTTTGTGCAACAATCGGTTTATGTCGATTAAAAAATCGTTTTCATGGGTAACACGTGCGTTTGTGTTTTTTTACATTGTTGATGTAACACGTGGCGCCCCCTGGCGTTTCCATTGTTTACTTTGTCAACAATCCAATAACAACAGACTATCGGTTTGTTGGGCTCCAACAATACTGGAATGCGAATCAACAATCGGTTTCTGTTTGTTTACATTGTTTGTTTACATTCTGTTGGTTTCCATTGTCTACTTTGTGCAACAATCGGTTTATGTCGATTAAAATATCGTTTTCATGGGTAACACGTGCGTTTGTGTTTGTTTACAT
The DNA here is from genome assembly GCA_963932465.1 of Maratus speciosus. Classification (NCBI taxonomy): domain Eukaryota; kingdom Metazoa; phylum Arthropoda; class Arachnida; order Araneae; family Salticidae; genus Maratus; species Maratus speciosus. The sequence continues at coordinate 182,476,976 of OZ010795.1, read as the reverse complement.
TGTTGGCCTAACATGTGGCGCCCCCTGGCGTTTCCATTGTTTACTTTGTCCAACAATCCAATAACAACAGACTATCGGTTTGTTGGGCTCCAACAATACTGGAATGTGAACCAACAATCGGTTTCTGTTTGTTTACATTGTTTGTTAACATTCTGTTGGTTTCCATTGTTTACTTTGTGCAACAATCGGTTTATGTCGATTAAAATATCGTTTTCATGGGTAACACGTGCGTTTGTGTTTGTTTACATTGCTGGCCTAGCATGTGGCTCCCCCTGGCGTTTCCATTGTTTACTTTGTCCAACAATCCAATAACAACAGATTATCGGTTTGTTGGGCTCCAATAATACTGGAATGCGAATCAACAAACGGTTTCTGTTTGTTTACATTGTTTGTTTACATTCAGTTGGTTTCCATTGTTTACTTTGCGCAACAATCGGTTTATGTCGATTAAAATATCGTTTTCATGGGTAACACGTGCGTTTGTGTTTGTTTACATTGTTGGCCTAACACGTGACGCCCCCTGGCGTTTCCATTGTTTACTTTGTCCAACAATCCAATAACAACAGACTATCGGTTTGTTGGGCTCCAACAATACTGGAATGCGAATCAACAATCGGTTTCTGTTTGTTTACATTGTTTGTTTACATTCTGTTGGTTCCATTGTTTACTTTGTGCAACAATAGGTTTATGTCGATTAAAATATCGTTTTCATTTGTAACACGTGCGTTTGTGTTTATTTACATTGTTGGCCTAACACGTGGCCCCCCCTGGCGTTTCCATTGTTTACTTTGTCCAACAATCCAATAACAACAGACTATTGGTTTTTTGGGCTCCAACAATACTGGAATGCGAATCAACAATCGGTTTCTGTTTGCTTACATTGTTTGTTTACATTCTGTTGGTTTCCATTGTTTACTTTGTGCAACAATCGGTTTATGTCGATTAAAATATCGTTTTCATGGGTAACACGTGCGTTTGGGTTTGTTTACATTGTTGGCCTAACACGTGGCGCCCCCTGGCGTTTCCATTGTTTACTTTGTCCAACAATCCAATAACAATAAACTATCGGTTTGTTGGGCTCCAACAATACTGGAATGCGAATCAACAATCGGTTTCTGTTTGTTTACATTGTTTGTTTACATTCTGTTGGTTCCATTGTTTACTTTGTGCAACAATCGGTTTATGTCGATTAAAATATCGTTTTCATGGGTAACACGTGCGTTTGTGTTTATTTACATTGTTGGCCTAACACGTGGCGCCCCCTGGCGTTTCCATTGTTTACTTTGTCCAACAATCCAATAACAACAGACTATTGGTTTTTTGGGCTCCAACAATACAGGAATGCGAATCAACAATCGGTTTCTGTTTGCTTACATTGTTTGTTTACATTCTGTTGGTTTCCATTGTTTACTTTGTGCAACAATCGGTTTATGTCGATTAAAATATCGTTTTCATGGGTAACACGTGCGTTTGTGTTTGTTTACATTGTTGGCCTAACACGTGGCGCCCCCTGGCGTTTCCATTGTTTACTTTGTCCAACAATCCAATAACAATAAACTATCGGTTTGTTGGGCTCCAACAATACTGGAATGCGAATCAACAATCGGTTTCTGTTTGTTTACATTGTTTGTTTACATTCTGTTGGTTCCATTGTTTACTTTGTGCAACAATCGGTTTATGTCGATTAAAATATCGTTTTCATGGGTAACACGTGCGTTTGTGTTTATTTACATTGTTGGCCTAACACGTGGCGCCCCCTGGCGTTTCCATTGTTTAATTTGTCCAACAATCCAATAACAACAGACTATCGGTTTGTTGGGCTCCAACAATACTGGAATGCGAATCAACAATCGGTTTCTGTTTGTTTACATTGTTTGTTTACATTCTGTTGGTTCCATTGTTTACTTTGTGCAACAATCGGTTTATGTCGATTAAAATATCGTTTTCATGGTTAACACGTGCGTTTGTGTTTGTTTACATTGTTGGCCTAACACGTGGCGCCCCCTGGCGTTTCCATTGTTTACTTTGTCCAACAATCCAATAAAAACAGACTATCGGTTTTTTGGGCTCCAACAATACTGGAATGCGAATAAACAATCGGTTTCTGTTTGTTTACATTGTTTGTTTACATTTTGTTGGTTTCCATTGTTTACTTTGTGCAACAATCGGTTTATGTCGATTAAAATATCTTTTTCATGGGTAACACGTGCGTTTGTGTTTGTTTACGTTGTTGGCCTAACACGTGGCGCCCCCTGGCGTTTCCATTGTTTACTTTGTCCAACAATCCAATAACAACAGACTATTGGTTTGTTGGGCTCCAACAATACTGGAATGCGAATCAACAATCGGTTTCTGTTTGTTTACATTCTGTTGGTTTCCATTGTTTACTTTGTGCAACAATCGGTTTATGTCGATTAAATATCGTTTTCTTCGGTAACACGTGCGTTTGTGTTTGTTTACATTGTTAGCCTAACACGTAGCGCCCCCTGGCGTTTCCATTGTTTACTTTGTCCAACAATCCAATAACAACAGACTATCGGTTTGTTGGGCTCCAACAATACTGGAATGCGAATCAACAATCGGTTTCTGTTTGTTTACATTGTTTGTTTACATTCTGTTGGTTTCCATTGTTTACTTTGTGCAACAATCGGTTTATGTCGATTAAAATATCGTTTTCATTGGTAACACGTGGGTTTGTGTTTGTTTACATTGTTGGCCTAACACTTAGCGCCCCCTGGCGTTTCCATTGTTTACTTTGTCCAACAATCCAATAACAACAGACTATCGGTTTGTTGGGCTCCAACAATACTAGAATGCGAATCAACAATCGGTTTCTGTTTGTTTACATTGTTTGTTTACATTCTGTTGGTTTCCATTGTTTACATTGTGCAACAATCGGTTTATGTCGATTAAAATATCGTTTTCATGGGTAACACGTGCGTTTGTGTTTGTTTACATTGTTGGCCTAACACGTGGCGCCCCCTGGCGTTTCCATTGTTTACTTTGTCCAACAATCCAATAACAATAAACTATCGGTTTGTTGGGCTCCAACAATACTGGAATGCGAATCAACAATCGGTTTCTGTTTGTTTACATTGTTTGTTTACATTATGTTGGTTTCCATTGTTTACTTTGTGCAACAATCGGTTATTGTCGATTAAAATATCGTTTTCATGGGTAACAAGTGCGTTTGTGTTTGTTTACATTGTTGGCCTAACACGTGGCGCCCCCTGGCGTTTCCATTGTTTACTTTGTCCAACAATCCAATAACAACAGACTATCGGTTTGTTGGGCTCCAACAATACTGGAATGCGAATCAACAATCGGTTTCTGTTTGTTTACATTGTTTGTTTACATTCTGTTGGTTTCCATTGTTTACTTTGTGCAACAATCGGTTTATGTCGATTAAAATATCGTTTTCATGGGTAACACGTGCGTTTGTGTTTGTTTACATTGTTGGCCTAACACGTGGCGCCCCCTGGCGTTTCCATTGTTTACTTTGTCCAACAATCCAATAACAACAGACTATCGGTTTGTTGGGCTCCAACAATACTGGAATGCGAATCAACAATCGGTTTCTGTTTGTATACATTGTTTGTTTACATTCTGTTGGTTCCATTGTTTACTTTGTGCAACAATCGGTTTATGTCGATTAAATATCGTTTTCATGGGTAACACGTGCGTTTGTGTTTATTTACATTGTTGGCCTAACACGTGGCGCACCCTGGCGTTTCCATTGTTTACTTTGTCCAACAATCCAATAACAACAGACTATAGGTTTGTTGGGCTCCAACAATACTGGAATGCGAATCAACAATCGGTTTCTGTTTGTTTACATTGTTTGTTTACATTCTGTTGGTTTCCATTGTTTACTTTGTGCAACAATCGGTTATTGTCGATTAAATTATCGTTTTCATGGATAACACGTGCGTTTGTGTTTGTTTACATTGTTGGCCTAACAGGTGGCGCCCCCTGGCGTTTCCATTGTTTACTTTGTGCAACAATCGGTTTATGTCGATTAAAATATCGTTTTCATGGGTAACACGTGCGTTTGTGTTTGTTTACATTGTTGGCCTAACAGGTGGCGCCCCCTGGCGTTTCCATTGTTTACTTTGTCCAACAATCCAATAACAACACACTATCGGTTTGTTGGGCTCCAACAATATTGGAATGCGAATCAACAATCGGTTTCTGTTTGTTTAGTTTGTTTACATTCTGTTGGTTTCCATTGTTTACTTTGTGCAACAATCGGTTTATGTCGATTAAAATATCGTTTCCATGGGTAACACGTGCGTTTGTGTTTGTTTACATTGTTGGCCTAACACGTGGCGCCCCCTGGCGTTTCCATTGTTTACTTTGTCCAACAATCCAATAACAACAGACTATCGGTTTGTTGGGCTCCAATAATACTGGAATGCGAATCAACAAACGGTTTCTGTTTGTTTACATTGTTTGTTTACATTCGGTTTGTTTCCATTGTTTACTTTGTGCAACAATCGGTTTATGTCGATTAAAATATCGTTTTCATCGGTAACACGTGCGTTTGTGTTTGTTTACATTGTTGGCCTAAGACGTAGCGCCCCCTGGCGTTTCCATTGTTTACTTTGTCCAACAATCCAATAACAACAGACTATCGGTTTGTTGGGCTCCAACAATACTGGAATGCGAATCAACAATCGGTTTCTGTTTGTTTACATTGTTTGTTTACATTCTGTTGGTTTCCATTGTTTACTTTGTGCAACAATCGGTTTATGTCGATTAAAATATCGTTTTCATGGGTAACACGTGCGTTTGTGTTTGTTTACATTGTTGGCCTAACATGTGGCGCCCCCTGGCGTTTCCATTGTTTACTTTGTCCAACAATCCAATAACAACAGACTATCGGTTTGTTGGGCTCCAACAATACTGGAATGTGAACCAACAATCGGTTTCTGTTTGTTTACATTGTTTGTTAACATTCTGTTGGTTTCCATTGTTTACTTTGTGCAACAATCGGTTTATGTCGATTAAAATATCGTTTTCATGGGTAACACGTGCGTTTGTGTTTGTTTACATTGCTGGCCTAGCATGTGGCTCCCCCTGGCGTTTCCATTGTTTACTTTGTCCAACAATCCAATAACAACAGATTATCGGTTTGTTGGGCTCCAATAATACTGGAATGCGAATCAACAAACGGTTTCTGTTTGTTTACATTGTTTGTTTACATTCAGTTGGTTTCCATTGTTTACTTTGCGCAACAATCGGTTTATGTCGATTAAAATATCGTTTTCATGGGTAACACGTGCGTTTGTGTTTGTTTACATTGTTGGCCTAACACGTGACGCCCCCTGGCGTTTCCATTGTTTACTTTGTCCAACAATCCAATAACAACAGACTATCGGTTTGTTGGGCTCCAACAATACTGGAATGCGAATCAACAATCGGTTTCTGTTTGTTTACATTGTTTGTTTACATTCTGTTGGTTCCATTGTTTACTTTGTGCAACAATAGGTTTATGTCGATTAAAATATCGTTTTCATTTGTAACACGTGCGTTTGTGTTTATTTACATTGTTGGCCTAACACGTGGCCCCCCCCTGGCGTTTCCATTGTTTACTTTGTCCAACAATCCAATAACAACAGACTATTGGTTTTTTGGGCTCCAACAATACTGGAATGCGAATCAACAATCGGTTTCTGTTTGCTTACATTGTTTGTTTACATTCTGTTGGTTTCCATTGTTTACTTTGTGCAACAATCGGTTTATGTCGATTAAAATATCGTTTTCATGGGTAACACGTGCGTTTGGGTTTGTTTACATTGTTGGCCTAACACGTGGCGCCCCCTGGCGTTTCCATTGTTTACTTTGTCCAACAATCCAATAACAATAAACTATCGGTTTGTTGGGCTCCAACAATACTGGAATGCGAATCAACAATCGGTTTCTGTTTGTTTACATTGTTTGTTTACATTCTGTTGGTTCCATTGTTTACTTTGTGCAACAATCGGTTTATGTCGATTAAAATATCGTTTTCATGGGTAACACGTGCGTTTGTGTTTATTTACATTGTTGGCCTAACACGTGGCGCCCCCTGGCGTTTCCATTGTTTACTTTGTCCAACAATCCAATAACAACAGACTATTGGTTTTTTGGGCTCCAACAATACAGGAATGCGAATCAACAATCGGTTTCTGTTTGCTTACATTGTTTGTTTACATTCTGTTGGTTTCCATTGTTTACTTTGTGCAACAATCGGTTTATGTCGATTAAAATATCGTTTTCATGGGTAACACGTGCGTTTGTGTTTGTTTACATTGTTGGCCTAACACGTGGCGCCCCCTGGCGTTTCCATTGTTTACTTTGTCCAACAATCCAATAACAATAAACTATCGGTTTGTTGGGCTCCAACAATACTGGAATGCGAATCAACAATCGGTTTCTGTTTGTTTACATTGTTTGTTTACATTCTGTTGGTTTCCATTGTTTACTTTGTGCAACAATCGGTTTATGTCGATTAAAATATCGTTTTCATGGGTAACACGTGCGTTTGTGTTTGTTTACATTGTTGGCCTAACACGTGGCCCCCCCTGGCGTTTCCATTGTTTACTTTGTCCAACAATCCAATAACAACAGACTATTGGTTTTTTGGGCTCCAACAATACTGGAATGCGAATCAACAATCGGTTTCTGTTTGCTTACATTGTTTGTTTACATTCTGTTGGTTTCCATTGTTTACTTTGTGCAACAATCGGTTTATGTCGATTAAAATATCGTTTTCATGGGTAACACGTGCGTTTGGGTTTGTTTACATTGTTGGCCTAACACGTGGCGCCCCCTGGCGTTTCCATTGTTTACTTTGTCCAACAATCCAATAACAATAAACTATCGGTTTGTTGGGCTCCAACAATACTGGAATGCGAATCAACAATCGGTTTCTGTTTGTTTACATTGTTTGTTTACATTCTGTTGGTTCCATTGTTTACTTTGTGCAACAATCGGTTTATGTCGATTAAAATATCGTTTTCATGGGTAACACGTGCGTTTGTGTTTATTTACATTGTTGGCCTAACACGTGGCGCCCCCTGGCGTTTCCATTGTTTACTTTGTCCAACAATCCAATAACAACAGACTATTGGTTTTTTGGGCTCCAACAATACAGGAATGCGAATCAACAATCGGTTTCTGTTTGCTTACATTGTTTGTTTACATTCTGTTGGTTTCCATTGTTTACTTTGTGCAACAATCGGTTTATGTCGATTAAAATATCGTTTTCATGGGTAACACGTGCGTTTGTGTTTGTTTACATTGTTGGCCTAACACGTGGCGCCCCCTGGCGTTTCCATTGTTTACTTTGTCCAACAATCCAATAACAATAAACTATCGGTTTGTTGGGCTCCAACAATACTGGAATGCGAATCAACAATCGGTTTCTGTTTGTTTACATTGTTTGTTTACATTCTGTTGGTTCCATTGTTTACTTTGTGCAACAATCGGTTTATGTCGATTAAAATATCGTTTTCATGGGTAACACGTGCGTTTGTGTTTATTTACATTGTTGGCCTAACACGTGGCGCCCCCTGGCGTTTCCATTGTTTAATTTGTCCAACAATCCAATAACAACAGACTATCGGTTTGTTGGGCTCCAACAATACTGGAATGCGAATCAACAATCGGTTTCTGTTTGTTTACATTGTTTGTTTACATTCTGTTGGTTCCATTGTTTACTTTGTGCAACAATCGGTTTATGTCGATTAAAATATCGTTTTCATGGTTAACACGTGCGTTTGTGTTTGTTTACATTGTTGGCCTAACACGTGGCGCCCCCTGGCGTTTCCATTGTTTACTTTGTCCAACAATCCAATAAAAACAGACTATCGGTTTTTTGGGCTCCAACAATACTGGAATGCGAATAAACAATCGGTTTCTGTTTGTTTACATTGTTTGTTTACATTTTGTTGGTTTCCATTGTTTACTTTGTGCAACAATCGGTTTATGTCGATTAAAATATCTTTTTCATGGGTAACACGTGCGTTTGTGTTTGTTTACGTTGTTGGCCTAACACGTGGCGCCCCCTGGCGTTTCCATTGTTTACTTTGTCCAACAATCCAATAACAACAGACTATTGGTTTGTTGGGCTCCAACAATACTGGAATGCGAATCAACAATCGGTTTCTGTTTGTTTACATTCTGTTGGTTTCCATTGTTTACTTTGTGCAACAATCGGTTTATGTCGATTAAATATCGTTTTCTTCGGTAACACGTGCGTTTGTGTTTGTTTACATTGTTAGCCTAACACGTAGCGCCCCCTGGCGTTTCCATTGTTTACTTTGTCCAACAATCCAATAACAACAGACTATCGGTTTGTTGGGCTCCAACAATACTGGAATGCGAATCAACAATCGGTTTCTGTTTGTTTACATTGTTTGTTTACATTCTGTTGGTTTCCATTGTTTACTTTGTGCAACAATCGGTTTATGTCGATTAAAATATCGTTTTCATTGGTAACACGTGGGTTTGTGTTTGTTTACATTGTTGGCCTAACACTTAGCGCCCCCTGGCGTTTCCATTGTTTACTTTGTCCAACAATCCAATAACAACAGACTATCGGTTTGTTGGGCTCCAACAATACTAGAATGCGAATCAACAATCGGTTTCTGTTTGTTTACATTGTTTGTTTACATTCTGTTGGTTTCCATTGTTTACATTGTGCAACAATCGGTTTATGTCGATTAAAATATCGTTTTCATGGGTAACACGTGCGTTTGTGTTTGTTTACATTGTTGGCCTAACACGTGGCGCCCCCTGGCGTTTCCATTGTTTACTTTGTCCAACAATCCAATAACAATAAACTATCGGTTTGTTGGGCTCCAACAATACTGGAATGCGAATCAACAATCGGTTTCTGTTTGTTTACATTGTTTGTTTACATTATGTTGGTTTCCATTGTTTACTTTGTGCAACAATCGGTTATTGTCGATTAAAATATCGTTTTCATGGGTAACAAGTGCGTTTGTGTTTGTTTACATTGTTGGCCTAACACGTGGCGCCCCCTGGCGTTTCCATTGTTTACTTTGTCCAACAATCCAATAACAACAGACTATCGGTTTGTTGGGCTCCAACAATACTGGAATGCGAATCAACAATCGGTTTCTGTTTGTTTACATTGTTTGTTTACATTCTGTTGGTTTCCATTGTTTACTTTGTGCAACAATCGGTTTATGTCGATTAAAATATCGTTTTCATGGGTAACACGTGCGTTTGTGTTTGTTTACATTGTTGGCCTAACACGTGGCGCCCCCTGGCGTTTCCATTGTTTACTTTGTCCAACAATCCAATAACAACAGACTATCGGTTTGTTGGGCTCCAACAATACTGGAATGCGAATCAACAATCGGTTTCTGTTTGTATACATTGTTTGTTTACATTCTGTTGGTTCCATTGTTTACTTTGTGCAACAATCGGTTTATGTCGATTAAATATCGTTTTCATGGGTAACACGTGCGTTTGTGTTTATTTACATTGTTGGCCTAACACGTGGCGCACCCTGGCGTTTCCATTGTTTACTTTGTCCAACAATCCAATAACAACAGACTATAGGTTTGTTGGGCTCCAACAATACTGGAATGCGAATCAACAATCGGTTTCTGTTTGTTTACATTGTTTGTTTACATTCTGTTGGTTTCCATTGTTTACTTTGTGCAACAATCGGTTATTGTCGATTAAATTATCGTTTTCATGGATAACACGTGCGTTTGTGTTTGTTTACATTGTTGGCCTAACAGGTGGCGCCCCCTGGCGTTTCCATTGTTTACTTTGTGCAACAATCGGTTTATGTCGATTAAAATATCGTTTTCATGGGTAACACGTGCGTTTGTGTTTGTTTACATTGTTGGCCTAACAGGTGGCGCCCCCTGGCGTTTCCATTGTTTACTTTGTCCAACAATCCAATAACAACACACTATCGGTTTGTTGGGCTCCAACAATATTGGAATGCGAATCAACAATCGGTTTCTGTTTGTTTAGTTTGTTTACATTCTGTTGGTTTCCATTGTTTACTTTGTGCAACAATCGGTTTATGTCGATTAAAATATCGTTTCCATGGGTAACACGTGCGTTTGTGTTTGTTTACATTGTTGGCCTAACACGTGGCGCCCCCTGGCGTTTCCATTGTTTACTTTGTCCAACAATCCAATAACAACAGACTATCGGTTTGTTGGGCTCCAATAATACTGGAATGCGAATCAACAAACGGTTTCTGTTTGTTTACATTGTTTGTTTACATTCGGTTTGTTTCCATTGTTTACTTTGTGCAACAATCGGTTTATGTCGATTAAAATATCGTTTTCATCGGTAACACGTGCGTTTGTGTTTGTTTACATTGTTGGCCTAAGACGTAGCGCCCCCTGGCGTTTCCATTGTTTACTTTGTCCAACAATCCAATAACAACAGACTATCGGTTTGTTGGGCTCCAACAATACTGGAATGCGAATCAACAATCGGTTTCTGTTTGTTTACATTGTTTGTTTACATTCTGTTGGTTTCCATTGTTTACTTTGTGCAACAATCGGTTTATGTCGATTAAAATATCGTTTTCATGGGTAACACGTGCGTTTGTGTTTGTTTACATTGTTGGCCTAACATGTGGCGCCCCCTGGCGTTTCCATTGTTTACTTTGTCCAACAATCCAATAACAACAGACTATCGGTTTGTTGGGCTCCAACAATACTGGAATGTGAACCAACAATCGGTTTCTGTTTGTTTACATTGTTTGTTAACATTCTGTTGGTTTCCATTGTTTACTTTGTGCAACAATCGGTTTATGTCGATTAAAATATCGTTTTCATGGGTAACACGTGCGTTTGTGTTTGTTTACATTGCTGGCCTAGCATGTGGCTCCCCCTGGCGTTTCCATTGTTTACTTTGTCCAACAATCCAATAACAACAGATTATCGGTTTGTTGGGCTCCAATAATACTGGAATGCGAATCAACAAACGGTTTCTGTTTGTTTACATTGTTTGTTTACATTCAGTTGGTTTCCATTGTTTACTTTGCGCAACAATCGGTTTATGTCGATTAAAATATCGTTTTCATGGGTAACACGTGCGTTTGTGTTTGTTTACATTGTTGGCCTAACACGTGACGCCCCCTGGCGTTTCCATTGTTTACTTTGTCCAACAATCCAATAACAACAGACTATCGGTTTGTTGGGCTCCAACAATACTGGAATGCGAATCAACAATCGGTTTCTGTTTGTTTACATTGTTTGTTTACATTCTGTTGGTTCCATTGTTTACTTTGTGCAACAATAGGTTTATGTCGATTAAAATATCGTTTTCATTTGTAACACGTGCGTTTGTGTTTATTTACATTGTTGGCCTAACACGTGGCCCCCCCCTGGCGTTTCCATTGTTTACTTTGTCCAACAATCCAATAACAACAGACTATTGGTTTTTTGGGCTCCAACAATACTGGAATGCGAATCAACAATCGGTTTCTGTTTGCTTACATTGTTTGTTTACATTCTGTTGGTTTCCATTGTTTACTTTGTGCAACAATCGGTTTATGTCGATTAAAATATCGTTTTCATGGGTAACACGTGCGTTTGGGTTTGTTTACATTGTTGGCCTAACACGTGGCGCCCCCTGGCGTTTCCATTGTTTACTTTGTCCAACAATCCAATAACAATAAACTATCGGTTTGTTGGGCTCCAACAATACTGGAATGCGAATCAACAATCGGTTTCTGTTTGTTTACATTGTTTGTTTACATTCTGTTGGTTCCATTGTTTACTTTGTGCAACAATCGGTTTATGTCGATTAAAATATCGTTTTCATGGGTAACACGTGCGTTTGTGTTTATTTACATTGTTGGCCTAACACGTGGCGCCCCCTGGCGTTTCCATTGTTTACTTTGTCCAACAATCCAATAACAACAGACTATTGGTTTTTTGGGCTCCAACAATACAGGAATGCGAATCAACAATCGGTTTCTGTTTGCTTACATTGTTTGTTTACATTCTGTTGGTTTCCATTGTTTACTTTGTGCAACAATCGGTTTATGTCGATTAAAATATCGTTTTCATGGGTAACACGTGCGTTTGTGTTTGTTTACATTGTTGGCCTAACACGTGGCGCCCCCTGGCGTTTCCATTGTTTACTTTGTCCAACAATCCAATAACAATAAACTATCGGTTTGTTGGGCTCCAACAATACTGGAATGCGAATCAACAATCGGTTTCTGTTTGTTTACATTGTTTGTTTACATTCTGTTGGTTCCATTGTTTACTTTGTGCAACAATCGGTTTATGTCGATTAAAATATCGTTTTCATGGGTAACACGTGCGTTTGTGTTTATTTACATTGTTGGCCTAACACGTGGCGCCCCCTGGCGTTTCCATTGTTTAATTTGTCCAACAATCCAATAACAACAGACTATCGGTTTGTTGGGCTCCAACAATACTGGAATGCGAATCAACAATCGGTTTCTGTTTGTTTACATTGTTTGTTTACATTCTGTTGGTTCCATTGTTTACTTTGTGCAACAATCGGTTTATGTCGATTAAAATATCGTTTTCATGGTTAACACGTGCGTTTGTGTTTGTTTACATTGTTGGCCTAACACGTGGCGCCCCCTGGCGTTTCCATTGTTTACTTTGTCCAACAATCCAATAAAAACAGACTATCGGTTTTTTGGGCTCCAACAATACTGGAATGCGAATAAACAATCGGTTTCTGTTTGTTTACATTGTTTGTTTACATTTTGTTGGTTTCCATTGTTTACTTTGTGCAACAATCGGTTTATGTCGATTAAAATATCTTTTTCATGGGTAACACGTGCGTTTGTGTTTGTTTACGTTGTTGGCCTAACACGTGGCGCCCCCTGGCGTTTCCATTGTTTACTTTGTCCAACAATCCAATAACAACAGACTATTGGTTTGTTGGGCTCCAACAATACTGGAATGCGAATCAACAATCGGTTTCTGTTTGTTTACATTCTGTTGGTTTCCATTGTTTACTTTGTGCAACAATCGGTTTATGTCGATTAAATATCGTTTTCTTCGGTAACACGTGCGTTTGTGTTTGTTTACATTGTTAGCCTAACACGTAGCGCCCCCTGGCGTTTCCATTGTTTACTTTGTCCAACAATCCAATAACAACAGACTATCGGTTTGTTGGGCTCCAACAATACTGGAATGCGAATCAACAATCGGTTTCTGTTTGTTTACATTGTTTGTTTACATTCTGTTGGTTTCCATTGTTTACTTTGTGCAACAATCGGTTTATGTCGATTAAAATATCGTTTTCATTGGTAACACGTGGGTTTGTGTTTGTTTACATTGTTGGCCTAACACTTAGCGCCCCCTGGCGTTTCCATTGTTTACTTTGTCCAACAATCCAATAACAACAGACTATCGGTTTGTTGGGCTCCAACAATACTAGAATGCGAATCAACAATCGGTTTCTGTTTGTTTACATTGTTTGTTTACATTCTGTTGGTTTCCATTGTTTACATTGTGCAACAATCGGTTTATGTCGATTAAAATATCGTTTTCATGGGTAACACGTGCGTTTGTGTTTGTTTACATTGTTGGCCTAACACGTGGCGCCCCCTGGCGTTTCCATTGTTTACTTTGTCCAACAATCCAATAACAATAAACTATCGGTTTGTTGGGCTCCAACAATACTGGAATGCGAATCAACAATCGGTTTCTGTTTGTTTACATTGTTTGTTTACATTATGTTGGTTTCCATTGTTTACTTTGTGCAACAATCGGTTATTGTCGATTAAAATATCGTTTTCATGGGTAACAAGTGCGTTTGTGTTTGTTTACATTGTTGGCCTAACACGTGGCGCCCCCTGGCGTTTCCATTGTTTACTTTGTCCAACAATCCAATAACAACAGACTATCGGTTTGTTGGGCTCCAACAATACTGGAATGCGAATCAACAATCGGTTTCTGTTTGTTTACATTGTTTGTTTACATTCTGTTGGTTTCCATTGTTTACTTTGTGCAACAATCGGTTTATGTCGATTAAAATATCGTTTTCATGGGTAACACGTGCGTTTGTGTTTGTTTACATTGTTGGCCTAACACGTGGCGCCCCCTGGCGTTTCCATTGTTTACTTTGTCCAACAATCCAATAACAACAGACTATCGGTTTGTTGGGCTCCAACAATACTGGAATGCGAATCAACAATCGGTTTCTGTTTGTATACATTGTTTGTTTACATTCTGTTGGTTCCATTGTTTACTTTGTGCAACAATCGGTTTATGTCGATTAAATATCGTTTTCATGGGTAACACGTGCGTTTGTGTTTATTTACATTGTTGGCCTAACACGTGGCGCACCCTGGCGTTTCCATTGTTTACTTTGTCCAACAATCCAATAACAACAGACTATAGGTTTGTTGGGCTCCAACAATACTGGAATGCGAATCAACAATCGGTTTCTGTTTGTTTACATTGTTTGTTTACATTCTGTTGGTTTCCATTGTTTACTTTGTGCAACAATCGGTTATTGTCGATTAAAATATCGTTTTCATGGATAACACGTGCGTTTGTGTTTGTTTACATTGTTGGCCTAACAGGTGGCGCCCCCTGGCGTTTCCATTGTTTACTTTGTGCAACAATCGGTTTATGTCGATTAAAATATCGTTTTCATGGGTAACACGTGCGTTTGTGTTTGTTTACATTGTTGGCCTAACAGGTGGCGCCCCCTGGCGTTTCCATTGTTTACTTTGTCCAACAATCCAATAACAACAGACTATCGGTTTGTTGGGCTCCAACAATATTGGAATGCGAATCAACAATCGGTTTCTGTTTGTTTAGTTTGTTTACATTCTGTTGGTTTCCATTGTTTACTTTGTGCAACAATCGGTTTATGTCGATTAAAATATCGTTTCCATGGGTAACACGTGCGTTTGTGTTTGTTTACATTGTTGGCCTAACACGTGGCGCCCCCTGGCGTTTCCATTGTTTACTTTGTCCAACAATCCAATAACAACAGACTATCGGTTTGTTGGGCTCCAATAATACTGGAATGCGAATCAACAAACGGTTTCTGTTTGTTTACATTGTTTGTTTACATTCGGTTTGTTTCCATTGTTTACTTTGTGCAACAATCGGTTTATGTCGATTAAAATATCGTTTTCATCGGTAACACGTGCGTTTGTGTTTGTTTACATTGTTGGCCTAAGACGTAGCGCCCCCTGGCGTTTCCATTGTTTACTTTGTCCAACAATCCAATAACAACAGACTATCGGTTTGTTGGGCTCCAACAATACTGGAATGCGAATCAACAATCGGTTTCTGTTTGTTTACATTGTTTGTTTACATTCTGTTGGTTTCCATTGTTTACTTTGTGCAACAATCGGTTTATGTCGATTAAAATATCGTTTTCATGGGTAACACGTGCGTTTGTGTTTGTTTACATTGTTGGCCTAACATGTGGCGCCCCCTGGCGTTTCCATTGTTTACTTTGTCCAACAATCCAATAACAACAGACTATCGGTTTGTTGGGCTCCAACAATACTGGAATGTGAACCAACAATCGGTTTCTGTTTGTTTACATTGTTTGTTAACATTCTGTTGGTTTCCATTGTTTACTTTGTGCAACAATCGGTTTATGTCGATTAAAATATCGTTTTCATGGGTAACACGTGCGTTTGTGTTTGTTTACATTGCTGGCCTAGCATGTGGCTCCCCCTGGCGTTTCCATTGTTTACTTTGTCCAACAATCCAATAACAACAGATTATCGGTTTGTTGGGCTCCAATAATACTGGAATGCGAATCAACAAACGGTTTCTGTTTGTTTACATTCAGTTGGTTTCCATTGTTTACTTTGCGCAACAATCGGTTTATGTCGATTAAAATATCGTTTTCATGGGTAACACGTGCGTTTGTGTTTGTTTACATTGTTGGCCTAACACGTGACGCCCCCTGGCGTTTCCATTGTTTACTTTGTCCAACAATCCAATAACAACAGACTATCGGTTTGTTGGGCTCCAACAATACTGGAATGCGAATCAACAATCGGTTTCTGTTTGTTTACATTGTTTGTTTACATTCTGTTGGTTCCATTGTTTACTTTGTGCAACAATAGGTTTATGTCGATTAAAATATCGTTTTCATTTGTAACACGTGCGTTTGTGTTTATTTACATTGTTGGCCTAACACGTGGCCCCCCCCTGGCGTTTCCATTGTTTACTTTGTCCAACAATCCAATAACAACAGACTATTGGTTTTTTGGGCTCCAACAATACTGGAATGCGAATCAACAATCGGTTTCTGTTTGCTTACATTGTTTGTTTACATTCTGTTGGTTTCCATTGTTTACTTTGTGCAACAATCGGTTTATGTCGATTAAAATATCGTTTTCATGGGTAACACGTGCGTTTGGGTTTGTTTACATTGTTGGCCTAACACGTGGCGCCCCCTGGCGTTTCCATTGTTTACTTTGTCCAACAATCCAATAACAATAAACTATCGGTTTGTTGGGCTCCAACAATACTGGAATGCGAATCAACAATCGGTTTCTGTTTGTTTACATTGTTTGTTTACATTCTGTTGGTTCCATTGTTTACTTTGTGCAACAATCGGTTTATGTCGATTAAAATATCGTTTTCATGGGTAACACGTGCGTTTGTGTTTATTTACATTGTTGGCCTAACACGTGGCGCCCCCTGGCGTTTCCATTGTTTACTTTGTCCAACAATCCAATAACAACAGACTATTGGTTTTTTGGGCTCCAACAATACAGGAATGCGAATCAACAATCGGTTTCTGTTTGCTTACATTGTTTGTTTATATTCTGTTGGTTTCCATTGTTTACTTTGTGCAACAATCGGTTTATGTCGATTAAAATATCGTTTTCATGGGTAACACGTGCGTTTGTGTTTGTTTACATTGTTGGCCTAACACGTGGCGCCCCCTGGCGTTTCCATTGTTTACTTTGTCCAACAATCCAATAACAATAAACTATCGGTTTGTTGGGCTCCAACAATACTGGAATGCGAATCAACAATCGGTTTCTGTTTGTTTACATTGTTTGTTTACATTCTGTTGGTTCCATTGTTTACTTTGTGCAACAATCGGTTTATGTCGATTAAAATATCGTTTTCATGGGTAACACGTGCGTTTGTGTTTATTTACATTGTTGGCCTAACACGTGGCGCCCCCTGGCGTTTCCATTGTTTAATTTGTCCAACAATCCAATAACAACAGACTATCGGTTTGTTGGGCTCCAACAATACTGGAATGCGAATCAACAATCGGTTTCTGTTTGTTTACATTGTTTGTTTACATTCTGTTGGTTCCATTGTTTACTTTGTGCAACAATCGGTTTATGTCGATTAAAATATCGTTTTCATGGTTAACACGTGCGTTTGTGTTTGTTTACATTGTTGGCCTAACACGTGGCGCCCCCTGGCGTTTCCATTGTTTACTTTGTCCAACAATCCAATAAAAACAGACTATCGGTTTTTTGGGCTCCAACAATACTGGAATGCGAATAAACAATCGGTTTCTGTTTGTTTACATTGTTTGTTTACATTTTGTTGGTTTCCATTGTTTACTTTGTGCAACAATCGGTTTATGTCGATTAAAATATCTTTTTCATGGGTAACACGTGCGTTTGTGTTTGTTTACGTTGTTGGCCTAAAACGTGGCGCCCCCTGGCGTTTCCATTGTTTACTTTGTCCAACAATCCAATAACAACAGACTATTGGTTTGTTGGGCTCCAACAATACTGGAATGCGAATCAACAATCGGTTTCTGTTTGTTTACATTCTGTTGGTTTCCATTGTTTACTTTGTGCAACAATCGGTTTATGTCGATTAAATATCGTTTTCTTCGGTAACACGTGCGTTTGTGTTTGTTTACATTGTTAGCCTAACACGTAGCGCCCCCTGGCGTTTCCATTGTTTACTTTGTCCAACAATCCAATAACAACAGACTATCGGTTTGTTGGGCTCCAACAATACTGGAATGCGAATCAACAATCGGTTTCTGTTTGTTTACATTGTTTGTTTACATTCTGTTGGTTTCCATTGTTTACTTTGTGCAACAATCGGTTTATGTCGATTAAAATATCGTTTTCATTGGTAACACGTGGGTTTGTGTTTGTTTACATTGTTGGCCTAACACTTAGCGCCCCCTGGCGTTTCCATTGTTTACTTTGTCCAACAATCCAATAACAACAGACTATCGGTTTGTTGGGCTCCAACAATACTAGAATGCGAATCAACAATAGGTTTCTGTTTGTTTACATTGTTTGTTTACATTCTGTTGGTTTCCATTGTTTACATTGTGCAACAATCGGTTTATGTCGATTAAAATATCGTTTTCATGGGTAACACGTGCGTTTGTGTTTGTTTACATTGTTGGCCTAACACGTGGCGCCCCCTGGCGTTTCCATTGTTTACTTTGTCCAACAATCCAATAACAATAAACTATCGGTTTGTTGGGCTCCAACAATACTGGAATGCGAATCAACAATCGGTTTCTGTTTGTTTACATTGTTTGTTTACATTATGTTGGTTTCCATTGTTTACTTTGTGCAACAATCGGTTATTGTCGATTAAAATATCGTTTTCATGGGTAACAAGTGCGTTTGTGTTTGTTTACATTGTTTGTTTACATTATGTTGGTTTCCATTGTTTACTTTGTGCAACAATCGGTTATTGTCGATTAAAATATCGTTTTCATGGGTAACAAGTGCGTTTGTGTTTGTTTACATTGTTGGCCTAACACGTGGCGCCCCCTGGCGTTTCCATTGTTTACTTTGTCCAACAATCCAATAACAACAGACTATCGGTTTGTTGGGCTCCAACAATACTGGAATGCGAATCAACAATCGGTTTCTGTTTGTTTACATTGTTTGTTTACATTCTGTTGGTTTCCATTGTTTACTTTGTGCAACAATCGGTTTATGTCGATTAAAATATCGTTTTCATGGGTAACACGTGCGTTTGTGTTTGTTTACATTGTTGGCCTAACACGTGGCGCCCCCTGGCGTTTCCATTGTTTACTTTGTCCAACAATCCAATAACAACAGACTATCGGTTTGTTGGGCTCCAACAATACTGGAATGCGAATCAACAATCGGTTTCTGTTTGTATACATTGTTTGTTTACATTCTGTTGGTTCCATTGTTTACTTTGTGCAACAATCGGTTTATGTCGATTAAATATCGTTTTCATGGGTAACACGTGCGTTTGTGTTTATTTACATTGTTGGCCTAACACGTGGCGCACCCTGGCGTTTCCATTGTTTACTTTGTCCAACAATCCAATAACAACAGACTATAGGTTAGTTGGGCTCCAACAATACTGGAATGCGAATCAACAATCGGTTTCTGTTTGTTTACATTGTTTGTTTACATTCTGTTGGTTTCCATTGTTTACTTTGTGCAACAATCGGTTATTGTCGATTAAAATATCGTTTTCATGGATAACACGTGCGTTTGTGTTTGTTTACATTGTTGGCCTAACAGGTGGCGCCCCCTGGCGTTTCCATTGTTTACTTTGTGCAACAATCGGTTTATGTCGATTAAAATATCGTTTTCATGGGTAACACGTGCGTTTGTGTTTGTTTACATTGTTGGCCTAACAGGTGGCGCCCCCTGGCGTTTCCATTGTTTACTTTGTCCAACAATCCAATAACAACAGACTATCGGTTTGTTGGGCTCCAACAATATTGGAATGCGAATCAACAATCGGTTTCTGTTTGTTTAGTTTGTTTACATTCTGTTGGTTTCCATTGTTTACTTTGTGCAACAATCGGTTTATGTCGATTAAAATATCGTTTCCATGGGTAACACGTGCGTTTGTGTTTGTTTACATTGTTGGCCTAACACGTGGCGCCCCCTGGCGTTTCCATTGTTTACTTTGTCCAACAATCCAATAACAACAGACTATCGGTTTGTTGGGCTCCAATAATACTGGCATGCGAATCAACAAACGGTTTCTGTTTGTTTACATTGTTTGTTTACATTCGGTTTGTTTCCATTGTTTACTTTGTGCAACAATCGGTTTATGTCGATTAAAATATCGTTTTCATCGGTAACACGTGCGTTTGTGTTTGTTTACATTGTTGGCCTAAGACGTAGCGCCCCTGGCGTTTCCATTGTTTACTTTGTCCAACACTCCAATAACAACAGACTATCGGTTTGTTGGGCTCCAACAATACTGGAATGTGAATCAACAATCGGTTTCTGTTTGTTTACATTGTTTGTTAACATTCTGTTGGTTTCCATTGTTTACTTTGTGCAACAATCGGTTTATCTCGATTAAAATATCGTTTTCATGGGTAACACGTGCGTTTGTGTTTGTTTACATTGTTGGCCTAGCATGTGGCTCCCCCTGGCGTTTCCATTGTTTACTTTTTCCAACAATCCAATAACAACAGATTATCGGTTTGTTGGGCTCCAACAATACTGGAATGCGAATCAACAATCGGTTTCTGTTTGTTTACATTGTTTGTTTACATTCTGTTGGTTTCCATTGTTTACTTTGTGCAACAATCGGTTTATGTCGATTAAAATATCGTTTTCATGGGCAACACGTGCGTTTGTGTTTGTTTACATTGTTGGCCTAACACGTGGCGCCCCCTGGCGTTTCCATTGTTTACTTTGTCCAACAATCCAATAACAACAGACTATCGGTTTGTTGGGCTCCAACAATACTGGAATGCGAATCAACAATCGGTTTCTGTTTGTTTACATTGTTTGTTTACATTCGGTTTGTTTCCATTGTTTACTTTGTGCAACAATCGGTTTATGTCGATTAAAATATCGTTTTCATCGGTAACACGTGCGTTTGTGTTTGTTTACATTGTTGGACTAAGACGTAGCGCCCCCTGGCGTTTCCATTGTTTACTTTGTCCAACAATCCAATAACAACAGACTATCGGTTTGTTGGGCTCCAACAATACTGGAATGTGAATCAACAATCGGTTTCTGTTTGTTTACATTGTTTGTTAACATTCTGTTGGTTTCCATTGTTTACTTTGTGCAACAATCGGTTTATGTCGATTAAAATATCGGTTTCATGGGTAACACGTGCGTTTGTGTTTGTTTACATTGTTGGCCTAGCATGTGGCTCCCCCTGGCGTTTCCATTGTTTACTTTGTCCAACAATCCAATAACAACAGATTATCGGTTTGTTGGGCTCCAACAATACTGGAATGCGAATCAACAATCGGTTTCTGTGTGTTTACATTGTTTGTTTACATTCTGTTGGTTTACATTGTTTACTTTGTGCAACAATCGGTTATTGTCGATTAAAATATCGTTTTCATGGATAACACGTGCGTTTGTGTTTGTTTACATTGTTGGCCTAACAGGTGGCGCCCCCTGGCGTTTCCATTGTTTACTTTGTCCAACAATCCAATAACAACAGACTATCGGTTTGTTGGGCTCCAACAATATTGGAATGCGAATCAACAATCGGTTTCTGTTTGTTCAGTTTGTTTACATTCTGTTGGTTTCCATTGTTTACTTTGTGCAACAATCGGTTTATGTCGATTAAAATATCGTTTTCATGGGTAACACGTGCGTATGTGTTTGTTTACATTGTTTGCCTAACACGTGGCGCCCCCTGGCGTTTCCATTGTTTACTTTGTCCAACAATCCAATAACAACAGACTATCGGTTTGTTGGGCTCCAATAATACTGGAATGCGAATCAACAAACGGTTTCTGTTTGTTTACATTCTGTTGGTTTCCATTGTTTACTTTGTGCAACAATCGGTTTATGTCGATTAAAATATCGTTTTCATGGGTAACACGTGCGTTTGTGTTTGTTTACATTGTTGGCCTAACACGTGGCGCCCCCTGGCGTTTCCATTGTTTACTTTGTCCAACAATCCAATAACAATAAACTATCGGTTTGTTGGGCTCCAACAATACTGGAATGCGAATCAACAATCGGTTTCTGTTTGTTTACATTGTTTGTTTACATTCTGTTGGTTCCATTGTTTACTTTGTGCAACAATCGGATTATGTCGATTAAAATATCGTTTTCATGGGTAACACGTGCGTTTGTGTTTATTTACATTGTTGGCCTAACACGTGGCGCCCCCTGGCGTTTCCATTGTTTAATTTGTCCAACAATCCAATAACAACAGACTATCGGTTTGTTGGGCTCCAACAATACTGGAATGCGAATCAACAATCGGTTTCTGTTTGTTTACATTGTTTGTTTACATTCTGTTGGTTCCATTGTTTACTTTGTGCAACAATCGGTTTATGTCGATTAAAATATCGTTTTCATGGTTAACACGTGCGTTTGTGTTTGTTTACATTGTTGGCCTAACACGTGGCGCCCCCTGGCGTTTCCATTGTTTACTTTGTCCAACAATCCAATAAAAACAGACTATCGGTTTTTTGGGCTCCAACAATACTGGAATGCGAATAAACAATCGGTTTCTGTTTGTTTACATTGTTTGTTTACATTTTGTTGGTTTCCATTGTTTACTTTGTGCAACAATCGGTTTATGTCGATTAAAATATCTTTTTCATGGGTAACACGTGCGTTTGTGTTTGTTTACGTTGTTGGCCTAACACGTGGCGCCCCCTGGCGTTTCCATTGTTTACTTTGTCCAACAATCCAATAACAACAGACTATTGGTTTGTTGGGCTCCAACAATACTGGAATGCGAATCAACAATCGGTTTCTGTTTGTTTACATTCTGTTGGTTTCCATTGTTTACTTTGTGCAACAATCGGTTTATGTCGATTAAATATCGTTTTCTTCGGTAACACGTGCGTTTGTGTTTGTTTACATTGTTAGCCTAACACGTAGCGCCCCCTGGCGTTTCCATTGTTTACTTTGTCCAACAATCCAATAACAACAGACTATCGGTTTGTTGGGCTCCAACAATACTGGAATGCGAATCAACAATCGGTTTCTGTTTGTTTACATTGTTTGTTTACATTATGTTGGTTTCCATTGTTTACTTTGTGCAACAATCGGTTATTGTCGATTAAAATATCGTTTTCATGGGTAACAAGTGCGTTTGTGTTTGTTTACATTGTTGGCCTAACACGTGGCGCACCCTGGCGTTTCCATTGTTTACTTTGTCCAACAATCCAATAACAACAGACTATAGGTTTGTTGGGCTCCAACAATACTGGAATGCGAATCAACAATGGGTTTCTGTTTGTTTACATTGTTTGTTTACATTCTGTTGGTTTCCATTGTTTACTTTGAGCAACAATCGGTTTATGTCGATTAAAATATCGTTTTCATGGGCAACACGTGCGTTTGTGTTTGTTTACATTGTTGGCCTAACACGTGGCGCCCCCTGGCGTTTCCATTGTTTACTTTGTCCAACAATCCAATAACAACAGACTATCGGTTTGTTGGGCTCCAACAATACTGGAATGCGAATCAACAATCGGTTTCTGTTTGTTTACATTGTTTGTTTACATTCTGTTGTTTCCATTGTTTACTTTGTGCAACAATCGGTTTATGTCGATTAAAAAATCGTTTTCATGGGTAACACGTGCGTTTGTGTTTTTTTACATTGTTGACGTAACACGTGGCGCCCCCTGGCGTTTCCATTGTTTACTTTGTCCAACAATCCAATAACAACAGACTATCGGTTTGTTGGGCTCCAACAATACTGGAATGCGAATCAACAATCGGTTTCTGTTTGTTTACATTGTTTGTTTACATTCTGTTGGTTTCCATTGTTTACTTTGTGCAACAATCGGTTTATGTCGATTAAAATATCGTTTTCATGGGTAACACGTGCGTTTGTTTTTGTTTACATTGTTGGCCTAACACGTGGCGCCCCCTGGCGTTTCCATTGTTTACTTTGTCCAACAATCCAATAACAACAGACTATCGGTTTGTTGGGCTCCAACAATACTGGAATGTGAACCAACAATCGGTTTCTGTTTGTTTACATTGTTTGTTAACATTCTGTTGGTTTCCATTGTTTACTTTGTGCAACAATCGGTTTATGTCGATTAAAATATCGTTTTCATGGGTAACACGTGCGTTTGTGTTTGTTTACATTGCTGGCCTAGCATGTGGCTCCCCCTGGCGTTTCCATTGTTTACTTTGTCCAACAATCCAATAACAACAGATTATCGGTTTGTTGGGCTCCAATAATACTGGAATGCGAATCAACAAACGGTTTCTGTTTGTTTACATTGTTTGTTTACATTCAGTTGGTTTCCATTGTTTACTTTGCGCAACAATCGGTTTATGTCGATTAAAATATCGTTTTCATGGGTAACACGTGCGTTTGTGTTTGTTTACATTGTTGGCCTAACACGTGACGCCCCCTGGCGTTTCCATTGTTTACTTTGTCCAACAATCCAATAACAACAGACTATCGGTTTGTTGTGCTCCAACAATACTGGAATGCGAATCAACAATCGGTTTCTGTTTGTTTACATTGTTTGTTTACATTCTGTTGGTTTCCATTGTTTACTTTGTGCAACAATCTGTTTATGTCGATTAAAATATCGTTTTCATGGGCAACACGTGCGTTTGTGTTTGTTTACATTGTTGGCCTAACACGTGGCGCCCCCTGGCGTTTCCATTGTTTACTTTGTCCAACAATCCAATAACAACAGACTATCGGTTTGTTGGGCTCCAACAATACTGGAATGCGAATCAACAATCGGTTTCTGTTTGTATACATTGTTTGTTTACATTCTGTTGGTTCCATTGTTTACTTTGTGCAACAATAGGTTTATGTCGATTAAAATATCGTTTTCATGGGTAACACGTGCGTTTGTGTTTATTTACATTGTTGGCCTAACACGTGGCCCCCCCCTGGCGTTTCCATTGTTTACTTTGTCCAACAATCCAATAACAACAGACTATTGGTTTTTTGGGCTCCAACAATACTGGAATGCGAATCAACAATCGGTTTCTGTTTGCTTACATTGTTTGTTTACATTCTGTTGGTTTCCATTGTTTACTTTGTGCAACAATCGGTTTATGTCGATTAAAATATCGTTTTCATGGGTAACACGTGCGTTTGGGTTTGTTTACATTGTTGGCCTAACACGTGGCGCCCCCTGGCGTTTCCATTGTTTACTTTGTCCAACAATCCAATAACAATAAACTATCGGTTTGTTGGGCTCCAACAATACTGGAATGCGAATCAACAATCGGTTTCTGTTTGTTTACATTCTGTTGGTTCCATTGTTTACTTTGTGCAACAATCGGTTTATGTCGATTAAAATATCGTTTTCATGGGTAACACGTGCGTTTGTGTTTGTTTACATTGCTGGCCTAGCATGTGGCTCCCCCTGGCGTTTCCATTGTTTACTTTGTCCAACAATCCAATAACAACAGATTATCGGTTTGTTGGGCTCCAATAATACTGGAATGCGAATCAACAAACGGTTTCTGTTTGTTTACATTGTTTGTTTACATTCAGTTGGTTTCCATTGTTTACTTTGCGCAACAATCGGTTTATGTCGATTAAAATATCGTTTTCATGGGTAACACGTGCGTTTGTGTTTGTTTACATTGTTGGCCTAACACGTGACGCCCCCTGGCGTTTCCATTGTTTACTTTGTCCAACAATCCAATAACAACAGACAATCGGTTTGTTGGGCTCCAACAATACTGGAATGCGAATCAACAATCGGTTTCTGTTTGTTTACATTGTTTGTTTACATTCTGTTGGTTTCCATTGTTTACTTTGTGCAACAATCTGTTTATGTCGATTAAAATATCGTTTTCATGGGCAACACGTGCGTTTGTGTTTGTTTACAATGTTGGCCTAACACGTGGCGCCCCCTGGCGTTTCCATTGTTTACTTTGTCCAACAATCCAATAACAACAGACTATCGGTTTGTTGGGCTCCAACAATACTGGAATGCGAATCAACAATCGGTTTCTGTTTGTATACATTGTTTGTTTACATTCTGTTGGTTCCATTGTTTACTTTGTGCAACAATCGGTTTATGTCGATTAAAATATCGTTTTCATGGGTAACACGTGCGTTTGTGTTTGTTTACATTGCTGGCCTAGCATGTGGCTCCCCCTGGCGTTTCCATTGTTTACTTTGTCCAACAATCCAATAACAACAGATTATCGGTTTGTTGGGCTCCAATAATACTGGAATGCGAATCAACAAACGGTTTCTGTTTGTTTACATTGTTTGTTTACATTCAGTTGGTTTCCATTGTTTACTTTGCGCAACAATCGGTTTATGTCGATTAAAATATCGTTTTCATGGGTAACACGTGCGTTTGTGTTTGTTTACATTGTTGGCCTAACACGTGACGCCCCCTGGCGTTTCCATTGTTTACTTTGTCCAACAATCCAATAACAACAGACTATCGGTTTGTTAGGCTCCAACAATACTGGAATGCGAATCAACAATCGGTTTCTGTTTGTTTACATTGTTTGTTTACATTCTGTTGGTTTCCATTGTTTACTTTGTGCAACAATCTGTTTATGTCGATTAAAATATCGTTTTCATGGGCAACACGTGCGTTTGTGTTTGTTTACATTGTTGGCCTAACACGTGGCGCCCCCTGGCGTTTCCATTGTTTACTTTGTCCAACAATCCAATAACAACAGACTATCGGTTTGTTGGGCTCCAACAATACTGGAATGCGAATCAACAATCGGTTTCTGTTTGTATACATTGTTTGTTTACATTCTGTTGGTTCCATTGTTTACTTTGTGCAACAATAGGTTTATGTCGATTAAAATATCGTTTTCATGGGTAACACGTGCGTTTGTGTTTATTTACATTGTTGGCCTAACACGTGGCCCCCCCCTGGCGTTTCCATTGTTTACTTTGTCCAACAATCCAATAACAACAGACTATTGGTTTTTTGGGCTCCAACAATACTGGAATGCGAATCAACAATCGGTTTCTGTTTGCTTACATTGTTTGTTTACATTCTGTTGGTTTCCATTGTTTACTTTGTGCAACAATCGGTTTATGTCGATTAAAATATCGTTTTCATGGGTAACACGTGCGTTTGGGTTTGTTTACATTGTTGGCCTAACACGTGGCGCCCCCTGGCGTTTCCATTGTTTACTTTGTCCAACAATCCAATAACAATAAACTATCGGTTTGTTGGGCTCCAACAATACTGGAATGCGAATATACAATCGGTTTCTGTTTGTTTACATTCTGTTGGTTCCATTGTTTACTTTGTGCAACAATCGGTTTATGTCGATTAAAATATCGTTTTCATGGGTAACACGTGCGTTTGTGTTTATTTACATTGTTGGCCTAACACGTGGCGCCCCCTGGCGTTTCCATTGTTTACTTTGTCCAACAATCCAATAACAACATACTATTGGTTTTTTGGGCTCCAACAATACAGGAATGCGAATCAACAATCGGTTTCTGTTTGCTTACATTGTTTGTTTACATTCTGTTGGTTTCCATTGTTTACTTTGTGCAACAATCGGTTTATGTCGATTAAAATATCGTTTTCATGGGTAACACGTGCGTTTGTGTTTGTTTACATTGTTGGCCTAACACGTGGCGCCCCCTGGCGTTTCCATTGTTTACTTTGTCCAACAATCCAATAACAATAAACTATCGGTTTGTTGGGCTCCAACAATACTGGAATGCGAATCAACAATCGGTTTCTGTTTGTTTACATTGTTTGTTTACATTCTGTTGGTTCCATTGTTTACTTTGTGCAACAATCGGTTTATGTCGATTAAAATATCGTTTTCATGGGTAACACGTGCGTTTGTGTTTATTTACATTGTTGGCCTAACACGTGGCGCCCCCTGGCGTTTCCATTGTTTAATTTGTCCAACAATCCAATAACAACAGACTATCGGTTTGTTGGGCTCCAACAATACTGGAATGCGAATCAACAATCGGTTTCTGTTTGTTTACATTGTTTGTTTACATTCTGTTGGTTCCATTGTTTACTTTGTGCAACAATCGGTTTATGTCGATTAAAATATCGTTTTCATGGTTAACACGTGCGTTTGTGTTTGTTTACATTGTTGGCCTAACACGTGGCGCCCCCTGGCGTTTCCATTGTTTACTTTGTCCAACAATCCAATAAAAACAGACTATCGGTTTTTTGGGCTCCAACAATACTGGAATGCGAATAAACAATCGGTTTCTGTTTGTTTACATTGTTTGTTTACATTTTGTTGGTTTCCATTGTTTACTTTGTGCAACAATCGGTTTATGTCGATTAAAATATCTTTTTCATGGGTAACACGTGCGTTTGTGTTTGTTTACGTTGTTGGCCTAACACGTGGCGCCCCCTGGCGTTTCCATTGTTTACTTTGTCCAACAATCCAATAACAACAGACTATTGGTTTGTTGGGCTCCAACAATACTGGAATGCGAATCAACAATCGGTTTCTGTTTGTTTACATTCTGTTGGTTTCCATTGTTTACTTTGTGCAACAATCGGTTTATGTCGATTAATTATCGTTTTCTTCGGTAACACGTGCGTTTGTGTTTGTTTACATTGTTAGCCTAACACGTAGCGCCCCCTGGCGTTTCCATTGTTTACTTTGTCCAACAATCCAATAACAACAGACTATCGGTTTGTTGGGCTCCAACAATACTGGAATGCGAATCAACAATCGGTTTCTGTTTGTTTACATTGTTTGTTTACATTCTGTTGGTTTCCATTGTTTACTTTGTGCAACAATCGGTTTATGTCGATTAAAATATCGTTTTCATTGGTAACACGTGGGTTTGTGTTTGTTTACATTGTTGGCCTAACACGTAGCGCCCCCTGGCGTTTCCATTGTTTACTTTGTCCAACAATCCAATAACAACAGACTATCGGTTTGTTGGGCTCCAACAATACTAGAATGCGAATCAACAATCGGTTTCTGTTTGTTTACATTGTTTGTTTACATTCTGTTGGTTTCCATTGTTTACTTTGTGCAACAATCGGTTATTGTCGATTAAAATATCGTTTTCATGCATAACACGTGCGTTTGTGTTTGTTTACATTGTTGGCCTAACACGTGGCGCACCCTGGCGTTTCCATTGTTTACTTTGTCCAACAATCCAATAACAACAGACTATAGGTTTGTTGGGCTCCAACAATACTGGAATGCGAATCAACAATCGGTTTCTGTTTGTTTACATTGTTTGTTTACATTCTGTTGGTTTCCATTGTTTATTTTGTGCAACAATCGGTTATTGTCGATTAAAATATCGTTTTCATGGATAACACGTGCGTTTGTGTTTGTTTACATTGTTGGCCTAACACGTGGCGCACCCTGGCGTTTCCATTGTTTACTTTGTCCAACAATCCAATAACAACAGACTATAGGTTTGTTGGGCTCCAACAATACTGGAATGCGAATCAACAATCGGTTTCTGTTTGTTTACATTGTTTGTTTACATTCTGTTGGTTTCCATTGTTTACTTTGTGCAACAATCGGTTATTGTCGATTAAAATATCGTTTTCATGGATAACACGTGCGTTTGTGTTTGTTTACATTGTTGGCCTAACAGGTGGCGCCCCCTGGCGTTTCCATTGTTTACTTTGTGCAACAATCGGTTTATGTCGATTAAAATATCGTTTTCATGGGTAACACGTGCGTTTGTGTTTGTTTACATTGTTGGCCTAACAGGTGGCGCCCCCTGGCGTTTCCATTGTTTACTTTGTCCAACAATCCAATAACAACAGACTATCGGTTTGTTGGGCTCCAACAATATTGGAATGCGAATCAACAATCGGTTTCTGTTTGTTTAGTTTGTTTACATTCTGTTGGTTTCCATTGTTTACTTTGTGCAACAATCGGTTTATGTCGATTAAAATATCGTTTCCATGGGTAACACGTGCGTTTGTGTTTGTTTACATTGTTGGCCTAACACGTGGCGCCCCCTGGCGTTTCCATTGTTTACTTTGTCCAACAATCCAATAACAACAGACTATCGGTTTGTTGGGCTCCAATAATACTGGAATGCGAATCAACAAACGGTTTCTGTTTGTTTACATTGTTTGTTTACATTCTGTTGGTTTCCATTGTTTACTTTGTGAAACAATCGGTTTATGTCGATTAAAATATCGTTTTCATGGGTAACACGTGCGTTTGTGTTTGTTTACATTGTTGGCCTAACACGTGGCGCACCCTGGCGTTTCCATTGTTTACTTTGTCCAACAATCCAATAACAACAGACTATAGGTTTGTTGGGCTCCAACAATACTGGAATGCGAATCAACAATGGGTTTCTGTTTGTTTACATTGTTTGTTTACATTCTGTTGGTTTCCATTGTTTACTTTGAGCAACAATCGGTTTATGTCGATTAAAATATCGTTTTCATGGGCAACACGTGCGTTTGTGTTTGTTTACATTGTTGGCCTAACACGTGGCGCCCCCTGGCGTTTCCATTGTTTACTTTGTCCAACAATCCAATAACAACAGACTATCGGTTTGTTGGGCTCAACAATACTGTAATGCGAATCAACAATCGGTTTCTGTTTGTTTACATTGTTTGTTTACATTCTGTTGGTTTCCATTGTTAACTTTGTGCAACAATCGGTTTATGTCGATTAAAATATCGTTTTCATGGGTAACACGTGCGTTTGTGTTTGTTTACATTGTTGGCCTAACACGTGGCGCCCCCTCGCGTTTCCATTGTTTACTTTGTCCAACAATCCAATAACAATAAACTATCGGTTTGTTGGGCTCCAACAATACTGGAATGCGAATCAACAATCGGTTTCTGTTTGTTTACATTGTTTGTTTACATTCTGTTGGTTCCATTGTTTACTTTGTGCAACAATCGGTTTATGTCGATTAAAATATCGTTTTCATGGGTAACACGTGCGTTTGTGTTTATTTACATTGTTGGCCTAACACGTGGCGCCCCCTGGCGTTTCCATTGTTTAATTTGTCCAACAATCCAATAACAACAGACTATCGGTTTGTTGGGCTCCAACAATACTGGAATGCGAATCAACAATCGGTTTCTGTTTGTTTACATTGTTTGTTTACATTCTGTTGGTTCCATTGTTTACTTTGTGCAACAATCGGTTTATGTCGATTAAAATATCGTTTTCATGGTTAACACGTGCGTTTGTGTTTGTTTACATTGTTGGCCTAACACGTGGCGCCCCCTGGCGTTTCCATTGTTTACTTTGTCCAACAATCCAATAAAAACAGACTATCGGTTTTTTGGGCTCCAACAATACTGGAATGCGAATAAACAATCGGTTTCTGTTTGTTTACATTGTTTGTTTACATTTTGTTGGTTTCCATTGTTTACTTTGTGCAACAATCGGTTTATGTCGATTAAAATATCTTTTTCATGGGTAACACGTGCGTTTGTGTTTGTTTACGTTGTTGGCCTAACACGTGGCGCCCCCTGGCGTTTCCATTGTTTACTTTGTCCAACAATCCAATAACAACAGACTATTGGTTTGTTGGGCTCCAACAATACTGGAATGCGAATCAACAATCGGTTTCTGTTTGTTTACATTCTGTTGGTTTCCATTGTTTACTTTGTGCAACAATCGGTTTATGTCGATTAATTATCGTTTTCTTCGGTAACACGTGCGTTTGTGTTTGTTTACATTGTTAGCCTAACACGTAGCGCCCCCTGGCGTTTCCATTGTTTACTTTGTCCAACAATCCAATAACAACAGACTATCGGTTTGTTGGGCTCCAACAATACTGGAATGCGAATCAACAATCGGTTTCTGTTTGTTTACATTGTTTGTTTACATTCTGTTGGTTTCCATTGTTTACTTTGTGCAACAATCGGTTTATGTCGATTAAAATATCGTTTTCATTGGTAACACGTGGGTTTGTGTTTGTTTACATTGTTGGCCTAACACGTA
The DNA here is from genome assembly GCA_963932465.1 of Maratus speciosus. Classification (NCBI taxonomy): domain Eukaryota; kingdom Metazoa; phylum Arthropoda; class Arachnida; order Araneae; family Salticidae; genus Maratus; species Maratus speciosus. Next base: position 182,445,214 of record OZ010795.1, on the reverse strand, counting down.
GCGCCCCCTGGCGTTTCCATTGTTTACTTTGTCCAACAATCCAATAACAACAGACTATCGGTTTGTTGGGCTCCAACAATACTAGAATGCGAATCAACAATCGGTTTCTGTTTGTTTACATTGTTTGTTTACATTCTGTTGGTTTCCATTGTTTACTTTGTGCAACAATCGGTTATTGTCGATTAAAATATCGTTTTCATGCATAACACGTGCGTTTGTGTTTGTTTACATTGTTGGCCTAACACGTGGCGCACCCTGGCGTTTCCATTGTTTACTTTGTCCAACAATCCAATAACAACAGACTATAGGTTTGTTGGGCTCCAACAATACTGGAATGCGAATCAACAATCGGTTTCTGTTTGTTTACATTGTTTGTTTACATTCTGTTGGTTTCCATTGTTTATTTTGTGCAACAATCGGTTATTGTCGATTAAAATATCGTTTTCATGGATAACACGTGCGTTTGTGTTTGTTTACATTGTTGGCCTAACACGTGGCGCACCCTGGCGTTTCCATTGTTTACTTTGTCCAACAATCCAATAACAACAGACTATAGGTTTGTTGGGCTCCAACAATACTGGAATGCGAATCAACAATCGGTTTCTGTTTGTTTACATTGTTTGTTTACATTCTGTTGGTTTCCATTGTTTACTTTGTGCAACAATCGGTTATTGTCGATTAAAATATCGTTTTCATGGATAACACGTGCGTTTGTGTTTGTTTACATTGTTGGCCTAACAGGTGGCGCCCCCTGGCGTTTCCATTGTTTACTTTGTGCAACAATCGGTTTATGTCGATTAAAATATCGTTTTCATGGGTAACACGTGCGTTTGTGTTTGTTTACATTGTTGGCCTAACAGGTGGCGCCCCCTGGCGTTTCCATTGTTTACTTTGTCCAACAATCCAATAACAACAGACTATCGGTTTGTTGGGCTCCAACAATATTGGAATGCGAATCAACAATCGGTTTCTGTTTGTTTAGTTTGTTTACATTCTGTTGGTTTCCATTGTTTACTTTGTGCAACAATCGGTTTATGTCGATTAAAATATCGTTTCCATGGGTAACACGTGCGTTTGTGTTTGTTTACATTGTTGGCCTAACACGTGGCGCCCCCTGGCGTTTCCATTGTTTACTTTGTCCAACAATCCAATAACAACAGACTATCGGTTTGTTGGGCTCCAATAATACTGGAATGCGAATCAACAAACGGTTTCTGTTTGTTTACATTGTTTGTTTACATTCTGTTGGTTTCCATTGTTTACTTTGTGAAACAATCGGTTTATGTCGATTAAAATATCGTTTTCATGGGTAACACGTGCGTTTGTGTTTGTTTACATTGTTGGCCTAACACGTGGCGCACCCTGGCGTTTCCATTGTTTACTTTGTCCAACAATCCAATAACAACAGACTATAGGTTTGTTGGGCTCCAACAATACTGGAATGCGAATCAACAATGGGTTTCTGTTTGTTTACATTGTTTGTTTACATTCTGTTGGTTTCCATTGTTTACTTTGAGCAACAATCGGTTTATGTCGATTAAAATATCGTTTTCATGGGCAACACGTGCGTTTGTGTTTGTTTACATTGTTGGCCTAACACGTGGCGCCCCCTGGCGTTTCCATTGTTTACTTTGTCCAACAATCCAATAACAACAGACTATCGGTTTGTTGGGCTCAACAATACTGTAATGCGAATCAACAATCGGTTTCTGTTTGTTTACATTGTTTGTTTACATTCTGTTGGTTTCCATTGTTAACTTTGTGCAACAATCGGTTTATGTCGTTTAAAATATCGTTTTCATGGGTAACACGTGCGTTTGTGTTTATTTACATTGTTGGCCTAACACGTGGCGCCCCCTGGCGTTTCCATTGTTTACTTTGTCCAACAATCCAATAACAACAGACTATCGGTTTGTTGGGCTCCAACAATACTGGAATGCGAATCAACAATCGGTTTCTGTTTGTTTACATTGTTTGTTTACATTCTGTTGTTTCCATTGTTTACTTTGTGCAACAATCGGTTTATGTCGATTAAAAAATCGTTTTCATGGGTAACACGTGCGTTTGTGTTTTTTTACATTGTTGACGTAACACGTGGCGCCCCCTGGCGTTTCCATTGTTTACTTTGTCCAACAATCCAATAACAACAGACTATCGGTTTGTTGGGCTCCAACAATACTGGAATGCGAATCAACAATCGGTTTCTGTTTGTTTACATTGTTTGTTTACATTCTGTTGGTTTCCATTGTTTACTTTGTGCAACAATCGGTTTATGTCGATTAAAATATCGTTTTCATCGGTAACACGTGCGTTTGTGTTTGTTTACATTGTTGGCCTAAGACGTAGCGCCCCCTGGCGTTTCCATTGTTTACTTTGTCCAACAATCCAATAACAACAGACTATCGGTTTGTTGGGCTCCAACAATACTGGAATGTGAACCAACAATCGGTTTCTGTTTGTTTACATTGTTTGTTAACATTCTGTTGGTTTCCATTGTTTACTTTGTGCAACAATCGGTTTATGTCGATTAAAATATCGTTTTCATGGGTAACACGTGCGTTTGTGTTTGTTTACATTGTTGGCCTAGCATGTGGCTCCCCCTGGCGTTTCCATTGTTTACTTTGTCCAACAATCCAATAACAACAGATTATCGGTTTGTTGGGCTCCAATAATACTGGAATGCGAATCAACAAACGGTTTCTGTTTGTTTACATTGTTTGTTTACATTCAGTTGGTTTCCATTGTTTACTTTGCGCAACAATCGGTTTATGTCGATTAAAATATCGTTTTCATGGGTAACACGTGCGTTTGTGTTTGTTTACATTGTTGGCCTAACACGTGGCGCCACCTGGCGTTTCCATTGTTTACTTTGTCCAACAATCCAATAACAACAGACTATCGGTTTGTTGGGCTCCAACAATACTGGAATGCGAATCAACAATCGGTTTCTGTTTGTTTACATTGTTTGTTTACATTCTGTTGGTTTCCATTGTTTACTTTGTGCAACAATCGGTTTATGTCGATTAAAATATCGTTTTCATGGGCAACACGTGCGTTTGTGTTTGTTTACATTGTTGGCCTAACACGTGGCGCCCCCTGGCGTTTCCATTGTTTACTTTGTCCAACAATCCAATAACAACAGACTATCGGTTTGTTGGGCTCCAACAATACTGGAATGCGAATCAACAATCGGTTTCTGTTTGTTTACATTGTTTGTTTACATTCTGTTGGTTTCCATTGTTTACTTTGTGCAACAATCGGTTATTGTCGATTAAAATATCGTTTTCATGGATAACACGTGCGTTTGTGTTTGTTTACATTGTTGGCCTAACAGGTGGCGCCCCCTGGCGTTTCCATTGTTTACTTTGTGCAACAATCGGTTTATGTCGATTAAAATATCGTTTCCATGGGTAACACGTGCGTTTGTGTTTGTTTACATTGTTGGCCTAACACGTGGCGCCCCCTGGCGTTTCCATTGTTTACTTTGTCCAACAATCCAATAACAACAGACTATCGGTTTGTTGGGCTCCAACAATACTGGAATGCGAATCAACAATCGGTTTCTGTTTGTTTACATTGTTTGTTTACATTCTGTTGGTTCCATTGTTTACTTTGTGCAACAATCGGTTTATGTCGATTAAAATATCGTTTTCATGGGTAAGACGTAGGTTTGTGTTTATTTACATTGTTGGCCTAACACGTGGCCCCCCCCTGGCGTTTCCATTGTTTACTATGTCCAACAATCCAATAACAACAGACTATCGGTTTGTTGGTCTCCAACAATACTGGAATGCGAATCAACAATCGGTTTCTGTTTGCTTACATTGTTTGTTTACATTCTGATGGTTTCCATTGTTTACTTTGTGCAACAATCGGTTTATGTCGATTAAAATATCGTTTTCATGGGTAACACGTGCGTTTGTGTTTGTTTACATTGTTGGCCTAACACGTGGCGCCCCCTGGCGTTTCCATTGTTTACTTTGTCCAACAATCCAATAACAACAGACTATTGGTTTTTTGGGCTCCAACAATACTGGAATGCGAATCAACAATCGGTTTCTGTTTGCTTACATTGTTTGTTTACATTCTGTTGGTTTTCATTGTTTACTTTGTGAAACAATCGGTTTATGCCGATTAAAATATCGTTTTCATGGGTAACACGTGCGTATGTGTTTGTTTACATTGTTGGCCTAACACGTGGCGCCCCCTGGCGTTTCCATTGTTTACATTGTCCAACAATCCAATAACAACAGACTATCGGTTTGTTGGGCTCCAACAATACTGGAATGCGAATCAACAATCGGTTTCTGTTTGTTTACATTGTTTGTTTACATTCTGTTGGTTCCATTGTTTACTTTGTGCAACAATCGGTTTATGTCGATTAAAATATCGTTTTCATGGTTAACACGTGCGTTTGTGTTTGTTTACATTGTTGGCCTAACACGTGGCGCCCCCTGGCGTTTCCATTGTTTACTTTGTCCAACAATCCAATAAAAACAGACTATCGGTTTTTTGGGCTCCAACAACACTGGAATGCGAATAAACAATCGGTTTCTGTTTGTTTACATTGTTTGTTTACATTTTGTTGGTTTCCATTGTTTACTTTGTGCAACAATCGGTTTATGTCGATTAAAATATCTTTTTCATGGGTAACACGTGCGTTTGTGTTTGTTTACGTTGTTGGCCTAACACGTGGCGCCCCCTGGCGTTTCCATTGTTTACTTTGTCCAACAATCCAATAACAACAGACTATTGGTTTGTTGGGCTCCAACAATACTGGAATGCGAATCAACAATCGGTTTCTGTTTGTTTACATTCTGTTGGTTTCCATTGTTTACTTTGTGCAACAATCGGTTTATGTCGATTAAATATCGTTTTCTTCGGTAACACGTGCGTTTGTGTTTGTTTACATTGTTAGCCTAACACGTAGCGCCCCCTGGCGTTTCCATTGTTTACTTTGTCCAACAATCCAATAACAACAGACTATCGGTTTGTTGGGCTCCAACAATACTGGAATGCGAATCAACAATCGGTTTCTGTTTGTTTACATTGTTTGTTTACATTCTGTTGGTTTCCATTGTTTACTTTGTGCAAGAATCGGTTTATGTCGATTAAAATATCGTTTTCATTGGTAACACGTGCGTTTGTGTTTGTTTACATTGTTGGCCTAACACGTAGCGCCCCCTGGCGTTTCCATTGTTTACTTTGTCCAACAATCCAATAACAACAGACTATCGGTTTGTTGGGCTCCAACAATACTAGAATGCGAATCAACAATCGGTTTCTGTTTGTTTACATTGTTTGTTTACATTCTGTTGGTTTCCATTGTTTACGTTGTGCAACAATCGGTTTATGTCGATTAAAATATCGTTTTCATGGGTAACACGTGCGTTTGTGTTTGTTTACATTGTTGGCCTAACACGTGGCGCCCCCTGGCGTTTCCATTGTTTACTTTGTCCAACAATCCAATAACAATAAACTATCGGTTTGTTGGGCTCCAACAATACTGGAATGCGTATCAACAATCGGTTTCTGTTTGTTTACATTGTTTGTTTACATTATGTTGGTTTCCATTGTTTACTTTGTGCAACAATCGGTTTATGTCGATTAAAATATCGTTTCCATGGGTAACACGTGCGTTTGTGTTTGTTTACATTGTTGGCCTAACACGTGGCGCCCCCTGGCGTTTCCATTGTTTACTTTGTCCAACAATCCAATAACAACAGACTATCGGTTTGTTGGGCTCCAACAATACTGGAATGCGAATCAACAATCGGTTTATGTTTGTTTACATTGTTTGTTTACATTCTGTTGGTTTCCATTGTTTACTTTGTGCAACAATCGGTTTATGTCGATTAAAATATCGTTTTCATTGGTAACACGTGCGTTTGTGTTTGTTTACATTGTTGGCCTAACACGTAGCGCCCCCTGGCGTTTCCATTGTTTACTTTGTCCAACAATCCAATAACAACAGACTATCGGTTTGTTGGGCTCCAACAATACAAGAATGCGAATCAACAATCGGTTTCTGTTTGTTTACATTGTTTGTTTACATTCTGTTGGTTTCCATTGTTTACATTGTGCAACAATCGGCTTATGTCGATTAAAATATCGTTTTCATGGGTAACACGTGCGTTTGTGTTTGTTTACATTGTTGGCCTAACACGTGGCGCCCCCTGGCGTTTCCATTGTTTACTTTGTCCAACAATCCAATAACAATAAACTATCGGTTTGTTGGGCTCCAACAATACTGGAATGCGAATCAACAATCGGTTTCTGTTTGTTTACATTGTTTGTTTACATTATGTTGGTTTCCATTGTTTACTTTGTGCAACAATCGGTTATTGTCGATTAAAATATCGTTTTCATGGGTAACAAGTGCGTTTGTGTTTGTTTACATTGTTGGCCTAACACGTGGCGCCCCCTGGCGTTTCCATTGTTTACTTTGTTCAACAATCCAATAACAACAGACTATCGGTTTGTTGGGCTCCAACAATACTGGAATGCGAATCAATAATCCGTTTCTGTTTGTTTACATTGTTTGTTTACATTCTGTTGGTTTCCATTGTTTACTTTGTGCAACAATCGGTTTATGTCGATTAAAATATCGTTTCCATGGGTAACACGTGCGTTTGTGTTTGTTTACATTGTTGGCCTAACACGTGGCGCCCCCTGGCGTTTCCATTGTTTACTTTGTCCAACAATCCAATAACAACAGACTATCGGTTTGTTGGGCTCCAACAATACTGGAATGCGAATCAACAATCGGTTTCTGTTTGTTTACATTGTTTGTTTACATTCTGTTGGTTTCCATTGTTTACTTTGTGCAACAATCGGTTTATGTCGATTAAAATATCGTTTTCATGGGCAACACGTGCGTTTGTGTTTGTTTACATTGTTGGCCTAACACGTGGCGCCCCCTGGCGTTTCCATTGTTTACTTTGTCCAACAATCCAATAACAACAGACTATCGGTTTGTTGGGCTCCAACAATACTGGAATGCGAATCAACAATCGGTTTCTGTTTGTTTACATTGTTTGTTTACATTCTGTTGGTTTCCATTGTTTACTTTGTGCAACAATCGGTTATTGTCGATTAAAATATCGTTTTCATGGATAACACGTGCGTTTGTGTTTGTTTACATTGTTGGCCTAACAGGTGGCGCCCCCTGGCGTTTCCATTGTTTACTTTGTGCAACAATCGGTTTATGTCGATTAAAATATCGTTTCCATGGGTAACACGTGCGTTTGTGTTTGTTTACATTGTTGGCCTAACACGTGTCGCCCCCTGGCGTTTCCATTGTTTACTTTGTCCAACAATCCAATAACAACAGACTATCGGTTTGTTGGGCTCCAACAATACTGGAATGCGAATCAACAATCGGTTTCTGTTTGTTTACATTGTTTGTTTACATTCTGTTGGTTCCATTGTTTACTTTGTGCAACAATCGGTTTATGTCGATTAAAATATCGTTTTCATGGGTAAGACGTAGGTTTGTGTTTATTTACATTGTTGGCCTAACACGTGGCCCCCCCCTGGCGTTTCCATTGTTTACTATGTCCAACAATCCAATAACAACAGACTATCGGTTTGTTGGGCTCCAACAATACTGGAATGCGAATCAACAATCGGTTTCTGTTTGTTTACATTGTTTGTTTACATTCTGTTGGTTCCATTGTTTACTTTGTGCAACAATCGGTTTATGTCGATTAAAATATCGTTTTCATGGTTAACACGTGCGTTTGTGTTTGTTTACATTGTTGGCCTAACACGTGGCGCCCCCTGGCGTTTCCATTGTTTACTTTGTCCAACAATCCAATAAAAACAGACTATCGGTTTTTTGGGCTCCAACAATACTGGAATGCGAATAAACAATCGGTTTCTGTTTGTTTACATTGTTTGTTTACATTTTGTTGGTTTCCATTGTTTACTTTGTGCAACAATCGGTTTATGTCGATTAAAATATCTTTTTCATGGGTAACACGTGCGTTTGTGTTTGTTTACGTTGTTGGCCTAACACGTGGCGCCCCCTGGCGTTTCCATTGTTTACTTTGTCCAACAATCCAATAACAACAGACTATTGGTTTGTTGGGCTCCAACAATACTGGAATGCGAATCAACAATCGGTTTCTGTTTGTTTACATTCTGTTGGTTTCCATTGTTTACTTTGTGCAACAATCGGTTTATGTCGATTAATTATCGTTTTCTTCGGTAACACGTGCGTTTGTGTTTGTTTACATTGTTAGCCTAACACGTAGCGCCCCCTGGCGTTTCCATTGTTTACTTTGTCCAACAATCCAATAACAACAGACTATCGGTTTGTTGGGCTCCAACAATACTGGAATGCGAATCAACAATCGGTTTCTGTTTGTTTACATTGTTTGTTTACATTCTGTTGGTTTCCATTGTTTACTTTGTGCAACAATCGGTTTATGTCGATTAAAATATCGTTTTCATTGGTAACACGTGGGTTTGTGTTTGTTTACATTGTTGGCCTAACACGTAGCGCCCCCTGGCGTTTCCATTGTTTACTTTGTCCAACAATCCAATAACAACAGACTATCGGTTTGTTGGGCTCCAACAATACTAGAATGCGAATCAACAATCGGTTTCTGTTTGTTTACATTGTTTGTTTACATTCTGTTGGTTTCCATTGTTTACTTTGTGCAACAATCGGTTATTGTCGATTAAAATATCGTTTTCATGCATAACACGTGCGTTTGTGTTTGTTTACATTGTTGGCCTAACACGTGGCGCACCCTGGCGTTTCCATTGTTTACTTTGTCCAACAATCCAATAACAACAGACTATAGGTTTGTTGGGCTCCAACAATACTGGAATGCGAATCAACAATCGGTTTCTGTTTGTTTACATTGTTTGTTTACATTCTGTTGGTTTCCATTGTTTATTTTGTGCAACAATCGGTTATTGTCGATTAAAATATCGTTTTCATGGATAACACGTGCGTTTGTGTTTGTTTACATTGTTGGCCTAACACGTGGCGCACCCTGGCGTTTCCATTGTTTACTTTGTCCAACAATCCAATAACAACAGACTATAGGTTTGTTGGGCTCCAACAATACTGGAATGCGAATCAACAATCGGTTTCTGTTTGTTTACATTGTTTGTTTACATTCTGTTGGTTTCCATTGTTTACTTTGTGCAACAATCGGTTATTGTCGATTAAAATATCGTTTTCATGGATAACACGTGCGTTTGTGTTTGTTTACATTGTTGGCCTAACAGGTGGCGCCCCCTGGCGTTTCCATTGTTTACTTTGTGCAACAATCGGTTTATGTCGATTAAAATATCGTTTTCATGGGTAACACGTGCGTTTGTGTTTGTTTACATTGTTGGCCTAACAGGTGGCGCCCCCTGGCGTTTCCATTGTTTACTTTGTCCAACAATCCAATAACAACAGACTATCGGTTTGTTGGGCTCCAACAATATTGGAATGCGAATCAACAATCGGTTTCTGTTTGTTTAGTTTGTTTACATTCTGTTGGTTTCCATTGTTTACTTTGTGCAACAATCGGTTTATGTCGATTAAAATATCGTTTCCATGGGTAACACGTGCGTTTGTGTTTGTTTACATTGTTGGCCTAACACGTGGCGCCCCCTGGCGTTTCCATTGTTTACTTTGTCCAACAATCCAATAACAACAGACTATCGGTTTGTTGGGCTCCAATAATACTGGAATGCGAATCAACAAACGGTTTCTGTTTGTTTACATTGTTTGTTTACATTCTGTTGGTTTCCATTGTTTACTTTGTGAAACAATCGGTTTATGTCGATTAAAATATCGTTTTCATGGGTAACACGTGCGTTTGTGTTTGTTTACATTGTTGGCCTAACACGTGGCGCACCCTGGCGTTTCCATTGTTTACTTTGTCCAACAATCCAATAACAACAGACTATAGGTTTGTTGGGCTCCAACAATACTGGAATGCGAATCAACAATGGGTTTCTGTTTGTTTACATTGTTTGTTTACATTCTGTTGGTTTCCATTGTTTACTTTGAGCAACAATCGGTTTATGTCGATTAAAATATCGTTTTCATGGGCAACACGTGCGTTTGTGTTTGTTTACATTGTTGGCCTAACACGTGGCGCCCCCTGGCGTTTCCATTGTTTACTTTGTCCAACAATCCAATAACAACAGACTATCGGTTTGTTGGGCTCAACAATACTGTAATGCGAATCAACAATCGGTTTCTGTTTGTTTACATTGTTTGTTTACATTCTGTTGGTTTCCATTGTTAACTTTGTGCAACAATCGGTTTATGTCGTTTAAAATATCGTTTTCATGGGTAACACGTGCGTTTGTGTTTATTTACATTGTTGGCCTAACACGTGGCGCCCCCTGGCGTTTCCATTGTTTACTTTGTCCAACAATCCAATAACAACAGACTATCGGTTTGTTGGGCTCCAACAATACTGGAATGCGAATCAACAATCGGTTTCTGTTTGTTTACATTGTTTGTTTACATTCTGTTGTTTCCATTGTTTACTTTGTGCAACAATCGGTTTATGTCGATTAAAAAATCGTTTTCATGGGTAACACGTGCGTTTGTGTTTTTTTACATTGTTGACGTAACACGTGGCGCCCCCTGGCGTTTCCATTGTTTACTTTGTCCAACAATCCAATAACAACAGACTATCGGTTTGTTGGGCTCCAACAATACTGGAATGCGAATCAACAATCGGTTTCTGTTTGTTTACATTGTTTGTTTACATTCTGTTGGTTTCCATTGTTTACTTTGTGCAACAATCGGTTTATGTCGATTAAAATATCGTTTTCATCGGTAACACGTGCGTTTGTGTTTGTTTACATTGTTGGCCTAAGACGTAGCGCCCCCTGGCGTTTCCATTGTTTACTTTGTCCAACAATCCAATAACAACAGACTATCGGTTTGTTGGGCTCCAACAATACTGGAATGTGAACCAACAATCGGTTTCTGTTTGTTTACATTGTTTGTTAACATTCTGTTGGTTTCCATTGTTTACTTTGTGCAACAATCGGTTTATGTCGATTAAAATATCGTTTTCATGGGTAACACGTGCGTTTGTGTTTGTTTACATTGTTGGCCTAGCATGTGGCTCCCCCTGGCGTTTCCATTGTTTACTTTGTCCAACAATCCAATAACAACAGATTATCGGTTTGTTGGGCTCCAATAATACTGGAATGCGAATCAACAAACGGTTTCTGTTTGTTTACATTGTTTGTTTACATTCAGTTGGTTTCCATTGTTTACTTTGCGCAACAATCGGTTTATGTCGATTAAAATATCGTTTTCATGGGTAACACGTGCGTTTGTGTTTGTTTACATTGTTGGCCTAACACGTGGCGCCACCTGGCGTTTCCATTGTTTACTTTGTCCAACAATCCAATAACAACAGACTATCGGTTTGTTGGGCTCCAACAATACTGGAATGCGAATCAACAATCGGTTTCTGTTTGTTTACATTGTTTGTTTACATTCTGTTGGTTTCCATTGTTTACTTTGTGCAACAATCGGTTTATGTCGATTAAAATATCGTTTTCATGGGCAACACGTGCGTTTGTGTTTGTTTACATTGTTGGCCTAACACGTGGCGCCCCCTGGCGTTTCCATTGTTTACTTTGTCCAACAATCCAATAACAACAGACTATCGGTTTGTTGGGCTCCAACAATACTGGAATGCGAATCAACAATCGGTTTCTGTTTGTTTACATTGTTTGTTTACATTCTGTTGGTTTCCATTGTTTACTTTGTGCAACAATCGGTTATTGTCGATTAAAATATCGTTTTCATGGATAACACGTGCGTTTGTGTTTGTTTACATTGTTGGCCTAACAGGTGGCGCCCCCTGGCGTTTCCATTGTTTACTTTGTGCAACAATCGGTTTATGTCGATTAAAATATCGTTTCCATGGGTAACACGTGCGTTTGTGTTTGTTTACATTGTTGGCCTAACACGTGGCGCCCCCTGGCGTTTCCATTGTTTACTTTGTCCAACAATCCAATAACAACAGACTATCGGTTTGTTGGGCTCCAACAATACTGGAATGCGAATCAACAATCGGTTTCTGTTTGTTTACATTGTTTGTTTACATTCTGTTGGTTCCATTGTTTACTTTGTGCAACAATCGGTTTATGTCGATTAAAATATCGTTTTCATGGGTAAGACGTAGGTTTGTGTTTATTTACATTGTTGGCCTAACACGTGGCCCCCCCCTGGCGTTTCCATTGTTTACTATGTCCAACAATCCAATAACAACAGACTATCGGTTTGTTGGTCTCCAACAATACTGGAATGCGAATCAACAATCGGTTTCTGTTTGCTTACATTGTTTGTTTACATTCTGATGGTTTCCATTGTTTACTTTGTGCAACAATCGGTTTATGTCGATTAAAATATCGTTTTCATGGGTAACACGTGCGTTTGTGTTTGTTTACATTGTTGGCCTAACACGTGGCGCCCCCTGGCGTTTCCATTGTTTACTTTGTCCAACAATCCAATAACAACAGACTATTGGTTTTTTGGGCTCCAACAATACTGGAATGCGAATCAACAATCGGTTTCTGTTTGCTTACATTGTTTGTTTACATTCTGTTGGTTTTCATTGTTTACTTTGTGAAACAATCGGTTTATGCCGATTAAAATATCGTTTTCATGGGTAACACGTGCGTATGTGTTTGTTTACATTGTTGGCCTAACACGTGGCGCCCCCTGGCGTTTCCATTGTTTACATTGTCCAACAATCCAATAACAACAGACTATCGGTTTGTTGGGCTCCAACAATACTGGAATGCGAATCAACAATCGGTTTCTGTTTGTTTACATTGTTTGTTTACATTCTGTTGGTTCCATTGTTTACTTTGTGCAACAATCGGTTTATGTCGATTAAAATATCGTTTTCATGGTTAACACGTGCGTTTGTGTTTGTTTACATTGTTGGCCTAACACGTGGCGCCCCCTGGCGTTTCCATTGTTTACTTTGTCCAACAATCCAATAAAAACAGACTATCGGTTTTTTGGGCTCCAACAACACTGGAATGCGAATAAACAATCGGTTTCTGTTTGTTTACATTGTTTGTTTACATTTTGTTGGTTTCCATTGTTTACTTTGTGCAACAATCGGTTTATGTCGATTAAAATATCTTTTTCATGGGTAACACGTGCGTTTGTGTTTGTTTACGTTGTTGGCCTAACACGTGGCGCCCCCTGGCGTTTCCATTGTTTACTTTGTCCAACAATCCAATAACAACAGACTATTGGTTTGTTGGGCTCCAACAATACTGGAATGCGAATCAACAATCGGTTTCTGTTTGTTTACATTCTGTTGGTTTCCATTGTTTACTTTGTGCAACAATCGGTTTATGTCGATTAAATATCGTTTTCTTCGGTAACACGTGCGTTTGTGTTTGTTTACATTGTTAGCCTAACACGTAGCGCCCCCTGGCGTTTCCATTGTTTACTTTGTCCAACAATCCAATAACAACAGACTATCGGTTTGTTGGGCTCCAACAATACTGGAATGCGAATCAACAATCGGTTTCTGTTTGTTTACATTGTTTGTTTACATTCTGTTGGTTTCCATTGTTTACTTTGTGCAAGAATCGGTTTATGTCGATTAAAATATCGTTTTCATTGGTAACACGTGCGTTTGTGTTTGTTTACATTGTTGGCCTAACACGTAGCGCCCCCTGGCGTTTCCATTGTTTACTTTGTCCAACAATCCAATAACAACAGACTATCGGTTTGTTGGGCTCCAACAATACTAGAATGCGAATCAACAATCGGTTTCTGTTTGTTTACATTGTTTGTTTACATTCTGTTGGTTTCCATTGTTTACGTTGTGCAACAATCGGTTTATGTCGATTAAAATATCGTTTTCATGGGTAACACGTGCGTTTGTGTTTGTTTACATTGTTGGCCTAACACGTGGCGCCCCCTGGCGTTTCCATTGTTTACTTTGTCCAACAATCCAATAACAATAAACTATCGGTTTGTTGGGCTCCAACAATACTGGAATGCGTATCAACAATCGGTTTCTGTTTGTTTACATTGTTTGTTTACATTATGTTGGTTTCCATTGTTTACTTTGTGCAACAATCGGTTTATGTCGATTAAAATATCGTTTCCATGGGTAACACGTGCGTTTGTGTTTGTTTACATTGTTGGCCTAACACGTGGCGCCCCCTGGCGTTTCCATTGTTTACTTTGTCCAACAATCCAATAACAACAGACTATCGGTTTGTTGGGCTCCAACAATACTGGAATGCGAATCAACAATCGGTTTATGTTTGTTTACATTGTTTGTTTACATTCTGTTGGTTTCCATTGTTTACTTTGTGCAACAATCGGTTTATGTCGATTAAAATATCGTTTTCATTGGTAACACGTGCGTTTGTGTTTGTTTACATTGTTGGCCTAACACGTAGCGCCCCCTGGCGTTTCCATTGTTTACTTTGTCCAACAATCCAATAACAACAGACTATCGGTTTGTTGGGCTCCAACAATACAAGAATGCGAATCAACAATCGGTTTCTGTTTGTTTACATTGTTTGTTTACATTCTGTTGGTTTCCATTGTTTACATTGTGCAACAATCGGCTTATGTCGATTAAAATATCGTTTTCATGGGTAACACGTGCGTTTGTGTTTGTTTACATTGTTGGCCTAACACGTGGCGCCCCCTGGCGTTTCCATTGTTTACTTTGTCCAACAATCCAATAACAATAAACTATCGGTTTGTTGGGCTCCAACAATACTGGAATGCGAATCAACAATCGGTTTCTGTTTGTTTACATTGTTTGTTTACATTATGTTGGTTTCCATTGTTTACTTTGTGCAACAATCGGTTATTGTCGATTAAAATATCGTTTTCATGGGTAACAAGTGCGTTTGTGTTTGTTTACATTGTTGGCCTAACACGTGGCGCCCCCTGGCGTTTCCATTGTTTACTTTGTTCAACAATCCAATAACAACAGACTATCGGTTTGTTGGGCTCCAACAATACTGGAATGCGAATCAATAATCCGTTTCTGTTTGTTTACATTGTTTGTTTACATTCTGTTGGTTTCCATTGTTTACTTTGTGCAACAATCGGTTTATGTCGATTAAAATATCGTTTCCATGGGTAACACGTGCGTTTGTGTTTGTTTACATTGTTGGCCTAACACGTGGCGCCCCCTGGCGTTTCCATTGTTTACTTTGTCCAACAATCCAATAACAACAGACTATCGGTTTGTTGGGCTCCAACAATACTGGAATGCGAATCAACAATCGGTTTCTGTTTGTTTACATTGTTTGTTTACATTCTGTTGGTTTCCATTGTTTACTTTGTGCAACAATCGGTTTATGTCGATTAAAATATCGTTTTCATGGGCAACACGTGCGTTTGTGTTTGTTTACATTGTTGGCCTAACACGTGGCGCCCCCTGGCGTTTCCATTGTTTACTTTGTCCAACAATCCAATAACAACAGACTATCGGTTTGTTGGGCTCCAACAATACTGGAATGCGAATCAACAATCGGTTTCTGTTTGTTTACATTGTTTGTTTACATTCTGTTGGTTTCCATTGTTTACTTTGTGCAACAATCGGTTATTGTCGATTAAAATATCGTTTTCATGGATAACACGTGCGTTTGTGTTTGTTTACATTGTTGGCCTAACAGGTGGCGCCCCCTGGCGTTTCCATTGTTTACTTTGTGCAACAATCGGTTTATGTCGATTAAAATATCGTTTCCATGGGTAACACGTGCGTTTGTGTTTGTTTACATTGTTGGCCTAACACGTGTCGCCCCCTGGCGTTTCCATTGTTTACTTTGTCCAACAATCCAATAACAACAGACTATCGGTTTGTTGGGCTCCAACAATACTGGAATGCGAATCAACAATCGGTTTCTGTTTGTTTACATTGTTTGTTTACATTCTGTTGGTTCCATTGTTTACTTTGTGCAACAATCGGTTTATGTCGATTAAAATATCGTTTTCATGGGTAAGACGTAGGTTTGTGTTTATTTACATTGTTGGCCTAACACGTGGCCCCCCCCTGGCGTTTCCATTGTTTACTATGTCCAACAATCCAATAACAACAGACTATCGGTTTGTTGGGCTCCAACAATACTGGAATGCGAATCAACAATCGGTTTCTGTTTGCTTACATTGTTTGTTTACATTCTGATGGTTTCCATTGTTTACTTTGTGCAACAATCGGTTTATGTCGATTAAAATATCGTTTTCATGGGTAACACGTGCGTTTGTGTTTGTTTACATTGTTGGCCTAACACGTGGCGCCCCCTGGCGTTTCCATTGTTTACTTTGTCCAACAATCCAATAACAACAGACTATTGGTTTTTTGGGCTCCAACAATACTGGAATGCGAATCAACAATCGGTTTCTGTTTGCTTACATTGTTTGTTTACATTCTGTTGGTTTCCATTGTTTACTTTGTGAAACAATCGGTTTATGCCGATTAAAATATCGTTTTCATGGGTAACACGTGCGTATGTGTTTGTTTACATTGTTGGCCTAACACGTGGCGCCCCCTGGCGTTTCCATTGTTTACATTGTCCAACAATCCAATAACAACAGACTATCGGTTTGTTGGGCTCCAACAATACTGGAATGCGAATCAACAATCGGTTTCTGTTTGTTTACATTGTTTGTTTACATTCTGTTGGTTCCATTGTTTACTTTGTGCAACAATCGGTTTATGTCGATTAAAATATCGTTTTCATGGTTAACACGTGCGTTTGTGTTTGTTTACATTGTTGGCCTAACACGTGGCGCCCCCTGGCGTTTCCATTGTTTACTTTGTCCAACAATCCAATAAAAACAGACTATCGGTTTTTTGGGCTCCAACAACACTGGAATGCGAATAAACAATCGGTTTCTGTTTGTTTACATTGTTTGTTTACATTTTGTTGGTTTCCATTGTTTACTTTGTGCAACAATCGGTTTATGTCGATTAAAATATCTTTTTCATGGGTAACACGTGCGTTTGTGTTTGTTTACGTTGTTGGCCTAACACGTGGCGCCCCCTGGCGTTTCCATTGTTTACTTTGTCCAACAATCCAATAACAACAGACTATTGGTTTGTTGGGCTCCAACAATACTGGAATGCGAATCAACAATCGGTTTCTGTTTGTTTACATTCTGTTGGTTTCCATTGTTTACTTTGTGCAACAATCGGTTTATGTCGATTAAATATCGTTTTCTTCGGTAACACGTGCGTTTG
This sequence comes from Maratus speciosus, assembly GCA_963932465.1. Classification (NCBI taxonomy): domain Eukaryota; kingdom Metazoa; phylum Arthropoda; class Arachnida; order Araneae; family Salticidae; genus Maratus; species Maratus speciosus. The sequence continues at coordinate 182,427,986 of OZ010795.1, read as the reverse complement.
TGTTTGTTTACATTGTTAGTCTAACACGTAGCGCCCCCTGGCGTTTCCATTGTTTACTTTGTCCAACAATCCAATAACAACAGACTATCGGTTTGTTGGGCTCCAACAATACTGGAATGCGAATCAACAATCGGTTTCTGTTTGTTTACATTGTTTGTTTACATTCTGTTGGTTTCCATTGTTTACTTTGTGCAAGAATCGGTTTATGTCGATTAAAATATCGTTTTCATTGGTAACACGTGCGTTTGTGTTTGTTTACATTGTTGGCCTAACACGTAGCGCCCCCTGGCGTTTCCATTGTTTACTTTGTCCAACAATCCAATAACAACAGACTATCGGTTTGTTGGGCTCCAACAATACTAGAATGCGAATCAACAATCGGTTTCTGTTTGCTTACATTGTTTGTTTACATTCTGTTGGTTTCCATTGTTTACTTTGTGAAACAATCGGTTTATGCCGATTAAAATATCGTTTTCATGGGTAACACGTGCGTATGTGTTTGTTTACATTGTTGGCCTAACACGTGGCGCCCCCTGGCGTTTCCATTGTTTACATTGTCCAACAATCCAATAACAACAGACTATCGGTTTGTTGGGCTCCAACAATACTGGAATGCGAATCAACAATCGGTTTCTGTTTGTTTACATTGTTTGTTTACATTCTGTTGGTTCCATTGTTTACTTTGTGCAACAATCGGTTTATGTCGATTAAAATATCGTTTTCATGGTTAACACGTGCGTTTGTGTTTGTTTACATTGTTGGCCTAACACGTGGCGCCCCCTGGCGTTTCCATTGTTTACTTTGTCCAACAATCCAATAAAAACAGACTATCGGTTTTTTGGGCTCCAACAACACTGGAATGCGAATAAACAATCGGTTTCTGTTTGTTTACATTGTTTGTTTACATTTTGTTGGTTTCCATTGTTTACTTTGTGCAACAATCGGTTTATGTCGATTAAAATATCTTTTTCATGGGTAACACGTGCGTTTGTGTTTGTTTACGTTGTTGGCCTAACACGTGGCGCCCCCTGGCGTTTCCATTGTTTACTTTGTCCAACAATCCAATAACAACAGACTATTGGTTTGTTGGGCTCCAACAATACTGGAATGCGAATCAACAATCGGTTTCTGTTTGTTTACATTCTGTTGGTTTCCATTGTTTACTTTGTGCAACAATCGGTTTATGTCGATTAAATATCGTTTTCTTCGGTAACACGTGCGTTTGTGTTTGTTTACATTGTTAGCCTAACACGTAGCGCCCCCTGGCGTTTCCATTGTTTACTTTGTCCAACAATCCAATAACAACAGACTATCGGTTTGTTGGGCTCCAACAATACTGGAATGCGAATCAACAATCGGTTTCTGTTTGTTTACATTGTTTGTTTACATTCTGTTGGTTTCCATTGTTTACTTTGTGCAAGAATCGGTTTATGTCGATTAAAATATCGTTTTCATTGGTAACACGTGCGTTTGTGTTTGTTTACATTGTTGGCCTAACACGTAGCGCCCCCTGGCGTTTCCATTGTTTACTTTGTCCAACAATCCAATAACAACAGACTATCGGTTTGTTGGGCTCCAACAATACTAGAATGCGAATCAACAATCGGTTTCTGTTTGTTTACATTGTTTGTTTACATTCTGTTGGTTTCCATTGTTTACGTTGTGCAACAATCGGTTTATGTCGATTAAAATATCGTTTTCATGGGTAACACGTGCGTTTGTGTTTGTTTACATTGTTGGCCTAACACGTGGCGCCCCCTGGCGTTTCCATTGTTTACTTTGTCCAACAATCCAATAACAATAAACTATCGGTTTGTTGGGCTCCAACAATACTGGAATGCGTATCAACAATCGGTTTCTGTTTGTTTACATTGTTTGTTTACATTATGTTGGTTTCCATTGTTTACTTTGTGCAACAATCGGTTTATGTCGATTAAAATATCGTTTCCATGGGTAACACGTGCGTTTGTGTTTGTTTACATTGTTGGCCTAACACGTGGCGCCCCCTGGCGTTTCCATTGTTTACTTTGTCCAACAATCCAATAACAACAGACTATCGGTTTGTTGGGCTCCAACAATACTGGAATGCGAATCAACAATCGGTTTCTGTTTGTTTACATTGTTTGTTTACATTCTGTTGGTTTCCATTGTTTACTTTGTGCAACAATCGGTTTATGTCGATTAAAATATCGTTTTCATTGGTAACACGTGCGTTTGTGTTTGTTTACATTGTTGGCCTAACACGTAGCGCCCCCTGGCGTTTCCATTGTTTACTTTGTCCAACAATCCAATAACAACAGACTATCGGTTTGTTGGGCTCCAACAATACAAGAATGCGAATCAACAATCGGTTTCTGTTTGTTTACATTGTTTGTTTACATTCTGTTGGTTTCCATTGTTTACATTGTGCAACAATCGGCTTATGTCGATTAAAATATCGTTTTCATGGGTAACACGTGCGTTTGTGTTTGTTTACATTGTTGGCCTAACACGTGGCGCCCCCTGGCGTTTCCATTGTTTACTTTGTCCAACAATCCAATAACAATAAACTATCGGTTTGTTGGGCTCCAACAATACTGGAATGCGAATCAACAATCGGTTTCTGTTTGTTTACATTGTTTGTTTACATTATGTTGGTTTCCATTGTTTACTTTGTGCAACAATCGGTTATTGTCGATTAAAATATCGTTTTCATGGGTAACAAGTGCGTTTGTGTTTGTTTACATTGTTGGCCTAACACGTGGCGCCCCCTGGCGTTTCCATTGTTTACTTTGTTCAACAATCCAATAACAACAGACTATCGGTTTGTTGGGCTCCAACAATACTGGAATGCGAATCAATAATCCGTTTCTGTTTGTTTACATTGTTTGTTTACATTCTGTTGGTTTCCATTGTTTACTTTGTGCAACAATCGGTTTATGTCGATTAAAATATCGTTTCCATGGGTAACACGTGCGTTTGTGTTTGTTTACATTGTTGGCCTAACACGTGGCGCCCCCTGGCGTTTCCATTGTTTACTTTGTCCAACAATCCAATAACAACAGACTATCGGTTTGTTGGGCTCCAACAATACTGGAATGCGAATCAACAATCGGTTTCTGTTTGTTTACATTGTTTGTTTACATTCTGTTGGTTTCCATTGTTTACTTTGTGCAACAATCGGTTTATGTCGATTAAAATATCGTTTTCATGGGCAACACGTGCGTTTGTGTTTGTTTACATTGTTGGCCTAACACGTGGCGCCCCCTGGCGTTTCCATTGTTTACTTTGTCCAACAATCCAATAACAACAGACTATCGGTTTGTTGGGCTCCAACAATACTGGAATGCGAATCAACAATCGGTTTCTGTTTGTTTACATTGTTTGTTTACATTCTGTTGGTTTCCATTGTTTACTTTGTGCAACAATCGGTTATTGTCGATTAAAATATCGTTTTCATGGATAACACGTGCGTTTGTGTTTGTTTACATTGTTGGCCTAACAGGTGGCGCCCCCTGGCGTTTCCATTGTTTACTTTGTGCAACAATCGGTTTATGTCGATTAAAATATCGTTTCCATGGGTAACACGTGCGTTTGTGTTTGTTTACATTGTTGGCCTAACACGTGGCGCCCCCTGGCGTTTCCATTGTTTACTTTGTCCAACAATCCAATAACAACAGACTATCGGTTTGTTGGGCTCCAACAATACTGGAATGCGAATCAACAATCGGTTTCTGTTTGTTTACATTGTTTGTTTACATTCTGTTGGTTCCATTGTTTACTTTGTGCAACAATCGGTTTATGTCGATTAAAATATCGTTTTCATGGGTAAGACGTAGGTTTGTGTTTATTTACATTGTTGGCCTAACACGTGGCCCCCCCCTGGCGTTTCCATTGTTTACTATGTCCAACAATCCAATAACAACAGACTATCGGTTTGTTGGGCTCCAACAATACTGGAATGCGAATCAACAATCGGTTTCTGTTTGCTTACATTGTTTGTTTACATTCTGATGGTTTCCATTGTTTACTTTGTGCAACAATCGGTTTATGTCGATTAAAATATCGTTTTCATGGGTAACACGTGCGTTTGTGTTTGTTTACATTGTTGGCCTAACACGTGGCGCCCCCTGGCGTTTCCATTGTTTACTTTGTCCAACAATCCAATAACAACAGACTATTGGTTTTTTGGGCTCCAACAATACTGGAATGCGAATCAACAATCGGTTTCTGTTTGCTTACATTGTTTGTTTACATTCTGTTGGTTTCCATTGTTTACTTTGTGAAACAATCGGTTTATGCCGATTAAAATATCGTTTTCATGGGTAACACGTGCGTATGTGTTTGTTTACATTGTTGGCCTAACACGTGGCGCCCCCTGGCGTTTCCATTGTTTACATTGTCCAACAATCCAATAACAACAGACTATCGGTTTGTTGGGCTCCAACAATACTGGAATGCGAATCAACAATCGGTTTCTGTTTGTTTACATTGTTTGTTTACATTCTGTTGGTTCCATTGTTTACTTTGTGCAACAATCGGTTTATGTCGATTAAAATATCGTTTTCATGGTTAACACGTGCGTTTGTGTTTGTTTACATTGTTGGCCTAACACGTGGCGCCCCCTGGCGTTTCCATTGTTTACTTTGTCCAACAATCCAATAAAAACAGACTATCGGTTTTTTGGGCTCCAACAACACTGGAATGCGAATAAACAATCGGTTTCTGTTTGTTTACATTGTTTGTTTACATTTTGTTGGTTTCCATTGTTTACTTTGTGCAACAATCGGTTTATGTCGATTAAAATATCTTTTTCATGGGTAACACGTGCGTTTGTGTTTGTTTACGTTGTTGGCCTAACACGTGGCGCCCCCTGGCGTTTCCATTGTTTACTTTGTCCAACAATCCAATAACAACAGACTATTGGTTTGTTGGGCTCCAACAATACTGGAATGCGAATCAACAATCGGTTTCTGTTTGTTTACATTCTGTTGGTTTCCATTGTTTACTTTGTGCAACAATCGGTTTATGTCGATTAAATATCGTTTTCTTCGGTAACACGTGCGTTTGTGTTTGTTTACATTGTTAGTCTAACACGTAGCGCCCCCTGGCGTTTCCATTGTTTACTTTGTCCAACAATCCAATAACAACAGACTATCGGTTTGTTGGGCTCCAACAATACTGGAATGCGAATCAACAATCGGTTTCTGTTTGTTTACATTGTTTGTTTACATTCTGTTGGTTTCCATTGTTTACTTTGTGCAAGAATCGGTTTATGTCGATTAAAATATCGTTTTCATTGGTAACACGTGCGTTTGTGTTTGTTTACATTGTTGGCCTAACACGTAGCGCCCCCTGGCGTTTCCATTGTTTACTTTGTCCAACAATCCAATAACAACAGACTATCGGTTTGTTGGGCTCCAACAATACTAGAATGCGAATCAACAATCGGTTTCTGTTTGTTTACATTGTTTGTTTACATTCTGTTGGTTTCCATTGTTTACTTTGTGCAACAATCGGTTTATGTCGATTAAAATATCGTTTTCATTGGTAACACGTGCGTTTGTGTTTGTTTACATTGTTGGCCTAACACGTAGCGCCCCCTGGCGTTTCCATTGTTTACTTTGTCCAACAATCCAATAACAACAGACTATTGGTTTGTTGGGCTCCAACAATACTGGAATGCGAATCAACAATCGGTTTCTGTTTGTTTACATTCTGTTGGTTTCCATTGTTTACTTTGTGCAACAATCGGTTTATGTCGATTAAATATCGTTTTCTTCGGTAACACGTGCGTTTGTGTTTGTTTACATTGTTAGCCTAACACGTAGCGCCCCCTGGCGTTTCCATTGTTTACTTTGTCCAACAATCCAATAACAACAGACTATCGGTTTGTTGGGCTCCAACAATACTGGAATGCGAATCAACAATCGGTTTCTGTTTGTTTACATTGTTTGTTTACATTCTGTTGGTTTCCATTGTTTACGTTGTGCAACAATCGGTTTATGTCGATTAAAATATCGTTTTCATGGGTAACACGTGCGTTTGTGTTTGTTTACATTGTTGGCCTAACACGTGGCGCCCCCTGGCGTTTCCATTGTTTACTTTGTCCAACAATCCAATAACAATAAACTATCGGTTTGTTGGGCTCCAACAATACTGGAATGCGAATCAACAATCGGTTTCTGTTTGTTTACATTGTTTGTTTACATTATGTTGGTTTCCATTGTTTACTTTGTGCAACAATCGGTTTATGTCGATTAAAATATCGTTTCCATGGGTAACACGTGCGTTTGTGTTTGTTTACATTGTTGGCCTAACACGTGGCGCCCCCTGGCGTTTCCATTGTTTACTTTGTCCAACAATCCAATAACAACAGACTATCGGTTTGTTGGGCTCCAACAATACTGGAATGCGAATCAACAATCGGTTTCTGTTTGTTTACATTGTTTGTTTACATTCTGTTGGTTTCCATTGTTTACTTTGTGCAACAATCGGTTTATGTCGATTAAAATATCGTTTTCATTGGTAACACGTGCGTTTGTGTTTGTTTACATTGTTGGCCTAACACGTAGCGCCCCCTGGCGTTTCCATTGTTTACTTTGTCCAACAATCCAATAACAACAGACTATCGGTTTGTTGGGCTCCAACAATACAAGAATGCGAATCAACAATCGGTTTCTGTTTGTTTACATTGTTTGTTTACATTCTGTTGGTTTCCATTGTTTACATTGTGCAACAATCGGTTTATGTCGATTAAAATATCGTTTTCATGGGTAACACGTGCGTTTGTGTTTGTTTACATTGTTGGCCTAACACGTGGCGCCCCCTGGCGTTTCCATTGTTTACTTTGTCCAACAATCCAATAACAATAAACTATCGGTTTGTTGGGCTCCAACAATACTGGAATGCGAATCAACAATCGGTTTCTGTTTGTTTACATTGTTTGTTTACATTATGTTGGTTTCCATTGTTTACTTTGTGCAACAATCGGTTATTGTCGATTAAAATATCGTTTTCATGGGTAACAAGTGCGTTTGTGTTTGTTTACATTGTTGGCCTAACACGTGGCGCCCCCTGGCGTTTCCATTGTTTACTTTGTTCAACAATCCAATAACAACAGACTATCGGTTTGTTGGGCTCCAACAATACTGGAATGCGAATCAACAATCCGTTTCTGTTTGTTTACATTGTTTGTTTACATTCTGTTGGTTTCCATTGTTTACTTTGTGCAACAATCGGTTTATGTCGATTAAAATATCGTTTCCATGGGTAACACGTGCGTTTGTGTTTGTTTACATTGTTGGCCTAACACGTGGCGCCCCCTGGCGTTTCCATTGTTTACTTTGTCCAACAATCCAATAACAACAGAGTATCGGTTTGTTGGGCTCCAACAATACTGGAATGCGAATCAACAATCGGTTTCTGTTTGTTTACATTGTTTGTTTACATTCTGTTGGTTTCCATTGTTTACTTTGTGCAACAATCGGTTATTGTCGATTAAAATATCGTTTTCATGGGTAACACGTGCGTTTGTGTTTGTTTACATTGTTGGCCTAACAGGTGGCGCCCCCTGGCGTTTCCATTATTTCCTTTGTCAACCAATCCAATAACAACAGACTATCGGTTTGTTGGGCTCCAACAATATTGGAATGCGAATCAACAATCGGTTTCTGTTGTTTAGTTTGTTTACTTTCTGTTGGTTTCCATTGTTTACTTTGTGCAACAATCGGTTTATGTCGATTAAAATATCGTTTTCATGGGTAACACGTGCGTTTGTGTTTGTTTACATTGTTGGCCTAACACGTGGCGCCCCCTGGCGTTTCCATTGTTTACTTTGTCCAACAATCCAATAACAACAGACTATCGGTTTGTTGGGCTCCAACAATACTGGAATGCGAATCAACAATGGGTTTCTGTTTGTTTACATTGTTTGTTTACATTCTGTTTGTTTCCATTGTTTACTTTGTGCAACAATCGGTTTATGTCGATTAAAATATCGTTTTCATGGGCAACACGTGCGTTTGTGTTTGTTTACATTGTTGGCCTAACACGTGGCGCCCCCTGGCGTTTCCATTGTTTACATTGTCCAACAATCCAATAACAACAGACTATCGGTTTGTTGGGCTCCAACAATACTGGAATGCGAATCAACAATCGGTTTCTGTTTGTTTACATTGTTTGTTTACATTCTGTTGGTTCCATTGTTTACTTTGTGCAACAATCGGTTTATGTCGATTAAAATATCGTTTTCATGGTTAACACGTGCGTTTGTGTTTGTTTACATTGTTGGCCTAACACGTGGCGCCCCCTGGCGTTTCCATTGTTTACTTTGTCCAACAATCCAATAAAAACAGACTATCGGTTTTTTGGGCTCCAACAACACTGGAATGCGAATAAACAATCGGTTTCTGTTTGTTTACATTGTTTGTTTACATTTTGTTGGTTTCCATTGTTTACTTTGTGCAACAATCGGTTTATGTCGATTAAAATATCTTTTTCATGGGTAACACGTGCGTTTGTGTTTGTTTACGTTGTTGGCCTAACACGTGGCGCCCCCTGGCGTTTCCATTGTTTACTTTGTCCAACAATCCAATAACAACAGACTATTGGTTTGTTGGGCTCCAACAATACTGGAATGCGAATCAACAATCGGTTTCTGTTTGTTTACATTCTGTTGGTTTCCATTGTTTACTTTGTGCAACAATCGGTTTATGTCGATTAAATATCGTTTTCTTCGGTAACACGTGCGTTTGTGTTTGTTTACATTGTTAGTCTAACACGTAGCGCCCCCTGGCGTTTCCATTGTTTACTTTGTCCAACAATCCAATAACAACAGACTATCGGTTTGTTGGGCTCCAACAATACTGGAATGCGAATCAACAATCGGTTTCTGTTTGTTTACATTGTTTGTTTACATTCTGTTGGTTTCCATTGTTTACTTTGTGCAAGAATCGGTTTATGTCGATTAAAATATCGTTTTCATTGGTAACACGTGCGTTTGTGTTTGTTTACATTGTTGGCCTAACACGTAGCGCCCCCTGGCGTTTCCATTGTTTACTTTGTCCAACAATCCAATAACAACAGACTATCGGTTTGTTGGGCTCCAACAATACTAGAATGCGAATCAACAATCGGTTTCTGTTTGTTTACATTGTTTGTTTACATTCTGTTGGTTTCCATTGTTTACTTTGTGCAACAATCGGTTTATGTCGATTAAAATATCGTTTTCATTGGTAACACGTGCGTTTGTGTTTGTTTACATTGTTGGCCTAACACGTAGCGCCCCCTGGCGTTTCCATTGTTTACTTTGTCCAACAATCCAATAACAACAGACTATTGGTTTGTTGGGCTCCAACAATACTGGAATGCGAATCAACAATCGGTTTCTGTTTGTTTACATTCTGTTGGTTTCCATTGTTTACTTTGTGCAACAATCGGTTTATGTCGATTAAATATCGTTTTCTTCGGTAACACGTGCGTTTGTGTTTGTTTACATTGTTAGCCTAACACGTAGCGCCCCCTGGCGTTTCCATTGTTTACTTTGTCCAACAATCCAATAACAACAGACTATCGGTTTGTTGGGCTCCAACAATACTGGAATGCGAATCAACAATCGGTTTCTGTTTGTTTACATTGTTTGTTTACATTCTGTTGGTTTCCATTGTTTACGTTGTGCAACAATCGGTTTATGTCGATTAAAATATCGTTTTCATGGGTAACACGTGCGTTTGTGTTTGTTTACATTGTTGGCCTAACACGTGGCGCCCCCTGGCGTTTCCATTGTTTACTTTGTCCAACAATCCAATAACAATAAACTATCGGTTTGTTGGGCTCCAACAATACTGGAATGCGAATCAACAATCGGTTTCTGTTTGTTTACATTGTTTGTTTACATTATGTTGGTTTCCATTGTTTACTTTGTGCAACAATCGGTTTATGTCGATTAAAATATCGTTTCCATGGGTAACACGTGCGTTTGTGTTTGTTTACATTGTTGGCCTAACACGTGGCGCCCCCTGGCGTTTCCATTGTTTACTTTGTCCAACAATCCAATAACAACAGACTATCGGTTTGTTGGGCTCCAACAATACTGGAATGCGAATCAACAATCGGTTTCTGTTTGTTTACATTGTTTGTTTACATTCTGTTGGTTTCCATTGTTTACTTTGTGCAACAATCGGTTTATGTCGATTAAAATATCGTTTTCATTGGTAACACGTGCGTTTGTGTTTGTTTACATTGTTGGCCTAACACGTAGCGCCCCCTGGCGTTTCCATTGTTTACTTTGTCCAACAATCCAATAACAACAGACTATCGGTTTGTTGGGCTCCAACAATACAAGAATGCGAATCAACAATCGGTTTCTGTTTGTTTACATTGTTTGTTTACATTCTGTTGGTTTCCATTGTTTACATTGTGCAACAATCGGTTTATGTCGATTAAAATATCGTTTTCATGGGTAACACGTGCGTTTGTGTTTGTTTACATTGTTGGCCTAACACGTGGCGCCCCCTGGCGTTTCCATTGTTTACTTTGTCCAACAATCCAATAACAATAAACTATCGGTTTGTTGGGCTCCAACAATACTGGAATGCGAATCAACAATCGGTTTCTGTTTGTTTACATTGTTTGTTTACATTATGTTGGTTTCCATTGTTTACTTTGTGCAACAATCGGTTATTGTCGATTAAAATATCGTTTTCATGGGTAACAAGTGCGTTTGTGTTTGTTTACATTGTTGGCCTAACACGTGGCGCCCCCTGGCGTTTCCATTGTTTACTTTGTTCAACAATCCAATAACAACAGACTATCGGTTTGTTGGGCTCCAACAATACTGGAATGCGAATCAACAATCCGTTTCTGTTTGTTTACATTGTTTGTTTACATTCTGTTGGTTTCCATTGTTTACTTTGTGCAACAATCGGTTTATGTCGATTAAAATATCGTTTCCATGGGTAACACGTGCGTTTGTGTTTGTTTACATTGTTGGCCTAACACGTGGCGCCCCCTGGCGTTTCCATTGTTTACTTTGTCCAACAATCCAATAACAACAGAGTATCGGTTTGTTGGGCTCCAACAATACTGGAATGCGAATCAACAATCGGTTTCTGTTTGTTTACATTGTTTGTTTACATTCTGTTGGTTTCCATTGTTTACTTTGTGCAACAATCGGTTATTGTCGATTAAAATATCGTTTTCATGGGTAACACGTGCGTTTGTGTTTGTTTACATTGTTGGCCTAACAGGTGGCGCCCCCTGGCGTTTCCATTATTTCCTTTGTCAACCAATCCAATAACAACAGACTATCGGTTTGTTGGGCTCCAACAATATTGGAATGCGAATCAACAATCGGTTTCTGTTGTTTAGTTTGTTTACTTTCTGTTGGTTTCCATTGTTTACTTTGTGCAACAATCGGTTTATGTCGATTAAAATATCGTTTTCATGGGTAACACGTGCGTTTGTGTTTGTTTACATTGTTGGCCTAACACGTGGCGCCCCCTGGCGTTTCCATTGTTTACTTTGTCCAACAATCCAATAACAACAGACTATCGGTTTGTTGGGCTCCAACAATACTGGAATGCGAATCAACAATGGGTTTCTGTTTGTTTACATTGTTTGTTTACATTCTGTTTGTTTCCATTGTTTACTTTGTGCAACAATCGGTTTATGTCGATTAAAATATCGTTTTCATGGGCAACACGTGCGTTTGTGTTTGTTTACATTGTTGGCCTAACACGTGGCGCCCCCTGGCGTTTCCATTGTTTACTTTGTCCAACAATCCAATAACAACAGACTATCGGTTTGTTGGGCTCAACAATACTGGAATGCGAATCAACAATCGGTTTCTGTTTGTTTACATTCTGTTGGTTTCCATTGTTAACTTTGTGCAACAATCGGTTTATGTCGTTTAAAATATCGTTTTCATGGGTAACACGTGCGTTTGTGTTTATTTACATTGTTGGCCTAACACGTGGCGCCCCCTGGCGTTTCCATTGTTTACTTTGTCCAACAATCCAATAACAACAGACTATCGGTTTGTTGGGCTCCAACAATACTGGAATGCGAATCAACAATCGGTTTCTGTTTGTTTACATTGTTTGTTTACATTCTGTTGTTTCCATTGTTTACTTTGTGCAACAATCGATTTATGTCGATTAAAAAATCGTTTTCATGGGTAACACGTGCGTTTGTGTTTTTTTACATTGTTGACGTAACACGTGGCGCCCCCTGGCGTTTCCATTGTTTACTTTGTCCAACAATCCAATAACAACAGACTATCGGTTTGTTGGGCTCCAACAATACTGGAATGCGAATCAACAATCGGTTTCTGTTTGTTTACATTGTTTGTTTACATTCTGTTGGTTTCCATTGTTTACTTTGTGCAACAATCGGTTTATGTCGATTAAAATATCGTTTTCATGGGTAACACGTGCGTTTGTGTTTGTTTACATTGTTGGCCTAACACGTGGCGCCCCCTGGCGTTTCCATTGTTTACTTTGTCCAACAATCCAATAACAATAGACTATAGGTTTGTTGGGCTCCAACAATACTGGAATGCGAATCAGTAATCGGTTTCTGTTTGTTTACATTGTTTGTTTACATTCTGTTGGTTTCCATTGTTTACTTTGTGCAACAATCGGTTATTGTCGATTAAAATATCGTTTTCATGGGTAACACGTGCGTTTGTGTTTGTTTACATTGTTGGCCTAACAGGTGGCGCCCCTGGCGTTTCCTACTCTTTCCAACAATCCAATAACAACAGACTATCGGTTTGTTGCGCTCCAACAATATTGGAATGCGAACCAACAATCGGTTTCTGTTCGTTTACATTGTTTGTTAACATTCTGTTGGTTTCCATTGTTTACTTTGTGCAACAATCGGTTTATGTCGATTAAAATATCGTTTTCATGGGTAACACGTGCGTTTGTGTTTGTTTACATTGTTTGCCTAGCATGTGGCTCCCCCTGGCGTTTCCATTGTTTACTTTGTCCAACAATCCAATAACAACAGATTATCGGTTTGTTGGGCTCCAATAATACTGGAATGCGAATCAACAAACGGTTTCTGTTTGTTTACATTGTTTGTTTACATTCAGTTGGTTTCCATTGTTTACTTTGCGCAACAATCGGTTTATGTCGATTAAAATATCCTTTTCATGGGTAACATGTGCGTTTGTGTTTGTTTACATTGTTGGCCTAACACGTGGCGCCCCCTGGCGTTTCCATTGTTTACTTTGTCCAACAATCCAATAACAACAGACTATCGGTTTGTTGAGCTCCAACAATACTGGAATGCGAATCAACAATCGGTTTCTGTTTGTTTACATTGTTTGTTTACATTCTGTTGGTTTCCATTGTTTACTTTGTGCAACAATCGGTTTATGTCGATTAAAATATCGTTTACATGGGCAACACGTGCGTTTGTGTTTGTTTACATTGTTGGCCTAACACGTGGCGCCCCCTGGCGTTTCCATTGTTTACTTTGTCCAACAATCCAATAACAACAGACTATCGGTTTGTTGGGCTCCAACAATACTGGATTGCGAATCAACAATCGGTTTCTGTTTGTTTACATTGTTTGTTTACATTCTGTTGGTTCCATTGTTTACTTTGTGCAACAATCGGTTTATGTATATTAAAATATCGTTTTCATGGGTAACACGTGCGTTTGTGTTTATTTACATTGTTGGCCTATCACGTGGCGCCCCCTGGCGTTTCCATTGTTTACTTTGTCCAACAATCCAATAACAACAGGCTATTTTTTTTTTGGGCTCCAACAATACTGGAATGCGAATCAACAATCGGTTTCTGTTTGCTTACATTGTTTGTTTACATTCAGTTGGTTTCCATTGTTTACTTTGCGCAACAATCGGTTTATGTCGATTAAAATATCGTTTTCATGGGTAACACGTGCGTTTGTGTTTGTTTACATTGTTGGCCTAACACGTGGCGCCCCCTGGCGTTTCCATTGTTTACTTTGTCCAACAATCCAATAACAATAGACTATAGGTTTGTTGGGCTCCAACAATACTGGAATGCGAATCAGTAATCGGTTTCTGTTTGTTTACATTGTTTGTTTACATTCTGTTGGTTTCCATTGTTTACTTTGTGCAACAATCGGTTATTGTCGATTAAAATATCGTTTTCATGGGTAACACGTGCGTTTGTGTTTGTTTACATTGTTGGCCTAACAGGTGGCGCCCCTGGCGTTTCCTACTCTTTCCAACAATCCAATAACAACAGACTATCGGTTTGTTGCGCTCCAACAATATTGGAATGCGAACCAACAATCGGTTTCTGTTCGTTTACATTGTTTGTTAACATTCTGTTGGTTTCCATTGTTTACTTTGTGCAACAATCGGTTTATGTCGATTAAAATATCGTTTTCATGGGTAACACGTGCGTTTGTGTTTGTTTACATTGTTTGCCTAGCATGTGGCTCCCCCTGGCGTTTCCATTGTTTACTTTGTCCAACAATCCAATAACAACAGATTATCGGTTTGTTGGGCTCCAATAATACTGGAATGCGAATCAACAAACGGTTTCTGTTTGTTTACATTGTTTGTTTACATTCAGTTGGTTTCCATTGTTTACTTTGCGCAACAATCGGTTTATGTCGATTAAAATATCCTTTTCATGGGTAACATGTGCGTTTGTGTTTGTTTACATTGTTGGCCTAACACGTGGCGCCCCCTGGCGTTTCCATTGTTTACTTTGTCCAACAATCCAATAACAACAGACTATCGGTTTGTTGAGCTCCAACAATACTGGAATGCGAATCAACAATCGGTTTCTGTTTGTTTACATTGTTTGTTTACATTCTGTTGGTTTCCATTGTTTACTTTGTGCAACAATCGGTTTATGTCGATTAAAATATCGTTTACATGGGCAACACGTGCGTTTGTGTTTGTTTACATTGTTGGCCTAACACGTGGCGCCCCCTGGCGTTTCCATTGTTTACTTTGTCCAACAATCCAATAACAACAGACTATCGGTTTGTTGGGCTCCAACAATACTGGATTGCGAATCAACAATCGGTTTCTGTTTGTTTACATTGTTTGTTTACATTCTGTTGGTTCCATTGTTTACTTTGTGCAACAATCGGTTTATGTATATTAAAATATCGTTTTCATGGGTAACACGTGCGTTTGTGTTTATTTACATTGTTGGCCTATCACGTGGCGCCCCCTGGCGTTTCCATTGTTTACTTTGTCCAACAATCCAATAACAACAGGCTATTGGTTTTTTGGGCTCCAACAATACTGGAATGCGAATCAACAATCGGTTTCTGTTTGCTTACATTGTTTGTTTACATTCTGTTGGTTTCCATTGTTTACTTTGTGCAACAATCGGTTTATGTCGATTAAAATATCGTTTTCATGGGTAACACGTGCGTTTGTGTTTGTTTACATTGTTGGCCTAACACGTGGCGCCCCCTGGCGTTTCCATTGTTTACTTTGTCCAACAATCCAATAACAATAAACTATCGGTTTGTTGGGCTCCAACAATACTGGAATGCGAATCAACAATCGGTTTCTGTTTGTTTACATTGTTTGTTTACATTCTGTTGTTTCCATTGTTTACTTTGTGCAACAATCGGTTTATGTCGATTAAAAAATCGTTTTCATGGGTAACACGTGCGTTTGTGTTTTTTTACATTGTTGGCCTAAGACGTAGCGCCCCCTGGCTTTTCCATTGTTTACTTTGTCCAACAATCCAATAACAACAGACTATCGGTTTGTTGGGCTCCAACAATTCTGGAATGCGAATCAACAATCCGTTTCTATTTGTTTACATTGTTTGTTTACTTTCTGTTGGTTTCCATTGTTTACTTTGTGCAACAATCGGTTTATGTCGATTAAAATATCGTTTTCATGGGTAACACGTGCGTTTGTGTTTGTTTACATTGTTGGCCTAACACGTAGCGCCCCCTGGCGTTTCCATTGCTTACTTTGTCCAACAATCCAATAACAAGAGACTATAGGTTTGTTGGGCTCCTACAATACTGGAATGCGAATCAGTAATCGGTTTCTGTTTGTTTACATTGTTTGTTTACATTCTGTTGGTTTCCATTGTTTACTTTGTGCAACAATCGGTTATTGTCGATTAAAATATCGTTTTCATGGGTAACACGTGCGTTTGTGTTTGTTTACATTGTTGGCCTAACAGGTGGCGCCCCTGGCGTTTCCTACTCTTTCCAACAATCCAATAACAACAGACTATCGGTTTGTTGCGCTCCAACAATATTGGAATGCGAACCAACAATCGGTTTCTGTTTGTTTACATTGTTTGTTAACATTCTGTTGGTTTCCATTGTTTACTTTGTGCAACAATCGGTTTATGTCGATTAAAATATCGTTTTCATGGGTAACACGTGCGTTTGTGTTTGTTTACATTGTTGGCCTAGCATGTGGCTCCCCCTGGCGTTTCCATTGTTTACTTTGTCCAACAATCCAATAACAACAGATTATCGGTTTGTTGGGCTCCAATAATACTGGAATGCGAATCAACAAACGGTTTCTGTTTGTTTACATTGTTTGTTTACATTCAGTTGGTTTCCATTGTTTACTTTGCGCAACAATCGGTTTATGTCGATTAAAATATCCTTTTCATGGGTAACATGTGCGTTTGTGTTTGTTTACATTGTTGGCCTAACACGTGGCGCCCCCTGGCGTTTCCATTGTTTACTTTGTCCAACAATCCAATAACAACAGACTATCGGTTTGTTGGGCTCCAACAATACTGGAATGCGAATCAACAATCGGTTTCTGTTTGTTTACATTGTTTGTTTACATTCTGTTGGTTTCCATTGTTTACTTTGTGCAACAATCGGTTTATGTCGATTAAAATATCGTTTACATGGGCAACACGTGCGTTTGTGTTTGTTTACATTGTTGGCCTAACACGTGGCGCCCCCTGGCGTTTCCATTGTTTACTTTGTCCAACAATCCAATAAGAACAGACTATCGGTTTGTTGGGCTCCAACAATACTGGAATGGGAATCAACAATCGGTTTCTGTTTGTTTACATTGTTTGTTTACATTCTGTTGGTTCCATTGTTTACTTTGTGCAACAATCGGTTTATGTCGATTAAAATATCGTTTTCATGGGTAACACGTGCGTTTGTGTTTATTTACATTGTTGGCCTATCACGTGGCCCCCCCTGGCGTTTCCATTGTTTACTTTGTCCAACAATCCAATAACAACAGGCTATTGGTTTTTTGGGCTCCAACAATACTGGTATGCGAATCAACAATCGGTTTCTGTTTGCTTACATTGTTTGTTTACATTCTGTTGGTTTCCATTGTTTACTTTGTGCAACAGTCGGTTTATGTCGATTAAAATATCGTTTTCATGGGTAACACGTGCGTTTGTGTTTGTTTACATTGTTGGCCTAACACGTGGCGCCCCCTGGCGTTTCCATTGTTTACTTTGTCCAACAATCCAATAACAATAAACTATCGGTTTGTTGGGCTCCAACAATACTGGAATGCGAATCAACAATCGGTTTCTGTTTGTTTACATTGTTTGTTTACATTCTGTTGGTTCCATTGTTTACTTTGTGCAACAATCGGTTTATGTCTATTAAAATATCGTTTTCATGGGTAACACGTGCGTTTGTGTTTATTTACATTGTTGGCCTAACACGTGGCGCCCCCTGGCGTTTCCATTGTTTACTTTGTCCAACAATCCAATAACAACAGACTATTGGTTTTTTGGGCTCAAACAATACTGGAATGCGAATCAACAATCGGTTTCTGTTTGCTTACATTGTTTGTTTACATTCTGTTGGTTTCCATTGTTTACTTTGTGCAACAATCGGTTTATGTCGATTACAATATCGTTTTCATGGGTAACACGTGCGTTTGTGTTTGTTTACATTGTTGGCCTAACACGTGGCGCCCCCTGGCGTTTCCATTGTTTACTTTGTCCAACAATCCAATAGCAATAAACTATCGGTTTGTTGGGCTCCAACAATACTGGAATGCGAATCAACAATCGGTTTCTGTTTGTTTACATTGTTTGTTTACATTCTGTTGGTTCCATTGTTTACTTTGTGCAACAATCGGTTTATGTCGATTAAAATATCGTTTTCATGGGTAACACGTGCGTTTGTGTTTATTTACATTGTTGGCCTAACTCGTGGCGCCCCCTGGCGTTTCCATTGTTTACTTTGTCCAACAATCCAATAACAACAGACTATTGGTTTGTTGGGCTCCAACAATACTGGAATGCGAATCAACAATCGGTTTCTGTTTGTTTACATTGTTTGTTTACATTCTGTTGGTTTCCATTGTTTACTTTGTTCAACAATCGGTTTATGTCGATTAAAATATCGTTTTCATGGGTAACACGTGCGTTTGAGTTTGTTTACATTGTTGGCCTAACACGTGGCGCCCCTTGGCGTTTCCATTGTTTTTTTGTCCAACAATCCAATAACAACAGACTATCGGTTTGTTGGGCTCCAACAATACTGGAATGCGAATCAACAATCGGTTTCTGTTTGTTTACATTCTGTTGCTTCCATTGTTTACTTTGTGCAACAATCGGTTTATGTCGATTAAAATATCGTTTTCATGGTTAACACGTGCGTTTGTGTTTGTTTACATTGTTGGCCTAACACGTGGCGCCCCCTGGCGTTTCCATTGTTTACTTTGTCCAACAATCCAATAAAAACAGACTATCGGTTTTTTGGGCTCCAACAATACTGGAATGCGAATCAACAATCGGTTTCTGTTTGTTTACATTGTTTGTTTACATTTGGTTGGTTTCCATTGTTTACTTTGTGCAACAATCGGTTTATGTCGATTAAAATATCTTTTTCATGGGTAACACGTGCGTTTGTGTTTGTTTACGTTATTGGCCTAACACGTGGCGCCCCCTGGCGTTTCCATTGTTTACTTTGTCCAACAATCCAATAACAACAGACTATTGGTTTGTTGGGCTCCAACAATACTGGAATGCGAATCAACAATCGGTTTCTGTTTGTTTACATTCTGTTGGTTTCCATTGTTTACTTTGTGCAACAATCGGTTTATGTCGATTAAAATATCGTTTTCTTCGGTAACACGTGCGTTTGTGTTTTTTTACATTGTTGGCCTAACACGTAGCGCACCCTGGCGTTTCCATTGTTTACTTTGTCCAACAATCCAATAACAACAGACTATCGGCTTGTTGGGCTCCAACAATACTGGAATGCGAATCAACAATCGGTTTTTGTTTGTTTACATTGTTTGTTTACATTCTGTTGGTTTCCATTGTTTACTTTGTGCAACAATCGGTTTATGTCGATTAAAATATCGTTTTCATCGGTAACACGTGCGTTTGTGTTTGTTTACATTGTTGGCCTAACACGTGGCGCCCCCTGGCGTTTCCATTGTTTACTTTGTCCAACAATCCAATAACAACAGACTATTGGTTTGTTGGGCTCCAACAATACTGGAATGCGAATCAACAATCGGTTTCTGTTTGTTTACATTCTGTTGGTTTCCATTGTTTACTTTGTGCAACAATCGGTTTATGTCGATTAAAATATCGTTTTCTTCGGTAACACGTGCGTTTGTGTTTTTTTACATTGTTGGCCTAACACGTAGCGCCCCCTGGCGTTTCCATAGTTTACTTTGTCCAACAATCCAATAACAACAGACTATCGGTTTGTTGGGCTCCAACAATACTGGAATGCGAATCAACAATCGGTTTCTGTTTGTTTACATTGTTTGTTTACATTCTGTTGGTTTCCATTGTTTACTTTGTGCAACAATCGGTTTATGTCGATTAAAATATCGTTTTCATGGGTAACACGTGCGTTTGTGTTTGTTTACATTGTTGGCCTAACACGTGGCGCCCCCTGGCGTTTCCATTGTTTACTTTGTCCAACAATCCAATAACAATAAACTATCGGTTTGTTGGGCTCCAACAATACTGGAATGCGAATCAACAATCGGTTTCTGTTTGTTTACATTGTTTGTTTACATTCTGTTGTTTCCATTGTTTACTTTGTGCAACAATCGGTTTATGTCGATTAAAAAATCGTTTTCATGGGTAACACGTGCGTTTGTGTTTTTTTACATTGTTGGCCTAAGACGTAGCGCCCCCTGGCTTTTCCATTGTTTACTTTGTCCAACAATCCAATAACAACAGACTATCGGTTTGTTGGGCTCCAACAATTCTGGAATGCGAATCAACAATCCGTTTCTATTTGTTTACATTGTTTGTTTACTTTCTGTTGGTTTCCATTGTTTACTTTGTGCAACAATCGGTTTATGTCGATTAAAATATCGTTTTCATGGGTAACACGTGCGTTTGTGTTTGTTTACATTGTTGGCCTAACACGTAGCGCCCCCTGGCGTTTCCATTGCTTACTTTGTCCAACAATCCAATAACAAGAGACTATAGGTTTGTTGGGCTCCTACAATACTGGAATGCGAATCAGTAATCGGTTTCTGTTTGTTTACATTGTTTGTTTACATTCTGTTGGTTTCCATTGTTTACTTTGTGCAACAATCGGTTATTGTCGATTAAAATATCGTTTTCATGGGTAACACGTGCGTTTGTGTTTGTTTACATTGTTGGCCTAACAGGTGGCGCCCCTGGCGTTTCCTACTCTTTCCAACAATCCAATAACAACAGACTATCGGTTTGTTGCGCTCCAACAATATTGGAATGCGAACCAACAATCGGTTTCTGTTTGTTTACATTGTTTGTTAACATTCTGTTGGTTTCCATTGTTTACTTTGTGCAACAATCGGTTTATGTCGATTAAAATATCGTTTTCATGGGTAACACGTGCGTTTGTGTTTGTTTACATTGTTGGCCTAGCATGTGGCTCCCCCTGGCGTTTCCATTGTTTACTTTGTCCAACAATCCAATAACAACAGATTATCGGTTTGTTGGGCTCCAATAATACTGGAATGCGAATCAACAAACGGTTTCTGTTTGTTTACATTGTTTGTTTACATTCAGTTGGTTTCCATTGTTTACTTTGCGCAACAATCGGTTTATGTCGATTAAAATATCCTTTTCATGGGTAACATGTGCGTTTGTGTTTGTTTACATTGTTGGCCTAACACGTGGCGCCCCCTGGCGTTTCCATTGTTTACTTTGTCCAACAATCCAATAACAACAGACTATCGGTTTGTTGGGCTCCAACAATACTGGAATGCGAATCAACAATCGGTTTCTGTTTGTTTACATTGTTTGTTTACATTCTGTTGGTTTCCATTGTTTACTTTGTGCAACAATCGGTTTATGTCGATTAAAATATCGTTTACATGGGCAACACGTGCGTTTGTGTTTGTTTACATTGTTGGCCTAACACGTGGCGCCCCCTGGCGTTTCCATTGTTTACTTTGTCCAACAATCCAATAAGAACAGACTATCGGTTTGTTGGGCTCCAACAATACTGGAATGCGAATCAACAATCGGTTTCTGTTTGTTTACATTGTTTGTTTACATTCTGTTGGTTCCATTGTTTACTTTGTGCAACAATCGGTTTATGTCGATTAAAATATCGTTTTCATGGGTAACACGTGCGTTTGTGTTTATTTACATTGTTGGCCTATCACGTGGCGCCCCCTGGCGTTTCCATTGTTTACTTTGTCCAACAATCCAATAACAACAGGCTATTGGTTTTTTGGGCTCCAACAATACTGGAATGCGAATCAACAATCGGTTTCTGTTTGCTTACATTGTTTGTTTACATTCTGTTGGTTTCCATTGTTTACTTTGTGCAACAATCGGTTTATGTCGATTAAAATATCGTTTTCATGGGTAACACGTGCGTTTGTGTTTGTTTACATTGTTGGCCTAACACGTGGCGCCCCCTGGCGTTTCCATTGTTTACTTTGTCCAACAATCCAATAACAATAAACTATCGGTTTGTTGGGCTCCAACAATACTGGAATGCGAATCAACAATCGGTTTCTGTTTGTTTACATTGTTTGTTTACATTCTGTTGGTTCCATTGTTTACTTTGTGCAACAATCGGTTGATGTCTATTAAAATATCGTTTTCATGGGTAACACGTGCGTTTGTGTTTATTTACATTGTTGGCCTAACACGTGGCGCCCCCTGGCGTTTCCATTGTTTACTTTGTCCAACAATCCAATAACAACAGACTATTGGTTTTTTGGGCTCAAACAATACTGGAATGCGAATCAACAATCGGTTTCTGTTTGCTTACATTGTTTGTTTACATTCTGTTGGTTTCCATTGTTTACTTTGTGCAACAATCGGTTTATGTCGATTACAATATCGTTTTCATGGGTAACACGTGCGTTTGTGTTTGTTTACATTGTTGGCCTAACACGTGGCGCCCCCTGGCGTTTCCATTGTTTACTTTGTCCAACAATCCAATAGCAATAAACTATCGGTTTGTTGGGCTCCAACAATACTGGAATGCGAATCAACAATCGGTTTCTGTTTGTTTACATTGTTTGTTTACATTCTGTTGGTTCCATTGTTTACTTTGTGCAACAATCGGTTTATGTCGATTAAAATATCGTTTTCATGGGTAACACGTGCGTTTGTGTTTATTTACATTGTTGGCCTAACTCGTGGCGCCCCCTGGCGTTTCCATTGTTTACATTGTCCAACAATCCAATAACAACAGACTATTGGTTTGTTGGGCTCCAACAATACTGGAATGCGAATCAACAATCGGTTTCTGTTTGTTTACATTGTTTGTTTACATTCTGTTGGTTTCCATTGTTTACTTTGTTCAACAATCGGTTTATGTCGATTAAAATATCGTTTTCATGGGTAACACGTGCGTTTGAGTTTGTTTACATTGATGGCCTAACACGTGGCGCCCCTTGGCGTTTCCATTGTTTACTTTGTCCAACAATCCAATAACAACAGACTATCGGTTTGTTGGGCTCCAACAATACTGGAATGCGAATCAACAATCGGTTTCTGTTTGTTTACATTCTGTTGCTTCCATTGTTTACTTTGTGCAACAATCGGTTTATGTCGATTAAAATATCGTTTTCATGGTTAACACGTGCGTTTGTGTTTGTATACATTGTTGGCCTAACACGTGGCGCCCCCTGGCGTTTCCATTGTTTACTTTGTCCAACAATCCAATAAAAACAGACTATCGGTTTTTTGGGCTCCAACAATACTGGAATGCGAATCAACAATCGGTTTCTGTTTGTTTACATTGTTTGTTTACATTTGGTTGGTTTCCATTGTTTACTTTGTGCAACAATCGGTTTATGTCGATTAAAATATCTTTTTCATGGGTAACACGTGCGTTTGTGTTTGTTTACGTTATTGGCCTAACACGTGGCGCCCCCTGGCGTTTCCATTGTTTACTTTGTCCAACAATCCAATAACAACAGACTATTGGTTTGTTGGGCTCCAACAATACTGGAATGCGAATCAACAATCGGTTTCTGTTTGTTTACATTCTGTTGGTTTCCATTGTTTACTTTGTGCAACAATCGGTTTATGTCGATTAAAATATCGTTTTCTTCGGTAACACGTGCGTTTGTGTTTTTTTACATTGTTGGCCTAACACGTAGCGCACCCTGGCGTTTCCATTGTTTACTTTGTCCAACAATCCAATAACAACAGACTATCGGCTTGTTGGGCTCCAACAATACTGGAATGCGAATCAACAATCGGTTTCTGTTTGTTTACATTGTTTGTTTACATTCTGTTGGTTTCCATTGTTTACTTTGTGCAACAATCGGTTTATGTCGATTAAAATATCGTTTTCATCGGTAACACGTGCGTTTGTGTTTGTTTACATTGTTGGCCTAACACGGGGCGCCCCCTGGCGTTTCCATTGTTTACTTTGTCCAACAATCCAATAACAACAGACTATTGGTTTGTTGGGCTCCAACAATACTGGAATGCGAATCAACAATCGGTTTCTGTTTGTTTACATTCTGTTGGTTTCCATTGTTTACTTTGTGCAACAATCGGTTTATGTCGATTAAAATATCGTTTTCTTCGGTAACACGTGCGTTTGTGTTTTTTTACATTGTTGGCCTAACACGTAGCGCCCCCTGGCGTTTCCATAGTTTACTTTGTCCAACAATCCAATAACAACAGACTATCGGTTTGTTGGGCTCCAACAATACTGGAATGTGAATCAACAATCGGTTTCTGTTTGTTTACATTGTTTGTTTACATTCTGTTGGTTTCCATTGTTTACTTTGTGCAACAATCGGTTTATGTCGATTAAAATATCGTTTTCATGGGTAACACGTGCGTTTGTGTTTGTTTACATTGTTGGCCTAACAGGTGCGCCCACTGGCGTTTCCATTGTTTACTTTGTCCAACAATCCAATAACAACAGACTATCGGTTTGTTGGGCTCCAACAATACTAGAATGCGAATCAACAATCGGTTTCTGTTTGTTTACATTCTGTTGGTTTCCATTGTTTACATTGTGCAACAATCGGTTTATGTCGATTAAAATATCGTTTTCATGGGTAACACGTGCGTTTGTGTTTGTTTACATTGTTGGCATAACAGGTGGCGCCCCCTGGCGTTTCCATTGTTTACTTTGTCCAACAATCCTATAACAACAGACTATCGGTTTGTTGGGCTCCAACAATACTGGAATGCGAATCAACAATCGGTTTCTCTTTGTTTACATTGTTTGTTTACATTCTGTTGGTTTTCATTGTTCAATTTGTGCAACAATCGGTTTATGTCGATTAAAATATCGTTTTCATGGGTAACACGTGCGTTTGTGTTTGTTTACATTGTAGGCCTAGCATGTGGCTCCCCCTGGCGTTTCCATTGTTTACTTTGTCCAACAATCCAATA
Organism: Maratus speciosus; assembly: GCA_963932465.1. NCBI lineage: Eukaryota > Metazoa > Arthropoda > Arachnida > Araneae > Salticidae > Maratus > Maratus speciosus. Next base: position 182,403,222 of record OZ010795.1, on the reverse strand, counting down.
ACAACAGACTATCGGTTTGTTGGGCTCCAATAATACTGGAATGCGAATCAACAAACGGTTTCTGTTTGTTTACATTGTTTGTTTACATTCTGTTGGTTTCCATTGTTTACTTTGTGAAACAATCGGTTTATGTCGATTAAAATATCGTTTTCATGGGTAACACGTGCGTTTGTGTTTGTTTACATTGTTGGCCTAACTCGTGGCGCCCCCTGGCGTTTCCATTGTTTACATTGTCCAACAATCCAATAACAACAGACTATTGGTTTGTTGGGCTCCAACAATACTAGAATGCGAATCAACAATCGGTTTCTGTTTGTTTACATTCTGTTGGTTTCCATTGTTTACATTGTGCAACAATCGGTTTATGTCGATTAAAATATCGTTTTCATGGGTAACACGTGCGTTTGTGTTTGTTTACATTGTTGGCATAACAGGTGGCGCCCCCTGGCGTTTCCATTGTTTACTTTGTCCAACAATCCAATAACAACAGGCTATTGGTTTTTTGGGCTCCAACAATACTGGAATGCGAATCAACAATCGGTTTCTGTTTGCTTACATTGTTTGTTTACATTCTGTTGGTTTCCATTGTTTACTTTGTGCAACAATCGGTTTATGTCGATTAAAATATCGTTTTCATGGGTAACACGTGCGTTTGTGTTTGTTTACATTGTTGGCCTAACACGTGGCGCCCCCTGGCGTTTCCATTGTTTACTTTGTCCAACAATCCAATAACAATAAACTATCGGTTTGTTGGGCTCCAACAATACTGGAATGCGAATCAACAATCGGTTTCTGTTTGTTTACATTGTTTGTTTACATTCTGTTGGTTTCCATTGTTTACTTTGTGCAACAATCGGTTTATGTCGATTAAAATATCGTTTTCATGGGCAACACGTGCGTTTGTGTTTGTTTACATTGTTGGCCTAACACGTGGCGCCCCCTGGCGTTTCCATTGTTTACTTTGTCCAACAATCCTATAACAACAGACTATCGGTTTGTTGGGCTCCAACAATACTGGAATGCGAATCAACAATCGGTTTCTCTTTGTTTACATTGTTTGTTTACATTCTGTTGGTTTTCATTGTTCAATTTGTGCAACAATCGGTTTATGTCGATTAAAATATCGTTTTCATGGGTAACACGTGCGTTTGTGTTTGTTTACATTGTAGGCCTAGCATGTGGCTCCCCCTGGCGTTTCCATTGTTTACTTTGTCCAACAATCCAATAACAACAGACTATCGGTTTGTTGGGCTCCAATAATACTGGAATGCGAATCAACAAACGGTTTCTGTTTGTTTACATTGTTTGTTTACATTCTGTTGGTTTCCATTGTTTACTTTGTGAAACAATCGGTTTATGTCGATTAAAATATCGTTTTCATGGGTAACACGTGCGTTTGTGTTTGTTTACATTGTTGGCCTAACTCGTGGCGCCCCCTGGCGTTTCCATTGTTTACATTGTCCAACAATCCAATAACAACAGACTATTGGTTTGTTGGGCTCCAACAATACTAGAATGCGAATCAACAATCGGTTTCTGTTTGTTTACATTCTGTTGGTTTCCATTGTTTACATTGTGCAACAATCGGTTTATGTCGATTAAAATATCGTTTTCATGGGTAACACGTGCGTTTGTGTTTGTTTACATTGTTGGCATAACAGGTGGCGCCCCCTGGCGTTTCCATTGTTTACTTTGTCCAACAATCCAATAACAACAGGCTATTGGTTTTTTGGGCTCCAACAATACTGGAATGCGAATCAACAATCGGTTTCTGTTTGCTTACATTGTTTGTTTACATTCTGTTGGTTTCCATTGTTTACTTTGTGCAACAATCGGTTTATGTCGATTAAAATATCGTTTTCATGGGTAACACGTGCGTTTGTGTTTGTTTACATTGTTGGCCTAACACGTGGCGCCCCCTGGCGTTTCCATTGTTTACTTTGTCCAACAATCCAATAACAATAAACTATCGGTTTGTTGGGCTCCAACAATACTGGAATGCGAATCAACAATCGGTTTCTGTTTGTTTACATTGTTTGTTTACATTCTGTTGGTTCCATTGTTTACTTTGTGCAACAATCGGTTTATGTCTATTAAAATATCGTTTTCATGGGTAACACGTGCGTTTGTGTTTATTTACATTGTTGGCCTAACACGTGGCGCCCCCTGGCGTTTCCATTGTTTACTTTGTCCAACAATCCAATAACAACAGACTATTGGTTTTTTGGGCTCAAACAATACTGGAATGCGAATCAACAATCGGTTTCTGTTTGCTTACATTGTTTGTTTACATTCTGTTGGTTTCCATTGTTTACTTTGTGCAACAATCGGTTTATGTCGATTACAATATCGTTTTCATGGGTAACACGTGCGTTTGTGTTTGTTTACATTGTTGGCCTAACACGTGGCGCCCCCTGGCGTTTCCATTGTTTACTTTGTCCAACAATCCAATAGCAATAAACTATCGGTTTGTTGGGCTCCAACAATACTGGAATGCGAATCAACAATCGGTTTCTGTTTGTTTACATTGTTTGTTTACATTCTGTTGGTTCCATTGTTTACTTTGTGCAACAATCGGTTTATGTCGATTAAAATATCGTTTTCATGGGTAACACGTGCGTTTGTGTTTATTTACATTGTTGGCCTAACTCGTGGCGCCCCCTGGCGTTTCCATTGTTTACATTGTCCAACAATCCAATAACAACAGACTATTGGTTTGTTGGGCTCCAACAATACTGGAATGCGAATCAACAATCGGTTTCTGTTTGTTTACATTGTTTGTTTACATTCTGTTGGTTTCCATTGTTTACTTTGTTCAACAATCGGTTTATGTCGATTAAAATATCGTTTTCATGGGTAACACGTGCGTTTGAGTTTGTTTACATTGATGGCCTAACACGTGGCGCCCCTTGGCGTTTCCATTGTTTACTTTGTCCAACAATCCAATAACAACAGACTATCGGTTTGTTGGGCTCCAACAATACTGGAATGCGAATCAACAATCGGTTTCTGTTTGTTTACATTCTGTTGCTTCCATTGTTTACTTTGTGCAACAATCGGTTTATGTCGATTAAAATATCGTTTTCATGGTTAACACGTGCGTTTGTGTTTGTATACATTGTTGGCCTAACACGTGGCGCCCCCTGGCGTTTCCATTGTTTACTTTGTCCAACAATCCAATAACAACAGACTATTGGTTTGTTGGGCTCCAACAATACTGGAATGCGAATCAACAATCGGTTTCTGTTTGTTTACATTCTGTTGGTTTCCATTGTTTACTTTGTGCAACAATCGGTTTATGTCGATTAAAATATCGTTTTCTTCGGTAACACGTGCGTTTGTGTTTTTTTACATTGTTGGCCTAACACGTAGCGCACCCTGGCGTTTCCATTGTTTACTTTGTCCAACAATCCAATAACAACAGACTATCGGCTTGTTGGGCTCCAACAATACTGGAATGCGAATCAACAATCGGTTTCTGTTTGTTTACATTGTTTGTTTACATTCTGTTGGTTTCCATTGTTTACTTTGTGCAACAATCGGTTTATGTCGATTAAAATATCGTTTTCATCGGTAACACGTGCGTTTGTGTTTGTTTACATTGTTGGCCTAACACGTGGCGCCCCCTGGCGTTTCCATTGTTTACTTTGTCCAACAATCCAATAACAACAGACTATTGGTTTGTTGGGCTCCAACAATACTGGAATGCGAATCAACAATCGGTTTCTGTTTGTTTACATTCTGTTGGTTTCCATTGTTTACTTTGTGCAACAATCGGTTTATGTCGATTAAAATATCGTTTTCTTCGGTAACACGTGCGTTTGTGTTTTTTTACATTGTTGGCCTAACACGTAGCGCCCCCTGGCGTTTCCATAGTTTACTTTGTCCAACAATCCAATAACAACAGACTATCGGTTTGTTGGGCTCCAACAATACTGGAATGTGAATCAACAATCGGTTTCTGTTTGTTTACATTGTTTGTTTACATTCTGTTGGTTTCCATTGTTTACTTTGTGCAACAATCGGTTTATGTCGATTAAAATATCGTTTTCATGGGTAACACGTGCGTTTGTGTTTGTTTACATTGTTGGCCTAACAGGTGCGCCCACTGGCGTTTCCATTGTTTACTTTGTCCAACAATCCAATAACAACAGACTATCGGTTTGTTGGGCTCCAACAATACTAGAATGCGAATCAACAATCGGTTTCTGTTTGTTTACATTCTGTTTGTTTCCATTGTTTACATTGTGCAACAATCGGTTTATGTCGATTAAAATATCGTTTTCATGGGTAACACGTGCGTTTGTGTTTGTTTACATTGTTGGCATAACAGGTGGCGCCCCCTGGCGTTTCCATTGTTTACTTTGTCCAACAATCCAATAACAACAGACTGTCCGTTTGTTGGGCTCCAACAATACTGGAATGCGAATCAACAATCGGTTTCTGTTTGTTTACATTGTTTGTTTACATTCTGTTGGTTTCCATTGTTTACTTTGTGCAACAATCGGTTTATGTCGATTAAAATATCGTTTTCATGGGCAACACGTGCGTTTGTGTTTGTTTACATTGTTGGCCTAACACGTGGCGCCCCCTGGCGTTTCCATTGTTTACTTTGTCCAACAATCCTATAACAACAGACTATCGGTTTGTTGGGCTCCAACAATACTGGAATGCGAATCAACAATCGGTTTCTCTTTGTTTACATTGTTTGTTTACATTCTGTTGGTTTTCATTGTTCACTTTGTGCAACAATCGGTTTATGTCGATTAAAATATCGTTTTCATGGGTAACACGTGCGTTTGTGTTTGTTTACATTGTAGGCCTAGCATGTGGCTCCCCCTGGCGTTTCCATTGTTTACTTTGTCCAACAATCCAATAACAACAGACTATCGGTTTGTTGGGCTCCAATAATACTGGAATGCGAATCAACAAACGGTTTCTGTTTGTTTACATTGTTTGTTTACATTCTGTTGGTTTCCATTGTTTACTTTGTGAAACAATCGGTTTATGTCGATTAAAATATCGTTTTCATGGGTAACACGTGCGTTTGTGTTTGTTTACATTGTTGGCCTAACACGTGGCGCCCCTGGCGTTTCCTACTCTTTCCAACAATCCAATAACAACAGACTATCGGTTTGTTGCGCTCCAACAATATTGGAATGCGAACCAACAATCGGTTTCTGTTTGTTTACATTGTTTGTTAACATTCTGTTGGTTTCCATTGTTTACTTTGTGCAACAATCGGTTTATGTCGATTAAAATATCGTTTTCATGGGTAACACGTGCGTTTGTGTTTGTTTACATTGTTGGCCTAGCATGTGGCTCCCCCTGGCGTTTCCATTGTTTACTTTGTCCAACAATCCAATAACAACAGATTATCGGTTTGTTGGGCTCCAATAATACTGGAATGCGAATCAGCAAACGGTTTCTGTTTGTTTACATTGTTTGTTTACATTCAGTTGGTTTCCATTGTTTACTTTGTGCAACAATCGGTTTATGTCGATTAAAATATCGTTTACATGGGCAACACGTGCGTTTGTGTTTGTTTACATTGTTGGCCTAACACGTGGCGCCCCCTGGCGTTTCCATTGTTTACTTTGTCCAACAATCCAATAAGAACAGACTATCGGTTTGTTGGGCTCCAACAATACTGGAATGCGAATCAACAATCGGTTTCTGTTTGCTTACATTGTTTGTTTACATTCTGTTGGTTCCATTGTTTACTTTGTGCAACAATCGGTTTATGTCGATTAAAATATCGTTTTCATGGGTAACACGTGCGTTTGTGTTTATTTACATTGTTGGCCTATCACGTGGCGCCCCCTGGCGTTTCCATTGTTTACTTTGTCCAACAATCCAATAACAACAGGCTATTGGTTTTTTGGGCTCCAACAATACTGGAATGCGAATCAACAATCGGTTTCTGTTTGCTTACATTGTTTGTTTACATTCTGTTGGTTTCCATTGTTTACTTTGTGCAACAATCGGTTTATGTCGATTAAAATATCGTTTTCATGGGTAACACGTGCGTTTGTGTTTGTTTACATTGTTGGCCTAACACGTGGCGCCCCCTGGCGTTTCCATTGTTTACTTTGTCCAACAATCCAATAACAATAAACTATCGGTTTGTTGGGCTCCAACAATACTGGAATACGAATCAACAATCGGTTTCTGTTTGTTTACATTGTTTGTTTACATTCTGTTGGTTCCATTGTTTACTTTGTGCAACAATCGGTTTATGTCTATTAAAATATCGTTTTCATGGGTAACACGTGCGTTTGTGTTTATTTACATTGTTGGCCTAACACGTGGCGCCCCCTGGCGTTTCCATTGTTTACTTTGTCCAACAATCCAATAACAACAGACTATCGGTTTGTTGGGCTCCAACAATACTGGAATGCGAATCAACAATCGGTTTCTCTTTGTTTACATTGTTTGTTTACATTCTGTTGGTTTTCATTGTTCACTTTGTGCAACAATCGGTTTATGTCGATTAAAATATCGTTTTCATGGGTAACACGTGCGTTTGTGTTTGTTTACATTGTAGGCCTAGCATGTGGCTCCCCCTGGCGTTTCCATTGTTTACTTTGTCCAACAATCCAATAACAACAGACTATCGGTTTGTTGGGCTCCAATAATACTGGAATGCGAATCAACAAACGGTTTCTGTTTGTTTACATTGTTTGTTTACATTCTGTTGGTTTCCATTGTTTACTTTGTGAAACAATCGGTTTATGTCGATTAAAATATCGTTTTCATGGGTAACACGTGCGTTTGTGTTTGTTTACATTGTTGGCCTAACACGTGGCGCCCCCTGGCGTTTCCATTGTTTACTTTGTCCAACAATCCAATAACAACAGACTATAGGTTTGTTGGGCTCCTACAATACTGGAATGCGAATCAACAAACGGTTTCTGTTTGTTTACATTGTTTGTTTACATTCTGTTGGTTTCCATTGTTTACTTTGTGAAACAATCGGTTTATGTCGATTAAAATATCGTTTTCATGGGTAACACGTGCGTTTGTGTTTGTTTACATTGTTGGCCTAACACGTAGCGCCCCCTGGCGTTTCCATTGCTTACTTTGTCCAACAATCCAATAACAAGAGACTATCGGTTTTTTGGGCTCCAACAATACTGGAATGCGAATCAACAATCGGTTTCTGTTTGTTTACATTGTTTGTTTACATTTGGTTGGTTTCCATTGTTTACTTTGTGCAACAATCGGTTTATGTCGATTAAAATATCTTTTTCATGGGTAACACGTGCGTTTGTGTTTGTTTACGTTATTGGCCTAACACGTGGCGCCCCCTGGCGTTTCCATTGTTTACTTTGTCCAACAATCCAATAACAACAGACTATTGGTTTGTTGGGCTCCAACAATACTGGAATGCGAATCAACAATCGGTTTCTGTTTGTTTACATTCTGTTGGTTTCCATTGTTTACTTTGTGCAACAATCGGTTTATGTCGATTAAAATATCGTTTTCTTCGGTAACACGTGCGTTTGTGTTTTTTTACATTGTTGGCCTAACACGTAGCGCACCCTGGCGTTTCCATTGTTTACTTTGTCCAACAATCCTATAACAACAGACTATCGGCTTGTTGGGCTCCAACAATACTGGAATGCGAATCAACAATCGGTTTTTGTTTGTTTACATTGTTTGTTTACATTCTGTTGGTTTCCATTGTTTACTTTGTGCAACAATCGGTTTATGTCGATTAAAATATCGTTTTCATCGGTAACACGTGCGTTTGTGTTTGTTTACATTGTTGGCCTAACACGTGGCGCCCCCTGGCGTTTCCATTGTTTACTTTGTCCAACAATCCAATAACAACAGACTATTGGTTTGTTGGGCTCCAACAATACTGGAATGCGAATCAACAATCGGTTTCTGTTTGTTTACATTCTGTTGGTTTCCATTGTTTACTTTGTGCAACAATCGGTTTATGTCGATTAAAATATCGTTTTCTTCGGTAACACGTGCGTTTGTGTTTTTTTACATTGTTGGCCTAACACGTAGCGCCCCCTGGCGTTTCCATAGTTTACTTTGTCCAACAATCCAATAACAACAGACTATCGGTTTGTTGGGCTCCAACAATACTGGAATGCGAATCAACAATCGGTTTCTCTTTGTTTACATTGTTTGTTTACATTCTGTTGGTTTCCATTGTTTACTTTGTGCAACAATCGGTTTATGTCGGTTAAAATATCGTTTTCATGGGTAACACGTGCGTTTGTGTTTGTTTACATTGTTGGCCTAACACGTGGCGCCCCCTGGCGTTTCCATTGTTTACTTTGTCTAACAATCCAATAACAATAAACTATCGGTTTGTTGGGCTCCAACAATACTGGAATGCGAATCAATAATCGGTTTCTGTTTGTTTACATTGTTTGTTTACATTCTGTTGTTTCCATTGTTTACTTTGTGCAACAATCGGTTTATGTCGATTAAAAAATCGTTTTCATGGGTAACACGTGCGTTTGTGTTTTTTTACATTGTTGGCCTAAGACGTAGCGCCCCCTGGCTTTTCCATTGTTTACTTTGTCCAACAATCCAATAACAACAGACTATCGGTTTGTTGGGCTCCAACAATTCTGGAATGCGAATCAACAATCCGTTTCTATTTGTTTACATTGTTTGTTTACTTTCTGTTGGTTTCCATTGTTTACTTTGTGCAACAATCGGTTTATGTCGATTAAAATATCGTTTTCATGGGTAACACGTGCGTTTGTGTTTGTTTACATTGTTGGCCTAACACGTAGCGCCCCCTGGCGTTTCCATTGCTTACTTTGTCCAACAATCCAATAACAAGAGACTATAGGTTTGTTGGGCTCCTACAATACTGGAATGCGAATCAGTAATCGGTTTCTGTTTGTTTACATTGTTTGTTTACATTCTGTTGGTTTCCATTGTTTACTTTGTGCAACAATCGGTTATTGTCGATTAAAATATCGTTTTCATGGGTAACACGTGCGTTTGTGTTTGTTTACATTTTTGGCCTAACAGGTGGCGCCCCTGGCGTTTCCTACTCTTTCCAACAATCCAATAACAACAGACTATCGGTTTGTTGCGCTCCAACAATATTGGAATGCGAACCAACAATCGGTTTCTGTTTGTTTACATTGTTTGTTAACATTCTGTTGGTTTCCATTGTTTACTTTGTGCAACAATCGGTTTATGTCGATTAAAATATCGTTTTCATGGGTAACACGTGCGTTTGTGTTTGTTTACATTGTTGGCCTAGCATGTGGCTCCCCCTGGCGTTTCCATTGTTTACTTTGTCCAACAATCCAATAACAACAGATTATCGGTTTGTTGGGCTCCAATAATACTGGAATGCGAATCAACAAACGGTTTCTGTTTGTTTACATTGTTTGTTTACATTCAGTTGGTTTCCATTGTTTACTTTGCGCAACAATCGGTTTATGTCGATTAAAATATCCTTTTCATGGGTAACATGTGCGTTTGTGTTTGTTTACATTGTTGGCCTAACACGTGGCGCCCCCTGGCGTTTCCATTGTTTACTTTGTCCAACAATCCAATAACAACAGACTATCGGTTTGTTGGGCTCCAACAATACTGGAATGCGAATCAACAATCGGTTTCTGTTTGTTTACATTGTTTGTTTACATTCTGTTGGTTTCCATTGTTTACTTTGTGCAACAATCGGTTTATGTCGATTAAAATATCGTTTACATGGGCAACACGTGCGTTTGTGTTTGTTTACATTGTTGGCCTAACACGTGGCGCCCCCTGGCGTTTCCATTGTTTACTTTGTCCAACAATCCAATAAGAACAGACTATCGGTTTGTTGGGCTCCAACAATACTGGAATGCGAATCAACAATCGGTTTCTGTTTGTTTACATTGTTTGTTTACATTCTGTTGGTTCCATTGTTTACTTTGTGCAACAATCGGTTTATGTCGATTAAAATATCGTTTTCATGGGTAACACGTGCGTTTGTGTTTATTTACATTGTTGGCCTATCACGTGGCGCCCCTGTCGTTTCCATTGTTTACTTTGTCCAACAATCCAATAACAACAGGCTATTGGTTTTTTGGGCTCCAACAATACTGGAATGCGAATCAACAATCGGTTTCTGTTTGCTTACATTGTTTGTTTACATTCTGTTGGTTTCCATTGTTTACTTTGTGCAACAATCGGTTTATGTCGATTAAAATATCGTTTTCATGGGTAACACGTGCGTTTGTGTTTGTTTACATTGTTGGCCTAACACGTGGCGCCCCCTGGCGTTTCCATTGTTTACTTTGTCCAACAATCCAATAACAATAAACTATCGGTTTGTTGGGCTCCAACAATACTGGAATGCGAATCAACAATCGGTTTCTGTTTGTTTACATTGTTTGTTTACATTCTGTTGGTTCCATTGTTTACTTTGTGCAACAATCGGTTTATGTCTATTAAAATATCGTTTTCATGGGTAACACGTGCGTTTGTGTTTATTTACATTGTTGGCCTAACACGTGGCGCCCCCTGGCGTTTCCATTGTTTACTTTGTCCAACAATCCAATAACAACAGACTATTGGTTTTTTGGGCTCAAACAATACTGGAATGCGAATCAACAATCGGTTTCTGTTTGCTTACATTGTTTGTTTACATTCTGTTGGTTTCCATTGTTTACTTTGTGCAACAATCGGTTTATGTCGATTACAATATCGTTTTCATGGGTAACACGTGCGTTTGTGTTTGTTTACATTGTTGGCCTAACACGTGGCACCCCCTGGCGTTTCCATTGTTTACTTTGTCCAACAATCCAATAGCAATAAACTATCGGTTTGTTGGGCTCCAACAATACTGGAATGCGAATCAACAATCGGTTTCTGTTTGTTTACATTGTTTGTTTACATTCTGTTGGTTCCATTGTTTACTTTGTGCAACAATCGGTTTATGTCGATTAAAATATCGTTTTCATGGGTAACACGTGCGTTTGTGTTTGTTTACATTGTTGGCCTAACACGTGGCGCCCCCTGGCGTTTCCATTGTTTACTTTGTCCAACAATCCAATAACAACAGACTATCGGTTTGTTGGGCTCCAACAATACTGGAATGCGAATCAACAATCGGTTTCTGTTTGTTTACATTCTGTTGCTTCCATTGTTTACTTTGTGCAACAATCGGTTTATGTCGATTAAAATATCGTTTTCATGGTTAACACGTGCGTTTGTGTTTGTATACATTGTTGGCCTAACACGTGGCGCCCCCTGGCGTTTCCATTGTTTACTTTGTCCAACAATCCAATAAAAACAGACTATCGGTTTTTTGGGCTCCAACAATACTGGAATGCGAATCAACAATCGGTTTCTGTTTGTTTACATTGTTTGTTTACATTTGGTTGGTTTCCATTGTTTACTTTGTGCAACAATCGGTTTATGTCGATTAAAATATCTTTTTCATGGGTAACACGTGCGTTTGTGTTTGTTTACGTTATTGGCCTAACACGTGGCGCCCCCTGGCGTTTCCATTGTTTACTTTGTCCAACAATCCAATGACAACAGACTATTGGTTTGTTGGGCTCCAACAATACTGGAATGCGAATCAACAATCGGTTTCTGTTTGTTTACATTCTGTTGGTTTCCATTGTTTACTTTGTGCAACAATCGGTTTATGTCGATTAAAATATCGTTTTCTTCGGTAACACGTGCGTTTGTGTTTTTTTACATTGTTGGCCTAACACGTAGCGCACCCTGGCGTTTCCATTGTTTACTTTGTCCAACAATCCAATAACAACAGACTATCGGCTTGTTGGGCTCCAACAATACTGGAATGCGAATCAACAATCGGTTTCTGTTTGTTTACATTGTTTGTTTACATTCTGTTGGTTTCCATTGTTTACTTTGTGCAACAATCGGTTTATGTCGATTAAAATATCGTTTTCATCGGTAACACGTGCGTTTGTGTTTGTTTACATTGTTGGCCTAACACGTGGCGCCCCCTGGCGTTTCCATTGTTTACTTTGTCCAACAATCCAATAACAACAGACTATTGGTTTGTTGGGCTCCAACAATACTGGAATGCGAATCAACAATCGGTTTCTGTTTGTTTACATTCTGTTGGTTTCCATTGTTTACTTTGTGCAACAATCGGTTTATGTCGATTAAAATATCGTTTTCTTCGGTAACACGTGCGTTTGTGTTTTTTTACATTGTTGGCCTAACACGTAGCGCCCCCTGGCGTTTCCATAGTTTACTTTGTCCAACAATCCAATAACAACAGACTATCGGTTTGTTGGGCTCCAACAATACTGGAATGTGAATCAACAATCGGTTTCTGTTTGTTTACATTGTTTGTTTACATTCTGTTGGTTTCCATTGTTTACTTTGTGCAACAATCGGTTTATGTCGATTAAAATATCGTTTTCATGGGTAACACGTGCGTTTGTGTTTGTTTACATTGTTGGCCTAACAGGTGCGCCCACTGGCGTTTCCATTGTTTACTTTGTCCAACAATCCAATAACAACAGACTATCGGTTTGTTGGGCTCCAACAATACTAGAATGCGAATCAACAATCGGTTTCTGTTTGTTTACATTCTGTTGGTTTCCATTGTTTACATTGTGCAACAATCGGTTTATGTCGATTAAAATATCGTTTTCATGGGTAACACGTGCGTTTGTGTTTGTTTACATTGTTGGCATAACAGGTGGCGCCCCCTGGCGTTTCCATTGTTTACTTTGTCCAACAATCCAATAACAACAGACTGTCCGTTTGTTGGGCTCCAACAATACTGGAATGCGAATCAACAATCGGTTTCTGTTTGTTTACATTGTTTGTTTACATTCTGTTGGTTTCCATTGTTTACTTTGTGCAACAATCGGTTTATGTCGATTAAAATATCGTTTTCATGGGCAACACGTGCGTTTGTGTTTGTTTACATTGTTGGCCTAACACGTGGCGCCCCCTGGCGTTTCCATTGTTTACTTTGTCCAACAATCCTATAACAACAGACTATCGGTTTGTTGGGCTCCAACAATACTGGAATGCGAATCAACAATCGGTTTCTCTTTGTTTACATTGTTTGTTTACATTCTGTTGGTTTTCATTGTTCACTTTGTGCAACAATCGGTTTATGTCGATTAAAATATCGTTTTCATGGGTAACACGTGCGTTTGTGTTTGTTTACATTGTAGGCCTAGCATGTGGCTCCCCCTGGCGTTTCCATTGTTTACTTTGTCCAACAATCCAATAACAACAGACTATCGGTTTGTTGGGCTCCAATAATACTGGAATGCGAATCAACAAACGGTTTCTGTTTGTTTACATTGTTTGTTTACATTCTGTTGGTTTCCATTGTTTACTTTGTGAAACAATCGGTTTATGTCGATTAAAATATCGTTTTCATGGGTAACACGTGCGTTTGTGTTTGTTTACATTGTTGGCCTAACACGTGGCGCCCCTGGCGTTTCCTACTCTTTCCAACAATCCAATAACAACAGACTATCGGTTTGTTGCGCTCCAACAATATTGGAATGCGAACCAACAATCGGTTTCTGTTTGTTTACATTGTTTGTTAACATTCTGTTGGTTTCCATTGTTTACTTTGTGCAACAATCGGTTTATGTCGATTAAAATATCGTTTTCATGGGTAACACGTGCGTTTGTGTTTGTTTACATTGTTGGCCTAGCATGTGGCTCCCCCTGGCGTTTCCATTGTTTACTTTGTCCAACAATCCAATAACAACAGATTATCGGTTTGTTGGGCTCCAATAATACTGGAATGCGAATCAGCAAACGGTTTCTGTTTGTTTACATTGTTTGTTTACATTCAGTTGGTTTCCATTGTTTACTTTGCGCAACAATCGGTTTATGTCGATTAAAATATCCTTTTCATGGGTAACATGTGCGTTTGTGTTTGTTTACATTGTTGGCCTAACACGTGGCGCCCCCTGGCGTTTCCATTGTTTACTTTGTCCAACAATCCAATAACAACAGACTATCGGTTTGTTGGGCTCCAACAATACTGGAATGCGAATCAACAATCGGTTTCTGTTTGTTTACATTGTTTGTTTACATTCTGTTGGTTTCCATTGTTTACTTTGTGCAACAATCGGTTTATGTCGATTAAAATATCGTTTACATGGGCAACACGTGCGTTTGTGTTTGTTTACATTGTTGGCCTAACACGTGGCGCCCCCTGGCGTTTCCATTGTTTACTTTGTCCAACAATCCAATAAGAACAGACTATCGGTTTGTTGGGCTCCAACAATACTGGAATGCGAATCAACAATCGGTTTCTGTTTGTTTACATTGTTTGTTTACATTCTGTTGGTTCCATTGTTTACTTTGTGCAACAATCGGTTTATGTCGATTAAAATATCGTTTTCATGGGTAACACGTGCGTTTGTGTTTATTTACATTGTTGGCCTATCACGTGGCGCCCCCTGGCGTTTCCATTGTTTACTTTGTCCAACAATCCAATAACAACAGGCTATTGGTTTTTTGGGCTCCAACAATACTGGAATGCGAATCAACAATCGGTTTCTGTTTGCTTACATTGTTTGTTTACATTCTGTTGGTTTCCATTGTTTACTTTGTGCAACAATCGGTTTATGTCGATTAAAATATCGTTTTCATGGGTAACACGTGCGTTTGTGTTTGTTTACATTGTTGGCCTAACACGTGGCGCCCCCTGGCGTTTCCATTGTTTACTTTGTCCAACAATCCAATAACAATAAACTATCGGTTTGTTGGGCTCCAACAATACTGGAATGCGAATCAACAATCGGTTTCTGTTTGTTTACATTGTTTGTTTACATTCTGTTGGTTCCATTGTTTACTTTGTGCAACAATCGGTTTATGTCTATTAAAATATCGTTTTCATGGGTAACACGTGCGTTTGTGTTTATTTACATTGTTGGCCTAACACGTGGCGCCCCCTGGCGTTTCCATTGTTTACTTTGTCCAACAATCCAATAACAACAGACTATCGGTTTGTTGGGCTCCAACAATACTGGAATGCGAATCAACAATCGGTTTCTCTTTGTTTACATTGTTTGTTTACATTCTGTTGGTTTTCATTGTTCACTTTGTGCAACAATCGGTTTATGTCTATTAAAATATCGTTTTCATGGGTAACACGTGCGTTTGTGTTTGTTTACATTGTAGGCCTAGCATGTGGCTCCCCCTGGCGTTTCCATTGTTTACTTTGTCCAACAATCCAATAACAACAGACTATAGGTTTGTTGGGCTCCTACAATACTGGAATGCGAATCAGTAATCGGTTTCTGTTTGTTTACATTGTTTGTTTACATTCTGTTGGTTTCCATTGTTTACTTTGTGCAACAATCGGTTATTGTCGATTAAAATATCGTTTTCATGGGTAACACGTGCGTTTGTGTTTGTTTACATTGTTGGCCTAACAGGTGGCGCCCCTGGCGTTTCCTACTCTTTCCAACAATCCAATAACAACAGACTATCGGTTTGTTGCGCTCCAACAATATTGGAATGCGAACCAACAATCGGTTTCTGTTTGTTTACATTGTTTGTTAACATTCTGTTGGTTTCCATTGTTTACTTTGTGCAACAATCGGTTTATGTCGATTAAAATATCGTTTTCATGGGTAACACGTGCGTTTGTGTTTGTTTACATTGTTGGCCTAGCATGTGGCTCCCCCTGGCGTTTCCATTGTTTACTTTGTCCAACAATCCAATAACAACAGATTATCGGTTTGTTGGGCTCCAATAATACTGGAATGCGAATCAACAAACGGTTTCTGTTTGTTTACATTGTTTGTTTACATTCAGTTGGTTTCCATTGTTTACTTTGCGCAACAATCGGTTTATGTCGATTAAAATATCCTTATCATGGGTAACATGTGCGTTTGTGTTTGTTTACATTGTTGGCCTAACACGTGGCGCCCCCTGGCGTTTCCATTGTTTACTTTGTCCAACAATCCAATAACAACAGACTATCGGTTTGTTGGGCTCCAACAATACTGGAATGCGAATCAACAATCGGTTTCTGTTTGTTTACATTGTTTGTTTACATTCTGTTGGTTTCCATTGTTTACTTTGTGCAACAATCGGTTTATGTCGATTAAAATATCGTTTACATGGGCAACACGTGCGTTTGTGTTTGTTTACATTGTTGGCCTAACACGTGGCGCCCCCTGGCGTTTCCATTGTTTACTTTGTCCAACAATCCAATAAGAACAGACTATCGGTTTGTTGGGCTCCAACAATACTGGAATGCGAATCAACAATCGGTTTCTGTTTGTTTACATTGTTTGTTTACATTCTGTTGGTTCCATTGTTTACTTTGTGCAACAATCGGTTTATGTCGATTAAAATATCGTTTTCATGGGTAACACGTGCGTTTGTGTTTATTTACATTGTTGGCCTATCACGTGGCGCCCCCTGGCGTTTCCATTGTTTACTTTGTCCAACAATCCAATAACAACAGACTATTGGTTTTTTGGGCTCAAACAATACTGGAATGCGAATCAACAATCGGTTTCTGTTTGCTTACATTGTTTGTTTACATTCTGTTGGTTTCCATTGTTTACTTTGTGCAACAATCGGTTTATGTCGATTACAATATCGTTTTCATGGGTAACACGTGCGTTTGTGTTTGTTTACATTGTTGGCCTAACACGTGGCGCCCCCTGGCGTTTCCATTGTTTACTTTGTCCAACAATCCAATAGCAATAAACTATCGGTTTGTTGGGCTCCAACAATACTGGAATGCGAATCAACAATCGGTTTCTCTTTGTTTACATTGTTTGTTTACATTCTGTTGGTTTTCATTGTTCACTTTGTGCAACAATCGGTTTATGTCGATTAAAATATCGTTTTCATGGGCAACACGTGCGTTTGTGTTTGTTTACATTGTTGGCCTAACACGTGGCGCCCCCTGGCGTTTCCATTGTTTACTTTGTCCAACAATCCTATAACAACAGACTATCGGTTTGTTGGGCTCCAACAATACTGGAATGCGAATCAACAATCGGTTTCTCTTTGTTTACATTGTTTGTTTACAATCTGTTGGTTTTCATTGTTCACTTTGTGCAACAATCGGTTTATGTCGATTAAATATCGTTTTCATGGGTAACACGTGCGTTTGTGTTTGTTTACATTGTAGGCCTAGCATGTGGCTCCCCCTGGCGTTTCCATTGTTTACTTTGTCCAACAATCCAATAACAACAGACTATCGGTTTGTTGGGCTCCAATAATACTGGAATGCGAATCAACAAACGGTTTCTGTTTGTTTACATTGTTTGTTTACATTCTGTTGGTTTCCATTGTTTACTTTGTGAAACAATCGGTTTATGTCGATTAAAATATCGTTTTCATGGGTAACACGTGCGTTTGTGTTTGTTTACATTGTTGGCCTAACAGGTGGCGCCCCTGGCGTTTCCTACTCTTTCCAACAATCCAATAACAACAGACTATCGGTTTGTTGCGCTCCAACAATAATGGAATGCGAACCAACAATCGGTTTCTGTTTGTTTACATTGTTTGTTAACATTCTGTTGGTTTCCATTGTTTACTTTGTGCAACAATCGGTTTATGTCGATTAAAATATCGTTTTCATGGGTAACACGTGCGTTTGTGTTTGTTTACATTGTTGGCCTAGCATGTGGCTCCCCCTGGCGTTTCCATTGTTTACTTTGTCCAACAATCCAATAACAACAGATTATCGGTTTGTTGGGCTCCAATAATACTGGAATGCGAATCAACAAACGGTTTCTGTTTGTTTACATTGTTTGTTTACATTCAGTTGGTTTCCATTGTTTACTTTGCGCAACAATCGGTTTATGTCGATTAAAATATCCTTATCATGGGTAACATGTGCGTTTGTGTTTGTTTACATTGTTGGCCTAACACGTGGCGCCCCCTGGCGTTTCCATTGTTTACTTTGTCCAACAATCCAATAACAACAGACTATCGGTTTGTTGGGCTCCAACAATACTGGAATGCCAATCAACAATCGGTTTCTGTTTGTTTACATTGTTTGTTTACATTCTGTTGGTTTCCATTGTTTACTTTGTGCAACAATCGGTTTATGTCGATTAAAATATCGTTTACATGGGCAACACGTGCGTTTGTGTTTGTTTACATTGTTGGCCTAACACGTGGCGCCCCCTGGCGTTTCCATTGTTTACTTTGTCCAACAATCCAATAAGAACAGACTATCGGTTTGTTGGGCTCCAACAATACTGGAATGCGAATCAACAATCGGTTTCTGTTTGTTTACATTGTTTGTTTACATTCTGTTGGTTCCATTGTTTACTTTGTGCAACAATCGGTTTATGTCGATTAAAATATCGTTTTCATGGGTAACACGTGCGTTTGTGTTTATTTACATTGTTGGCCTATCACGTGGCGCCCCCTGGCGTTTCCATTGTTTACTTTGTCCAACAATCCAATAACAACAGGCTATTGGTTTTTTGGGCTCCAACAATACTGGAATGCGAATCAACAATCGGTTTCTGTTTGCTTACATTGTTTGTTTACATTCTGTTGGTTTCCATTGTTTACTTTGTGCAACAATCGGTTTATGTCGATTAAAATATCGTTTTCATGGGTAACACGTTCGTTTGTGTTTGTTTACATTGTTGGCCTAACACGTGGCGCCCCCTGGCGTTTCCATTGTTTACTTTGTCCAACAATCCAATAACAATAAACTATCGGTTTGTTGGGCTCCAACAATACTGGAATGCGAATCAACAATCGGTTTCTGTTTGTTTACATTGTTTGTTTACATTCTGTTGGTTCCATTGTTTACTTTGTGCAACAATCGGTTTATGTCTATTAAAATATCGTTTTCATGGGTAACACGTGCGTTTGTGTTTATTTACATTGTTGGCCTAACACGTGGCGCCCCCTGGCGTTTCCATTGTTTACTTTGTCCAACAATCCAATAACAACAGACTATCGGTTTGTTGGGCTCCAACAATACTGGAATGCGAATCAACAATCGGTTTCTCTTTGTTTACATTGTTTGTTTACATTCTGTTGGTTTTCATTGTTCACTTTGTGCAACAATCGGTTTATGTCGATTAAAATATCGTTTTCATGGGTAACACGTGCGTTTGTGTTTGTTTACATTGTAGGCCTAGCATGTGGCTCCCCCTGGCGTTTCCATTGTTTACTTTGTCCAACAATCCAATAACAACAGACTATCGGTTTGTTGGGCTCCAATAATACTGGAATGCGAATCAACAAACGGTTTCTGTTTGTTTACATTGTTTGTTTACATTCTGTTGGTTTCCATTGTTTACTTTGTGAAACAATCGGTTTATGTCGATTAAAATATCGTTTTCATGGGTAACACGTGCGTTTGTGTTTGTTTACATTGTTGGCCTAACACGTGGCGCCCCCTGGCGTTTCCATTGTTTACTTTGTCCAACAATCCAATAACAACAGACTATAGGTTTGTTGGGCTCCTACAATACTGGAATGCGAATCAGTAATCGGTTTCTGTTTGTTTACATTGTTTGTTTACATTCTGTTGGTTTCCATTGTTTACTTTGTGCAACAATCGGTTATTGTCGATTAAAATATCGTTTTTATGGGTAACACGTGCGTTTGTGTTTGTTTACATTGTTGGCCTAACAGGTGGCGCCCCTGGCGTTTCCTACTCTTTCCAACAATCCAATAACAACAGACTATCGGTTTGTTGGGCTCCAACAATACTGGAATGCGAATCAACAATCGGTTTCTGTTTGTTTACATTGTTTGTTTACATTCTGTTGGTTTCCATTGTTTACTTTGTGCAACAATCGGTTTATGTCGATTAAAATATCGTTTACATGGGCAACACGTGCGTTTGTGTTTGTTTACATTGTTGGCCTAACACGTGGCGCCCCCTGGCGTTTCCATTGTTTACTTTGTCCAACAATCCAATAAGAACAGACTATCGGTTTGTTGGGCTCCAACAATACTGGAATGCGAATCAACAATCGGTTTCTGTTTGTTTACATTGTTTGTTTACATTCTGTTGGTTCCATTGTTTACTTTGTGCAACAATCGGTTTATGTCGATTAAAATATCGTTTTCATGGGTAACACGTGCGTTTGTGTTTATTTACATTGTTGGCCTATCACGTGGCGCCCCCTGGCGTTTCCATTGTTTACTTTGTCCAACAATCCAATAACAACAGGCTATTGGTTTTTTGGGCTCCAACAATACTGGAATGCGAATCAACAATCGGTTTCTGTTTGCTTACATTGTTTGTTTACATTCTGTTGGTTTCCATTGTTTACTTTGTGCAACAATCGGTTTATGTCGATTAAAATATCGTTTTCATGGGTAACACGTGCGTTTGTGTTTGTTTACATTGTTGGCCTAACACGTGGCGCCCCCTGGCGTTTCCATTGTTTACTTTGTCCAACAATCCAATAACAATAAACTATCGGTTTGTTGGGCTCCAACAATACTGGAATGCGAATCAACAATCGGTTTCTGTTTGTTTACATTGTTTGTTTACATTCTGTTGGTTCCATTATTTACTTTGTGCAACAATCGGTTTATGTCTATTAAAATATCGTTTTCATGGGTAACACGTGCGTTTGTGTTTATTTACATTGTTGGCCTAACACGTGGCGCCCCCTGGCGTTTCCATTGTTTACTTTGTCCAACAATCCAATAACAACAGACTATTGGTTTTTTGGGCTCAAACAATACTGGAATGCGAATCAACAATCGGTTTCTGTTTGCTTACATTGTTTGTTTACATTCTGTTGGTTTCCATTGTTTACTTTGTGCAACAATCGGTTTATGTCGATTACAATATCGTTTTCATGGGTAACACGTGCGTTTGTGTTTGTTTACATTGTTGGCCTAACACGTGGCGCCCCCTGGCGTTTCCATTGTTTACTTTGTCCAACAATCCAATAGCAATAAACTATCGGTTTGTTGGGCTCCAACAATACTGGAATGCGAATCAACAATCGGTTTCTGTTTGTTTACATTGTTTGTTTACATTCTGTTGGTTCCATTGTTTACTTTGTGCAACAATCGGTTTATGTCGATTAAAATATCGTTTTCATGGGTAACACGTGCGTTTGTGTTTATTTACATTGTTGGCCTAACTCGTGGCGCCCCCAGGCGTTTCCATTGTTTACTTTGTCCAACAATCCAATAACAACAGACTATTGGTTTGTTGGGCTCCAACAATACTGGAATGCGAATCAACAATCGGTTTCTGTTTGTTTACATTGTTTGTTTACATTCTGTTGGTTTCCATTGTTTACTTTGTTCAACAATCGGTTTATGTCGATTAAAATATCGTTTTCATGGGTAACACGTGCGTTTGTGTTTGTTTACATTGTTGGCCTAACACGTGGCGCCCCTTGGCGTTTCCATTGTTTACTTTGTCCAACAATCCAATAACAACAGACTATCGGTTTGTTGGGCTCCAACAATACTGGAATGCGAATCAACAATCGGTTTCTGTTTGTTTACATTCTGTTGCTTCCATTGTTTACTTTGTGCAACAATCGGTTTATGTCGATTAAAATATCGTTTTCATGGTTAACACGTGCGTTTGTGTTTGTTTACATTGTTGGCCTAACACGTGGCGCCCCCTGGCGTTTCCATTGTTTACTTTGTCCAACAATCCAATAAAAACAGACTATCGGTTTTTTGGGCTCCAACAATACTGGAATGCGAATCAACAATCGGTTTCTGTTTGTTTACATTGTTTGTTTACATTTGGTTGGTTTCCATTGTTTACTTTGTGCAACAATCGGTTTATGTCGATTAAAATATTTTTTCATGGGTAACACGTGCGTTTGTGTTTGTTTACGTTATTGGCCTAACACGTGGCGCCCCCTGGCGTTTCCATTGTTTACTTTGTCCAACAATCCAATAACAACAGACTATTGGTTTGTTGGGCTCCAACAATACTGGAATGCGAATCAACAATCGGTTTCTGTTTGTTTACATTCTGTTGGTTTCCATTGTTTACTTTGTGCAACAATCGGTTTATGTCGATTAAAATATCGTTTTCTTCGGTAACACGTGCGTTTGTGTTTTTTTACATTGTTGGCCTAACACGTAGCGCACCCTGGCGTTTCCATTGTTTACTTTGTCCAACAATCCAATAACAACAGACTATCGGCTTGTTGGGCTCCAACAATACTGGAATGCGAATCAACAATCGGTTTCTGTTTGTTTACATTGTTTGTTTACATTCTGTTGGTTTCCATTGTTTACTTTGTGCAACAATCGGTTTATGTCGATTAAAATATCGTTTTCATCGGTAACACGTGCGTTTGTGTTTGTTTACATTGTTGGCCTAACACGTGGCGCCCCCTGGCGTTTCCATTGTTTACTTTGTCCAACAATCCAATAACAACAGACTATTGGTTTGTTGGGCTCCAACAATACTGGAATGCGAATCAACAATCGGTTTCTGTTTGTTTACATTCTGTTGGTTTCCATTGTTTACTTTGTGCAACAATCGGTTTATGTCGATTAAAATATCGTTTTCTTCGGTAACACGTGCGTTTGTGTTTTTTTACATTGTTGGCCTAACACGTAGCGCCCCCTGGCTTTTCCATAGTTTACTTTGTCCAACAATCCAATAACAACAGACTATCGGTTTGTTGGGCTCCAACAATACTGGAATGCGAATCAACAATCGGTTTCTGTTTGTTTACATTGTTTGTTTACATTCTGTTGGTTTCCATTGTTTACTTTGTGCAACAATCGGTTTATGTCGATTAAAATATCGTTTTCATGGGTAACACGTGCGTTTGTGTTTGTTTACATTGTTGGCCTAACAGGTGCGCCCACTGGCGTTTCCATTGTTTACTTTGTCCAACAATCCAATAACAACAGACTATCGGTTTGTTGGGCTCCAACAATACTAGAATGCGAATCAACAATCGGTTTCTGTTTGTTTACATTCTGTTGGTTTCCATTGTTTACATTGTGCAACAATCGGTTTATGTCGATTAAAATATCGTTTTCATGGGTAACACGTGCGTTTGTGTTTGTTTACATTGTTGGCATAACAGGTGGCGCCCCCTGGCGTTTCCATTGTTTACTTTGTCTAAAAATCCAATAACAACAGACTATCGGTTTGTTGGGCTCCAACAATATTGGAATGCGAACCAACAATCGGTTACTGTTTGTTTACATTCTGTTGGTTTCCATTGTTTACTTTGCGCAACAATCGGTTTATGTCGATTAAAATATCGTTTTCATGGGTAACACGTGCGTTTGTGTTTGTTTACATTGTTGGCCTAACACGTGGCGCCCCCTGGCGTTTCCATTGTTTACTTTGTCCAACAATCCAATAACAACAGACTGTCGGTTTGTTGGGCTCCAACAATACTGGAATGCGAATCAACAATCGGTTTCTGTTTGTTTACATTGTTTGTTTACATTCTGTTGGTTTCCATTGTTTACTTTGTGCAACAATCGGTTTATGTCGATTAAAATATCGTTTTCATGGGCAACACGTGCGTTTGTGTTTGTTTACATTGTTGGCCTAACACGTGGCGCCCCCTGGCGTTTCCATTGTTTACTTTGTCCAACAATCCTATAACAACAGACTATCGGTTTGTTGGGCTCCAACAATACTGGAATGCGAATCAACAATCGGTTTCTCTTTGTTTACATTGTTTGTTTACATTCTGTTGGTTTTCATTGTTCACTTTGTGCAACAAACGGTTTATGTCGATTAAAATATCGTTTTCATGGGTAACACGTGCGTTTGTGTTTGTTTACATTGTAGGCCTAGCATGTGGCTCCCCCTGGCGTTTCCATTGTTTACTTTGTCCAACAATCCAATAACAACAGACTATCGGTTTGTTGGGCTCCAATAATACTGGAATGCGAATCAACAAACGGTTTCTGTTTGTTTACATTGTTTGTTTACATTCTGTTGGTTTCCATTGTTTACTTTGTGAAACAATCGGTTTATGTCGATTAAAATATCGTTTTCAAGGGTAACACGTGCGTTTGTGTTTGTTTACATTGTTGGCCTAACACGTGGCGCCCCCTGGCGTTTCCATTGTTTACTTTGTCCAACAATCCAATAACAACAGACTATTGGTTTTTTGGGCTCAAACAATACTGGAATGCGAATCAACAATCGGTTTCTGTTTGCTTACATTGTTTGTTTACATTCTGTTGGTTTCCATTGTTTACTTTGTGCAACAATCGGTTTATGTCGATTACAATATCCTTTTCATGGGTAACACGTGCGTTTGTGTTTGTTTACATTGTTGGCCTAACACGTGGCGCCCCCTGGCGTTTCCATTGTTTACTTTGTCCAACAATCCAATAGCAATAAACTATCGGTTTGTTGGGCTCCAACAATACTGGAATGCGAATCAACAATCGGTTTCTGTTTGTTTACATTGTTTGTTTACATTCTGTTGGTTCCATTGTTTACTTTGTGCAACAATCGGTTTATGTCGATTAAAATATCGTTTTCATGGGTAACACGTGCGTTTGTGTTTATTTACATTGTTGGCCTAACTCGTGGCGCCCCCTGGCGTTTCCATTGTTTACTTTGTCCAACAATCCAATAACAACAGACTATTGGTTTGTTGGGCTCCAACAATACTGGAATGCGAATCAACAATCGGTTTCTGTTTGTTTACATTGTTTGTTTACATTCTGTTGGTTTCCATTGTTTACTTTGTTCAACAATCGGTTTATGTCGATTAAAATATCGTTTTCATGGGTAACACGTGCGTTTGTGTTTGTTTACATTGTTGGCCTAACACGTGGCGCCCCTTGGCTTTTCCATTGTTTACTTTGTCCAACAATCCAATAACAACAGACTATCGGTTTGTTGGGCTCCAACAATACTGGAATGCGAATCAACAATCGGTTTCTGTTTGTTTACATTCTGTTGCTTCCATTGTTTACTTTGTGCAACAATCGGTTTATGTCGATTAAAATATCGTTTTCATGGTTAACACGTGCGTTTGTGTTTGTATACATTGTTGGCCTAACACGTGGCGCCCCCTGGCGTTTCCATTGTTTACTTTGTCCAACAATCCAATAAAAACAGACTATCGGTTTTTTGGGCTCCAACAATACTGGAATGCGATTCAACAATCGGTTTCTGTTTGTTTACATTGTTTGTTTACATTTGGTTGGTTTCCATTGTTTACTTTGTGCAACAATCGGTTTATGTCGATTAAAATATCTTTTTCATGGGTAACACGTGCGTTTGTGTTTGTTTACGTTATTGGCCTAACACGTGGCGCCCCCTGGCGTTTCCATTGTTTACTTTGTCCAACAATCCAATAACAACAGACTATTGGTTTGTTGGGCTCCAACAATACTGGAATGCGAATCAACAATCGGTTTCTGTTTGTTTACATTCTGTTGGTTTCCATTGTTTACTTTGTGCAACAATCGGTTTATGTCGATTAAAATATCGTTTTCTTCGGTAACACGTGCGTTTGTGTTTTTTTACATTGTTGGCCTAACACGTAGCGCACCCTGGCGTTTCCATTGTTTACTTTGTCCAACAATCCAATAACAACAGACTATCGGCTTGTTGGGCTCCAACAATACTGGAATGCGAATCAACAATCGGTTTCTGTTTGTTTACATTGTTTGTTTACATTCTGTTGGTTTCCATTGTTTACTTTGTGCAACAATCGGGTTATGTCGATTAAAATATCGTTTTCATCGGTAACACGTGCGTTTGTGTTTGTTTACATTGTTGGCCTAACACGTGGCGCCCCCTGGCGTTTCCATTGTTTACTTTGTCCAACAATCCAATAACAACAGACTATTGGTTTGTTGGGCTCCAACAATACTGGAATGCGAATCAACAATCGGTTTCTGTTTGTTTACATTCTGTTGGTTTCCATTGTTTACTTTGTGCAACAATCGGTTTATGTCGATTAAAATATCGTTTTCTTCGGTAACACGTGCGTTTGTGTTTTTTTACATTGTTGGCCTAACACGTAGCGCCCCCTGGCGTTTCCATAGTTTACTTTGTCCAACAATCCAATAACAACAGACTATCGGTTTGTTGGGCTCCAACAATACTGGAATGCGAATCAACAATCGGTTTCTGTTTGTTTACATTGTTTGTTTACATTCTGTTGGTTTCCATTGTTTACTTTGTGCAACAATCGGTTTATGTCGATTAAAATATCGTTTTCATGGGTAACACGTGCGTTTGTGTTTGTTTACATTGTTGGCCTAACAGGTGCGCCCACTGGCGTTTCCATTGTTTACTTTGTCCAACAATCCAATAACAACAGACTATCGGTTTGTTGGGCTCCAACAATACTAGAATGCGAATCAACAATCGGTTTCTGTTTGTTTACATTCTGTTGGTTTCCATTGTTTACATTGTGCAACAATCGGTTTATGTCGATTAAAATATCGTTTTCATGGGTAACACGTGCGTTTGTGTTTGTTTACATTGTTGGCATAACAGGTGGCGCCCCCTGGCGTTTCCATTGTTTACTTTGTCTAAAAATCCAATAACAACAGACTATCGGTTTGTTGGGCTCCAACAATATTGGAATGCGAACCAACAATCGGTTACTGTTTGTTTACATTCTGTTGGTTTCCATTGTTTACTTTGCGCAACAATCGGTTTATGTCGATTAAAATATCGTTTTCATGGGTAACACGTGCGTTTGTGTTTGTTTACATTGTTGGCCTAACACGTGGCGCCCCCTGGCGTTTCCATTGTTTACTTTGTCCAACAATCCAATAACAACAGACTGTCGGTTTGTTGGGCTCCAACAATACTGGAATGCGAATCAACAATCGGTTTCTGTTTGTTTACATTGTTTGTTTACATTCTGTTGGTTTCCATTGTTTACTTTGTGCAACAATCGGTTTATGTCGATTAAAATATCGTTTTCATGGGCAACACGTGCGTTTGTGTTTGTTTACATTGTTGGCCTAACACGTGGCGCCCCCTGGCGTTTCCATTGTTTACTTTGTCCAACAATCCTATAACAACAGACTATCGGTTTGTTGGGCTCCAACAATACTGGAATGCGAATCAACAATCGGTTTCTCTTTGTTTACATTGTTTGTTTACATTCTGTTGGTTTTCATTGTTTACTTTGTGCAACAATCGGTTTATGTCGATTACAATATCCTTTTCATGGGTAACACGTGCGTTTGTGTTTGTTTACATTGTTGGCCTAACACGTGGCGCCCCCTGGCGTTTCCATTGTTTACTTTGTCCAACAATCCAATAGCAATAAACTATCGGTTTGTTGGGCTCCAACAATACTGGAATGCGAATCAACAATCGGTTTCTGTTTGTTTACATTGTTTGTTTACATTCTGTTGGTTCCATTGTTTACTTTGTGCAACAATCGGTTTATGTCGATTAAAATATCGTTTTCATGGGTAACACGTGCGTTTGTGTTTATTTACATTGTTGGCTTAACTCGTGGCGCCCCCTGGCGTTTCCATTGTTTACTTTGTCCAACAATCCAATAACAACAGACTATTGGTTTGTTGGGCTCCAACAATACTGG
This sequence comes from Maratus speciosus, assembly GCA_963932465.1. Taxonomy (NCBI): domain Eukaryota; kingdom Metazoa; phylum Arthropoda; class Arachnida; order Araneae; family Salticidae; genus Maratus; species Maratus speciosus. Next base: position 182,375,764 of record OZ010795.1, on the reverse strand, counting down.
AATGCGAATCAACAATCGGTTTCTGTTTGTTTACATTGTTTGTTTACATTCTGTTGGTTTCCATTGTTTACTTTGTTCAACAATCGGTTTATGTCGATTAAAATATCGTTTTCATGGGTAACACGTGCGTTTGTGTTTGTTTACATTGTTGGCCTAACACGTGGCGCCCCTTGGCTTTTCCATTGTTTACTTTGTCCAACAATCCAATAACAACAGACTATTGGTTTGTTGGGCTCCAACAATACTGGAATGCGAATCAACAATCGGTTTCTGTTTGTTTACATTCTGTTGGTTTCCATTGTTTACTTTGTGCAACAATCGGTTTATGTCGATTAAAATATCGTTTTCTTCGGTAACACGTGCGTTTGTGTTTTTTTACATTGTTGGCCTAACACGTAGCGCACCCTGGCGTTTCCATTGTTTACTTTGTCCAACAATCCAATAACAACAGACTATCGGCTTGTTGGGCTCCAACAATACTGGAATGCGAATCAACAATCGGTTTCTGTTTGTTTACATTGTTTGTTTACATTCTGTTGGTTTCCATTGTTTACTTTGTGCAACAATCGGGTTATGTCGATTAAAATATCGTTTTCATCGGTAACACGTGCGTTTGTGTTTGTTTACATTGTTGGCCTAACACGTGGCGCCCCCTGGCGTTTCCATTGTTTACTTTGTCCAACAATCCAATAACAACAGACTATTGGTTTGTTGGGCTCCAACAATACTGGAATGCGAATCAACAATCGGTTTCTGTTTGTTTACATTCTGTTGGTTTCCATTGTTTACTTTGTGCAACAATCGGTTTATGTCGATTAAAATATCGTTTTCTTCGGTAACACGTGCGTTTGTGTTTTTTTACATTGTTGGCCTAACACGTAGCGCCCCCTGGCGTTTCCATAGTTTACTTTGTCCAACAATCCAATAACAACAGACTATCGGTTTGTTGGGCTCCAACAATACTGGAATGCGAATCAACAATCGGTTTCTGTTTGTTTACATTGTTTGTTTACATTCTGTTGGTTTCCATTGTATACTTTGTGCAACAATCGGTTTATGTCGATTAAAATATCGTTTTCATGGGTAACACGTGCGTTTGTGTTTGTTTACATTGTTGGCCTAACAGGTGCGCCCACTGGCGTTTCCATTGTTTACTTTGTCCAACAATCCAATAACAACAGACTATCGGTTTGTTGGGCTCCAACAATACTAGAATGCGAATCAACAATCGGTTTCTGTTTGTTTACATTCTGTTGGTTTCCATTGTTTACATTGTGCAACAATCGGTTTATGTCGATTAAAATATCGTTTTCATGGGTAACACGTGCGTTTGTGTTTGTTTACATTGTTGGCATAACAGGTGGCGCCCCCTGGCGTTTCCATTGTTTACTTTGTCTAAAAATCCAATAACAACAGACTATCGGTTTGTTGGGCTCCAACAATATTGGAATGCGAACCAACAATCGGTTACTGTTTGTTTACATTCTGTTGGTTTCCATTGTTTACTTTGCGCAACAATCGGTTTATGTCGATTAAAATATCGTTTTCATGGGTAACACGTGCGTTTGTGTTTGTTTACATTGTTGGCCTAACACGTGGCGCCCCCTGGCGTTTCCATTGTTTACTTTGTCCAACAATCCAATAACAACAGACTGTCGGTTTGTTGGGCTCCAACAATACTGGAATGCGAATCAACAATCGGTTTCTGTTTGTTTACATTGTTTGTTTACATTCTGTTGGTTTCCATTGTTTACTTTGTGCAACAATCGGTTTATGTCGATTAAAATATCGTTTTCATGGGCAACACGTGCGTTTGTGTTTGTTTACATTGTTGGCCTAACACGTGGCGCCCCCTGGCGTTTCCATTGTTTACTTTGTCCAACAATCCTATAACAACAGACTATCGGTTTGTTGGGCTCCAACAATACTGGAATGCGAATCAACAATCGGTTTCTCTTTGTTTACATTGTTTGTTTACATTCTGTTGGTTTTCATTGTTCACTTTGTGCAACAATCGGTTTATGTCGATTAAAATATCGTTTTCATGGGTAACACGTGCGTTTGTGTTTGTTTACATTGTAGGCCTAGCATGTGGCTCCCCCTGGCGTTTCCATTGTTTACTTTGTCCAACAATCCAATAACAACAGACTATCGGTTTGTTGGGCTCCAATAATACTGGAATGCGAATCAACAAACGGTTTCTGTTTGTTTACATTGTTTGTTTACATTCTGTTGGTTTCCATTGTTTACTTTGTGAAACAATCGGTTTATGTCGATTAAAATATCGTTTTCATGGGTAACACGTGCGTTTGTGTTTGTTTACATTGTTGGCCTAACACGTGGCGCCCCCTGGCGTTTCCATTGTTTACTTTGTCCAACAATCCAATAACAACAGACTATCGGTTTGTTGGGCTCCAACAATACTAGAATGCGAATCAACAATCGGTTTCTGTTTGTTTACATTGTTTGTTTACATTCTGTTGGTTTCCATTGTTTACATTGAGCAACAATCGGTTTATGTCGATTAAAATATCGTTTTCATGGGTAACACGTGCGTTTGTGTTTGTTTACATTTTTGGCCTAACAAGTGGCGCCCCTGGCGTTTCCATTGTTTACTTTGTCCAACAATCCAATAGCAATAAACTATCGGTTTGTTGGGCTCCAACAATACTGGAATGCGAATCAACAATCGGTTTCTGTTTGTTTACATTGTTTGTTTACATTCTGTTGGTTCCATTGTTTACTTTGTGCAACAATCGGTTTATGTCGATTAAAATATCGTTTTCATGGGTAACACGTGCGTTTGTGTTTATTTACATTGTTGGCCTAACTCGTGGCGCCCCCTGGCGTTTCCATTGTTTACTTTGTCCAACAATCCAATAACAACAGACTATTGGTTTGTTGGGCTCCAACAATACTGGAATGCGAATCAACAATCGGTTTCTGTTTGTTTACATTGTTTGTTTACATTCTGTTGGTTTCCATTGTTTACTTTGTTCAACAATCGGTTTATGTCGATTAAAATATCGTTTTCATGGGTAACACGTGCGTTTGTGTTTGTTTACATTGTTGGCCTAACACGTGGCGCCCCTTGGCTTTTCCATTGTTTACTTTGTCCAACAATCCAATAACAACAGACTATCGGTTTGTTGGGCTCCAACAATACTGGAATGCGAATCAACAATCGGTTTCTGTTTGTTTACATTCTGTTGCTTCCATTGTTTACTTTGTGCAACAATCGGTTTATGTCGATTAAAATATCGTTTTCATGGTTAACACGTGCGTTTGTGTTTGTATACATTGTTGGCCTAACACGTGGCGCCCCCTGGCGTTTCCATTGTTTACTTTGTCCAACAATCCAATAAAAACAGACTATCGGTTTTTTGGGCTCCAACAATACTGGAATGCGAATCAACAATCGGTTTCTGTTTGTTTACATTGTTTGTTTACATTTGGTTGGTTTCCATTGTTTACTTTGTGCAACAATCGGTTTATGTCGATTAAAATATCTTTTTCATGGGTAACACGTGCGTTTGTGTTTGTTTACGTTATTGGCCTAACACGTGGCGCCCCCTGGCGTTTCCATTGTTTACTTTGTCCAACAATCCAATAACAACAGACTATTGGTTTGTTGGGCTCCAACAATACTGGAATGCGAATCAACAATCGGTTTCTGTTTGTTTACATTCTGTTGGTTTCCATTGTTTACTTTGTGCAACAATCGGTTTATGTCGATTAAAATATCGTTTTCTTCGGTAACACGTGCGTTTGTGTTTTTTTACATTGTTGGCCTAACACGTAGCGCACCCTGGCGTTTCCATTGTTTACTTTGTCCAACAATCCAATAACAACAGACTATCGGCTTGTTGGGCTCCAACAATACTGGAATGCGAATCAACAATCGGTTTCTGTTTGTTTACATTGTTTGTTTACATTCTGTTGGTTTCCATTGTTTACTTTGTGCAACAATCGGGTTATGTCGATTAAAATATCGTTTTCATCGGTAACACGTGCGTTTGTGTTTGTTTACATTGTTGGCCTAACACGTGGCGCCCCCTGGCGTTTCCATTGTTTACTTTGTCCAACAATCCAATAACAACAGACTATTGGTTTGTTGGGCTCCAACAATACTGGAATGCGAATCAACAATCGGTTTCTGTTTGTTTACATTCTGTTGGTTTCCATTGTTTACTTTGTGCAACAATCGGTTTATGTCGATTAAAATATCGTTTTCTTCGGTAACACGTGCGTTTGTGTTTTTTTACATTGTTGGCCTAACACGTAGCGCCCCCTGGCGTTTCCATAGTTTACTTTGTCCAACAATCCAATAACAACAGACTATCGGTTTGTTGGGCTCCAACAATACTGGAATGCGAATCAACAATCGGTTTCTGTTTGTTTACATTGTTTGTTTACATTCTGTTGGTTTCCATTGTTTACTTTGTGCAACAATCGGTTTATGTCGATTAAAATATCGTTTTCATGGGTAACACGTGCGTTTGTGTTTGTTTACATTGTTGGCCTAACAGGTGCGCCCACTGGCGTTTCCATTGTTTACTTTGTCCAACAATCCAATAACAACAGACTGTCGGTTTGTTGGGCTCCAACAATACTAGAATGCGAATCAACAATCGGTTTCTGTTTGTTTACATTCTGTTGGTTTCCATTGTTTACATTGTGCAACAATCGGTTTATGTCGATTAAAATATCGTTTTCATGGGTAACACGTGCGTTTGTGTTTGTTTACATTGTTGGCATAACAGGTGGCGCCCCCTGGCGTTTCCATTGTTTACTTTGTCTAAAAATCCAATAACAACAGACTATCGGTTTGTTGGGCTCCAACAATATTGGAATGCGAACCAACAATCGGTTACTGTTTGTTTACATTCTGTTGGTTTCCATTGTTTACTTTGCGCAACAATCGGTTTATGTCGATTAAAATATCGTTTTCATGGGTAACACGTGCGTTTGTGTTTGTTTACATTGTTGGCCTAACACGTGGCGCCCCCTGGCGTTTCCATTGTTTACTTTGTCCAACAATCCAATAACAACAGACTGTCGGTTTGTTGGGCTCCAACAATACTGGAATGCGAATCAACAATCGGTTTCTGTTTGTTTACATTGTTTGTTTACATTCTGTTGGTTTCCATTGTTTACTTTGTGCAACAATCGGTTTATGTCGATTAAAATATCGTTTTCATGGGCAACACGTGCGTTTGTGTTTGTTTACATTGTTGGCCTAACACGTGGCGCCCCCTGGCGTTTCCATTGTTTACTTTGTCCAACAATCCTATAACAACAGACTATCGGTTTGTTGGGCTCCAACAATACTGGAATGCGAATCAACAATCGGTTTCTCTTTGTTTACATTGTTTGTTTACATTCTGTTGGTTTTCATTGTTCACTTTGTGCAACAAACGGTTTATGTCGATTAAAATATCGTTTTCATGGGTAACACGTGCGTTTGTGTTTGTTTACATTGTAGGCCTAGCATGTGGCTCCCCCTGGCGTTTCCATTGTTTACTTTGTCCAACAATCCAATAACAACAGACTATCGGTTTGTTGGGCTCCAATAATACTGGAATGCGAATCAACAAACGGTTTCTGTTTGTTTACATTGTTTGTTTACATTCTGTTGGTTTCCATTGTTTACTTTGTGAAACAATCGGTTTATGTCGATTAAAATATCGTTTTCATGGGTAACACGTGCGTTTGTGTTTGTTTACATTGTTGGCCTAACACGTGGCGCCCCCTGGCGTTTCCATTGTTTACTTTGTCCAACAATCCAATAACAACAGACTATTGGTTTTTTGGGCTCAAACAATACTGGAATGCGAATCAACAATCGGTTTCTGTTTGCTTACATTGTTTGTTTACATTCTGTTGGTTTCCATTGTTTACTTTGTGCAACAATCGGTTTATGTCGATTACAATATCCTTTTCATGGGTAACACGTGCGTTTGTGTTTGTTTACATTGTTGGCCTAACACGTGGCGCCCCCTGGCGTTTCCATTGTTTACTTTGTCCAACAATCCAATAGCAATAAACTATCGGTTTGTTGGGCTCCAACAATACTGGAATGCGAATCAACAATCGGTTTCTGTTTGTTTACATTGTTTGTTTACATTCTGTTGGTTCCATTGTTTACTTTGTGCAACAATCGGTTTATGTCGATTAAAATATCGTTTTCATGGGTAACACGTGCGTTTGTGTTTATTTACATTGTTGGCCTAACTCGTGGCGCCCCCTGGCGTTTCCATTGTTTACTTTGTCCAACAATCCAATAACAACAGACTATTGGTTTGTTGGGCTCCAACAATACTGGAATGCGAATCAACAATCGGTTTCTGTTTGTTTACATTGTTTGTTTACATTCTGTTGGTTTCCATTGTTTACTTTGTTCAACAATCGGTTTATGTCGATTAAAATATCGTTTTCATGGGTAACACGTGCGTTTGTGTTTGTTTACATTGTTGGCCTAACACGTGGCGCCCCTTGGCTTTTCCATTGTTTACTTTGTCCAACAATCCAATAACAACAGACTATTGGTTTGTTGGGCTCCAACAATACTGGAATGCGAATCAACAATCGGTTTCTGTTTGTTTACATTCTGTTGGTTTCCATTGTTTACTTTGTGCAACAATCGGTTTATGTCGATTAAAATATCGTTTTCTTCGGTAACACGTGCGTTTGTGTTTTTTTACATTGTTGGCCTAACACGTAGCGCACCCTGGCGTTTCCATTGTTTACTTTGTCCAACAATCCAATAACAACAGACTATCGGCTTGTTGGGCTCCAACAATACTGGAATGCGAATCAACAATCGGTTTCTGTTTGTTTACATTGTTTGTTTACATTCTGTTGGTTTCCATTGTTTACTTTGTGCAACAATCGGGTTATGTCGATTAAAATATCGTTTTCATCGGTAACACGTGCGTTTGTGTTTGTTTACATTGTTGGCCTAACACGTGGCGCCCCCTGGCGTTTCCATTGTTTACTTTGTCCAACAATCCAATAACAACAGACTATTGGTTTGTTGGGCTCCAACAATACTGGAATGCGAATCAACAATCGGTTTCTGTTTGTTTACATTCTGTTGGTTTCCATTGTTTACTTTGTGCAACAATCGGTTTATGTCGATTAAAATATCGTTTTCTTCGGTAACACGTGCGTTTGTGTTTTTTTACATTGTTGGCCTAACACGTAGCGCCCCCTGGCGTTTCCATAGTTTACTTTGTCCAACAATCCAATAACAACAGACTATCGGTTTGTTGGGCTCCAACAATACTGGAATGCGAATCAACAATCGGTTTCTGTTTGTTTACATTGTTTGTTTACATTCTGTTGGTTTCCATTGTATACTTTGTGCAACAATCGGTTTATGTCGATTAAAATATCGTTTTCATGGGTAACACGTGCGTTTGTGTTTGTTTACATTGTTGGCCTAACAGGTGCGCCCACTGGCGTTTCCATTGTTTACTTTGTCCAACAATCCAATAACAACAGACTATCGGTTTGTTGGGCTCCAACAATACTAGAATGCGAATCAACAATCGGTTTCTGTTTGTTTACATTCTGTTGGTTTCCATTGTTTACATTGTGCAACAATCGGTTTATGTCGATTAAAATATCGTTTTCATGGGTAACACGTGCGTTTGTGTTTGTTTACATTGTTGGCATAACAGGTGGCGCCCCCTGGCGTTTCCATTGTTTACTTTGTCTAAAAATCCAATAACAACAGACTATCGGTTTGTTGGGCTCCAACAATATTGGAATGCGAACCAACAATCGGTTACTGTTTGTTTACATTCTGTTGGTTTCCATTGTTTACTTTGCGCAACAATCGGTTTATGTCGATTAAAATATCGTTTTCATGGGTAACACGTGCGTTTGTGTTTGTTTACATTGTTGGCCTAACACGTGGCGCCCCCTGGCGTTTCCATTGTTTACTTTGTCCAACAATCCAATAACAACAGACTGTCGGTTTGTTGGGCTCCAACAATACTGGAATGCGAATCAACAATCGGTTTCTGTTTGTTTACATTGTTTGTTTACATTCTGTTGGTTTCCATTGTTTACTTTGTGCAACAATCGGTTTATGTCGATTAAAATATCGTTTTCATGGGCAACACGTGCGTTTGTGTTTGTTTACATTGTTGGCCTAACACGTGGCGCCCCCTGGCGTTTCCATTGTTTACTTTGTCCAACAATCCTATAACAACAGACTATCGGTTTGTTGGGCTCCAACAATACTGGAATGCGAATCAACAATCGGTTTCTCTTTGTTTACATTGTTTGTTTACATTCTGTTGGTTTTCATTGTTCACTTTGTGCAACAATCGGTTTATGTCGATTAAAATATCGTTTTCATGGGTAACACGTGCGTTTGTGTTTGTTTACATTGTAGGCCTAGCATGTGGCTCCCCCTGGCGTTTCCATTGTTTACTTTGTCCAACAATCCAATAACAACAGACTATCGGTTTGTTGGGCTCCAATAATACTGGAATGCGAATCAACAAACGGTTTCTGTTTGTTTACATTGTTTGTTTACATTCTGTTGGTTTCCATTGTTTACTTTGTGAAACAATCGGTTTATGTCGATTAAAATATCGTTTTCATGGGTAACACGTGCGTTTGTGTTTGTTTACATTGTTGGCCTAACACGTGGCGCCCCCTGGCGTTTCCATTGTTTACTTTGTCCAACAATCCAATAACAACAGACTATCGGTTTGTTGGGCTCCAACAATACTAGAATGCGAATCAACAATCGGTTTCTGTTTGTTTACATTGTTTGTTTACATTCTGTTGGTTTCCATTGTTTACATTGAGCAACAATCGGTTTATGTCGATTAAAATATCGTTTTCATGGGTAACACGTGCGTTTGTGTTTGTTTACATTTTTGGCCTAACAAGTGGCGCCCCTGGCGTTTCCATTGTTTACTTTGTGCAACAATCCTATAACAACAGACTATCGGTTTGTTGGGCTCCAACCTACTGGAATGCGAATCAACAATCTGTTTCTCTTTGTTTACATTGTTTGTTTACATTCTGTTGGTTTCCATTGTTTAGTTTGTGCAACAATCGGTTTATGTCGATTAAAATATCGTTTACATGGGCAACACGTGCGTTTGTGTTTGTTTACATTGTTGGCCTAACACGTGGCGCCTCCTGGCGTTTCCATTGTTTACTTTGTCCAACAATTCAATAACAACAGACTATCGGTTTGTTGGGCTCCAACAATACTGGAATGCGAATCAACAATCGGTTTCTGTTTGTTTACATTGTTTGTTTACATTCTGTTGGTTTCCATTGTTTACTTTGTGCAACAATCGGTTTATGTCGATTAAAATATCGTTTACATGGGCAACACGTGCGTTTGTGTTTGTTTACATTGTTGGCCTAACACGTGGCGCCCCCTGGCGTTTCCATTGTTTACTTTGTCCAACAATCCAATAACAACAGACTATCGGTTTGTTGGGCTCAACAATACTGTAATGCGAATCAACAATCGGTTTCTGTTTGTTTACATTGTTTGTTTACATTCTGTTGGTTCCATTGTTTACTTTGTGCAACAATCGGTTTATGTCGATTAAAATATCGTTTTCATGGGTAACACGTGCGTTTGTGTTTATTTACATTGTTGGCCTAACTCGTGGCGCCCCCTGGCGTTTCCATTGTTTACTTTGTCCAACAATCCAATAACAACAGACTATTGGTTTGTTGGGCTCCAACAATACTGGAATGCGAATCAACAATCGGTTTCTGTTTGTTTACATTGTTTGTTTACATTCTGTTGGTTTCCATTGTTTACTTTGTTCAACAATCGGTTTATGTCGATTAAAATATCGTTTTCATGGGTAACACGTGCGTTTGTGTTTGTTTACATTGTTGGCCTAACACGTGGCGCCCCTTGGCTTTTCCATTGTTTACTTTGTCCAACAATCCAATAACAACAGACTATCGGTTTGTTGGGCTCCAACAATACTGGAATGCGAATCAACAATCGGTTTCTGTTTGTTTACATTCTGTTGCTTCCATTGTTTACTTTGTGCAACAATCGGTTTATGTCGATTAAAATATCGTTTTCATGGTTAACACGTGCGTTTGTGTTTGTTTACATTGTTGGCCTAACACGTGGCGCCCCCTGGCGTTTCCATTGTTTACTTTGTCCAACAATCCAATAAAAACAGACTATCGGTTTTTTGGGCTCCAACAATACTGGAATGCGAATCAACAATCGGTTTCTGTTTGTTTACATTGTTTGTTTACATTTGGTTGGTTTCCATTGTTTACTTTGTGCAACAATCGGTTTATGTCGATTAAAATATCTTTTTCATGGGTAACACGTGCGTTTGTGTTTGTTTACGTTATTGGCCTAACACGTGGCGCCCCCTGGCGTTTCCATTGTTTACTTTGTCCAACAATCCAATAACAACAGACTATTGGTTTGTTGGGCTCCAACAATACTGGAATGCGAATCAACAATCGGTTTCTGTTTGTTTACATTCTGTTGGTTTCCATTGTTTACTTTGTGCAACAATCGGTTTATGTCGATTAAAATATCGTTTTCTTCGGTAACACGTGCGTTTGTGTTTTTTTACATTGTTGGCCTAACACGTAGCGCACCCTGGCGTTTCCATTGTTTACTTTGTCCAACAATCCAATAACAACAGACTATCGGCTTGTTGGGCTCCAACAATACTGGAATGCGAATCAACAATCGGTTTCTGTTTGTTTACATTGTTTGTTTACATTCTGTTGGTTTCCATTGTTTACTTTGTGCAACAATCGGGTTATGTCGATTAAAATATCGTTTTCATCGGTAACACGTGCGTTTGTGTTTGTTTACATTGTTGGCCTAACACGTGGCGCCCCCTGGCGTTTCCATTGTTTACTTTGTCCAACAATCCAATAACAACAGACTATTGGTTTGTTGGGCTCCAACAATACTGGAATGCGAATCAACAATCGGTTTCTGTTTGTTTACATTCTGTTGGTTTCCATTGTTTACTTTGTGCAACAATCGGTTTATGTCGATTAAAATATCGTTTTCTTCGGTAACACGTGCGTTTGTGTTTTTTTACATTGTTGGCCTAACACGTAGCGCCCCCTGGCGTTTCCATAGTTTACTTTGTCCAACAATCCAATAACAACAGACTATCGGTTTGTTGGGCTCCAACAATACTGGAATGCGAATCAACAATCGGTTTCTGTTTGTTTACATTGTTTGTTTACATTCTGTTGGTTTCCATTGTTTACTTTGTGCAACAATCGGTTTATGTCGATTAAAATATCGTTTTCATGGGTAACACGTGCGTTTGTGTTTGTTTACATTGTTGGCCTAACAGGTGCGCCCACTGGCGTTTCCATTGTTTACTTTGTCCAACAATCCAATAACAACAGACTATCGGTTTGTTGGGCTCCAACAATACTAGAATGCGAATCAACAATCGGTTTCTGTTTGTTTACATTCTGTTGGTTTCCATTGTTTACATTGTGCAACAATCGGTTTATGTCGATTAAAATATCGTTTTCATGGGTAACACGTGCGTTTGTGTTTGTTTACATTGTTGGCATAACAGGTGGCGCCCCCTGGCGTTTCCATTGTTTACTTTGTCTAAAAATCCAATAACAACAGACTATCGGTTTGTTGGGCTCCAACAATATTGGAATGCGAACCAACAATCGGTTACTGTTTGTTTACATTCTGTTGGTTTCCATTGTTTACTTTGCGCAACAATCGGTTTATGTCGATTAAAATATCGTTTTCATGGGTAACACGTGCGTTTGTGTTTGTTTACATTGTTGGCCTAACACGTGCCGCCCCCTGGCGTTTCCATTGTTTACTTTGTCCAACAATCCAATAACAACAGACTGTCGGTTTGTTGGGCTCCAACAATACTGGAATGCGAATCAACAATCGGTTTCTGTTTGTTTACATTGTTTGTTTACATTCTGTTGGTTTCCATTGTTTACTTTGTGCAACAATCGGTTTATGTCGATTAAAATATCGTTTTCATGGGCAACACGTGCGTTTGTGTTTGTTTACATTGTTGGCCTAACACGTGGCGCCCCCTGGCGTTTCCATTGTTTACTTTGTCCAACAATCCTATAACAACAGACTATCGGTTTGTTGGGCTCCAACAATACTGGAATGCGAATCAACAATCGGTTACTCTTTGTTTACATTGTTTGTTTACATTCTGTTGGTTTTCATTGTTCACTTTGTGCAACAAACGGTTTATGTCGATTAAAATATCGTTTTCATGGGTAACACGTGCGTTTGTGTTTGTTTACATTGTAGGCCTAGCATGTGGCTCCCCCTGGCGTTTCCATTGTTTACTTTGTCCAACAATCCAATAACAACAGACTATCGGTTTGTTGGGCTCCAATAATACTGGAATGCGAATCAACAAACGGTTTCTGTTTGTTTACATTGTTTGTTTACATTCTGTTGGTTTCCATTGTTTACTTTGTGAAACAATCGGTTTATGTCGATTAAAATATCGTTTTCATGGGTAACACGTGCGTTCGTGTTTGTTTACATTGTTGGCCTAACACGTGGCGCCCCCTGGCGTTTCCATTGTTTACTTTGTCCAACAATCCAATAACAACAGACTATTGGTTTTTTGGGCTCAAACAATACTGGAATGCGAATCAACAATCGGTTTCTGTTTGCTTACATTGTTTGTTTACATTCTGTTGGTTTCCATTGTTTACTTTGTGCAACAATCGGTTTATGTCGATTACAATATCCTTTTCATGGGTAACACGTGCGTTTGCGTTTGTTTACATTGTTGGCCTAACACGTGGCGCCCCCTGGCGTTTCCATTGTTTACTTTGTCCAACAATCCAATAGCAATAAACTATCGGTTTGTTGGGCTCCAACAATACTGGAATGCGAATCAACAATCGGTTTCTGTTTGTTTACATTGTTTGTTTACATTCTGTTGGTTCCATTGTTTACTTTGTGCAACAATCGGTTTATGTCGATTAAAATATCGTTTTCATGGGTAACACGTGCGTTTGTGTTTATTTACATTGTTGGCCTAACTCGTGGCGCCCCCTGGCGTTTCCATTGTTTACTTTGTCCAACAATCCAATAACAACAGACTATTGGTTTGTTGGGCTCCAACAATACTGGAATGCGAATCAACAATCGGTTTCTGTTTGTTTACATTGTTTGTTTACATTCTGTTGGTTTCCATTGTTTACTTTGTTCAACAATCGGTTTATGTCGATTAAAATATCGTTTTCATGGGTAACACGTGCGTTTGTGTTTGTTTACATTGTTGGCCTAACACGTGGCGCCCCTTGGCTTTTCCATTGTTTACTTTGTCCAACAATCCAATAACAACAGACTATCGGTTTGTTGGGCTCCAACAATACTGGAATGCGAATCAACAATCGGTTTCTGTTTGTTTACATTCTGTTGCTTCCATTGTTTACTTTGTGCAACAATCGGTTTATGTCGATTAAAATATCGTTTTCATGGTTAACACGTGCGTTTGTGTTTGTTTACATTGTTGGCCTAACACGTGGCGCCCCCTGGCGTTTCCATTGTTTACTTTGTCCAACAATCCAATAAAAACAGACTATCGGTTTTTTGGGCTCCAACAATACTGGAATGCGAATCAACAATCGGTTTCTGTTTGTTTACATTGTTTGTTTACATTTGGTTGGTTTCCATTGTTTACTTTGTGCAACAATCGGTTTATGTCGATTAAAATATCTTTTTCATGGGTAACACGTGCGTTTGTGTTTGTTTACGTTATTGGCCTAACACGTGGCGCCCCCTGGCGTTTCCATTGTTTACTTTGTCCAACAATCCAATAACAACAGACTATTGGTTTGTTGGGCTCCAACAATACTGGAATGCGAATCAACAATCGGTTTCTGTTTGTTTACATTCTGTTGGTTTCCATTGTTTACTTTGTGCAACAATCGGTTTATGTCGATTAAAATATCGTTTTCTTCGGTAACACGTGCGTTTGTGTTTTTTTACATTGTTGGCCTAACACGTAGCGCACCCTGGCGTTTCCATTGTTTACTTTGTCCAACAATCCAATAACAACAGACTATCGGCTTGTTGGGCTCCAACAATACTGGAATGCGAATCAACAATCGGTTTCTGTTTGTTTACATTGTTTGTTTACATTCTGTTGGTTTCCATTGTTTACTTTGTGCAACAATCGGGTTATGTCGATTAAAATATCGTTTTCATCGGTAACACGTGCGTTTGTGTTTGTTTACATTGTTGGCCTAACACGTGGCGCCCCCTGGCGTTTCCATTGTTTACTTTGTCCAACAATCCAATAACAACAGACTATTGGTTTGTTGGGCTCCAACAATACTGGAATGCGAATCAACAATCGGTTTCTGTTTGTTTACATTCTGTTGGTTTCCATTGTTTACTTTGTGCAACAATCGGTTTATGTCGATTAAAATATCGTTTTCTTCGGTAACACGTGCGTTTGTGTTTTTTTACATTGTTGGCCTAACACGTAGCGCCCCCTGGCGTTTCCATAGTTTACTTTGTCCAACAATCCAATAACAACAGACTATCGGTTTGTTGGGCTCCAACAATACTGGAATGCGAATCAACAATCGGTTTCTGTTTGTTTACATTGTTTGTTTACATTCTGTTGGTTTCCATTGTTTACTTTGTGCAACAATCGGTTTATGTCGATTAAAATATCGTTTTCATGGGTAACACGTGCGTTTGTGTTTGTTTACATTGTTGGCCTAACAGGTGCGCCCACTGGCGTTTCCATTGTTTACTTTGTCCAACAATCCAATAACAACAGACTATTGGTTTGTTGGGCTCCAACAATACTAGAATGCGAATCAACAATCGGTTTCTGTTTGTTTACATTCTGTTGGTTTCCATTGTTTACATTGTGCAACAATCGGTTTATGTCGATTAAAATATCGTTTTCTTCGGTAACACGTGCGTTTGTGTTTTTTTACATTGTTGGCCTAACACGTAGCGCACCCTGGCGTTTCCATTGTTTACTTTGTCCAACAATCCAATAACAACAGACTATCGGCTTGTTGGGCTCCAACAATACTGGAATGCGAATCAACAATCGGTTTCTGTTTGTTTACATTGTTTGTTTACATTCTGTTGGTTTCCATTGTTTACTTTGTGCAACAATCGGGTTATGTCGATTAAAATATCGTTTTCATCGGTAACACGTGCGTTTGTGTTTGTTTACATTGTTGGCCTAACACGTGGCGCCCCCTGGCGTTTCCATTGTTTACTTTGTCCAACAATCCAATAACAACAGACTATTGGTTTGTTGGGCTCCAACAATACTGGAATGCGAATCAACAATCGGTTTCTGTTTGTTTACATTCTGTTGGTTTCCATTGTTTACTTTGTGCAACAATCGGTTTATGTCGATTAAAATATCGTTTTCTTCGGTAACACGTGCGTTTGTGTTTTTTTACATTGTTGGCCTAACACGTAGCGCCCCCTGGCGTTTCCATAGTTTACTTTGTCCAACAATCCAATAACAACAGACTATCGGTTTGTTGGGCTCCAACAATACTGGAATGCGAATCAACAATCGGTTTCTGTTTGTTTACATTGTTTGTTTACATTCTGTTGGTTTCCATTGTTTACTTTGTGCAACAATCGGTTTATGTCGATTAAAATATCGTTTTCATGGGTAACACGTGCGTTTGTGTTTGTTTACATTGTTGGCCTAACAGGTGCGCCCACTGGCGTTTCCATTGTTTACTTTGTCCAACAATCCAATAACAACAGACTATCGGTTTGTTGGGCTCCAACAATACTAGAATGCGAATCAACAATCGGTTTCTGTTTGTTTACATTCTGTTGGTTTCCATTGTTTACATTGTGCAACAATCGGTTTATGTCGATTAAAATATCGTTTTCATGGGTAACACGTGCGTTTGTGTTTGTATACATTGTTGGCCTAACACGTGGCGCCCCCTGGCGTTTCCATTGTTTACTTTGTCCAACAATCCAATAAAAACAGACTATCGGTTTTTTGGGCTCCAACAATACTGGAATGCGAATCAACAATCGGTTTCTGTTTGTTTACATTGTTTGTTTACATTTGGTTGGTTTCCATTGTTTACTTTGTGCAACAATCGGTTTATGTCGATTAAAATATCTTTTTCATGGGTAACACGTGCGTTTGTGTTTGTTTACGTTATTGGCCTAACACGTGGCGCCCCCTGGCGTTTCCATTGTTTACTTTGTCCAACAATCCAATAACAACAGACTATTGGTTTGTTGGGCTCCAACAATACTGGAATGCGAATCAACAATCGGTTTCTGTTTGTTTACATTCTGTTGGTTTCCATTGTTTACTTTGTGCAACAATCGGTTTATGTCGATTAAAATATCGTTTTCTTCGGTAACACGTGCGTTTGTGTTTTTTTACATTGTTGGCCTAACACGTAGCGCACCCTGGCGTTTCCATTGTTTACTTTGTCCAACAATCCAATAACAACAGACTATCGGCTTGTTGGGCTCCAACAATACTGGAATGCGAATCAACAATCGGTTTCTGTTTGTTTACATTGTTTGTTTACATTCTGTTGGTTTCCATTGTTTACTTTGTGCAACAATCGGGTTATGTCGATTAAAATATCGTTTTCATCGGTAACACGTGCGTTTGTGTTTGTTTACATTGTTGGCCTAACACGTGGCGCCCCCTGGCGTTTCCATTGTTTACTTTGTCCAACAGTCCAATAACAACAGACTATTGGTTTGTTGGGCTCCAACAATACTGGAATGCGAATCAACAATCGGTTTCTGTTTGTTTACATTCTGTTGGTTTCCATTGTTTACTTTGTGCAACAATCGGTTTATGTCGATTAAAATATCGTTTTCTTCGGTAACACGTGCGTTTGTGTTTTTTTACATTGTTGGCCTAACACGTAGCGCCCCCTGGCGTTTCCATAGTTTACTTTGTCCAACAATCCAATAACAACAGACTATCGGTTTGTTGGGCTCCAACAATACTGGAATGCGAATCAACAATCGGTTTCTGTTTGTTTACATTGTTTGTTTACATTCTGTTGGTTTCCATTGTTTACTTTGTGCAACAATCGGTTTATGTCGATTAAAATATCGTTTTCATGGGTAACACGTGCGTTTGTGTTTGTTTACATTGTTGGCCTAACAGGTGCGCCCACTGGCGTTTCCATTGTTTACTTTGTCCAACAATCCAATAACAACAGACTATCGGTTTGTTGGGCTCCAACAATACTAGAATGCGAATCAACAATCGGTTTCTGTTTGTTTACATTCTGTTGGTTTCCATTGTTTACATTGTGCAACAATCGGTTTATGTCGATTAAAATATCGTTTTCATGGGTAACACGTGCGTTTGTGTTTGTTTACATTGTTGGCATAACAGGTGGCGCCCCCTGGCGTTTCCATTGTTTACTTTGTCTAAAAATCCAATAACAACAGACTATCGGTTTGTTGGGCTCCAACAATATTGGAATGCGAACCAACAATCGGTTACTGTTTGTTTACATTCTGTTGGTTTCCATTGTTTACTTTGCGCAACAATCGGTTTATGTCGATTAAAATATCGTTTTCATGGGTAACACGTGCGTTTGTGTTTGTTTACATTGTTGGCCTAACACGTGGCGCCCCCTGGCGTTTCCATTGTTTACTTTGTCCAACAATCCAATAACAACAGACTGTCGGTTTGTTGGGCTCCAACAATACTGGAATGCGAATCAACAATCGGTTTCTGTTTGTTTACATTGTTTGTTTACATTCTGTTGGTTTCCATTGTTTACTTTGTGCAACAATCGGTTTATGTCGATTAAAATATCGTTTTCATGGGCAACACGTGCGTTTGTGTTTGTTTACATTGTTGGCCTAACACGTGGCGCCCCCTGGCGTTTCCATTGTTTACTTTGTCCAACAATCCTATAACAACAGACTATCGGTTTGTTGGGCTCCAACAATACTGGAATGCGAATCAACAATCGGTTTCTCTTTGTTTACATTGTTTGTTTACATTCTGTTGGTTTTCATTGTTCACTTTGTGCAACAAACGGTTTATGTCGATTAAAATATCGTTTTCATGGGTAACACGTGCGTTTGTGTTTGTTTACATTGTAGGCCTAGCATGTGGCTCCCCCTGGCGTTTCCATTGTTTACTTTGTCCAACAATCCAATAACAACAGACTATCGGTTTGTTGGGCTCCAATAATACTGGAATGCGAATCAACAAACGGTTTCTGTTTGTTTACATTGTTTGTTTACATTCTGTTGGTTTCCATTGTTTACTTTGTGCAACAATCGGTTTATGTCGATTACAATATCCTTTTCATGGGTAACACGTGCGTTTGTGTTTGTTTACATTGTTGGCCTAACACGTGGCGCCCCCTGGCGTTTCCATTGTTTACTTTGTCCAACAATCCAATAGCAATAAACTATCGGTTTGTTGGGCTCCAACAATACTGGAATGCGAATCAACAATCGGTTTCTGTTTGTTTACATTGTTTGTTTACATTCTGTTGGTTCCATTGTTTACTTTGTGCAACAATCGGTTTATGTCGATTAAAATATCGTTTTCATGGGTAACACGTGCGTTTGTGTTTATTTACATTGTTGGCCTAACTCGTGGCGCCCCCTGGCGTTTCCATTGTTTACTTTGTCCAACAATCCAATAACAACAGACTATTGGTTTGTTGGGCTCCAACAATACTGGAATGCGAATCAACAATCGGTTTCTGTTTGTTTACATTGTTTGTTTACATTCTGTTGGTTTCCATTGTTTACTTTGTTCAACAATCGGTTTATGTCGATTAAAATATCGTTTTCATGGGTAACACGTGCGTTTGTGTTTGTTTACATTGTTGGCCTAACACGTGGCGCCCCTTGGCTTTTCCATTGTTTACTTTGTCCAACAATCCAATAACAACAGACTATTGGTTTGTTGGGCTCCAACAATACTGGAATGCGAATCAACAATCGGTTTCTGTTTGTTTACATTCTGTTGGTTTCCATTGTTTACTTTGTGCAACAATCGGTTTATGTCGATTAAAATATCGTTTTCTTCGGTAACACGTGCGTTTGTGTTTTTTTACATTGTTGGCCTAACACGTAGCGCACCCTGGCGTTTCCATTGTTTACTTTGTCCAACAATCCAATAACAACAGACTATCGGCTTGTTGGGCTCCAACAATACTGGAATGCGAATCAACAATCGGTTTCTGTTTGTTTACATTGTTTGTTTACATTCTGTTGGTTTCCATTGTTTACTTTGTGCAACAATCGGGTTATGTCGATTAAAATATCGTTTTCATCGGTAACACGTGCGTTTGTGTTTGTTTACATTGTTGGCCTAACACGTGGCGCCCCCTGGCGTTTCCATTGTTTACTTTGTCCAACAATCCAATAACAACAGACTATTGGTTTGTTGGGCTCCAACAATACTGGAATGCGAATCAACAATCGGTTTCTGTTTGTTTACATTCTGTTGGTTTCCATTGTTTACTTTGTGCAACAATCGGTTTATGTCGATTAAAATATCGTTTTCTTCGGTAACACGTGCGTTTGTGTTTTTTTACATTGTTGGCCTACTACGTAGCGCCCCCTGGCGTTTCCATAGTTTACTTTGTCCAACAATCCAATAACAACAGACTATCGGTTTGTTGGGCTCCAACAATACTGGAATGCGAATCAACAATCGGTTTCTGTTTGTTTACATTGTTTGTTTACATTCTGTTGGTTTCCATTGTATACTTTGTGCAACAATCGGTTTATGTCGATTAAAATATCGTTTTCATGGGTAACACGTGCGTTTGTGTTTGTTTACATTGTTGGCCTAACAGGTGCGCCCACTGGCGTTTCCATTGTTTACTTTGTCCAACAATCCAATAACAACAGACTATCGGTTTGTTGGGCTCCAACAATACTAGAATGCGAATCAACAATCGGTTTCTGTTTGTTTACATTCTGTTGGTTTCCATTGTTTACATTGTGCAACAATCGGTTTATGTCGATTAAAATATCGTTTTCATGGGTAACACGTGCGTTTGTGTTTGTTTACATTGTTGGCATAACAGGTGGCGCCCCCTGGCGTTTCCATTGTTTACTTTGTCTAAAAATCCAATAACAACAGACTATCGGTTTGTTGGGCTCCAACAATATTGGAATGCGAACCAACAATCGGTTACTGTTTGTTTACATTCTGTTGGTTTCCATTGTTTACTTTGCGCAACAATCGGTTTATGTCGATTAAAATATCGTTTTCATGGGTAACACGTGCGTTTGTGTTTGTTTACATTGTTGGCCTAACACGTGGCGCCCCCTGGCGTTTCCATTGTTTACTTTGTCCAACAATCCAATAACAACAGACTGTCGGTTTGTTGGGCTCCAACAATACTGGAATGCGAATCAACAATCGGTTTCTGTTTGTTTACATTGTTTGTTTACATTCTGTTGGTTTCCATTGTTTACTTTGTGCAACAATCGGTTTATGTCGATTAAAATATCGTTTTCATGGGCAACACGTGCGTTTGTGTTTGTTTACATTGTTGGCCTAACACGTGGCGCCCCCTGGCGTTTCCATTGTTTACTTTGTCCAACAATCCTATAACAACAGACTATCGGTTTGTTGGGCTCCAACAATACTGGAATGCGAATCAACAATCGGTTTCTCTTTGTTTACATTGTTTGTTTACATTCTGTTGGTTTTCATTGTTCACTTTGTGCAACAATCGGTTTATGTCGATTAAAATATCGTTTTCATGGGTAACACGTGCGTTTGTGTTTGTTTACATTGTAGGCCTAGCATGTGGCTCCCCCTGGCGTTTCCATTGTTTACTTTGTCCAACAATCCAATAACAACAGACTATCGGTTTGTTGGGCTCCAATAATACTGGAATGCGAATCAACAAACGGTTTCTGTTTGTTTACATTGTTTGTTTACATTCTGTTGGTTTCCATTGTTTACTTTGTGAAACAATCGGTTTATGTCGATTAAAATATCGTTTTCATGGGTAACACGTGCGTTTGTGTTTGTTTACATTGTTGGCCTAACACGTGGCGCCCCCTGGCGTTTCCATTGTTTACTTTGTCCAACAATCCAATAACAACAGACTATCGGTTTGTTGGGCTCCAACAATACTAGAATGCGAATCAACAATCGGTTTCTGTTTGTTTACATTGTTTGTTTACATTCTGTTGGTTTCCATTGTTTACATTGAGCAACAATCGGTTTATGTCGATTAAAATATCGTTTTCATGGGTAACACGTGCGTTTGTGTTTGTTTACATTTTTGGCCTAACAAGTGGCGCCCCTGGCGTTTCCATTGTTTACTTTGTGCAACAATCCTATAACAACAGACTATCGGTTTGTTGGGCTCCAACCTACTGGAATGCGAATCAACAATCTGTTTCTCTTTGTTTACATTGTTTGTTTACATTCTGTTGGTTTCCATTGTTTAGTTTGTGCAACAATCGGTTTATGTCGATTAAAATATCGTTTACATGGGCAACACGTGCGTTTGTGTTTGTTTACATTGTTGGCCTAACACGTGGCGCCTCCTGGCGTTTCCATTGTTTACTTTGTCCAACAATTCAATAACAACAGACTATCGGTTTGTTGGGCTCCAACAATACTGGAATGCGAATCAACAATCGGTTTCTGTTTGTTTACATTGTTTGTTTACATTCTGTTGGTTTCCATTGTTTACTTTGTGCAACAATCGGTTTATGTCGATTAAAATATCGTTTACATGGGCAACACGTGCGTTTGTGTTTGTTTACATTGTTGGCCTAACAAGTGGCGCCCCCTGGCGTTTCCATTGTTTACTTTGTCCAACAATCCAATAACAACAGACTATCGGTTTGTTGGGCTCAACAATACTGTAATGCGAATCAACAATCGGTTTCTGTTTGTTTACATTGTTTGTTTACATTCTGTTGGTTCCATTGTTTACTTTGTGCAACAATCGGTTTATGTCGATTAAAATATCGTTTTCATGGGTAACACGTGCGTTTGTGTTTATTTACATTGTTGGCCTAACTCGTGGCGCCCCCTGGCGTTTCCATTGTTTACTTTGTCCAACAATCCAATAACAACAGACTATTGGTTTGTTGGGCTCCAACAATACTGGAATGCGAATCAACAATCGGTTTCTGTTTGTTTACATTGTTTGTTTACATTCTGTTGGTTTCCATTGTTTACTTTGTTCAACAATCGGTTTATGTCGATTAAAATATCGTTTTCATGGGTAACACGTGCGTTTGTGTTTGTTTACATTGTTGGCCTAACACGTGGCGCCCCTTGGCTTTTCCATTGTTTACTTTGTCCAACAATCCAATAACAACAGACTATCGGTTTGTTGGGCTCCAACAATACTGGAATGCGAATCAACAATCGGTTTCTGTTTGTTTACATTCTGTTGCTTCCATTGTTTACTTTGTGCAACAATCGGTTTATGTCGATTAAAATATCGTTTTCATGGTTAACACGTGCGTTTGTGTTTGTTTACATTGTTGGCCTAACACGTGGCGCCCCCTGGCGTTTCCATTGTTTACTTTGTCCAACAATCCAATAAAAACAGACTATCGGTTTTTTGGGCTCCAACAATACTGGAATGCGAATCAACAATCGGTTTCTGTTTGTTTACATTGTTTGTTTACATTTGGTTGGTTTCCATTGTTTACTTTGTGCAACAATCGGTTTATGTCGATTAAAATATCTTTTTCATGGGTAACACGTGCGTTTGTGTTTGTTTACGTTATTGGCCTAACACGTGGCGCCCCCTGGCGTTTCCATTGTTTACTTTGTCCAACAATCCAATAACAACAGACTATTGGTTTGTTGGGCTCCAACAATACTGGAATGCGAATCAACAATCGGTTTCTGTTTGTTTACATTCTGTTGGTTTCCATTGTTTACTTTGTGCAACAATCGGTTTATGTCGATTAAAATATCGTTTTCTTCGGTAACACGTGCGTTTGTGTTTTTTTACATTGTTGGCCTAACACGTAGCGCACCCTGGCGTTTCCATTGTTTACTTTGTCCAACAATCCAATAACAACAGACTATCGGCTTGTTGGGCTCCAACAATACTGGAATGCGAATCAACAATCGGTTTCTGTTTGTTTACATTGTTTGTTTACATTCTGTTGGTTTCCATTGTTTACTTTGTGCAACAATCGGGTTATGTCGATTAAAATATCGTTTTCATCGGTAACACGTGCGTTTGTGTTTGTTTACATTGTTGGCCTAACACGTGGCGCCCCCTGGCGTTTCCATTGTTTACTTTGTCCAACAATCCAATAACAACAGACTATTGGTTTGTTGGGCTCCAACAATACTGGAATGCGAATCAACAATCGGTTTCTGTTTGTTTACATTCTGTTGGTTTCCATTGTTTACTTTGTGCAACAATCGGTTTATGTCGATTAAAATATCGTTTTCTTCGGTAACACGTGCGTTTGTGTTTTTTTACATTGTTGGCCTAACACGTAGCGCCCCCTGGCGTTTCCATAGTTTACTTTGTCCAACAATCCAATAACAACAGACTATCGGTTTGTTGGGCTCCAACAATACTGGAATGCGAATCAACAATCGGTTTCTGTTTGTTTACATTGTTTGTTTACATTCTGTTGGTTTCCATTGTTTACTTTGTGCAACAATCGGTTTATGTCGATTAAAATATCGTTTTCATGGGTAACACGTGCGTTTGTGTTTGTTTACATTGTTGGCCTAACAGGTGCGCCCACTGGCGTTTCCATTGTTTACTTTGTCCAACAATCCAATAACAACAGACTATCGGTTTGTTGGGCTCCAACAATACTAGAATGCGAATCAACAATCGGTTTCTGTTTGTTTACATTCTGTTGGTTTCCATTGTTTACATTGTGCAACAATCGGTTTATGTCGATTAAAATATCGTTTTCATGGGTAACACGTGCGTTTGTGTTTGTTTACATTGTTGGCATAACAGGTGGCGCCCCCTGGCGTTTCCATTGTTTACTTTGTCTAAAAATCCAATAACAACAGACTATCGGTTTGTTGGGCTCCAACAATATTGGAATGCGAACCAACAATCGGTTACTGTTTGTTTACATTCTGTTGGTTTCCATTGTTTACTTTGCGCAACAATCGGTTTATGTCGATTAAAATATCGTTTTCATGGGTAACACGTGCGTTTGTGTTTGTTTACATTGTTGGCCTAACACGTGCCGCCCCCTGGCGTTTCCATTGTTTACTTTGTCCAACAATCCAATAACAACAGACTGTCGGTTTGTTGGGCTCCAACAATACTGGAATGCGAATCAACAATCGGTTTCTGTTTGTTTACATTGTTTGTTTACATTCTGTTGGTTTCCATTGTTTACTTTGTGCAACAATCGGTTTATGTCGATTAAAATATCGTTTTCATGGGCAACACGTGCGTTTGTGTTTGTTTACATTGTTGGCCTAACACGTGGCGCCCCCTGGCGTTTCCATTGTTTACTTTGTCCAACAATCCTATAACAACAGACTATCGGTTTGTTGGGCTCCAACAATACTGGAATGCGAATCAACAATCGGTTACTCTTTGTTTACATTGTTTGTTTACATTCTGTTGGTTTTCATTGTTCACTTTGTGCAACAAACGGTTTATGTCGATTAAAATATCGTTTTCATGGGTAACACGTGCGTTTGTGTTTGTTTACATTGTAGGCCTAGCATGTGGCTCCCCCTGGCGTTTCCATTGTTTACTTTGTCCAACAATCCAATAACAACAGACTATCGGTTTGTTGGGCTCCAATAATACTGGAATGCGAATCAACAAACGGTTTCTGTTTGTTTACATTGTTTGTTTACATTCTGTTGGTTTCCATTGTTTACTTTGTGAAACAATCGGTTTATGTCGATTAAAATATCGTTTTCATGGGTAACACGTGCGTTCGTGTTTGTTTACATTGTTGGCCTAACACGTGGCGCCCCCTGGCGTTTCCATTGTTTACTTTGTCCAACAATCCAATAACAACAGACTATTGGTTTTTTGGGCTCAAACAATACTGGAATGCGAATCAACAATCGGTTTCTGTTTGCTTACATTGTTTGTTTACATTCTGTTGGTTTCCATTGTTTACTTTGTGCAACAATCGGTTTATGTCGATTACAATATCCTTTTCATGGGTAACACGTGCGTTTGTGTTTGTTTACATTGTTGGCCTAACACGTGGCGCCCCCTGGCGTTTCCATTGTTTACTTTGTCCAACAATCCAATAGCAATAAACTATCGGTTTGTTGGGCTCCAACAATACTGGAATGCGAATCAACAATCGGTTTCTGTTTGTTTACATTGTTTGTTTACATTCTGTTGGTTCCATTGTTTACTTTGTGCAACAATCGGTTTATGTCGATTAAAATATCGTTTTCATGGGTAACACGTGCGTTTGTGTTTATTTACATTGTTGGCCTAACTCGTGGCGCCCCCTGGCGTTTCCATTGTTTACTTTGTCCAACAATCCAATAACAACAGACTATTGGTTTGTTGGGCTCCAACAATACTGGAATGCGAATCAACAATCGGTTTCTGTTTGTTTACATTGTTTGTTTACATTCTGTTGGTTTCCATTGTTTACTTTGTTCAACAATCGGTTTATGTCGATTAAAATATCGTTTTCATGGGTAACACGTGCGTTTGTGTTTGTTTACATTGTTGGCCTAACACGTGGCGCCCCTTGGCTTTTCCATTGTTTACTTTGTCCAACAATCCAATAACAACAGACTATCGGTTTGTTGGGCTCCAACAATACTGGAATGCGAATCAACAATCGGTTTCTGTTTGTTTACATTCTGTTGCTTCCATTGTTTACTTTGTGCAACAATCGGTTTATGTCGATTAAAATATCGTTTTCATGGTTAACACGTGCGTTTGTGTTTGTTTACATTGTTGGCCTAACACGTGGCGCCCCCTGGCGTTTCCATTGTTTACTTTGTCCAACAATCCAATAAAAACAGACTATCGGTTTTTTGGGCTCCAACAATACTGGAATGCGAATCAACAATCGGTTTCTGTTTGTTTACATTGTTTGTTTACATTTGGTTGGTTTCCATTGTTTACTTTGTGCAACAATCGGTTTATGTCGATTAAAATATCTTTTTCATGGGTAACACGTGCGTTTGTGTTTGTTTACGTTATTGGCCTAACACGTGGCGCCCCCTGGCGTTTCCATTGTTTACTTTGTCCAACAATCCAATAACAACAGACTATTGGTTTGTTGGGCTCCAACAATACTGGAATGCGAATCAACAATCGGTTTCTGTTTGTTTACATTCTGTTGGTTTCCATTGTTTACTTTGTGCAACAATCGGTTTATGTCGATTAAAATATCGTTTTCTTCGGTAACACGTGCGTTTGTGTTTTTTTACATTGTTGGCCTAACACGTAGCGCACCCTGGCGTTTCCATTGTTTACTTTGTCCAACAATCCAATAACAACAGACTATCGGCTTGTTGGGCTCCAACAATACTGGAATGCGAATCAACAATCGGTTTCTGTTTGTTTACATTGTTTGTTTACATTCTGTTGGTTTCCATTGTTTACTTTGTGCAACAATCGGGTTATGTCGATTAAAATATCGTTTTCATCGGTAACACGTGCGTTTGTGTTTGTTTACATTGTTGGCCTAACACGTGGCGCCCCCTGGCGTTTCCATTGTTTACTTTGTCCAACAATCCAATAACAACAGACTATTGGTTTGTTGGGCTCCAACAATACTGGAATGCGAATCAACAATCGGTTTCTGTTTGTTTACATTCTGTTGGTTTCCATTGTTTACTTTGTGCAACAATCGGTTTATGTCGATTAAAATATCGTTTTCTTCGGTAACACGTGCGTTTGTGTTTTTTTACATTGTTGGCCTAACACGTAGCGCCCCCTGGCTTTTCCATAGTTTACTTTGTCCAACAATCCAATAACAACAGACTATCGGTTTGTTGGGCTCCAACAATACTGGAATGCGAATCAACAATCGGTTTCTGTTTGTTTACATTGTTTGTTTACATTCTGTTGGTTTCCATTGTTTACTTTGTGCAACAATCGGTTTATGTCGATTAAAATATCGTTTTCATGGGTAACACGTGCGTTTGTGTTTGTTTACATTGTTGGCCTAACAGGTGCGCCCACTGGCGTTTCCATTGTTTACTTTGTCCAACAATCCAATAACAACAGACTATTGGTTTGTTGGGCTCCAACAATACTAGAATGCGAATCAACAATCGGTTTCTGTTTGTTTACATTCTGTTGGTTTCCATTGTTTACATTGTGCAACAATCGGTTTATGTCGATTAAAATATCGTTTTCTTCGGTAACACGTGCGTTTGTGTTTTTTTACATTGTTGGCCTAACACGTAGCGCACCCTGGCGTTTCCATTGTTTACTTTGTCCAACAATCCAATAACAACAGACTATCGGCTTGTTGGGCTCCAACAATACTGGAATGCGAATCAACAATCGGTTTCTGTTTGTTTACATTGTTTGTTTACATTCTGTTGGTTTCCATTGTTTACTTTGTGCAACAATCGGGTTATGTCGATTAAAATATCGTTTTCATCGGTAACACGTGCGTTTGTGTTTGTTTACATTGTTGGCCTAACACGTGGCGCCCCCTGGCGTTTCCATTGTTTACTTTGTCCAACAATCCAATAACAACAGACTATTGGTTTGTTGGGCTCCAACAATACTGGAATGCGAATCAACAATCGGTTTCTGTTTGTTTACATTCTGTTGGTTTCCATTGTTTACTTTGTGCAACAATCGGTTTATGTCGATTAAAATATCGTTTTCTTCGGTAACACGTGCGTTTGTGTTTTTTTACATTGTTGGCCTAACACGTAGCGCCCCCTGGCGTTTCCATAGTTTACTTTGTCCAACAATCCAATAACAACAGACTATCGGTTTGTTGGGCTCCAACAATACTGGAATGCGAATCAACAATCGGTTTCTGTTTGTTTACATTGTTTGTTTACATTCTGTTGGTTTCCATTGTTTACTTTGTGCAACAATCGGTTTATGTCGATTAAAATATCGTTTTCATGGGTAACACGTGCGTTTGTGTTTGTTTACATTGTTGGCCTAACAGGTGCGCCCACTGGCGTTTCCATTGTTTACTTTGTCCAACAATCCAATAACAACAGACTATCGGTTTGTTGGGCTCCAACAATACTAGAATGCGAATCAACAATCGGTTTCTGTTTGTTTACATTCTGTTGGTTTCCATTGTTTACATTGTGCAACAATCGGTTTATGTCGATTAAAATATCGTTTTCATGGGTAACACGTGCGTTTGTGTTTGTTTACATTGTTGGCATAACAGGTGGCGCCCCCTGGCGTTTCCATTGTTTACTTTGTCTAAAAATCCAATAACAACAGACTATCGGTTTGTTGGGCTCCAACAATATTGGAATGCGAACCAACAATCGGTTACTGTTTGTTTACATTCTGTTGGTTTCCATTGTTTACTTTGCGCAACAATCGGTTTATGTCGATTAAAATATCGTTTTCATGGGTAACACGTGCGTTTGTGTTTGTTTACATTGTTGGCCTAACACGTGCCGCCCCCTGGCGTTTCCATTGTTTACTTTGTCCAACAATCCAATAACAACAGACTGTCGGTTTGTTGGGCTCCAACAATACTGGAATGCGAATCAACAATCGGTTTCTGTTTGTTTACATTGTTTGTTTACATTCTGTTGGTTTCCATTGTTTACTTTGTGCAACAATCGGTTTATGTCGATTAAAATATCGTTTTCATGGGCAACACGTGCGTTTGTGTTTGTTTACATTGTTGGCCTAACACGTGGCGCCCCCTGGCGTTTCCATTGTTTACTTTGTCCAACAATCCTATAACAACAGACTATCGGTTTGTTGGGCTCCAACAATACTGGAATGCGAATCAACAATCGGTTACTCTTTGTTTACATTGTTTGTTTACATTCTGTTGGTTTTCATTGTTCACTTTGTGCAACAAACGGTTTATGTCGATTAAAATATCGTTTTCATGGGTAACACGTGCGTTTGTGTTTGTTTACATTGTAGGCCTAGCATGTGGCTCCCCCTGGCGTTTCCATTGTTTACTTTGTCCAACAATCCAATAACAACAGACTATCGGTTTGTTGGGCTCCAATAATACTGGAATGCGAATCAACAAACGGTTTCTGTTTGTTTACATTGTTTGTTTACATTCTGTTGGTTTCCATTGTTTACTTTGTGAAACAATCGGTTTATGTCGATTAAAATATCGTTTTCATGGGTAACACGTGCGTTCGTGTTTGTTTACATTGTTGGCCTAACACGTGGCGCCCCCTGGCGTTTCCATTGTTTACTTTGTCCAACAATCCAATAACAACAGACTATTGGTTTTTTGGGCTCAAACAATACTGGAATGCGAATCAACAATCGGTTTCTGTTTGCTTACATTGTTTGTTTACATTCTGTTGGTTTCCATTGTTTACTTTGTGCAACAATCGGTTTATGTCGATTACAATATCCTTTTCATGGGTAACACGTGCGTTTGTGTTTGTTTACATTGTTGGCCTAACACGTGGCGCCCCCTGGCGTTTCCATTGTTTACTTTGTCCAACAATCCAATAGCAATAAACTATCGGTTTGTTGGGCTCCAACAATACTGGAATGCGAATCAACAATCGGTTTCTGTTTGTTTACATTGTTTGTTTACATTCTGTTGGTTCCATTGTTTACTTTGTGCAACAATCGGTTTATGTCGATTAAAATATCGTTTTCATGGGTAACACGTGCGTTTGTGTTTATTTACATTGTTGGCCTAACTCGTGGCGCCCCCTGGCGTTTCCATTGTTTACTTTGTCCAACAATCCAATAACAACAGACTATTGGTTTGTTGGGCTCCAACAATACTGGAATGCGAATCAACAATCGGTTTCTGTTTGTTTACATTGTTTGTTTACATTCTGTTGGTTTCCATTGTTTACTTTGTTCAACAATCGGTTTATGTCGATTAAAATATCGTTTTCATGGGTAACACGTGCGTTTGTGTTTGTTTACATTGTTGGCCTAACACGTGGCGCCCCTTGGCTTTTCCATTGTTTACTTTGTCCAACAATCCAATAACAACAGACTATCGGTTTGTTGGGCTCCAACAATACTGGAATGCGAATCAACAATCGGTTTCTGTTTGTTTACATTCTGTTGCTTCCATTGTTTACTTTGTGCAACAATCGGTTTATGTCGATTAAAATATCGTTTTCATGGTTAACACGTGCGTTTGTGTTTGTTTACATTGTTGGCCTAACACGTGGCGCCCCCTGGCGTTTCCATTGTTTACTTTGTCCAACAATCCAATAAAAACAGACTATCGGTTTTTTGGGCTCCAACAATACTGGAATGCGAATCAACAATCGGTTTCTGTTTGTTTACATTGTTTGTTTACATTTGGTTGGTTTCCATTGTTTACTTTGTGCAACAATCGGTTTATGTCGATTAAAATATCTTTTTCATGGGTAACACGTGCGTTTGTGTTTGTTTACGTTATTGGCCTAACACGTGGCGCCCCCTGGCGTTTCCATTGTTTACTTTGTCCAACAATCCAATAACAACAGACTATTGGTTTGTTGGGCTCCAACAATACTGGAATGCGAATCAACAATCGGTTTCTGTTTGTTTACATTCTGTTGGTTTCCATTGTTTACTTTGTGCAACAATCGGTTTATGTCGATTAAAATATCGTTTTCTTCGGTAACACGTGCGTTTGTGTTTTTTTACATTGTTGGCCTAACACGTAGCGCACCCTGGCGTTTCCATTGTTTACTTTGTCCAACAATCCAATAACAACAGACTATCGGCTTGTTGGGCTCCAACAATACTGGAATGCGAATCAACAATCGGTTTCTGTTTGTTTACATTGTTTGTTTACATTCTGTTGGTTTCCATTGTTTACTTTGTGCAACAATCGGGTTATGTCGATTAAAATATCGTTTTCATCGGTAACACGTGCGTTTGTGTTTTATTACATTGTTGGCCTAACACGTGGCGCCCCCTGGCGTTTCCATTGTTTACTTTGTCCAACAATCCAATAACAACAGACTATTGGTTTGTTGGGCTCCAACAATACTGGAATGCGAATCAACAATCGGTTTCTGTTTGTTTACATTCTGTTGGTTTCCATTGTTTACTTTGTGCAACAATCGGTTTATGTCGATTAAAATATCGTTTTCTTCGGTAACACGTGCGTTTGTGTTTTTTTACATTGTTGGCCTAACACGTAGCGCCCCCTGGCGTTTCCATAGTTTACTTTGTCCAACAATCCAATAACAACAGACTATCGGTTTGTTGGGCTCCAACAATACTGGAATGCGAATCAACAATCGGTTTCTGTTTGTTTACATTGTTTGTTTACATTCTGTTGGTTTCCATTGTTTACTTTGTGCAACAATCGGTTTATGTCGATTAAAATATCGTTTTCATGGGTAACACGTGCGTTTGTGTTTGTTTACATTGTTGGCCTAACAGGTGCGCCCACTGGCGTTTCCATTGTTTACTTTGTCCAACAATCCAATAACAACAGACTATTGGTTTGTTGGGCTCCAACAATACTAGAATGCGAATCAACAATCGGTTTCTGTTTGTTTACATTCTGTTGGTTTCCATTGTTTACATTGTGCAACAATCGGTTTATGTCGATTAAAATATCGTTTTCTTCGGTAACACGTGCGTTTGTGTTTTTTTACATTGTTGGCCTAACACGTAGCGCACCCTGGCGTTTCCATTGTTTACTTTGTCCAACAATCCAATAACAACAGACTATCGGCTTGTTGGGCTCCAACAATACTGGAATGCGAATCAACAATCGGTTTCTGTTTGTTTACATTGTTTGTTTACATTCTGTTGGTTTCCATTGTTTACTTTGTGCAACAATCGGGTTATGTCGATTAAAATATCGTTTTCATCGGTAACACGTGCGTTTGTGTTTGTTTACATTGTTGGCCTAACACGTGGCGCCCCCTGGCGTTTCCATTGTTTACTTTGTCCAACAATCCAATAACAACAGACTATTGGTTTGTTGGGCTCCAACAATACTAGAATGCGAATCAACAATCGGTTTCTGTTTGTTTACATTCTGTTGGTTTCCATTGTTTACATTGTGCAACAATCGGTTTATGTCGATTAAAATATCGTTTTCATGGGTAACACGTGCGTTTGTGTTTGTTTACATTGTTGGCATAACAGGTGGCGCCCCCTGGCGTTTCCATTGTTTACTTTGTCTAAAAATCCAATAACAACAGACTATCGGTTTGTTGGGCTCCAACAATATTGGAATGCGAACCAACAATCGGTTACTGTTTGTTTACATTCTGTTGGTTTCCATTGTTTACTTTGCGCAACAATCGGTTTATGTCGATTAAAATATCGTTTTCATGGGTAAAACGTGCGTTTGTGTTTGTTTACATTGTTGGCCTAACACGTGGCGCCCCCTGGCGTTTCCATTGTTTACTTTGTCCAACAATCCAATAACAACAGACTGTCGGTTTGTTGGGCTCCAACAATACTGGAATGCGAATCAACAATCGGTTTCTGTTTGTTTACATTGTTTGTTTACATTCTGTTGGTTTCCATTGTTTACTTTGTGCAACAATCGGTTTATGTCGATTAAAATATCGTTTTCATGGGCAACACGTGCGTTTGTGTTTGTTTACATTGTTGGCCTAGCATGTGGCTCCCCCTGGCGTTTCCATTGTTTACTTTGTCCAACAATCCAATAACAACAGACTATCGGTTTGTTGGGCTCCAATAATACTGGAATGCGAATCAACAAACGGTTTCTGTTTGTTTACATTGTTTGTTTACATTCTGTTGGTTTCCATTGTTTACTTTGTGAAACAATCGGTTTATGTCGATTAAAATATCGTTTTCATGGGTAACACGTGCGTTTGTGTTTGTTTACATTGTTGGCCTAACACGTGGCGCCCCCTGGCGTTTCCATTGTTTACTTTGTCCAACAATCCAATAACAACAGACTATCGGTTTGTTGGGCTCCAACAATACTAGAATGCGAATCAACAATCGGTTTCTGTTTGTTTACATTGTTTGTTTACATTCTGTTGGTTTCCATTGTTTACATTGAGCAACAATCGGTTTATGTCGATTAAAATATCGTTTTCATGGGTAACACGTGCGTTTGTGTTTGTTTACATTTTTGGCCTAACAAGTGGCGCCCCTGGCGTTTCCATTGTTTACTTTGTGCAACAATCCTATAACAACAGACTATCGGTTTGTTGGGCTCCAACCTACTGGAATGCGAATCAACAATCTGTTTCTCTTTGTTTACATTGTTTGTTTACATTCTGTTGGTTGCCATTGTTTAGTTTGTGCAACAATCGGTTTATGTCGATTAAAATATCGTTTACATGGGCAACACGTGCGTTTGTGTTTGTTTACATTGTTGGCCTAACACGTGGCGCCTCCTGGCGTTTCCATTGTTTACTTTGTCCAACAATTCAATAACAACAGACTATCGGTTTGTTGGGCTCCAACAATACTGGAATGCGAATCAACAATCGGTTTCTGTTTGTTTACATTGTTTGTTTACATTCTGTTGGTTTCCATTGTTTACTTTGTGCAACAATCGGTTTATGTCGATTAAAATATCGTTTACATGGGCAACACGTGCGTTTGTGTTTGTTTACATTGTTGGCCTAACACGTGGCGCCCCCTGGCGTTTCCATTGTTTACTTTGTCCAACAATCCAATAACAACAGACTATCGGTTTGTTGGGCTCAACAATACTGTAATGCGAATCAACAATCGGTTTCTGTTTGTTTACATTGTTTGTTTACATTCTGTTGGTTTCCATTGTTAACTTTGTGCAACAATCGGTTTATGTCGTTTAAAATATCGTTTTCATGGGTAACACGTGCGTTTGTGTTTATTTACATTGTTGGCCTAACACGTGGCGCCCCCTGGCGTTTCCATTGTTTACTTTGTCCAACTATCCAATAACAACAGACTATCGGTTTGTTGGGCTCCAACAATACTAGAATGCGAATCAACAATCGGTTTCTGTTTGTTTACATTGTTTGTTTACATTCTGTTGGTTTCCATTGTTTACATTGAGCAACAATCGGTTTATGTCGATTAAAATATCGTTTTCATGGGTAACACGTGCGTTTGTGTTTGTTTACATTGTTGGCCTAACAAGTGGCGCCCCTGGCGTTTCCATTGTTTACTTTGTGCAACAATCCTATAACAACAGACTATCGGTTTGTTGGGCTCCAACCTACTGGAATGCGAATCAACAATCTGTTTCTCTTTGTTTACATTGTTGGTTTACATTCTGTTGTTTCCATTGTTTACTTTGTGCAACAATCGGTTTATGTCGATTAAAAAATCGTTTTCATGGGTAACACGTGCGTTTGTGTTTTTTTACATTGTTGACGTAACACGTGGCGCCCCCTGGCGTTTCCATTGTTTACTTTGTCCAACAATCCAATAACAACAGACTATCGGTTTGTTGGGCTCCAACAATACTGGAATGCGAATCAACAATCGGTTTCTCTTTGTTTACATTGTTTGTTTACATTCTGTTGGTTTCCATTGTTTACATTGAGCAACAATCGGTTTATGTCGATTAAAATATCGTTTTCATGGGTAACACGTGCGTTTGTGTTTTTTTACATTTTTGGCCTAACAAGTGGCGCCCCTGGCGTTTCCATTGTTTACTTTGTGCAACAATCCTATAACAACAGACTATCGGTTTGTTGGGCTCCAACCTACTGGAATGCGAATCAACAATCTGTTTCTCTTTGTTTACATTGTTTGTTTACATTCTGTTGGTTTCCATTGTTTAGTTTGTGCAACAATCGGTTTATGTCGATTAAAATATCGTTTACATGGGCAACACGTGCGTTTGTGTTTGTTTACATTGTTGGCCTAACACGTGGCGCCTCCTGGCGTTTCCATTGTTTACTTTGTCCAACAATTCAATAACAACAGACTATCGGTTTGTTGGGCTCCAACAATACTGGAATGCGAATCAACAATCGGTTTCTGTTTGTTTACATTGTTTGTTTACATTCTGTTGGTTTCCATTGTTTACTTTGTGCAACAATCGGTTTATGTCGATTAAAATATCGTTTACATGGGCAACACGTGCGTTTGTGTTTGTTTACATTGTTGGCCTAACACGTGGCGCCCCCTGGCGTTTCCATTGTTTACTTTGTCCAACAATCCAATAACAACAGACTATCGGTTTGTTGGGCTCAACAATACTGTAATGCGAATCAACAATCGGTTTCTGTTTGTTTACATTGTTTGTTTACATTCTGTTGGTTTCCATTGTTAACTTTGTGCAACAATCGGTTTATGTCGTTTAAAATATCGTTTTCATGGGTAACACGTGCGTTTGTGTTTATTTACATTGTTGGCCTAACACGTGGCGCCCCCTGGCGTTTCCATTGTTTACTTTGTCCAACTATCCAATAACAACAGACTATCGGTTTGTTGGGCTCCAACAATACTAGAATGCGAATCAACAATCGGTTTCTGTTTGTTTACATTGTTTGTTTACATTCTGTTGGTTTCCATTGTTTACATTGAGCAACAATCGGTTTATGTCGATTAAAATATCGTTTTCATGGGTAACACGTGCGTTTGTGTTTGTTTACATTGTTGGCCTAACAAGTGGCGCCCCTGGCGTTTCCATTGTTTACTTTGTGCAACAATCCTATAACAACAGACTATCGGTTTGTTGGGCTCCAACCTACTGGAATGCGAATCAACAATCTGTTTCTCTTTGTTTACATTGTTGGTTTACATTCTGTTGTTTCCATTGTTTACTTTGTGCAACAATCGGTTTATGTCGATTAAAAAATCGTTTTCATGGGTAACACGTGCGTTTGTGTTTTTTTACATTGTTGACGTAACACGTGGCGCCCCCTGGCGTTTCCATTGTTTACTTTGTCCAACAATCCAATAACAACAGACTATCGGTTTGTTGGGCTCCAACAATACTGGAATGCGAATCAACAATCGGTTTCTCTTTGTTTATATTGTTTGTTTACATTCTGTTGGTTTCCATTGTTTACTTTGTGCAACAATCGGTTTATGTCGATTAAAATATCGTTTTCATGGGTAACACGTGAGTTTGTGTTTGTTTACATTGTTGGCCTAACACGTGGCGCCCCCTGGCGTTTCCATTGTTTACTTTGTCGGACAATCCAATAACAATAGACTATCGGTTTGTTGGGCTCCAACAATACAGGAATGCGAATCAACAATCGGTTTCTGTTTGTTTACATTGTTTGTTTACATTCGGTTGGTTTCCATTGTTTACTTTGTGCAACAATCGGTTTATGTCGATTAAAATATCGTTTTCATCGGTAACACGTGCGTTTGTGTTTGTTTACATTGTTGGCCTAAGACGTAGCGCCCCCTGGCGTTTCCATTGTTTACTTTGTCCAACAATCCAATAACAAGAGACTATCGGTTTGTTGGGCTCCAACAATACTGGAATGTGAACCAACAATCGGTTTCTGTTTGTTTACATTGTTTGTTAACATTCTGTTGGTTTCCATTGTTTACTTTGTGCAACAATCGGTTTATGTCGATTAAAATATCGTTTTCATGGGTAACACGTGCGTTTGTGTTTATTTACATTGTTGGCCTAGCATGTGGCGCCCCCTGGCGTTTCCATTGTTTACTTTGTCCAACAATCCAATAACAACAGACTATCGGTTTGTTGGGCTCCAATAATACTGGAATGCGAATCAACAAACGGTTTCTGTTTGTTTACATTGTTTGTTTACATTCTGTTGGTTTCCATTGTTTACTTTGCGCAACAATCGGTTTATGTCGATTAAAATATCGTTTTCATGGGTAACACGTGCGTTTGTGTTTGTTTACATTGTTGGCCTAACACGTGGCGCCCCCTGGCGTTTCCATTGTTTACTTTGTCCAACAATCCAATAACAACAGACTATCGGTTTGTTGGGCTCCAACAATACTGGAATGCGAATCAACAATTGGTTTCTGTTTGTTTACATTGTTTGTTTACATTCTGTTGGTTTCCATTGTTTACTTTGTGCAACAATCGGTTTATGTCGATTAAAATATCGTTTTCATGGGCAACACGTGCGTTTGTGTTTGTTTACATTGTTGGCCTAACACGTGGCGCCCCCTGGCGTTTCCATTGTTTACTTTGTCCAACAATCCAATAACAACAGACTATCGGTTTGTTGGGCTCCAACAATACTGGAATGCGAATCAACAATCGGTTTCTGTTTGTATACATTGTTTGTTTACATTCTGTTGGTTCCATTGTTTACTTTGTGCAACAATCGGTTTATGTCGATTAAAATATCGTTTTCATGGGTAACACGTGCGTTTGTGTTTATTTACATTGTTGGCCTAACACGTGGCGCACCCTGGCGTTTCCATTGTTTACTTTGTCCAACAATCCAATAACAAACAACTATAGGTTTGTTGGGCTCCAACAATACTGGAATGCGAATCAACAATCGGTTTCTGTTTGTTTACATTGTTTGTTTACATTCTGTTGGTTTCCATTGTTTACTTTGTGCAACAATCGGTTATTGTCGATTAAAATATCGTTTTCATGAATAACACGTGCG
Source organism: Maratus speciosus (assembly GCA_963932465.1). Taxonomy (NCBI): domain Eukaryota; kingdom Metazoa; phylum Arthropoda; class Arachnida; order Araneae; family Salticidae; genus Maratus; species Maratus speciosus. The sequence goes on along the minus strand of OZ010795.1, from coordinate 182,338,139 downwards.
TTTGTGTTTGTTTACATTGTTGGCCTAACAGGTGGCGCCCCCTGGCGTTTCCATTGTTTAATTTGTGCAACAATCGGTTTATGTCGATTAAAATATCGTTTTCATGGGTAACACGTGCGTTTGTGTTTGTTTACATTGTTGGCCTAACACGTAGCGCCCCCTGGCGTTTCCATTGTTTACTTTGTCCAACAATCCAATAACAACAGACTATAGGTTTGTTGGGCTCCAACAATACTGGAATGCGAATCAACAATCGGTTTCTGTTTGTTTACATTGTTTGTTTACATTCTGTTGGTTTCCATTGTTTACTTTGTGCAACAATCGGTTATTGTCGATTAAAATATCGTTTTCATGGATAACACGTGCGTTTGTGTTTGTTTACATTGTTGGCCTAACAGGTGGCGCCCCCTGGCGTTTCCATTGTTTACTTTGTCCAACAATCCAATAACAACAGACTATCGGTTTGTTGGGCTCCAACAATATTGGAATGCGAATCAACAATCGGTTTCTGTTTGTTTAGTTTGTTTACATTCTGTTGGTTTCCATAGTTTACTTTGTGCAACAATCGGTTTATGTCGATTAAAATATCGTTTTCATGGGTAACACGTGCGTTTGTGTTTGTTTACATTGTTGGCCTAACACGTGGCGCCCCCTGGCGTTTCCATTGTTTACTTTGTCCAACAATCCAATAACAACAGACTATCGGTTTGTTGGGCTCCAATAATACTGGAATGCGAATCAACAAACGGTTTCTGTTTGTTTACATTGTTTGTTTACATTCTGTTGGTTTCCATTGTTTACTTTGTGCAACAATCGGTTTATGTCGATTAAAATATCGTTTTCATGGGTAACACGTGCGTTTGTGTTTGTTTACATTGTTGGCCTAACACGTGGCGCACCCTGGCGTTTCCATTGTTTACTTTGTCCAACAATCCAATAACAACAGACTATAGGTTTGTTGGGCTCCAACAATACTGGAATGCGAATCAACAATGGGTTTCTGTTTGTTTACATTGTTTGTTTACATTCTGTTGGTTTCCATTGTTTACTTTGTGCAACAATCGGTTTATGTCGATTAAAATATCGTTTTCATGGGCAACACGTGCGTTTGTGTTTGTTTACATTGTTGGCCTAACACGTGGCGCCCACTGGCGTTTCCATTGTTTACTTTGTCCAACAATCCAATAACAACAGACTATCGGTTTGTTGGGCTCAACAATACTGTAATGCGAATCAACAAACGGTTTCTGTTTGTTTACATTCTGTTGGTTTCCATTGTTAACTTTGTGCAACAATCGGTTTATGTCGTTTAAAATATCGTTTTCATGGGTAACACGTGCGTTTGTGTTTATTTACATTGTTGGCCTAACACGTGGCGCCCCCTGGCGTTTCCATTGTTTACTTTGTCCAACAATCCAATAACAACAGACTATCGGTTTGTTGGGCTCCAACAATACTGGAATGCGAATCAACAATCGGTTTCTGTTTGTTTACTTTGTTTGTTTACATTCTGTTGTTTCCATTGTTTACTTTGTGCAACAATCGGTTTATGTCGAATAAAAAATCGTTTTCATGGGTAACACGTGCGTTTGTGTTTTTTTACATTGTTGACGTAACACGTGGCGCCCCCTGGCGTTTCCATTGTTTACTTTGTCCAACAATCCAATAACAACAGACTATCGGTTTGTTGGGCTCCAACAATACTGGAATGCGAATCAGCAATCGGTTTCTGTTTGTTTACATTGTTTGTTTACATTCTGATGGTTTCCATTGTTTACTTTGTGCAACAATCGGTTTATGTCTATTAAAATATCGTTTTCATGGGTAACACGTGCGTTTGTGTTTGTTTACATTGTTGGCCTAACACGTGGCGCCCCCTGGCGTTTCCATTGTTTACTTTGTCCAACAATCCAATAACAATAGACTATCGGTTTGTTGGGCTCCAACAATACTGGAAGGCGAATCAACAATCGGTTTCTGTTTGTTTACATTGTTTGTTTACATTCGGTTGGTTTCCATTGTTTACTTTGTGCAACAATCGGTTTATGTCGATTAAAATATCGTTTTCATCGGTAACACGTGCGTTTGTTTTTGTTTACATTGTTGGCCTAAGACGTAGCGCCCCCTGGCGTTTCCATTGTTTACTTTGTCCAACAATCCAATAACAACAGACTATCGGTTTGTTGGGCTCCAACAATACTGGAATGTGAACCAACAATCGGTTTCTGTTTGTTTACATTGTTTGTTAACATTCTGTTGGTTTCCATTGTTTACTTTGTGCAACAATCGGTTTATGTCGATTAAAATATCGTTTTCATGGGTAACACGTGCGTTTGTGTTTGTTTACATTGTTGGCCTAGCATGTGGCTCCCCCTGGCGTTTCCATTGTTTACTTTGTCCAACAATCCAATAACAACAGATTATCGGTTTGTTGGGCTCCAATAATACTGGAATGCGAATCAACAAACGGTTTCTGTTTGTTTACATTTTTTGTTTACATTCAGTTGGTTTCCATTGTTTACTTTGCGCAACAATCGGTTTATGTCGATTAAAATATCGTTTTCATGGGTAACACGTGCGTTTGTGTTTGTTTACATTGTTGGCCTAACACGTGGCGCCCCCTGGCGTTTCCATTGTTTACTTTGTCCAACAATCCAATAACAACAGACTATCGGTTTGTTGGGCTCCAACAATACTGGAATGCGAATCAACAATCGGTTTCTGTTTGTTTACATTGTTTGTTTACATTCTGTAGGTTTCCATTGTTTACTTTGTGCAACAATCGGTTTATGTCGATTAAAATATCGTTTTCATGGGAACCACGTGCGTTTGTGTTTGTTTACATTGTTGGCCTAACACGTGGCGCCCCCTGGCGTTTCCATTGTTTACTTTGTCCAACAAACCAATAACAACAGACTATCGGTTTGTTGGGCTCCAACAATACTGGAATGCGAATCAACAATCGGTTTCTGTTTGTTTACATTCTGTTGGTTCCATTGTTTACTTTGTGCAACAATCGGTTTATGTCGATTAAAATATCGTTTTCATGGGTAACACGTGCGTTTGTGTTTATTTACATTGTTGGCCTAACACGTGGCCCCCCCTGGCGTTTCCATTGTTTACTATGTCCAACAATCCAATAACAACAGACTATTGGTTTTTTGGGCTCCAACAATACTGGAATGCGAATCAACAATCGGTTTCTGTTTGCTTACATTGTTTGTTTACATTCTGTTGGTTTCCATTGTTTACTTTGTGCAACAATCGGTTTATGTCGATTAAAATATCGTTTTCATGGGTAACACGTGCGTTTGTGTTTGTTTACATTGTTGGCCTAACACGTGGCGCCCCCTGGCGTTTCCATTGTTTACTTTGTCCAACAATCCAATAACAATAAACTATCGGTTTGTTGGGCTCCAACAATACTGGAATGCGAATCAACAATCGGTTTCTCTTTGTTTACATTGTTTGTTTACATTCTGTTGGTTCCATTGTTTACTTTGTGCAACAATCGGTTTATGTCGATTAAAATATCGTTTTCATGGGTAACACGTGCGTTTGTGTTTATTTACATTGTTGGCCTAACACGTGGCGCCCCCTGGAGTTTCCATTGTTTACTTTGTCCAACAATCCAATAACAACAGACTATTGGTTTTTTGGGCTCCAACAATACTGGAATGCGAATCAACAATCGGTTTCTGTTTGCTTACATTGTTTGTTTACATTCTGTTGGTTTCCATTGTTTACTTTGTGCAACAATCGGTTTATGTCGATTAAAATATCGTTTTCATGGGTAACACGTGCGTTTGTGTTTGTTTACATTGTTGGCCTAACACGTGGCGCCCCCTGGCGTTTCCATTGTTTACTTTGTCCAACAATCCAATAACAACAGACTATCGGTTTGTTGGGCTCCAATAATACTGGAATGCGAATCAACAAACGGTTTCTGTTTGTTTACATTGTTTGTTTACATTCTGTTGGTTTCCATTGTTTACTTTGTGCAACAATCGGTTTATGTCGATTAAAATATCGTTTTCATGGGTAACACGTGCGTTTGTGTTTGTTTACATTGTTGGCCTAACACGTGGCGCACCCTGGCGTTTCCATTGTTTACTTTGTCCAACAATCCAATAACAACAGACTATAGGTTTGTTGGGCTCCAACAATACTGGAATGCGAATCAACAATGGGTTTCTGTTTGTTTACATTGTTTGTTTACATTCTGTTGGTTTCCATTGTTTACTTTGTGCAACAATCGGTTTATGTCGATTAAAATATCGTTTTCATGGGCAACACGTGCGTTTGTGTTTGTTTACATTGTTGGCCTAACACGTGGCGCCCACTGGCGTTTCCATTGTTTACTTTGTCCAACAATCCAATAACAACAGACTATCGGTTTGTTGGGCTCAACAATACTGTAATGCGAATCAACAAACGGTTTCTGTTTGTTTACATTCTGTTGGTTTCCATTGTTAACTTTGTGCAACAATCGGTTTATGTCGTTTAAAATATCGTTTTCATGGGTAACACGTGCGTTTGTGTTTATTTACATTGTTGGCCTAACACGTGGCGCCCCCTGGCGTTTCCATTGTTTACTTTGTCCAACAATCCAATAACAACAGACTATCGGTTTGTTGGGCTCCAACAATACTGGAATGCGAATCAACAATCGGTTTCTGTTTGTTTACTTTGTTTGTTTACATTCTGTTGTTTCCATTGTTTACTTTGTGCAACAATCGGTTTATGTCGATTAAAAAATCGTTTTCATGGGTAACACGTGCGTTTGTGTTTTTTTACATTGTTGACGTAACACGTGGCGCCCCCTGGCGTTTCCATTGTTTACTTTGTCCAACAATCCAATAACAACAGACTATCGGTTTGTTGGGCTCCAACAATACTGGAATGCGAATCAGCAATCGGTTTCTGTTTGTTTACATTGTTTGTTTACATTCGGTTGGTTTCCATTGTTTACTTTGTGCAACAATCGGTTTATGTCGATTAAAATATCGTTTTCATCGGTAACACGTGCGTTTGTTTTTGTTTACATTGTTGGCCTAAGACGTAGCGCCCCCTGGCGTTTCCATTGTTTACTTTGTCCAACAATCCAATAACAACAGACTATCGGTTTGTTGGGCTCCAACAATACTGGAATGTGAACCAACAATCGGTTTCTGTTTGTTTACATTGTTTGTTAACATTCTGTTGGTTTCCATTGTTTACTTTGTGCAACAATCGGTTTATGTCGATTAAAATATCGTTTTCATGGGTAACACGTGCGTTTGTGTTTGTTTACATTGTTGGCCTAGCATGTGGCTCCCCCTGGCGTTTCCATTGTTTACTTTGTCCAACAATCCAATAACAACAGATTATCGGTTTGTTGGGCTCCAATAATACTGGAATGCGAATCAACAAACGGTTTCTGTTTGTTTACATTTTTTGTTTACATTCAGTTGGTTTCCATTGTTTACTTTGCGCAACAATCGGTTTATGTCGATTAAAATATCGTTTTCATGGGTAACACGTGCGTTTGTGTTTGTTTACATTGTTGGCCTAACACGTGGCGCCCCCTGGCGTTTCCATTGTTTACTTTGTCCAACAATCCAATAACAACAGACTATCGGTTTGTTGGGCTCCAACAATACTGGAATGCGAATCAACAATCGGTTTCTGTTTGTTTACATTGTTTGTTTACATTCTGTTGGTTTCCATTGTTTACTTTGTGCAACAATCGGTTTATGTCGATTAAAATATCGTTTTCATGGGCAACACGTGCGTTTGTGTTTGTTTACATTGTTGGCCTAACACGTGGCGCCCCCTGGCGTTTCCATTGTTTACTTTGTCCAACAAACCAATAACAACAGACTATCGGTTTGTTGGGCTCCAACAATACTGGAATGCGAATCAACAATCGGTTTCTGTTTGTTTACATTCTGTTGGTTCCATTGTTTACTTTGTGCAACAATCGGTTTATGTCGATTAAAATATCGTTTTCATGGGTAACACGTGCGTTTGTGTTTATTTACATTGTTGGCCTAACACGTGGCCCCCCCTGGCGTTTCCATTGTTTACTATGTCCAACAATCCAATAACAACAGACTATTGGTTTTTTGGGCTCCAACAATACTGGAATGCGAATCAACAATCGGTTTCTGTTTGCTTACATTGTTTGTTTACATTCTGTTGGTTTCCATTGTTTACTTTGTGCAACAATCGGTTTATGTCGATTAAAATATCGTTTTCATGGGTAACACGTGCGTTTGTGTTTGTTTACATTGTTGGCCTAACACGTGGCGCCCCCTGGCGTTTCCATTGTTTACTTTGTCCAACAATCCAATAACAATAAACTATCGGTTTGTTGGGCTCCAACAATACTGGAATGCGAATCAACAATCGGTTTCTCTTTGTTTACATTGTTTGTTTACATTCTGTTGGTTCCATTGTTTACTTTGTGCAACAATCGGTTTATGTCGATTAAAATATCGTTTTCATGGGTAACACGTGCGTTTGTGTTTATTTACATTGTTGGCCTAACACGTGGCGCCCCCTGGAGTTTCCATTGTTTACTTTGTCCAACAATCCAATAACAACAGACTATTGGTTTTTTGGGCTCCAACAATACTGGAATGCGAATCAACAATCGGTTTCTGTTTGCTTACATTGTTTGTTTACATTCTGTTGGTTTCCATTGTTTACTTTGTGCAACAATCGGTTTATGCCGATTAAAATATCGTTTTCATGGGTAACACGTGCGTATGTGTTTGTTTACATTGTTGGCCTAACACGTGGCGCCCCCTGGCGTTTCCATTGTTTACTTTGTCCAACAATCCAATAACAACAGACTATCGGTTTGTTGGGCTCCAACAATACTGGAATGCGAATCAACAATCGGTTTCTGTTTGTTTACATTGTTTGTTTACATTCTGTTGGTTCCATTGTTTACTTTGTGCAACAATCGGTTTATGTCGATTAAAATATCGTTTTCATGGTTAACACGTGCGTTTGTGTTTGTTTACATTGTTGGCCTAACACGTGGCGCCCCCTGGCGTTTCCATTGTTTACTTTGTCCAACAATCCAATAAAAACAGACTATCGGTTTTTTGGGCTCCAACAACACTGGAATGCGAATAAACAATCGGTTTCTGTTTGTTTACATTGTTTGTTTACATTTTGTTGGTTTCCATTGTTTACTTTGTGCAACAATCGGTTTATGTCGATTAAAATATCTTTTTCATGGGTAACACGTGCGTTTGTGTTTGTTTACTTTGTTGGCCTAACACGTGGCGCCCCCTGGCGTTTCCATTGTTTACTTTGTCCAACAATCCAATAACAACAGACTATTGGTTTGTTCGGCTCCAACAATACTGGAATGCGAATCAACAATCGGTTTCTGTTTGTTTACATTCTGTTGGTTTCCATTGTTTACTTTGTGCAACAATCGGTTTATGTCGATTAAATATCGTTTTCTTCGGTAACACGTGCGTTTGTGTTTGTTTACATTGTTAGCCTAACACGTAGCGCCCCCTGGCGTTTCCATTGTTTACTTTGTCCAACAATCCAATAACAACAGACTATCGGTTTGTTGGGCTCCAACAATACTGGAATGCGAATCAACAATCGGTTTCTGTTTGTTTACATTGTTTGTTTACATTCTGTTGGTTTCCATTGTTTACGTTGTGCAACAATCGGTTTATGTCGATTAAAATATCGTTTTCATGGGTAACACGTGCGTTTGTGTTTGTTTACATTGTTGGCCTAACACGTGGCGCCCCCTGGCGTTTCCATTGTTTACTTTGTCCAACAATCCAATAACAATAAACTATCGGTTTGTTGGGCTCCAACAATACTGGAATGCGAATCAACAATCGGTTTCTGTTTGTTTACATTGTTTGTTTACATTATGTTGGTTTCCATTGTTTACTTTGTGCAACAATCGGTTATTGTCGATTAAAATATCGTTTTCATGGGTAACAAGTGCGTTTGTGTTTGTTTACATTGTTGGCCTAACACGTGGCGCCCCCTGGCGTTTCCATTGTTTACTTTGTCCAACAATCCAATAACAACAGACTATCGGTTTGTTGGGCTCCAACAATACTGGAATGCGAATCAACAATCGGTTTCTGTTTGTTTACATTGTTTGTTTACATTCTGTTGGTTTCCATTGTTTACATTGTGCAACAATCGGTTTATGTCGATTAAAATATCGTTTTCATGGGTAACACGTGCGTTTGTGTTTGTTTACATTGTTGGCCTAACACGTGGCGCCCCCTGGCGTTTCCATTGTTTACTTTGTCCAACAATCCAATAACAATAAACTATCGGTTTGTTGGGCTCCAACAATACTGGAATGCGAATCAACAATCGGTTTCTGTTTGTTTACATTGTTTGTTTACATTATGTTGGTTTCTATTGTTTACTTTGTGCAACAATCGGTTATTGTCGATTAAAATATCGTTTTCATGGGTAACAAGTGCGTTTGTGTTTGTTTACATTGTTGGCCTAACACGTGGCGTCCCCTGGCGTTTCCATTGTTTACTTTGTTCAACAATCCAATAACAACAGACTATCGGTTTGTTGGGCTCCAACAATACTGGAATGCGAATCAACAATCCGTTTCTGTTTGTTTACATTGTTTGTTTACATTCTGTTGGTTTCCATTGTTTACTTTGTGCAACAATCGGTTTATGTCGATTAAAATATCGTTTCCATGGGTAACACGTGCGTTTGTGTTTGTTTACATTGTTGGCCTAACACGTGGCGCCCCCTGGCGTTTCCATTGTTTACTTTGTCCAACAATCCAATAACAACAGACTATCGGTTTGTTGGGCTCCAACAATACTGGAATGCGAATCAACAATCGGTTTCTGTTTGTTTACATTGTTTGTTTACATTCTGTTGGTTTCCATTGTTTACTTTGTGCAACAATCGGTTATTGTCGATTAAAATATCGTTTTCATGGGTAACACGTGCGTTTGTGTTTGTTTACATTGTTGGCCTAACAGGTGGCGCCCTCTGGCGTTTCCATTGTTTCCTTTGTCAACCAATCCAATAACAACAGACTATCGGTTTGTTGGGCTCCAACAATACTGGAATGTGAATCAACAATCGGTTTCTGTTTGTTTACATTGTTTGTTAACATTCTGTTGGTTTCCATTGTTTACTTTGTGCAACAATCGGTTTATGTCGATTAAAATATCGGTTTCATGGGTAACACGTGCGTTTGTGTTTGTTTACATTGTTGGCCTAGCATGTGGCTCCCCCTGGCGTTTCCATTGTTTACTTTGTCCAACAATCCAATAACAACAGATTATCGGTTTGTTGGGCTCCAACAATACTGGAATGCGAATCAACAATCGGTTTCTGTTTGTTTACATTGTTTGTTTACATTCTGTTGGTTTCCATTGTTTACTTTGTGCAACAATCGGTTATTGTCGATTAAAATATCGTTTTCATGGATAACACGTGCGTTTGTGTTTGTTTACATTGTTGGCCTAACAGGTGGCGCCCCCTGGCGTTTCCATTGTTTACTTTGTCCAACAATCCAATAACAACAGACTATCGGTTTGTTGGGCTCCAACAATATTGGAATGCGAATCAACAATCGGTTTCTGTTTGTTTAGTTTGTTTACATTCTGTTGGTTTCCATTGTTTACTTTGTGCAACAATCGGTTTATGTCGATTAAAATATCGTTTTCATGGGTAACACGTGCGTTTGTGTTTGTTTACATTGTTGGCCTAACACGTGGCGCCCCCTGGCGTTTACATTGTTTACTTTGTCCAACAATCCAATAACAACAGACTATCGGTTTGTTGGGCTCCAATAATACTGGAATGCGAATCAACAAACGGTTTCTGTTTGTTTACATTGTTTGTTTACATTCTGTTGGTTTCCATTGTTTACTTTGTGCAACAATCGGTTTATGTCGATTAAAATATCGTTTTCATGGGTAACACGTGCGTTTGTGTTTGTTTACATTGTTGGCCTAACACGTGGCGCACCCTGGCGTTTCCATTGTTTACTTTGTCCAACAATCCAATAACAACAGACTATAGGTTTGTTGGGCTCCAACAATACTGGAATGCGAATCAACAATGGGTTTCTGTTTGTTTACATTGTTTGTTTACATTCTGTTGGTTTCCATTGTTTACTTTGAGCAACAATCGGTTTATGTCGATTAAAATATCGTTTTCATGGGCAACACGTGCGTTTGTGTTTGTTTGCATTGTTGGCCTAACACGTGGCGCCCCCTGGCGTTTCCATTGTTTACTTTGTCCAACAATCCAATAACAACAGACTATCGGTTTGTTGGGCTCAACAATACTGTAATGCGAATCAACAATCGGTTTCTGTTTGTTTACATTGTTTGTTTACATTCTGTTGGTTTCCATTGTTAACTTTGTGCAACAATCGGTTTATGTCGTTTAAAATATCGTTTTCATGGGTAACACGTGCGTTTGTGTTTATTTACATTGTTGGCCTAACACGTGGCGCCCCCTGGCGTTTCCATTGTTTACTTTGTCCAACAATCCAATAACAACAGACTATCGGTTTGTTGGGCTCCAACAATACTGGAATGCGAATCAACAATCGGTTTCTGTTTGTTTACATTGTTTGTTTACATTCTGATGATTCCATTGTTTACTTTGTGCAACAATCGGTTTATGTCGATTAAAAAATCGTTTTCATGGGTAACACGTGCGTTTGTGTTTTTTTACATTGTTGACGTAACACGTGGCGCCCCCTGGCGTTTCCATTGTTTACTTTGTCCAACAATCCAATAACAACAGACTATCGGTTTGTTGGGCTCCAACAATACTGGAATGCGAATCAACAATCGGTTTCTGTTTGTTTACATTGTTTGTTTACATTCTGTTGGTTTCCATTGTTTACTTTGTGCAACAATCGGTTTATGTCGATTAAAATATCGTTTTCATGGGTAACACGTGCGTTTGTGTTTGTTTACATTGTTGGCCTAACACCTGGCGCCCCCTGGCGTTTCCATTGTTTACTTTGTCCAACAATCCAATAACAACAGACTATCGGTTTGTTGGTCTCCAACAATACTGGAATGTGAACCAACAATCGGTTTCTGTTTGTTTACATTGTTTGTTAACATTCTGTCGGTTTCCATTGTTTACTTTGTGCAACAATCGGTTTATGTCGATTAAAATATCGTTTCCATGGGTAACACGTGCGTTTGTGTTTGTTTACATTGTTGGCCTAACACGTGGCGCCCCCTGGCGTTTCCATTGTTTACTTTGTCCAACAATCCAATAACAACAGACTATCGGTTTGTTGGGCTCCAACAATACTAGAATGCGAATCAACAATCGGTTTCTGTTTGTTTACATTGTTTGTTTACATTCTGTTGGTTTCCATTGTTTACATTGTGCAACAATCGGTTTATGTCGATTAAAATATCGTTTTCATGGGTAACACGTGCGTTTGTGTTTGTTTACATTGTTGGCCTAACACGTGGCGCCCCCTGGCGTTTCCATTGTTTACTTTGTCCAACAATCCAATAACAATAAACTATCGGTTTGTTGGGCTCCAACAATACTGGAATGCGAATCAACAATCGGTTTCTGTTTGTTTACATTGTTTGTTTACATTATGTTGGTTTCCATTGTTTACTTTGTGCAACAATCGGTTATTGTCGATTAAAATATCGTTTTCATGGGTAACAAGTGCGTTTGTGTTTGTTTACATTGTTGGCCTAACACGTGGCGCCCCCTGGCGTTTCCATTGTTTACTTTGTTCAACAATCCAATAACAACAGACTATCGGTTTGTTGGGCTCCAACAATACTGGAATGCGAATCAACAATCCGTTTCTGTTTGTTTACATTGTTTGTTTACATTCTGTTGGTTTCCATTGTTTACTTTGTGCAACAATCGGTTTATGTCGATTAAAATATCGTTTCCATGGGTAACACGTGCGTTTGTGTTTGTTTACATTGTTGGCCTAACACGTGGCGCCCCCTGGCGTTTCCATTGTTTACTTTGTCCAACAATCCAATAACAACAGACTATCGGTTTGTTGGGCTCCAACAATACTGGAATGCGAATCAACAATCGGTTTCTGTTTGTTTACATTGTTTGTTTACATTCTGTTGGTTTCCATTGTTTACTTTGTGCAACAATCGGTTATTGTCGATTAACATATCGTTTTCATGGGTAACACGTGCGTTTGTGTTTGTTTACATTGTTGGCCTAACAGGTGGCGCCCTCTGGCGTTTCCATTGTTTCCTTTGTCAACCAATCCAATAACAACAGACTATCGGTTTGTTGGGCTCCAACAATATTGGAATGCGAATCAACAATCGGTTTCTGTTGTTTAGTTTGTTTACATTCTGTTGGTTTCCATTGTTTACTTTGTGCAACAATCGGTTTATGTCGATTAAAATATCGTTTTCATGGGCAACACGTGCGTTTGTGTTTGTTTACATTGTTGGCCTAACACGTGGCGCCCCCTGGCGTTTCCATTGTTTACTTTGTCCAACAATCCAATAACAACAGACTATCGGTTTGTTGGGCTCCAACAATACTGGAATGCGAATCAACAATCGGTTTCTGTTTGTTTACATTGTTTGTTTACATTCGGTTTGTTTCCATTGTTTACTTTGTGCAACAATCGGTTTATGTCGATTAAAATATCGTTTTCATCGGTAACACGTGCGTTTGTGTTTGTTTACATTGTTGGCCTAAGACGTAGCGCCCCCTGGCGTTTCCATTGTTTACTTTGTCCAACAATCCAATAACAACAGACTATCGGTTTGTTGGGCTCCAACAATACTGGAATGTGAATCAACAATCGGTTTCTGTTTGTTTACATTGTTTGTTTACATTCTGTTGGTTCCATTGTTTACTTTGTGCAACAATCGGTTTATGTCGATTAAAATATCGTTTTCATGGTTAACACGTGCGTTTGTGTTTGTTTACATTGTTGGCCTAACACGTGGCGCCCCCTGGCGTTTCCATTGTTTACTTTGTCCAACAATCCAATAAAAACAGACTATCGGTTTTTTGGGCTCCAACAACACTGGAATGCGAATAAACAATCGGTTTCTGTTTGTTTACATTGTTTGTTTACATTTTGTTGGTTTCCATTGTTTACTTTGTGCAACAATCGGTTTATGTCGATTAAAATATCTTTTTCATGGGTAACACGTGCGTTTGTGTTTGTTTACGTTGTTGGCCTAACACGTGGCGCCCCCTGGCGTTTCCATTGTTTACTTTGTCCAACAATCCAATAACAACAGACTATTGGTTTGTTGGGCTCCAACAATACTGGAATGCGAATCAACAATCGGTTTCTGTTTGTTTACATTCTGTTGGTTTCCATTGTTTACTTTGTGCAACAATCGGTTTATGTCGATTAAATATCGTTTTCTTCGGTAACACGTGCGTTTGTGTTTGTTTACATTGTTAGCCTAACACGTAGCGCCCCCTGGCGTTTCCATTGTTTACTTTGTCCAACAATCCAATAACAACAGACTATCGGTTTGTTGGGCTCCAACAATACTGGAATGCAAATCAACAATCGGTTTCTGTTTGTTTACATTGTTTGTTTACATTCTGTTGGTTTCCATTGTTTACTTTGTGCAACAATCGGTTTATGTCGATTAAAATATCGTTTTCATTGGTAACACGTGCGTTTGTGTTTGTTTACATTGTTGGCCTAACACGTAGCGCCCCCTGGCGTTTCCATTGTTTACTTTGTCCAACAATCCAATAACAACAGACTATCGGTTTGTTGGGCTCCAACAATACTGGAATGCGAATCAACAATCGGTTTCTGTTTGTTTACATTGTTTGTTTACATTCTGTTGGTTTCCATTGTTTACTTTGTGCAACAATCGGTTTATGTCGATTAAAATATCGTTTTCATGGGCAACACGTGCGTTTGTGTTTGTTTACATTGTTGGCCTAACACGTGGCGCCCCTTGGCTTTTCCATTGTTTACTTTGTCCAACAATCCAATAACAACAGACTATTGGTTTTTTGGGCTCCAACAATACTGGAATGCGAATCAACAATCGGTTTCTGTTTGCTTACATTGTTTGTTTACATTCTGTTGGTTTCCATTGTTTACTTTGTGCAACAATCGGTTTATGTCGATTAAAATATCGTTTTCATGGGTAACACGTGCGTTTGTGTTTGTTTACATTGTTGGCCTAACACGTGGCGCCCCCTGGCGTTTCCATTGTTTACTTTGTCCAACAAACCAATAACAACAGACTATCGGTTTGTTGGGCTCCAACAATACTGGAATGCGAATCAACAATCGGTTTCTGTTTGTTTACATTCTGTTGGTTCCATTGTTTACTTTGTGCAACAATCGGTTTATGTCGATTAAAATATCGTTTTCATGGGTAACACGTGCGTTTGTGTTTATTTACATTGTTGGCCTAACACGTGGCCCCCCCTGGCGTTTCCATTGTTTACTATGTCCAACAATCCAATAACAACAGACTATTGGTTTTTTGGGCTCCAACAATACTGGAATGCGAATCAACAATCGGTTTCTGTTTGCTTACATTGTTTGTTTACATTCTGTTGGTTTCCATTGTTTACTTTGTGCAACAATCGGTTTATGTCGATTAAAATATCGTTTTCATGGGTAACACGTGCGTTTGTGTTTGTTTACATTGTTGGCCTAACACGTGGCGCCCCCTGGCGTTTCCATTGTTTACTTTGTCCAACAATCCAATAACAATAAACTATCGGTTTGTTGGGCTCCAACAATACTGGAATGCGAATCAACAATCGGTTTCTCTTTGTTTACATTGTTTGTTTACATTCTGTTGGTTCCATTGTTTACTTTGTGCAACAATCGGTTTATGTCGATTAAAATATCGTTTTCATGGGTAACACGTGCGTTTGTGTTTATTTACATTGTTGGCCTAACACGTGGCGCCCCCTGGAGTTTCCATTGTTTACTTTGTCCAACAATCCAATAACAACAGACTATTGGTTTTTTGGGCTCCAACAATACTGGAATGCGAATCAACAATCGGTTTCTGTTTGCTTACATTGTTTGTTTACATTCTGTTGGTTTCCATTGTTTACTTTGTGCAACAATCGGTTTATGTCGATTAAAATATCGTTTTCATGGGTAACACGTGCGTTTGTGTTTGTTTACATTGTTGGCCTAACACGTGGCGCCCCCTGGCGTTTCCATTGTTTACTTTGTCCAACAATCCAATAACAACAGACTATCGGTTTGTTGGGCTCCAATAATACTGGAATGCGAATCAACAAACGGTTTCTGTTTGTTTACATTGTTTGTTTACATTCTGTTGGTTTCCATTGTTTACTTTGTGCAACAATCGGTTTATGTCGATTAAAATATCGTTTTCATGGGTAACACGTGCGTTTGTGTTTGTTTACATTGTTGGCCTAACACGTGGCGCACCCTGGCGTTTCCATTGTTTACTTTGTCCAACAATCCAATAACAACAGACTATAGGTTTGTTGGGCTCCAACAATACTGGAATGCGAATCAACAATGGGTTTCTGTTTGTTTACATTGTTTGTTTACATTCTGTTGGTTTCCATTGTTTACTTTGTGCAACAATCGGTTTATGTCGATTAAAATATCGTTTTCATGGGCAACACGTGCGTTTGTGTTTGTTTACATTGTTGGCCTAACACGTGGCGCCCACTGGCGTTTCCATTGTTTACTTTGTCCAACAATCCAATAACAACAGACTATCGGTTTGTTGGGCTCAACAATACTGTAATGCGAATCAACAAACGGTTTCTGTTTGTTTACATTCTGTTGGTTTCCATTGTTAACTTTGTGCAACAATCGGTTTATGTCGTTTAAAATATCGTTTTCATGGGTAACACGTGCGTTTGTGTTTATTTACATTGTTGGCCTAACACGTGGCGCCCCCTGGCGTTTCCATTGTTTACTTTGTCCAACAATCCAATAACAACAGACTATCGGTTTGTTGGGCTCCAACAATACTGGAATGCGAATCAACAATCGGTTTCTGTTTGTTTACTTTGTTTGTTTACATTCTGTTGTTTCCATTGTTTACTTTGTGCAACAATCGGTTTATGTCGATTAAAAAATCGTTTTCATGGGTAACACGTGCGTTTGTGTTTTTTTACATTGTTGACGTAACACGTGGCGCCCCCTGGCGTTTCCATTGTTTACTTTGTCCAACAATCCAATAACAACAGACTATCGGTTTGTTGGGCTCCAACAATACTGGAATGCGAATCAGCAATCGGTTTCTGTTTGTTTACATTGTTTGTTTACATTCTGATGGTTTCCATTGTTTACTTTGTGCAACAATCGGTTTATGTCTATTAAAATATCGTTTTCATGGGTAACACGTGCGTTTGTGTTTGTTTACATTGTTGGCCTAACACGTGGCGCCCCCTGGCGTTTCCATTGTTTACTTTGTCCAACAATCCAATAACAATAGACTATCGGTTTGTTGGGCTCCAACAATACTGGAAGGCGAATCAACAATCGGTTTCTGTTTGTTTACATTGTTTGTTTACATTCGGTTGGTTTCCATTGTTTACTTTGTGCAACAATCGGTTTATGTCGATTAAAATATCGTTTTCATCGGTAACACGTGCGTTTGTTTTTGTTTACATTGTTGGCCTAAGACGTAGCGCCCCCTGGCGTTTCCATTGTTTACTTTGTCCAACAATCCAATAACAACAGACTATCGGTTTGTTGGGCTCCAACAATACTGGAATGTGAACCAACAATCGGTTTCTGTTTGTTTACATTGTTTGTTAACATTCTGTTGGTTTCCATTGTTTACTTTGTGCAACAATCGGTTTATGTCGATTAAAATATCGTTTTCATGGGTAACACGTGCGTTTGTGTTTGTTTACATTGTTGGCCTAGCATGTGGCTCCCCCTGGCGTTTTCATTGTTTACTTTGTCCAACAATCCAATAACCACAGATTATCGGTTTGTTGGGCTCCAATAATACTGGAATGCGAATCAACAAACGGTTTCTGTTTGTTTACATTTTTTGTTTACATTCAGTTGGTTTCCATTGTTTACTTTGCGCAACAATCGGTTTATGTCGATTAAAATATCGTTTTCATGGGTAACACGTGCGTTTGTGTTTGTTTACATTGTTGGCCTAACACGTGGCGCCCCCTGGCGTTTCCATTGTTTACTTTGTCCAACAATCCAATAACAACAGACTATCGGTTTGTTGGGCTCCAACAATACTGGAATGCGAATCAACAATCGGCTTCTGTTTGTTTACATTGTTTGTTTACATTCTGTTGGTTTCCATTGTTTACTTTGTGCAACAATCGGTTTATGTCGATTAAAATATCGTTTTCATGGGCAACACGTGCGTTTGTGTTTGTTTACATTGTTGGCCTAACACGTGGCGCCCCCTGGCGTTTCCATTGTTTACTTTGTCCAACAAACCAATAACAACAGACTATCGGTTTGTTGGGCTCCAACAATACTGGAATGCGAATCAACAATCGGTTTCTGTTTGTTTACATTCTGTTGGTTCCATTGTTTACTTTGTGCAACAATCGGTTTATGTCGATTAAAATATCGTTTTCATGGGTAACACGTGCGTTTGTGTTTATTTACATTGTTGGCCTAACACGTGGCCCCCCCTGGCGTTTCCATTGTTTACTATGTCCAACAATCCAATAACAACAGACTATTGGTTTTTTGGGCTCCAACAATACTGGAATGCGAATCAACAATCGGTTTCTGTTTGCTTACATTGTTTGTTTACATTCTGTTGGTTTCCATTGTTTACTTTGTGCAACAATCGGTTTATGTCGATTAAAATATCGTTTTCATGGGTAACACGTGCGTTTGTGTTTGTTTACATTGTTGGCCTAACACGTGGCGCCCCCTGGCGTTTCCATTGTTTACTTTGTCCAACAATCCAATAACAATAAACTATCGGTTTGTTGGGCTCCAACAATACTGGAATGCGAATCAACAATCGGTTTCTCTTTGTTTACATTGTTTGTTTACATTCTGTTGGTTCCATTGTTTACTTTGTGCAACAATCGGTTTATGTCGATTAAAATATCGTTTTCATGGGTAACACGTGCGTTTGTGTTTATTTACATTGTTGGCCTAACACGTGGCGCCCCCTGGAGTTTCCATTGTTTACTTTGTCCAACAATCCAATAACAACAGACTATTGGTTTTTTGGGCTCCAACAATACTGGAATGCGAATCAACAATCGGTTTCTGTTTGCTTACATTGTTTGTTTACATTCTGTTGGTTTCCATTGTTTACTTTGTGCAACAATCGGTTTATGCCGATTAAAATATCGTTTTCATGGGTAACACGTGCGTATGTGTTTGTTTACATTGTTGGCCTAACACGTGGCGCCCCCTGGCGTTTCCATTGTTTACTTTGTCCAACAATCCAATAACAACAGACTATCGGTTTGTTGGGCTCCAACAATACTGGAATGCGAATCAACAATCGGTTTCTGTTTGTTTACATTGTTTGTTTACATTCTGTTGGTTCCATTGTTTACTTTGTGCAACAATCGGTTTATGTCGATTAAAATATCGTTTTCATGGTTAACACGTGCGTTTGTGTTTGTTTACATTGTTGGCCTAACACGTGGCGCCCCCTGGCGTTTCCATTGTTTACTTTGTCCAACAATCCAATAAAAACAGACTATCGGTTTTTTGGGCTCCAACAACACTGGAATGCGAATAAACAATCGGTTTCTGTTTGTTTACATTGTTTGTTTACATTTTGTTGGTTTCCATTGTTTACTTTGTGCAACAATCGGTTTATGTCGATTAAAATATCTTTTTCATGGGTAACACGTGCGTTTGTGTTTGTTTACTTTGTTGGCCTAACACGTGGCGCCCCCTGGCGTTTCCATTGTTTACTTTGTCCAACAATCCAATAACAACAGACTATTGGTTTGTTCGGCTCCAACAATACTGGAATGCGAATCAACAATCGGTTTCTGTTTGTTTACATTCTGTTGGTTTCCATTGTTTACTTTGTGCAACAATCGGTTTATGTCGATTAAATATCGTTTTCTTCGGTAACACGTGCGTTTGTGTTTGTTTACATTGTTAGCCTAACACGTAGCGCCCCCTGGCGTTTCCATTGTTTACTTTGTCCAACAATCCAATAACAACAGACTATCGGTTTGTTGGGCTCCAACAATACTGGAATGCGAATCAACAATCGGTTTCTGTTTGTTTACATTGTTTGTTTACATTCTGTTGGTTTCCATTGTTTACGTTGTGCAACAATCGGTTTATGTCGATTAAAATATCGTTTTCATGGGTAACACGTGCGTTTGTGTTTGTTTACATTGTTGGCCTAACACGTGGCGCCCCCTGGCGTTTCCATTGTTTACTTTGTCCAACAATCCAATAACAATAAACTATCGGTTTGTTGGGCTCCAACAATACTGGAATGCGAATCAACAATCGGTTTCTGTTTGTTTACATTGTTTGTTTACATTATGTTGGTTTCCATTGTTTACTTTGTGCAACAATCGGTTATTGTCGATTAAAATATCGTTTTCATGGGTAACAAGTGCGTTTGTGTTTGTTTACATTGTTGGCCTAACACGTGGCGCCCCCTGGCGTTTCCATTGTTTACTTTGTCCAACAATCCAATAACAACAGACTATCGGTTTGTTGGGCTCCAACAATACTGGAATGCGAATCAACAATCGGTTTCTGTTTGTTTACATTGTTTGTTTACATTCTGTTGGTTTCCATTGTTTACATTGTGCAACAATCGGTTTATGTCGATTAAAATATCGTTTTCATGGGTAACACGTGCGTTTGTGTTTGTTTACATTGTTGGCCTAACACGTGGCGCCCCCTGGCGTTTCCATTGTTTACTTTGTCCAACAATCCAATAACAATAAACTATCGGTTTGTTGGGCTCCAACAATACTGGAATGCGAATCAACAATCGGTTTCTGTTTGTTTACATTGTTTGTTTACATTATGTTGGTTTCTATTGTTTACTTTGTGCAACAATCGGTTATTGTCGATTAAAATATCGTTTTCATGGGTAACAAGTGCGTTTGTGTTTGTTTACATTGTTGGCCTAACACGTGGCGTCCCCTGGCGTTTCCATTGTTTACTTTGTTCAACAATCCAATAACAACAGACTATCGGTTTGTTGGGCTCCAACAATACTGGAATGCGAATCAACAATCCGTTTCTGTTTGTTTACATTGTTTGTTTACATTCTGTTGGTTTCCATTGTTTACTTTGTGCAACAATCGGTTTATGTCGATTAAAATATCGTTTCCATGGGTAACACGTGCGTTTGTGTTTGTTTACATTGTTGGCCTAACACGTGGCGCCCCCTGGCGTTTCCATTGTTTACTTTGTCCAACAATCCAATAACAACAGACTATCGGTTTGTTGGGCTCCAACAATACTGGAATGCGAATCAACAATCGGTTTCTGTTTGTTTACATTGTTTGTTTACATTCTGTTGGTTTCCATTGTTTACTTTGTGCAACAATCGGTTATTGTCGATTAAAATATCGTTTTCATGGGTAACACGTGCGTTTGTGTTTGTTTACATTGTTGGCCTAACAGGTGGCGCCCTCTGGCGTTTCCATTGTTTCCTTTGTCAACCAATCCAATAACAACAGACTATCGGTTTGTTGGGCTCCAACAATACTGGAATGTGAATCAACAATCGGTTTCTGTTTGTTTACATTGTTTGTTAACATTCTGTTGGTTTCCATTGTTTACTTTGTGCAACAATCGGTTTATGTCGATTAAAATATCGGTTTCATGGGTAACACGTGCGTTTGTGTTTGTTTACATTGTTGGCCTAGCATGTGGCTCCCCCTGGCGTTTCCATTGTTTACTTTGTCCAACAATCCAATAACAACAGATTATCGGTTTGTTGGGCTCCAACAATACTGGAATGCGAATCAACAATCGGTTTCTGTTTGTTTACATTGTTTGTTTACATTCTGTTGGTTTCCATTGTTTACTTTGTGCAACAATCGGTTATTGTCGATTAAAATATCGTTTTCATGGATAACACGTGCGTTTGTGTTTGTTTACATTGTTGGCCTAACAGGTGGCGCCCCCTGGCGTTTCCATTGTTTACTTTGTCCAACAATCCAATAACAACAGACTATCGGTTTGTTGGGCTCCAACAATATTGGAATGCGAATCAACAATCGGTTTCTGTTTGTTTAGTTTGTTTACATTCTGTTGGTTTCCATTGTTTACTTTGTGCAACAATCGGTTTATGTCGATTAAAATATCGTTTTCATGGGTAACACGTGCGTTTGTGTTTGTTTACATTGTTGGCCTAACACGTGGCGCCCCCTGGCGTTTACATTGTTTACTTTGTCCAACAATCCAATAACAACAGACTATCGGTTTGTTGGGCTCCAATAATACTGGAATGCGAATCAACAAACGGTTTCTGTTTGTTTACATTGTTTGTTTACATTCTGTTGGTTTCCATTGTTTACTTTGTGCAACAATCGGTTTATGTCGATTAAAATATCGTTTTCATGGGTAACACGTGCGTTTGTGTTTGTTTACATTGTTGGCCTAACACGTGGCGCACCCTGGCGTTTCCATTGTTTACTTTGTCCAACAATCCAATAACAACAGACTATAGGTTTGTTGGGCTCCAACAATACTGGAATGCGAATCAACAATGGGTTTCTGTTTGTTTACATTGTTTGTTTACATTCTGTTGGTTTCCATTGTTTACTTTGAGCAACAATCGGTTTATGTCGATTAAAATATCGTTTTCATGGGCAACACGTGCGTTTGTGTTTGTTTGCATTGTTGGCCTAACACGTGGCGCCCCCTGGCGTTTCCATTGTTTACTTTGTCCAACAATCCAATAACAACAGACTATCGGTTTGTTGGGCTCAACAATACTGTAATGCGAATCAACAATCGGTTTCTGTTTGTTTACATTGTTTGTTTACATTCTGTTGGTTTCCATTGTTTAGTTTGTGCAACAATCGGTTTATGTCGATTAAAATATCGTTTACATGGGCAACACGTGCGTTTGTGTTTGTTTACATTGTTGGCCTAACACGTGGCGCCCCCTGGCGTTTCCATTGTTTACTTTGTCCAACAATCCAATAACAACAGACTATCGGTTTGTTGGGCTCCAACAATACTGGAATGCGAATCAACAATCGGTTTCTGTTTGTTTACATTGTTTGTTTACATTCTGATGATTCCATTGTTTACTTTGTGCAACAATCGGTTTATGTCGATTAAAAAATCGTTTTCATGGGTAACACGTGCGTTTGTGTTTTTTTACATTGTTGACGTAACACGTGGCGCCCCCTGGCGTTTCCATTGTTTACTTTGTCCAACAATCCAATAACAACAGACTATCGGTTTGTTGGGCTCCAACAATACTGGAATGCGAATCAACAATCGGTTTCTGTTTGTTTACATTGTTTGTTTACATTCTGTTGGTTTCCATTGTTTACTTTGTGCAACAATCGGTTTATGTCGATTAAAATATCGTTTTCATGGGTAACACGTGCGTTTGTGTTTGTTTACATTGTTGGCCTAACACCTGGCGCCCCCTGGCGTTTCCATTGTTTACTTTGTCCAACAATCCAATAACAACAGACTATCGGTTTGTTGGTCTCCAACAATACTGGAATGTGAACCAACAATCGGTTTCTGTTTGTTTACATTGTTTGTTAACATTCTGTCGGTTTCCATTGTTTACTTTGTGCAACAATCGGTTTATGTCGATTAAAATATCGTTTCCATGGGTAACACGTGCGTTTGTGTTTGTTTACATTGTTGGCCTAACACGTGGCGCCCCCTGGCGTTTCCATTGTTTACTTTGTCCAACAATCCAATAACAACAGACTATCGGTTTGTTGGGCTCCAACAATACTAGAATGCGAATCAACAATCGGTTTCTGTTTGTTTACATTGTTTGTTTACATTCTGTTGGTTTCCATTGTTTACATTGTGCAACAATCGGTTTATGTCGATTAAAATATCGTTTTCATGGGTAACACGTGCGTTTGTGTTTGTTTACATTGTTGGCCTAACACGTGGCGCCCCCTGGCGTTTCCATTGTTTACTTTGTCCAACAATCCAATAACAATAAACTATCGGTTTGTTGGGCTCCAACAATACTGGAATGCGAATCAACAATCGGTTTCTGTTTGTTTACATTGTTTGTTTACATTATGTTGGTTTCCATTGTTTACTTTGTGCAACAATCGGTTATTGTCGATTAAAATATCGTTTTCATGGGTAACAAGTGCGTTTGTGTTTGTTTACATTGTTGGCCTAACACGTGGCGCCCCCTGGCGTTTCCATTGTTTACTTTGTTCAACAATCCAATAACAACAGACTATCGGTTTGTTGGGCTCCAACAATACTGGAATGCGAATCAACAATCTGTTTCTGTTTGTTTACATTGTTTGTTTACATTCTGTTGGTTTCCATTGTTTACTTTGTGCAACAATCGGTTTATGTCGATTAAAATATCGTTTCCATGGGTAACACGTGCGTTTGTGTTTGTTTACATTGTTGGCCTAACACGTGGCGCCCCCTGGCGTTTCCATTGTTTACTTTGTCCAACAATCCAATAACAACAGACTATCGGTTTGTTGGGCTCCAACAATACTGGAATGCGAATCAACAATCGGTTTCTGTTTGTTTACATTGTTTGTTTACATTCTGTTGGTTTCCATTGTTTACTTTGTGCAACAATCGGTTATTGTCGATTAACATATCGTTTTCATGGGTAACACGTGCGTTTGTGTTTGTTTACATTGTTGGCCTAACAGGTGGCGCCCTCTGGCGTTTCCATTGTTTCCTTTGTCAACCAATCCAATAACAACAGACTATCGGTTTGTTGGGCTCCAACAATATTGGAATGCGAATCAACAATCGGTTTCTGTTGTTTAGTTTGTTTACATTCTGTTGGTTTCCATTGTTTACTTTGTGCAACAATCGGTTTATGTCGATTAAAATATCGTTTTCATGGGCAACACGTGCGTTTGTGTTTGTTTACATTGTTGGCCTAACACGTGGCGCCCCCTGGCGTTTCCATTGTTTACTTTGTCCAACAATCCAATAACAACAGACTATCGGTTTGTTGGGCTCCAACAATACTGGAATGCGAATCAACAATCGGTTTCTGTTTGTTTACATTGTTTGTTTACATTCGGTTTGTTTCCATTGTTTACTTTGTGCAACAATCGGTTTATGTCGATTAAAATATCGTTTTCATCGGTAACACGTGCGTTTGTGTTTGTTTACATTGTTGGCCTAAGACGTAGCGCCCCCTGGCGTTTCCATTGTTTACTTTGTCCAACAATCCAATAACAACAGACTATCGGTTTGTTGGGCTCCAACAATACTGGAATGTGAATCAACAATCGGTTTCTGTTTGTTTACATTGTTTGTTTACATTCTGTTGGTTCCATTGTTTACTTTGTGCAACAATCGGTTTATGTCGATTAAAATATCGTTTTCATGGTTAACACGTGCGTTTGTGTTTGTTTACATTGTTGGCCTAACACGTGGCGCCCCCTGGCGTTTCCATTGTTTACTTTGTCCAACAATCCAATAAAAACAGACTATCGGTTTTTTGGGCTCCAACAACACTGGAATGCGAATAAACAATCGGTTTCTGTTTGTTTACATTGTTTGTTTACATTTTGTTGGTTTCCATTGTTTACTTTGTGCAACAATCGGTTTATGTCGATTAAAATATCTTTTTCATGGGTAACACGTGCGTTTGTGTTTGTTTACGTTGTTGGCCTAACACGTGGCGCCCCCTGGCGTTTCCATTGTTTACTTTGTCCAACAATCCAATAACAACAGACTATTGGTTTGTTGGGCTCCAACAATACTGGAATGCGAATCAACAATCGGTTTCTGTTTGTTTACATTCTGTTGGTTTCCATTGTTTACTTTGTGCAACAATCGGTTTATGTCGATTAAATATCGTTTTCTTCGGTAACACGTGCGTTTGTGTTTGTTTACATTGTTAGCCTAACACGTAGCGCCCCCTGGCGTTTCCATTGTTTACTTTGTCCAACAATCCAATAACAACAGACTATCGGTTTGTTGGGCTCCAACAATACTGGAATGCAAATCAACAATCGGTTTCTGTTTGTTTACATTGTTTGTTTACATTCTGTTGGTTTCCATTGTTTACTTTGTGCAACAATCGGTTTATGTCGATTAAAATATCGTTTTCATTGGTAACACGTGCGTTTGTGTTTGTTTACATTGTTGGCCTAACACGTAGCGCCCCCTGGCGTTTCCATTGTTTACTTTGTCCAACAATCCAATAACAACAGACTATCGGTTTGTTGGGCTCCAACAATACTAGAATGCGAATCAACAATCGGTTTCTGTTTGTTTACATTGTTTGTTTACATTCTGTTGGTTTCCATTGTTTACGTTGTGCAACAATCGGTTTATGTCGATTAAATTATCGTTTTCATGGGTAACACGTGCGTTTGTGTTTGTTTACATTGTTGGCCTAACACGTGGCGCCCCCTGGCGTTTCCATTGTTTACTTTGTCCAACAATCCAATAACAATAAACTATCGGTTTGTTGGGCTCCAACAATACTGGAATGCGAATCAACAATCGGTTTCTGTTTGTTTACATTGTTTGTTTACATTATGTTGGTTTCCATTGTTTACTTTGTGCAACAATCGGTTATTGTCGATTAAAATATCGTTTTCATGGGTAACAAGTGCGTTTGTGTTTGTTTACATTGTTGGCCTAACACGTAGCGCCCCCTGGCGTTTCCATTGTTTACTTTGTCCAACAATCCAATAACAACAGACTATCGGTTTGTTGGGCTCCAACAATACTAGAATGCGAATCAACAATCGGTTTCTGTTTGTTTACATTGTTTGTTTACATTCTGTTGGTTTCCATTGTTTACATTGTGCAACAATCGGTTTATGTCGATTAAAATATCGTTTTCATGGGTAACACGTGCGTTTGTGTTTGTTTACATTGTTGGCCTAACACGTGGCGCCCCCTGGCGTTTCCATTGTTTACTTTGTCCAACAATCCAATAACAATAAACTATCG